>CM062818.1:572735396-574063645 GCA_031772625.1 Pinus tabuliformis | reverse complement strand
TGGTTTGAGGTCATCTCATCATATAGTCATGTAAGTGTGTGTTTGCAAGATCATGTATGCATCTTTCGCTCATTCACATAATTAGTCACTTTGTTGAATTTCTGTAGATTGGATTCCCCTTTGATAGGTGGACCATCAGCCCACCATTGAATCGATCGACTGTCACCCAGAATAGCGCAGAAGCACCAAGCAAGCCATTTCAAGTTGTGCTTCCCGCAAGAAAATCAATCAACCTTCATGCTGGTCAACTGGAGAGTTTGACTCGACAATCACCCCGGGACTGACTCCCCTAAAAAATTGCGTAGATGCTGCAGACCTTGCCCACTCCACTGACTGAGAAAATTGCATAAACAAGCTGGACAAACACCCATTGCCCGTCCCTGTCTCCCTCAGAAAATTGCGCAGTTTTCCCAGCCAGCCCTCCCGATAGTCGACCGAATGCTCACCCAAAAAATTGTGCAGTTTTCATGAGCAAGTCCTCTGCTGCCCAACAGTCCGATCAGTTCAAAAACTGTGCAGATGTGACCAACAGTCCAACCTCCTAGCATCAGTGCAATTTTTCTCGCCAGCAGCTCTTGGCAGCTGATTGCGAGTTCCCTCCAGGAATTGCGGAGTTTTTGCTGCCAAGCTCCCTGTAGCTCACTACCAATTCCCCTCAGAAATTGTGCAGTTTTTGTTGCTAATGACCTAGCAGCTGACTGCTAGTTCCCCTCAGGAATTGTGCAGTTTTTCTACCAAGCTCCCGTTGCATGCTCATTTCGAAAATTGCGCAGATTTTGCCTGCCCAACCTTCCCGCAACCTGGACTGTTCCTCCCAAAAATTGCATAGTTTTATCATCCAGCTGAACCAGACCCTGCGGACAGTCATTGTCGACCCAAATTGCCCATCTCCATCACCTAGTGACTATTACGTAGTTTTCATTAGCAGTGCCTAGTGCCTCCATCCCGCCTTGCAACCTTGTCTCCTCTCCCGGTCACCTGCATCCAAAATGATCATGCATCATGGTAGACTAGGAGGTTTATGGATTTGATGTCATCTCGTCATGAGTGACTGCAGATACAGGTACATAAACAAACATGGTGTGACGACAGATGGGATGAACAAAGGGAGCACATGGAAAAGGACATGTTCACTAACGGACACATAAACAATGCATGCAAAGATATGTGCTCTTGAATGGATGATCATGAAAAGATGTGTTCGTAGACGGACGGACGAGCAAACGTGCACCTTTCGCGAACGGTTGAACCTATCAAGCTTACCAACACACAAGCAAGGAGCAATGTGTGAATGCAACATCAAGTGACCCAATGACCATCGAAGACTCCGTGCATGTTCCATGCGGAGGTGAAGTTGTGACACACCATGAGGACATCCATCACCAACAACACTTCAGCTCGACATGCACACTGGCAACAACACAAATGTACCAGCACTGTCATGTCGAGTCTTGCCATGAGTCATGTTGCCCACATCTCTACTGTGGGCCATACTGTCAATCAATGTAATGTAATGTGGAAGTCTAAGAGACCCAAGTTGTATGAAGAGTAAAAAAGTCATGGAAGTCAAACAGTCATGAGGGTGGTCGAACAACCACAAGGGTCAATTTCACCCTTGGCATTAAGTACACCCTCATTTGTACATGCAAAGGAATTTTCACCTCAGCTCCTCTCACATAGCCTTGAGAGTCTGTAATATTTTCTTTGAGGAGTAAGTAGTGGCTCCAACGCCCCGCCCACGGGGTTAGTGATGTATCGTGTAATTATGTGTCTTGGAACTTTCGCTTAATTCAGAAGCTTGCTAACAGACCAACATGTTTTCACACATTTATTGTAACTATTGTAAGACTAATCTTGAACACTTGTAATGCATGTTGCTTTAACCTGTGTTTAACACTTGAACTCATTCACTTGTTGTAATACATATATGTTAATGAAAATGTGTTGTATATGTTGTTAACGTTGTCTCGACCGTGTTAGTTACGTCCCCGGACATCAGACAAACATTTCACATAAAACTTGCTATAACAACCGTTATAATTGGGCAGACTCATCCACTGAGTGTTGTATGTGTTACCTTCCCTTGTGCGTTGTGAATGTTGCATCCATGTGGACTGTTCTTCCAGAAGCTATGCACGTCCTATTGTGTTGTGTGTTCCTAGCAGAGTTGGGACTTCCTCCCAACCGACTTGGGACTCACTCCCACCCTTTCCCTCTACAATTAAAGAACCATTGAAACAAGTGACTCTAGCAATCACCAGGCACGTGAACCTCACTTCTCGAAGACAAAGCGGACCACTCTCCTATGTTGACAAGACAGAGTTGAGGCAAATCCTTAAGATAATGGCAGTCAGACCATCATACCGGATGGGACTCCCACACCAAATTGTGTGAGGTCTAGTTGGGACTTCATACCGGGGTGATCCCCTAAATGTTGGCGGGTCCAGCAACGTCAACACAACCCTAACTTCCTCAAAATCCATGGACATCTCTGACGTTCACACTAGTAGGGAGCCATCAACCCTCATTGCAAAATTGTTAAATACATCAAAGATGTCTAAATAGGAAATGAAAAGAGACCTTTGAATCACTAATATTGGAAAGATGTTGGACACTTGATTGCTCAGTGTCTTGGATTACAAGAGAGACAAATTGAATTTGGCAGTCCTGAAGGCCAAGAGCAAAAATGTTTATTCTAATGAAGACTACAATGCCACTTGGATCACCTTTGATCTATCCCAAATACATTTTCTGACACCTATAGTTTGTCTAGTGCTTTCAATGATGTCATATACAATGAAGCCCAGAAAGCTCATTCATCACTGAAGATATTATGGGAAAGCTACAATAGAGCGGAGAAAAATCTAAAGAAAGAAAAAGTGGCAGCCAAGGGAAGAATATTGAAAATTGAAGCTTTGGAAAAGGTAATTATGAAAATGTTTGTTGCTAAAAATCATTTCCAAGATTACAAGAAGATATTGGCTGAAAAGAACAAAGAAATCAAGCTCTTGAAAAGACAGGGAAAATGGCAAGCATACCCAGTGTAGATCATGGAGTTGATGGAGATCGAGAAGCAGAAAGAAGAACTAGTAAATAAATTGTATGCGACCACTAAAGAAACACAACAATACAAAGATTAGGTCTTATTGCTGAAATTAGAGGTAGTTGATCTAAGAGCTAAATGTATAGGATAAACCATCGTCACACAAACTACAACAGAATATTTAGCCACAACTATAGAAAATCTATTGGTAAATGATGAAGTAAGCATGTCGAGGTCCTATTAGACAACATGGATGAAGAATTAGAAAACAAGAAGAAGGAAATCAAATAATTTAACAAAGGAGCCGAAGAGCGAGGGAGGTTGCATGACCGAGTCTAGCGAGAGATAGACACCATTAGAAAAAAACATGCTTCTCAACCCAACCTGAAGGTGACATATCACACTATTTGGCATAATATTATTGAAGATATGTTGAATGATGAGAATTGGGAACAACCTACATTGCTACAAGAAAAATGGGCACTATCCCTAGAGGCCAGAAAAGTAGGAAGCTCAAAAATGATACTAGAGGCAAAGATAAAATAGTGTCAGATATTTATTCAATTTATACCCACAAGAACCAGGCAAGATTTATTACTCCATGACAGGGCTTTCCTTGTCTGACAATGCAACATGGTATTTCAAAGGGTAAATCTTGTAGAAGAAATGGAAACTAAGGCAAGAGAAATGTCAGACATGTTGATGAAGATCATGGGAGATTTCGAACCATTATTCAAGAGAGTTTTTCCCAAGTTCATGGACATGAATGGGATTGTTTCAATGAAACATGGTCTTTCAAAGGGTAAAGCTCATAGAAGAAATGGAAAATAAGGCAAGAGAAATGTCAGACACGTTGATGAAGATCATGGAAGATTTTGAATCATTATTCAAGAGAGGTTTGCCAGGTTCATGGAAACGAATGGGATTATTTCACAAAAGGAACACTACCAAATTGGTTTAGAATCAATCAAGAATGATTTTATTGTGTTTGAAAAGGAAGGAGATGAAGTGGTTCCTAAGGACGTCATTAGGAAATTGCAACCCTCCTTCTGCATTATGTTCAAGTTAAAAGAGATCTTCAAGGGCTTTCACCCTCTATAATATGATTCAATTACTGATTTGGCAGCCGCCATCAAAGTAGCTCGATACTACAAGTATCCTCTAACCTAAGATTGGAGCTTGATCTCACAGTATATAGCTAGAGCTCAAAAATCATATAGGAAAGAATTGAAGAAGCCCGAAGTATCAACAACATCTACCTCTACCCAACGAACGTCATCAACTGCAGGGATGCAACACAAACCTCAACAATCTACACATTCCCTTGTTAAGTCAACTTCACAATATGAATAACATGAATAATGAGTTAGAGAAGTGGGACTCGCCTTGATAGTTGGAAGCCTCCAGAAACAATTAGTTACAAAATTCTAGTTATTAATTGTAAACTATCTAGTGGTTTCCTATTACCACTAATAGTTTAGGGTTTAGGTCCTAGGGTGTTGTGTCTTATAAATAGGCCCCATTTTGATGGCAGGAGGGAAATATTTGTACAGAAACTCTGTCAAAATTTTGTTGAAAATATATTGGGTTTGTAATATGGATCTGTGGTTAGAGGTAGGATTCTGCAGTACATGATAGGTTGTCAATGTTTTCTCTTATAATAATGTAACTCTAATGTGACCTAAATTTACAATTTCAAATTAATACAAATGTAGTTGTTCATGGAAATTCTTAATGGTACATATTGTTGTCTAAATGCAATAATTGAAAGGTGTTTGTAATGTTAATAATTAAATCAATTCGATTATTCATCTTACTCTTGTGATGCAACTTAAGATTTGATGAAGTATTTAGTTATCTTGATGAAATATCACATGGGTGTAAAATGATAAATGAAAATTCACTATATCTTTATGTTAAATGGATGGATTCTTAAGTCCCTAGTCATTGTTCTTGTCATGTTATTCATTTTCTCAAATTTCCACAAACCCATAAAATGTATGTCAAACCCAAAATGTGTGAATGCCTCAGACTGAAGATAGGTGAAAGAGTTAGACCCAATAGTCTCTTCCAAAATGTTTATATGTTTCCTGCATAACCCCTTGAAAATAGATGAAATAATAAAAGATTGAGAAAATCCTAGATGTTCCCAGGCTATGCACCAAAGACACATTGCGGTGTGACTCTATGGCCCGAACAGGTAGTAATGCAACTACTTTAACTTTTGATAAAATAGTCTCATCTTTGTTACTAGAGAAGGTGAGACATTAAAACATGGAATATTATAATTTCGTTGCCTTATTTGTAACAGGTTACTCTTATGATAGAAATAAAAATAAGTCCTCAAGTGGGAGATCTGAATCTAGAGGAAGATCTAAATCTCTAGGAAAATTTGTAAAGATATATCGGAGACATGGAAAGGAAGGGTATTACAAGAAACATGATAGATCTAAAATTGTTGAGAAAAGGAAGGGATATGATGATGCTCCTTCTACAAAATAAAAGACCTCCTCACATGTAAGAGGGGATGTGTACTTGGCTTCTTCAAGCGCACATGTAGATCATGAGGCATGGCTAGACAACTCAGGTGCATCATTACGTATGAATCCTCACTTGGAGTGGTTTTGGGAGTATGAAGACATGATGATGGTGATGTTTTGTTAGGAGATGAATCAATAGTCAAAATCATAGAACAAGGTAAATTCAAGTTGAAGTTTATGCCTAGAAAAATTATAACATCCCTAGTGTTATGCACATCCTGGGATTTGAGAGAAATTTGATTTATGTAAGCAAGATGAACATGTGTAAAAATAATGTTTGAAAAGGAAACCTGTAGGATGGTTTGAGAAGCAAGGGTGTTACTGAGTGGAGTTTGGATAGGAACTCTGTATTAGTTAATCAGAAACACTATTAGTGATGGGTGCAATCATTCCATTATTCCCAAGAATGGACCTAAAGAAGGAAAAGCTCTTACAATCTCTAGAGAAAAGACTATGTGATGGCATCAAAGACTAGGATATATTGGAGAGAAGGGCCTTTGAGTAATACATAATAAAGGTATGGTTGAAGTTATATCTAGGAGCTCTTTGAATTTTGATTTCTATTAACATTTTCTCATAGGAGAAGAAGAATCGAGTAAGATTCTCCCCTGATGCTACGAGAGAAAAAGGAATATCATAGTTGGTGCACAGTTATTTGTTTCAACCTATGTTTCTTCCATCATTAGGTAAATCTATGTAGGATGTCTCATTTATAGATGGATTCCCAAGGAATACATGCACTTATTGTTGAAAATGTAACTAGTGTCGGTCTTCATAATGTAATAAAATGTAATTTTTATCATTGACATATTCATTATTATTATTTTATTTTTGGTCAAAGGATGTTCTTCGTGCTTTTAGAGTCAATTCAGTTAAAAAAATAATTTATTATGAGTCAAAATAAATATATTTGAGTCAAGTCCCATTTGGAATTTTTGTAAGAAAAGAAAAGAAAAATATTCTATGTCAAATAGTCAACGCAAGACAAAGTCGGCCTAAGAGGCAACTAGTCAACCCTCCTAGATAGCTATATATACAAGTCAAGTTGACCTCTTGGAATCTCATTCATTCATCAACACATTACACCATTTATGTGACAATAACAAGAAGAAAAGTGACGAAGTCAAAGGAGAAAGAGAGAGCTCAAAGGAGAGATAAAAATTCGATTTTTCCATCTTGTTTATGCTCCCACGTGCAAAGATTTTGTGGTATCTGTGCGAAATTATAGGTCTGAAATTCGTCCTTCACTGCAGGTCTAAAAATTTTGTGACTTGACTACATTTCTGAAGAGTTTGACCAGCTTTGAATTTCGTTGGCTTCGACTTGATTGGAGGCGACTTGGAGGAGGGTTGACTTGGATATTTGTTGCAATTTTGGTCTTGGTCTTTGAGTCTTGGATATCTCATTTTGATTTGTTTCTATATGAGAAGGATTTTTTGGGTTTCCCCCTTGTGGAGTTTTTCCCTGGATTAGAGCCTAATTTCTCGTGTTCTTTGTCTTTGTGATATTTATGGTTTTCATATTTATATAAATGCTTAATGAAGAATATAATATAAGTAATAATAATCCAAAAAACATTCTCAAGTAATTATCAAGTTAAGACAAATCAATCATTTTATACTAGCACTTGGTTTCTCAACATGGTATCGGAGCTAAGGTAAAAGGAAGACAACTTGAAGATCACAAATTGTTGGCATACTTGAAGATTCAATTGCAACAATTA
Source organism: Pinus tabuliformis (assembly GCA_031772625.1). Taxonomy (NCBI): domain Eukaryota; kingdom Viridiplantae; phylum Streptophyta; class Pinopsida; order Pinales; family Pinaceae; genus Pinus; species Pinus tabuliformis. The sequence goes on along the minus strand of CM062818.1, from coordinate 574,056,339 downwards.
TCTCTCTATATATCAAAGCAAAGAAAGAAAACTTGAAGATCATATTATTTAAGATATTCTAATAGCAACCATCTCTCTCTTGAAGACATTATTGAAGGCTCTCGAAATTCTCGCTCACTCGTCAACGCACTTGCTCACTCATCAACATTCTTGAAGAACATCTTCTCCTTCTTTGACAAGTACTTTCCTACACTCTATGTCTAATCCTCCCGGCCAAATGGAATCTATTTGTAAGGAAGGAAAAAAACTTGATGGAGCCTCTAATTTCAAGGCTTGGAAAAAGAAAATTGATTTGGTTCTCAGAGAAAATGAAGTCATGCAATTTGTTGAAGGCAATATTCGAGTAATAGACAAGAACAATACTAAAGGAGTGGCTAAATACAATGAAGGAGAAGTTAGAGCTCAAAGAATTTTCTTCGAGTCTATCAAAGACCATCTTATCTATTTTGTTTAAATCTGACCAGATCCAAAGAAGTCTGTGATAAATTGGTCAAATTATATTATGTCAATAATACATGTCAGAAGATATCACTAAGGAATGATCTTTATGGAACAAGAATGTCAAAAGATGAAGATGTGCCCTCATACCTTATGAAAATATAAAAAATAAAGGATCAACTTTAAGGACTTAGAGAAACAATATCTGATTCTGAATTAATTACCTTTGTAATCAATGCTCCACCTCCATATTGGAACAATTTTGTAAGTGGAATCTATGCAAGAAAAGATACCCCAACATTTGAAGAACTTTGGGCTCTTTGTGTTCTAGAAGAAACAAGGTTGAAGGCCAAGGATGATACTGAACCCCATAATGAAAACTCTCAAGCATTTGTTGCTAAATCAAAGAAGAGGTTTGGGGAATTTGGAAGATTTGGATCTCATCACGAAAACAACAACAACAACAAGCCTTAAGGAAACAAGGAAACGTCCAAGGTTCAATGTTTTGGCTTCCATTAATATGGACAAATAAAAATGGATTTCCCTAAGAACTTCAAGAGCAACAAAAGGAACGAAAGAAATGAAACACATATAGTAGAATATGAATAAGTTGAAAAGAAACCCAAGATTGAAGAAAATAAGGACCTCTATATTGAAGAACATGGAAAGTACCAGGTTTACAAGCAAGTTTAATTTTCATTTTTTATTTAGAAGATCGCAATTAGAGTAGCAGTTATAGTTATATTTCAAGGATAGAAGAATTTTTAGGATTTGCAAATTATGAAGTCATGAAGATCTAGTTTAAAAGAAAGCATGTAGTATTGGAAGTAATGGAGACTACATAGAAATTTAGAAGAAGCATCCAACTGCATATCTCATCATGAAGATTCATAAGTAGTCATCGTCACTTTTAGAAAGCAAGGACTACAAGTTGACAATAGAAGCAGAACAATAACAGAGTCAAGGTCAATGTGCAACATTATATAAATTTCTCCAACATGATATTTGTTAATTTAAGTACTAGTGAACATAAGTTGATAGAATAAGTCAAGCAACACTACTAGAATCCAATTATTCATAATCAAATCTATATTTTTACAAAATAAATCGAAGAATTAAAGGGACGTAGCAAAGTCTATTCTACAAGAAGATCAAGAAATTTATCAGTATGCATTGAAGACAGTGAATTAGGAAGCAACATGGAAGCAAGTTTCAAAAGAATTTTTCATCAAGGAAGAAGCTCACTCACCTCAGATAAATAAAGTTACTCTTATCTCACAAGAGGAATCTCATGATCATAGAAGATCTTACAATTCATGAATTATAAATATCATATTCAAAGAAAGTTAAAAGTAAAACATGATACACTTTGGTTAATACATTATTTCTAGATATTTGGGTGGGAAGTCAAAAGAAGCTTATCATTAAAATTATCCTAGAAGGTGGATTGGCAATTTATAGATATATGACAAACATCACTAGCCTTGGTTAGACAACTTGATCAGTTCAAACTTTGAGCACATTATTAACATAACTAATGTTGATACTTCTGTTGTCTGTTTCCACTTATTCAAAGTAATTTCTTGGAAAAATGTGAAGCTATATTCTATTATAATGAGAAGGAAGTAATATTGACTTCAAAGGGAGCTATCAACAACAATTTAGATGAAGGATCTTACAACTTGGGATTTTAGGTTACATCAATTGATTTGGCAATGCTGATAATTAAGAGTGATACTAATGATGATGGAAGAATATGTAGCTAAAGTATGTACACTATAGAGGTGGAAGACATAGCAACTGGTACATGCAATTATGAGACAATTACTTGGACTATTTGATGACATGTTGGATTCAATATTAATCAAGGCTACATGAAGATTGACAGAGAACCTAGAAAGTTGAAGGGGTTTATGATTCGTGGCATGATGTAGAATGAAGCAGTGATGCAACAATATGTCTCCATTGACAAAGTAGGTACCCAATATATAGATGATGTTCCTTTTCATGAAGAGGATAGGTATCTTTTAGACAAGTTTAGGATTATGGATGTTTCCTCACTGGTTGAGAGGGAGTGAGGGTCGTTTCCCTAGGCTAGAGGGAGTGAGGGTGGACATCGTGTTCTCCATGTGTCATGTACTATGTCCAGGACTAATAGTCGTAAACCTAGTAAAGAACACTAGTAGGGAGAACGATGAATTGGATAAGCATCAGGGATGTACATTCTTGAGTCATGTATTGTGGTTGACTAGGATTAACATCCTAAGTTGGATACATGGACTTGGTAAATAATGGTCTAGAGGACATACTTTTCCTTGGATTAGGAAATGGTCCTGTGAGGTCATTCCTTAGGAAAACCTGGGTGGGGTATGTGCCTTGAGAGGTAGTGGTGTCCAAATTTATGCCTCCTAACATTGTGCTATGATCTAGTGGAGAGATATAGTGTGTTAGTCAAGGCCTTGCTATTTTGACAATTTTGGTTATGATGATGTAAATAATCATTGATGCTTATCAATCTGGATCCTTTCTTATATGAATATTTCAACTTGAGAGTATCTTGTTGTGTCATTATGAATACCTCCCTAGTTAAGAGGGAGTGTTGAAAATGTAACTAGTGTCGATCTTCATAATGTAATAAAGTGTAATTTTTATCATTGACATATTCATTATTATTATTTTATTTTTTGTCAAAGCATGTTATTAATGCTTTTAGAATCAACTGAGTAAAAAAATTATCACGAGTCAAAAGAAATATATTTGAGTCAAGTCCCATTTGGAATTTTTGTAAGAAAAGAAAAAGAAATATTATTTTGAGTCAAATAGTCAACACATGACCAAGTTAGTTCACCTTGGACAAGTCAGCCTAAGAGGTAGCTATTCGACCGCCCTCGACAACTATATATACAAGTCAACTCAACCTCGTGGAATCTCATTCATTCATCAACACGTTGCATCAATTTATGTGCCAATAACAAGAAGAAAAGAGCGAGAAAGAGAGAGGTCAAAGGAGAGATAAAATTTGGGTTTTTCCAGCTTGTTTATGCTCACACGTGTGAATATTTTGTGGCATCCCTACAAATTACAGGTCCGAAATTCATCCTTCACTGCAAGTCCAAAAATTGTGTGATTTGACCATATTTCATAAAGGTTTGACTAGCATTAACATTCATTGACTTTGACTTGATTAGAGGTGACTTGGATCTTTGTGGCAATTTTGGTCTTGGTCTTTGAGTCTTGGATATCTCATTTTGATATGATTCTATAAGAGAGGGATTTTTTGTGTTTTCCCCCTTATGGATTTTGCCTTGCCTTGGAGCCTAATTTCTGGTGTTCTTTGTCTTTGTGATCTTTATTGTTTGCATATTTATATAATCACTTGATGAAGAAGACACTATAAGTAATAAGAAGTGAACAAACATTCATAAGTAATTATCGAGTTAAGAGAAATCAATCATTTTATACTAGCACTTGGTTTCTCAACACTTATATCCTTAGGAAGAAATATAAATTATTTGGCAAGTTGAAAGAGTTTAGGGATCTTATGGAAATCAAACAAAGAAGAAAATCCAGGTGTTGAGGATGGATAATGGTGGAGAATTTTGCAAGAATGAATTCAAGGAGTTATGTAAGTAGTGCGGTACAATAAGAAAAAGACTACTCTATACACACCTCAACAAAGTGGAGTTGCAAAAAGGATGAACATGATGCTAATAAAAAAAAAAAGAGCATGCTTAGTGGTGCTAGGTTAGGACATAAATTCTAGGTGGAGTTAGTGGATACTACATGTTATCTAGTAATGCAATCACCCTCATCAACATTGGATGACAATAATTCACGAGGTATGGATTGGTAAGAAATCATCTCTTAAACATCTCAAAGTGTTTCGTTGTGACACTTATGTACACGTTCCAAAGGAAAATAGGAGTAAGCTAGATATTAGAGCTGAAAAAGTATATCTTTATTGGATATATAGATGGTCTAAAAGGTTGTAAGCTTTGGAACTGAGAAACTAGGAAGGTTGTGTATAGTAAAGATGTGGTGCTTAAAGAGATTAAAAAATGTAGTTAAATAGAAGTCCCACCAAGGGAGAAAGAAGAAAGAAAATAGAGTTCGAATTGAAGGATGATGAATCAGACTCTATAGAAGAACATCATACTATGGTATTGAGGAGATTGGTTCAAGAAAGAAGGAAACCAAACAGGTATTCTCCACCTAATTTATATTCCAATTTTGCTTCATTTATTATTGATGATGGTCCTAGAGCTATAAGGAAGGCAATGGATTCATAGGATGGAAAACTTTGGAAAAAGCCCATGGTTGAAGAAATGGCAACCTTGAACAAGATTGAGGGTTTGTATCTAGTGGAGTTTCCATCTAGAATAAACCTCATTGGTAGTTAATGAGTGTTTAAGAAGAAGTTAAATACAAAAACAAAGTGGAGAAATACAAAGCTCGATTAGACAAAGGTTATTCCCACGTAGAGGAGATTAACTTTGGCAAGATTTTTTTCTCTTATTGCCAAGGTAACTTCTATTAAATTTCTTTGATTTATTGCTACTTATTTTTATTTTTAAGTTGAACATATTGACATGAAGGCAACATTCTTACATGGGGATCTGGAAGAAGAAATCTACATGAAGTATCCAGAAGGATTTCTAATGAGAGGGAAAAAAAATAGTTGATATATAGGCTAAAAAAGTTCTTGTATGGGTTAAAGCAATCACCAAGAATGTGGTATCAACATTTTTATACTTATATAAAGCACATCATTGTGTGTATTTCAAAGTAGTTGGTGATCATATTATTTATTTGGTCTTGTATGTGGATGATATTTTGGTTATTGGAAATGGCAAGGAATTCATCCACGATGTGAAAACTATTTTTTCTTCTAAGTTTGACATGAAGGATCTTAGTGCTGCAAATTTCATTTTGGGCATGAAATTAAATTAGATAAGGAAAATGAGAAACTCTAATTAAATGAGAGGAAATATGTCAAGGCAGTATTGTAGATGTTTAATATGCAGGAATATAAATTGGTAAAGGCCCCTATTCTTATGTGTAAAGTTATTTGCAAATCAATGTCCTACGCCACATGAAGAGGAAGAGGAGAGGTCCCACATTTCATATGTTGGTGAGGTTAGTAGTTTGATGTATGAAATGGTCTATACTAGAACATACATTGCACATGTAGTGGGAATTTTGAGTAGAGATATGTCAAAACCAAGGATGGAGCATTTGGTGGCGGTAAAGAGGGGTTTTTAGGTATTTGTGTAGCACTGCTAGATATGGATTATGCTACTAAGGAAGACCAAGATTGGATAGAGTGTTGGACATACATGGCTTTGTTGATGCAAATTGGGGTGGATATCTAGATCATGGAATATCTACAAGTGGGTATGTGTTTAGCTTATTTGGAGGAGCAATCAATTGGATGAACAAGAAACAACCTATAGTGGCACTCTCAACTATAGAAGTTGAATATATGATGGCCACTCATGCAATCAAGGAAACGATATGGTTACAAATATCGTGTTCAAGTGTTGGGTTGGTATAACAAGTTGTAAGGAGAGATTGTGATAGTTAGAGTGCAATATTCCTGATGAAGAACCCAATATATCATTCTAAAACAAAACATATTGATGTTCAATAGCACTTTGTGAGGGATATGGATGAAGACAAGTGATGTTTGTAAAGATGGACACTTTGAAGAATGTTGCAGATTCACTATCAAAGTTTGTGAACACTTAGAAGTTTTCTTAGTGTAAAGAAATAATGGGAATTTTTACCCTAGATCATTAATCAAGAAATCTTGTGGGCCGTCATGTATGCAAAGAAAACAACCATTGAGAGGATGTTGGGTATGTATTATATTCTTTACACAATGAGACCAATATGTAATTTGTTGTATCAGGTGCAATAGGGGAATGAGCCCCCCTAATCTAGGGGGGCAATAGCCCCTGTATAGAGGCCCAAAAGGCCCCGTGTAGGGCCCCAAAGGGGTTTGTCAAGCGAAAATTCTTTGAAGAGTTATTATTGAGAGGTTTTCACGATATAATTTTCACTATTAGCAGTTTCATGGCACAATAAATTATGGTCCATCATAATGTAACTCGTGTTAAGGAACAATGGTTATATCATAATCTAAGGTTAATGGATTGGGGCATATTGTATTGTAACTTTATATAGAAATGGTATACTGAAAATTCTCTTTGGTTATCTCGATTTGGGCTTCCATGGTAAAAAATTTGTGTCAAATGCGTGAGTGTGTGTGTCAAAGTTCCATTGTATCTTTTCTATTTTGACCAAGAATCTATTTGCAACAATTAACTGTACAAGGTTAAAGCCAACGAAGACAAGGGATCTTGCCCAAATTTTTGAGTTCTTACATTCAAAGAGCCTTTTACCAAATATAATGGTCACTAAAGGAAATGTTTTATCTTGATAACTAGTCTCTCTAATACGTGAAAGGAATAATGACTTCCCAAGATTTACAAATTCTTTAGGCCATAAGAATCTTTTATCTTGATCATGAAGTGGTGATAAGAAACTAAAAATCGAGGCATTAGAGTGATTTTTTTTCCAATAGGAGCTCCTAAAGAAATATAGTTTCTTAAGAGCACAATTCAAGACTCTATCCTTTCCATAGTCTGAATCAATTATTTGGGAAATAATTCTTTGCCCCAATGTACAATTTTTTAATATTCTTTAGCACACCAATCTCTCAATGTGCAACACAACTTCCAATTAACTTTGTGGGAGTGTTTTCCACCAAAGTATTGGCCCATAAAAAGCTCCTCAAGGAATTTTACAATTTTAGTATGCCTTCAAGGAAGGAACCGACATGATGATACACGTGGGTGATAACAAGTACTTCAACGCAAATGTAAAATTTGGTTGCCAAGGCCAAAGGTCTAGTAATCCATTTTCAATATTACTTTCAACTCTTTCAATCATTGCCCATTAAATCATTAGCTAAACCTTGGGAACCAAATCTATGTATATAAGTTTAATCCAATACCATCCTTTCCCTTCAATCCAAAAAAGAATTTGGCACTAGGTTTGTTTGCAATACTAGGTTTTTCCATATTAGACCCAAATGTAGTGCAAAAACTTTGAATATAGTCCATGGTGTTTGCCTCTGAGATTATTTATATTAGAATGGTAAGAAACAAAGTATCTACAAAATTCTCATTAACTATTTTCCCATAATTAAAGACAAGTAGTGGAATGTGTAACACGCCTCCTCTCATATCTACCCACTTTCATCAGCTTTCCCAGGGTAAACATGAGCTAAGGGGATACTATGACATGACTTAAACTCCTAAATTAATTTAAAGAAATAGAACCGACATAACAAGATGCTATTGACTTCCCTCAAGTGCTACAGGATCCCCAAGAACCAACCAACCATTCCAGGTGTCCAACCCCCAAGATAAATTTATTTTTCAATGAGTTAGATCCCTAGTCACTCACATGACAAGGCATCCAAGTGAATGTAACCCTCAAGCCGCTCCCACAGGCCTGCTTCCCAATGACTGCAATCTCTTTCATGTAGTTCTATGCCAACGACTGTGAGAATTAAGCGACTTTTTCTGGGCTATGATCCAGACCTCTACCCCTAACTGGATGGAACTTCAAGAAATGATAAATAACATAGAGACAAAGCCTCTAGCACAAAATTCAATTAAAGAATTTACTTAGCCCAATTTAACCATGACAACCATTCCGCCAAACACATGATGAACATGCAACCTACAAGTCATGAATGCATATATGAACATAAATATTTGAAACTCTTCTTAGGTTTACCAAGAAGGATTAATGCCCTCTCACAGTAGCTTCCATAATACCAATTAGAAAATGCATTCATTAATTGTTCATTCATCAACTAAAAGGTGATAAGAGCCATACTTAAATCTATCATGTAACCATGCTTATAACCAACATATAACCAAATAATTAACAATGATAGAACAACCACTAAAGCCACATAATAACAAGTACATTTATCATAAAAGACACGAGGAACTTAGCGCTTATTAACCATATGCAAAGCCAACCAAGTCAGGGCCTTCCACATACCACCTGACCATAGATTGGGTTGAACCAAATCTTTCTTTCAGCCAATCACCCTCGTGCCATATTCCAAGCATGAATGTGGGATCTCATGGGATAAACCAGTCCATAGACAACCAAGGGAATCCAGAAGTTAAACCACCTCCACCCTCACACTACTGTGATCTCACCTAAATCAGTCTCAAGATCACAAAACAAAATCGAGCTTGGATGCCTCATAATTCCTTCACCATCCCTTTTAGGATTTTTCATGTCTCCACCCACTTGTTGAGGGCTTCCCAAAGAAAGCCATCTCCACCCCAACCTTTTGGATTTTCCTTAGATCACCTCACCCAGATCCAAAACCTTCCGGAAATATAAAGCTCATCACACCATGGCTATCCGGAAATGGCAAGGCAAGGCTAAAACCACTATCAAAACCCATGCCACTGACAACAAATGAACCAAATACACACATGCATATACCATGCATGCCAAAACCAGTTAGGAAATCATACATGCAACCTGTTACCTGCAAGTATTCCCACTGAAGTCTCTTGATCCAACCTTTCCTTCCTTGATCTTTGTTTTCCTTTGTTTTCCTAGTCCTTCCTTTGCTCACTTGCTTTCATTTTCCTCTTGGTGCTCTTATCCTCTCTCAAATCAATTTTGAAATTGAACTGATAAAAGGCCCCAAACTAATGCTCTAATGTCTTTTTATTATTGATGCCTCAAATCAATTCTGAAATTGCACTGATCAAAGGCCCCAAACTAATGCTCTAATGCCTTTTTATTATTGATGCCTCTAATTTCTTCATTTTTCCTTTATTTTCGTTCAATTTCCTCCTCACATGCAACTTGCGACCTTTCACCTCCCTTTTCTCCTATTTTCCTTTACTTTCATAAAATAAATGGCAATAATGTCCTTTTTTCCTTTTCAAAGCCTTTTCCATTGCCTTTGTCAATTTCCCCTTAGCCATAATAAACAACAAGTGATTCCCACTAGGATACTTTACCCAACATTCAACTTGGAATATGTATCCCATGACCTTCTTAAAAAAAAACATCATGACACACATCACAACATGACAACCATACGCTTATTGGAGCTTTATAACACAACTCATTATGGTATTTACAATAACGACCATACATAAATATGTACATATACAAAAAAACTCATTTGCCTCCATTGAAAAATAATAAAGGATACATAACCCGCATTTGATCAACCATCACCCATGTAGCTTCTTTGGGCCCAAAGTGCTTCACTGCTCTTTAACTTACTTGATTGCTCTATTTCGGAGCATGAGTTGTTTTCAATGCAATATACACTGAGGTTCTGGCTAGAATTCTCCTTTTGGCTCCACTTGCAATACAAACCAATCAATAACATGATCAACATCCTTTATATATCTTTTAAGCAATAAAACATGGAAAACATCACGGATTTTCACTATCAGAGACAGTGAAAGTCTGTAGGCCACTAGTCCAATCCTCTCAAGGATATTGAAAGGCTCACAATACCAAGATGTCAACTTAGCACATGATCCAATCCTCAAGGGGCTCTTCTTGGGCTTGATGCACAAGTACACATGTTCCCCAACTTGAATCTCCTTAAATCCCTTGTGTTGATCTACATAACTTTCTGCATGTCGTGTGTTTCCTTTAGATTCTACTTAATAACCTGCATTTCATGTTCCATGTTTGCCAACATGTCCAGTCCAATAGGTACCTTGTTCACTTGATCACTCCAGCTGATGGGAGTATTACAACTCCGCCCATAGAGTGCCTCAAACAAAATCATCCTAAGTGACTCCTGATAACCATTGTTGTAAGAAAATTCATCCAATGAAAGATGCTCTTCCCACTTCCGCTGCTGATGGATAATGTACATCCACAATCCTCCAAATTCCTATTGATCATCTCTATCTATCCATCTGTTTGCAGATTTTAAGTTGTGTAAAGGCAAACTCTATACCAAAACTTGCAAAGAACTCCTTCCAAAAGCTGGAAGTGAACTTAGCATCTATGTCTGACACAATATTATTTAGAACACCATGTAACCTCACTATCTCCCTGATGAAGACCTGTGCTACCTCACTAGATGAATAAGTAGTCTTTACTAGAATGAAGTGAGCTACCTTGCTCAACCAGTCCACCACAACCATGATGGAATCATGTTTCTTCGATGTCCTCGACAAACTGGTAATGAAATCCATGGAAATAACCTCCCATTTCCACTCTAGAATCGAAATAGGTTGTAACAAACCAGTTGGGTGCTTACACTCAACTTTCACTTGCTGACAGTCCAAGCATCTAGCAAAATATTATGCCACTTCCTTCTTCATATTCCGCTAATAGTAGAACTTCTTCACAACTGTCAATGTCTTTTGATATCTCGGGTGACCTGAATATGGCTGGACATGAAACTCCCTCAAGATAAGCTTCTTGAGCTCACAGTCATCCAACACATAGATGATGTCCCTAAATCTCACCAAGTCATCTGTTGTGAGGTGACAGTCCACATCATGATCACCCATACCCTATTGCAACATGTGCCTAAGCTGTTGATACATGTCATCTTGCTGCCCTGCCTGTAAAATATGATCTTGTAAATCTTACCCATAAGAGCTCATTGTTGCAACATGATTTACCTGCACTCTCCTACTAAGAGAATCTGCAACCCTATTCTACTTTCCTGTAATATATCTGATCTCAAAGTCAAACTCACTGAGTATGGCCAACCATCTAGCTTGCATGGGATTCAAATTTAGTTTGTCAAAAAAGTACCTTAACCCACTGTGATCACTCATCAACACAAACCTCTTGCCAAGAAGATAGTGCCTCCACATCTTCAATGCATGAATGATAGATGCCAAATCAAGACCACGAATCACATAGTTTTTCTCGTGCTCATTCGGTTTCATTGACTCATAACACACTACCTATCCCTCCTACATCAGGACTCCAGTGAGTCCCATCTTGCAAGCATCCATGCACACCACGAACTCTTTATCTGGATCTACAATATTTAACACTAGATCATTTGTGAGCAACTGCTTCAACTGCTCAAAACTTGTTGCACATTCCTCCGTCCATTCAAATTTCTTTCCTTTCCTCTGCAATTATGTAATAGGATATGGAATTAGTGATAATTTCCTGATGAACCTTCTCTAGTAACCTGCTAGCCCCATGAATGATCTGACTTCATCCACATTCCTAGGAGTTGCCCACTCCATGAGCCCTTACCTTTTCCGGGTCCACTGCTATGTCTTACTTGGAAACAACATGTCCCAAGTAATGTACCTTTGTCTGGAAGAAGCTGCATTTGATAAGATTGGCATACAACTGATGTTGTCTTAGCAATCTCACTATTGTTGCTAAGTGTTCGACATGATATTCCTCATTCTTACAATATATTAATATATCAATATATCATTAATGAATACAATAACAAACTTGTCAAGATAAGGATCCATCACACTATTCATCTAGCACATGAAAGTAGTTGGAGCATTAGTTAGACCAAAAGGAACTACAAAAAACTCATAATGCCCATACCTGGTCCAGAAAATAGTCTTGTAGATTTCCTCTTCTTTAATGCATAACTGATGGTATCCTAATCTCAAATCAATCTTCAAGAACATTGTTGCTCCTTTCAACTGGTCGAACAAGTCATAAATTATTGGCAATGGATACTTGTTCTTGATGGTCACCTTGCTCACCTGAGTGTATTCAATGCACAACCCGAGAGTACCATCCTTCTTCATCACAAACAACATTGGTGCATCCCAAGGCATACACTTGGCCTAATGCATCCCTTTTAAAGCATTCCCTTCAACTGCAACTTCAATTCTACCAACTTTGGAGTGGTCATCCTGTAAGGTACCTTCAATGTTGGTGTTGCTCTTGGTACCAACTCAATAGAAAATTCCACTTCCCTGTAAGGAGGAACCCACTGATGAACCTTTGAATCTTCACTTTCTCATCCTTAAGGTAAGGCACATACCTCAACAACTCTAGGGACCTACTAGTATACTCGTCATCTGTCATAGAACCCATTTGTAGCTCATAAAACTCGTTAGCTCGGTCATCATAATACCTCTTGGATAGGTACTTCTTCTCGAAGAGTCTCTTGAACTCATCCTAAAGTAACTCTTCTTCTCGAATGCCCTTGAGATTCTTCATATCTTCCCACTAGATATATGCTTTCCCTTTAAGACTAAAGGTGGCTATCTTGGCTTTCATGTTCTCTGAATAGTTATGAAATCTGAATAATTGCATCATCCCAAGTAACCATGCCTTTGCATCTTTTGACTTCTTCATCTCTCCATAAAATGTAGGCGACTTGAATTTCTTCAATTCCTCAAGCAAGTACTCACTCCTCTTATAAGGATGATGGCGGTGATGATGATGATGTCTCCTGAACGAGGAGCTAGAATGAAACCCATACATATCAGTCCTCCTGTCAGGTGTATCTAATGATCTACCACCTCTGACTGTATACCGATACCTACTACCATAGGCTCCAAAAGTTTTTTATTTCTTCTCTTGACTAATACCCGACTATCCTTGTCTCTGCAAGTCTAACAAACTTTGAAAGATGACTGCATTGACTTCTGCCTACTTTTCCTGAGCCCTTGCAAGTCTTTCTTGTGCCTCAACCAACCTGTTATTATTTGCCTTGAAACTTTTGATCTCTTCCCTCAAACTCCTCAATGTGTATGATATATTAGGATAATATACATCTCCTTGTTGCCCAACTAATCTGCAGGGAGCGTCATGTGAAATGTAGTCCATAATTTTGATTGTCATCTTTGATTCATACCCTAATTAAAATCATACCTCAATGAAGTTCAGGGGAGGCTTAACTAGTGTACAAAATCAGTCTACATTAGCATGTATCATGCTAATATATATATATAACAACAATCATATCAATATATTAACATCATGCATGACAACAGTAACCATGCATATCATGCATGGCAACAGTAACCATGACAATGCATATCAACTGCATACCACGACCTCATGCATGGCAACAGTAACCATGACAATGCATGTATAACCACATGCATATAGCCCATTAGGTCCAAGTGTTTGAACCATGCTTTGATACCACTCTGTAACACGCTTCTTCTCATATCTACCCACTTTCACCGGCTTTCTCGGGTTAAACATGAGCTGAGGAGTTACTAGGACATGACTCAACCTCCTAAATGACCTTAAGGAAATGGAGTCGTCATAACAAGACTTTATTGACTTCCCTCAAGTGCTATAGGACCCCGAGGAACCAACCAACCATTCCAGGTTTCCAACACCTGAGATAAATTTCTTTTTAGTGAGCTATACCCCGAGTCACTCCCATGACAAGGCCTCCAAGTGACTGTAACCCTCCATTCGCTCCCACATGCCTACTTCCCAGTGACTGCAGTCTCTTTCAGGTAGTTTTGTGCTAACGACTATGAGATTTAAGCCACTTTTTCAGGGCTAGGATCTAGACCTCTTCCCAAAACTTTATGGAACTTCCAAAAATGATAAATGCCACAGAGACAAAGCCTCTAACCCAAAAATTACTCAAAGACTTGACCTAGCCTGGTTTAACCATGAAAACCATTTCGTCAAACACATGATGAGCATGCAACCTACAGGTCATGAATGCATATATGAACATAAAGATCTGAAACTTATTTGAGTTTTACCAAGAAGGACTAATGCCCCCTCAAAATAGTTGCCATAATACAAATTAGAACATGCATTCATTAACCAGACATTCATCAACAAAAGTGATATGATCCATACTTAAATCTGTCATGTAACCATTCTTATAACCAACATATAACCAGATAATTAACAATGATAGAACAACTACTAAAGCCACATAATAGCAAGTACATTTACTCATAAAAGAAAAGAAGAACTTAGCTGTTGTTGAGCATATGCAAAGCCAACCAAGTTAGGGACTTCCACGTACAACCCAAACATAGATTAGGTTGAACCAAATCTTTCTTTCAATCAATCACCCTTGTGCCATATTCTAAGCACGAATATGGGATCTCATGGGATAAACCAATCCATAAACAACCAAGGGAATCCATATATTAAACCACCTCCACCCTCACACTACCATGATCTCACATAAACCGGTTTCGAGATCACAAAACCAAACCAAGCTTGGATGCCTCATAATTCCTTCACCATCCCTTGAGGAATTTTCCTGTCTCCACCCACTTGTTGAGGGCTTCCTGGAGAAAACCTTCTCCGCCCCCAACCCTTGGGATTTTCCTAAGACCACCTCAACTAGATCCAAAACCTTTTGGAAAGCCAAAGTTCAACCAAGAATGAATCCCATCACACCATGGCTATCCGAAAATGTTAAGGAAAGGTTGAAACCACTATCAAAACCCGACAAAACCCATGCCACTAATAGCAAATGAACCAAATACACACATGCATATATCATGCATGCCAAAACCAGCTAGGAAATCATACATGCAACCTGTTACCTGCAAGTATTCCCGTCGAGATCTCTTGATCCAACCTTCCTTCCTTGATCTTTGATTTCCTTTACTTTCCTTGTCCTTCCTTTATTAGATTGGTTTCCTTCTCCTCTTTGTGCTCTTCTCCTCTCTCAAGCCAATTTTGAAACTGTCACAAAAGGCCCCAAACTGATGCTCTAGTGTCTTTTTATTATTGATGCATCTAATTTGTTCATTTTTCCTATATTTTCCTTCAATTTCCTCTTCACATGCAACATGTGACCATTCACTTCCCTTTTCTCTTATTTCCCTTTATTTTCATAAAATAAATGCCAATAATTTCCCTTTTTCCTTTTCAAATCCTTTGTCATTGCCTTTGCCAATTTCCCCTTAGCTATAATAAACAACAAGTGATTCCCACTAGGATACTTTGCCCAACATTCAGCTTGGAATATGTGTCCCATGAACTTTGTCTTACTTTGCCTTTATTAACTGTTGGGCCTAAGAATTATCCTTAAAATCCATCCACTTTCACTCCATTCAACATCCACTTTCTCTCCATTCACACGTTTTCTCACCTCTATTCCACCACCATGTAATCACATTAGCTTCACTTTCATCATTAAATGGGTTACCATTGTGTTTTCCAAAATATTATTAATTCTTAGTAATTTTAAGAGAATTTGTGGTTAAACTTTAGAAAATAATATCCATATACTTATACCTAACAATTAGAATGAGTTTGTTGACATGTGTAGGTACAAAGGAAGCTTCTAAGGCACCCTTATGTGGCACTCTATGTTCAAATTCGAATTTGAGGAGATCATGGACCTCATGGATAAGATCATGGAGCTCATGGAGAAGATCATGGAGGATAGGGTTATGTGTCACCATTGATTGAGAGATATGTGGATTTGAAGAGGGAATAGTGGATCCACATTTATGAGTTTGTTATCATAACTTTTGTATAAATAGGATTGTTATCTCCTTCATTTGTAATCTTAATTTTCCTTAGAATTTAGAAACTTAGTCCTTCATTTGTAATTTTAGATTTTAGGATCATTGTAATGGAGATTTAGGACCTCTTGGAATGTAGAACTTGGAGCTTGTAATTGAAATTTGCAATTGATGATAAATAAAGTGGCTTGGATTTTCTTCTACATTTGACTTCTTTCTAGGTGTGCTTGTGGAGCTATGGAGGGCCCCCATTGCCTCACTTGCATGCTAGTTTTGTTTTGGTATGGTAAGCTTTTATTTATGTTTTTCATTTAATTAGTTTAAAGTTCTTGATGCTGGAAATATAAATGAATAGTCTCTTGTAAGAGAGCTTTAATTTTTCCTAATCAATTTGAATTAAGTTTAAATGCCTTCATTTCTTAGTTTATTGATTAAGATGGTTAGAAATATTAATGAATAGACCTCCTGTAAGGGAGCTTTGGTATTTCTTCGCCTAACTTATTTTAGTTTGTCTCTAAGTCCATATATATTGGATGATCCTCGAAGTTTACTTACCCGGATTGATAGTAAATGAAACTCTAATTTGCATCCACATTTTAGACCCAAAATTTTGGCGTCATTGCAGGGGAGGATGATTTGGAGATAGACTTAGGAAGTTATTTTTATTACAATTTCTTTTTATGGACTAAGTTGTGAAACCTGTTGACAGCAGGATCTTCATAAAGGAGTTCAAGTTTGAGATTTTTGATTTTTTTTGTATTTAGTTAGTTTCAAATTCAGTTTTTAAACCCCCCATTTCTTACTAATCCATCTATGGATGAGAAGATTGAATATGTTGAACAGGTACTTCTTGGAAAGCAAGAACAATATCAAAGACTGGTTTCAAAAGAACCTTATGCCAACTCCAAGAATAAGACACGTTACTCACATGTTTGCAAATCATAAGGTAAAAATTTTAAATCTTAATGTGAGCATTTTCGAATTCTTAGTCCGTAGGTGGCTTCACTCGAAGCATTCTTTTACCTAGGACATAAAAAATAAATTATATATATATATATAATAATAATAAAATAAAATAAATAAAAAATAATAATAAAAAAATAAAAAATCTTTCAAGTTAAAAGTAGAATAGATTAAAAATAAATAAAATGAGATCTCATAGAGTTTTCCTTTAGTCTTGTTTACAATAATAATAATAATAAATCATAAACATTTTTCATGAATAAATTCACGTGAGCCGCTTCATCCACGATAACCTGCAAAAATAAAATAAAAATTCAATAGGTTAGTATGCTCTCTTCCTACGCTTTGAGTGATCAGGAAGATCATAAAATCTCTTGATTTATTTTCAAAATTAAATAAAAATCTCTTGCTAGGAATTTGCACAAATCATTAAAACTACAACATTATAAGAAATCAAAATCATTTTTTTTTTTAAATTCGTTTATTTTCGATTCCAAATTTAAAAATTTAGTCTATGGTTTAGCGATTTGATCAATATGTTAAAAATCTCTACATATGTTTATTTACTCCTAACATATCACAATTTGCAGCTCCATGATGTACAAAATATTCATTATATCAAAATATTCATTATATTCTGCTTTGATGTGCTGGGATCAAACAAGCCAAATCTGTATCTTTAAGGAAGAAATCTGCAATAAAAATCAATTTGGCTTGATCTAATTGCAAACAAATATTTTCTCTTAATCTTTTTGAAACCAATTATTTCATGACAAGGGAGGTTTTACACGATTATCCTCTATCTCGTAATTTCAAGTTAAAAACTAAAAACAATTATAAAGAAATATAAGCAGACAAGCAACAAATAAATGTTGTTTGTAAAAAGTTCTAAAAACCTTTAGAATCAAGTATAACAGCAGGAGTTTTCTGCTATTGGTGAAGAGAACATGTTTTGATATTGGCTAGCCAAATGGTTCGTAATACAGACTTGTAGAAGGAGGCAGCAAGTTCGAGTCATCGCATGAGTACATGAAGCATACTCACTTTATGGTCACTATCAATAAGGTTGCGCACCTGGAGAATCGGTTCATCTAGAGATCAGAGGAGTGCCGATTACAATCAACTATGTGGAGTGTTGATTCACCCAGATTTGTTGTGTTGATTTGTGTGGATCTGGCATGTGGCTGAGAAAGTGAATCAAATATGTCATAGAACATTCGGTCTTGTAAGTATCGTGCACATGGAGCATGTGTGGAATGTAGCAACCTCAATCTCAACATCATTCTCACTTTCTTATCAATCTTTTGTCTCATTTTGTTGTGACTCTTCTGTATGGGCATTGCTACTATCTCGATAGGTTTCAGAGAGGCATTTCATGTGACCAAACAGGCCTTTCGATGAAATGAATTTATTCCCATGTAGATCACAATTTATAGAAGAATCGATGGGTTTGGAATCGAGTCATGACCTAACTGATTTGATTTTGTTACAACATTGCCAAAAGACGCAACAGTTTTGACACGTCGTTTTGAAACATGTTTTGTGATAAAACCAAAACAAATCAAGAAAAACAGAGACATGGGTTTTTTCAGGAACTGAATAAATTACATAACCCGGAAATCGTTTCCTTGGATTCCTAACGGTTTGAGAGGAAATCGTGGTTCTTCGGGACCCTATTTTGGTAACTACGTGAAGAAAAAAACAGTTTTTAAAATTAATGCACAGACAATTACGGGTTTTGCTAGCAGTGAAGCAGATTTCTATGGCCATCAAATCCCTTGCTATCAGTCTAAATGGATTCAAAATTGAAAACAAGATAATAATGCATGGACAACTTAGAGATATGGGAAGAGAAATCGTCGAGGCTTCAAGATTGGCCCGTCGTATTTGGCATTGGACAAAGAATGTCATAAAAGGTATCCATATTAATCACTCTAGTTTTTGAATGGAAAAAATGGGGATAAGCAATGCTAGGATATATGGAAAGGCTAGCCACTTTCTGGAGCATGGTGAAGGGAAAGTCAAGGAACTCGATACTCTCATCTAAATATCTGGTAAAAGGTAAGGCTTATGAGCAAGAAAAAAATGAAGCAGTATTGTTTATTCAAATTTATGGACCATTGGAATTTTTTTTTTCCATGCGCGCTCCGCTGCCCTCTGCGAGCGTCCCCCTGTAAACCCTCTTATAAGCCATGGCTCCAGAGGGAGGCTCTGAGCCTCCTTCCTCCCTCCCCTTGAGCTCATGGCCTTCAAGCAGCTGGTGGGCGAATGCAGCAAGCACCCAATGACAGCAACTCATCAAAAGTTTGTCAAGAAGATGGAAACAATCTCAGCTGTCGCACTCCCAGCTAAAGAGCCCTGTATGTTGCCATAAATATTGCAGAAAGAGGACTCATCGGCCAATTTACTAGGTTATGGCCATCACTAAGAGCCATCGAATCGTGGGTGCAACGCAATTGGAGACCGCTGGTCTTAGAAGGAATAAAATGTCATTTTGTCGGTAAGGGCTACTTCGTTTTCATTTTTGAATGCATCGAAGACAGGAACCTCATTTTCAGAAACGGGCCATACTTCATGGGACCTCAGGGCCTTTACCTGAACAAATGGACCCTAGACTTTGATCCAGCCCAAGATGTGCCCTCGGCTGTTCCTGTCTGGGTGCGCCTCCCCCATTTACCCTTGCACTGTTGGAGCCCGAAGACTTTAGAAACCATTGGAAACACCCTTGGAAAGTACATTGATAGAGCAGATAGGAAGGGACAATACTCTTGTGCCAGAATCTGTGTCGAGGTAGATCTGGAAGTTGGGCTCCCAGAAGCTATAAAACTAACAGTGGCAGATTGGTCACATGTGCAAGAACTGGACTACGAACAACTGCCCTTCAAGTGCAGGCACTGCCATGGATACGGGCACTTTGCAAGAAACTGCAAAAAGAAAGCCGAAGAAGAAGCAGAGAAAACAAAAGGAGACCAATGGACAACGGTGCAGAAAACAGCCACATCAAAGTAGCACAACAAACAGAAAGGGAAAGGGGCACAAGCGGGAAACAGCGTGCCATCCTCAGAATTGCAGCCGGAAGGGGCAGCACCCCCACGAACAAACCTTCCCTCAAACTCCTTCACAGCCCTCAGCACACAGGAGGAAACCCCTGCTACAGAAAGTGATGCAAAACAGCAAGCAAACCCCTCACCAATTGAGGAAGGAAATGCAGGGGCCTCCCCGGCCCAAAATGACTCCCCAGGAAGAGAAAACTCGCCATCCTCTTATGTAGATATGATAAGAAAAAAGCCTCTGGATCTAACAGGCTCATCGGAAGAGGAGACAAATGAAAGACCATCGAAGAGGGCAGGGAGGAAATCCCTCAAGGAAGCCAGAGAAGAAGAAGCAGAGAGGCAAAAAATGCAAGGAAGTCAGCCCACTCTAGAAATGTCCATAAGTCGAAATACCAGAGCTCGGCCACCAAAGGGAGGCCTCTCCTCCACCACCCCAAATAAATAATGTGTATAGTCTCTTGGAACTGTAGAGGCTTGGGGAACCACATGAAGGCTGCAGCAATTAAAGATCTCATGAAAATAGAAACCCCAGAGATCCTCCTGCTCTAAGAGACAAAAATAGAAGCGAAATCCCTTCTTGAGTTAAGCAGAACAACCTGGAAGACCAAAGCTGGAATGGCAGTAAGCGCAAGGGGAACCTCAGGAGGACTTGCCACAGTCTGGATGGAGGATCTATTCCAGCTGGAGAATTCCTTCGAGACTCAACATTAGATTTACACCGAACTTAGACATAAAGCAAGTAAGCTCACTCTTGCCCTGTTTAATCTTTATGTTCCTGTGCTTTACCTTGAGAAAAAAAGAGTGTTGGAAAACACTTATAGATTTTGTAGAATGATATTCCCCGATGAACATTATAATTGCAGGAGATATAAACATCATTCTCGACCCAAGAGAAAAAAGAGGGGGCAACAATAACAAAGACCCATTTCTACCCCTTGTGGAGGACATAATTCAGCAATGGGATCTCCTCGATCTTAAACCCAAAAGGGGGAGATACACTTGGACAAACAACAGAACAGGGGAAGCTCACATCTCAGCCATGCTTGATAGATTTATAGTGCAGAGCACTCTTCTGATGGACAAGAGAATAGTATCAACAAGAATCCTACCAAAGCTCTCCTCAAACCATAAACCCATCCTCTTATAGCTGGACGAGGAATAAAATCTGGGGCCCATACAATTTCGCTTCAACCCCTTGTGGATAGAGCAAGAAGGGTTCATGGAAGTAGTTAAAAAGGCCTAGTCCATCATGGTCATTGGGTCACCCAGTTATGTTTGGGATCAAAAAATAAAAGCAACCAAAGCAGCTCTGAAAGAGTGGGTCAAAATGCCTTCCAACACCTACACCACACATAGAAAAGAAATTGTTCAACAACTAGCAAATTTATAGTTGGAGATGGAGGACAAAGAAGTAACCACACATGAGCTGGAGAAAGAACAAGTAGCCCGATTTGCCTCTTTCAACTCATTCAGAAAAGAAGAAGAATTCTAGGGGCTTAAGTCCAGAAGCCTATGGGTGAAAGCAGGTGATCGAAACACAACCTTCTTCCACAGGCAGTTCAAAGCACGACTCTCTCGAAATCACATTTCAGAAATCATCACAATAGATGGGACAGTTGCCAAAGGTTTTGCCCAAGTTAAAGAAGCTGCTGAAACTCACTTTCAGCGGTTATACTCAGAGGATGGAACAAGAGATGAGGTGATCTCCAATGACTTCCTCTCCCAGATCCCTACCTTGGTTAACGAGGAGAATAATTCAAACATTATAAAGCCCTTTACTGAGGAAGAAATCAACAATGTAATCTGGGACATGGAGCCTGACAAAGCGCCAGGCCCAGATGGTTTCTTGGCACATTTCTATAGAGCTTGCTGGATAATCATCAAATTTGACCTTCTAATAATGGCAAAGGTTTTTAAGAAAAAGGCTAAAGTGGGAGGTAGCACCAAATCCACCTTTCTCGCACTAATACAGAAAGAAGTGAATCCAACCACCTTTGATAGATTTAGGCCTATTTCACTATGTAATGTCTCTTACAAAATTCTTGCTAAATTGCTTGCAAATAGAATAAAACCTCTGCTATCTAAGCTCATTTCTCCTAGTCAAGGAGGTTTTGTAGCAGGAAGACATATTTTAGACAATGTGATACTTGTTCAAGAATCCATGCATTCCAGTAATCAAAGGAAGGAGCAAGGGATGTTGATCAAGTTGGATATGACCAACGCCTTCGATCGGGTAAACTATCATTCCTCTACAAAGTCCTTCTTACCTTCGGATTCAACCCAGCTTTTGTGAATATGATCAAGGCCTGCACAGACAAACCATGGATTGCCCCGCTGGTTAATGGCCGACCTACCTCTTATTTCCAAGCTTCAAGGGGGCTAAGGCAAGGATGCCCGCTATCCCCCTTTTTGTACATAATAATGGCAGACACCCTGAGCAGGAAACTGAAAGCGGAAAGAATGAAAGGTACTCTCCCGAGCATCCGACCCACGACTGGACTAGAACCAATCAACCATGCCTTGTTTGCAGATGATTCTCTTCTCTTGGGAGGAGCTTCCACAAGAATAGCAAAGGAATTCAATGGGATCCTACAGAGCTTCTGCACCATTTCAAGAGCGCTCATTAATAAAAGAAAAAGTGCAGTGTGCAGCTGGAACACAGAGGAGCACACCACGCTCCGAATTGTTAGAATCCTGGGCTTTCCGGGCTATGCCTCCTGGAACAAAATTCAATACCTGGGACTGCCTTTAACTCTGGGATAAACCGAGCCTCACTATGGAATGAAGCCATCAATAAGATCAAAACCAAGATAGCTGCTTGGGGTGGGTAGTGGCTTAACTACGCTGGCAAGTTAATCCTCATAAAGTCTGTCCTTTCCTCTCTCCCCTGTATAAATTTTGAATAATAAACACTTATTCAACAGAGATTATCCTGATTATACACTATTGCGAAATACATGCATAATACATAACCTCCTCTACATTGATCATCAATTTAGCAGCATTAAAATCAATGAAACATCAATCGCATGCACACATTAACACAGTATGTAACCTAGGGAAAGCTTACAGCTGAAAACCCCACACTATCTGTATATTAATGATTGAGAACATGTAACAATACATAGTAAAATACTCCTCACAAGTACTCAGTACTATCTCCACCTATTACACACAAAACTAGCTCAAATCCGAACAAGTCACAGGTTCAAATCTCCTCCGCTGCTTTGCCTGCCTCCACTGCACAATCCCGCAAGAGAATGAATGAATCCAAACTCGTTCCAAGTTCTATTTACCTTGGAAAATCACTCACACTAGAAATCACGTGAGCACAGGCTATAATACTGGGCATTACTGGGCAATACTCATTGGCATACTCAATCCATTGCTTGTGCAAGATCTCATGCACAACTATAGGCACAACTGGTAGCAATCTCAACCTCTAACACCTGTCTCCACTGAACTGTACATGCACTGATTTAACTGATGTATTCTTCAGTTGCTTTATGAGTTAATAATTAGTGAATTAATTTAATCAATTAATTCACATCACTCATCACTAGTCTATTTGCAGTTAGACTAATTACAACTAGTTTAACAAAGTCAAACTGAACACAACTCCATCAACTCTACATCCAACTCCACCAAACTCAACCACATGAGTTCTAACTGATGTCCTGCGTGCAATAGTTCAACTAACACATAAGAAAAGCGTATTTCCTTCTGTCAGTTGCATGTGCCACATCCGTAGCTCAAACTGAAGCGCTCCAGGAGGTTAAGATAAAGTTTATAGTCTAAATATTATTATGAGACAATAATATTTGACTTTTCTATTTTTGAATAGCAGTCTAAAAATAGACCCTAATCACTCCTGTTGTGATCCAAAAATAGAAGTCCATCTATTTTTCCCAACATGACTATTCATCCATAAACAACATCCTGCAACTCATAGACATGATCCATATGTCTAAAAATAGACTTTGCGCCAAAAATAGCCTACGGGCCCACTTAGTGAAGGCGACTCCTTTCCACTAAGCTCCATCATCTTGTTGCATTTTCAACACTCCCTCTCAACAAGATATGGATTATCTGCAACTCGATCCTGTAACTCTGGAATGTTCTGCATGCAACACATTTGCCCAGTCCACTTGCTCCAACAACACTTGGAACAAAAAACACTCCCAACTGACCACTCTGTTGGGCTAGGAACATACTCTGATGCTGAAGCTCTACCTGCTGCTGAAAAGTGCTCCCTCTCTGACATCTACGCTACTGCAACATCTCCATGCATCTCGCACCATTGCACACCTCTCTGTGCCACCTAGCACTATGCAAAACACTTGTGCCTCTCGCATTGCTGCAGCCTGCTAGCTATGCGCTGTCCTGGGATTCCTTGCACTATCGCTCTCTCCGCATCTGTCTCTACCCAATCAATCAGTTCTTGCTACTCCACATCAGGGCTCCTGTAGCAAGGTCTCATCCAAGAGGTTGGGTACCTCAAGGATCCTGCCCCTCCTCCTTGGGACGATCAATACACATCACCCCACCTCCTACCTGGAGGTATGGCTACATGCGATCCCTCAGCCCACCTGGCTCGAAGTTTCCCCCTACTGGAGGTCTCTGCATGAGTAGATGTCTCTACTCGATCTCCTCTCAGCTTCCCTTGTTGTGGCTGCTCCATAACCTCCTGAAGCTGCTGCAACAATCGTGGCTCCTCCACAATTGTTTGAGACTTCTTCTGGCTCTGCACGTTGAGAGGTAATGTACCCTCCCTCTCAACCACCAAGTCTCCATCAGTTTCCTTGCTGCTCAAGGCTTTTCATGCATCTACATGCAACTGATAAAGGTTCCTAACTCGAACCCCTATCTTCAGGGTTTCTCCAGTTGTCTTGCTGGGCAGGAAAGCCTTTCCCTCGCTGAAGACAACATCATATCCCTTGTCTTCTAACATCGCCACAGAGATAAGATTCTTCTTCAATCTTGGAACATGCATCACTTCCTTCAATCTGAAGGGTTTACCAGACTCCCTCTCAAAGGAAATGGTACCGATACCGGTCGCACTGTATCTACCATCATCGTTCATCTCGATGTGCACTCCAAGATCTTTCTCATCAAGATCAGAAAACAAATCTCGATCTCCTGTCATGTGAGAAGACGCACCACTGTCCAAGAACCATACCGATCCCATCACACTTGATACCAAGCATGTGATCAGCGAAAAATCCAGCTCAAATTGCGAGGCGAAGGCCTCTCCCACTGCAGATCCAACAGCTTGCTTATTTTTCTTCTTTTGCGGACAATCTGCGGCATCTCCATTCTCAGCTTTGATGTTTCTCAGTTTAACCTTGAGCGCCATTCCACCAACTCAAAATTCAACCGCTTCTGATCTAAAATTCGTGAGAACAAAGTATTTCTCGTACAAAGATTGACTGTATGGGCATTCACCGGATATCTCACCTTCCAAAAGAAGGACGAATCCAAAGGCTACCTCACCTGATTATAGACTCTGCCTGAAGAAATAAAATGTAATCACTTTCTGAATAATAGATCTGATGATCAATCCTCGGTTTGATATCCTGTAGAACTTTTTCTACAAATCAACTAGCTCTGGTACCATGTAGAAATTTTTAATAATAAACACTTATTCAACAGAGATTATCCTGATTATACACTATTGCAGAATACATGAATAATACATAACCTCCTCTACATTGATCATCAGTTTAGCAGCATTAAATCAATGAAACATCAATCGCATGCACACATTAACACAATATGTAACCTGGGGAAAGCTTACAGCTGAAAACCCCACACTATCTGTATATTAATGATTGAGAACATGTAACAATACATAGTAAAATACTCCTCACAAGTACTCAGTACTATCTCCACCTATTACACACAAAACTAGCTCAAATCCGAACAAGTCACATGTTCAAATCTCCTCCGCTGCTTTGCCTGCCTCCACTGCACAATCCTGCAAGAGAATGAATGAATCCAAACACGTTCCAAGTTCCATTTACCTTGGAAAATCACTCACACTAGAAATCATGTGAGCATAGGCTATAATACTAGGCATTACTGGGCAATACTCATTGGCATACTCAATCCATTGCTTGTGCAAGATCTCATGCACAACTATAGTCACAACTGATAGCAATCTCAACCTCTAAGACTTGTCTCCACTGAACTGTACATGCACTGAGTTAACTGATGTATTCTTCAGTTGCTTTATGAGTTAATAATTAGCGAATTAATTTAATCAATTAATTCACGTCACTCATCACTAGTCTATTTGCAGTTAGACTAAATACAACTAGTTTAACAAAGTCAAACTAAACACAACTCCATCAACTCTACATCCAACTCACCAAACTCAACCACATGAGTTCTAACTGATGTCCTGCATGCAATAGTTCAACTAACACATAAGAAAAGCGTATTTCCTTCTGTCAGTTGCATGTGCCACATCCGTAGCTCAAACTAAAGTGCTCCAAGAGGATAAGATAAAGTTTATAGTATAAATATTATTATGAGACAATAAAATTTGACTTTTCTATTTTTTACTAGCAGTCTAAAAATATACCCTGATCACTCCTGTTGAGATCCAAAAATAGAAGTCCATCTATTTTTCCCAACATGACCATTCATCCATAAAGAGCATCCTGCAACTCATAGACACGATCAATATGTCTAAAAATAGACTTTGCGCCGAAAATAGCCTGCAGGCCCACTTATTGAAGGCGACTCCTTTCAACTAAGCTCCATCATCTTGTTGCATTTTCAACACTCCCTCTCAACAAGATATGGATTATCTGCAACCCGATCCTGTAACTCTTGAATGTTCTGCATGCAACACATTTGTCCGGTCCACTTGCTCCAACAACACTTGGAACAAAAAACACTCTCAACTGACCACTCCGTTGGGCTAGGAACATACTTTGATGCTGAAGCTCTACCTGCTGCTGAAAAGTGCTCCCTCTCTGACATCTACACTACTGCAACATCTCCATGCATCTCACACCATTGCACACCTCTATGTGCCACCTAACACTGTGCAAAACACCTGTGCCTCTCGCATTGCTACAACCTGCTAGCTATGCGTTGTCCTGGGATTCCTTGCACTGTCGCTCTCTCTGCATCTGTCCCTACCCAATCAATCAATTCCTGCTACTCCACATAGGGGTTCCCTTAGCAAGGTCTCATCCAAGAGGTTGGGTACCTCAAGGATCCTGTCCCTCCTCCTTTGGACGATCAATACGCATCACCCCACCTCCTACCTGGAGGTATGGCTGCATGCGATCCCTCAGCCCACCTGGCTCGATGTTTTCCCCTACCGAAGGTCTCTGCATGAGTAAATGTCTCTACTCGATCTCCTCCCAGCTTCCCTTGTTGTGGCTGCTCCATAACCTCCTGAAGCTGCTGCACCAATCGTGGCTCCTCCACAATTGTCTGAGACTTCTTCTGGCTCTGCATGTTGAGAGGTAATATACCCTCCCTCTCAACCACCAAGTCTCCATCATTTGCCTTGCTGCTCAAGGCTTTTCATGCATCTACATGCAACTGATAAAGGTTCCTGACTTGAACCCCTATCTTCCGGGTTTCTCTAGTTGTCTTGCTGCGCAGGAAAGCCTTTCCCTCGCTGAAGAAAACATCATATCCCTTGTCTTCTAACATCGCCTCAGAGATAAGATTCTTCTTCAATCTTGGAACATGCATCACTTCCTTCAATCTGAAGGGTTTACCAGACTCCCTCTCAAAGGAAATGGTACCGATACCGGTCGTACTATATCTACCATCATCACTCATCTCGATGCGCACTCCAAGATCTTTCTCATCCATGTTAAAAAACAAAGCTCAATCTCCTGTCATGTGAGAAGACGCACCACTGTCCAAGAACCATACCGATCCCATACCACTTGATACCAAGCATGTGATCAGCAAAAAATCCAGCTCAAAGTGCGAGGCTAAGGCCTCTCCCGCTGCAGATCCAACAACTTGCTTATTTTTCTTCTTCTGCGAACAATTTGTGGCATCTCCATTCTCAGCTTTGATGTTTCTCTGTTTATCCTTGAGCGCCATTCCACCAATGCAAAACTCAACCGCTTCTGATCTAACATTCGTGAGAACAAAGTATTTCTAATACAGAGATTGACTGTATCGACATTCACCGGATATCTCTCCTTCCAAAAGAAGGACGAATCCAAAGGCTACCTGGCCTGATTACAGACTCTGCCCGAAGAAATAAAATGCAATCACTTTTTGAATAATAGATCTGATGATCAATCCTCACTTTCATATCATGTAGAACTTTTTCTGCAAATCAAAAAGCTCTGATACCATGTAGAAATTTTGAATAATAAACACTTATTCAACAGAGATTATCCTGACTATACACTATTGCGGAATACATGCATAATACATAACCTCCTCTACATTGATCATCAATTTAGCAGCATTAAAATCAATGGAACATCAATCGCATGCACACATTAACACAGTATGTAAGTTGGGGAAAGCTTACAGCTGAAAACCCCACACTATCTGTATATTAATGATTGAGAACATGTAACAATAAACAGTAAAATACTCCTCACAAGTAATCAGTACTATCTCCACCAATTACACACAAAACTAGCTCAGATCCGAACAAATCACAGGTTCAAATCTCCTCCGCTGCTTTGCCTACCTCCACTGCACAATCCTGCAAGAGAATGAATGAATCCAAACTCGTTCCAAGTTCTATTTACCTTGGAAAATCACTCACACTAGAAATCACGTGAGCACAAGCTATAATACTGGGCATTACTGGGCAATACTCATTGGCATACTCAATCCATTGCTTGTGCAAGATCTCATGCACAACTATAGTCACAACTGATAGCAATCTCAACCTCTAACGCCTGTCTCCATTGAACTATACATGCATTAAGTTAATTGATGTATTCTTCAGTTGCTTTATGAGTTAATAATTGGTGAATTAATTTAATCAATTAATTCACATCACTAATCACTAGTCTAATTGCAGTTAGACTAATTACAACTAGTTTAACAAAGTCAAACTGAACACAACTCCATCAACTCTACGTCCAACTCCACCAAACTCAACCACATGAGTTCTAACTGATGTCCTGCATGCAATAGTTCAACTAACACATAAGAAAAGTGTATTTCCTTCTGTTAGTTGCATGTGCCACATCCGTAGCTCAAACTGAAGTGCTCCAAGAGGATAAGATAAAGTTTATAGTCTAAATATTATTATGAGACAATAATATTTGACTTTTCTATTTTTGACTAGCAGTCTAAAAATAGACCCTGATCACTCCCGTTGTGATCCAAAAATAGAAGTCCATCTATTTTTCCCAACATGACCATTCATCCATAAAAAACATCCTGCAACTCATAGACATGATCCATATGTCTAAAAATAGACTTTGCGCCAAAAATAGCCTGCGGGCCCACTTAGTGAAGGCGACTCCTTTCCACTAAGCTCCATCATCTTGTTGCATTTTCAACACTCCCTCTCAACAAGATATGGATTATCTGTAACCCGATCTTGTAACTCTGGAATGTTCTGCATGCAACACATTTGCCCGGTCCACTTGCTCCAACAACACTTGGAACAAAAAACACTCCCAACTAACCACTCTGTTGGGCTAGGAACATACTCTGATGCTGAAGCTCTACCTGCTGCTGAAAAGTGCTCCCTCTCTGACATCTATGCTACTGCAACATCTCCATGCATCTCACACCATTGCACACCTCTCTTTGCCACCTAGCACTGTGCAAAACACTTGTGCCTCTCGCATTGCTGCAGCCTACTAGCTATGCGCTGTCCTGGGATTCCTTGCACTGTCGCTCTCTCCGCATCTGTCTCTACCCAATCAATCAGTTCCTTCTACTCCACATCGGGGCTCCCGTAGCAAGGTCTCATCCAAGAGGTTGGGTACCTCAAGGATCCTGCCCCTCCTCCTTGGGACGATCAATACACATCACCCCACCTCCTACCCGGAGGTATGGCTGCATACGATCCCTCAGCCCACTTGGCTCGAAGTTTCCCCCTACTGGAGGTCTCTGCGTGAGTAGATGTCTCTACTCGATCTCCTCTCAGCTTCCCTTGTTGTGGCTGCTCCATAACCTCCTGAAGCTATTGCACCAATCGTGGCTCCTCCACAATTGTCTGAGACTTCTTCTGGCTCTGCATGTTGAGAGGTAATATACCCTCCCTCTCAACCACCAAGTCTCCATCAGTTGCCTTGCTCCTCAAGGATTTTCATGCATCTACATGCAACTGATAAAGGTTCCTGACTCAAACCCCTATCTTCCGGGTTTCTCCAGTGAGAAGACGCACCACTGTCCAAGAACCATACCGATCCCATCACACTTGATACCATGCATGCGATCAATGAAAAATCCAGCTCAAACTGCGAGGCTAAGGCCTCTCCCGCTGCAGATCCAACAACTTGCTTATTTTTATTCTTCTGCGGACAATCTGTGGCATCTCCATTCTCAGCTTTGATGTTTCTGAGTTTATCCTTGAGCGCCATTCCACCAGCTCAAAACTCAACCGCTTCTGATCTAAAATTCGTGAGAACAATCCAGAGGCTACCTGGCCTGATTACAGAATCTGCCTAAAGAAATAAAATGTAATCACTTTCTGAATAATAGATCTGATGATCAATCCTCGCTTTGATATCCTCTAGAACTTTTTCTACAAATCAACTAGCTCTGGTACCATGCAGAAATTTTGACTAATAAACACTTATTCAATAGAGGTTATCCTGATTATTCACTATTCCGGAATACCAGGGAAAATTTTAAGAACCCCCCCAAATTTATAAATATAATAATTGGGCGAATCTCCATGGTATATAGGAAAAATGGAAGGCGATTTTATCAATAATATAATATGTATATATAATTTTCTGGCGAATCTCTCACCAGGCATGGCGAATATTTTACTCAATTATAAAATCTTGTAAGAACTTGGCAAGTCTTTCACTAAATAATAAAACTTTGTAAAGTCCTAGTGAATTTTAGCATTGTGAACTCTTAGAGAATTTTTTGAAGAAGTATAAAACCATATATGATAAGAGCCACATGGTGGCAATATCACTATCTTTTTTCACATTTCCACGACATGGAACTTGTCTATAAAATTATAAAAAAACCAACCAGGAACAGGAACAACTCAAATGCTTTGTGAGAGCTAGTCTAGAAAAAAGCAACAAATAACATGTCGGCAGAATTGTTCATCGGTGAGCCGCTATTTCGTGGGCAATATGTAAAGGAGCAGTTGGATATCATATTTCCAAATCCGGGAAAGCCTTTCCCATCCCTCACAAGATTTGTTAAAAATGTTGGGTGTCTAGAAGGTGTGGATTTGCTGAAACAAATGTTACAAGTGGATGGAAACAAAAGAATAACAGCTAATGAAGCTTTGCAACATCCATACTTTCAGTCCTACAGGACTATAAACAGCTGCCATAAAGATTAAAAATGGAAGTCAGCTACAAATCTCTTGATGACAACACTATCAAGATAGAGGCCGATGCTCTCTTAAAGACAGAGCTGCTGGAAATGGAATCAGGTGCTATGAAGCTGACACTAGTAAAAGATGGGACAGCACAGCTTCCCATAGTGCATCCCACTCTGGGACAATCAGTTTTTTGATGTTTTGCAGATTGGGTTACAGTCTTGCAACTTGTTTTGGATTTGTCACCAACCTGATGTTTTGCTTCTAATTTATTTTCATCTGGTGATAAACAAAGTGTCAATATTTTCTTAGGATAAAATAGTATTCTTTACAGATATATTAACTTGGCTGAAAAGTCCAGGACAATATGAACAAGACAGCTTCCAGGTTTTTTTGAAGATTTCTCATTTCTCCTATCAATTTACTGCCGGAGGGTTTTCTGTGATTTCTTGCACTTCTGAAATTTAATCAAATTTCTACTTGAAATAAAAGTTCAGAAGAGACTATATCACTAATGCTAAACACACATAATTGAGAAGCCGATATGAAGCATTGTTTTTTTGGGTGTGTTACAACTTTGGTGACCATGCAGCTCAGTCATTGCATGTTCAGTTTGTAACTCCACCTTGAAAGAGTGAAATGTGTGGTGTAGGATAAGAAGCTCTCTGTTAAGGCGCAATTGTTTTTCCCCAAAATTCTAATATCTAGATTCTGTCCTGTTCATGTCTGTGTCAGGTGATGTTTCTTTTCATGTGCATGTGTTTAGTCAGATATAAAATACTCAAGTTCTCACCAGCCTGGGCTACAGTGGCCATTCTGATGATCTATTTCATACTCATTGCATTTTTCTAATAAAATGACATTATATTCATTTAAATTATGTGATTGAAATAGGGATACAAGAGCTTATTTGTATTTGAAGGTCTATAAGGCAGAGTATAAGCTCACACCAATCCTTGTTATTCTCTGCAAGAGAAAATCAGTTTCTATTTCACTCCTCAATAACACTGACTAAATCTCAGTTTGAAAATCTGTTAAATTAAGAAGACTAAATCCCAGTTTGAAAATCAGTTAAATTTAGATGAAATTACTCATTCAAAATCATTTGGATGAGGAAATTGTCAAATAATTGTAAGTTGTCGTCTTAGAGAACATGAAGGGAGCACATTCGTCATATTCTACCAACTGCAACATACCTACCTTCAATGCACTCTCTGTAAGGACCATAACGGGAGCAAATGTGGACCCATGTACAAATTTTTAATGCCTCAGGGTTTGTTTCGTCCTGTGACTACTAGGTTCGTTAGTCCTTCACATAACTCTCGAACAAAATGAATCCAAGAGTGGAATATAGACTCTTTACACGCAATTTATTTTCTAGAAAGTCTATACAGAGAAATGAAAGTTGCAAGTATAAGAATTATGCTTCAAATATGAATTTTCTTGTGTAGTGAGCTATACCAAGGGTATGCTTTTGCAAAGTTTTATAACAAGAAAATTTGTCAAGAGGAATTTATTAAGGAAATCTCTTGTTAGAAATGAAATCCAGTTGAGTTGAGATAAAGTCCATAGTTACAAAGAAGTATTGTTGTGGAAAGCAATTCCACTATGACATTCCTGTACATTTTAATACAATATAAAAGGAAATTGATGTGATTTCCAAGCTACTTGAATCCATTGAACACAGAGAGAATCAGTTGAGAACTGATGAATGAACATGGAAATCGATGTAATTCCTAAGCTACTTGAATCCATTTTGAACACAGAGAGAATCAATTGAGAACTGATGAATGAACATGAGCTGAAGCAAAAGGACACTATCATTAAGCTAGTCGACCCTGAAATTGAAGAAAATGATCATGTCAAACAAATCTACTAGCAGTGTACTAATAACGGTAAAATCCACTTGCAAGAAGAAAGTAACTTAAATACCACATTTGTTGGAAAATGAAATCAATCAAAAAATGTTCTAACCAGAGATGAAGTTGATTCAAATGAAAGAAGTTCAAATCAGGGTGAGGTGAACCCAATAAATGAGATGTCGATAATCCCAGGAAAAATCAACTAGCAACAATGAAGGAAATCGATTGAAAATAATTAGTTAATTCCATTGTTAAGATTTCAACTTGGATATCATTTGTTGCCCAGGTACATTCTCTTGGAGAAATCGACCTGCATGTTTTTTTTCTAGTTTAGACTAACCTAAGTACCCACGGCGGATTTGAACCGATGACCTATCGCAAGGAGTGCCTTAACATCGCACCCATTCACCGTCAATCCAAAGCCCCGTGGGCAATCGACCTGCATGTTAGGATGTAAATAAGTTCCAATTAAACATAACTTTTTTATTTGAGGGGAATTGAGGTCCAAAAGAGCAGAGTTCTTGGCAGAGGAACAATATAACTGCAAACACCCATTCAATATCTATGACTGTAGATTGAAGTTCTGCAACCTTGGAAGCACTATTGAGTACTTAACCAGAGCTGTAGAATCATTGGTAATTTATTAGATTTGATATGCAATACAATGCTTGATTCGCCTTGATTCCCATTTATTTTGTTTAATTTCTACATACTGATTCCTACTGATACCGTTCCAACTGCTTGAAACAATAACATTTTCAAAAGGTCTCTTTCACTCCCACTTCAATTAGAACAGTACCCCTTTCTCTACTACATTCATGCACATATGCTTACATTTCCAATTCTGCAGATTGGTTTTCATGAAATTAACCAATACTTGTTTTGCATCTAACGAATTCACATAACTAAACAAAGCACTGAAAATATCACCAAAACTGAGTGGCCTATCTAGTATTACAAGAAGATTTATTCAAAAGAAACAAGAAGTTATTTTAAACTACCCTAGACATCTCATTGTCAGTACAGCATGCAGGACTTTTTCTGCCTGCCAGTTTTTGACTTCCGTGAAGTCTTACATTGAAGATCTAATCAAAAGATCGCTGCAAAACTTTAAAGGGGTGTAA
The DNA here is from genome assembly GCA_031772625.1 of Pinus tabuliformis. Lineage (NCBI taxonomy): Eukaryota > Viridiplantae > Streptophyta > Pinopsida > Pinales > Pinaceae > Pinus > Pinus tabuliformis. Next base: position 574,021,926 of record CM062818.1, on the reverse strand, counting down.
AACCCCCAGCATTCAAATGCTTTGATGGCCAGAGCATGAGCCCAACTCAAAGTTTAATCTGAGATGTAATCTCTACAAATATAGAATGCAAACAAATGCACTAAAAACCAAAGAAACCTAGTTCACTGGCCCTTTCCTTCTCAAATGTCTCAAAGTACTCTCTTTCAATTCCTTAAGTGCATGCATAAATGGTTGGGACATGACAAGACAAATAAATAAAGGGAGAGGAAAATTAGATAAAATGAAACACCCAAACTCAAAAATAAGACCATTACCAAGGCAGGTGGAGGATGATAAACCATTGGGGTCTGCATTTGCTCACAGGGATGGCTGCAAGTAGGGATTTCACCAGCACTAACTTATCCCCCTTGATGATAACCATCTATTACACCATATTGACATCTCCTTTTCAACCTTAGAAACCATCCACACCCATTATATTTTTTTGCAGTCACTGAATTTAAATAAAGACATAGCGCTGCGATTACAATTGAGCTAAGGACAATTCCACTCAAATGTATCTTCTACTCTAGAAACATTAATTATATCTTTTGTTATATTTGAATCAACAATGATTGTCCAACCTGTTCATAGTTTCAGTTCCTCTGTTACACTTCTAGTGAACATCAATTTAACTATTTTAGAAATATTGAAGCGCTGTGTGAACAGTATTTGATTGCATTAATGGCTTCCAATGAGCGTAGAAATTCATTTGGGCTTACATGGGCCTAAGCAGTGGGATTATTCATACAACGACCAGGACACAGCACAGAAAAACAAGTCTGTGGTCTTGACCAGATTAGCAGATTATAACAACTAACAAGAAGATGAAATGTGCGGCGTCTGCTGGGGCCAAAATGGTGAAGGAAGGGACTTCGGCTGGTATCCGTTGGGCCAAACATCAATACCACAAAAATGCCCAGAACTGAAATGGTAGTCAGTGTCCAAAATTAGCAGAAGAAATGAGTGTGGGAAGGGCATATATGTGATCTATTTTGCTTCTGTTGTATTCTAGAGCAGACTTATATTGTATTAATTTTTGGGCTAAAGTTTTGAGTATATTAAATGACTGAACCATGTAGAACCATTGACTTGACTTTACATATATGGTTGTAAGGCCTCCTGGTTTTAGTCATCCATTAAAACAGGGGATATTTGTGCACTAAATGTTCACTCCATGCTTTATTTTTCTGCTGAAAAAATATTTGAATCAACAATAACCTCACAATCATGTTCAAAAGGCCTCTCATTGTCATGCTTATTTGAACTAAGCACTAATCCAGCATTGTAGGCTTCCTATCATTTCCTTGATTTTAGTCTCTACTTCAAAGCAAGATCATTCTAAAGCTACATTTATAAAAAATGATCTATTATTATTTTTTTGAGTAAAGGTTCGCCTTTTGATTATGCCATCAATCATTCACAACTGATTTGACCTTGCATTATTGATTTTCCCGATGGGAAAACAGACCAATAACACAAGTTTATGAAGGCAAAGTAACCCCAAAGCACAGAAGTTGGGATCTTTCTAATCATGGGCATTACTGCAAGGCAGCCAACCGCCATCAGAGATTGCAACAAATTACTCAATTGTTGTTCTTTCACCTCAACAGGAAGCAGGCCATCCACGTCCTTGTCAACATTAAAAATTGATTCATCAACTGGGCATCCATATTCCCAGTACTTGCGGCCAACTGAATTGTGGTCTCTTTCAATTCCTTAAGTGCCTGCATAAATGGTTGGGACATGACAAGACAAATAAATAAAGGGAGAGGAAAATTAGATAAAATGAAACACCCAAACTCAAAAATAAGACCATTACCAAGGCAGGTGGAGGCTGATAAACCATTGGGGTCTGCATTTGCTCATAGGCTTCTTGCATGTTTCTGTATAATTGCCCTAAGGTTGAATTTTTCTGCATACTTTTCCAGATTGTTGTCACTAACTTGCTAAGCACCAACTGTAACAAAAGTACTTGTAAGTTACTCGTCTATAAAATGTCTGAATTGTGTCTTTTCCCTGAGAAGCTGCAATTGATAATTCCAATATATTAGTACCTGATGTTTGAGGGTATCTAAGCCTTTCATGTGCATTGGAGATTCAGGAATAACACCATTTGAAGGAGGTATGCCAACAATACCACATAAAATAGTCTGTCACAATAAAAGGAAAATTTATGAATCCACTAGAGATTTTTTATGGAGGTGAAAACAAAGAATGAAGAGTTAGATCAAGATGTCTTCAGGAGAGCAAAAGCTCTTCCAGAATAGGGTAGCCAGTGATAGTTGAACCTAAACATGAACCCTGACAAAAATTACAACATAGTTCTAAATAATATATATTTACTGTGGTAATGGGCCTTGACACAATCTCTGCAATAATGGCCCTGCTTGATACAACATCATTTTTCAAGGGTTTTTTGTGAAGTTTCCTTTAAACTTTTCTATGCAGACTTCTTCCCTTTCTTCTTAGTGATTTCAGTGTAAGTGCTCGGTATACACTCTTTTAAGTGAATCTGTTCCAGTAATGTTCTTTCTGCAGTAACATTCCACCAAGAAAGTTAGCCAATTTATCAGTGGCATTCACACTGGTCACAAATGGCTGAAACATTTTTTTCAACCATTGGAACAGTGGCACTATGAACTTTAGGATCAATTCTATCATCAACTGCTCCAAATTGATCTTGCACATCCTGAATACGTATCGTATAAACAGTGATATACACAACCAATCATTTAAAATGCATACAGTCATTTCCTAGAATAGAGAATCCTTGTTCTGTTAGAGAATCCTAGTCCAAATCTTACAAGAACTAATCAAACTTCTAATTTGAGGACCAATATGATCTGCAATAGTAAAACTTATAATGTACTGCACATCTTCATTGTGCGCCAAAAGCTTTACTAATTCTTTAGCAACAGTGCAATTTGTCTTCTTACCCTCCACAAGTCTTTGACTTTTCACAACATTGTGTCTAGTTGAAGCCATGATTTCTTAACCGCCTCTCCTTGTGGATCTTCTCTTTGATTATGGCGTATTATCTCATTGAAACACTGGAATGCTGGATTGATACGGGCCTCAAGACTCACTTTCAGTCTTGCTCCTGCCAGCATGCGACGAGGGATTAGAACCAAGTTGCAGATTGTCTATCAAAAAACAGGTGTGATGGGCCAGGGAGCTCATTGTATCAACTTTTTGATGGAAGGTGCTACCTTGGAGACATATCTTTTACTAGTTTTATTCAGACCAATGGACAGCTTATATGATGTTGTTTTTTTATAAACTTCAGGTGAAATATATGTAATGTATATTTTTTTATTTTCAATATGAAAAAGTAGATGATTTTCTTCTAAGGCAAAAAAATATCAGTTTTCTTAGAAGAAAAATGAAAAAACAAAACACACGTTATTCACAGGGACACCTAGCATTCACTGAAGGCAAACCATCAATGAATTGACAGAAAATTCTCAAGCCTCTTCTACAGGAAGTTGGTAGAATATGGAGAAATCTCCAATGGGAATTCGATCAGCAATTTCAAACCTAAAACTGCTTCTCAAAACATAAGAAATTATTTCACAAATTTGAAACTTACCGACTCATCACTTGCATAAAGCGCATAACATTACTGCTCTACCTCTCATCCAGCGGCTGTGTACACAACCATCGGAATTTAGAGAGTATTCCACAACAAAGGGTAAATAAGATGAAATCCACACAGTCAGATACCTTGAACCCCAATTCCATAAAGTACATATTTCAGTGCAAAGGATGCTTACCCTTCTGCAAGCCTGCACAATATCAGACTCCAAGCCTTGTATATTGCAGCGCACTTCCTGCCATACCCACAATGGTTCCAACAGTGTAAACAGAATAATCAGAATGAAAAGAGGGTTGGAAACCCCATGAAAAAAGAAACGAAAGCAGTGGATTATTTAAATTACCTGGCTAAAATACCGTTGAAGTAAACTTTCTTTGACAATTCCACACATGCCATAAAAGTAAAGCAAATTCATCATCACCTGCAAAAACACGATCAGCATGAGGCTAATATCTATCATGAGGCTAATGTCCAGGTGCATCAATATGATAGATACAGAAATTGTGAAAGAATAACGAAGCAGCCTCAGGGAAGAAGAACAACCCTTGAAAGCATGACATGTCTGTTCAAGAAACAAATAGATGCCGGACCAGTTAGTAACGACAAATAATTTAGTATACAAATTACACGGTTAATCACAAGGTTCTGTCAATCAATTGATTTTATTAATTTACAAAACTTCAAAATTCTTATTCCATCAATGTAATGTATTGCTGTGGAAGAAAAAGAAGATGTTACAATAACCACAGAAATGGCATCAGCCCATCAACATATTTCCACTCATTGCTTGCCAGATTAGCAAAAACTTGTTGGTGTGAAATACTGCTTTAAAGAAGTAAGTTCAATAATTTCACTCATTAGCCCAGAATGCACATTGCATGTCTGAATGCATTAACAGTATCGTTGAAGAGAAAAGGAAACACCAAGAGGGCGGCAATCAATAAAAGCAAATGATTTCATAAATGGAAAAAAATGCAAGAGACACTTGCGAAAATGAGGTGTCATCAAGAGTTTGCTACACCAGGATGCTATCAGGGCAAACTACAAAGTGATTTTGAGCATGCTGATTGAACAAATACAATATAGTCTAAGATTCACTCCATGTCCACCATGATAGGAAATTTGAGGAATTAATCAAACCTGAAATCGGCATAGAGATGGTGGGCATGGAAATGTATCGAGATCGTAAGTTGATCACCAATATACAAATGATGATCCCTGTTTACAGAGTCATTTTTTCGAATGCAACAGAACATATGGAAATTTCATCATTGCTTCAGATTATCTCAAATAATAGAATAGAAGCTACCATGACAAATGCCCACAGTGGGCTCAATAACTTATACAGGGCTACCAGCAAAGCACAACCATCATGCAAATTGCGCAAACATTGCCTTTGCGTGAAATGACTGACGTAATCAATCTGCAAGACGCTAAGAATCATGTCAATAAGATACAGAGATGAAACTCACAGTTCAAGGCAACATCCGAATAAGTAACAAGGGCAGGCTTCTCCTGGTCTCCGCATACAAAAACAGAGATTGGCCCATGGCTAGTCTGCACAACATGCTCCTGCATTCAAAGTCACACCATTACAATAATGTAAGCCAAGACACATTTGCAGGCAAAACGGTTCAAAAGTTAAAAGAAACCCCCAAGTGGCAATGCTGGTCTGACACACAACAAAGCCAAACCCATAAAAGGCATTCACAGACAAAATTTAGGACACCCAGCACAATGTCTCGCAATTTTCCTCAATGCCTGTACATAATCTCTACAGAACCGAATATGAAGGTGAATGCAAACTGAGATCCAATTAGCAGGGCATTTTTATCTCAATGAAAAACCTGCACAGTGCATTTACCTGCCCACCCCAAGGAATCATTTCGACATCCACAGAAACAGAGCCGCTGGAGCCATATACACCAAAACAGCGGGCTGAATCCGTTACACCAAAACAGCGGGCTGAATCCGTCAAAACAGGGAGCCGCCCTCCATTTGAAAACAAATTAAGCTCCGCCCTCCATTTCAAAACAAATCTAACATCCCAGGACCAAATCGACCCTCACAAACCACTCCCGGGACCAAATCGACCCTCACAAACCACTCCCAAACCAGAAAACCCAAACTGTAAATCAAAAATGGCGATTTTGCTCTCCCAAACCAGGAGCAAATATCAAAATGGGGGCGATTTTGATCAAATACGATTCCGCAAATATCAAAATGGGGCGATTTTGATCAAATTCGATTCGGTTAGTTTATCCGCCCTGGGCTAAAATAAAAAAATAAATTAATTTTTAAATAAAATATGGGCTAATTATATAAAAAAAAAATTATTATTTTATTTAAAAATTCGCCCCATTAAAATATAAAAAGCCTTAAATTTCGCCTTTGGGCTATTATTCGCCCCTAAAATTAACCTTGCGGAATACATGCATAATACATAACCTCCTCTACATTGATCATCAATTTAGCAGCATTAAAATCAATGAAACATCAATCGCATGCACACATTAACACAATATGTAACCTGGGGAAAGCTTACAGCTGAAAACCCCACACTATCTGTATATTAATGATTGAGAACATGTAACAATACATAGTAAAATACTCCTCACAAGTACTCAATACTATCTCCACCTATTACACACAAAACTAGCTCAGATCCGAACAAGTCACAGGTTCAAATCTCCTCCGCTGCTTTGCCTGCCTCCACTGCACAATCCTGCAAGAGAATGAATGAATCCAAACTCGTTCCAAGTTCTATTTACCTTGGAAAATCACTCACACTAGAAATCATGTGAGCACAGGCTATAATACTGGTCATTACTGGGCAATTCTCATTGGCATACTCAATCCATTGCTTGTGCAAGATCTCATGCACAACTATAGTCACAACTGACAACATTCTCAACCTCTAACACCTGTCTCCACTGAACTGTACATGCACTGAGTTAATTGATGTATTCGTCAGTTGATTTATGAGTTAATAATTAGTGAATTAATTTAATCTATTAATTCACATCACTCATCACTAGTCTTTTTGCAGTTAGACTAATTACAACTAGTTTAACAAAGTCAAACTGAACACAACTCCATCAACTCTACATCCAACTCCACCAAACTCAACCACATGAGTTCTAACTGATGTCCTACATGCAATAGTTCAACTAACACATAAGACAAGCGTATTTCCTTCTATCAATTGCATGTGCCACATCCGTAGCTCAAACTGAATTGCTCCAGGAGGATAAGATAAAGTTTATAGTCTAAATATTATTATGAGACAATAATATTTGACTTTTCTATTTTTGACTAGCAGTCTAAAAATAGACTCTGATCACTCCTTCTGTGATCCAAAAATAGAAGTCCATCTATTTTTCCCAACATGACCATTCATCCATAAACAGCATCCTGCAACTCATATACATGATCCATATGTCTAAAAATTGACTTTGCGACAAAAATAGCCTGCGGGCCTACTTAGTGAAGGCGACTCCTTTCCATTAAGTTCCATCATCTTGTTGCATTTTCAACACTCCCTCTCAACAAGATATGGATTATCTACAACCCGATCCTATAACTCTGGAATGTTCTGCATGCAACACATTTGCCCGGTCCACTTGCTCCAACAACACTTGGAACAAAAACACTCCCAACTGACCACTCTGTTGGGCTGGAACATACTCTGATGTTGAAGCTCTACCTGCTGCTGAAAAGTGCTCCCTCTCTGACATCTACGCTACTGCAACATCTCCATGCATCTCGCACCATTGCACACCTCTCTGTGCCACCTAGCACTGTACAAAACACTTGCGCCTCTCGCATTGCTGCAGCCTGCTAGCTATGCGTTGTCCTGGGATTCCTTGCACTGTCGCTCTCTCCGCATCTGTCTCTACCCAATCAATCAGTTCCTGCTACTCCACATCGGGGCTCCCGTAGCAAGGTCTCATCCAAGAGGTTGGGTACCTCAAGGATCCTGCCCCTCCTCATTGGGACGATCAATACACATCACCCCACCTCCTACCTGGAGGTATGGCTGCATGCGATCCCTCAGCCCACCTGGCTCGAAGTTTCCCCTACTAGAGGTCTCTGCATGAGTAGATGTCTCTACTCGATCTCCTCACAACTTCCCTTGTTGTGGCTGCTCCATAACCTCCTGAAGCCGCTGCACCAATCGTGGCTCCTCCACAATTGTTTGAGACTTCTTCTGGCTCTGCATGTTGAGAGGTAATATACCCTCCCTCTCAACCACCAAGTCTCCATCAGTTTCCTTGTTGCTCAAGGCTTTTCATGCATCTACATGCAACTGATAAAGGTTCTTGACTCGAACCCCTATCTTCCGGGTTTCTCTAGTTGTCTTGCTGCGCAGGAAAGCCTTTCCCTCGCTAAAGACAACATCATATCCCTTGTCTTCTAACATCACCACGGTGATAAGATTCTTCTTCAATCTTGGAACATGCATCACTTCCTTCAATCTGAAGGGTTTACCAGACTCCCTCTCAAAGGAAATGGTACCGACACCGGTCACACTATATCTACCATCATCGCTCATCTCGATGTGCACTCCAAGATCTTTCTCATCCAGATCAGAAAACAAATCTCAATCTCCTGTCATGTGAGAAGACGCACCACTGTCCAAGAACCATACCGATCCCATCACACTTGATACCAAGCATGCGATTAGTGAAAAATCCAGCTCAAACTGCGAGGCTAAGGCCTCTCCCACTGCAGATCCAACAACTTGCTTATTTTTATTCTTCTGTGGACAATCTGTGGCATCTCCATTCTCAGCTTTGATGTTTTTGAGTTTATCCTTGAGCGCCATTCCACCAGCTCAAAACTCAACCGCTTCTGATCTAAAATTCGTGAGAACAAAGTATTTCTCGTACAGAGATTGCCTGTATGGGCATTCACCGGATATCTCACCTTCCAAAAGAAGGACGAATCTAAAGGCTACTTGGCCTGATTACAGACTCTGTCTGAAGAAATAAAATGTAATCACTTTCTGAATAATAGATCTGATGATCAATCCTCACTTTGATATCCTGTAGAACTTTTTCTACAAATCAACCAGCTCTGATACCATGTAGAAATTTTGAATAATAAACACTTATTCAACAGAGATTATCCTGATTATACACTATTGCGGAATACATGCATAATACATAACCTCCTCTACATTGATCATCAATTTAGCAGCAAAATCAATGAAACATCAATCGCATGCACACATTAACACAGTATGTAACCTGGGGAAAGCTTACAGCTGAAAACCCCACACTATCTGTATATTAATGATTGAGAACATGTAACAATACATAGTAAAATACTCCTCACAAGTACTTAGTACTATATCCACCTATTACACACAAAACTAGCTCAGATCCGAACAAGTCACAGGTTCAAATCTCCTCCGCTGCTTTGCCTACCTCCACTGCACAATCCTGCAAGAGAATGAATGAATCCAAACTCGTTCCAAGTTCTATTTACCTTGGAAAATCACTCACACTAGAAATCACGTGAGCACAGGCTATAATACTAGGCATTACTGGGCAATACTCATTGGCATACTCAATCCATTGCTTGTGCAAGATCTCATGCACAACTATAGTCACAACTGATAGCAATCTCAACCTCTAACACCTGTCTCCACTGAACTGTACATGCATTGAGTTAACTGATGTATTTTTCAGTTGCTTTATGAGTTAATAATTAGTGAATTAATTTAATCAATTAATTCACATCACTCATCACTAGTCTATTTGCAGTTAGACTAATTACAACTAGTTTAACAAAGTCAAACTGAACACAACTCCATCAACTCTACATCCAAATCCACCAAACTCAACCACATGAGTTCTAACTGATGTCCTGCATGCAATAGTTCAACTAACACATAAGAAAAGCGTATTTCCTTCTGTCAGTTGCATGTGCCACATTCGTAGCTCAAACTGAAGTGCTCCAAGAGGATAAGATAAAGTTTATAGTCTAAATATTATTATGAGACAATAATATTTGACTTTTCTATTTTTGACTAGCAATCTAAAAATAGACTCTGATCGCTCCTGCTGTGATCCAAAAATAGAAGTCCATCTATTTTTCCCAACATGACCATTCATCCATAAACAGCATCCTGCAACTCATAGACATGATCCATATGTCTAAAAATAGACATGGTATAAAAATAGACTTTGCGCCAAAAATAGCCTGCGGGCCCACTTAGTGAAGGTGACTCATTTCCACTAAGCTTCATCATCTTGTTGCATTTTCAACATCCCTATCTATGAGGCCTCCTTCCTCCTAACACCGAAGACAATCACTGATTAGATATCACAACTGCTCAGAAACTTCCTATGGTAGGGAGGCAAAGGAAATGAAAAAAAAATTCACTTAGTAAGTTGGGACAAAGTGAAAAGGTCAAAGCTGGAAGGAGGTCTCCAGATTAGAGACCCTGGACTAGCAAGCATTACTTTAGGTGGAAAAATCCTTTGGCAGCTCTACTCCAATAAACACCTTCCTGTCAATCGTCTACTCTGGAATAAATATCTCAAAGGAGTCTCATTGAGAAATCTTCAAGCAGATAGAGTTCCCAAAGGCACGCCGCTCTGGAATCTCTGCAGAAAAGGGCTTTCCACCTTCCAAAATCAGCTCTACAGGGTGCCTGGAAACGGAGCTAACATCATGATATGACAAGATAAAATCATGGGCAATCCCCCCCTTGAACACACAGTGGAGTTAGTGGAACTCCGTGACTGGCTTTCCCAACACGGTTTACACAGTCTAGCTGACATTTCTGTCTGGGACAGACAAGGGAACTGGGAAGATTGGGTCTTCCACAATCTGCCAGCACATTTAATACAACAAAAGAACCTTCTCCTGGATAAGCTGAAGGGCTCGGCTCCAATTAACCTACACACACCGGATCTCTAGAGATGGGGGAAGACAGGGGTCTATACCCCTGCACTTGGCTTTGCAGCCTTGCAACCCATGCAAAATCAAGTTCTCAACCCCTCCATCTAGCAACGCACATGGGATACTTATGGTATACCCAAGGTGAATTTCTTCACTTGGTTAATCATCCACAGGAAAGTGCTGACAGGTGAAAATCTTTCCCACAGAGGCATTATAGGACCGCATTGGTGCATTCTGTGCAAATCGACATCTAAAAGCATTGATCACCTCTTTGTAAGTTGCACCTTTGCACAATCGGTATGGGCCCTCGTCCTTCAAGGTCTAAATGCACCTGCCCCTACTCAGTGCACAGTAGTGGAACTCTTCTCCACTTGGAATGAAAGGTACCCTAGGACCCTCAGAACAAACTCTCTGTGGAATCGGATCTAGCACTCCATTCCCAAGTTCATTTTTTAGAATTTCTGGCTAGCCCAAAACAACTGGATATTCAATAATGCATCGTCCTCTCCCTTGTTTGTGGTAGCCAAAGCTAAGGCAGCCCTGATGGAGGCTTCAGGGAACTACCCCAGTAATTTAGATAACACTCTCATAACTGAAGAAAAAAGCTAGTTGGGAACCCTTCTCGTCTGGGCTAGCAAAGAAATACCTGTTCGACCCACATTCAACCCTACTTGGTGCATTAGAACTCCAGATGCAGAGTTCTAATCCTGGTGGAGGAAGCAGGGAAAGGTAACCGTTTTCTTCGATGGTGCCACCAAAGCAACCCAGGGACCTTTAGTGCTGGTGGTGTGGTCTACTCTCAAGATGGCTCCCATACAGATAGCTACAACTGGGGATTAGGTAAGAGCACCAACAACCAGGCCAAAATCCTAGGACTTCTTAAAGGCTGCCATATTTCCTAGGAACATGGTCGCACAACTATCCAGGTCTTTGGAGATTCAGAACTCTTGATAAAGACAATAAACTCAGACGAACATCTCTAAACAATCTGACTCTCAACAACACTCTCCAGAGGCTGCAGGGCTTGTTGAGTTTCTTCACCGCCTCCTCTTTCATCCACATTCTCCACACCTTAAACAAAGAGGCAGACATTAAAGAAAATGAGGGATGATATTTGACTCAGGGGTTCCTCAAAAGGAATTCGGATGAACCAGGATGGACCGCCATTCCTTAGCTAAACAACGATGCAACAAGCAAAACATGTCTCGAGCAACCATTGGATCTCAACATTCAACGGTTCAAATCCAGCTTCAACTGAACTAATTAGAACTACTGGAACCGTTCACTAGAACAGAATAAGGGTCTTCGCCCAGGAAAGAGTGAAGAAGTCAAAGAAGCGGAAAGGTGGCTTTCTAACCAAGAGTGGGTTTTCGGGCGGCACTAACAGTGGTAAGTGGTATCGTGAGCCTGGCTTCGACTCCACTAAGAGGAGGACACATAGCAGCAGTGGAGGGTGGGGAAATCGCTTTATATGGCGGTTAACCCACGGGTGTGTCACTAACCAGGGAAACATGGAAACCACCAGATCCCATCAAAAAAGATCAATGGAGGAGCTTCAATATACAATTCAGCAAATCAAGGTTCGAAGTTTAGCAGAGAAAAGTTTTTCTGCGATGGGTCGTTGCGCATGGACGCGAAGTGGTATTGTGGCCGAGCCTAGAATGTTTGAAATCTGTAAAGGGAGAGATCTGTCAAATCCATCCAAATCAGATCAACGGCGGAAGATCACCATACAAGTCGACCGATCGGGATCACCATACAATTCGACCGATCGGGATCGGGATCGGGGTCTGGCAGAGCCGAGCGCATTACGAAGGGCCGATGGGCACAGACCCGAAATGGTTATGCGCAGGAACATAAAAATTTTGATGTCCGATTAGTCGTAAATCGGTCACAGAAACAGAGTGTTGCATTGAGGGCCGAGGATGTGCCGATCCTCGACACCGATAAAGGTGGAACCTCATACAATGAGCCTCGACCGTACGACGACATAATGGTGTGTTTTGTGGAATTCCCCAACATAATGGCTTAAAACACTTCAACACTTTCAGATCCAAGGGTTTATGCAGGGCCGTTGGGCGTGGACCCTAAACGGTTTTTGCTCAGGGACATAAAAATTTGAAGTCCGCCAAAGTAAATCACATATCAGCCACGGTGGTGGTGTGTAGCAAAGTCGAGGTTGTGCCGTTCCCTGATGCCGATAAAGGTGAATCCTCGATCATCGAGCCAAGACTGTACTTAGGAAGAAAGGACTACTTTGCGGAAATCCACATTATATCAGTTTATAAGGCTTTTGGGTGATTTACATACAAACTCAAAAGGCCCGACAAGTTTCAAAGGAACTCATCCATTGGGAGCCTTCCTCTGATGCCACTACATGGGCCTCGCTAGTCGCTCATGTTCGTGTCTTAAGGCATCACTTTGTATCCTTGAAATGTTGATGCGATACACCTTTAAAGCTCCAATTCCTTAAAGGATTTGTAAGAAGTAGAAAGCCACATTGACATTAAAAAACTCCTTGTAATGTCTATTGAAAAGGCCATGACCCAAACGTTAATTTTTAAGATATTAACCGTTTAAGTTAAAAAATAATAATAATAATAAATAAATAAATAGAAAAAAAAAAACAAAATAAATAAATAAATAGAAAAAATTAAAAAATTAAAATTAAAATTAAAATAAAAATTAAAAATTATGGACCATTGTTTTCCTCGTGGAAGTAACTAAAAAACAGAGAATATGATTTCTTTTGAAATGGCAGTCTAACTTGATTGAATTATGTACATTCCTCATGTTGTACTAGTTGGCCCTTCTGCACTTATACGCTGCTTCTGTGAAATGAAATGTTTATCCATAATAAGTGACTATCATTTAAGTACCTTTGATATCAAGGTTTAATTCTATCTCAAGTTTCTTACAGTTCTGAAGGTAAAAATCAGAGGTTCTGTAGCAAAGATATCATTACTCGAGTCAAAAGCCGGTTTCTTATTATATCATTACTCAAGAGTCAAAACAAAAAGCGATTTCTTTTAATCCATGACAGTAATGGCATCATACCAGACATGATTTTAGGTGCAAGGAAACAAGGAAATTACCAACATGCACGAGAATATGCTGGGGGTAAGTGTTTTAATATGCCACTTTATTGGTTGAAAACAACCAAACTAAATAGCTTATCTCAACAGACATTATAGTTGAAGTTTAGCTTTAAGGAGACCAGAATAATTTTGTGATCAGATAATACCTCAACCCAAGACTTATGTAAAATTCTAATTATGAATAATTTGTCATGCATTAACACAATCAACATAAGTAACTACTCCCCTGGTTCAAATTCAAATAGTAAAACTAGGAAGAGTTGGAACAAACTTGTTAATGCTGTGGGTTGAAATATGTTTATTTTTTTTTATAAGCAAAGCAAGTACTCCCCTTGTTCAAATTAAAATAGTACAGCTGGAAAGAGTTGGAACAAACTTGTCAATGCTATGGTTTGAAAAATGTTTTTTTTGGTCATACTGTTGTAAACAATTAAAATTTTGAATTATTATCCAAATAAACAGGGAATGGAAAGAGATAAGAAAATTATTGACTTCAGGGATAGTAATATGGAACAAGCAACTTTTGATCTTGGGGAGAAAACCCTAGTGAAGCAATGGCGGAAAGAGGAGAAGGATTCAGGCGCGGGTTTGGTTGAGGCCGAGGCGACAGAGGCCGCGGGGATCGTCACGGTGGACGCCAAGGACCTCGAAGAGAAGAAGAAGAAAAGTGGGTACCCGTGACAACGCTCAACCGCCTGGTAAAAGAAGGAAAAATCCGTTCCCTCGAGCAAATCTATCTCTTCTCTTTGGCTATTGAGGAGCACCAGATCGTGGAGGCCATGTTGGGTCCCCTGTTGAAGGATGAGGTCATGAAGATCATACCTGGGCAAAAGCAAACAAGGTCCGGGCAGAGGACTCGATTCAAGACCTCAGTTGTCGTGGGTGACAGCAATGGCCATGTCGGGCTCGGCGTTAAGTGCGGAAAGGAGGTGGCCACGACCATCCGCAGAGCCATTATTTTGGCCAAGCTTTCGGTTATTTCAGTGAGGAGGGTTTATTGGGGTAATAAGATTGGGAAACCCCATACCGTACTGTCAAGGTCATTGGTAAACATGGCTCCGTAACAGTCTGAATGGTTCCCGCCCCCAGAGGTACCGGGATCGTGGCTACTTGCGTGCCTAAGAAGTTTCTACAGTTTGCTGGAATCGAAGATGTGTTCACCTCCTCGCGAGGGTCGACCAAAACTCTCAGAAATTTTGTCAAGGCCATCAAGACGCTGGAGGAGTACCCACAAACTATAGTGCTTTATGGAGACATTGAAGCTGCACGGTCCTGCATGACCCAAAGGACCACAAAACCCCCTTCCTTGGTAACTTCTAATCGCTTTCAAATTTTTATTAAAACCCCTTCGGGGAAGTCTTCCTTGATTTGGGTTCTTGCAACAGACTGTGTTTTGAACCTGAAGAATATCATCGCCCAACAAATTGGCTACCCGGTTGGACTACAACATCTGTTATATGGGGGCAGAACCCTACAGGATCTTAGATCCATTTTGGACTACAACATTATGTCAGAATCTACTATAACACTCAACTTGAGGCTGCGAGGTGGTGCAACAACCTTTAGTTCAACAAAACAAACAGAAGGAGGCAGTGGGACAAGCACAAAAAAAGAAGAAGCAACAACAACAACAACAGCAACACAGATCTACAACATAAGCACAAAAATGGAGGAATATCCTTCAAGAACATCTTACAAGGGGGAAAAACTCCTACAATGGTCCCAAAGCAAGCTGGAACAGAACCCAGTCCATACATTGTGGAGCAGTTGAATTATATACCAGAACTAAATATAGATATACCAGAAACCGATGAGGCATGTAATAATTTTGAATCACAAGCCATCATTTGTCGATTCAATTGTTTCTGGCCAAAACCATTTGAACTTTTCCATTGGATATTCACAAACTGGACTCTACACTGTGAGATACACCTCTGTTCCAAGGGGTTTTTCATTGTCAAATTCCATTCAACAGAGACAAGAGACATTGTGCTACAGGAGGGACCATGGTTTTGGGGATCTACGGGCCTTTTCATCACACCATGGTTTCCGGAATTCGATGCCAATACTATGGTTGTTTCCAGGATGCCAGTTTGGGTCCGTCTGCACAACCTCCCATTACACTTCTGGGACCATTAGGTCCTTGCAGGTATAGGCAACACCTCATATATATTAAAATTGACACACAAAGAGTGGAGGAAAGATTTTTTACATTCACACGCATCTGTGTGGAAGTAGATCTCAGTGAAGGCTTACCGGACCACATAGAGCTAAAGCATAAACAACGAAGCTGGACACAGACACTAGACTATGAAAACACAACATTTAGGTGTAGAATATGCCGACAAATAGGACATCTACAAAATACATGTCCTGAAGAAAAAAAAGACATCCGAAGAAAGAAGAAAACAGGGAAACAACACAAGGGTTGGCAATTTCCCCCACCAGATCTTGAAGAGGAGGAGGAGTTTGATGTGGAAGAGCCCATACCAAATGAGAACAATCAAACAAACAAAGAAGCAGAAATCCAGGAGACATCTCCACAAGGACCTATGGAACCACAACCGGAAAAGATGCCAGATACAATGGAAAACAGTGGAACCAAAAGACTACACACATCAAACACCTCCGATTGGACAAGGAAAATCCCCGACCAGGCGCTGAAAATCCACTTCCACTTGTATCCATAATGTCGTCTCAAGGGGAGTGGCGCAAGGTCGAGAAGAAAAAGGGGAGGAAAACATGATTTCCCCCCCATATGTACATTAAATTCTTTTTATCGAACCTCTGATCTAAGGTCATTTGACTTGTAGATGAAATGCGACTTAGCATATACAACATGTAATTTTGTTTTCATTAATAAAATTACGACTTTTCTTACGGGAAAAAAAATACAGAACAAAACTCAAGGATATCACTTGGAAGCAAATTAGGAGGATTCGTTTATAAAACATTTAGAGGATTATAGTTGGCATTAAAATCTAAGCTTGTATTCTTGTTGTATGCTTTTATGTAATGTACTAATCTACATGACACAACAAATCTCTAATGCCAAGCTATTTGCCATGCACATTCCGTGAACCATCTGACACAAACAGGAAGTAATTTATTTTTCGTTGGTATTTATTAAAAATGGACTGATATCAACATCACGCATTGGACTAAAATTACGCTTTTATTTCTCCTTAAGCTGTTTCATATGGCATTAATTTTTGCATAAGAATCATCAAGGAATTGGCCATTTCCTTCTGAACATACTTATGTTCTTTATGCCAAGGTTTTTTTTTTTTGCATATTTCAGATGATCAACTGATCATTAAGGAAACTGATTGTGTGCACAATTGGTCTTCAAAACACTAATTTCATGTGAAATTCTAAAGAACAAGTCCATGGACATAAACAGAATTTCTAGAAAATTACAAGTTCTTACAACTTCCTGTAATAGCTTAATGGTTTGACATGGTGCATGACAGATTAGCAAATTCGAAGAGTTGGGATTTGTTCCTAAATGTACAAGGATGGTGAAATACCTATTCGCACTTGAATTCAATGTCTACAGGTGGCTAGTCAACGCTGGTCAAACTCAACTATTTTAGCAAAAAGTCCAAAATTAAGGAGCAGATTTGCTATTTTTGAGATTTTGCATGCCATAATTCACTTTTTCCTAGCAAGAGTCATTATCCATTCCTCATAATCCACATACACTTCATTACATTTTCATCAATGTTAACCCACCAATAAAAGCAACAAAGCTCATTTACAATCTTTTTGTTCCACTTTACATATTCATTGTCAGTTTCCTTTTTCCTACCCTTGCAAATAACACCTTGCTCCCATACACCATTGAGTCCATAGTCCTTGAGTCTAAATATTTTTCTAAAAACACCTTGAAGCTTGCATGACTTAAGGGCAAGTTATCATGCCGATAAACAAAGGGAATACACCAATGTCCCTTGTTCATCAAATCTTTTAAGTATTCGACAACAACAAATTCATTCATAATTAGAAAGATGTGTTAGGGGCATCTTGGCTCTCATCCACATCAAAGATGGGAGCTCTCGTGTTGACTAGCGGCATACATTAATGGCCACTAAGTTAACAATTTCTTGTTATGTTCGACACCAACACATTTATTCACATGACAAGAACTGTGCCAACAAGTGTAGAAGACTTGAAGACCCATCAGTTTGTAGCAGAAGAAGCAGATTTACTTTCATTACTTTTCAGTTTTTGATGTAAATGACTTGAGGACAAGTCAATAAATAAGGTTGGGGGGGAAGTGTAAATTCTGAATTTTGTATACCTTCCAAGCCTTATACATTTTCAGGTGCATTCAGCAGCAGATTCCGAACATTCAGCAAAAGATCCAGCAGCAGATGTAGCAACAATAAAAGATTCACTTTTTCGACTTCATCCACCATTTCACAGCCAAGTGAAGAATATTATGATCAGAATTTTGTAGCCACACATGCACAACTCTCATTCCTTTTTGAAAGGGTAAGTTGAGGTATGATATTTTCTAACTTTTAACCATTTAATTCCTTGAAAGCTAGAATGATAATTTTTGGAAAAACTTTCTTTCTTCATTTCATAAAATTGCCAAAACCATCAGTTTGGGGGGGGGGATACATTTACATTCATACTTTGTCACTTTCATATTTTTTCCATATTCATATATCACATTCTAAAACCCACATACCTTCAAAATATATTCACTATTACATGAGCATGTAAATGGCTTTGTAAAAAGTACTTAAAAGCTAATTGGATGCAACACAATCATGGTTGTTACACAAAAACCAACCATGATGCATTCCAACAAAAATACTTTGCAATAAAAATCACATTATCAATATGCAAAGATCATACATTAAAATTGAATGCAACAAACAAAATATGGTTGAAACACAAGAACCAACCAAGTTGCAATTCATCAAAAACACTTTGCAAAAGTTAAGTAAATGATATCATGCAGAGTTTAAGTCAAAGCTCAAGTATCAAAAGTAATGTAAAAGATTGCATGAGGACATGCAATACCTTCAGTTTGGGGGAATGTTGGGCCTAAGAATTATCCTTAAAATACATCCACTTTCACTCCATTCAACATCCACTTTCTCTCCATTCACACATTTTCTCACCTCTATTCCACCACTATGTCATCACATTAGCTTCACTTTCATCATTAAATGGGTTACCATTGTGTTTTCCAAAATATTATTAATTCTTAGTAATTTTAAACAAAAAATTGTGGTTAAACTTTAGAAAATAATATCCATATAATTATACCTTACAATTAGAATGAGTTTGTTGACATGTGTAGGTACAAAGGAAGCTTCTAAGGCACCCTTATGTGGCACTCTATGTTCAAATTCGAAATTGAGGAGATCATGGACCTCATGGATAAGATCATGGACCTCATGGAGAAGATCATGGAGGATAGGGTTATGTGTCACCATTTGATTGAGAGATATGTGAATTTGAAGAGGGAATAGTGGATCCACATTTATGAGTTTGTTATCATAACTTTTGTATAAATAGGAGTGTTATCTCCTTCATTTGTAATCTTAATTTTCCTTAGAACTTAGAAATTTAGTCCTTCATTTGTAATTTTAGATTTTAGGATCATTGTAATGGAGATTTAGGACCTCTTGGAATGTAGAACTCGGAGCTTGTAATTGCAATTTTCAATTGATGATAAATAAAGTGAATTGGATTTTCTTATACATTTGACTTCTTTCTAGGCGTGCTTGTGGAGCTATGGAGGACCCCCATTGCCTCACTTACATGCCCGTTTTGTTTTGGTATGGTAAGCTTTCATTTATGTTTTTAATTTCATTAGTTTAAAGATCTTGATGTTGGAAATATAAATGAATAGTCTCTTGGAAGAGAGCTTTAATATTTCCTGTAATCAATTTGAATTAAGTTTAAATGCCTTCATTTCTTAGTTTATTGATTAAGATGGTTAGAAATATTAATGAATAGACCTCTTGTAAGGGAGCTTTGGTATTTCTTCACCTAGCTTAATTTAGTTTGTCTCTAAGTCCATATATATTGGATGATCCTCGAAGTTTACTTACCCGAATTGATAGTAAATGAAACTCTAATTTGCATCTGGATTTTAGTCCCAACATTAACTTTATTACATGAGCTTTTAACCCAGGGTTGTTACAAAATGTCTTTGATAATTTTACTTTATGTAATATAAAACCCAAAGATTCAATTGCCGTAATGTGTAAGGTAAGAGCTAAAGGAAATCCTTGGCATATGGATACAAATAAGCAATCCCTTTTTATTTTCAAATGTTAAAGAGATGAAAAAATACTTCAAGAAGCAAAATTTCAACAATGTGAACAAAAGGGAAGCTAAAACCCAAAGCTTTCAACATGGCTAGAATGAAAGGCCACTCCACATGAAAATTTGTTTTTTCAAAGTCTATTTTGTTGAATAGAGCACCATGCCTCCCACATTGTAATAAAATCATCCATAATGAATGACATTAAATATTTATGTTTTCTTAGGTCACACTATTTTGGGTAACACGTGTTAAATGCAAAGTGTCAATGCCTTAACTAACAATTCTAAGAAACATTCAACAAGGTATTCAACCTCTAATTCATTATGATTTCATGATCTCCCAACTTGGGAATAAAATGAATGAGACCTTGATTAATACCATGTCCCAAATATTGCTTCCTCATGGGTTCCTTCTATAGTTGTTAAAGATTTAGCATGACAAAGCAAGGAATTCCAACATTTCTTAGAGAAGGGGCAAGAAATAAACAAAAGTTGGATTGTCTCTTATGAGTTCATGAAGAGGGGACATCTAAATGGGCCCTGTATATTGTGTTTCTTTATATTTTCTACTATTAGGATCTTTCCCCTGAGAAGATTCTAGGTAAATAGTTTGATCTTTAGCAAAATTTTACCTTTCCATGCAATTTTCTTATATGGCCAGATGAAAAGTTAGGTTTACTCTTCTTGGAGTGCGTTGTAGCCACTTTTGATTTTATAATCTTTCCTTGTTAAATTCCATTTGAATCCATTTTGCTGAGATATTTGGATTGGGGCAACACCTTTTAAATGTTTAGTAAGTTCCATTTATGGGACATTCCAGCTAGAAGAGGTGGAGGTTTCCAGGCCCTCCAAGCTGATCAATTTTTCTCCCAGGATGAAATTTGTGCCAACTCTGTTATACCTCTTTTTGCACACCAATTCCTTAGTTGTTGAAGGTCAAGGATGGAGGACAAAATTGGTAGAATTTTGTCATCCTAAAAATCAATCTCATTTCCATTACCTAGTATTATGGAAGTGTGAGATTTGATAAGAGGGAGGTCCTTTTTGTACAGTTTGCAAATTGAAGAGAAAATTCTTAGAGGTATCTGAGACTTCAGAAGAAGATGTTAGGAGGTGTTCAAACATTTTCCTTCTATGAAAATTTTCCACCATGTTTATCCCTTAGTAATCAATCTCTATAGGATTTTTGATCTTAGGGCTATATTCATATGTTTAGGTTGCCTGATGCCAATCCCCCCTCTTTCGTAGGGGGCTATGAACTTCTTCCAGCTGAGGAGGTGAAATTTATTTGTGTCTGTCTTACCTTCCTACCACATAAATTTTCTCAATAGAAGTTCAATATGCTTTTGGATGTTGATCAAGGCTTGAAGGATTGTGTTTTGATAAATGGGAAGAGAAGGTAATATGGATTTTATTAGGATGATGCAACTTGCCAAATTTAACCACTGCATCCCCCAATATTGAAGTTTTTTCTTCATATTATCTATTGTCTTTTCCCATACCTTAGCCTTTGTACTTTGCTTAAATATTAACATTCCTAGATATTTAAAGCGAGTTCAATCATATTTGCAACGAATTTCAAAGATTTCAGAAATTCGCCTGAGAGTTCTCAGGGGGGTGTTCCATCCATATATATTACTCTTGAGTTTGTTAAGTAATCCTCCCAATGCTTCAAGAAAGAGGTCCAGGTTGGTCTTGATTCTTTTAGCCATTGTTGGTGAAGCTCCTCTAATTAATAATGTGTCATCAATGAATTAAGAGTGGTTTAAATTTTTTACTCCTATGTTGTAGTGGATCCTGATGATCAACCTTCTTTATGTATCTTACTCAAGCTTTTTACTAATGGATTTTGCCACAAGGATATATAAGAAGGGTGAAAGGGGGCACCCTTTCCTTATCACCCTCATGTTTTATAATAAGTAGTTTAGTCTTCAATTTAGTAAGGATGCCATCCATGGCTTTCTAATATAAGCATTAATCAGACCAACTAATTTATTAGCACAGCTAAACCTTTTTTAAAACAACAAAGAGGAAGGAGAGCCTTATCCTGTCAAAGGTGTTGGCCATGTTGAGATTAACGATGAAGTCTTTCTTTCCTCTAGAAAGACTTGAGTGAATTACTTCATGGACTAAGAGGATATCGTCCATTATATGTCTTTTCTAAATGAAACCACCCTGGTTTTCAAAGATCAGACGGGGGAAGAGGATATTGAGTCGGTTTGCGAGGATTTTGTAAGAAAAATTACATAATGAAATAGGTTGAAATAAGTTGAACGAGGAGGGTATGGTTTCTTTGGGAATTAATGCAAGAAAAGTTGACTTGGTTTTATCTGCAACTTTGAATTTATGTTGTGCCCGATGGATCATTTTAAGGAGATATTTTTTTATGAGCTCCCAATAAAATGGGTAGAAGGAGATGGTGAATCCATCTGGACCTAGCGCTTTGTCAGGGTGCAGACTCCATATTTATCATTACCTTTCTTCTTTGTCCACTGGCTTGGTTGGATAAACATTAGATTCGCCTGTTACTTCTTTTGGGATCGTTCTCAGAAGTTTCTCCATATTCGCCAGTTTAGGATATGTTGTCATAAGTATGTTGAAGTGCATATATGCTTCATGTTTGATAACTTTTGGCCCTTCGATGAGCACATTCCCATCGCCATAGATTGAATTAACACTATTTTTATTTCTTCTACCCTTTGTTTGATTTTGAAAGAAGGCAGTGTTCTTATCACCTGCTTGGATCTTGTTGTCGCTGCTACAACACCCTCCAAAATTTTGCTATATTCAAATTTTGGAGCCTACCTTTTATCATGTGAAGTGTTGCTTTTGGTCGTCAAATTCGTTTCATGTTTCTACACATGTCACAAGTGTCCATGATCCTTCTTAAGTGTCGTCAGATCATCAAGAATAATTACAACGTACTTTGGAGTCACAATACACTTTCTAGCCACAAAACGACATTTATGTGTCGCAATCGCACATACTTGGGTTGTTTCACTTGAATAATGTTTGTGAATTGGCATTTTTATGTATATTTCTTAGTCTTGGATCCTTTCTAAGTTTTATTGGTGAGTTGATATGTGTTATGCATGATCTTGGTCCTAACTCAATGTGTTTTTCCATGTTTCACCCTTCCAAATTTAGACTTTTTCTGACTTTGCAAGCTTGCCCTCTAGGTTAGGAAGAGTGTACAACACACTTATAGGGCCTAGTGGAGACCATCCTTGTCATTTATAATTGTTCCCTATGCCCAAATGAGTCCTTTCGCTCCCTCCCAACGCACAACTCATTTCTCGTCAGTAGACCCTCCTTCCTCATGCTTATCTCTACGCCCTGTGCCAGTCAGGCTTATGTCTCATAGTTGAGTGAACTGCACACTTTTAGTGGGCATTTATGCCTTCCCTTGTGCCTTGTAAGTGTGCCCTACACCCTCTTTGTGGCCCTAACCTTCCTCCCAAGTGCATGGCACATTTCTGGTGAACAGTCATGTTGTCTTACCCCTTGCAACTGTGCCCTGCGCCCACCAAGCCTCCTCCTTCTCCAGAATAATGCATGATGCAACCTTAGTGAATAGTAAAATCCTCCTCTGTCTCTTGCAAGTGCGCCCTGCACTCAAAAAATCTCTCTCTCTCTTCCCTTGCACACTGTTGAGCCACAATAAATAAAAAATAATTGCATGAAACATAATAGAGTAGGGAGATTTTTGAGCTAATGTTTGCTTTTCATGAGTGATATTCATTTGCAGGTGTCAAATAAAGCATGGCAAAGATGTGTGAGGAGATATGTTAAGAAAGGTTGCCCAAGGAATCATATTGAAGACAAAAGGCACAAAGGTACCATGTTGCGACAGTTGGAAGAATAATTGATTTTGATGATCAAAGTGACTCATGAAGACCCCATAATCTCAAGAAACCCTTTGGAGGGTAGATGGAAATCACAATGCAAATTTTGTTACAAGTATCGAAGATATAGTGGCAATGTCATCACTTCTCAAATAACTCCATGTTACAAGTCACTATTGGTCCAAGCCATCATTGCCTATGACTTGTGATGTTGTCGTCACATGATGATGTAATTTTGTAAAATATTCTAAATGTAAATATGTGGAAGTCCAAGAGTTATATATGGGAAAAGGAGTCATTAGGAAATGTCCAAAAGTCTCATGGAAGTCAAAAGGTCACATTAGAAGTCCAAGAGTCATGAGGAATATGAAAGGTCATTCCTCTTGTTATAAAAGAAGCCTCATTACTCAAGCAAGGAACTTTTCACATTGGCTTCTCCACCTAGGAATTATAGCGAAATATTGTTCTTTCGGAGAGAAAGTAGTGGCTAAAGGATCCACTATTAGGGCTAGTGGTGTCTCGTTGTATCAATGTATCTTGGAACTTTCACTTAATATTCGATGCTCATTGAGCCAACACACTTTCATGCATATATCGTGAATGTAATAAGACTATTTTCTATATGTTTGTGGTATGTGTGTTGTTCATATGTCCTAGGGAACCAAACTATTTCATTGGATTTGGAGCTCATCTTGTTGAATGTCTGTTGTAATTGTTTTACTAACCGTTATGTCCATGTGAACTACTTCATTAGACAGTTAATGATTCTTTCATATGTATGCACGTGCATCTTTATTGGAATAGTACTAAAACTTTTCTTCTAAAGGCTCATTTTCTCTTCCCTTCTAGTCAGAGAACCTGGATACATTTTATAATTGAATGTTCACAAGGCATACTTACTTGCTCATTCAAAAGTACATGTGTATTGTGTGAGGCCTCCATTTTGTCATATTTAGTACATCTTTTTCCCTCATATTTTTACTTAGTTCTCATAGTTATTGCCATCATTTTGCACATTCTTAGGCTAATTCTCTTTAACATAAGCATGAAGAGGTAGATTAATAAATTTCCTTTGTGTTCAATGATTTAAGAGTATTTATATAATATCATCACTAGTTATGGATGTTTTCTTCTTCTTTATGCAACATTATCCTTCAACCTTAATTTTGTACCATGATCTTGCACGCTTGAGGATTCCCGCACTAAGAAAAGAATGTTCATGTTGTCTTCAACACTTTGCACATCTTTGGCATGTCATATGGAGTTACGAACAAACAATTGGTCAACCAACTTCCATGTGCAACAAATTTTCTGCACTAATTTGCGACTTGACCTATTAACGCACTTCTAGGAGAAAACCAAGACATGGTTTATGTTCGTAATGATGTTTTAATGCTTCCACATGAGTTAAAATGCACCCAGGTTGTATCGATTGATTTTTAGAGAATAATTAATGCTTCAGCCCCAAATTCGCACAAGTTTGCGAACTGCCAACTTCCTCCTTGATTTGCATGCATATGAGGGTGAATATCAAAATTCTAGAACATGGGTTTTTCTCCCAATATAGGAAATTGAGTAAAACTCAGATCGTTGTCCAAATTTTGTTATGGTATAGGAGATACAAAGGGTTATTTGGAGAAGATTTTAACACAAATTTCCATATTTTTTAATCATGCACAGATTTGAAAAAATGGACTATTACAGCCTAAATTCGTAATGTAACTTGTATAAAAAGACCATCCATGGTCTATGCTAAAAGAGGAGGATGTCATTATAGCCTTGTTTTGTTGGTTTGGATCTTGAGTATATGGTTGTTGATGTAAAAGACTAACATAATTTTAATGAAAGGCTTCTAATGACAGGTTCCTCTCTTTAACTCTTGTGTGTTCTATAATCATTGTAGTTCTGTAACTTTAATTTTTATGCAAGGGTGCGAGATGGATTGGTGGGGCCCACCAGATCATCTCAACACCCCCTTGTTTGTATATTGCTTATGTGGTTCGTAGATCTAGGATTGGTGTGCATCTTATTTACAATCTTGGCATATCAACTACGTGGGTTATTTAACTTATCAAAATTGTGTTTGTCATTTCCTTAAACTCTATTTTCTCCATATTCACTCAACACTTTGATTTTGATCGCTTGGTATTTGGATCCAGAAACTTGGTATTATAAGTGTGAGTTTCTTTTTAATCACTTTATTTATTTGACTATGTGAATCACTGAACTATTACATATATTGGATCATGGAGATAAAATAATTGTAAACTCGAAATTACTATGTTCTAAGCTTGAGAGATGATCGATCTAGTATTGCTTTGATGATAAAGTTATAGTTTGATTATAGATCTGATGTCTTACGAGGCGTGGCTACAAAAATATCTTAAAGTGTGAATTGGATCCATAATTTTTGAAGTATTGTTGATATAAGAGTGGAGTTCCTTCAAACTTCTAAAATCTCTTGCCACCACACAAAGTGTGTCTAACTTATGAACCATGCAAACTTTGTTGCTTGTATTATAACCCGGGATTATAAGAAATATAAAAAGACTTTCAGTTATTCCCGAATGAATTAATAGCTTTGTTGAATCTGACTTGTGTCGGGATTTGATTTGTAAGTATTTGATCTGAATATTGTTATATTAATAACCCTAGTTACCTAAAAACTGGAAGGTGATTTGGAATTTTTGCTTAAGATAGTTGTAGGCCAAAATTATCATTTGGTTCATGATTGGCTGATATATAACAAAGTATGCTCCTTTGGTTTTATATGGTTATTTGATCAATATAGTCGATTCAATTTATGAAATATGTGTATTTAGTAATTTGAACAACAACTTATATCTATGAGAACATGCACTTGTAATGTTGATATACGTTAAGTGCAAGAATAGTTGCTGATAGAGAAATAATTTAATATTTTTAAGTCATAAATTTATAGCCCTGACTCGATAAATACTTGTTGGATTTTCTTCTTTACAGCCATTAAATACTTTGTCTTCAAAATCTCATTTTTGCATGAGTGTCGTTATCATAGTTTCCTATCTGCAAGTTTGATTAAGGTAGATCCTTGGTTGAATGTGTTTTGAGGTGTGAGGAAACATTAAATTAGAGTGAGTATTTTCTTTCTTTATGCACACAATGATTACTTATTTAGCCAATATATTTGGATTTCCTTGATAAACACTAGGAATAGATTCAAACCATGCTTTTAGTTTCTTGTTTATACATAAAGTGGTGTGATTTCGATTCTCTTGCTTGCACACATAATTGATAGGAAAAAGGATTTAGTACAGGAACTTGAATAAAGGTTTTATTTTGAGTTGAGAAACCTGTTTGGTATTAGTAGAGCTTGGATTGTCTGGAATTTACATGTTTTTGTTTTGTAGTTGAAAAGGAAGTCTTTTCATTTGCTTGACCAATTCTCATGTTTTCCAGATTGATTAATAGTTAGGGCTTACTTCTCTTTCAATTACAATTAACGAGGGTTTGATTACAATTTTTGGTAGATTACATGATGAGTGTTTATGGATTCATTTCTAAAGATTCCTTTTGAGTGTAGGACTAAAACAGGTGCATGAACTCAAGGTGTGATCAGGTAGTCTAAGGTTTTGATTTGCGGGTTCCTAAAGTCCTTCTCTAGCATTTCTAGTGTTGCACCTCGAAGTCCACAGACCCCTGGATCGAAAATTAATTGTTGGCCCATTAATCCACCATATACTGCACCCAACATTTTGGCGTCATTGCGGGGGATGTGCTTAGGGGATTGACCTTGGTAACCTGTTGCAGTTTGGTTTGCTCTTTACCTAGTTTTTCTTGCAAGTTTTTTCCCTTAGAGTTAATTCTTTGGACTTATTTCTTTCTTGCACATTTTTAAGGTTTCCATCTCTAGGGTGTTGTAAGAACGCCCCACCCTCCCTATATATACTCATCCATGTGATGACTAAACATAGTAAAAGCTTGTTGAGAAAAGAAAGATGCATATGGAGAGAACTTTTAATGAGGAGTTCAAGGATAATGTTTGAAGCTACCACTAAGATACGAAAATCATCCAGTGGTGAAATTACAAGTGCATAAATCAATATTTCGCTTCAAAATTTTAAAAATGATGTTTGTTCTCTTAGTTCACAATTTGATGATTTGCAACAAGAACAAATGTAGGTTAAAATCAAAGAACCAATACTGATTTTATGCCCCAAATGTAGGAAGAAACTCTTCCTCAGAGAGTGTCCACTTAGCAGCCTAAAACTTTGCAAAATTTTTGAGGAGAATCATTCAACATAATGTTGTTGATCACTGCAAGGATTATTATAAGTATTGAAGGAAAAAAGTAAGGAATTGAATCAATCGCCATGCATAACTCAAAACCCGCCATCATTTGATATTTGGACTAATGTTTATTTTCCTCAACATGTTTACGATCCTACAGCTTCAGGGAAAATTTTTAGTCCTCCTCCAAGCGAATATCATACCTTTTGGCCACAATGACCCTCTCCTCGGCCCTCTTCCTCAATTCAAATATCCCCATGGCCTCAGGAATGGTTTGGAGACTATTCTCTAGGAAGTCTCCCATGCAAAATCAATTATTTGAATAACAACAACAACTGCAATTTCAATCTAATGTACCACCTATTAGGGTCCTATAATAATAGGATTCATAATTTTGAATTGGCTATTCTTGTAATATTGTACATACTTTTTCTTTCTGCAAAATGTTTTCCATATTAAAAATTAAAAAATGTAAAGAGAGTATGTCCTAAAAGAATAATCAAAGGACAAAAAGAAAGAGAAAAAGTGAAAAATATGAACCCCAAAAAGAAATAAAACAGATCAGGAAA
Source organism: Pinus tabuliformis (assembly GCA_031772625.1). NCBI lineage: Eukaryota > Viridiplantae > Streptophyta > Pinopsida > Pinales > Pinaceae > Pinus > Pinus tabuliformis. The sequence continues at coordinate 573,993,338 of CM062818.1, read as the reverse complement.
GTGTGCAAATTCAAATGCCACTACTTTTTACTTTATTATGCAAAATAAGGTTGTGTGCAGCTTGTTAGAAATGCCACAATCCATGATGGTCAAACAGCTTAATCTTGACCCATTTAAATTTTATGTTGATAGATAGAGAATAAATATCTAGCCAAATTGTTTAACCTTGGCAGATCAGTAGTTAGGTAGAGAATAAAAATGAGCTCATCAGTTTAATCTGATCCATTGGAATTTATAAGGTTATAATTAGATAGTTTGCTTGTAAAAAGAAAAGGAAATAAATGGTCAGCAAGCTCAAATGCACCCAATAAAGTGAAGAAAAAATGTTAGGATAAATACAGAGCAGGTAGAAGAAAGGTTGCAGATGCACAAAGTTGTTGAGTCAAAAGCACATTTATCATGCTTAATGCTATGTTTCATGTGCAAGAGCATTTATGAGAGTGAAAAGATATTCACAAGCTTGTTTGATTAATTTCCCCTCATTTCATTTCACCCCCACATACTTACTTACTAATTTCTCCATTCCCCCATTATTTCTTATAAAATACTCTTTTACCTCTCATTCTGACCTTTACCCCTTGGTTTCACACATTTCCCTAGTAAATACCCTTCAAAAATCATTTCCCCATCCACAACCCCCTTTCCCTATTGTAAAAACCATTTCCTATTGCAAATATTACCTTCCCCCCTTATTAATTTCCCTATTTCCCTTCAAAACCCATAAAAACCCCCTTATCCTAAGTTTTTATCCCCCCACATTATTTAATTAACTCCCTACTTCATATTTCCCTGACAAACCCTTTTAACCCACCAACCCTTGGTGCAATTAAAAAACCCCGCCACAATAACCCTTGGTCCCACTCCATTAAACCCGATGCTTATATTTTAATCTCCCTACCTTATTTATTACTTAATTACAATTATTTGTAATTAAATCCCGGTCCCCGCAAATCCTGGCCCCTATTCCCTGTGTGCATCTTGACCACGCGACAGTCGTCTGATCTCCTACCCCCAGATCCGACGATGCGCATCCATATCGCGCACGTTCACCGTCCGACCGATAGCAGCCCGAGAACACGCGAGATTCATAGTTTTGCCTGGGTGCTTTTCTGCTACGTGGCGGCCCCAGGGTAGATTGCGTGCTCGCGAAAAAATACGCTTGCACTCCAAAAGCGGTGCGATGGCCCAAAAAACCACCTCCCTACCTAGACCAAAAACCGCCCACTATTCATTTGTATTTTCCACACCAAAATCTAACTGTTACCCGTTAAAAGGCCGAAAAAACCCCAATTCACTCTTTTTGCTTGTTTTCACAGTAACTACTGCTCGAGCCATTCTACGACACCCTGAACCTTTGTGACCAAAATTGACCATCGTCTATCGCCTGAAAAAGTTCTGGACACCCAATTTGAGTAGCCAGTTCACAGCTGAAGCCATTGTACCCTCTGCATTCACCATTGAACTCAGTTTGCAAGCCATACCACCAAATTCTAGGTATTCTTGGGAAAACCAGAACGACCCTTTAGATTGAAAGCGTACAGTCAAATTGAAAGATTAATTAATTCAAAATATATTTGCCTAAATTGAAGAGTAATTTACTTGTATACCCCAAATCCTTTGTTTACAGATTGTAAATACCAACCCACTATTCCAGGGCTTCCAAACCTTACTTCTACAGCCACTACAAGCCTAATTCATACCCCTACTACTAAATATGGCTTCCCAGACCTCTCTGGACGTGAGACCTTTGTCAACCCCTCACCTGGATATTGACCACCTACCATTAGCAGACAAGGATTTTCAAATAAAAGGTATTGCTTCACCAGCTTACCTTCTAAAGCTCCACTGTTGGAGTAAGGACAAATTCCTAAACTAGAATGATGAAATCCACCTTTGGGAATCTAATTTACCCAAATATTTGTTTCCAGAAGTGCACCCTTTCCCAGATATCATCCATTTCTATCACGCTTGCTATATTCCTAGCCAAAGAGCTATTGTTGCCCCTAACCAGTAGCTGATATTTACCATCACTACAAATTTTCTTAACCAAACGTTGCAGGTCCAACCAAGCCCTAGTGAGACCCCATTGTTTATTAGTGATTTTCTAGACTTGTATGTCAAACAGACCTGGCTAAACTAGCACAAATTTTCCAGACTTTCATCATAGAAGACCGCCATACTCCCATAGATAGTCCACCTTATGCTGCCACTATTTTTTCAGAGAGAGGCAGATAGATTATTACCATGCTCTCTTGTATCTTAGGATATACCTCAGATGAGCATGTGGATGAGGTTATCCTGGCCTTTCTGTCCATCTTTACCCCAGGCAAGCCTCTTGCTGTCATGTACAACTATGCTCAATTCATTGCAGACAGGATGCATGAACAGTTCACAAGACTCCCAACTGAGAGAGTTTGTAAGTACTCTTCAGTATTATTTCATATGTTTTTATATTATAAATCAGATAAATTCCCTGTCAGCATCCAGAAGTTGGATACTAAGGGAAACCAGAGATTAGTTGTTTATTGGACACCCTTGATCCAAAAATACTCCATTGCATTCACCTATAAGGACTTCATCGATTCATTTGTCCATCCAGTCATGAACATGCTGACCAGTAGCCCTCAGCCCAGAATCAGCCAAGAAATCAAAAGGGTGTTACAGTTGGCCAAGAACAACAAGGTGGGAGACTGGTATTTGGACCATAACCACACAGAGCTTAGAATTTATGGATGCCAAGTTGCCCCTTACAAACTGCCCAAATACCTCCCTCTGAGGATATTTACATTGGAATATTTTAGGCAGATCATCAATTCTGATGAAGTCAACTTCCTAGCAGCTAGGAAGAAAACCTAGTTTAAAATGAAAAATCAATTGGGCCCATTCATTTGCAATAATAGAGAGGCTGGACCAGAGGCTGATAAGATATTGCAGGAAATGAAATTTAGGAACAACTTCATGTGGTAGTATGACCCTCATGGGGTCATAAATAAGTTGAGAATCAAGGTCAAATTGGGACCTTTCATCCACCATCCCACCCCTGATATTGAGAGGTTTACCAACCAATCAGAATGGTTGGAAAATACATTAATTGACATGGATAACACCGTAGTGGATGTAGAAAATACATTGATTGACGTTGAGAAACAAATTGATCAAAGTTCTTTCCTGCAGGTTCCAGAACTAAGGGAACCCATTAATAATCCTCTTGTTTTATAGACCCCAGCAAATGAGGAGAGAAATCCAAAGAGAAACGGGGAGGAGGGTTCAAGTTCTGATATGGAGACCATAGATGAGAATTTTGAGCTCAGAAAAAGGCCCAAGCTGAATCCTATGACGAAACAGGAGGAAACCATTGAATAAGTGGAAATCACTGACACTGAAACAATGGCGGAAAGAAGCAAAGGCATAGTTGCTTCAGGAGAAACACGACATCCATCAACCTCTAACACTCAACTGATTGAGAGACAACTCAATGTTGAGGTTTCTTCTTTCACTAGGCCAGTAGATAAGGAAAAAGATATTAAGGACAGGTACAAGGCGATCAAGATGAGAAATGAGAAGTTGAAGGCTGAAACATATGCCCACTACTTCAAGCACACACTAGCCAATTAGAGCAGATTGATGTCATCTTTTGACATCAAGGCAGACAAAATTCAGGTGTCTTTTATGCAACCTACTGTTCAGTAGCCAAAAACATCTGTTGACTACAGAAAAATTGATTTCGAAGTGTTGGCTAGGGATGTTCATCCCATTGACCAGATAGAATTTCATAAACAGGTTGGAGAGACGATCTACTCCACCTTGACAGGAAAGGCCATGGGTACACACAAGCTGCAGAATTCATTAGACAATGTTACAACCCAGTATAAATTGGAAAAGGCCTCCTCACAGGCCAAGGACAACAGGATCAAGTCATTGGAGGACTTGGTAATTGAGCTGGGGCATGATCCCAATGACATCAAAGCTGCTGAGAAATTGATCAAGAAGAAGAATGAGGACATTGCAGCTCTTAAAAGACAATTAAAGCTTCCTCATTTAGAGCACCCACAGACAAAAGAGGTCCTAGAGAGCCAAACACATCAGGAGGAGATGATGGACCTGGTGCTACAATTGAATGATCAACTAAAGGAAATTGAAAAAGAGTTAGATAGCTTGATACAGGTAAAACAAGCTAGTATGGAGACTGCCTTGCCACTGTTATCCCAACAGTTACTACTACAGTACCTTCCACTTTGGTCGCATCATTAGCTCCTACAACGCAAATGGCTACAACACTGCCAGCTTCTACAACATCAACAGGGTCAACAGGTGATGAGGCAAGCAGATTGGTCAAGGCAATGGAAGACATGTCCATTCAGACCACTGAAATGAACAAGCTCAAGGAAAAGGTGACCAATCTAGAGACTGACTACAAGCTTGCCCAGATTATGCACAAGGAAGAAGTGCAGAAAGCCACCAGGATGAATGAAAGAATAAAAAACTTGGAGAAGGAATTAACTTTGAAGGAACCCCTTGGACAGGCTAAGGAACAATTGTGGGCCAATATCATTGACTCTGTCAATGATATTTGGCCATCCATCCAAGTAATTTTTGAGTAGATTGACTTAATAAAACAGGCTACAGAAGCCATACAGAGAGTAAAAGAAGAACTGGGAGACATGCCAGAGGAAGCTGCAAGGATCATTCACTTCCTCAACTCCAAAAACAAGTATTAATTGCAAGAATTAGAGATACCTGATAGGACATGTACAATATTAGAAGTGAAAAGGGTCCTCACCAAGAGGAATTTAATGTTAAACCTTGAAGATAAGTGCCAAACCATGCAACTGGCTATAGACAGATTCATGGTTAAGTTTGAAGTTTTGAGGCAAAAGGGTCTGCCCAATCCCTTGGTAATAAACGAAAAGTTAATGACACAGGAGGACTACAACAGAAAAATCAGAGAAGTGGCCAGAGATCAAGTGAACACTTCATCTATGAAAGGAATGCCAACTGGCAAGGTCCTATACCAAACTTTTGAGAACTTGTTTTACCTCCAGCATGAGGTAAAACACCTTTTTGTGAATAAGCCTACTTTTACCAAGTACACGGAGGCAGATGAGATTTACAGGAAGATGATAAATATCCAATTACCAAATGTTGAAACATGGGAGAAATTAAATGATTTACTATAGAAATACATAGTCAAAATGTAAAAGTCTACAGTAAGATTGAAAAGCACGGCAAAAGGATAAAGGACAGACCACCCAAATGAAAGTGTATTAGTTGAAAGGTCAAAGTGAATAGAACATCCAACGTGAAGATCAAATAGCAAAGCATAGATTAAAAGGAAAAATATCAAAAACTAAAGACAACACATCCTAATAAACAGGGACAGCAAACAACGGTTCAATAGATGTCTTTATCTTCTTGCATGAAGATATTTCTTTCTCCTAGATTAGTTCCCAAGACAGTTTGGGATATTTTGTAAATTATTTTTATATAAATACTTCATAATTCGAAGTATTGAGGGTGGATTGCTATACATTTGTAGAGTTATTTTGATCATAAACCTAAGGGTTATTGTATCAATTTTTCAAATCAGTAGACTGGACCAAGTAATAAAGAGATTGCATTACAAGATTCATGTGTTGAGCTATTACAGTGAAGTATTTTCTTTGTCAAATTTGTTATTTTCTTATGTTTTTTCACAAACTTAAATGTTATATGAAGTTGAATGAATAAACTGGAAGTTATCTCAGAATTTGTTTAAGTACACTCTGTTTTGAATAGTTGATTATTTACATGTTTTCTTCTGATATCTGGATCTGAGAATCCTTAATTTCTCTCCCATCCTGGTTGACCTCTTTCACTGTCTTCATAATCCGGCCTAAGGAACCCTTAATTGCTCTTTGGATCCGATTAAAAACCACTTCACCATCCAGCCTTGAGATCTGAAGTAACTCTGCTATCTTGCCCTGTAGACATTGTTTTTAGAACTTGATCCAGTCTTGTTTACTTGGCATTTGACCCCATAGCCCAATGGTAAAAGACAACCCTCTTTTCATCTAAGTAAGTGATCCCACCACCAAACCCAAATCAAAAACCAAGTACAATCATAACTAGCCTAAAATCAAATAACTAAACAAAGTTAAATAAAAAAAGAGAAAGCCCTCTCTGAGAGTTAGGAAGGCTAGATCCTAATCTCCAAAGTTGGTTTGTGGTTACCTCTAATCATTTCTTCCTCAAACACTCTAGAGAAATATTGGAGTGATAACACCACCAATTTATCATCCTTCATGGTCTCAGCCACCTATGCAACCTTACCCCAATTCATATCCTAATCCAAACCCTAATCCATAACCCAATTCAAATCTTAATCCATACTCAGATCCTTACCCCAATCCTTACTTTAATCCATACCCTAATCCAAACCTTAGCCCTAGCCTTAGCCCAAACCCAAATCTAAAACATAGACCAAACCCTAGCCCAAACATTGACTTAGTCCAAACAAGGAGGTAACACAACAAGCACCTTTTGACTCCCCTACTAAATGTAATGTTATATATTCCATATTGGGTAGAGGAGTAGATCTGAGAACTTCCCATATCACCACAAAACATTTACATCGATAAGATCTAATTCAAAGACCATTAGAGGAGCAACCTATGGTTGGAATTTGTTTCGAAGTTGTTGTTGAAACTCAAAACCCTAGAATTTCCCTTAGTCATCCCTGCCAATCTGAAGAGAAGATATTTGAGCCTGAAATTGAGGGGTTTCTCTTTTTTCTCTCACCAGAACCCTTGTACCTCCAAGGGAGTGATCATCAAGTTGTGGAAGACTTGTATGAGTTGGAGAATGATGAACTTGTGGATCCCATTGAAGCTTGATTTCAAACAATTACCAACACACCTCGTTCCCTCATTAGTCATAAATTCTTGGTACCATATCAATTAAAGCAATCAGTTTCTCATACTCCAATATGCGTTGAAGTTTATTTTTAAAACTGAGTGTGAGTATATTTAGCATTCTATTACACACTTGGTTACTTTGGAAGCACTCCTACACTTGAAGGAAATCTTCCTCTCTTTAACTTAGGGTAGGGTAGTATATAAGCAATTAATGAAATGCCATCTAAAATAAAATTGCTACAACAACACTCTTGAAACCACAACTCCCGAAGACACAACTATTGAAATTTCTATCAATATGCACTCCAGTGGTAAGTCATCAGAAGAAATTCACTCTTAATGCCTCATATTTTGTAAAGTAACTTTGATTGTTGATTGTTTGATTTTTCTCCATGTCACATGACCGAGTTCATCCATTTCATCAGTCAGGGGATTTGAAATTACACTTCCCATTCATAAGCCCAAAACCTTAATCCTGCGCTAGTTACTTTAATAATATGCTATCCAATAAATCTTTCTAAGTTTCTCTTAGGATGTATTAATGAAAAGCCTCATATGGCAGACCACTCCTACAATACCCTAATGGACTTTCATAAAAACCCTAGCACGATTAGCTCAAGTAATCTTTCAGTCATTATCTGAGATGTTTATTATGCATTGAATAACTGATATTTAAGATTATTGTTCATGATGTTGCCCATGGATTAAATAAATAAATAATTATGTTCTTGGAAAATTTAACATACTCTCGTACCACTCGCCTTCTTTGCACTCCAAAAGTTGTCAATAAATAGTGTACATTATTTTAAATCTTTCGAGTGACAGAGGAAGCTTGGGGAAGTACAATCAAACCTGCTGGGGTGTTGAATAGGCTCGCTGGCAGTGGGGCTATGCTTGTATGGTACCAAGGAAAACCTGTCGGGGTACTAAACAGGCCTGTTGGCAGCAGGGCTATGCTTGTATGGTACCAAGGTAAACCTGTCGGGGTACTAAACATGCCTATTGGAAGCGAGGCTATGCTAGGTAAGAGACATAGAGAACACACACGCATACTTAAAAAAAAACCCAGGGTCACATTCTAAAGCAATCGTCATTAAAATTGACGCTAGGAAATGAACTTTCTATCTCTCAAATAATGACCCTAAAATACTTAAGGTATTTTGCTTTGGAGTTCTATCTTTTGGAATAATTTGGTTTTTCATGGATGTGGGACCCTTAGTGTAGGTGATACACTTTAATTGAATAAGAGGAGCTTCGACTATATTCTTGGATAACAATAAGATGATCACCATGGGAAGGTATCATTTTGTCATATTTCCTTTTCCCTATTTCCATCCATATTTAACGCCATGACTTTCAACTTATGTCACTTTTATTTACAATGAGGATATTCAGGTTAAGAGTTATTGATTAGGGTTGCTCCTAAGATGCTTATGGAAATTTTGATGGTTGGTTATTTCATGATGACACTATCCCTGTAGTAACAACATTGTTAGCATTCCTTTGATAGCCTTGACATCAATTACTCTTTTGGAAATAATAAAGGTCAGTCTTGACATCATTGAACCTCTGGTCACAAGTCTTTCTTATCTTATTGATGCAAAGGAAGTTGACATCACATGACAGTTACCCACATGCTCTCATTCAATTAGCCCTAAAGTTTAAGAATGTTTTGGTTTATGCAACATGGCTCTAATAGAGAAACCATATCCCTTTAGTTTTGATTAACTTTGGTCATTGTCAAAGGTTTTTCTTACATGAGGAAATTCATTATGATTGGCATGGGGGAATGCCAGGCCTCCATTTTGTCATATTTAATACATCTTTTTCCCTCATGATTTTACTTAGTTCTCATAGTTATTGCCATCATTTTGCACATTCTTGGACTAATTCTCTTAAACATAATCATGAAGAGATAAATTAATAATTTTCCTTTGTTTTCGATGATTTAAGAGTATTTATATAATGTCATCACTAATTATGGATGTTCTGTATGCAGCATGATCTTTCAACCCTAATTTTGCATAATGAACTTGCACTATAGAGGGTTCCCCCACTAAGAAGAGATTGTGCATGTTGCCTTCAACACTTTACACATCTTTGCCATGTCAAGGTTATTAGGAAAACATATGGAGTTAGGAAAAATAATTGGTCAACCAACTTCTATGTGCAACAAAATTCAGGGATGTTCCTGCACTAATTTGGGGCTCAACCTATTAACGTAGTTATGGGAGAAACCGAGACATGGTTTATGTTCATAATGATGTTTTCATGATTCCACATGAATTAGAATGCACCCATGTTGTACATATTGATTTTTAGATAATAATTAATGCTTCGACCCCAAATTCGCACTAATTTTCAAACTGCCAACTTCCTCCTCGATTTGCATGCATATGAGGGTGAATCTCAAAATTTCGAAACACGAGTTTTTCTCCTAGTATAGGGAATTGAGCACATTTCAGGTAATTTTCCAAAAATCGTCATGGTATAGGAGATTTGAAGGGCTCTTTGGAGCAGATTTGTTGAAAATGCACAAATTTCCATATTTCTGATTCATGCACAGATTTGAAAACATGGGTTGTTACAACCTAAATTCGTAATGTAACTTGTATAAAAAGACCATCCATGGCTTGTGCTAAAAGAGGAGGATGTTATTATAACCTTATTTTATTGGTTTGGATCTTGAGTATATGGTTGTTGATGTAAAAGACTAACATAATTTTAATGAAAGGCTTCTAATGCCAGGTGCCTCTCTTTAGCTCTTGTGTATTTTATAATCATTTTAGTTTTGTAACTTTATTTTTTTAACAAGGATGCAAGTTGGACTCGTAGGGCCCACTAGACCAACTCAACACCCCTTTGTTTGTATATTTCTCGCGTGGTTTGTAGATCTAGGATTGATGTGTATCTTATTTACAATCTTGGCATATCAACTATGTGGGTTACATAACTTAACAAACCTATGTTTGTCATTTCCTTAAACTATGTTTTCTTCACTCAACAATTTAATTCTGATCGCTTCGTATTTGGATCTGGAAACTTGGGATTATAAGTGTGAGATTCTTCTTAATCACTTTGTTTATTGACTGTGTGAATCAATGAACCATTACATATATTGGATTATGGAGATAAAATAATTCTAAACTCTAGATTACTTTGTTATAAGCTCGAGAGATGATTGTTCTAGTATCAATTTGATGATAAATTTATATTTTGATTATAGATTTGATGTCTTATGAGGTGTGGCTACAGAAATATATTAAAGTGTGAATTGGATCCATAATTTTTAAGTATTGTTGATATAAGAGTGGAGATACTTCAAACTTCTAAAATCTCCTACCACCACATGAAGCACATCCAACCTATGAACCTTGGAAATTTTATAGCTTGTATTGACTTTGTTGAATTTGACTTGTGTCGAGATTTGATTTGTAAGTATTTGATTTGAATCTTGCTATATTAATAATCCTAGTTACCTAAAAACTGGAAAGGATTTTAAATTTTTTCTTAAGATAGTTGCAGGCCAAAATTATCATTTAGTTCGTGATTGACTAATATAGAATAGAGTATGCTCCTTTGGATTTATATGGTTATTTGATCACTAAAATCAATTCAATTTACGAAACCTGTGTATTTGGTAATTTGAACAAAAACCTATATCTGTGAGAACATGCACTTGTAATGATAATATACATTGAGTCCAGACTAGTTGCTAATAGAGAAAGACTTTAATATTTTTAAGTCATAAATTTGTGGCCTTATCTCGATAAATACTTGTTGGATTTGCATCTTTAGAGCCACAAAATACTTTGCCTTCAACATTTTTTTTTCATGAGTGTCGTTATCATAGTTTCCAGTCCTTAAGTTTGATTAAGGTAGATCCTTGGTTGAAGTGTGTTTTGAGGTGTGAGGAAATATTAAATTAGAGTGAGTATTGTCTTTGTTTATGCACACAATGATTGCTTATTTATTCGATACATTTGGATTGCCTTGATAAACACTAGGAATAAATTCAAACCATGCTTTTAGTTTCTTGTTTATATATAAAGTTGAGTGATTTTGATTATCTTGATTGCACATGGAATTGAGAGGAAAAATGATTTAGTACAGGAACTTGAATAGAGGTTTTATTTTGAGTTGAGAATCTTGTTTGGTATTAACAAAGCTTGGATTGTCTGTGATTTACATGTTTGTGTTATGTAATTGAAAAAACAGTCTTTACATTCGCTTGGCCAATGCTCATGTTTTATAGATTGATTAATGGTTAGGGTTTGTTCTTTGATTGTTTCTAGTTAGGGTTTACTTCTATTTCAATTACCAATAACCAGGGTTTGGTTACAATTTTTGGTAGATTACATTATGAGTATTTATGGTTTCATTTCTAAAGATTGCTTTTGAGTGCATGATTAAAACAGGTGTAGGAACTCAAGGTGTAGCAAGTAGTCTACAGTTTTGTTTTGCAGGTTCCCAAAGTCCTTTTCTGGGATTTCTAATGTTGGGCCTTGAAGTCCATGGACCCTCGGATCGACAATTAAATGTTGGTCCATTTATCCACCATATATTGCAACCAAAATATTTCTCTCTCATGCTAATGACTACAACCAAGGCAAATATTTAAGTATATGGTAGTCATGCCACATTTACAGATGGGGCTCCTACACCAAACTGTGTGAGGTCTAACGGGGACTTCATATCAGGGAGACCCCCTTGTATGTTGGCAGGATCTAGCACCATCAACAGATCCATAAACTTTTCGATTTGATTCTCCAATTCTCTTCTTCTTTTCTGTTAATTTGATATGTCTTCCAATATAACTCCTTCTCTTTTGATTAGAGCTCTATTGTCTCCTCCTCATTTTCCAACCTTTTTTGAACTTCTATCAACTCCATTTGGATGCCATTATTTTCTTGTGATGGTTCTCTATATCTCCTTTTTGCCCAACTCTTGTGAGTGGATTTAAGAATCTTTAATTTTGTCTCCTAGATAAAGCTCGGTGAACCATCTATTCTTGTGTGCCAAGCCTATTCAATCAATTTCTTTGCTTCTTTGTGTGTGAACCATGGGAGGTTGTAACGTAAGGGAAGAGGGCCAAGATTTGTTCTCTCATCCGAATTTAAATTGATGGCCTTTTGATCATATACTAGTATAGAGAGTATCTAAGAAGATGCAATGCCAGTTCCTGCAATAAGGTCCATATGGATAATGTGCAAAATGCAACAAGAAAATCCTAATTTAATCTTATCCTTGAATTAAATTAGGAATAAAATTGTATTCCAAATCACAAGACAGCTTGTATGAGTTAACTAAGTTAAATTGACTTAGTTGGCTAAGTTAATTTGAGTTGAGGGTCTAACTTGAGTCATGTAAAGTGTCTCCTACTTTATGGGAGCCCTCGTTGAGTTTATTTTGAGTTGTAATTAATTAATTTAATTTATCTGAGTTAAAGTCAGTTAAACTCGTTCCAACTGATGGAGGAACTAGTAGGAGGTCTGACAGTGGGGTGTTGCTTCATGTGGTCAACCAATTAACTAATGATTCACTCATAAATAACTCATGCATGTTAGATATGAGAGTTATCCAGTTGAGATTGGAGTTAAAGGACAATGTATTATGAGTTGTATAATCATCTGAACTGTACAGGTGGTGCATGCAGTCAAAGGAAGGCCTATAGGGATTACACAATTTAGGATGGGGATTTTCCTAATTAATAGGGGGCTAATTCCCAAGGAAACAATGGAAGCAGTGGGTCAAATAGAGATAGTGCAGAGGTTGCTCGGGCTTGAGAAAAGCATTGTAATCTTCTCATATTTTTTTACTAATGTAATACACAGATTGCATGGGTTTTTAGTTGTGGCTTCGCCTAGGAAATCATTGTGTAATGTGTTGATTGAATTAATTATCTTGTATGCTTCATGATTTCACGATCGTTTAATTATTTCTGCTAATGAGTATAGTAGATTCAAGTCTATTGTTTTAGTAAATTACAATTAGAAGTTTGAATCTAAAAGGAATTTCTACATGGTATCAAAACATAAATCACTCTAGAAGAGGAGAATACGAGTTTTTCTTTTGCAAGTAAAGTCAAATTTGTAGTATTATTCTTAAGAGCCAGCAAAATGTCATTCTACGGATCGAGACTCGAATATTCCCTTTAGGGTAGTTCGAACTATATCCCTTGGAAGGACAAGATGGAGGCAGTGTTGGAAGACAATGGGCTGAAGGAATACATTGATAGCAATGTTCCAAAACCAGCAACTACAGATGCACAAAACTTGGTAGGGTGGAATGTAGCAAAGGTGAGAAGGTGTAACACCCTCCTCCCACATCTACCCAAGTAACCGAACCACTGGGGTAAACATATGATGAGAACTTACTATGATATGATTCGACTCCCTATGTGTCAGTTAAGGAAGTGAAATCGGGAATCAACATAAACACAGCACACATACCTTCCACATCAGTAATAAAACTCCCAGGAGCCATCTCAACCACTCAAGTAACCAACCCCTGAGACCAAATGAAGTTTTAGTGCATCAAACCCCTCGACACTCCCTTGATATGGACCAAGGTGCGTCTGGGAGGCTCCAAAAGCTCCCAGAACAAGGGAAAGGGAGCTTCTGGGAACTTTTTCCCTAATGTTGTGCCTACAACTCTAGGATTTGTGCCACTTTTTCAAGCCCAGATACCAGGTCACTGGCCATAACTCAATGACACCTTCTGAAATTAAATTTAACATCGGAACAAAGTTATATTTGCAAAACATCAACAAGGACTATACTGGACCCCTACTAGCCATGACAGGGATTTCGTCAAACATGTCGCAAACATGAAAATTACAGGTCTTAACAACAAAACTAAGCATATGGGTCTTGTTAGCGCTCGAATTTGCCTCAGGCTGAGGAAGGAAAAAACTCAAGGCAACATCAAACCAAGCACAGCCTCGTAGCTAGCCCTACGAGGACAGGAGAGGGCTCTCTCCGGGTCTATCTCGGCAAAAGGTCTTCAAAGGGGCTGAGATGACCAATAAAGAATACTGATTTTAGGCTAGTAAATTGATAGGGAAAGTTTGATTTCAAATTTTTAGGGTTTTGTTGGACAACAGGGCAAGGCAATTTTGGGTGCAGGGATGAGACACAGTTTTTGCAGAGGTCTTTTTGGGGCAAGGTAGGTGATTGTTTTGATGCCTTTAAAGGAATTGAATGGAAAGGTATGACTGGTGAGGAGCTAAGGAGAGCGAGAAACTTTCAGGAGTTCTCCTTAAACAGATGAAAACATAGATATTAAGCAAACTTAAAGGCAGAGCATAGAAAACCATGAATTCTACCTTAACACTTCATTTGCTTAATTTGCAAAAGAGAATAGTAGGAAAATGATACACATAAAAAACTTACAAGTACATGAGAGTAACACACCATCAACACAAATAACCACAGGAATCCCAAATAGTGCTGCAAAACCCTGGTCTTTCCTTTGCCAAAATTGCAAAGATACAAAGTGTAATACAGTCTAAGCTTATCCCTCCAGAGTCCAACCCTGAAAATGACCAAGAAGATACATAATATAGGCAAGCTAACACATTTCCTTGCCTCTAGGGGTCGAGCTCATCATCCTAGGAGCTGTTTCAACCAATTCTAAACTGAGCACTACAATCTAGGCAATCAAAACAACTTGCCTCTATAAGCTAGGAAACCAATTCATTCATTAATTTTTTGCCATTTTATGAATGAATCTTCTAGAATAGGTAAAAAAGTGTCATGTCAACATGAAAATACATTAATTACATCAAAGAGGGTGAAAAATCCCATCAAAATTCAAAACTGGTCAAATAGCTGCGTTTTCCTGTGCTGAAGATGAAAAACTTAGAAAATACCCTGATGCGTAGCGCGCTAAAACCCTACGCGTAGCACACCTTTCAGCTAACTTTTGGGGCACTTCCCGGCATCCAAATTGATCTCAGGAGGGCTTTTTGGAAAGGTCTGGATGTCTACTTTCCAACCCAAGTGGAATTTTTCAATTTGGTGCCCATTTGCCCCTCCAAAAGTGCATTCTCCCAATACTGCTTCCTGTGTGTCCAAAAAGGGGCAGTAAGGTCATTTTTTGCATATTTTTTGACCTTTTGGGGGCCCAAAACTTGATGAAATGTCTTGGCAGTGGTTGAGAAGGTGTATTTCATCATGAAAAATCCAAAAATTCAGACCTTTTGTGAATTAGACCTCCCCATCTTCAGGGTAGCGCGCGGTGCGCTACGCGTTGAGGGCAAAAACCTGTTTTTAATACAAAAATTTCAAAATTGACAAAAACTTCTCCAAATTTTTTGAGCTGGGGGTGTTTCATCAAGTACCATGCTCCTTCAAAGAGGCTTTGGCCAAAATTTGGAGTGGATCGGCCCTTTTTCTCCGTTTTAGTGCCTTGCTCAATCGCCCTTTAAGGATCTTCAGTTTCGCTTTGCAAACATGCATGCGAGCCCAGTAATGATTCTTCATATGGCGAAGCATAACTTTGTCTCTGTTTGCCTTGGCTAACAATTTCTCTAAATGAGTGTTCACCCGGATGAGCATAGACTCTCGCTCAGTAGGTGTCAAATCACCGGGTCTCTTGCGGGCCAAGTTTCGGTCCTCTCGGATTCGCCACAACTCATAAAGAGTGTGTTCATCTTCTAGTTGTTTGTTGCGCTGCTCCAAGTAGTTGATTGTCCAATTGGCCATTTCCAATTTCTGTTGCAACAAGTGATTCTCAGCCTTTTGTTGTTGAATGACCTCCTTTAGCTCTAAGCTAGGAGAGCTGATATCAAGGTCAATAATATCCGTGTCCGGATCTCCTGAAGGTCCCTCATCAAACATGGATTGCTTGCCTCTGTCCTGTACCTGTGCCTGTACCTGTACTGCAGAAGGCGAGACCCTTTCCACCTGATGTGGAGATAATACTCGCTGTGCCGATGAAGAAGGCGAGACCCCTTCCACCCTAGGTGGAGATAATACTCGTCGTGCAGATGCAAATAAGGCCCTGTGGCCTCTCTGATATGTAACATATGAAGGAGCGCTGACATACTCGGGCTCAGTAATGTCAAACTGATGTGAAGGCCCTCCCTCATCATGGACAATCTCGGGAGGTGGCTGTGGCACCGTGAAAAAGTCGCGAGAAATGAAATCCTCCCAAGCAATACCCTGCTGTGCCAATTGATGCATCACTACGATCTTAATTAGTGCATAATGATAAATGCTCTTATGCTGCTGTGCTGGGCTCTTCCTTTGTACCAAGGGCACCATCCTTTCTATATTGCGACACATGAAAAAAGGAATGTTCATCATTCGTACCCTTGTGAAATGCATCAACAAACGAATATGGTACGAATAGAGACGTGAAAATCTGCCTTCACAAGTGAAATAGTGAATAATGAGTCTCATCAACGGTGCATACTCATCCCTTAGGAATTTGAAAGGAAAAACAACAGTTAAGTGTCTCATACACCCGGGTTTGATATATGGCTAATAGTGAAATCTGTCTAACTGCTGGTGCTTATTCCATTCCTCCCCTACATTTGGTATCCCGGTGGCTTGAGCAACAATCTCGGGTGATAGGGTGAAGTCCACTCCTGCAAGGTTCACATGACCATTCTGCAAATGTAGGACAAACAAGCGAGCTAGTTCTCTGTGATGTTGAATTTGTGAGATCCGCTCACAATATCCAAAACATGATTGGTACTGAAAACAGTTCATTGCAAGTGGACAAGCTTGCAAATGAGCCAAAGAAGTGGGCTCCTCCCTGACATGCCGACCACCTTTACCACCATTGTGATGCCTCCTTGGCACTTCTATCTCTGGTGTTGAATCACTGTCATAACTCTGCTCATAATCTGATTCGGTTTCTGACATAGTTTTGAAGACAGGATGGCTGAAATGTATATGCTGACTGTGCACACAATTGATTGTTGTTTGACTTTTTCAAATGTTGTTACCAAGGGGACATAAATACAAGGGAATTGTTAGGGAAAGGGAAACATGAGGGAATTAGGGGCAATGAAAATAAACAAGGAATTTATGGAAGGGAAAGGGCATAGGAAATTATGATATTGTAGGGTTTTGGGGTGAAGTAGGTTTTGGGATTAAGTAGGGTTTGGGATTTTGTGGAGGGATATTATAGAATTTTATGGGAAATTTGAAGGGAAATGCTGGTGAATATGGGGGGAAAAAAGAAGGATCAAAATGGGAAAACCTTGGGCAGAATATCACTTTGAAACCCTAGCAAACTTGGCCTTTAAATTCACACAGCAACTTAGGGTTTTTTGCTTTTAATTTTCATGGCATATTTATCATATTTCTTTCACATTCATCTTGCAAAAACAAAACCAGCCATGGAAAAGGAGCTTACTTGTATTTTGCTTGAGTTAAGAGAGGATTTGTGTGCTTGCTGGCAAGTTACAGGGCAAAAAACCCAACGTGTAGCGCACCTTGCCCAATGCGTAGCGCCCCTCTGGTGCGTAGCGTTTGAGCAAAATTACACTGAGAAAATCGCGCTGATGCGTAGCGCGCCCACCCTGATGCGTAGCGCGCACCCAACTACATAGTTCATTTTGCAGGAGGCTTTTGGAGGCCTTCCCGGTGTCGAAATTGGGCGTAGGATAGCTTGTTGGAAAGGTCTTTGAGTCTACTTTCCAAAACAGCTGGAATTTTTCAAATTGGAGTTAATTTTCCTTGTCAAAAATCAAATCACCCAAGACTGGTCAAAATGTGCCAAATGAGGCTGCCTCAAGGCAGAGTGCTGTTGCAGTCAACTTTTGAATGCCTTACTCAACTCCAAATTGAGCTCATGATAGCTCATTGGAAAGATATTTGTGTCTAGTTATCATTTGACCCATCAAGAAAGTCATTTGGCCAACCAAGCTAGGAGAAAACTTGATTTTCCCAAGGTCAGTTCAGAGGTGCATTCGATTCTCCTGAGGCAACGATATTTTTGACATTTCTATAAATCCATGACACCTGTGTAAAAAGTGAAGGAGGTTTATCTTCTTTGGCAATTTTTGGACAAAAAACTCTCTCAGTTTTCCAAAATGCATCTTTTATTGCTCTGAAACATCTTTTGAGTGAAACTTATCCCGATGTGTGAAACAAGGAATTTTGTGGAAATGAAGCGAAATGAAGGGGATGAGGGGCTTCTAAATTCTTGGGGAAATTTTTGGAAGTATGGAGGGATGTTAGGAAGCAGGGGAAAGTGGAATCGCGGAGATCGAGTGAGGGGAAGGGGTCCAAAAGGGCAAAACACAGGCCCAACCTAGAAAATTGTCAGGTTGTAGCAAGAAACTAGGGTTTGTGGAAAAATGAGGAATTTGGGGAATCTCAGAGATGGGAAGTGTTTAAGAAGGTAAATTAATGATAGGGGAAGGTGTATGAACATGAGGATACAAGTTTTGCTAATGATTTGACCGTCCAAGAGAAATTGCCTTCAAAACCCTAGGAGAGGGAAATGACCTTACCTAGGCTCAACTGAAGCATGAACAAGGTGTAAAATGACCCAATGGAACATGACATGATGATGACAACCCTATGAATGATGATAGGCTCAGCTGAATGATGACATGGACCAACATTTGGACAACTTTAGAAGGAGTGAGAACAAACCCTAGACCTAATGCCTAGTGACCAAATTTTGCTTGAAGACTCTTTGAAATGACAAAATTTGACCTTGACACTCTGAGACCACTTTGTAAGAGCATATTTGATCACTGGAGGAAGGCTGGAAAGACTGACACTAACAGGTCTCATACTTATCTGAGAACGGTTAAGAAGCATTGATGCCTCAACACATTAACTTCAATTTCATCTATTAGGCTATAGATACATTATTCATTCATTTACAAGTAAAAACATGATACGATCCAAACATCATGATAGTCATAAAACTCATTCATAACCAACATATAAACATTAGAGATGCTAACAACCATATAAGCCACATAAAAATAAGTATATTTACCCATCAATACCATAGGAAAGAGCTTGTATTGCCACAAGCAAAATGCAACCAAGTCAGGGACTTCCACGTACCACCAGACCATAGACATGGCTGAGCTAAATCTCTCTTCAGCCAGTCACCCCTGTGCCATATTCCAATCATGAATGTGGGATCTCATGGAAAAATCCATCAAAATTGAACCAAGGATTCCAAAGGTCAAACAACCTCAACCCATCAAACAGTAATTCCACCTCACAATTGCACATCACAAACCATCACTAGATTGGTCTCTACCCTAGCCTTCTAGGGCTCTAGAGCGTTTGCTCCAACCAAGGCTTCCAGGACTAGTAACTCAACCGACAACTGTCGATGGGCTTCTAGAGCGTTTGTCCAACTAGGGCTTCTAGGACTAGTAACTCAACCCACCAAGGGCTTCAAGAGCATTTGTCCAACCAAGGCTTCAACCCAAGCTGTTACAGGGCTTCCAAAGTGTTTGTCCAACCAAGGCTTCCAGGAACTAGTAACTCAACCCAAGCTAAAGGAAACATGAGAACTAACTAGAAAAACAAAGAAATGAACCCACAACACCATGGCTATCTCGGAAATGGAAAGGCTAGGAAAATCCATTGTCAATATAGGAAATCCTCCATGCTAATGACAAATCATGACCAATAAACCACATGCATATGCCATGCATGCCAAAACTAGTGAGGAAAACATACATGCAATGTGGTACCTGCAAGAAAAATCCATTGTAGCTATTAATCCTGATGTCCTCTTGTGATTTCCTACTCTTCCTTTGCCTTCTTGGTCCAAGAATCCAAGTATACCACACTCTCTAAGAGTGATCCAAGAAAACTCTAAGTGTCCAAGAATATGAGAGAGAGAATAGAATGAGAGCTCCAAAACTAAACTAACAAAAAGCTACTAACCAAGCCTGCCCACTGATCCTTAGAAGCCTTTGTATCAATGAGGCCTCTATTTTCTTCCATTTCCATTATTTTCCTTCATTTTCCTCCTCACATGCAACCTGTGACATTTCACCTTCCTTTTCTCCTAATTTCCATTATTTTTATAAATAAATGTGCCAAAAATTTAATTTGCCTTTCCAAAGCCTTTGCCAATTTCCTTAGCCATAATATCTAAAATGAACACCCAATAGGATGTTTTTCCCACCATTCATCTTGGAATACATTTCCCATGACCTTGGTCTAATATTTTTTTACATGGATTTTTAACCAAGGTTGTTACAAAAGGATCATACTAGAAGGAGTTTGAGATCATATTATCTCGAACCTCCATGGGAAGGAGACTCCATATGCAATTTGAAAGGCCTTGACAGACCTGTTTCAGAATAGCAGTGACCATAGGAAGTTGGCACTGAAGGACAAGCTCAGAAAAATCAAGATGAAGAAGGGCAACACAATACCAAAATAGTTGATCAAGTTGACCCAATGTTTGGATGAGCTTGGAAGTGTTTGTGTTACAGTTGTTGAAGATGATTTGGTCAACCTAACACTTCTAGGCCTTCCAAAGAGTTGGCACAGCAACCAAGATTCAGTGAATGGGAGGGAGAAGCTACTAGAGTGGGAGCGGTTGTGGTCCGACTTGGTGTAAGAAGAGATTCAACGAAACACCAAAGATGCATCCTCATCCAATCATGAGGATGCGGAGAAATGTTCCCTAGTTGGAAAGGTGAAGAAAGGGAAAGGGATGTCATCCCATTCCAAATCATATTCTAATTAGGGTGGTAAGAATAAGGACTTGTCAAAGATTAAATGTTTTCACAGTCATGAGCTGGAACACTATGCCACAAAGTGTCCGCACAAGAATCCTGACAAGAAGCCCTCAGATGGAGCGGCAGGTGAAGCTCTTGCTTCACAATTCAAGTTGGATTTCACCCTCATCGCTTGCATGATGACATAAGTGATGGGTAGTGTGCGATATCTAGACAGTGGAGCCTCATTCCATATGACCGACAATAAAGAAATCTTCAGTGACTTGGAGGAGAAGGACCTGCATATGCACATCAAAATGGGAGATGATGGAAGGCATAGTGCGACCAACATCGATACTCTTACTTTTTAGAGGGATTTTGGATCTCCTTTCACATTAAAAGATGTCATGTATGTTTTGGGTCTAAAGAAGAATTTGGTTTCAGTTGCTATGTTGGAGGACCGTGGCTACTATGTGATATTTAACAAATGAAAGGCTTTTCTTCGTCACATAGCCTCAAGGCAAGTGAAGCGGATCGGGGTTCGAGTGAAGAACCTCTGCAAATTGGATGTAGAATACTATGCTGCTTTGAGAAAAAAAGAAGAGAAGGTGCATAGAGCCGAGACATTGGTGAGTTGTGGCATAGATGATTGGGTCACTTGCACCACAGAGCTTTGAAGATCATGCAACAGATTTCTACAAGACTTCCCAAGGGTGTAGTAGAGTAAAGAGATACATGCAAAGGGTGTACACTGGGAAGTACACCAAAGCCACCTTTCATGAGAAGGACAGTCGAGCGCAAGCAATCCTTGAAATATTTCACTCATATGTGTGTGGACCACTCTCGACAACATCCATGACCAAACATAGGTATTATTTAATGTTTATAGATGATTTCTCTCGTAAGTGCTGGATTTTCTTCATGTCGAAGAAAGATCAGACGTTCGCTAAATTTTGTGAATTTAAAGCACTTTTTGAGAAAAAAACTGGCAGGAAAGTGAAGTCTCTCAAGAGAAATAACGGTGGAGAATACATGTCGAATAAATTCAAGCACTTCTGTGCATCAGAAGGCATTCGATGGGAGTTAATAGCACCCCATAACCCACAACGAAATGGGATGGATGAAAGGAAGAACATAAGTATTGTGGGAGTTGCATGGGCGATGTTACATGATCAGGACCTACCGTTGCACTTGTGGGATGAAGCATGCAACACAACTGTATATGTACAAAACAAGATTCCTCGTCAAATTCTCGGGATGAGTACACCAAAAGAAGTTTTTTCAAGTAAGAAACCAAATTTGGCACACTCCAAAATAATTTCTATTGGAACACCAAAGTGAGTAAAAATATCCTCAAAAAGAAAACTAACTACAGATTTATTGTTAGAAAAAAGTAATGCTTTGGCTTCTAGCCATTTGGTGACATAATCAGTGCATACCAATATATACTTTCTCTACTTGGATGGAGGATTAATAGGTATAATAAAGTCTAAAGCCCATTTTTAAAAGGGTTCGATAAGTACCTGAGGTTGTAATGGCATTTCATTTGAGGGAGCAGGTTTCCCTACCCTTTGGCAGCTGTCACACCTTCTAACATATTCTTTAGCATCTTAAAAGATGGATGGCCAAAAATATCCTAAGGAAAGGATTTTATAGGTTGTCCTCTTGTCAGCAAAGTGTCCACCACACCGCTGACAAGAGGACAACCTATAAAATTCTTCAGAGCAGTCATCTCATTTCTAAAGGAAGTCAGAGCACATGGTTGTGAATTCTGAGTAATAGCAATGAGATATACTGCATAAACACAACAATTCCATTACTAAAGGAAGTCAGAGAATAGGGTTATGAAATCTGAGTAATGGTAATGAAACTTGTTGCTAGTAGTTCAAAGATTGTTTACTCACAAACTGCAAAAAGACACAGCCATCTCATTTCTAAAAGAAGTCAGAGCACATAGTTGTGAATTCTAAGTAATAGCAATGAGATCTACTGCAAATGATTCAAAGTAACATATAAATCAAGACAACATTAACTCCATGAGAACTCAGATCTGTTCAGAAAAACCTCTCTGCATTACCGATTATAGTTCATAGCATAAAGCAGCAACTAGGCCAAAAAGTCTTCAACCCTTTTCTAATTCGACCTCTTGCTCTATATAAAGCATTTACAATTAGGATTCCATCATCCCTCATCAAGAGAATTCGAATTTGCCATCAGTGACACCTATTCTAACCATAAAACAAACCATTAATTAGAACTAGTTGTTAACTAGGAGTGCTAGTGACCTAATACAACTAGGAGTGTAACTCCTTATTATGATTACAACAACCTTATCTAAGAATTTAAAGCATTCTTTGACAGCTGCAACCTCATGAAGTCAAATTTGATGAAGCCTCCCACGTGGTCACCCAACTGCTGATGACAAACCCTAGAAATTAGGGAACATGGTTCTCGGTTTTTAGGTTTAGATCCTTGAAAATTGGCACATTGTACAGAGCCTTTATCTCCTCATCCATGACACATTTTATGAAACTGAAGGAGGTTTTTGTATCCCATGTTTTCCAAAACAAAAACCTCTCCTGGTTTTTTAAAACATTCCTCCGGCTGTCCAGAAATTGTCCTTGAAAAACACGTGTCAAACAAGAAAAATCCATTTTCTGAAATTAGGGTCTCAATGAAAGCTTAGTATCTCCCAACTGAAAACACTTATGAATAAAGTGAGATAGTTTATTGTATCTAGAGATTTTATGAAGAGAAACCTCCCTCAGAATTCCAAAATGCATCTTCCTGTAACCAAAAACTGATCTTGAAAAAGACTGCTAAAACCAGAAGACAAAGCTTGACTTCAGCAGTTTATTTCAAAGTTTTGGAGAGGCTCTTCTTGGGCTGATTTCAAAGTTTTGTTGAGGATAGTTCCGTGGGCTTTGCTCATATGGAATATTTTCATGGGACTGAGTTGGAGTTTCTTCCCCCAAATCTATGAACTGGGTCTATTCTGATTTTGATTTCTTCACTTTGCCCCTGAGTCTAGAACTTCTCCCCAAACTTTGGGAGCCTATGATTTTTTCCTCTATAACCTGTTTCCTTTTCCCCTCTCCTTCTCTTTCTTGAGCTGATATCTGATTTTGATTAGTCTCTTTGAAAGCAGTTGTTCATCCTCCTTAGATGATGAAGGTTCAGGAATATTCTTGTGGATTTCCTCAACCTTTTCTTTTATTTTTCTTCTCTGCTTTATCTGCTTTCTCATCTATGTTAATGTTTCAGAGATGGGCTCTTCTTCATTGTTTTTTTTGTGCTGAAGTTTCAGGAGTGTTTTGAATGGTGAGACTGGTCTTCCTTCTCCTACTTCTTTTTACAGGACTTCTCTCAGGCAATTCTGGAGCATCTTGGAAGAAGTTTTTGACCAAAAAGTCCTCCCATGTGTCTCCTACACTCTTTAAGTGATGTTCAACTAAAATTTTTACGAGTCCATGATGATAAAGAGTGGTTTCTATTGCTTCAATTTTCTTCTAAACATTAGTGGCCATTATTCTTAAACTATGCAACAGGAAAAATGGGAGACTGAGGGTTCCATCTTCAAGAAAATTCATTAACAGTCTTATGAGATATACATACATGGAACCAAATCTTCCCTCGCATGTAATAAACTTTTGCAAAATTAATAACATGCTATTCCATTTGCCCTTAAGTGCAGAGATTGGAATCCCTTTCCTAAAAACTGAAGTGTCCATACCTGGATTTTTGAGAATGACCTTCCAGGTTTCATCATGAAATTCATTGTTCTTAAACCACCTCTCTCCTAGCCTTGGTAGGTTGGTTGCTTCAGTAATAAAAGACTCAATCACTGCAAATTTTATGTCACCTATTTCCACATCCATTCCATCAAACGATCTGGCAAAAGATTTGGTGATTTCTTTATGGTAACCATTGAATTTTTTAATGAAACTCAACCAACCAGCCTTCTGCAACATTCCTTTCAGCTGAGGATAACCTTCCATGTACTTCACCCCTATGGGTTCAGTTTTGACGATGAGCCCCATCACCTCTGTTCTCTGCTATTCTTCAAAATTCCCTTCACTATTTGAGAAATGGAGTGACTGTGTAAAGAGGACTGTGTATACGGCAGTGGAACAACTGGTATATAGAAACAAAAATAACTATGGATATGGGGATGGAATGACAGAATATATGGAAGTAAAATGACTATGAGTATGGGATAAAATGACTGTACATACAGGGTATATGAAAACAGAGTAGCTGTATGCATAAAATGTGTGGAAACAGAGTGTGCTCAAGGTATATGAAACAGAGTGGCTGTACACGTAAACTGTGTGAAAAACAGAGTGACTGTTATACACAGAGAATACGAAAACAACGTGACTGTGTGTACAAGGTAACAGAATGTTTATATGCATGAAAAGGCTATGGAAGTATAAGAGAAAAACTTGGTGTAATAAATGAACAATTAGAGTTTTGAGGAGTCGTATTCAAATATGTTATGTCATGAATCTAACTGTTTAACAGGTGTGCTGGAGAAGTCCAATTAAGTACGAGTCATTGAGTTTAAAACGGAGATTGCATCATAAGACCGTTTGGCATTAAAGACGGAAGGTGTGGCAAAATCATCATGGTAGTCAAATCTCATAATGATAAATCAAGGAGTCATGTGACTATACGAGTTATACAAACTTATGCTTGTATTGCTTTTTGAAATAAGTTTTTGTTTTTACCTTTTAGAACCATACCTTTCGCTTGCTAATCTCTTGTTGTTTGCTTCCACAGGTGCTTAGATGTGATTGGTCTTCAAAAAGTTGTTGTCTCCTCAATTACCTGCATATGAAATTTTATTATGAACTGGACTCTTTATGCTTGGACTAATGATCAAACTGTTGCTGCGAAATCAGATTGGCTGCAGAACAGGATTAGCTATGGAACGGGAACAACTGCAGACTATGGAAACAACTACAGAATGTAAAACAGAGAATAAAATATGACTTTATGAATGAATGAAATGGAGATGGCTGTGTGAGTGAAAATATGACAAGATGATAAATGAAAAATGGAGATGGAAGAAATGCTGGAGAGGAAAAATTTATTGGTGGAATATGGTAGTGGAGTGAAGTGAAACTTTGCAAAAGTAAAACAGAGTGAAATTGAGATAAAACAATGAATTTTGCAGAATTGCAGAATGCAAAGTGAGTCACCATTTTTTTTTTAGAAAAGGAAATGGAAAATATAGGGTGTCAGAAGCTTCTGATTTTCACCCTGTATTTTCTGTATAAGCATGCCAATCAGTGATTTTTGTACAACCTTATACAATTTATTTATTTTTTTATGATAGGAAAAACAAAGACTAAGTTGGTGGAGAAGAAGGATTCTTCTTCACCAACTTCATTTTAGAATTGTTCTGAAAGATCTTGATGAACTCCTCCTTTGAGATTGGTTTTTGATAAATTTTCAATCTATGACCATTCACAAGGAGAGGAGTTTGACTTTCATCTATTGTTCTAATTCTTACCGCTCCATTACTTAAAACTTTTTCGATCTCATATGGCCCAAGCCAATGAGTTTGAAACTTCCCTTGAAAATCTTTAAACTTTGAATCAAATAACAATGCCCAATCTCCTTCTTGAAACTTTTTGTCCTTGATGTACTTGTCATGCCACTTACCCCTCTATTGTTGAACTAGACCAGTCCTTTGAACAACTTCTTGTCTGATTTCATCAAGTTCATTCAATTGCTCTAGTGTATGTTTTTGAGCTTCTGATAAATCCATCTCCAACTGGACTGCCATCTTGAAAGTTTTGACTTGGAACTCTATAAGGAACAGGACTTGCTTCCCATAAACAAGTTCATAGGGTGTATGTCCCGTTGTATTCCCCCATGTAGTTCTATATGCCCATAAGGCTTCTGCAAGCCTTTCTGCCCAATCTCTTCTATGTAGATGCATAGTCTTGGTGAGGATTCTTTCAATCACTTTATTTGTAGACTCCACTTGACCATTTGCTTGTGGATGATAGGGAGTGGATTTCCTATACTTGGTTTTGTACTCCTCCTGAAGCTTCTCCATCATGTTGGATGTGAATTGAGGTCCTTGATCTATCACAATTTCTCTTGGAACACCAAAGTGAGTAAAAATATCCTCAAAAAGAAAACTAACTACAGATTTATTATTAGAAAAAAGTAATGCTTTGGCTTCTACCCATTTGGTGACATAATCAGTGCATACCAATATATACTTTCTCTACTTGGATGGAGGATTAATAGGTACAATAAAGTCTAAAGCCCATTTTTAAAAAGGTTCGATAAGTACCTGAGGTTGTAATGGCATTTCATTTGAGGGAGCAGGTTTCCCTACCCTCTGGCAGTTGTCGCACCTTCTAACATATTCTTTAGCATCTTTGAAGATGGATGGCCAAAAATATCCTAAGGAAAGGATTTTATAGGTTGTCCTCTTATCAGCAAAGTGTCCACCACACAACTCATCATGACATGCTTTGAGAATATCAGGCATCTCTTCTTCCCTGACACACCTTCTGATCATAAGATTTGGCCCTGTTTTATACAATTTGTTAGTGATCCATGAATATCTTGCATTATCTTGAATAATATTTCTTTTCTCTCTAGGAAATAAATGTGAAGGTAACTTCCCTGTAACCAAGCAATTAGCAACATCTGCAAACCAAGGAGTTTGAGTAGTTACTGCAAAGAGATATTCATCAGGAAACTTATCTTTAACTGGAGAGTCTTCTTTGATATTTTGAATCCTGGACAAGAAATCAACAACTGTGTTTTGTTTTCCAGGTCTATCTAGCACAGTAATGTTGAATTCTTGCAAAAGTAAAATCCATCTTGTAACTCTGCCATTAGTAATAGGTTTATTCATCAAATATCTAATTTCAAAGTGATCTATATGAACAAAGGTTTCATAGCCTATTATATAGTGTCTGAACTTGTTAATTGCATGAACAACATCTAAGAATTCTTTTTCAGTTACAGTATAATTCAACTCAGTGAGAGTCAAATTTTTACTTGTATAGTAAATGGCATAAGGAATCAAATCTTTTTGTCCCAATACAACTCCCAGAGTTGTATCTGAAGCATCTATAGAAATATGGAAAGGAAATTTCCAATTTGGTCCTCTTAAGATAGGTGCTTCAGATATTTTTGCTTTCAAGGTTTCAAATGCAAGTTGGCAATCAGGATTCCACTTGAATTCACAATCTTTTGTAAGCAATTTGAAGAGTGGAGATGTTATTTTAGTGAAGTTTTCTATAAATCTTCTATAGTATCCTGTAACTCCTAGAAAAAGTCTAACATCCTTTTGGCAATTTGGAATTGACAACTTAGAGATAACTTCAACTTTAGACTTGTCAACTTTAATCCCTTCTCCCGAAATGTGATGTCCTATACCTTCTGTAAACATCATAAAGCATTTTTCATGGCTTAGTGAAAGGTTTGTTTCTTTACATCTTTTAAGGACTTTTTCCAAATTCTTCAAAGCTTCTTCAAATGTGTTACCATAAACTGTAAAATCATCCATATATACCTCTACACAATCATGTATTAGATCAGAAAAGATTCCTAGTACTGATCTTTGGAATGTTGCAGGTGCATCACATAACCCAAAAGAAAGCACTCGATAGGAAAAAGTTCCCCATGGACAAGTAAATGTGGTTTTATCCTGATCCTCAGGTGCTACCTGAATTTGATTATAACCACTAAAACCATCCAAGAATGAGAAATACTTTTTACCTGCTAATGTATCTAACACTTGATCTATAAAGGGCAAAGGAAAGTGATCTTTCAAGGTTGCTTTATTCAATTCTCGGTAATCAATGCACACCCTCCATTTACCATTCTTTTTAGGCACAATTACCAAAGGAGAAACCCATTGGCTATCTGAAATTGGGTAAATGAAGTTTACATTGAGTAATTTTTGGAGCTCTTCTTTCACAATTTCCCTAAGATTTGGATTCATTCTTCTTTGAGGTTGTCTGATTGGTCTACTATTTTCCTCAATATAGATATGATGGATACAAGTCTTAGGATCAATACCTTTCATGTCGGTATACTCCCATGCAAATGCAGCATAATGTTTTTGTAATATTTTGGTTAGCTCTTCTTGTTGTAGTTTCTTCAAGTTTTTGTTTATGTTCAATGTCCTACCCGGAAAAATTTCAATTGTAGAGCTACCAAACTCTTCCATAGAATAGAGAGACATCTGCCTAGATGACAAGTATTGAATATTAGATATTTTTGGAAATTGTGCATGATCGTATTCTGAAGATGTTTCAAAATTTTCCAGTGTGTTCAAAATTTAATTGTCTTCACTAATTTCAGATATAGTAAAGAGAGGCTGAATATCATCTTCATCATTAATCCATTACTTGTCATCTATTTATGTTATTGCTTTTGCTGGAGGATACAAAGTAAATTTCTTTGTTGAATTACCATCAGAAATATACATGTCACCGGTCTACAACTAATAAAAGCATCAGTTGTGGCCAGCCAAGGTCTTCCTAATATGAGTGGGTGTCCTCCTAAATTATTCTTGGGAGTTAAAATCATGAAATCAATAGGATATTCCCAAGAATCTAAGGAGACTGAAATATCCTCTAGCACACCATCTGGTTTAATTACTAATCTATCTGCAAGTTGCAGTAAGGTAGGTGTGTAAAGAAGGTTAGGAAGTTTAAGCTGCTCCATAGTTTGTCTATTCATAACGTTTATTGCTGCCCCTAAGTCAATCAATGTGTTTGGAATTTCAATCCCATTTATATGTCTCTTTACAATTGGACTTCCCGGATCCACATATTTCTGCATGGCAATCTTTCCCATCATGATGTCTGCTATCTTTCCTACCAGGTGAATTCTTTTTGTTTCTCTCGGTTTTCTTCCTGGTCTTTTGATGCTCAACTCCTTTATTGTCTTGGATAGAATAGGAATTTCTCTAATGGCTTGCAGCAAAGGAATTTTGATGCAAACATTCTTCAATTCATCTAGAAAATCATAATTGGGCAACAAGATCTGTTTTTCTACCCCTCTATCAATTTGTAATCTCTCAGGAAAAGGAGGTGTAGAAGTAGATGCTGGTTTTTCAATTATAGGAGTTGTGTTTATTGATTCTTTTTGTTTTTCTTTTTCAATGTTTTGGTTTTGGAGGGATGTTTCCTCAAAACTTTTATTGACTTTCAGAGAATCCTCCTCAGAAGTGTCTTGCTCTTGAATAACTGTATAAGGTTTTTCCTTTTCTAATATCCTACCAGATCTAAGTTGAACATCATTAAGATCTAGAGGAGTAATCATGTAAGTTGGAAATTGTTGTCCTTCTACCATGTAAGCATTCTGATGGTTTTTATTATTGGGATTTGGTAATGGTTGGGCAGGTAGTTGATATGGTTTTTGTTGAAATGGAAGTAAGAGTTGAGGATTTTGACCTTGTTGTGGAGGTTGTTGTGGAAATGGCAATGAAAGTTGAGGGTTTTGATTTGGAAGTTGTGGCTGATTTTGTGGTTGATTTTGTGAGGGAGGATAATTCTAATAAGATGGAGGATATTGGTAATATTGGGAAAATCTCCCATAAGGATTTTATACCCCTTGTGCCCACGGTTGAGATTGATACTGAGATTGAGTTTGAGGCCAAGGTTGCTGCCAAGAATTCCAGTTTGGTGGGGGTTGAAGATACATTGGATTGTTGAATCCTTGATTTTGTGGCCCCTGCCAAGGTCTTATTGCAACAAAACAAAGAGATTCTACAAGATTTGGAACTATTTCTTCTCTAAAGACAGTCTTAAGACCTAGGATTGAAGGACAATCCTTGGTCTCATGACTTTCAGAACAAATCATACAAGTTTCTACAATTTTTACATCTAAAGGGCATTCCCTTAGAGCATGTTTCTTTCCGCATTTTGGACAAAAAATGGCTAAAGCATCAGCCTCTATTTTCTACTTGTTTTGAATTTTAAGGGTGTTTAACTGCTCACTAAGGCTCCCTAAAATGTCAGTTTTGAACTAATCAAGCATATTGTCAATTTCTGCCCTACTTACAGATCCGGTTGCAGATTTGTTTGCTCTAACAAGAGAAGGATCTCTTGGCCCTTTCCCGGTTTTAGATTTCCCTCTTGAGATATGAACACATAGTTCTGCTATGTCACTCAATGGAAGTTGAGAGATATCTCCCTTCCCCATCATGGTAAGGATATCTATCCATTCATCTATAATGGCGTTTAACAAAAGAGCTTTCAAAGTTTTTTCATCTAAATTGTTCATCTTTGCTCTTTTCAAATTATAGTTGAATCTCTCAAGCAAATCATATAAGTTTTCATCTTATTTTTGCATCATTTTGAACACCTCATCTTTATGATTGGTAGGCATACAATAATCCAAATATCTATCCAAAAATGCATGTTTCATGTCATTCCAAGTTCTAATGAATTGAGTGACTAACCCCATAAACCATTTCAAAGCAGCCCCTTTTAGTGCTGAAGGGAACAATTTGAGTTTTTGATAGTCTTCTAGATAGTCATAGGTTCTGCACAAGACTTCAAACTGAAATAAAAATGTTTCAGGATCCTCACATCTCAACCCATAAAAGTTTGGGAGGACAGATGGTGAAATGTTTTTCATTGTGGTATGTGTTTCCTCATCTACTATAGGGAATCCAAATGAGTTATTTACTTCCCTATTTCATCTACCTCCTCCATTATTACCTCTACCTCCTCCATTGTTTCCTCTACCTCTCCCTTTACCCCCTCCTCCAAACGGTGTGAATTCTCCATCTTGTTCTTCTTCTGCCATTATAGTTTCTTCAGAGTCAGTATAGGGCTTAACCTGCAAGGTTATTCCCTCCTCCTCTGGTTCTTCTATTAATGGACTATGAGAGAGAGTTTCTACTTTTTCTTCCTCACCAGGTATTCCTAATTCTTCAAATACATTAGGCTCCCCTGTGGAGGTGAAAAAAGTCTTCTCTCCTAGGACTGTTTTGGTGGATGATGTAGGAGATTTTTCTGATTGAATTTCTGCCCCTTGAATTCCATGAATCCTATGGCTTGGAGTATGAGTATGGGATGGATGTGTGTCTTTTCTAACTTTTGGTGGATTAGGTGGAGTTGTAGGAATCGAACTTCTGCCCCTAGCTATAAATCTACCCCTAGAGTCTCATTCTCTATGCATGTCATTGTTTTGTTTAGTTGTTTTTGTTTTTTTTTATGAATATAAGAGATAAGGCTACCTAGTTACACTTCCCCGGCAACAGCACTAAAATGTTTGGTCAATTTAGTGTCCTAAATTGCTCTCACAAATTATCAATCCGGGTATCGTAAACTGATAAAGTGTAGTGCACTATATGTGCTAGATGACCCTTCCTACTTCAGTGTTTTTGAGTTTTAAGTTGTTTTGGGGTTTTGATCTTTTAATTCCTAACAAAATCTTAAATCTACTGCTACTAAGAATCTAGAGAAAATGAAATGAGAGCTAAAATTGCTTTATATGTGCTAGATGGCCCTTCCTACTTCAGTGTTTTTGAGTGTTAAGTTGTTTTGGGGTTTTGATCTTTTAATTCCTAACAAAATCTTAAATCTACCGCTACTAAGAATCTAGAGAAAATGAAATGAGAGCTAAAAGTGTTTTAAGCTAGATTTGGAAGTAAAGTTTAAACCAAGAAAATGAAAACAGAGTTTCTCTTCTTGCTATTATGATTGTTTCCAAAACATTAACTAAAAGGACTTAAGAGTGAAATTGCAACTACTATCTAATCAATTATAAAACCTATCTATGATGAACCAAAAATGAAAGATTGAAAATAAGATTACAACTATTGTCTAATTGTCGAACCAAAAATTAATGAACAACTGAAAATGGAATTGCAACTAAATGAAAAACTATGATTGAAAATGAAATTGCAACTAATCTATCATAAAAACTAAATGAAGTATTTTGTCACTCTGCTACACAATTTTGGGAGAACAAACTCCTTGTGATAGCATTTTGAGGGATTCAATACGTCATTGTTCTAAAACTGAAAATGAAATTGCAACAAAATTAAATGAAAGACTAAAACTGAAAGTGAAATTGCCACTAATCTACTATAACGGCTAAATGAAGTGCTTTATCACTCTGCTACAGAATTTTCAAAGAACAACTTCCTTGCGATAGCATTTTGAGGGACTCCATACTTCATTGTTCTAAGAAAAAGTAAACAAAAAAATGCAGAGGAAGACTCATTCATAAATGAAATATTTCACCACTTAGTTTTAAGATGAACCATCAACTGAAAGGGCTTTCGGAAACATCCACTTACAACATGAGTTATTAAATTCAAAATTTGAAGACAAATGAACAAAAAATGAAAGAAACTAGACTAATGATCAGCAAATCTAAATTACTCTATGCTACTAACATCAACTTCAAGCTACTGATAAGAAACTAGAAAGTAATGAAACAAAAGAGCTATTATGTGCTAATAAGAAGATGACACAAGTTGCATTATGAACAGAGTTAGAAAATGGTTATAAATTTTATCTCAAAATCAAGCCCTGGAAGGCTGCAGACCAGGAAGACTTCAAGTAACTGTTTCAAACCTACTTTAGGCTGAGGTTTAGCCTCCCCAACCTGAGAGGGCTCTCTCAAAGGATTAATGATATTGATTGATGATAATATAGATGGCTAACTCTATCTTGGTTTTGTGTGTTTGTAGGTTGAAAAGATGAAGGCTTGCTACCATTGGGCTATGGAGTCAACAAGTCAATAAATTCAGTGGCAAGGTTTCTTGACATGAAAGCCGAGGCAAATGGGGTTTTCAAACAAAGATAATTCACTCAAGAAAATAGGTCATCACAATAATTCCATTACTAAAGGAAGTCAGAGCATAGGGTTATGAATTATGAGTAATAGTAACGAAACTTACTGCTAGTAGTTCAAAGATAGTTTACTAAAAAAATGTAGAAGATACAATCATCTCATTTCTAAAGGAAGTCAGAGCACATGGTTGTGAATTCTGAGTAATAGCAATGAGATATACTACATAAACACAACAATTCCATTACTAAAGGAAGTCAGAGAATAGGGTTATGAAATCTGAGTAATGGTAATGAAACTTGTTGCTAGTAGTTCAAAGATTGTTTACTCACAAACTGCAAAAAGACACAGCCATCTCATTTCTAAAAGAAGTCAGAGCACATAGTTGTGAATTCTAAGTAATAGCAATGAGATCTACTGCAAATGATTCAAAGTAACATATAAATCAAGACAACATTAACTCCGTGAGAACTCAGATCTCTTCAGAAAAACCTCTCTGCATTACCGATTATAGTTCATAGCATAAAGCAGCAGCTAGGCCAAAAAGTCTTCAACCCTTTGCTAATTCGACCTCTTGCTCTATATAAAGCATTTACAATTAGGATTCCATCATCCCTCATCAAGAGAATTCGAATTTGCAATCAGTGACACCTATTCTAACCATAAAACAAACCATTAATTAGAACTAGCTGTTAACTAGGAGTGCTAGTGACCTAATACAACTAGGAGTGTAACTCCTTATTATGATTAGAATTTAAAGCATTCTTTGACAGCTGCAACCTCATGAAGTCAAATTTGATGAAGCCTCCCACGTGGTCACCCAACTGTTGATGACAAACCCTAGAAATTAGGGAACATGTTTCTCTATTTTTAGGTTTAGATCCTTGAAAATTGGCACATTGTACATAGCCTTTATCTCCTCATCCATGACACGTTTTATGAAACTGAAGGAGGTTTTTGTTTCCCGTGTTGTCCAGAACAAAAACCTCTCCTGGTTTTTTAAAACATTCCTCCAGCTGTCCAGAAATTGTCCTTGAAAAACACGTGTCAAACAGGAAAAATCTGTTTTCTGAAATTAGGGTCTCAATGAAAGCTTAATATCTCCCAACTGAAAACACTTATGAATAAAGTGAGATAGTTTATTGTAGCTGGAGAGTTTATGAAGAGAAACCTCACTCAGAATTCCAAAATACATCTTCCTGTAACCAAAAACTGATCTTGAAAAAGACTGCTAAAACCAGAAGACAAAGCTTGACTTTCAGCAGTTTCGTAGCGCAAGTTTAACCATAAATTCCTCCCACCTCAGAATGAATTTGAAGAAACTGAAAGAGGTTTTTGTATTTCAGTATGTTAGGAAGAAAATCCTCTTTCAGTTTGCAAAATTGATTTCTCATATGCTCAGGAAAGCTTCAAAAAGTTAACTAGTAAAAACAGTTTTTCTGCTGAAACAGGCTGCTTCAGGGGTTTCGTAGCGCACTACGAAAACACTGATTTCGTAACGTAAAATAGGATTTTTACACTATCTGTGCTACAAAAACGTGGATTCGTAGCTAGTTTCAAAATTTCTCCAAAATGAAGTGAGATATGACTTCTAAACACATGGTGAGGCTTTTAGGACATGGAATGAGGTTGTCAAACTTTATTTGAAGATGGACATGAGACTCTAACCCTATGACTTAGACTCTAAAACATAAAAATGACTTGACCATGACTGATACAAGAATTGAGAAACCATGTAAGTTGTCCAAATTTTTTAAGGAATTTTTACAGTGATAACAATAAACATCATGGAAAAAACACAGTGAATTTACAGTTAACTATGAAAGACAAAACATAAATAAAATGTAACCTTGACCAACGTAGGGGCCCTCTGCAAAGGTCTCGGATTATAAGCACTTAATCAACACTCCAACAATGCTTCATGTATCCATGAAACACAATCTTTATATTAAAAACAGAGAATGAGTTCTTCAAACTACAAAGCGGAAATCTGAACTTAACACATAAGCAACAAAACTGAACTTGTTCTGCGTTCTTCACGCAAGTATTTATAGAGAAATTATACAGTTGTTTTAAAGAGAGAAATAAGCTACAACAAAATACGTAAGCAGGAAAGTATGTGGAATTCTTGTCCTTGGTTGCTTGGAAACATAAATCTTATGGTAATGGTTGTTGGATTCCGTTTGCGCAGGTGACAAATGAATTTTGTGGCCTCAGGAAACTGCTTTGGATCCCATCACTAAGAAACGTGTGCAAAACAAAGTCCTGTTTGCCATAGGTTTCTATGTTTGACTTCCCTTTGACCGAAGTCTCCCTCATTGATCTAGGCCAGATGAGTAGGATACGATCCATGCCCTGATGTTTTCCAAGCTACCCATGTAGTCCTTTTCCCCTCTTGACACCTGAAACCTGCAAAAGCGTGGAAGTAGCTGCGGAACAGTGGATTAGCTGGATAATGTGGCTGCGTTCTGTAGCTAAAAGACAAAAACTTATTCAAATAGCAAACATAACAATATAACATGTAAATCATTGAAATATACTCCTTGAGGCAATGTATAATGGTTTTTAATGACAAGGATGCATTTTTCATGGAAAAACAGAGAAGGAAGTATGAGAAAAGTAGCTAAGGGAAAGGCAGTTTTGGAACTCAACAGCTTGCATCTTTTGAGGGAGATATAATTATGGCCTCGTCAGAATTCTCAAGAGATTGGGTTGCTCCCAAATTAAGATTGAGTGGGCTTTCAGGCTGCATGTAATCATTCATGTTGGCCAGGACCTGGGCCAATTCAAAATTGTGCAACAAATCACCTTAGGGACTCGTGCTTGGTGTTGAGGGAAGTCCTAATTCATTTCTTTGTTCATCTCCAGAATGCCATGTTTCTTCCTCATGGTCTGATTCAGGGTTATCCTATCCTTCTAGCTACAAGTATTGTTCACTTCCTGGGTTGGATGGTTCTATGGGTTGATTGATACTGCCTTGAGGATTTTTGGTTGCTCCTAATTTTGACCTCAGCCTTGTGGATCTTCTGCGCTTTGAAGGTATGTTCCTTGCAATGGTAGTCCTCTTCCTTTTCAGAACAGGGTTAGGTGCAGGCCGGGCTAAACCTCCTTCGAGAGCTAATATTAGTTCATCCCAGCTTGATTGTTGTTTGGCAAGGTTATAGATAACTATTAGCCTGATCAAACAGTGGTGGCTTACTACGGTTTTCTATGTGTTGGGATTGTCTTAACCTCTCTGGCGGTGTCATGCAGTAAAGAATTCAACAATGCAAGTAAATTTACAAAGCACTTTTGTTTCAGAATTGCTAAGAATTTGAGTTGACACTTAGAAAGCTTTGGTTCTCCAAGCGAAGATGGTCGAACGCCTTTGCCCTTTTTGATCAGCTCCTATCCTTCATCCCTGAAATCTTTGATAGTGTCCCGCAGCTTCAATCGCCTACCAACCCACACTGGTCCTTCTGTCAGTAATCCGGATACTTTTGCTATCACAGTGTCTAATACTATGATTTGCCTGCCCCTTACCATGGATTGTCCATTCTAAATATTTTGTAAGAATTCGATGGAAATTTCCTCGTTGGGTAGTTGAAATCTCGTAAAGTATGCTATCCACCCAGCTCGAGCTAAAATTTCCTTGGCTGCATCAGAAATAACCAGTATTAGCGGCTCTTTGCACACTATTCTTCCTCCCATACTGCTTGAATTCTGCAAACGATAAGTGTAACAGAGATAGCACAACAATTAACAGAGTCGAGTGATGGAACAGCAAATGGTCGTAATGGTTTTATCAGGTGATATTTTATAACTATAAATAACGTTATTGAGGGTTGTTATCATACCACATGCTCTGTGATCATGGAATTTCGTATCATTTTGCAAAATCCAATGGAAAAATGACAACGCATTCATACGTAGACTGGAGGTCCCCGCCCCCTTCAAAATAATAGGTCACCTACGATCGAATGATTGAAAGGGTACAGTGATGGTGGCGAAGTACAGGGGTGATGAATTGGCAAGGTATGCTTATTCATGAAAGGATCATAAAGGATATTGGAGTGGTGAAATCAAGGCTTGTACCGAGAATTATCAATAAGTGATAGGCTTCCGTGATGTGATATGATAAAGAAAAAGGGACAGCTTGCGTAAGAAATAGCATTTTACTGCCATTATTCCACTTAAAACTGTTGTGATTGATTTAAAAATTACTCATGCATAAATAGTCAAGGTATGTTAGGGACATAATCTCTCCGTAAAAACATAAGAAGAGGGTATTATAATAGTTATTGATGTAAAATAAAGCTTCAATACCATCAACAAAGCTTTTGTTTCCTGCAGGTGTCCATAGCCTCGATAGAGTTGCTTTCTAACCCTTGGAAACCATGGTCCTTTATGTATAATTTGGGAAGTGTCTTATGATGTCCATAGTAGAGACCAATGTGTTGGCTTGGTAACCAGGGGAACACATTTCCATTCACTAGGAAGTAGCGAAAGTGGTTAGTTCGGCTCGCGATGAGACCTCCTGTTTCCAAGGACTTTGTTTATCTATGCATCCATTGAATCATATCCCTGGTGTGGTGGCCATAGTGGGAATGCCATTTCGCTCCTTCCTTATGATCATGGTAGGTTGGCTCGTGCTGAGACCCCCTATCCTCCATCTATGGAAAAAAATCATAAAACTGTTAATGAATATATATATATATAATTTGTTTATTATTTATTTATTTATTTTTAGTCCCCATTTTATACATATAGGGTGGCTCATCACTCCTTAAGAGTAGGGATGGTGGAAGAAGTTTGACATATCAATATAAAAAAATATACCCATAATTTTATTGATAATACACCAAGAGAGTTATACAGGAAAGGGGGAACCGCCATGGTACAGATAATCAATTAGTTTGGTTTATAGTGGAAATGAGGACAGTGAAGTGATATAGATAATTGTGTCCTTTCCTTTTTTAATCATCATAAAGTAATCTTGTTAAAGATGATAGTATTTAAGGTATTTGCCTGCTCCACTAGACTCCATATTTGTTGTCCTTAAATATGTATTGTACCTTTCATGCCATTAAGAGGATCATAAAGAGTGAAATTGGGATGGTCTAGGGATGATTATGCAGGGAAGAGAAAGAGGATGTTCTCAAAAATATTCACAAAGTGTTGTTCCTTGAAGGGAATGGCGAAAGAAGAACCCACAAAAAAAGTGTTGTTCCTTATAGGGAACAACAGTTGTTCCCTGTAAGGAACAACAAAGAAAAAAACGCAAAAAAATGTGTTGTTCCTTATATGGAACAACAGTTGTTCCCTGTAGGGAACAGCAAAGAAAAAAGTCACAAAACGGTGTTGTTCCCTGTAGGGAACAACAAAGGGAATACATATGAAAATTGTTGTTCCCTATAGGGAACAATAATTGTTCCTTGTAGGGAACAGCAAGGGAAGTGCATATTGAAGAGCTCATAGCCGGATTTCATCCAATTCATTGATTTGATGTAGCTTGTTAATCTGTGCTTCATTCAGGTTCAAGCCTACTTTTTGAGCTATCCTCAATGTCTGAATTTCAAATTCTATTGGGAAGATAGGTTCTTTGCCAAACACTAGCTGATATGGGGAATATCCTGTGGTATTTTTCCATGTTGTGCGATATGCCCACAGGGCTTCTGGCAATCGTATAGCCCAGTCACGTTTATGTGATGCGACTGTCTTTGTTAGTATAGCCTTGATTACTTTATTGGTACTTTCTACCTGGCTGTTTGCCTGCGGGTGGTATGGAGATGTGATTCTATGCATGATATGATGATTTTTTAATGTAGCAGCAATCTTATGGCCTACAAATTATGGCCATCCATCCGTGATTATTTCTCTAGGCAAGCCATACAACACGAAAACTTGGAAAAGAAAGTGGATTAATTAATCCTCCGTTGCCCTGGGTAATGCTTCTGCCTCCACCCATTTAGTCACATATTCTGTTGCAACTAGTATATATGTATTTTGATTAGATGATGGGTTTATTGGGCCAATAAAATCTAACGCCCAACGTTCAAAAGGTTCAATGACTAACTATGGATGTAGGGGCATCTCGTCAGACTGTCTAGGGCGACCCATTATTTGGCAGCTATCGCATGCTTGGACAAAATTCTTGGCGTCCTTAAAAATGGTGGGCCAATAATAGCCCATCTGTAAGACTTTGTGACCAGTCCTGCAGTATGCAAAAATTCCACCGCAAGGTCCATCGTGGCAAGCTTTTAAGATGTCGAAGATTTCGTCTTCCCTAACACACCTTCGGATATGCATATCGACTCTTGTGTGAAAGAGGTATCCTCCGATCCAGGAGAACCGAGTGTTGCATTGTACTATTAGTTTTCTTTCACTGGGCGTCAGGTGCTTGGGTAATTTTCCCACTGCTAGGTAGTTCGCAACATCTGCGTACCATGGTGTTTTCACGGTTACAGCAATAAGTGCTCATCATGGAACTGGTCTTCTACTGCTGCCGAGTCGTTTGTCTTTGGCACACATGAGAGGAAGTCTGCCACCAGATTTTCCTTTCCTGGTCGATCCTTGATTGTTATGTCGAATTCCTGCAAAAGGATCAACCATCGTGTCACTATTCCATTTGTAACAGGTTTATTAGCTAAATATTTAATAGCAGAGTGATCAGTAGACAAAACCACAGGGTATCCTATTATATAGTGTCTGAATTTGTTAATAGCATAGATTACAACCAGAAATTCTTTCTCGGTCACAGTGTAATTCAACTTAGCATGAGTTAAATTTTTATTGATGTAGTATATCGCATAAGGTTTCCTATCTTCCTCCTGGCTGAGAATTGCTCCAATGGTGGTATCTGATGCATCGGATGAAATCTAAAATGACAAATCCCAGTTCGAGCCCTGTAATATTGGGGTTGTTGATACTACCTGTTTTAAATCTTCAAAAGCAATGTCACATTTGTCAGTCCATATGAAATCGATATTTCCTATTAATGCATATACTGGTGCAACAATTTGGGAGAAATTCTTTATAAATCTTCTATAATATCCAGAAAATCCCAAAAAACTATGTACCTCAGTTTGTGTGCAGGGGGTAGGTATTAAGAGGATTATCTGAATTTTTGTTGTATCTACCTGAATTCCAGCTGCTGAGATGTAGTGACCCAGGATGAGGCCCTCAGTCATCATCATGTGGCATTTCTCATGGCTTAAGCAGAGCTTGGTAGCAATGCATCTTTGCAGAACTTTCTCTAGCATTTGTAATGCCACCTTGAAGTCATCTCCATAGGGTGTAAATTCATCCATCTACACCTCGAGTCCCTCGTTTATCAAGTCTAAAAAAATGCTGAGTATGGCTCTTTGGAATGTGGCAGGTGCGTTGCACAATCCAAAAGGTAAAACCCTATAAGAAAATGTCCCCCAGGGGCAAGTGAAGGTAGTCTTATCTTGGTCTATAGGGGCAATTTGGATATGGTTGTAGCCGCTGAAGCCATCTAGGAAAGAGAAGAATTTTTTACTTGCCAATGTGTCCAAGACCTGGTCGATGAATGGGAGGGGAAAATGATCTTTTTGGGTTGCTTTATTAAGCTCTCTATAATCGACACATATACACCACTTCCCATTCTTTTTAGGCACCACAACTAATGGAGAAACCCATTTGCTATCAGATATAGGATAAATGAAATTTACATCTAACAGTTTTTGTAGTTCATCTTTAACAACATCTTTAAGGTGAGGGTTTAACCTCCGTTGAGGTTGACGAATGGGCCTCGCATCTTTCTCTATATAGATGTGGTGCATGCATAATTGGGGATAAATCCCTTTCATATCCGAGTAATCCCAAGCAAAAGCCTCTTTATATTTTCTAAGGAGTTGAACAAGCCTCTGCTCCTAATCATCAGCCAGGTTTTTATTAATGTTTAGGACTTTCCCTGGCTCAATTTCAATGGGTTTACTGTTATAAACAGTTGTTGTTGGTATTGTCTGGTCATTAATATCTTTTAAGGGATCTTCTTCAATTTCGTTATCCAGGGCTGATTCGATCATGTGACATTTTAGATTGGATACAACATCTGGTTGGTTAATGTAAGTGTTAATGATGTCATCTTATGTTTGATTCTTAAATTCGAGAGCATCTTCTACAGTTAGCGGTGATCAAATGTTTTCAGTTAAATATGATACAAGTTGTTTTCTAGTTTTTATTATTGTTAGGCTTGGCTGAGCTGGAGGATATAAAGCTAGATTTTTCACATTACTTCCTCTTTCTATAGTCATACTGCCTGTTCGACAGCTTATGTAATCATCCGCGGTTGCTAGCCAAGGTCTTCCTAGAATTAGGGGATGTCCATCTAGCCGGTTTCTAAGATTAATAATCAAGAAATCTGCTGGGTATTCCCAGGAATCTACAGACACCATTACATCCTGTAATGTCCCTTCTGGTTTGACAACCGATCGGTCAGCAAGTTCCAGCAGGGTCATAGTTGGATCCAAGGCTGTAATGCCAAGTTTTTGACAGGTTGTAGTTGTGAGAATATTAATGGTTGCTCCTAGATAAACTAATGCATTGGGGAAGGAACATCAATTTATTTGTACTATGACTATAGGGTTTCTTGGGTCCTCATATTTCACCGATGTTTCTCTACCTGATAATAAATCGGACAAAGTTCCGACTATGTGGACAGTTGGGGTTGTTTTTATTTTCCTCTTAGGCTTTTTAGTACACAATTCCTTAATAGTTTTTGCATAAATTGGAATGTCCTGAATAGCCTGGAGGAGAGGTATTTTTACACAAAGTTTTTTTAATTCTCCCAGAAGATCAAAATCAAGATATTCTATTGGGCGAGGTATAATCAATCTCTCTGGGAATGGTGGAGAAGAGGTAATAGTTTGATCATGGCTTTTCTGTTTAACCGTATTCTCCATTTGAGGTGTTTGTTCTATAGGTAACGGATCTTCTATTTGTATGTTTTTATCCCCTTCTGACTCAATTATCCATCCAGACCTTAATTTGAGTTCTTTACACCCCCTCAAGTCAGTTTTTGACTCCGGTCCTTCAATACCTTGTACAGATTGGACAGGTCTATTGTTGGGATTTGGGTTGGGCTGGGTTGGGAGCTGTGTGCATAGATTGGTTTGAGGGTTCTACTGCAATGTGTAAG
This sequence comes from Pinus tabuliformis, assembly GCA_031772625.1. Lineage (NCBI taxonomy): Eukaryota > Viridiplantae > Streptophyta > Pinopsida > Pinales > Pinaceae > Pinus > Pinus tabuliformis. The sequence goes on along the minus strand of CM062818.1, from coordinate 573,950,836 downwards.
GTGCTGGCAGTGTAGGTTGAGGCAGGGGGGTTGTTCCTGCTGGCTGGTTTGTAGGTATTTGCTATCTTGACTGCCAGTTCTGGTTCTGTGAAGTGGAGGGTGGACATTGGGATGGATATGTATTATTCTGCAAGAATGGTGGGAAGTAAGAGGAATTTGGCCAACTATTGTTTTGATTTGATTGATTGGACCAAGGTGGCATAGAGAATGGTTGATGTGACCAATTAGGGAAAGGTGGTTGGTTCTTCCTCGTAGCTCCTATGTATTGTTGAGAATTATATTGTGAGGGCTAAAAGAAAGAAGATGGGTAAGTAGGTGTATCTGTTTGTCGTGCTTGCCATTGGCGACGCTAATTTAGCAGGTAGACTGGTTTTGTTTCTTCCTCTGCCTCCTTGAAGACTGCTTTTAACCCTAGGAGGGATGGGCAGTTTTTTGTGGCATGATCTTTAGTGCATATGGCACAAGTCTATACCATATCCAGCGAGCATTCTTTATGACTATGCTTTTTCCTGCATCGAGGGCAAAAGATCACAGGTTCTGTTATGCTTCAGGATGATTCTGCTTGGCTTGCATGATGTCTAATTGCATTGTCAAAGTTCCCAAGATATCTGTTTTGAGATCCTCCAGCAAGTTTCCGATTCCTACACGAGTAATGCTTCTGCCAGAGATTTTAATGTCCTTGGTGGTTATATCATGTTCTGCTGGTTTCAATCTCGTACTACCTCTTGAGCACCTGATACACAATGTTAGCATAGTCTTCTTGATATATATCACCTTTACCCATAATATTTAATGTCTCTATCCATTGGTCTTTCATCCCTTTAATCAGTGTAGTTTTTAGCACATTATCAGGGAAAGGCAGATTTGCGTAGGGAGACCTTTGGAGGTTATATTGAAAACGCTCCACATACTCCTCCAATTTTTCACTAGGTCTTGCTACCATTTGGAATATTTCGTCTTTTAGTTCTCTAGATCTGCAATAACCCTGATATTTTTTAAGGAAAGCGATTTTAATTTGACCCCAACCATTTATGGTGCCCCCACCTAGTCCCATAAACCAACGCAGGGCTGCTCCTTTTAACGTAGAGGGAAACAATTTTAGTTTCTGGGAGTCGGTGGTGTAATCATAACCCCGACATAATACATCAAATTCAAACAGAAATGCATCTGGATCCTCTGATGTGAGTCCATGAAAGGTGGGAATATTTTGTATAGGGATAGCTTTCATGGGTGCGTTGACAATTGTGTCAACGATGGAATACTGTAATGTAGAGGTGTGGGGTGCCTGTGGATTATTGGCCATTTGATCAAATATATGCCAGTACCCTTCCGGGATCTCTAGAGCTAGGGAGTTATTCCTAGAATGTCTAGAAGGGGTGGAAATGATCTTAATAGCTCTCCCTTTGTCTAGGATACTGGGTGTCCTTTTCTCAATTACTACCTGAGGGGATATTGGTTCCTCTGTTTCACCTATTTCTCCTCCTCCTTCACGAATATTATAAGAATTCCCTTCTTGTGAGGAAATTTGGCGTGAATTTTCAATTTCCTGAAAACTCTGCTCAGTTCCTACCGTTTTACTGTGGACCTCAGCGTAGGCGACAGATTGTGAGCCTGTGGCCCGAAGGGAAACAATAGGTTTTCTGGAAGCAACATTTCAGGGACCTACTGATGGCTGAGATTCAGCTTTCTTTAAGATGTTGTCGATGAAAGTTGATCGTCCAAGGGTCACTGGTCCCTTAGATTTTTCAGGTTTGGCTAGTGAAATTGGATTGTTTTCGGGTCTTTTCTTCCTAGTCATTCATGCAAACAATTCAAATGTTTATCTCTACCCTAAGTTCATAACAAATCTGTTGGAAAGCCGGCAGGGGAGCAAGCATTTTACTTGCTCCATATGCAGGTTCTTACCTTCTGTTTTTAATACCCATTTCTCTCTCAACGGACAAGCATCAAACACCTACTTCACTTTTCTGTAATTGTGCTGAAAATTGGGCGGAGGAGCAAGCACTTTACTTGCTCGTTACGTAGGTTCTTACCTTCCGTTTTCAATACCAAATTCTTCCTCAACAGCAATTATCAGAGATACATCACTCTTTGTAAATGGCTACACTCTCCCCGGCAACGACGCCAAATGTTGGTTGATATAAGGTGCCTTTTAAAACTCCTAATTATCCCACATTAATCATCAACCCGGGCAAGTCCTCTTATTTCAAGAGTGTACACGGTATGTGGCTATTATTAATTTAGAGAGTAATGTTTCCTAAATTGCAGTATAGATATTTTAATACAAGAATAAACAGATGCATCTAACAAACTCCAATTGCAACTATTAAAGGAAATATCAAAACTCAATCCTCTACTGAAATCAAATCTCACAGCAATTCAAGTAACGACATCATTAGCTGAGAGTACAGTAGCAATAACCCATCTCTTCTTCATTGATTTAATCTAAATCAAACTCAATCTCTAGTAAATAATCCATATAGTAATGATATCAATCTAAGAGTCCAATAGCGATAATTAAACTCTTTACAGTTGATTAAATCAATCCAAATACTTATCTAAGTAACTTAATCTGTAATGAAGGTAAACTAAATCAAACGACAGTGTTGTAAATCATATAAAGCAGAGATATTCCGTCAACACAGGAAAACAATAAATAGCGAAGGAGATGAAATCACAGAAAGCGGTAAAACTATCAAACCAATCGCACTTGCAAGAATCGGAAATATATGCACAAAGAAAGCAGTTAAATCCACCAGAGGCTGGGCCCTTAGCCGCCAGCGAACACTGCTGAGCTACTTCAAATAATGCGAGGGAACAGCAACATCAATTATATATTAATCATCGAACTTAAAAGAGAATTATAATATAATCATGTTCTCTTAACAACGAGAGTCTGTAATTACAATTACAATTCGAAAAATAATAGAGAATCCTCCTCTTCTTCTTACAATCGTCCTCTTTTATAATCAGAAAGGGTAAAAGATATTCGCAATTGATTGCTAACTTCAGACATCTTTCCTATTCTGTGTTGATCCCTCTGATTCGCTCTCAGCCTTGTCCGTAACCAACTTGTTCCTTCCTTTGCTTGTCAAATTTTGCTCTTCCAACATCAGGGAACAACAATTGTTCCCTTTGTCGCTTTTCTACATAAGAAGGGTAAAAGTTAGCTAAATCGTATTAGCACATTAAGATATGGAAAAGATAAGAATCAAGGAAAGAGATGATGAGATTAATAGTAAATACATACCCATTTTGTGACTCAACAATAGCGACATGGGAAAAAATTTGCAAGCCCACAAAAGATGGTGCCCTTGGTCTTAGAGACATAGACCTCATGGGAAAGGCCCTGGGAGCCAAATCCTTATGGAGATGGATTGCAAACCCCAACTCCCCTTGGGGAATACTATGGGAAGCTAAGTATACCCCCTTCCTCTCGCAGGAGAAAATTATCACGCTAAATGGAAATATCAAAGGTTCAGTCATCTGGAACCAAGCGTGGGAGAACATGGATATCATTCAAAACCATAGTTTATGGGAAATAGGCAACGCAAACAAGGCTCTTTTCTAGGAGGACGCCTGGAAACAAAGGCCAGAACTTGATCAAGAACAATATCACCAAATCAAGACTAATATGCAAAACAGAGGGAAGACCAAAGTCAACCATTGGACTCCCCATATGAATCCTCAAACCTGGTCGGATCTCTCATCAGAACTTAAAAAAAAGACAAATCCTCCTTGACTCTACCGAGGATCAAATCAAATGGGGTAAAATTCAACTAGACATTTCAATTTAAAAGAAAGCTACATATACATTGCCAAGCTAGATCAACATCAACCAGACCCGAAGTGGAACTCAATTTAGGACATGAAGCATTGGCAAAAAATATCTATCTTTCTATGGTTAGTCATGCACAGAAAGATTTTAGCATGTGACAACCTAAGAAGAAAAGGCTTTATCGGTTCCTCAAGATGCCTTCTCTGCCAGCAAGAAGAAGAAAATACCAATCACCTGCTGAATGAATGCCCATACATGTCCAAATTTTGGGATTGGATATTACTAGTTTTCAACAGCTCAGATCGGGATCCATCCTCCATTGAAAGCACCATCATGAACTTGAGATCAACCTTCTCCTCACATCCTTTGGTTAATCGTGCGTGGAATTTAATTCTTGGTCTGGTCTGTTGGGCACTTTGGAAGGAGTGCAATGCAAGAATCTTTCGTGGCATCTCCACTCAAGAGGAAATCATAATTTCAAAGATCAAAAGTGCAATTCGGGAAACTGTGACTTCTCTGCCCACTCAAACTTCCAAAGCCCCTCCCACTAACTCTGAAGCGAGAATTCTCTCAATGTTGGATCTCCTTCATATCAAGGTACACGAAGTCACCCCCCTCTCCAGGCATGAAAAACAAAAAAGCATCTAGAGGGCGCCAGATTACAAGCTCAACTACTACGGCATTGCTAAAGGTAATCTGGGCCAAGCTGGTTTTGGAGGAGTGTTTAGAAACAAAAAAGGAGAAATAATTTGGATATATGAGGGAAATATAGGTTTAGCCACAAACAATGCCGCAAAACTTCATGCCCTGGAAAATGGCATTACCATAGCGCACAACCTAAAGCTCAATCCTCTAATTGTGGAAGGATATTCCACGTTGGCCACTCAGATAGGCAAAAAACTTCAGCAGGGCATCGAGGTGGATAAAATTTCGGAAAATTGGTGCCTAAACAAAATAATACAGTAGATCAAACAAATAATAGACAGCATGGCAGGCCTCCACTTTCAAGCCATCAGAAGGAATGGCAATAAACTAGCGGACAAACTAGTGAATGAGGGTACTGTAAGGACCCTATGCCTGAATTCCAAAGCTTGGTAGGATCTGGAGAACAATGACCTCCATCAACACTGCACAACAATCAATGTCGAAGATAACCACTCTACCGAACAATAATTGTTCGTGTACCCTTCATCATTTCAAGGTCGATTCTAAGTACTGTAGGAAGGACAGAATTGTGGTGCACGCACCCAGACCCATCCTTGGCTTGCCAGATACAAGAGCCCTCACTGCCACCTCCCTTCTCCCTTGTGCGGCCGCCGCTTCCCAGTCACATCCTCTCTACTCGGCTCTTCTTCCACCGCCTCGCATTTGATCTTAACATGCTTCCCCTTCTCGCCCCTATTCCCCACTCTAGGCCTCCCTCCATCCCCTGACCTCTTTATATTCCCCCCTCTCTCTTCTCCCCCTCATTCTCCTCTCTTCCGTCAACCCTCTTCGTTTATCCTTTTCTCCCTCGTTCCTCTCACTCCCCAACCCTTCTGCGCTTTTCATGGCCCCAAAGAATAGCTCCATCCCTAGATCCAATCAGGGAGGTGCGCATAGTTGTGCCACCTCCCATTGGTAATCAATGGGTTCGCCCCCACTACTCGTGCTGAAACCTCCGCGAGGCGCACAACTTTGAACTACGCAGCAATGGTTAATCCTGAAACTCAATAGCGCATTGTCGATTTATAAGCCCAAGCTAATGTACTTCGAAGATAGGTCATGACTCAGGAAGTCGACATTGACTTCGCCTGGATTCCAGATCCTACCCTCACCCGAGCGCACGAGAACCTCTACGCGCGAACTATTGAAACATGGTGGCAAATTGATCCGAGTTTACTCAACTCCCAGATTTAACCAAGATCTTTTACTTTCGTGATGTTGTTAGAATTGCAATTAAAATAGCATAAAGGAACATAAATGCATGTTGTAAAGAAGAAGGAACATGACAATCATCAACAACATAAAATAACAAGACATTGATAACAGATTTCATTCAGGAGGGACTATGTCTCCGGGCCCCGGTGTCAAGATGGTTTAGGTCGTTGCATTAAGTGCTGTCAATAGTGATGATGTACATAGGTGGTGATGTCGCTATCATACAAGGAAAGTTCCCTCACGCAAGAGTGGCTCCAAGAGATGTTCCGCTGCAGGAACTCTCATTCAAAAAGGACTCATATTAGATGACCTAAACTCGTGCATGATGATAATGAACATCCCGCCAACATGGCATAAAAGGGATTTCAATGCAATCATACATGGCGACACATGAGTATCCCGTCAACATGACGACAAAAGGGATCTCAAACAAAACATGACGAATCATGATAACAAGTACATCCCACAGATGATTCTGCATCACATCAAGCAGGAACCATGAGACAAGTAAGAAACAAGATCCCACATCAAACATCAAACAGGGATCTGTGCAGCACAATGCATCTCATAGGAAAAATAAGTACATGAAAACACTGCATATACCTCACATCCTGGGACCATCTGAAGAAAAGGATGTCAAACTGGTGAAGCTGGCCGTACCATCAATCTCGCTGCGTCAAATCTCATGGAATGACTGCTCGCATGTTGAATGCTAGCACCTGCACTCCACTTTGAAAAATGGTCGAAAAATGAAATGATAAAATTGAAGATCTGAATGCACCATCAGATTTGTGGCATCGAATAGTGCAAAATCCACTGTCAAATTTCTGAATTCTGAGAAAGTGGAAATCTGGGGCTTATGGATTCTTTTAGATTCCTCAAAGATTCCCTCCTCTGGTTCATCTGAAAATAGGCTGCTCCGATCAGGAAACTGACTATGCCATTAGGTTCATGTCGCTGAGAGGTGTAAAATCGACATAAAATTTGTCCAATTTGGACATTGCAAAAATTTCACCCTCCTAAGAATTTCGCCCAATCATGGTTCTGCCTGCATCTTTGCTGGGCTCATGGTTCCACCTGCAATAAATTAATTAAAAATTTATGCCTCGATTTCCATGCGCTCTCTTGACTCCTCCATCCCCTGGGCACACTGACAAATGAGTTTATATAAACTTTTTCGGGCGGATATTACAAGGAAATGGCCATTGGCCCAACAATAAAATTTTGAATTATAGTGAGGAGGTCGGGTGGTCAAACCCCGACCCCTCCATATTTACACGTCTTTTAGTTTTGACAAACCGCATTAATGTATTTTTGGGGGTCGGGTCTGCATTGGGCGGCCCGCCCCTTAACCCCCGTGGATATGCTGGCTGGGTGTATGGTGTGTTGTTTTGGATTGGGTCATTGGCGTGTTTAATGGTGGCGTTGTGTGGTAATGGGGTGTTGGTACATGGGGCCACCTGGTGTGGGCTCCACATGGGTCAGGCAGGTTCAATCCCTTTCGGCCCCGCATTAATCATGTGGCATATGGTTGTGGTAATGGGGTGTGGGTCGGGTCCATTGGAGGTGGCCCACCCACTCCCTTAATATAGGTTAACGTTGTTATATGGTTGCGGTTGGAGTGTGGGAGGGTTCGGCGGGGTAATTCCCGCCGACCAAAATTTAATATAAAATTTTGGTTGGAGGGTGTGGTTGGACCGGCGGGGGTCATGGCCCATCGGTCCTTTTTTAATATAATTTTTGGTATGTAGTTTGGGGGTGGCGGGGGTGGTGGCTCGCCACATCATTTATATATTTTTTTATTTTTCTAGAACAAAATACATTTTTTCGAATTTGTCTAATATAGGGGATATTAGACAAATTAACAATCCAACAAATTCGCCCACTTTTGGGAGCTAGGTTTCATTCCCTAGGTTCGGCCAAATTGTAGGACAATTCAACCTAGCCCACAGCCCAACTTTGACCAAAAATTTGACTGGCTCGTTCTCCCTCATACGATCAAGACGACAAGATCTATGCTCTAGTCCTGGTTTGAAAGCATTCTGATCACTTTGATTTTTGAGCTTCCCTAAGACCTCTTTGTCCTGTGTGTGTCTCTGGAGCCACCTAGATCAATCCTCCCCACTGAGGAGCTTTTGCTCCTCCAAAAGCATGAAAAATAATTTGCAACTTCTCTGTACCTTGCCTGCATCACAAGCATCTTGAAAAGGTCTCACTTACATCTCCTTCGCCTTTGTCCTTCGGAGCCTTAAGCGATGAGCCGACACCTGCCACTGCTGCAACTTGTAGTATCATTCTGCAAATTACATGCTTGATTGACATGACCAACTAATGACCCAAGCATCCCATACTTGCCATGAGTTTATAACACATACTCAGTGGTCAAGTTTACATCAAAATGGAAACAATACCCTAGCTACGAAAACAAGGCCAACATATCATTGTTGCTTCAACAAGTGATGGAAAACACGTCATTACTGCAACACATGATTTACAACAATAAGGCCAAACACTATTTTGTTTTGATAAGTGATGGAAACACGACATCACTTTCACCGTTTATCATGCAACTCAAAATAAGACGAGACATCATTGTTGCTTAACAAGTGATGGAAAACACATCATCACTTTTACATTTTAAAATGCAACAAATGATTTACAAAAGCATGACCATGACAAGCTAACATATCTAGAAACCATTTTTCACTTATCAAGGTGAATGGGTCACCTCCTTGTGGTGCATTCATTGTTCGAACAATCGTTTCATCTGGTTCATGCACCGACGCTTTTTCTTTAAGGCGCTACTATGGATGGAGCCTCCAACAAGTGGATCTTTGATGGCCACCTCTATTGCAATGACTGCAATACATCTTCTTCCTCTAGATTTGCTTAACATGTTTCTTTACCTATTGTTGAGAGGGTCTTTCATGCCTCCTCCTTTTGTGTGCTGCTATTCTTTTCCAACACTTAGAAAATGTATGGTTATGTAATCCACAAAAGGTACATGTTTTTCGATTCCATGATTTATGTTCATCTTTAACAACATGATTAAAATCGAAATGAACATTTGAATATCGAGAGTGGTTATACCTTTCCTTGCCGTCTCTAGTGTCGTTATGGTGATAAGAGCTTGCCTCAGCTCTTTTCCTGCAATGGGCACTGCCATGGAATGATGAGGATGTGTTCCCATCATTCTCTTTCCTCTACGATTTCAACGATGTCTCGGAAGAATCTGACACCCTCAAGCATTCTCCTTCGGTCTATCTCAAGCCTGCAAATTGAGGTCCCTGCACAACCTCCAATGGTTGAGTTATGCCTTGGAAGTTCTTTTTCCTCCTTGCACCTCATCTTGGTAAGGAGCCTCATGTTTGTCCCTATAATTGGTATCTCCACATCTCCAACATAAATCATACTATATGAAGATAAAACCGAAAGGAAATCAACATCTTTTACCTCCTCTGTTGATTTGGAAAGAACTGATGAGGGATTCTCATCATCTGTTGTTCATGGTTTGCTAGTTGTCTCGGCACAGTCCCCAACTTCCTTTCTGACATACCCAAGTCCTGCCTCACGAGGTAATTCTTCTACTTTGATGGGGTTGACAATGCCTTGGCCATTAATGCCTAAGCCTTTTCCTTCATACCCCATTTTCTTCAATAGTTTGGAGCCAATTCCTGTGGTATGATTTTCATAAACAACGAAATCATCATCAGGAAACATACATGAAGATTGAGAACTACTTTTTACCTCACATGGGTCACGCTGCAGCTTTTCCAAGGCCTTGTCCTTTTCTTGCAACTGTCGTAGCAGAATATGCTTCTCCTCTTTCTCTTCATGTAGAAGCATCTTCAATTCAATGTTCTCCGTTTGAAGGTTTTGGTTGTTGTGCTTCGATTCTTCCAAGGCCTCTTCCATGGCTCACAACTGAAGCTGCAATTGTTCCTTTTCCTCTATCTCTTTCTATAGAGTTTCATACATTATTTCCACCCTTTGGAAAATTTTGAGCATGGTCTCGTACATCACTTTTTCATCCTCTGTCGCTGCACATTCCATTGTTCACGCTTGCAGTTCACATCCACGCAAAGATCGCTCTAATACCAAACTTGATCCGAGTTGACTCAACTCCCAGATTTAACCAAGATATTTTACTTTCGTGATGTTGTTAGAATTGCAATTAAAATAGCATGAAGGAACATAAAAGCATGCTATAAAGAAGAAGGAACATAACAATCATCAGCAACATAAAATAACAAGACGTTGATAACGGAGTTCATCTAGGAGGGACTACGTCTCCGGGCACCGGTGTCAAGATGGTGTAGGCCGCTGCATTAAGTGTTGTCAATAGTGATGATGTACATAGGTGGTGATGTCGCTATCATACAAGGAAAATTCCCTCATGCTGGAGTGGCTCCAAGAGATGTTCCGCTGCAGGAACTCTCATTCAAAAAGGACTCCTATCAGATGACCTAAACTCATGCATGATGATAATGAACATCCCGCCAACATGGCATAAAAGGGATTTCAATGAAACCATACATGGCGACACATGAGTATCCTGTCAACATGACGACAAAAGGGATCTCAAACAAAACATGACGAATCATGACAACAAGTACATCCCACAGATGATTTTGCATCACATCAAGCAGGAATCATGAGACAAGTAAGAAACAAGATCCCACATCAAACATCAAACAGGGATCTGTGCAGCACAATGCATCTCATTGCAAAAAGAAGTACATAAACACACTGCATATACCTCACATCCTAGGACCATATGAAGAAAAGGATGTCAAACTAGTGAAGCTAGTTGTACCATCAATCTTGCTGCGTCGAATCTCATGGAATGATTGCTCGCATGTTGAATACTGACACCCGCACTCCACTTTGAAAAGTGGCCGAAAAATGAAATGATCAAATGGAAGGTCTGAATGCACCATTAGATTTGTGGCATCGAATAGTGTAAAATCGACTATCAAATTTCTGATTTTCGAGAAAGTGGAAACTTGGGGCTTAAGGAATCTTTTAGATTCCTCAAAGATTCCCTCCTCCGGGTCCTCTGAAAATCGGCTACTTAGATCAGGAAACTGACTATTCCATTAGGTTCATGTCGATGAGAGGTGTAAGATCGACATAAAATTTGTCCGATTTGGACATTGGAAAAATTTCACCCTCCTTAGAATTTCCCCCAATCATGGTTCTGACTGCCTCTTGGTTGGGCTCATGGTTCCACCTGCAATAAATTAATTAAAAAATTATTTCTTGATTTATGTGCGCACTCTTGGCTTCTCCATCCCCTAGGCACACTGACAAATGAGTTTATATAAACTTTTTCGGGCGGATATTACAATGAAATGGCCATTGGCCCAACGGTAAAATTCTAAATTATAATGAGGAGGTTGGGTGGTCAAACCCCGACCCCTCCATATTTACATGGCCTTTAGTTTTGACAAACAGCATTAATGTATTTTTGGGGGTCGAGTCCGCATTGGGTGGCCCGCCCCTTAACCCCAGCGGATATGATGGCTGGGTGTATGGTGCATTGTTTTGGATTGGGCCGTTGGCGCGTTTAACGGTGGCGTTGTGTGGTAATGGGGTGTTGGTACATGGGGCCGCCTGGTGGGGGTCGGCCCACGTGGGTCGGGCAGGTTCAATCCCCATTAGCCCCACATTAATCATGTGGCATATGGTTGTGGTAATGGGGTGTGGGCCGGGTCCATTGGAGGTGGCCCGCCCACCCCCTTAATATAGTTTAACGTTGTTATATGGTTGCGGTTGGAGTGTGGGAGGGTTTGGCGGGGTAATGGCCGCCGACCCAAATTTAATACAAAATTTTGGTTGGAGGGTGCGGTTGGACCAGTGGGGGTCATGGCCCATTGGTCCTTTTTTAATATAATTTTTGGTATGTATTTTCGGGGGGGTGGTGGCCCGCCACCTCATATATATATATATATATATATATATATATATATATTATATATATATATATATATATATATATATATATATATATATATATATATATATATATATATATATATATATATATATATATATATATATATATAGTTTTTCTAGAACAAAACACATTTTTTTGAATTTGTCTAATATAGGGGATATTAGACAAATTAACAATCCAAAAAATTCGCTTGCTTTCGGGAGCTAGGTTCCATGCCGCGGGGTCAATCAAATTGTAGGACACTTAAACCTGGCCCATAGCCCAACTTTGACCAAAACTTTGACTGGCTCGTTCTCCCTCATACGAGCTCAGATTGACGAACCATTCACACCGTTACGATCAAGACGACAAGATCTGCGCTTTGGTCCTGGTTCGAAAGCATTTTGATCACTTTGATATTTGAGCTTCCCTAAGCCCTCTTTGTCTTGTGTGTGTCTCTGGAGCCACCTAGATCACAAATGAAAACCATAATGGGGCTAGCGATGCAGGAGCAGGGGGAGCGCACCAAGGCACTCGAAACAAAGATTGACAATCTGACTGAGAAGTTTGTAATTTATGTCGAAGCCATCCACCACTGCCATTTTATAACTCAAGACGCACCGCAATACACTGTTATCAGGAAGAAGTCGATGGCGAAGGTCCAATATGTTGTTGAAGGCTCTCCAAACATCAAGAAAGAGGTCTTTGGGGCCTCTACCAGTCATCTGAACACCACCGCGCAGCAGGAGGGGAGCACCCAAGAGAATCCCATTAGTTTGGATGAAGATCTGGTAACCACCAACCAAGAATGACTTTGAAAACCTCCTTTTTGTCTCTCCTTGTTTGCGGAGGATTGTCTGTAGCGGAGGAAAATGACTCAGGCCTTGTCTGCTTCGCTATGGCTTTTTTCTACATTCTCTGTTTCTATACTCTCTATTTTGAGAATTTTGTAAAGTCGGTTCTACATTGTTTCAAACTAAGGACTCATAACCCATTTTTCCCAAGGTTGCATTGTAAAAAAGATAATACCATGGCCATTTCATGCATTTTTGTTGGGTATTGTGTCGGGCTCTCTCTCCCACACAACCCAAACAATGTAATTTGCGAGTTCCTTCAGTAATATATTTGATCTTATTCAAAAAATAAAAATAAAAATAAAAAAATTTGCTCAGATAATTTTTTGCAATCCATCTCTTTGGATATATTTTTTTCAAATAAAAAATGGTAGAAAAAATATTTGATAAAAGGTTGTAGATGAGGCTAAACAACAGAGTTACAAAATTAAATAGCCCTAACTTTCAAATAAAAATGCCACCTCATTATCTGCAACATTTATAAAGTTCTATAGGAATTACATCTTAGATATTCTCTTAAAAAAATACTAATATACAAACTAATTTGTATTGTATAATATTTTCATGAGAAAACTGATAATGTTGTGCCTCTTCCAACCCTAGATTGGTTGGTTTTGGTTCTTGGTTGCTAATGTCCATGTCATCAAGCATAAGTTGTATAATATTCATCTCTTAATATATCAATGTACAGAATTGATGGACATCTTCAAAATTGAGGTTGTTGATTGATTACTTTTGCTCAAATTATGGACCAAGTTGTTGAGCATCTTACACTCTACTTCAAGAGAGTTGATTTCCAATTTATGTTGTGCCAAGGTTGTCATAATTATGAATTCTAAGTTGAATACTAATGTTCATTCTCTTGAAGCTTTGTGGTGAATGAGAAAATGGAGGTCTTGTTACAATGGATGTATTGTTTGTCCCTATGAAGGGCTCTCCAGACGTTTTAGGCATCCCTATAATCAATAAAACTGGTAAATGAGTGGGCCTTCCAATATTTCTTAGAAAAGTAGTTATACCTAAACACACGAAACACCTTGTTGCTTGCCCAATCAATTATGGGAAAACCTAGATCGAAGGACCTAAAGAAAAATAGACGCACTATAACCCCCAAAAAAGAAATGCCACTTACAAATAATAATGTCATCCACACTATTGGTCACACATGAATAGATTGGACCTTTAACCTCAAAATGCAACCAACCCTCAGAATACAATAGGGGAATTCAACACATGAGCTAATATCCGATAACCAAAACATGTAACCCTAAGTCATAATCCTTTGACCCTAAGGTCCAAAGAATATCCATAGATAGGGGAAGGTTCTTACTAGATTGTTACCCTTGGTCCTGCATATAGAGTGCACATCTGATTTCATCATCCCGCCACCATTAAAATAGATTCATGCACAACATTCAAAGAGTAGGCTAGAGTTAAGAGCATGCATATGAAAGGGTTATACACAAGTCTTGTTCAATCCCTTCACCTCAAATGCAATCCATTTATCTTGATTGTGCGTCATGTGGTTACTTAAAGCGAGGGTACCAGTCATGATTTGATAATGAGACAGACTAAGGGATGGGGTGATAATAAAACATCACTCTTTTCTTTAGCTTCGTTTCTCAAAGTTGTGAGGCTTGGTTAGCTTGATTATCTACTTGACAAATTTTTGATCTCAAGGAACTTGAAAGAATGGGATATTTTGGAGATGACTAGCTTCCTCGCGAGACCAAGCTATAATGGAGACAATCCTATTATTAGAAGGGAGGGCTTTCGAAACCATTATATGGTTATTAAACTCGAATCCTAGATAACTATTAAACTTCTTATTCCCAATTCAGATGCGAGTGGGCCCTAAAGAAGAGTGCAGGCTTTAGTTTGGTTATTTGAAGATTCTCCAAGACTCCATGCAAAGTTTGTTTCTTGGTTTCCTCTGGCAACAATAATGATCCCTCTTGAATCTATGACCCCTCCATCTCTTAGTATGGTTAATGACATATGTACAAGCTTTTAGGAAAGTGTTAATATCTAAGCAAGTTTGTTTGGTGTTTAAGGATTGCCAAAGCTTTTGTAAGAGTAAGCTAATATTGTAGTGAAGAGACTTTATTTCTTACCAATAATCAAGTATAAATAAAGTCCTACCAATAATCCAAGATCTTTACATGGTGGAACAATGTCCTTGAGAATTTTGCCCGATCTTAAATTGATTGAAATTATCAAAATTTAATATCGTTAGAAACATTGACCTTTTTATTATCATATATAGCAACTAAAAAAATGTATTACAATATTAGAGAAACCTAATTTATAAAAACAATTTCTATTTAATATTAATTCTCACGTAATTTTAAATAAATTAACATGTTAGAATTATAATAACACTGATCCTTTTTACACAAATTTAATTGATAAATAGGTGTCATTGAGTGAAACATCTATTCAATCCCATAATTTCTAATGTGTAATAAGTGGGAAAAACATTAAAAAAAAATAAAAATGCCATAATTTTTATTCACCGAATGTATTTTTATTTTTATTAATCCCTGCATGTAGGGATTATAACATTCGCCTTGTGGTCAAAGTGCGTTGACTCTAATTATTTGGGTGTGTTTTTTGTAATTTTAACAAAAGTTTTGGGAAAATGCTCACTATTTATATTTTCCCTAAATTTAAGAAATAATTTTCTACTTTTCTAGAAATCATATTTCTAATTTTCGATTAGCTGGGTGAACTCTGATGGGACATAAATCACTTGTTGGAGGGAATTTTATTTTCACTATTTGTCAATACCTGACAATTCATTATAAAATTAAAATAAATAAATAAACTAATTATGTGAGTGGTCATTCCCTTGGTGAAGTCTCTGACAATGTCAATGATACCATAAATGGGTCAGTTGTAGGTCCTTTACGTAGGTGGGAGGCTTTTCATTGTGTGGAAGAAGTTGTTGTAGGTGGGAGGCTTTTCATTGTGTGGAAGAACTTGTTGTAGGTACTTTACATAGGCGAGGGGGGCTTTTCATTGTGCGGAGCTTTCACTACGCGAAGGAAGCACCGCACAATGACTCACGAAGTTTGCATGAAAAAGCCATGCGATAATTCTTTATGAAATAGCTACTCGAAACAAGGAATGAATTTATTTATAAATGTTATCACAAATACCAAGCCAATGGACTCAAAGCATGTCTTTAACAGATTTATTTATTCTCAAACCTCTCATGTCAAGACGAAATGGAGTAACAAAGGGGTGTTGTTGCAGAGACCAAGCCGATGGAATCAAACCATGCTTTTAACAGACTTATTCTCAAACCTCCCCTATATATATATATATATATATATATATATATATATATATATATATATATATATATATATATATATATATATATATATATATATATATATATATATATATATATATATATAAGTGCTTTGATTATTAAAATATTGATGCCTTGACTGTCAATATACTCGTCATGTTCTAGACTGTTGATATCATTGTGATGTCGATTAGGGTTTCGACTGTGATGGTTAATCCGGGTCGATGCTCTTACAATAAACTAGAAGCTTGGTAGTTAAGATGACACCATAATGTGCATGGTGGTGTGGCCAGGGGAAGGGTCACACCTATCATTCTCAAATTGTTGTATCCCACACATTGAACCAATTACAATTGTGCGAAGGTCCTTCGTGAAAAGTTTGTCATCACTTATTTTTCTCCTCCCCACCTATTGGGACTTATTTCATAAGTCATCGCAATGAGAAATTTTGCATTTCACATAATTATTAACTTTACTATTTTTCTTTTATCTGCATAGAAAATTCATTAATACAAAATGAATCCAATATTATTAACTTTACTATTTTTCTTTTATCTGCACAGAAAATTCTTTAATATAAAATGAATCCACTAGTGTTATCAAATCCAAAGGTCTGCAAAATGTAAGGAATGCATTTACATTTAATATTGGAATTCAAAGTCGGCAGCAGAGCAACTCAATTCTGATGATGATGGTAAAGAGATTAACTGGTTTAATGTAAGCAACTACCTCTTCCTCTCTTATAAGAATTGCTTAACCAAATTCCAACACACTTAATTTGAATTAATCACGGATTGGAATTCCAGCACATGGTGCGGAGCTCCGCTCTTCCGCACAATGAACTAGCTCATTGTGTGAGAGTACAGAGCTTTGCACAAAGTAGTTTCACACCTGCACATTACCATTTTCTGCACAAATTCGTTCCACACAACTTCCTTGTGCGGAGGACCGAGTTCTGGCAATGGCGGTGGATTGTTGCAGATAAAAGTGAACCATGTCTAACAAGTGTATTCATTTTATCCACTAGTTGAGTTCAACACGAACAATTGTTTTGAATAATGTATTTTCAATGGCATATGTTGGAAAGGCAATAAACTCTCCTCAACTTTCTTCCCATTTAGACGAAAAGTCATAACTCGGTAACATCATAAGAAAAGTTAATGTCCTATACAAAATCTCAATGAGCATAGTAATCTAATACCATTTCTTTGTCAAAGCATAGGTCGAGGAAAGAATTCACAACGCAAACAGTTAATTAAAGCTAGAAAAATATAACAATGGTAAGAAAGTAAAAGGCAAGGTGATTATTCTGGAGTGTGATGCGATATTGTATATATAGAACTAGATATCAAAGGTATGGAAGATTTACAAAGACTTGGTTAGGGGGCAAGCTAATTTAAGTAACATCTAATTTCTAAATTCAGCATCGATTTCGATGTACATATACCTAAATTGGAGAAAGATTTTTTGTAGCTCACTTATGAGAACATCATTTTCATTGTGTTCTACTTTCCATCCCATTAACTTTAAATGCCATCACGAGAATCACTAAGATGGAGCATCAGGTTGTGCAAGGCATGTGTATGCATATCTCCAAATCCAAGATCTTGTGGGTTCATACATTTTCGGATTATATGGGAGTTTGTTTCAAGTATGTGGAGCTCTCCGCACATGGAAAGTTCCGCACAAGCAAAACTCTGCACAAACAAAGTTGTCAGTTGTAGGGACCACAACAAATTGTGGGGAAGTTCATTGTGTAGAGGTCCTCCGCATAATGAACTTCCCCACAATTTGTGGTGGTCCCTACAACTAGAAACTTTGTTCCTTTGCATAATGAACTTCCGCACAATAAACATAACTTAGTGGTAGTGATGAATGTAAACTGTTGGAAGGAGGAATGACCCTGCGGAGAGATATAACTATATAATTTTTATCATTAATATTATTTTTTATAAGTCGTTGAAAAAAAAACGAGCCCACAATACACAATACCAAATCATTAAGAAACTCATGAGAGATCATGCAGTGAACCACTGATGCTTGAGCTACGCCTACTTAGATCATGGCTTAAAGGGGACTAGCTGGGATGGATGCTTGAGCTAGGAAAAATGAACCTGTCGAGCGCTAGGCAATTAGGAACTATCCGTGGACCCAATGACAGTGTTGTTGCACATCATCTGTATTGTTCGGTAACAATGACACTATCTGGCTTCCAGATTTCAACTTGTAACAAATGTAATTGATGGCATAAGCTTTACCTTGCTTGCTTTTGCTCTGTAAGCTTATCCATTCATTTGTTGACACAAAACCTCAGGTGCTATGTATGTGGACATCATACTAAAATTGCAGATCTTGAAGATAGTAAATGAGATTCATTTGTGCATTTGAGTGTAGATACAATCATTGATGCTAACTATTTGACATTTTACATTTATAAATATATTAATATTGTCAAATTAGCATGACATGCAGAAAATTGTTTTGGCTCTGATTAATGTCCCAATGTATTATTGCTTTCTAATCGAAGGAACAAATATATTATGCAACAAAAAGAAAAATATATTTGTTGATATGTTTTGATAATTTCAATAGATGTTCAGACATATATGAATTCTATTATATCTAGATACGCTACAATCTCAAATATAGGTGATATGTTGCAGGTTTTATGCGGTAGAAGTGGTTCTCACACTTGAGTATTTGCATGAGCGAGGAATAATGTATAAAGATCTAAATCCAAACAACATATTGGTCCAAGACAATGGCCACATTATGCTAACTGATTTTGATCTCTTGCTTTGTCTATTCCCCAATGTTAATCAAACCATATCAAACATGAGTCTAAATATAGTTACAACTCCTGTTCAGATGAGGAGAGGTCGTTCAAGCCCACTAGTATTGATGGGGAAGTTGAAGGAACCATGGAGTCCCATTCATTCGTCGGCACAAAAAAGTACGTAGCACCTCGAATTGGAACCTTTTCCAATTCGAATTCGGTAACTATGATGCCTATAGAAAAACAACTATCGTTGTCTTTTTTAGACGACCACAAATCGTGATACGAAAAAATCAATCAAGGAACGAGTAAGAAAGGAGCACCCGTTTTCAAAATAAAAACCACCACAAAAATCTGCAAAGCAAGAAATGACTCATCCACACTCCAACTAGAACACATCAACATGCATATTTCAGACTATAAGCTCTATATTTACAAGATCCCAAAGCCTATCTGGAGAGCTAGAGGAACTTGAGCAAAAGACGAGCGACATCTCGTCAAATTATACAGGGAAAATACAACTACAACCATTTATCGTCTAAATGTCTTCCATTATTGTATTTACTGCATTTTTTGTTGCCTTTAGTACCTCTATTGAGTTTACTCTAGTTGCAAGCGAGACAAACTCAAGAGGGGGCCACATTTCGAGAAATGTGTACACACTTCCACACTCCGCACTCGTTTCAAGCTGCTCTAATTGTGTAGAGGAAGTTCATTGTGTAGAGCATTCCTCCACACAAGCAAAGCTTCACACACTACTTCAAAATTCCAACGAACTCCAACAAATGTTTCAATTTCGTGCAGCTCGTCAGCATCAAATACTTCAAACTCCTAGCTCACACCTGAGCAAAGTCGGCAATGTCTCCAGGAAAGAGGTTTTCAATATGAGCTCTTCCAAACCGCTAGGTTGTCCAATGGAACTTGGTCATTCTTTTAAGTTTCTAATCTCCAAATATAACTTTTCTAGGGACGTTTAATGTGCACTTTGAGAAGGAAATACTTCAATTTTGTCACAACTAGTGAGATCTATGTACTCAAGCGCATTGATGTTTCCAAAACTTTCACTCGCATGCTTAAATTAAAGCAACCATTTAGATCGAGATATTTAAGCCTTACTAAATCTCTGAAGGAACCTAGAAGCCTCACTTATCTTCTTGCCGTATTATTCTTTGGGAATATTCAACTAAAACGTCTCACAAATTTGGCATTAATATCACATAAATTGATGCTCAGGACCACTTTTAACAATTATTTTATCAAAAAAATCTCTAGAGATGTAAGGTGATAGCACATGTTCACCATTCCCCCTCTTATCTGCAAATTGGAATCTAACGTTTATTTTTAAAGCTACGAAGGAATCTATTTTTCTTTGCTCCATAAAATTCTCATCGTGATATCGTTCTCTATTTTCTGTATTGTCTTAGCAATTCTCTACGCGTTAATTTCTTGCATTTTCTCTCTTAACATCTCTGCAAATGTGTGCCAACAGTGCCCTCGCTGACCCCATTATATATATACACATATATATGTATATATAATGTGTGCCTAAGTAGCTATTTGTATAATTGATAAAGCGTCGAGCAATAACTCTACCAGATCATTAATGAAATTTACTTGAATGTGTATCAAAATATGTAAAATGTTAAAAAATACACACAACAATTAAACTCCAACATCTGTCATCTTCATATTGTTCAAAGCTCAAAAAACCCATCATCTCCATAGCTTGTGTTTGAAGGCCTCGACAAGGTTGTTATTATTATACAGTCGTTGCCTTTATCGTGGTCATGGGTTCAAATAATGAAGATTTCATTTTCTAAAATATGAAGGCTCGGTAAAGTGATCTAAGGGTTGCAAGAGCTTATTTTATTTTTTTGAGAGTTCCAGTTGGCCAGGACATTTAGGCTATAAACTACGCGAGTGGAGATTCATAAACTGTATGAGTGATCATGCTTCATCGAAGTGCAAAGGTTTATGTTCCTTCTACACACACCATCCTTCTGCACACACCATCTTTCTGCACATATTTAAAAGCGTACAATGATTATTTAATAATGTTAAATGTAATGAATGTTAAAATAATAAATATACAAATCTTTTCTTTAATTAATATTTAGGAACGTATTTCGCAAGGAATGCTTCCTCCCCACGACATCTGGGACTCACATCAATTAATAACATCTTCGAATGTCAATGATTGACCAAAATGCACTATTGAGTACGGAAGTAGTTGTGCAATAGAGGTGTGTGCGAAGGAAGTTGTAAGGAGGTGACTGTGCAGAGGCAACGTGTGCGAAGAGCTTTCACTATGCAGAAATCTTTGTGTAGGTGGTTGTGCAAAGGAAGCATCTGTCAATATAGAAATGCAGGCATTTAATCAATTAATTAGTGATAACGATAGGTAGGGACTATGTTGCATTGCAACTATTATTCTTGTTTATTTATTTATTTTGGGTTAATTATTCATATGGAAATAAATTATGTTTTTCGTGTTAGTGAGAAGTGAATGGTCGTTCGTGCCATTCTCATAATTTGAATTCATGTTGTTATTAGAAGCCATGGGTTAGAAAAGCCAAACGACTATTTTGAAAAAAAAGGGGCATAAATCACAAACAACATAAATTAAAATAAAAATAAAAATAATGAAACAAATATAATCATTGCCCTTCATTAAATGTGATTCAGGTAAGTTTGGACACTAGGACGCTTGGCGAGAGAGGAGTGATGTTTCCTTTGTTGGCCTGTACATGAAGTAAAGGTTGATTTCGTCGAGACACATACGCGAATTGAGGTAATGTGATGGTATTTGCGGTTGGTCGTGAATGCAAAGCACAACAAAGTTCGACTTTAAACACTTGGCGGGAGAGGAGTGATGTGTCCCTAGTTGGCCTAAACACAAAGTAAAGGTTGATTTCGTCGGGATGCATACAAGAGTTGATGTAATGTGATGGTCTTTACAATCGACCATGGACGCAAATCACAACATAGCTCAAATTTAAACGCTTGGCGGGAGAGAAGTGATGTGTCCCTGCTTGGTCTAGACACACAGTAGAGGTTTATTTCGTCAGGATGCATACAAGAGTTCATGTAATGTGATGATCTTTGTGGTTACACTAATAGTGGGATGAGGTAAGACAATGAAACTGGTAGCTAATTCTCACTCACAACTTCACATTTTAAGTTGCAAAGTGTCATCTTCAACTACATATTCTTATTTAAGTAACTATTCAGTTGCATATGGGCGTGGATATTATTGTTGAATTGTGGCAAGGTTATTAATTTCCAATATTTTCATCTTTATGCATGTCTCTAGCTTCTTGTCCTCCACGTGGGGCACAATTTTTATGGTTATAACCTCTATTTTTCATGCACAAACAATGTCTTCATCCTCTCTTCACACTACGAGTCCACATAACCTTAATGACTTGAAGGTAGTTTTTTCTCCAATTACTTCACGTGTTCATCAAATTTGCTCAAATTATTTTTTATAATCTATCTCTTATGATATATTTTGTTTTTAAATAAAAATGGCAGAAAAAATATTTCATAAAAGATTGTAGACGATGTTAGGCAACAAGGTTACAAAATTTGATAGCCTTGACTTAAAAAAAAAAACAAAAAACAAAAAACAAAAAACAAAAAACAAAAAACAAAAAACAAAAAAAAACAAAACAAAAAAAACAACAACAACAACAACAAACAAACAAAAAAACAAAACAAAACAAAACAAAAAACAAAAACAAAAATAGCTAGCTCATTATCTACCACATTTATAAAGTTCTTTAGGAATTACATCCTAGATATTCTCACTAGTATATTTTCTTTAAAAACTTCTAATATACAAACTACTTTGCAATATATAATATTTTCATGAGAAAAATGATAATGTTGTGCCTCTTCTGCCCTAAACAGGTTGGTTTTGGTTCCTAGTTGCCAATGTCCATTTCATCAAGCATATGGTGTATAGTGTTCCTCTTAATACATAGATGTATAGAATTGGTGGACATCTTCAAACTTGAGGTTGCTGATTGATTGCTTTTGCTCAAATTGTGGACCAGGTTGTTGAGCATCTTACACTCTACTTCAAAGAGAGTTGATTTGCAATTTATGTTGCATGAATGTTGTCATAATTATGAATTCTAAGCTAAACACTAATATTCATTCTCATGAAGCTTTGTGGTGAATGAGAAAACAAAGGTCTTGTTATAATGGATGGACTATTTGTCTCTATGAAGGGCTCTCCAGACGTCTCAAGCCTCCTTATAGTCAATAAAACTAATAAATGAGTGGGCCTTCCAAATTTTCTTAGAAAAGCAGTTAGACCCAGACACAAGAAACACATTGTTGCTTGTCCAGTCAGTTAGGGGAAAACCTGTACCGAAGGACCCACGAGAAAAATAAAGGCACTAGAACCCCCGAAAAAGAAATACCACTTACAAATAAGAAAATCATCCACATTATTGATGATACATGAATAGAGTGGACCTTTAACCTCAAAGATTCAAGCAACTCTCAGAATCCAATAAGATAATTCAACACACAAGAGCTTATATCCAATAACCAAAACATGTAACCCTAAGTTAGAATCCTCCAAGCTTCAGTTCCAAAGGCTATCCATATATATGGGAAGGTTCTTACTAGATTGTTTCCATTACTCCTACCTATAGAATGCACATCCATGATTGATTTCATTATCCCATACCATTAAAATAATTTTGTGCACAACATTCAAAGAGTAGGCTAGAGTAAAGAGCATGCATGTGAAAGGGTTATACACAAGTCTTGTTCAACCCCTTCACCTCAAATGCAATCTATCTATCTTGGATGTGTGCCATGTGACTATTTAATGTGAGGGTACCAATGATGATTTGATGATGAGATAGACTAAGCGATGAGGTGATAATATAACATCCCTTTTTTCTTTAACATCCTTTCTCAAAGTTGAGAGGCATGATTAGCTTGATTATCTACTTGGCAAATTTTGATCTCAAGGAACCTGACATAATGGGATCTTTTGGAGATGTCTAGCTTCCTTGTGAGATCAAGCTATAATGGAGACAATCCCATTATTAGAAGGGAGGGATTTTGAAACCATTGCATTATTATAAAACTTGAACCCTAGATAATTATTAAACTTCTTATTCCCAATTCAGATGCAGGGAGTAGGCCCTAAAGAAAAGTGTAAGCTTTAGTTTGGTTATTTGAAAATTCTCCAAGACTCCATGCAAATTTTGTTTCTCGGTTTCCTCCAACATCAATAATGATCCCTCTTGCATCTTTAACCCCTCCATCTCTTAGTATGGTTAATGACATATGTACAAGCTCTTGGGCAAGTGTTAAGATATAAGAAAGTTTGTTTGATGTTTAAGGATTGTAAAAGATTTTGTAAGAGTAAGCTAATCTTATAGTGAAGAGACTTTATTTCTTATCATAAATTTTATAGGAATCTAGTAGAAATTTCAAGTGTAAGTATCCAATAATCCAAGATCTTTACATGGTGGAACAATGTCCTTGGGAATTTTGTCCAAGTTTAATTTGATTGAATCTTTCAAAATTTTAAATCGATGGAAAATCATAAAAAAATGTATTACAAAATTAGATAAACCTACTTTATATAAATAAATTATCTATTATACTAATTCGCACATATTTTATTTTTTTTGGTCAAGTAAGAGTGGAGCCTTCAATTAACTTCAAAAATAAGATTACATATGGTACAATGTCTTTACAAGTGTAAAGACCAACAAAAGATAGACCCGTTGATGAAAACAAGCAACAGGGTCAACAATACCCCAAACATCACACATAAAAACAAAAAAAAAGAATACTCTTCCTCCTAATCTCGGCTTATCGCACCTCGCATTGACTGCAAGCCGCCAACACTTGAAACTGCAAAATGCGAGAGTCCATCGCAACCTCGCAAACCTCGACACATCTCGGCTTATCACACATCTCGGCTTATCGCACATTTCGGCTTATCGCACATCGCAGTGACTGCACGCCGCCAACCCTTGAAACTGCAAAATGCGAAGTAACTATTGATTTAATAGTCCACAGTCCAGCACATCGCAATATCGCAAAACTAAGTTTATTGCTAGCCATACACTTTTACCGAAAGACAAAA
This sequence comes from Pinus tabuliformis, assembly GCA_031772625.1. NCBI lineage: Eukaryota > Viridiplantae > Streptophyta > Pinopsida > Pinales > Pinaceae > Pinus > Pinus tabuliformis. The sequence continues at coordinate 573,926,127 of CM062818.1, read as the reverse complement.
TGCGATTGAATCTCCGCCATCGATCTGGTTCTTGATCCGATGGTTGATGCAACATCGCTTCAGGAACTTGCGCGCCCATTAACCACTTTCTGGACCCGATAAAGAAAAAGAACCTGTGATCTATAAAAGATCAGGTCTGCTCTTCGGCTTAACTACCCCCCATCTTAAAACCCGATATCCATTCAAAGACGGCATACTTAGATCCAACAGTCTGCGACTATTCAAAATAGCACGCGAGTTACCAGTGGTTGAACCCCCGTAATGGAATATGACATTGGAGAGTGGAAAAAGGATCGACAATCAGGATTTACTGTGTCACTTCAGCTCAACTCAAGAACTTATGTTCTCTCCTACTCCCGCGAAACTTTTCCACCAAATATGTTCGTTGATCCGCCATGATCAAATGATTCATGTGCATCATTCTCTTCACTTCGGGTCTATGTCATTCCTTCCTCTCCCGCTGAAAATTCGTGTCCGGTCTAAGTCTTAACCTCCGGTCACTTTTAAAACCCGATATCCATACGATCAAGCCCCTGTTGATCTGATGGTCATCAGAGATATCGGATCGGAAACTAGCACGACCTTTACCCGCTTTACGGAGCCGATAAAGATTATAAAACGCTAATCTATAAATCTTCAGGTCCTCTTGTAGACTTAACTTTCAGTCATTTTTCAACCCGATAGCCATTCGATAATGAAGGCCATCAAAACCTTTGGTGGCGGCCTTTATATGAGCTCGCTATTTACCATGTATTCCTCCGCTGTAGAATTGACTCCTACTTCCGCTCTCTCATGCTTCCACTGGCCTTTCTTCTGCTCATTTCTCATGGCCTGAAAGTGCTCCATGTCTTTGGTTGCCTGTCTTTGACAATCATCACGCGATTTCCCTGAGGGTGTTGAATCCCAAGTGTACCTGCTATAACTTTCCTTGCGAAGCACTCCTTCATTCGCCAGACAATCAGTTAGCATATTGGCTTTTCCTCGCACATGGACGAAGCTAACAGTTCTCAGGGTTCGCAAGTGGGAAGAAATACGTTGAAAGACCTGTGATAGCCTCCAATGTTTCGAAACTTTTCCCGGTGTTGTTCCATTACATATCTTCTTGGTCGCATTGATGACCAATTCAGAGTCTGCTTCAATGATGGCGTTGTATAAATTTGACTCGATCAAGATTTCTAGGCACTGCTCTAAGGCCATGAGCTCCGCCATGTTATTGGTGGCAGTCCCCAAATGACTATGAAAGATTTCCTTTATGCGCCCCTGCTCATCTCTTATAACCCCACCAAATCCAGCCATCCCAGGGTTGCCCTTAGAGGCTTCGTCTATATTGATTTTCTAAAAACCATGAGGAGGAGGTTGCCAGATGTCTTTAGCAGCAGTTGTTTGTCTCACACCCTTGTTTATGCCCTGTGGAACTAGCACATGGAGACCCAACTGCAGCAGTATGCGAGCATACTGGGGCAAAGGAGGGTTCTCAGGAAGTTTCCATAAAAGGGCTCCAACTGTGTCTTTGAGCTGTTGTAATATTTGTGCAATGATGTACTGGGTCGAGCTAGTTTTGTTCTTGAAAATCCTACCATTACGTTCTTTCCATACATCCCAGATAATAAAGCCTGGAACTAGAGTCCAAGCTTTATTGATGATTTCATTGCCTGAGAAGTTTTTCCTCCAATTCTTCAAAGTGTTGGTGATGCTGAGTCTGTCCTTGTCAGTTTGCCTAAAGACTGAGGCCACCCAATCTTACAAGGTAGAGGTGAATGGGCAGAGGTTGAGTAAGTGTCCCATCATATCCTCTTGTAAGCCACATATATGGCATTTGGATGGGCCAACAAAACCCCTTTTCAGAAGATTCTCCCAAGTTAGAATTTTCTTTTGTTGAACCAACCACATAAACAACTTTATTTTCATCCAATGCGGGTTTTGCCAAAGGTTCTTCCATACCTGATCAGGGTTTTTATAATCAAACCCTAGGGCCATTCGTTTAGCTTCTTTGAGGTTAAAGTTTCCTTTGGTGTTTCTTCCCCATCTCAGTTGGTCAGACAAAGATGACACCAAAATCTTCCTCTATTCCAAGTCCAGAGCAAGAGAAACTGCCTGGGCCTTGAAAGGGCTTTCTTCATTATAACCCTGATCCTTCCATATTATCCATTTAACATTGTTCCTTACCTAATCCCATAAGTCACTTACCATAAGTAAACCTTTGTTGTCAGTGTCATTCTTGAGTGCGGTTAATTCTTCCTTAAAAAAATTTGGTTCCTGCTACCAATTATCCTCCCAAAACCGTGCTAGGTTCCCAACTCGGATCTCCCAGAAACTATGCTGCTGGACAATGGCTCTATTCTCCCAAGCAAGGTTCCAAATATGGGAGCCCTTGATGAGCCCTGACATTCGGATATGATCCCTCTCCTACCAATTATTTGCATATTTATGTTTCCAAAGCTTGGCCCAAGGGGTTGTCGATTCCTTAAACCACCTCCACCAAAGTTTTGCTCCCGAAAATCTGCTGAGGGTTTCAGGTCATGAATCCCCAAACCACCATGGTCCTTAGGTTTGCAGAGCTTATGCCAAGCTACCAAATCCCACTTCTTTTTCGCTTCCCCTCTACCCCAAATTAAATCTCGTTGAATACTCTTGATCTGTTGCATAACTCCTTTAGGAGTAGGAAGAGCTGAAAACATGAAAATGGGAATAGCCTGCAGGACCGCCTTCGTAAGCACAAGACGCCCTGCCAAATTTAAAGACCTACATGTCCATTTCCTGACCTTGTCCTGAAGTTTATTCGTTATCGGCTCCCACACTCCCTTGCTTAGAGGTTTGTTCGTAAGAGGCATTCCAAGGTACTTGGAAGGTAACTGATCCCTTTGAAACCTGAGAATTCTAGTGAGGTTCCTCTGAATAGCAATGTCAGTGTTAAAAAGAAAACTTTTGATTTGTCAAGGCTTACCTCTGTACCAGCGGCCATAGCGAAGTCGTTCAGGATTTGTTTGAAAGCTCTGGCTTCCGTGACCGTGGGAATACCCTGCAGCATTGTGTCATCCACAAATTGTTGATGAGTAAAAGCAACACCATCCAGGGTAAGTTTCAGACCCCAAATTCTTCCTTCAGCATTTTCCGTTTTGATCGCTCTGCCTAGCCCTTCCATCATGAGAACAAAGAGGAAGGGGGAGAGCGGATCCCCTTGTCTGAGACCCCTAGAAGGCATAAAGTTTCTGGAGGGAGAGTCGTTAAGTAGGATGGAAAAACTAGCCGTGGATATAAGGGCCAAAACCCATCTTATCCGGTTGTGGTTGAAGCCATAAGCTCTTAGCACTGCCCTGATGTAAGACCAGCTTAGCTTATCATAAGCTTTCGTTGGGTCAAGCTGTATGATCATACCAGCTTGCTTATTACTCTTAAGAGAGTGTACCACCTCGTGAGCTTGGATGATGTTATTGAGAACCTATCTTCCTACCACATAACCATTTTGCTCCTCTAAGACAAGAGCTGGAAGCAGGGGCTTGAGTCTGTTAGCGATCACTTTGGAAATAATTTTGTACACCACATTACATAAAGCTATGGGTCTGAATCGGTCTGGTGCCATAGCTTTTTCCTGCTTTTGGATCAAAGCTATGAAAGAGGCATTAAGAGCCTTCAAAACCATTTTGGATTTTCTTGAGTCTTCCACAACCTCAAGGATATCTTGTTTGACCGTTTTCCAGCAAGCTTTTAAGAAGTCCACATTGAACCCATCCAAGCCCGGAGCTTTCCCATTTTGCATTTCATTGATAACTTCACTGACCTCCTCTTCAGACACTGGCTTGTTAAGATTGTGGTTGTCTTCCCTGGTTACAAGCTTCGGAATGTGATTTGTGAAATTGTTAATGAATCGAGATCTGTCAATGAGAGGCTCCTCTGCTATGCTAAGGAAGTGTTGAACTAGGACAGATTCCATTTTTTTGTGAGAGACGAGCTCTTTCCCTTGAGAATCTTTGAGTTTTGTAATTATGTTATGTGACTTGTGATCCAGGGTTGATTTATGAAAAAACTTCGTGTTTCTTTCTCCTTCTCTAATCCACTGCACCCTCAATTTCTGTCTCCAGAAAATCTCCTCTTGCATGCACCGATCTTCCCATTCATTCTAAAGAGAGTCAGCTTGATTTTTCCGTTCCTCGGTAAAACCATCTGTGATGATGATCTGATTAATCCCCTAGAGTTTCTGCTCAACTTCTCTTTTGGCTTTAAAAATATTACCAAACTCCTTTTTGTTCCAATCTTTAAGCCTGGATTTGATGTGTTTAAGTCTCTGTTGTAGCATGAACATTTTAGTGCCTTGAACGGGCATATCTTCCATCCACCATTTGTAAATATTGCTGGTGAAGTCAGGGTGAGAGAGCCAAACATTTTCAAACCTAAAAGGTGTGTTCCTCGGTGTGCCCATAAAAGTAGCTTCAAGCCGGACAGGCCAGTGGTCCGAGCCTCCAAAGGGAAGGATTAAAGCTGACATGTCAAGGCCTGTGAGAAGGAGGTCCTATGAGATTATGAATCTATCTAGTTTAGAGGCGACTTGAGCAGCTCCTCCCCTCTTATTTTTCCAGGTAAAAGTGCCATTTATTGTTTCAATGTCCACTAGCCCCATGTTATTTATGAAGTTCTGGAAGGCAATGGAGTCTCTGCCTAGTTTTCTGGTACCGCCTTGTTTCTCTATAAGAGATCTGACCATATTGAAATCCCCCACCAGAATCCAGGGCACATAAGGATATATCTCTCTTAGCTCCTCAAGGGAGGTGAGAAGCTTGAGTTTGTCTTCTTGTTTTTGAGGACCATAGACATTTGTGATCATGTATATCTCCTTATCACCCAAAGGTTGAATCACCAATGATAGATAGTTCCTGTACGCTTCAGCATCCAGGATTCCAAGTTTTTGGGGGTCCCAAGGCGTAAGAATCCCCCCTGCCGATTTGTCTGCTTTAACCTCTAGATACTCATACTTGATTAACCACTTGCTGTGTATCTCTCTGATCTTATCCATCAAACACTTTGTTTTCTGAATAAAAACCATATCTGGTTTTTCTTCTTTTATTCTTCTGCTAAGATTTATTTGTTTCCTTTTACTTCCTAGACCCCTAATGTTCCAGGTTGTAATCTTCATTAAGAAAGGTTTGTAAAGGAGTAACTAGTAAGATCTCTCATCTTTCCTGAGTTAATCATGAGTTTCCCACATTCGGTCAACAGCTCATTCTATCTTTTCTTCCTCTTTTCCTACCTGGGTTCTTGGAAGAATGCATCGGTGTATCCTCCATCGTTTTCACCCCTCTATTCTCCTGGCTATCAAGGTTTCTTTTGACTCCGGAGCCCTTCGATTGTGATCTCCAGAGGAAAAGCTGTTGAACCCTATCAAACTCCTCTTTTGGTAGGAGTCTACCCCTTTGGCTATTCCTTGCTCCATAAACTTTTCTAGATCTAAATTCTCCCTTTCTAGAATCTCCTACAGTTCATGGTCCTCCATTCCAGCCTCACTTGGGGTGATCTCATGGTCCGTACTAAGCTCCATAATGATTGGCAGGTCATCCTTTTGTTGGTTGTTCTCTGGTATATCCTCCATGCTAGCATCCCCTTCCTTCTTAGTGGGGTTATTCTCTGATTCCTGGTTTGTCCCGTTGTTTTCAACTTCTTCTTCTAAGATCTTGAAACCGTTGTGGCTTGGTTTTCCATCCTCATTAATCTTCTTTTGGTATCGCTTTCCTGCTTTCCCTTTGCCCCCATCCTTAGTGAAACCCTCAGGATCTTTATCTGTGGTGTTTTTTGTGTTGCTCTCCATTTTGTTTAATGGGCAGTCTCTGTATAGGTGCCCGTGTTCATGGCACTTGCAACACCTAAAGGGACATGTTCATAGTCCACTGCCTACACCCATTCTTCGTCACACACTTCTAAAATGATCGCATCCGGAAGTGCCCTAGATAAGTCCATTTCCACACATATCCAGGCGAAGGATGTGTATTTGCCTTTTAGAGTCACATTTGAGATCTTTATAAAATGCCCTAGCTTGTTGCCAATAGCCTTTAGAGACTCTGACAGCCAATAATCTAAAGGAAGGGAGTAAAGTCTTATCCATACTGGTACTGATGTGAAAGTTTCTCATTCTGGGACAAAGTTCATCATCCATGGTCACATGTAAAGGCCAGCACCAGTGTAAAAATAGGGTCCTCCCTTGAACACTCTGTCTTTATCCTCTAAGCTTGTGAACACCACTGTAAAGAAGCCCTTGGACCCAAGGTGAAGGTTTATTCCCCCTTTGGTTTTCAATGGTTCCTTATCCATGCTTGAAAAGCCTTCTCCGTCGGCTAAATCCCCATAAATTTGCATATAACCATGTATTCTGCCATGTGATCTCTATGCACCTGAAGCGCTAGGTCACTTAAAACGACCAGAGGAATAATGGTCGACTTGGGTTTATAGACCCCTGTTGTGCTCATAGGAGCAACTTTCTGACTACTACCCCCTGTCCTTCTCTCCCTACTAGCTTCCTCATTCCATAAGGTCTAATATTTTCCGATTTTTCTGTGTTAATAGCCTCTATTTCCACCTCCATTGGTTTCTTGAAGCGATGTGATCTAGCTCCCTTGCTTCTATCCACAGCTACTTGACTGTAGGAGGGAGCAGAACTCCCTCCTTTGCGTCCCGCCATGGTGACCAGCGACAAAACCCTAGTTCATATTGCAGAGCCAAAACCTTTGAGAATTCGCACATATCTTTAAACTAACACAACCACATTAATAAATATGGTTGATATACATGGATAAGATTATATCAATCACATGCACAACAACGTTAACTTGATATCATATTTGATGTTTAAATGATGATACAAAAACTTATCATTAACTTAAAACCTTAATCTAAAAATCTTGTAAATAGAAAAGACAATCTTCAAGGGATTGCTTACTCTTGTATCAAATTAAAAGTAATATCATTTAAAATCTTGTAAGAGATGCTAAGTGATGGTTACTAGATTTTTGGTGAAAGGTTGAAGGAAATAATTAATCAACACACTATACCTTGATTATCGCTATATAATAATGAACCAAGAAACCATTGTATTATTTCTTATTAGCATGAATATATTGTTTCGAAGGCTTTTATAAAAACAAATATTATATATATAGGCTCATTGTCATGATAGAGTGAATATACGTTAATTTTACCCAAGTATGGTAATGAAAAGAAGAACTTGAGTGTACATTATTTACGATATTGGTTGAATCCTTAATATTTATTTGAGGAGGATATATTTATATATAATCGTACTTAACCTCAATTCATTGGATTTGGTTAAAGAAGCCTTTTCTAACACGTTTTGTCAATGGGATCACCCTATCAAGTGAATTCCTTGCATTAACATGCTGTCATATGTACAGTTTATGGGTAGAAGCCCTACACCATCTCCCAAACAAAATACCTAATCTGATGCACCATTCATAAGGGTACAATTAATATTTCAAAACTCTGAAACCTTAGCAATGGAACAATGGCACTTGACCAAATAAAAGCACAAATCAACCTCGCACAAATATATGGTCACAAAATTAACATAGATTAAATGGAAACACCATAAAATATATGGTCACAAAACCAACAGAGATTAAATGGAAACTCCATAAAATTAATGTAGCTATTGAAACCTAAAATGGCACATACTTGAACCTTCATAATAGGAATAAGCGCACTCAGATCAACTAATTAAAACACCTTATCTCGCACCGTCAAATATCTAATCCCGCACTGTCAAATACTTAACATTCAAATGGAATGTAGGGAAGAAATCTTAAATAAAAACTCACTAACGAAATAAATGAGGATTGAGTTAATTATGAGAAACATAAAAACTTATGATATAAAAATGTGGCATGACCATGACCATGACTATAGACATTTCATAACCCCCAAGCCATATTTTATTAGATGAGGGTAGATGTTTGTGGAGGGCAAATGTTTCAAACAAAAGTTTCATTAGAAGGACAACTCGTGCAGGTTTGAAGAGGGAAAACATTTTAAATAAAAATTTCATATTATTAATAGCCCTTAGCCATGCTAGTGAAACCACATTTCATAATTTTTTTTAATAAATTAAAGCTAGAAACAGACTTAAGAAATTGAAAAACTATTCACTAACCTTTCATAGTGTGCATTGGATAATGTCAACAAACTAATGCACGTGTGGTGGACCAATGACATCAACAATCATAGATATACACATATTCGTGTTTTGACGTTCTAAGAATGGTGGGTAGAGATTTGTTTGAATTAAGTTGTCACCGGGCAAGGCAAGCAAGTCTCCATATCTCCAAATACTCTGCATTTCAAACATTCCTTTATTTGTTTTTAACGGAATTTTATCCCCCAAAGACAAAATTACCATTTTGGTGTTTCGAGAGCACAGAGGACAGGGTTTCGTGAGCACAGAGGACAGGAAGCATGAACAGGCAGCGTGAGGCAACGTGAATAGGGTTTCATGAGCACAGAGGCAGAAGCAGCATGAACACAGAGCACTGTGAGGCAGTTAACTTCTAAATAGGTAAACGTTCACAACACGAAAACGCTCAGAAGAGCCAAGGCGTAAAGAGCAAGGAAATTTTAGATTTTGTGGAAACAAATCATTTGGGTCAAGTCAAAATTGCTTCAACAAACAAAACAAGAAAGTGGATTTGGGTAAACACAAAGCAATATTAGGGCATTTTAAGGCGTAAGGTTGCTCGCCTTAAATGGGGATAAATGAGAAGAAATTCGATCAAGAGAAAGAAAATAAATAAGAGAAACAAAAATAAAGAAGAATCAATCATTTACAGTCCCACATCTACACCTCTTACTTGGTCATCAAATCTATATTTCCAAGAACTGATGAAGGCTAGGACAAGGCTGGAGATTTTGGAAGCTAGAGAACAGGAAAGGGACCACAAAATTTTAGAGATCATAGTTGCAAACCGATGTCTAATAGAAGCTAATAGAATTTTGAAAAAACAGGTAACAATGTTACAAGAGGCTCTAGAGACAGGAAAAAAAGAATGACAAATCATGAAGATAGTGTGGCAAAGCATGAAAGGATTAATAACAAAAAACATATATATGATAATTTCTAAACAAACTCAGGTAGATACACAAGTATCTCAGCAAACAGACATCAAAGAGAAGGCAAAAATGAACAGCGGGAAATATAGTCCAAGAGAAATCAAAGCTAGAGCTGAAGACGCTAATGGTTACATAAGGACAGAGGAAGAAGAAGATGCAAGAGCTCGTAGAGCACATGAAATAGAACATAAAGAAAGACATGACAAGAAAACAAACTTTTTTATCAGGGGAATAAGGGATTATGGGAAGAATGAAAGTACTCTCAATTTGAAAAGAGACTTTCTGAAAGATAAACTACATTAGAAAGGGCAAATTTTCCAAGCAAAAAGGGTTGGGAGGATATGTGAAGAGAGGCCTCGACCCATAAAAGTCACCATGGCAAGCATACAAGACAAATGATAACTTTTGGGCAAAAAGAAACTCTTGAAAGGCTCATAATTCTTCCTCGATGAAGATTTAACCAAAAAACAACAAGATGAGAGAAGGGATGAAGTGGAGAAAAATAGAACAGCAAGAAATGAAGGGAAAAGGGCATGGTTGTACAATGGGAAAGCCGTTTATTGCAGTGTTTGGGCCTCCAGGCAAATCAGGGCAGCAAGCTGGAAGTAAAGAAAAAATAGAGAATTCAATAATAGAGACGAAAACAACAAGAGCAACATGTACAAATAGGGGTGAAGACTCAAATTTGAGTCTTATGTGCCAAACTGCATAACAGTCAAATCCTACCCAGGTCTACCTAAGTTTAGTTTGTTGGAATTGTAGAGGTTACCCTTGGAGGAGGGGACATGGGTGAGGGCCTATTGCGGAAGGTAGAGACATAACTTGTCTCACGGAAACTCATGAGCATGATGGTTGCAAAACTCCTGTGTTTGACAGTTATTTGAAGTTGGCAGTTTGGAAAAATGTAGTAGAAAATGGCAAAGGGTATGGGGGAATACTATTTTTAGTGAAAGAAAAAGAAGGCCGTCACATTCAGTTAATTAAAGAAGATGCAAATAAACAATATTTATGGTTGAAAATACCACAAAATGAGAATCACATACAAATTTCAGCGTGTTATTTTGCCCCTCAAGTCTCAAAAACTTACAAAAATAAGGGGCTTGACAACAAGAATCCATATGCAGCTGTAAAACAAGATATTGTCGTGTATTCTCAGTAGGGAGAAGTTCTTTTATTGGGAGATTTCATTGTTAGAACAATAAATAATTAAGCTAGCATTCTTTGTTGCAAAGAGGATAACAATCCTATTTGGCTAATTGAAGAGGAGAATCCCCAATGGGTGAGGTGTTCAGAAGATGACAAAGTTAGCAATCATTTTGGAGAGGAGTTGCTTACACTATGTGGGGCTTTCAACTTAATTATTTACAATGGTCTAGATAGATGGAAAAGGTTTGGGAACTCCACTTGCAACACATACAATGGGGAAAGTGTCGTTGACTATATGATGTGTTCACAAAGCTTAATAGAAAAGACACATGAAGTTAGTATTGGAGAGCATATTTGGGACTTAAAATCAGACCATAACCCAATTTATATAAGGTTATCATGGTTATAAGAAAGGCAACATAGGAGGAAAACCCAATGCTCTCGACAATCACTATCAAGGGGCAAAATTCTTCTAACACAAGAAAATGGTACTATCCCCAAGACAATGTTAAAGGGATTAATTCAGAAGGAGAAAACTGGTTTCAAACGCTTCAACAGTCATGAGTTAACAAATATAATTCAAAGTGCACTTGAGAAGTGCAAAAGAGCAAAAATCAGGAAATCAGAATCAAATTGTTTTCCTGTAAATGCTTGGTTTGATGAGGAATGCAAAAGGCAAGGAGAACCTTGAAAAAGGTAAGAAAGGAGAATATGAATGTAAAGTTATATAAGCATATACTAAAAAGGAAAAAAGATGAGTTCATGTAAACAAGGAGAGAAATGTTAATATATTTAAGCAAGAATAATCCAAATCTTTTCTGGCAGGAACTGCAACCAAGGAAGAAGCAAATTGAAAACAATATTACAGCCAATCAATGGTTTGAATATGCAAGACAACTCTATGAGAAAGAATCTGAGGCGGAGTCCCCCGTAGGATCAACACAAATTCAAAGCTCTTCACATTACAAGAGGTGGAGAATGGAATTAGGAAGCTGAAAACAGGAAAGGCAAAGGACTTGGTTGAACTTCAAGCAGAGTATCTAAAATGGGGAATGAACGATCTTGCACCGCACATCATGGAAATATTCAACAACATCATTCAACAAGGATTCCCAAGAGACTGGACAACTAGGCTAGCAATACCCCTTTTTAAAAGTAGAGACATTAATAATCCATCCAACTATAGAACAATTATGATCAATCCTTTGTTTGCAAAGCTTTTCGACAGCATGGTAGAAGACAGAATTAGCAAGTGGGCAGAAGTAAAAGAAAAGAGGGCAAGAGGACAAGCGGGTTTTAAGCTGAAATATTCTACAATGGATCATGGCATCACGTTGAGACACATTATTGAAAAGGTTTGGGAGGACAAAGAAGAAGTATTTTGTTGCTTTGTTGACTTCAAAAAAGCATTTGACATAGTCCCTAGGGATAAGTTGTGGCGTAGAATGGAAGAACTTGAAATTCTTGTGCATTATAGAGCCGCTATCCATAGACTTTATGAAGAAGTGAAAGTCAAAATTAGAACCTCAGCAGGTATTTCATAAAGCTTTAGAAGTGACATTGGAGTCAAGTAAGGTTGCCCTCTATCCCCTACTCTTTTTGGTCTATATATTGATAAATTGGAAGAGTGGCTAAATCTGCAAGGTGGAGATGGTGTTCGGTTGGGGGAGTTTGTGATAAAGCTTCTTTTATATACTGATGATATTGTATTGATTTCTAAATCAGCCCATGGATTGCAAATGCACTTATATGCCCTTGAGCATTTTTGTAGAGCAGTGGGGATGCAAGTCAATACTAGCAAGACCAAAATAATGATTTTTTCTAATAAAAGGGAGCATAGCCAACATACTTTCTCCTTTGAAGACAACATTCTTGAAGTAAATGAGTACAAGTACCTTGGGATTGATTTCAACAACAAACTCAATTGGGAGGACTGCAGAAAGAAGAGAATTTTAGGAGGGTGGAAAACATTATATGCTCTTCAAAACAGAATGGGATTGGAAAAAGATTAAAGTGCTTTATGGACTCTTAGTTTGTCCAGTGATGCTATATGGGTGTGAATTGTGGGCTAGCAACACTCCTGTCTCAAAATGGAAACAAATTGAGAAAAACCAAAAACGATTGATCATGAGCAAGTTCAAAATAAAAAGTTCAATACCTTATGAGATAATGTTGAGTGAAACAGGAGCAACTTCCATTGAAGCAATTGCTATGGTGCAGCTCATAAGATATCTAAAAAGAATTGAACAAATGAGAGTAGGTAGATGGCCTAATGTTATATTCAATGAAGGCATGAGCGAAAGAAAGAAAACATGGATGAAAAAAAACTACACATGGATGCAAAAATGGAATATCTACCTCAATGCCTGTCCCACAAATAGCAAGGAGCTAAAGGATTTTGTTATGGAGAAGTTTCATAAAGAGGTATAGGGAAAAAAGTTGGGTAGAAAGAAGAAATATTACATTTAGGAATTCAACCCTACGTGTGATCTACAACAAAAAGAGTTCATTGGAGTTAGCATTTCGTGGAGGGCAAAGTTTCTTATTGCTCAATTAAGGACCAACTCACATCAACTTCAGTGTGAAACAGGACGGTGGAAAAGGCCTAAAGAAGCTTGGGAAGAACGAGTGTGTACATTTTGTATGTTTGGGGTTGTGGAATCGGAAAAACATTCCATTTTGGAATGTGATGCATTCAAAGACGAGAAAGTTATGAGAACATGTTAGCATCAGTTTCTTGGCATTGTCTTTTTAGCTAGGGGATTGTTGGAAGGTTGGGTCAACTCATCATCAATTTGAATCGGAAAATGATTGAATTGCAAAAAGCGAAAAACAGGGAATTAATTGTCTCATAGACTATTTTTAGTCTCGTGGACCTTAAAATATCATTTCATTTCAAAAAAAAATTCCAAGATTATTAAATCTTGGCCATTCATAATTTAAAGAATTAAAATTCTTCAAACCCAATTCCAATATAAACATATTAACTAATAAATTAATATATTAGAATTATAAACTCACTAATATTTTCTACACAAATTTAATTAATAAATGTTTCATTACATGAAATATCTATTTAATTCCATAAATTATAATGTGTAATAAGTGAGAAAATAATTCAATCAAGTACTACCTAGTAGCTAGTACTTGTGGCTCAGTTTAAATATAGGGAAATTGAAATTTGGATTGTTGAAAGGTGAAACTGTTATGAAACTATATAACTTTATTTAGTGATAGGTTTAAGTTAGGGAATCAATTTTTTACCAACAACTAAATTAATATATCCATTGACCCAATTTTTGGGAAAAAATAAACTTGTGCAATTTTTTTTCAAAAAATCTTGTAGATGTAGCGTTTGAATCATGTTTTTGATGGTGGAAATGGATTCAACACCATAAAAAATGTCTAGAGCACCTAAAATTATGAATTTTGACAACTTTTACTTGGATTTACAAAAATCCCTACTGGAATTTTTCAAAATATAGCCGGAATTTCCATAACTTTCAGGGCAAAAAAGCATAATTTTTGACTATTGCAAAATAGATTCATTAACATTGAAATTATGGCAATCTTGGAGAGTTTGTTTTATGCTCACTGTTGTAATTAATAGAAATAGAGCAAAAATCAAAATCTTTATGAATTTTGTTGAGATTCTAAATTTATTAATTCTCTACAATTTAAAAATAATAATTTAGTAATAATATTAAAAAAAAGAGAGTAGCAATGCTAATGTTTATTGAATAATTTATGTTTTAATTTTGAGTTAAAATCATTATTATTTAAATAAATCTATTCAATATATTTAAAAATCTCAAACCACTTAACTTATACAATTTCAACAGTTACAAAATTATTTTAATATTTTATTATTAAATTTAAATTTAATAAAAATCTTCACATACAATCTTCATATATTCACACTTAAAAAAAGAAATATTATACTGTAAACTATAAACAAAATATAATGTAATAAGATAATCAAATGTAATTGGGCTAAGATAAATAAAAGATATTTGAATTTAATAAAGCATGTGAATAAAAAATATGTGGAATTACTTCAATCGAATGATTTTTTTTTTAATAAAATTAGGTAAATATATAAATTTTCAAAATTTTTACAAATTAGTTATTCGTTGTGAACCTCATGTTTAAGTTGTATAAAACTAATTTGTATTCCAATAACAAAACACTCCTTTAAAATTATCTTTGGTAAAAAATAAAAAAATACCAATTTGTATTCCAAATAACAAAACTTCCCTTTAAAATTATCCTTCGAAAAAAATAAGTTAAAAAATTATCTCTGAATTAGAGGCCAGAGAGGGGGGAATTAAGCCGATCCTCGATCCTCTGATCTTGAACGTGTCACATGCGAGAGAGAAAGGCATCTTTGGCGGTGTTAAAAGTGGCCAGCCAAACTTGAGAGCTTTCACTGGAATGGACGAATCAATAAGTGACAACTCTTCTTTTCCCACGAATTACCCACAAAAGAGAGTATTTGCATCTGTTCGTAGTGCAACAATTAGTACAAGAATAATTGCACATTTTATATCTCTCAGATTCATCTACGTCAAATTAAATTCTAAGAATAGCAAATATTGTAATACTTGACTCCAGATATAGGAGCATACTAATGGATGAGGAAGCCCAATTGAGAATTTGAAGCAAGTTCTTTTGGACACTTGCGCTCAATATTATTCATAAAATATCAACAATCCCGAATTCAACTTTGATACAACCACAAATCCCAATCTCTTAACAACTTGGCCAATTTATATTGGATTTTATGATTAAAAACTAGGGTGTGAATAAGAATGGTGATTTGGAAGTTACATATGTTTTTAGGTAATTCATTAAAAATATAGTATTCTATCCAAATGTTGGCAATGACATTATCCAAGGGAGCTAAATCCATAATCTTCAAACCAATTCGAGTTCTCTTCCACTTCCACTTAGCCTAATATTTCTATTATAAAACAAAAAAAGAAAGAAACAGTTTACCAAAAAGAAAAAAACATCTCATTTATATGAAAGTAATATTAAAATTTCATATCCGCCTTTGAATGAATTATTTTATTATATTGATATAGATTTTATATATTATGTTTTAATATAAAAATTAACAATTTTCTAATAAAATTGATTAGATGACAAATCATTTATAAAAACAAAATTAATATTGATTTTTTATAATTTTTCCTCACTATTTTTTAAAAATCATTAAAAAATTTTAGACTCCTTTATTTCTTTTTGCTTATAAAAAAAATAAAATTCATAAAATTAAATAAAATAGAAATAAAATTGCAAAAATAAATTAACAACTATTAAGATAAGAAGTTACTAAAAAGCTTACTATAAACCCTTATAAGAAGTTGCTAAAAAGCTTATTATAAAACCTTATCTTATCAATTTAATTTTTTTTTTTGTAAAAACAAACTAAATAATCAAATGCAAAATTAAATACGGCAGGTATAATAATTTTTATCCACTAGATGTGTTTTTAGTTTTTAATTATTTATTAATCTTAAAATAAATTATGTTTTTCATTGCCCCCGCGGAAAAATAAGAATTGTGAAATGAATGGTGTCATCCTCTTAATTTGAATTCATATTATTGTTAGAAAATCTGGAAGGCGCGGCCGCGCCTGTTAGAAAAGCGAAACGGTTATTTTGAAAGAAAAGCATAAATTGGAAAAGCAAATAAAAAAACATATTTCCTTAAATGCGATTCGGGTAGGTTTGGACGTTTGTCGGGCGAGGAGCGATGTGTCCATGGTCGGCCGGGACACAATGCAGAGAGAAGCGCTCTGGCTACTCCGGCATACGATGCAGCGATGTGTCCAAGGTCAGCCGGGACACGATGCAGAGAGAAGCGCTATAGCTACTCCGGCATACGATGCTCCTAAGTTTGGATGGGGAAATGAATGAAACAAAATTCGCCTCAGTTGCAAGAAAAATGATATTTCCAATACGAGTCTTGAGCTCCCGAGGTCAATTTCTTTGGTGCACTCACTGGGGCAATCAGCTTGAAACAGAAGGCTGATCTTGCTTCTAACATCAGGTTTACAACAGGTATATAGAGGGCTCTACCATCTAGACTAAGAAGTTAGACTTAGAAGTTACATACTCAATGAAATGGCTCTGCCTACTGCTTGAATCGTATCTCTGACGATGCTGCAGGGAATAAATGGTCTTGTTCACAGATAATTCTACCTCCTCCGATCAAAAGAATAAAATGCTCCTGAACCTACTCCATCCATTTTATCCTGTGACGGGTCATTTTTCTGGTTCATATAGCCGGCAAGGAGGTCGAAGAATGGAGTGCTGTTCCGCTGACAAACCACAAAAGTTCCTGCAATATGATGGCGGCATTTCTTGGTTGTTTATGGTGTCTGCTGTGTTGTTGTGTTTCTTTTAATTTTATTTTTGGCTTTCTGTTTCCAAGGATTTTGGTGTTGCGGGCCCTCTGGTTATTTTGTTCTGAATTCTAAGCATGGCCATGCCGATTTTTGGTTTGATATCTTGTTGTTTCTGTTTGCTTTCTCCTTTTGTCTTTTCTGTTATCTATTGTTTTCATAGTTTTTATCCTTTGGGGTTAATGGATGGAAAATGAAAGCGGTCCAAATAACCTAGCTGATACAGGCTCTACTGATTCTACCGATGCAATTGGCAGGTATGATTGCTTCATTTGTCTCATTTTAAATACAAATTGTAATGTGTTTTGTTTTAAAGTTTGAAACGTATGCAGATTACACTGATGCAAGAGGCGAAGGCGAGGGCCTTGCAGACCTATCCACCGTTTTCGCACAATGTCGTTAGTACAACATCCGTTTAAAACCACTCAAATGCGCAGTCGAATAGAGAAGGGTCCGGTGTTTGCATGGAAAAAGGAGAGAGGAGGATGGGCCAACTTTTGCCTCTTCCGTTTCAGGGGAAGTTATCTCTTAGATATTTATCAAAGCTAGAAAGAGATCCGTCGCAGGAGACGTCTTATGTTATTCCCTTCTGTAGAGATTGGGGGAAGGTATCCATCTCCTCCTGCTTTCGGAGCCTATCGAGATGGCTAAGGTATGCTTGCATTATCATGGGATTTGTTTTAAAGTTTAGAACAAGGAAGGTGAAGGAGGAAGGAGCTGTTCAATATTTTTGTCCTCTTTTGAGACAGAAGGTCGGTCCTGTTTTGGTTCAAGAGAATTTTTGAAATTTTAAAATATTTTTTCTAGATTTTTTGGTTTTATTTTTCGTTAGGTTCAATGCGCTGGAAAATTATCTCTAGCCATAGCAAAAGCTGATGAAGATTTCACAAGTCACAAGTCCAGTGGGGGCAGGGAAGGCGAAGGAGGAGGTACAGTGGGGCAGGGGAAGAAAGAGGAGGTACAGTGGGGCAGGGGAAGGCGAAGGATGAGGTATTTTCAGTTAAATTTAACTCCTATTTTGCTGCATAGTTATATTAGAAACATTTTTAAGAATTTAAGAATTTATATCATGTCCCTTGTAATGTAGGTAAAGAAAGGTGAAGGAGGAGGTATAGTGGGAGCAGGGGAAGGTCGAGGAGGAGATATGTAAGCTTAAATTTGTAGCATATTCTGCTACATTATTCTACTCCAAGAGGAGATATATAAGGTTAAATTTAACTCATATTCTGTTACATTATTCTACTCCAAGAGGAGATATATAAGGTTAAATTAAGTTTTTTTAAGAATTTATATCACGTGCCTTGTACTTTAGGTACAGAAAGGTGGATGTGAACGGTTGAATATCTCCGTGTGAGAGAGACAGAGACAGAGGGTGGAGTCTTCTTCATTTCAAATGCAATTTTCTCCTGACATGTGTAGAGTGTAAGATCTTATGTTTTTGCATAGGATAGACTTCTGCATATAATTTGTGTTAAATATTTTTTGTAATTTACAGTTATGGTTAATATCTCTTATCTCTCATTTCAGAAAATTTCTTTTAGGCCCTCAACTCCTTCCGCGTGGTAGGAGCAAAAGCTATTTGATCGGTGGATGTAGATCGAGTAAATCCGCTATCTTAGAGGACACATTCGGCATTAATAATTGATCAGGGAAACACACGAGTATCGGAGGGAACACATTAGTAAGGAAAGAACACCATCTATCGATCAACGGAAACACATTCCAACACATCAATCCTGAAAGCAACGAAGGAAGGGTAAGCTCTCAATTTCTCATGAGTGTTTTTTTTGTTTTTTCTTCGTTTTTTAAAAAATATTTCTCATTATATTTTATGGTTTTGTTTTTGTTGTGTTCAATGGGCCAAGAAATTAAGGCTAACCCAAACAATTCAACTAATGAAAGTTCCAAAGTTCCATGGGTGTAGTCGGTGCAGCAAAGTCTAGAGAGCAGGTATGTGTGGTTTAATTTATCAATTTTATGCAACATAATTATATGATATGTGTTTTTTGAAATTCGGAGGGGCTATTAAGGGTTTATGCTTTGTGGTCTTTGCAAAATGTACTTATTTCTACTTAAAAGTCTTTGGACTCTCTTTCTTTCTCTATATATATTCCATGAAGACAAGTGCATATTTGATATTTTAGAAAGAAATGGAATATAGATATATAGATTCCTTTCATCACTTTATGCTACTTTCTCAAATTTTACCACTCCAAGTAGGCTTTTGCCACTTTTGCTCTTTCCTCAAATTTTACCAAAACAACTAAACTTACACATCTTCTTCTAGGAAGTTTGAACTTACTTAAGAAAACTATTTCTTCATACAATAAATTCTTCCACCAGATTTGCAAACTAGTCAAAATCCTAGAATTTTTTTCTTCACACATAAATTCTTTCACCAGATTTGCAAATTAGTCAAAAGTGATTTTGACTAGTTTCATCATCGGTGCTTGCAATGACAGTTTTCTTTTGAGAGCTCAATACCCTATGAACATGCAGAAATGAGACTTGCAGATTTAAAGCTCACCTCTGTAATTCTTTCCATAATCAAGAGCAGTAATACGTTTTCTAGATTGTAATTCCTTTTTCCTATTTCACATTGTTCTTGGGTTCCCCAAAGTATGAAGGCTCTTTAAGACCTTTTGTATATGCAATTTTTAGCAGCAACCAAGAAAATGAAGTTCAATTCTATTTAACTAAAGAACAATCTGGACTGAATTCTTGTAGGATTTTACTCTTCCAAACTGCTCAGATAATGATGCTATAAAGCCCCTCAAGAATTACGAGCATAACTGAATCATTTGTGCTCAGCAAAAGGTACAAAGACCAAATATATATTGTTTCCTTGAAAAGAAAATAGAAGTTTGGGTTTTGTACCATTGTGTTAATCAAATTTTCACATTCATTCAATTAAAAACCTCAAAAGTATGGAAGTGGCAAAGAAAACACGATTTAGAGCATGACATAAGTGATTGGATGCAGAATGAATGGTTAAGGATATAAGTACAATAAGAGTTTCAACTCTGAACCAGAATCTCCAGGTTAAAATTGATGTTGAAAATTTGCTCCTCCAAACCAGATTGATATAATGAGAAATGCAGCCATCTGCATCCTCCAACTTTCTAGAGAATATATTCTGAAAGGATTGATTCTGTTTAATTCTATAGATAAAATCTAGATGACTCTAAAAAAATTAAGAGAACTCCCTTGCGATGCACCTAGATAAAAACATTAATGCTCTGGTATATATGATACAAAATGACACAGAACAAATTGCTAGTAAACTAAGATAGTTTTTGGAAAACTACCAACTGAAAAACTTAATATATATTCAACTTGTCAGTCAAGTAGAGGGGTCACTTGGTGGTTTAAAGTGAAGCAGGAGAAAGGTCACGTTCTATATGGGACTTTGCATCCGTCCCTCACAGAAAGTGCAAGGAAGGGAAAGGATGAGCCCATGAAAAACAAGATCAATTGGGGGGGAGTAAGCCTAATTAAGATAGAAATTTCAGTACACTAGAAGAACCAGGTGAAAAAAAAAACTCCATAGAAAAATAGGTAATGGCAGGCAAATAACCTAGTTCTCTGAATGGTGGGCAGCATTAGAGGCACCAATTTTAGCAGGTGTAAGGCCAATAAACTTCATTGTATGCCAATAATGTGTACTTGAATGCTTGTTCTTACATTGTCTAGTACCTACAAGAATGTTTCTCATTGTTCCTCCAACAGTCTAGTATCTTTGGCAAGCTTTGCAGAAATGCATAGGCATTCACGTTGTAATTATTCTGACAGTAGAACTTGGTGCCTGAACTATCACAAGAAGGAAAACGTAATAGCTTGTCAGTTTTTTTTGAGCATCCTGTCTTTATTCCCATTTTGCTCAACTTCTTCCTTATTTGTTTCATCTTTTGGCTTCTCCTCCATTGCTGCTATAGGAAGTTTTTTCTCTAGATCTTGCTTAGATGTCTTTTCACCTTCTACACTGCAATCGTTAGTAACAGAAGAATTTCTGCGCTCTTTGGACAGGCCCTCATCTTTTGACTGGGGTTGCTTACTTCTTTTGTTTATCAAATTATTTATCCCCATAGTGGATTAATCCAAAGGAATTGTATGCATGAATATAAAATAGGCCCCCACCAATCTTTTATATAAACAAGCACAAAATGGTTGCACCAACCTACTTTTAGTAGAAACAAGAGAGATGCTGTAATGTTGCAACACTGGGACAATTGCCTCTAGTTGCAACTTTTGTACATCAGTATTCCCAGAAAATTCTGCATTGTTGCAGTAAGTCACTTTTCAACACAATCATGCTATTCCTGTCTTTCAGCCAATGCCAATAAGGAATCCTGAAATTTGGTGTTGCCAGAAAGCACCTTTTTTGCCTCCTCTTTTACAGCTTCTGCTAGGTAGAATAAGGAATTTTGTGCTACAAATTTGAAAAATAATAGAAGGTTGAAGAAGTTGAACACTTTAATCAACCAACTCAACAAGCAAACTTTTCCCAGGCCTTTTATGCAATCTGCTTTGACTTCTACATTTTGGTTGCCAAGAGATTGATAAATTTTTTTTCCCAAGGAACAAAGTCTTTTTATTTTATTCTGTTTTTTATTTCTTTTAGTGTTTCCTATACAACAAGCTTTAATGCCTTGGTCCTTTCAATTACGTGGCCATGTCTAATTTCTAGATCAATAAAGTGGTCATTTGTAAATGAGAAATCAACCTTGTTTTCTGGTTTGCTATCACTCTGTATAATTTATTTTTCTTGAAGAGTTTAAAATTATGAAATCATTGTCTGTAATATTTTTGACACAATGCAAATTGTGTTCCTTTACTGAAATCAGAATACCATATGAAATGATGTATATATCTTCCCCTTAGTATGATGTTATTATATCAAACCAAAAGGTGACATTCACAAGAAAATGAGTGGTTATCCACGACCATGTGTGTTTTGACCACATGAAGAATGGCAATGAACATTAACTGGAAATGACGATGTCAGTTTCAATTGCATGGGGGAGATACTAATGGCCATACTCTATCCCCTCAATCAAGGTATCCGCTATAATGACTAATTACTCAGAATCAGCGTAAGTTAGGTTATAGGTTAACATCTCTTCTTCTATCTCTAGATCTCTATGTCTATTTGTGTGTGTGTCTAATGTTGTCATGAAAGAAGGGAAACAAATTGGAAACATACACCAATGCAAGGAGCCACAACATTAAGAAGTTACATTAATTATGCTTTTGGTCACTTATTTTTATTCAGGAAACAAAAGGATCAATGAAGTCAATTGTCAAAAGAATCCCAATATGTTGTTTTCTTCAAATAGAAATTATTGACACATTTCATAATCCCTCTTCAACAAGCCTAGCTAACAATGCACATCATGAAAACTGTTGAGACATTTTTTAAAGAATGGTCAAAGATTTGGGAAGAGTTTTTTTGAACAAGAAAACAACAATGGGATGTTTCTTCTATCAATAAAAAGTCGGTTGGTGGATTATACTGTCAATGAACATATGTGACTAGCATATTATAATATTCCTTAGGGTAAAATTGCCAGGGTTGGATATAGTACATGAAAAAAATTGTATTTTATTAGTATCATAGTACTATTTTCAATTCTTGCAAATAGAAATAATATTGATTTTAGTAAACAATGTAACCGATGATTTAAGTCCATCAACAGTTCATGAATATGCTATTAGTTCATGTAATGCTTACTAGGTTATAAACCCCCAGTGCTACTAAGATTCATATCCACAATAATTGTTGACGTCCTTGTTGCCCTAGTACTATTGGTCTGACCTTCATTCAACCCTAGTATTAGCTAGACTTTGCTAACTCTTGCTTCCTTTTCTTTGCCACAGTAGAATTAGTTAGGTTTGTTTGCTATGGATCATGCCACAGAGTTGCCTCACGAATGTCCCGCTGCCACAGTCTCGCCCTAGGCTCAAAAAGTTGCCAGTGACTTGCCCTAGAGAAGGTTGTGACTGCTTCAACCAACCCTCCAGGGATAACTGCTGTCACATTAGGGTATTAGCTCTTAAACAATCAGGGTTCAGGCCTTATGCTATCCAGTGTTAGTCGCCTAGACCTTAGAAAGGAGTCACTATCCAAATAGAACTTCAAGTGTTTACTCACTATTGCAGCTAGGTCACAATTGACTTCAAATCTCTGCATTGTCACAAAAGTGTGCTTGATTCACTGTCGATAGACTTCTGTTGCCTGATATTTGTGTGAACATACTTGTGCTTCCACAAAGAGATGTCTGTGGCCCAGAATAAGAGTCTTGCTCCCCTTAGTTGTCTTAGACAGACCTTGATGCTATCGAATAAGCTGTCTGTGTCTCAGATGAGGGCCTTGCTATGCTAGAATTGTCTTAGCCAAGCCTCAATGCCATAGAATGAGTGTCTGTTGATTAGATGAGGGCTTAGCTACCATATAATGGTCTTAGCCAGGCCCTAGAAGGGTTTTGTTGGCTCAGATGGAGGTTTTATGCTCTAATTTGTTGCTCCATAGAAGCCTTAGTCTGCCTTGGCACCTTAGATTTTAGCCACAAAAACCCCAGAATAGATGAAATATGCTACATAGTATCTTCTAAAGCCAAATATCCCACAAAAAATCTCCGCTTGCTTGCCAAAAATTAGATGAAAGATGCCTCAAAGGATTAGGCCAAACATAATAGAGAGAGAGAAGGGATTGGCTAGGGTGGGATCTTTCACCATCGAAATCAATCAAATAAAAAGGGGTCTTAAAACCCTCAGAGCCTCAGTTCACAAATCAGAAAGATTAATAATCCATGACGAGAAGAATGATTCTCATCTTATTTATAGATTTCCTCTGGGGTCTTCTTCCCTAATTTAATTTGAAGGGCTACAAGTTTCCCTCCACTTAGCCCCAATTTTGGCTTCTCCCACAAGTTTTCCTCTAATGACCCCAATTTACCCAATGTTACCCCAAAACATTGAATAATGGGTTTCCCACTTTATAATTGACTATAGCCTATGGGGTTGGATAGGCTACTTCGTCCTCCCTTGGGCAATTAATTAGAAGAGGACATTGCACATATTATGGGTGCACATACATTAAAACCACTTTAAGAATAGTTTAGAAGAAGTACAAGAGAAAATATTTGAGCATTTGAATATAAACCTTAAGGGATGACTATATGAAGAAAAAGGAAAGCACATATCAAATAGTCCTACTGGACATCATTTGGTTAGTAATGTGCACTACCTGTACAATTTCCTGGGATTGGATCTATACTTCACTGCTTTGATATTATGTTGCATGGCACTCGAGTCAGTGACGTAAGAGAAAATTGATATATTTGTAGGTAAACCTCCATGACATTTGTTGTAGTCCCGAGTAAAAAATAATGGAGGTTATCTTAGTTATCTCCATATACAACAGGAAAACTTCTCTCACAGAGCCCTAGAGTCCCCTCTGGAATTACTTACTATTGCAAAATTATCTTGCTCTCCTATTTTCTTGTGGAAGATTCCATTTTGTGTACAATATATGACTTGCTATATAATGTTTATAAAAACTTAGCCCCCATTTGAGTAGCCTAATGTGATCCCAACACTAGACTCACTTCAAAATTAATTAAAACCATTTTAGAATTAAAACAATAAAGAATAATAATTTAACTGTTTCATCCCCAACTAAATAGGGAATGAAATTTAAATTGCAATTTGAGTGAAATAGTTGTTCCAAATCTGAAAATGGCTTTGGTGCATCCATGGATGAGAGTATAAGTTACATGGAAATGGATTTATTTATATAAATTCGAGATTTGAATACATGGAAAGAGTGCACTTACACAAATGTATCATTAAAAAATGTCATGGACCATAAAAATAAAAAATTAAGATATTTGGATATATCTTTGCCAAATCGAGAATCCCCTGGCTTGACATTTTCAACAAGTTTGAAACAAAGGTTCTTGAGTGGGTCCTCTAATAGGTTTGGATCCAAGTCTATGTAAATGCAGATTCTGGATCCTCCATCAGCTGTGTTGATAACAATGACGACACAATAAGAGCATGGGTTTATATGAATTAAAGGTGGGGGTGATATTGCAATTACGCAAGAAATACAATGACCTAAACACAGTTGGCTTGAATTGTCTTCTTTGTGCCAACACTACATATATAATAAAATGTTTTTATATGAAATATGAATAAACAAGAAACTGGAAGAAAACATTCGTTATAACAAGTTACTTTCCAACTAGTTTGATTGTTATGAAATCTCCAAGCATGACTACACAAGAGTTGATGGCATAGAAAAATAGTACCAGAATATATGTTAAAAGTTCAAATCGTATAATGCTCCTAGAGTCACGTCCTAAATAAGGAGAATACCTGTGGCAGTCCCTATCACCGACACCTTTATGCCTATGATTATAGTTGTGATCATTTGATCTACTATGGTAATCATGGCTGCAACTAAAAGAATGTCTCTCAATCATCTCACGTGTATGAGGTCCTCTCTTATCATGAACATGATCATAGTCCCTGAATGAATCCCTTCCCCAATCATTCCTCATGGCTCTCTTTGAACTTTCAACAATTTTTGCACCCTCCCCACAAGAAGCATTTGGACTCATACTTCCATCACGTTTAAGGCCACGACTAGAGGAGGGCAATGATGAGCCAGAAATCGGTTAATGCCAGTGGTACTTGCCATGGGAGGTGTCATTAGACGACTTGGCATCCATTGTATCAGGCAATTATGATGCCAAGATTGTATCTATTTCCCAATAATTTCCTTGCTAAAATGCATAGAAAAACCCCATAAATCCTATCCTTTAATCAACAAAACCCTGTTTCCTAACTCGGTAGGAATTTTGTTACACAATTACAATTTGACTCTATCCATCTACATCTCTATCCATCTACATGCCCTCTTGTTGAGTTGATATACCATAACATGCCTCCACTTCAAAAGAATAAGCGAAGATGCCTAGAATTATATTTGCTTTTCAAATTTGTAATATTCCACAGAAATGCATTTGGCTTGCATATTTTTTCAAGCAATTGATGTGCACAATCCAAGCTACCATATATGGCATATTTGATTACAAATTTGGTTTGTATAAGAGACATTCATGTTCAACACAGGCTCATGTTTTGCATATCCCCAATCATTGCAGTGCGTACAAGTATATTTTATGTAGAAATATTGTCAAACATATCACTACGTAGTCATGGACTCCCTTGCCCTATGTCATAGCCTTTCAGAATGAACGCACCAATGTTAGAAATCGTCCATGAAAATGCATTTTGTTTATGTGTTATGTCGAATAGCTTGCAGAGTGCTATGTGGAATTTACTTTTGTGCTCTGTTGCCAGCCCATGTAGGCTCAATGTTGATACCTGCGCTCTGAGACCACTTGTGACATCCCCATCCTTCCCGTTGGGCGACGTTGCTCACACATGTATCGACATTACCAAGACATATCTCAAAAATAGTTGCATAGTTTAACTAGAACATTTCACCATGTGCATGGTGAAGCCATAATAACAAAAATCATATAACATAGCAAAAGACATGCCACAATAATTCTTAAAACGAGCACATAATGGGTTTCAAGCACTTATTTGTTAAATTTCCTGGCTGCTTGTTGACCTCAGACATTCCTCCCAACCGTAGACCGTCTTGGTCCAATTCTCTTAGTAATCGATCGCCCTCGCGCTGGGGCCATGACTTCACTTGGTGTCGACTTCTCGAGCCAGGAACACGCCTCATACCAAACATAATAGAGCCATGGTACCAAACTCGATAGCCTTCAACCCGCAGGCTCACATCCTCCATCAGCGCCACATCCAAGCATTGCATCCCTTCACTGCACTTGTAGTCCATCGCGCTGTGCCACCACCTCTAGGGTGTCTATGTTGGCCAACTAGGGTTGTCTAGATTCTCATGGCTCCAGGAGTTTCCTCTACCCTCACGGGTCTCCAGATACCCTCTAGACCCTCACATAGCGAAGATACAAAACCTAATAGCTTCCAACCAACAAACTCACATCCCCCAACTACCCTTATCTTGGCCGACCAGGGATGTCCAGAGCCCTATGGCTCCATGAGTTCTTGCTGCCCTCACGGGTCTCCAGGTACACTCTAGACTTACTCAGGGACACCTGTCCCTTCACTGATTCATGATCAATTGAATAGAGGAACCACTTTTTGTTAGTATGGTGTACCCTTACTTTTTATTATAGTAATATATTATAATATTATATGATTATATTATAATATTATGGTATTATATGATTATTATTACTTTTTGCAAGTATGGTGTACCCTTACTTTTTATTATAGTAATATATTATAATATTATATGATTATATTATAATATTATAGTATTATATGATTATAGTAATAATATGTCTGTTAGGCCCATTGGCCTTTTACCACATAGGATCTTTGGTTTGATCACACAGGCACTTTGGCCTTAAAACTCATAAGTACTCTAGCCCACTAGCTTGACACATTATACATACATAGGCATGTAGGTCTCAATGGAACTTGGTTCACCAGCCTAAGAATATAGGTTCTCTGACCCAATTACATGGACACATTGGCCTTAAAACATATCTGTACAAACAACGGTATGTAGAGCCCAATAGAACCCAACTCACGAGCCTAATTAACATATCACGACTCACCAGCCTAAGTTTTGTGTGTACAAGTACATTGCAATCTAGGGGGGTCAAGTCAGGGATATTACTACTCCAAGCTCCTAGCTAAGAATCCCAGCTACCCCATGCTATAGAGGCCTTGCCCTCCTCCAAGATGCACAACACTCCTCCTAAATAGGGTGTTTTCCAAGTAAGTAGACACTGCCATTAGGCCATGTTGAAGGGTGGCCCCAAGCTATTAAGAGAACTTCAACATCCTATGGAAGAATGCCAAAAAAACACCCAATATGGTCAAGAAAACATTGACCAATCTATCTCCAATTTGCAAATCCATTCTAATACCCCCAAACCATCCCGCTAGGGTGATGCGACTCTTACTAATATCTATATGGTCATAACATAATGAAAAGACATGTATAACATCACTGAAATAGTTAATAATGTGCATAAAAAGTCATAAAACATAAACAACAAAGTATATTCAATACCGATTTGATAAAGCCATTGACTAGCTACATACCTCAGATGTACGACCCAACCATAGACCGTGCTACTCTAACTCTCTTAGTAGTGGGCCATCCTCGCGCTAGGGCCATGACTC
Organism: Pinus tabuliformis; assembly: GCA_031772625.1. Taxonomy (NCBI): domain Eukaryota; kingdom Viridiplantae; phylum Streptophyta; class Pinopsida; order Pinales; family Pinaceae; genus Pinus; species Pinus tabuliformis. The sequence goes on along the minus strand of CM062818.1, from coordinate 573,898,208 downwards.
CACAATGCCAACAACTACTCAAGCTAGGTATATGTTCACAATATGAATGGGGCCAAGGTGTCAAACCACAACAACATCCAACCAACAAGCTTACATCCCCCCATCATCACACATTACCAAGGTAGTGCACCCCCTTCTCCGCGCTTGTAGCTAATGGGCTGTGCCAATACCCCCTAGTGTTTCCAGCTTGGTTGGCCAGGGATGTCTCAAATCTTTGTGGCTTTTAGGAGTTCTTGTTGCCTTGGGGGGTCTCCAAGTACCTTCCATTCCCATACAAGGACACTTGTCCCTACAGTCCTCCCTCTAGGGCTTAAGCCTTCCCCGAGGTAGCTCAAGGAGAACTGCACTCATACTCAGATCTGCCTAGGATCCTCGGGGTACAATAGCTAGCGATCCTCTGGTTCTCCCCATAACCAAGTCCACAATCATCCCTTGGCAGTCTTTGATGGAAAAGAAAGTTGTATGTTTCCTATTCCCCTCCCTTTACCTTTTATTTATAGTTATAGTTCAGGATTATACTATTTTAATATTATTCCTAAAATTAATTTTAGGAATATTATAACCAAATAATTATTTTGCTTAGGAACCATGTCTAGTTTCGCCACCTCACCTTTATCTTTTTGTGGAGTCCTACCCACCATACTCTTTTTATCCCATGGTTTGTAGTCGTGGTGTTATTTTATTAATTTAGCTTGTTATGTCTACTAAGCTTGCTAGCCTTTCAATGCACAGGTTCTCTGGTCTCACCACACATACACCCTAGCCTTAAAACACGTTTGTACACTGGCTCATCAATCTAACACATTTATATATGCAGGCATGCATGCCTCATAACATAGAAAACGTAAGCACATAGGCCCAACATAACCTGGCTCGCCAACCTCATAATAATGTGTACAAGTACATATAGGGGTCATCGTGGGGGTGTTACATTCCCCTCCCCCTTATTTTTGCACTGTCCTCAGTGCATGATATACCCATGTAAAATCAAATTCTTTAGCCTTGAACTTTGCTTTGTGTCAGGTACTCACTGCACGCCTTGTTTGTTAGCTGTTCCTATTTAGCCATCAGGAAAATAGATATGTTAGAGTCTTTACTATATAATATTTACCTTATTCTCAGGAGTTTTCGATTTCAAAATGTAATTGTTACTCGGAAATAAATTTACATTCAAAAACCAATACTTATGTGTATGGTTGTACAGTGCTTCACCAAGCTGCCTGTGGGAAGTATTGGGACTTTGATACATCCTCATGGTCCCAGCTGTAGGCATTCCTGAATTGCCTCTTGCTTGCAATGTCCACCCCCTTATATGGTTGTTTTGGACACTCCAGAACAGGCCTGAAGAACACTCTCACAGTGCTACTTATCTTATTGAATTTGGAATTTATATGAAGCAGTCAAGATCCATGTTCTCTGTTCCACCAAAGTTTGCCAAAGAAGAATCCCCTCTAAGTGTTAGGCAAATGACATTCCTCCGAATCTCATTATGCCCCTAAAATTATCAGCTTTGGCATGAAGACATCCATTGTCAAAACTTTTGCTACAATACCAAGCATCGCCATAGTAGTTATGCCCATGCCAAAATGCATTAGCTAGCATAATATTTACTGTAATTGTGTCCAAGAATAATACGTGAAAAATCAGAAGCAGCTAGTAATTTCCAGCTGATTTAAAAAAATCTTTTCTGTGACAAATATACCAACAAAATCTGAGGATGATTTTAGATAAGGCCAATCCTTTGGAATAGACCTAATGACAAGGGTAAGGGCAATGTTCTTGTCCGCTTGTTTGCAAGCTGACAGAATGCACCCTTCCACTTCTGTCCCTTCTTTAGCATCTTCTATAGTCTTCAAATCCAAAAGAACATGTGTCGTACAATGCTTGACACAAGAAAATCTCTAGTTTCAACTGACATAGCTTTGGAAAAGGACTCTGCAGTTTATCTACAGAGATAACACTTGAAATAATCTCAGAACTGTATTTCAAAGGTAGTACCGACCTCCTCTAGTTGCTACCACTCATCCTAATTCTCAGATGTCACTAAACTCTGGAGTCAAACTGCCCAGAATAAAGGTTCGACGCACTGATCCTAAGTGACATTTTGCTGTTTAGTCAAACTGCAGTTTAAATGCTTCTTCTGCTATAGGGAATGAAGGCAAGCACACAGATATTATAGCTGCTGTTCTTTCCTTTCCAAATTACACATCATATGCCAGACATACTTTTGTTCACCTCAATATATAATGATCTGGCAATCTGTTAATAAAAGCTAAGGATTTCATCATTTAATTGATTTCTTCCACGACCAAGCTCTTTTATTTTTGGTAGTTGAAATTTCAACAGCAACCCAGCAATCAGCATAAGCATTTCAAAACAATTTATATATTTGTTTATATGTGAATACTTGTAAGTGATGGGTAAAACACACAGGCTTGGAGACACTAAAATGTTGGTTGTAGGTGGTTTACACAGAACTCAAGCCAATGCAGTGTATAAGTGAAGAGGGCAAGAGCCAATTTGGCTGTTGATTCCACCAAAGACTCTGACAAATTGGAATTAAGTTGTAAAATGTGGTTTGTGCAACAAGAATTCACACTAATGAACAGAGGAATCATTGCACTTGGAATTTAGGGAATTTGAAAAAAAAACCTGTGGTATCAAAGCTTGGTTGCTCTCATACCACAAAATGACATCAATTTAATAAGAGCCTAACCTGCAGGCAAGGTGAAGAAGAGAAAACTTAACAGAAAATAAGCATAGAAACAACATTCTTCCTCCAAGAACTTATTTCGTCTCCTTGGCTATTGTCAAATTTAAAATAAATAGCACAGTAGTGAAATTTATAAGTTCGAAGATTGGAAATATTTTAGAGTCAAATTGTTGCCAAAGATTTCAATCTAATCTTTTTAAGCGTCAAGGCACATCAAAGTGCAGAACCTCTCAAATATGTAAACAGTAGTGACATCAAAATCCAACATTTATAGTCTTCCTTTCATATTTGCTTCTCTTTTTGATTAATCTCTGCTGCAAAATTTAGAATTGAACATATCAAATCAAGTCTCAAGAAAATTAGTACATTCTTCCCTGTCGAGGGTTGTCTTTCAACCAGTGTTGTGAAAATCGCGATAAAATCGTGATAAATTCAAATTATCGCAATTTTTTTGATACAACGATTTTATTGCGCTTTTTATGCGAAATTATCGCGGGTAATTTTTTTTGGCTGATTTTTATGAAATTATTGCGATAAATTCGAATTTATCGCGATAACAATTGAAATTATTGTGGGGGTCTCCGGCAGCGAGGTTTTATAATGTTTTTTTTTGGTTTTTTTATGAAATCATTTGCACAGTCAGGGCAGCGAGGTTTTATAAGGGATGCTAAATGTTCGAAATGCAATTTTTTTTTTAAAGAAACAAATAATTTTTGAGTGGGGCAGATTAATGATCAAGTCTAGGCCCTAGTATTGATATGCTATTCATGGTAATGTTAAATTCTTAAAGTAAAAGGATGATTTTCATCCTTTTACTTAAATTTTTAACATTACCATGAAATGACTCAGGATGTTTGAGAGTGGTTCCGGCCTCATTGGATTTCATATGGAGAAAGTAGAATTTTAGATTTCATTCAAAATACAGCAGACTTGTCAGCTTTTCAGGATTTCAGGATTGGGAGATTGTAATGTTTCCAGGTGACATCACCTGCCCGAGCTACCCCTGCCACTAGTAGAGGATGTGGTCTACCTCCTATAGCTCCTACTTCTAGTTCTTCAACTTCTAGAGCATAGCAGACTCCACTGCCAACTCCACCAGCATCAACATCTACATCTAGAGGGAAAGGGAAAGCTGTGGCATTTTCTCGCAAGAGGGGCAGAGGAAATCAATAGGATTAGACTTTAGTTATTTTCTTCATTTTATTGTATATGACATTATGACATGATGAGATACATTATTATATTTTTTGTTGATATTTTGAGGCTGAGTTGGGACTCAGGAGTCAGGACTTACTATTCAGGACATGATTCAATGTTATATGTGATTTTAGCACTAGAAATGATATTAAACATCTTATGTATTAGTTATTTTATCATATTTATGTGTCAATGTATTTATTTTATGTTTTAGATGGTTTAGATATTAAAAAAATTGAATATTTTTGTATCAAACGATTTTTTCCCGATTGTTTCCAATCATTTCCCGATAATTACGATTTTTTCCGATTTTTTCCTCGCACCGATATTATCCCGATAATGATTAATGCAACATTGCTTTCAACATTATAAAGATGGTCTTTGAGCCTTATAGGCTATAGGATATTGTCATTTTTGTGGCTTTATGGGCCCAAAGACTATTCTCAAGTTTTTTTTTTTTTTATCCTAGGTCTTTTGAGAAGTTCCTTACAGAGAAACTCAATCATCAATAAATAATTTCGTAAGTCATCCCTTGCTTTTGCTCCGAACTGTTATGACACTAGTTCTGATGCAGGAAAAGAAAGAAGAATGCATACTTAATGAATATGAAGTGAGTGTGATATTAGAGGTGATTAATGACTGTTTAATTGAGGGGAAACAAGGTAAGGCGGCAACTCCCTTTTAAGGGAAGCTGCTTCACATATGAGAAGAATTAGGGATTGGCCAGCATTAACAGGAAAAAAAATGTATGGCTGATTAGACATTAGAGATTCAAAGAAGGATGGCTTGGCCACAGTCAGCCCACCTAAGCAGATCTTGGACACCCTGACTTATGGTGTAACCAAACAATTCGCTAGTATAGATAAACCTCCAAATTCTTCATATTATTTCATTCTCTCTCCTGCTGTCTGCAGTTATTTGCATTTATTCATTAATATAGGATTCTCTACATCTAGAGTTATATTAACTTATTCTCCAAGTGTGGCCATTGCAAATCATATGTGAATTTTCGCTGGCTTTAGGCCTAATCCTACTAAGTATTTTCTATGAAAGGGAACCGCCGTCATTTTGGTACTGGGGCCTCCTATGTGGAAAATTTTGTGTGTTTTGTTTGGTGGCATACATGTTTCTATTATATAAAGTCACCTACTTTTGAAAGGCCTGGGAAACCACATAATACAAATTTCAAAAGGCTTTTTGGGCAACAACTCCCAAAATCAACAAAATTCACAAAAATTGGGTGTCTCAACAAAATTCACAAAAATTGGGTGTCTCAGCTTAGTTTCAGCAGTTGGAATTTGTTGTTCTTGGTGCCTATGCACAACTCCAAATTTTTTCTCTCTCACATACTCCAAAGTCCCAAATTCAAGTTTGTTAATTTTAGGTATGTTCTATGCTAGAGAAATTTATTTCAATTTTCACAATTAGCTCAATATCTTTTCTAGATTAGCAATCACATCATCATTAAAGTAAACTGCAAATAGAACATAAATATAAATTGTAGAAGACAAGCCAAGACAAGAGGACACAAGATGTGGCGCTAGCCAGGGACAAACCCCAATGTGGGGAAACCCTTGATCAATTCTTCTTATATGTTCTTTAATAGTTTAGCAGAGAGAGAGATAGTACGTTTACAACTGAAGTCAACACTTTGACTTATCTAGATAAGAGCATAGATCATCTCTAAGAAGATGATACATGAGATCAACTGATTCTCCAAGGTGACTCCTTCACCTACCGTTGTGTTGCATTTCGTCATCATGCTGCACCTCACCGTGCTGCACCATGCTGCACCCATCATCACTATGCTGCTATGTGCCATTGTTGCACCATGTTGCCATACTGGCCTATGTGCTGGTTGCGCCTTGCTTGCTTGTTGTCCCTAGCATGCTTGTTGCATGCTAGCTATCCCTTGCATGCTAGCTGTACCAATACATGCTTGCTGCACTAAGTATCATGCTGCTGTCCCAATATTAGTTTGTTGTCCCTTGCATGCTTGCTGTAACATTGCATGCTTGGTGTATTTGCTGCTAAGTACCATACAACTGTCCCAATGTTAAGTTAGTTGTCCCTTGCATGCTATTCTCCTTCGGAGACAGATGCTTTGGCTGAAACCCCAGATAAACACTCCGACAACTCCTTAGCTCCAATCTGCCTCACGAAAAACCCCAACGTCAGCCTCTAGGGACTGCGTCAGCCTTTTCTTCCCTCTGCGTCAGCTTTCCTAGTAGTTTCGGCAGTTCTCGATAGTTTTGACTATTCCCAGCAGTTCCGGCTTTTGCCCTCTGCGTCAGCTTTCTCGGCAGTTCTGGTCTCTGCCCTTTGCGCCAGCTTTCTCGGCTGTTTCGACAGTTCCCAACAGTTCCGGCTATTCCCGATAGTTTCGACCTTTGCCGTTTGCGTCAACTTTCCTGGCTGTTCTGGCAGTTCTCGATAGTTCCAACTTCTGCCCTCTGCGTCAGCTTTCTTGGCTATTCCGGGAGTTCTTGGCAGTTCCGGCTTCTGTCCTCTGCGTCAGCTTAACTAGCTGTTCTGGCAGTTCCCGGCAGTTCCGGCTTCTGCCCTCTGCATTAGCTTTCCTGACTGTTCTGGCAGTTCCCGGCAGTTCCGGGAGTTCCTGGCAGTTCTGGATTCTGCCCTCTAGATTAGGGTAGCGTTATCCCTTAGGATCTCTTCTCCTACTAAAACCCAAAGGCAAGTAGAGCGGAAGAGATCCCGAGTGTGTTGAAATGACTTGAAGGCCACCTCTATTTATACTAAAATGTTGAGCACAAGTGGGGTTTATTTGGTTGCTGTCCGACCTTGACGAATTGTCTCATAACACGAATAAATTCATATCTCCATGAATACTTATCGGAATCGGATGATCTTTAGATCAATCCTACACCTCTCGATGAGAGGGATCTAAGAAAAATATCAGCTTCCATTAATAAGATGACCCACATGGAGTTTGGCCCTAGTTTCCAATTTTAATACTCCCTCTCAACTAGGGAGAACTCCATCCGCTGATCCATATGTTTGATTGTACTATCTTTGCCATCAGTGCCTTGCATTGCTCTACTTTGCTCTGCTGAACCATGAAGAATAATTGATCGAGAATGTCTCATACCATTCTCTACTGACTCGAAGTCAGTTCCATATGAAGAGAGCGTGTCATATCACTCTTATTGACCCGAAGTCAGTTTTATTGATCCCAGATCAATTTTATTGATTCCAGATCAATTTTATTGATCCCAGATCAATGGAGGTCATCCTAGCATAGGGAGTACGATAGATACAACGATGCGTTCATCGATAGTACTACTATGGTTCGTAACCCCATTTCCCTGCTCATTGATCAGATGAGAGGTACTTCCCATGATTTCCAGAGTGCATGGGTAGGATGCCTCGACAGGAGAACTAATCATCCTGTCCACAGGAGAATGAATCATCCTGCCCCACAGTCGCCACGGGAGAACTAATCATCCTGTTTCACTGTTGCCACGGGAGAACTAATCATCCTGTTTCACAGTTGCCACGAGAGAACTAATCATCCTGTTCCATAGTTTCCACGAGAGAACTAATCATCCAGGCCCACAGGAGAACTAATCATCCTGTTCCATAGTTGCCATGGGGTATCATAGGGGAAGGTTGAACTTGTCATCCTGTACATAGCGCACCACTAGGGGAGGGTGAGTCGCCCTGTGGTCGTATGTTGCTCTAGTAAGTACCCCAACCCCCCAGAGCTCAATGCATGCAACATGTAGGACCCTTATAAGGAGGTCTCTCAACGATTCCAAATTGTTCGGGAAAGTCACAAATTTGACCTTTCCCCGGGGCTTCAACAAAATGTTTGCAACCTGTACATCAGTCTCAATGCGATGGAGCCTTCTCGCTCATCGACTTACCATATCCCAGATAAGGCAGTATCTGATGTCTATCTGTTGGAGCAATCATCGAATACGAGATTCCTCAACAATCGAATCCTCCCCTGGTTGTCACAGAGAATCATAGTGGTATTCATCATGTGTACAAACAGCTCACTGAAGAGCTTCCACAACCAGGCAGCTTCACAGGAGATTATACTCGTAGCTATGTATTCGGTCTCAGTGGTGCTTATAACAACCGACTTCCGCTTCTTGCTCATCCATGATATCGAAGTAGAATCCAAAGAGAACCAACACGTAGAAGTGCTCTAGTGATCCTCCACACTGCCTGCCCAGTCAACATTCGAATAATCATGCAGCTTCATATTTCCAGCAGTGTATCTCAATCTGTGAGAGATTGTGCCCCGAAGATATCTCAAAAGATTCTTGGCACCAATCTAGTGAGGTTCAACCAAATATGAGCTCACCATGCTAACTGGAAAACATGTCCAGATGAAAGTTCTCCAAGAACATCAATGCAAATGAGTTTATGAAACTCAGAGGCATTTCCCAAATCTGGTCGAGCATCATCACCAAATAACTTCTGAAAGTTAAGATCCTCAAGGTAGTCACAGGCTTGGAGTTTACCATTCCACATTCGGAATCCAACTCCCTCTTACTTCTGCAAGTGAGAGGGTTTGCACCTGTTTGAAATAGGTCGTCCTCAGAAGGTGTTGGTATGAGAGGTCTATCATCCACAACCTTTAAACAATGGTTTGGATCGGCTTCACTCTTAGTGAATCTCAACTTCATCTGACAGTTATCAATCCTCTCATACTACGCCCGGGGAGTTTTGCTTCAAGCCATAGAGGGCTTTCTTCCACCTACATACGTGAGATTCCTGATCATGAATCTCAAATCCCTTGGGTTGTTCCAAACCTATGGACCTGCTACATGAGGGGAATGGTTCCCTTGTAAGATTTTCCTTCGATACATATCAGACATGTACTTTCATGCTCTTTTTGAATTCAGGCATCCCTGTCACCATCTGACTCACAAACCTCCGGTGCTATGTGTTAATGGACATGGTCCCCAGTGGAATTCCTGCAACTTGATACAATCCTGAACTCAAAAACATCTTTGAAAATTCTATTTTCAAACATGTACCTTTCCATCGATGAGTGCCACCTTGTAACCTTTGACTTCCATTGCCGAAATGGACACCAGGTTCTTCTTGCGATCAGGTGCATAAAAGAGATTCTGTAAATGAATTGAGTTACCCTCATACAATTGAGGGGTAACATTCTCTACACCCTTTCCGGGATAGGTGGCATCGACTCCAAGTATAATCCTGCAAGTGTTTCCATCTCTACCAAATTAGAGAGTGCACTCTTCTATCCGATGAAGTGCCTTGAAGCACTACAATCAATAAGCCAGATTCCCAAAGAATCTGAAGGAGAGGGCCAATACAAGATAACGCTTCTTTATCTTATCAAAGACAACATTTGATTCTTCATACCTGGGGTTCCTTGCTTTCTTTGAAGAGTCGGCCATTTCCTTGATGACCTGCATTACTTGTCATTCCTTTCATCATTGAAGATGTCCCTGGAATGATTGTTATCTTCATCAAGAGACGCGTCTCTACCATTCAGACCAGTGTTGAAAATATCGGTATCGGCAAAATATCGGCGAGGGTCCAGAAAATATCTTATCGGCAATATCGGCGAAAATATCGGCAAATATCGACAAGCATAAAAAATAATTTTTTCAAATTTTTAAATATAGCCGATATTTTCAAAATATCGCGATATTTTGCCGATATTTTCCGATATTTGCCGATATTTTGAAAATATCGCGATATTTTCTCGGCGATATATCGTTTTGCCGAAAATATCGCGATATTTCTGAATATCGCCGATATATCGCCGATATTATCAACAGTGATTCAGACACTCCTTCGCATAATGGCCGAACTTATGGCAACCAAGGCATTTGCCTTTCCTTCCACCCTTAGATCCAGACTTCCCAATGAAGTGATCTTTAGGTAGGCCATTAGAAACTTCCGCTGTGCCATCCTGATAATATTCTTTGCTTCGACTTCACCCTTGGTGAATTTGAAGAGGGATGAGGAACCCATTGATCCTTTTGTCTTTTCCCAGCTGTCTTCGGTGATTGCTCTTTCACTCTTGCTTGGGCTTTGTCTTCACCTCAGCTCTGATACCATGTTAATTTTAGATATGTTCTATGCTAGAGCAATTTATTTCAATTTTCACAGTTAGCTCAATATCTTTTCTAGATTAGCAATCACATCATCATTAAAGTAAATTGCAGATAGAACATAAATATAAATCGCAAAAGACAAGCCAAGATGGTGGCTTGGGTGCAGGCGATATGGACAACCTCTCAAATATGGCTATAAATTCTTCGATTTCATGTTGAATCTCCCTTTCTTCTTCTGATAGCGTATCAGTCATCTAACAGTAAAACCAAGGTTGCATGAAACGGGGAAACAGGTACGAGTTTCCGAAACGGGAAGCGATACGAAACGCGACCTCCCCAAATTTTGGAAACAGGGAAACGCGAATATATATATATATATATAGGAATTTAAGAATATGTGCAATCATAAAGCATATATGATACATTCTAATTTATTACATTATGATAAAATTGTCAATTGTCAATGCATAGACTATAAGTATCTAAATTTACATCACATTTACTCATGAATAATCACATAATGAAAATAGAAATATCCAAAATCAGCCACGAGAAATTTCTAATTTTTTGTCTCGTGGTTGATTGGGAGTCTCCTCCTACATAGTCGAATGACCTTAGTGCTCTTGATTAAATACAAGTTTCATACCCTAGTACCCTACATTCTCTTGATTATTGGGAGTCTCCCTGCATAGAGGGCTTTGTTCTCTCGATTAAATACAAGTTCCATACCCTAGTACATGATAAAATCCAATGGAAACATTGAAATCCCCCAATCCTGAAATCCTGAAAAACAGATAAGTCTGCTGGATTTTGAGTAAGATCTAAAATTCTACTTTCTCCATATGAAATCCAATGACGGCGAAACCACTCTCAAACATCCTGAGTCATTTCATGGTAATGTTAAAAATTTAAGTAAAAGGATAAAAATGAAAAATAAAGGAGAATATCACTTTTACTTTAAGAGTTTAACATTACCATGAACTGCATATCAACACTAGGGCAAACAAATGTAAGAGATCTACATTAGAAAAAAAAAATTAAAAAACAAATGTTTTTTTGGGGGAAATGTGGCCCGTACGGCCGGAAACGCGTTTCCAGGCCGTACGGTATGAGGAAACGCGTTTCGTTTCGTTTCCCCTGGCGAAACGCCCCCTAGGGCCACGTTTCCTGCAACTTAGAGTAAAACTGATGGCCACATGGGTTTTTCCCCAATCACCCTTATCTTGGTTATGGTTCACAATTAACAAACTGGCCTCTGTTCCTATCGGAATTGTAAATCCATAGGATTTACACAAAAATACTATTGGCACTTTAGTAAATGGGGAAACTGTGTTTTCAACTCAAAATATACTATCGGCGGGGATTTTGTTCCAAAGGAACAAAATACACTATTGACACTTATAATCATTGTCACGGCTTACAAAAATGCTTTGTGTAAATTCCGAAGAATTACACCATCAGCACGGTAATAGTCAAAGTATTGCATTATACGCAATATACACTATTGGCCCCTTTCAATGCTCTTCCTCCGATGCGATAACACATGGTGTTATCGGAGATCGCAATCGGTGACTCCACTGTTCCAAAGGCCTGACTCTTTTCGCTCCCACCTTGCGATGTGATAACAATTGTAGACTCGATAACTTATTAAAGTCTCCCTATAGCATTTGGGCTCTAGTAGTGTCACGCTATAGGAGTTCGGTGCTTTAAATGGTCTTTCGCTCCACTTGAGGTCCTGCGATGCGATATTGGTTCGGACTCGATATGGGTATGAAACAAATCTAATAGAATTTCAGGTCCAAAACTATACTCTGGCTAAGTGAATTTTTCGATTTCTCTGTGTAAAACAGAGTTTTATCTACGAGACTTAACAATGCATTTAAGAAGCTTGCGCTCGCCGATATGAAGGGAAAACTCCCCAACGAGTCTAATATTAAGAGTTAATTGAAAAACAACAATTGAATCTCCATTAATACACGCGGAATCACACAACCAGAGGACTGATACGTGTATAAAATACCAATTAACAGTCAATAATCAAACGCAGAGAGATATTTTTTTTCTTCAAATGATAATGCTTCTGGCCCTCTCGCTGTAGAGCGTCCTGTTATTTTATTTATAATTAATAGATAGAGCCTTCTCGACCATTATCCTTTACAAAAACATGGCTTTTACATAAGTGATTTAAAGCAATAAAGCTACTACAACTTTTATAAAGCGACTTATTACAACTTGATCTTTGTTCTAATTTTATCATTATCCTAAGCTAGAAAAGCATGAAAATTTGTTGGCTAAAGGACCCCACTCCCTTGCCTGTAGATTTTTTTTGGATTTTTGGAATATGTTTGAAGATTTTTCCCTCTAAGTCACATGCTTCTGCATCAGACTCTCGAGGACAAAATTCTTCATGGGCTCCTGTCCATGACTTCATCTACAAAACTGCCTAGTTTTTGTAGCATATCTTCTGTAACCCAAGTAGCTTCAGTAGTTGGCTGTCCCTTCCATTTTACCAAATACTGGAAGTACTCTCGTCCCCTTGTCTTCTTAAACACCTTCTTGTCTAGAATTCTTTCTGGCTGCAACTCCTTTGCTGTGGGTAACTGTTTTACCCAGTCAATCTCTTGGTTCTCTTGATCTGGTGCTGTATCATCTGCATTTTCACCTTCATACTTGTACAGGTCTGTAACATTAAAAAATGGTGATATTCCAACATCATGGGGTAACTCAATCTCATATGCATTTGCAGAAAACTTTCTTAACACTCTGTATGGTCCAATTTTCTTGAATTTCAGTTTGTTATACTCCCTCTTTGGAAACCTCTCCTTTCTGAGATGTGCTAAAACCAAATCGCCAACTTCAAAGTTCACCTCTCTTCTTCTTATGCCTGCTCTGGTTTTATACTTGATGTTGCTATCCTGCAGTTTCTGCTTCACTTGTTCATGTATTGCTTGCATTTCTGAAACAAAATCTTCATCCTCTGCACTTCTCATCTCTTCTTTTCCCAAATTTCTTAATTCAGATATTCCTCTTGGATGCATTCCATAAACAATATGGAATGGACTCTACTCCTGTTAGCTGAGTCATTATATGCATACTCAGCTTGTGCTAACACTTGATCCCATTGCTTTGGATATTCTGTAGTAAGGCTCCTTAAAAAATTGCCTAAACTCCTGTTCACCACTTCAGTCTGTCCATCAGTTTGTGGATGATAGGCAGAACTGAAACTTAATTTAGTTCCCAGCTTCTTCCATAATGTCCTCCAGAAATGTCCAACAAATTTGGAATCCCTGTCTGAGACAATACTTTTGGGCAACCCATGCAATCTTACAATCTCCTTAGAAAACAAATTAGCAATGTGAGAAGCATCACTAGTTTTATAACATGCAATAAAGTGTGCCATTTTTGAAAATCTGTCCACTACAACAAAAATTGAATCATTACCTCTTTGAGTCTTTGGTAAGCCCAACACAAAATCCATACTTACCATATCCCAAGGCCTATCTGGAATTGGTAATTGGATATACAAACCTGTGTTTTGGCTCCTTCCCTTTGCATATTGACAAATTTTGCAAGTTTTCACATACTTCTCCACTGTAGATTTCATTTTTGGCCAGAAATAAAATCTGTTTAGCTGTTCATAGGTCTTCTCTATGCCAAAATGTCCTGCAAGTCCTCCACTATGCTTTTCTTTAATTACATTCTCCCTCATTGAACATTTTGGTATGCACAGCTGATTTTTCTTAAACAACAGTCCATCTTGTAAGAAGTAATCCAACCATCTACTCCTATCCGTCAAAACAAGATTTTTACAAGCCTCAAATGCCTCTTTAAAATCTGAATCAGTCTCATACAATTCTTTAAGAAAATCAAAACCCAACACTTGGATTTGACTCTCTTGAAATAATACATTCCTCCTACTTAAGACATCTCCAAATTTATTTGATTGGCCATTTATATGCTTCAAAACAAAATGGAAACCTTGGAGATACTCTATCCATTTAGCATGTTTCTGGCTGAGCTTTGGCTACTGCATTATAAACTGTGGTGCATGGTTATCTAAATAAAGGATAAATTCTTTTGACATTAAATAATGCCTCCATTATTTTAATGACTACACAACTGTGTAGAACTCCTTGTCATAAGAAGAATACTTCCTCTTTGAATCATTCAACTTTTCACTAAAATAGGCTATTGGTCTATCTTCCTGGCTTAAAACACCTCCAATTGCTTCTCCACTGGCATCACACTTCACTTGAAAAGGTTTGTTAAAATCAGGTAGAACCAAAATAGGGTTTTTAGTAATTTTCTTCTTTAACAGCTGAAAATTCTTCTTTGCTTCAGCAGTCCATCTAAATGGCTGTTTGTCCTTCTTTATGGTCTCAATAATAGGTGCATCTATCTTACTAAAATTCTTGATGAATTTTCTATAAAAGCTAGCAAGACCATGAAAACTCCTTACCTCAAAAACACTCTTGGGTGAAGGCCACTCCATAATTGCTTTGATCTTCTCTGGATCCATCTTCAGCCCTTCACTAGAAATAACAAAACCCAAGTACACTAGCTCTTCTTTCACTTCTTCAAATTCAGCAATAATTTCTCTTGCTGCAGCCTTTGCAAAACATAATTTAGATTTCTTACATGCTCCTCCTTAGACCTGCTGTAAACTAACATATCGTCCAAATATACTATTACAAACTTACCAATGAACTCTTTAAGAACTTTATTCATTAGTCTCATAAATGTACTTAATGCATTTGACAACCCAAAAGGCATTACTCTCCACTCATACAATCCTCATTTGTCTTAAAAGTAGTTTTCCACTCATCACCTTCTCTTATTCTTATCTGATGATACCCACTTTTAAGATATAGTTTTGAAAAATACTTTGCTCCACTCAAGCAATCCATTAAATCTTCAATTCTAGGCAAAGGAAATCTGTACCTGATTGTGATTTTATTAATGGCTCTTGAATTTGTACACATTCCCTAGCCTCCATCTTTCTTTGGACTTGGCACCATTGGTACTGTGCAAGGACTCAAGCTTTCTCTAATCAGCCCTTTGTCAAACAATTCTTGCACTTGCTTTCTAACTTCTTCATTTTCTGTAGGAGTCATTCTGTAAGCTGCTTTGTTAGGTAGACTTGCTCCAGGAATCAAATCTATATGATGGCTAATTCTTCCAATGGGTGGCAACTCATTTGGCAAATCATCAACAATAATGTCACAATATTTCTCCAACATTTCTTGAATTTCAATGGGTAAATCAGAAACTTTAGTAGAAGTCATTATTACCTTGGGCTGGAAAATTACAACAAAATTTACCTCATTTTCTTCAATTTGCTTCAAGTATTCCTTTTCTCCAAGTAACAGAGTTTTTGGATCAGTCTTCTTCCCTGGTACATCTTCTTCTTGCAGAGGCAGCAACGTATGATTGACACCATCCTTTCCAAACTTGTAGGTGTTTCTTTTTCCATCATGCATGGCTCCTCTGTCATATTGCCAAGGTCTTCCAAGCAATATGTGACACACATCCATTGGCATCACATCACATACAATTTTATCTTTATACTTGCCCACCTGAAATTCCACTTCACACTATTCATTTACCAACAATTGATGTCCCTTTGGCAACCATGACACCTTGTAAGGTGTTGGATGTTTCATTGTTTTCAAGTTCAATTTCTCCACCACTTCTGTAGAGACCAAATTATCAGTGCTGCCACTATCAATGATCATTTGGCAACATTTCCCTTGGACTTTACACACTGTCCTAAATAAAGTCTTTCTTTGTGATGGTTCAACCACCTCCTTTGCTGGCTTGAGAAAAACTTTATTAATTACCAAAGATTCTCCTCTCTCTGGTATATTTTCTTCTTCTGTCACTATTGCTGCTGGTGCTTCTCCCTCAGCTTGAGCAACAATGACATTCCTCTGATTTGTTTTTGCATTCTCTGGGCACTCAAAAGCTTTGTGTCCCAGTTTGTTACATCTGTAACATCTTATTTTTCTGCCTCTTCCTCTAGAAAAACTCCCTCTGCCTCTTGCACCACCTCATGTGGGTGCATGCCGGGTTGAGCTGCTACTAGCTCCATCTTTAGGTGCTGTAGATCTTCCTCTACCACCTTGACTTCCCCTTCCTCGGAAAGTACCTCTCCCTCTAGCAGACTGCTTCCTCATGAGTTTTTCTTCAGCTTTTAGTGCTATCTGATAAGCTTCCTCTACTGTTTTAGGAGACAGTAGACTTATCTCATCTTGAATGCCCATCCTAAGACCATTCATATATCTAGCCACCTTCTCATCTGTATCCTGGGCTTCTCCAGCTCTTATGCTTACCTTGTAGAACTCCTCTGTGTATTCTTTCACTGTCAAAGATCTCTGTCTAAGATTTTGCATTTTTCTGAACAAGGTTGGCTGATAATTACTCGGGAGAAACTTACTTCTTAGTTTTGCTACTATCTTGCTCCAATTCTTGATTGGTTGCTTGCCAAGTCTCTTCCTTTCTGCCTGTACACCATCCCACCAAAGCGCTGCATGGCCTTTTAGCTTGGTGCCAACAAACTTCACTCTCTTCTCATCTTCTGTTTCTTCATAATCAAAGAATTTCTCCATGCCATTAATCCAGTCTATCAATTCTTTTGGATTCAGTCCTCCTTCATATATTGATACCTCTGTCTTTGGCCTGGCTGTGGATCTCAACATTGACTGAAAGAACCTCATCTCAGGAGTAACTGTTACAGCTTCCTCCTCTGCAGCTTCAACTTTAGGTTCACTAACATCTCCATCATCTGTGTTCCTGCCTGTTGTTAATGCATCCAATCTAGCTTGCATTTGTTGCACAACTTCCATTACTTCAGTGTTTGCAACAGGCTGTCCTCTTCCACCACGTCCTCGTCCTCTTCCAAATCTGAAAGCCATAGTAACTTTCCTTCTCCTGCTTCTGAGATTCAATCCAATGTCAGCTGACTACTCTGATACCACTAATGGTGGCCTGGGTGCAGGCGATATGGACAACCTCTCAAATCTGGCTATAAATTCTTCAATTTCAGGCTGAATCTCCCTTTCTTCTTCTGATTGCGTATCAGTCATCTAACAGTAAAACTGACGACCACATGGGTTTTTCCCCAATCACCCCTATCTTGGTTATGGTTCACAATTAATAAACTGTTCTTTGTTCCTATCGGAACTATAAATCCATAGGATTTACACAAAAATACTGTCGACGCTTTAATAAATGGAGAAACTATGTTTTCAACGCAAAATACACTATCGGCGGGGATTTTGTTCCAAAGGAACAAAATACACTATTGGCGGGGATTTTGTTCCAAAGGAACAAAATACACTATCGATGCTTTTAATCACAGTCACGGCTTATAAACAGGCTTTGTGTAAATTCCGAAGAATTACACTATCGGCATGGTAATAGTTAAAGTATTGCATTATATGCAATATACATTATCGGCCCCTTTCAATGCTCATTCTCCGATGCGATAACACATGGTGTTATCGGAGATCGCAATCGGTGACTCCATTGTTCCAAAGGCCTGACTCTTTCTGCTCCCACCTTGCGAGGCAATAACAATTGCGGACCCAATAACTTATTAAAGTCTCCCTATAGCGTTTTGGCTCAGGTAGTGTCGCGCTATCGGAGTTCGATGCTTTAAATGGTCTTTCGCTCCACTTGAGGTCCTGCGATGCAATATTGGTTCGGCCCCGATATGCGTATGAACCAAATCTAATAGAATTTCAAGTCCAATATTGGTTCGGCCCCGATATGCGTATGAACCAAATCTAATAGAATTTCAAGTCCAAAACTATACTTTGGCTAAGTGAATTTTTCGATTTCTCTGAGTAAAACAAAGTTTTATCTGCAGGAATTAACAATGCATTTAAGAAGCTTGCGGTCGCCGATATGAAGGGAAAACTCCCCAATAGGTCTTATATTAAGAGTTAATTGAAAAACAACAATTGAATCTCCATTAATACACACATAATCACACAGAACCAGGACTGATACGTGTATAAAATACCAATTAACAGAGAGTTAATAATCAGATGCAGAGAGAGATTTTTTTTTCTTCAAATGATAATGCTTCCGGTCCGCTCGCTCTAGAGTGTCCTGTTATTTTATTTATAATTAATAGATATAGCCTTCTCGGCCATTATCCTTTACAAAAACATGGCTTTTACATAAGTGATTTAAAGCAATAAAGCTACTACATCTTTTATAAAGCGACTTATTACAACTTGATCTTTATTCTTAATTTTATCATTATCCTAAGCTAGAAAAGTATGAAAATTTGCTGGCTAAAGGACCCCACTCCCTTGCCTGTAGATTTTTTTTTGGATTTTTAGAATATGTGTGAAGATTTTTCCCTCTAAGTCACATGCTCCTGCATCACAAGACAAGAGGACACAAGATGTGGCGCTAGCCAGGGACAAACCCCAATGTGGGGAAACCCTTGATCAATTCTTCTTATATGTTCTTCAATAGTTCAACAGAGAGAGAGAGAGAGATGGTACTTTGACTTATCTAGATAAGAGCATAAATCATCTCTAAGAAGATGATACATGAGATCAGTTGAAGACATGCTGCTTCAACTGATTCTCCAAGGTGACTCCTTCACCTATTGTTATGCTGCATTTTGTCATCATGTTGCACCTCACCGTGCTGCACCATGCTGCACCCATCATCACTATGCTGCATCTCATCATGCTTCATTAATCATGATTGTACCCATCACTGTACTGCATTATGTGCCATTGCTGCACCATGTTGCCATACTGACCTATGTGCTGGTTGCACCTTGCTTGCTTGTTGTCCTTAGCATG
This sequence comes from Pinus tabuliformis, assembly GCA_031772625.1. Lineage (NCBI taxonomy): Eukaryota > Viridiplantae > Streptophyta > Pinopsida > Pinales > Pinaceae > Pinus > Pinus tabuliformis. The sequence goes on along the minus strand of CM062818.1, from coordinate 573,879,405 downwards.
CTTGTTAGCTGTCCCTTCCATGCTAGCTGTACCAATACATGCTTGCTGCACTAAGTATCATGTTGCTATCCCAATATTAGTTTGTTGTCCCTTGCATGCTTGGTGTACTTGTTGCTAAGGGCATACAACTGTCTCGATGTTAGTTAGTTGTCCCTTGCATGTTGTTCTCTTCCGAGGCAGATGCTCCGGCTAAAACCCCGGATAAACACTCCGACAACTCCTTAGCTCCAATCTACCCCGGATAAACACTCCGACAGCTCCTTAGCTCCAATCTGCCCCATGAAAAACCCCAACGTCAACCTCTAGGGACTACGTTAGCCTTTTCTGCCCGTTGCGTCAGCTTCCCCGGCAGTTCCCGACAGTTTCGGTTATTCGCGGCAGTTTCGGCGTCTACCCTCTGCATTAGCTTTCTTGGCAGTTCTAGCTTCTACCCTTTGCGTCAGCTTTCCTGGCTATTCCGGTAGTTCCCGACAGTTCCAGTTGTTTCCGACAGTTCCGGCTTCTGCCCTCTACGTCAACTTTCTTGGCTGTTTCGGCAGTTCCTTGCAGTTCCAGGTTCTGCCCTCTGCGTCAGCTTTCTTGGTAGTTCCGACAGTTCCCTGCAGTTCCGGCTTTTGTCTTTTGTGTCAGCTTTCTTGGCTGTTCCAATAGTTCCCGGCAGTTCCGGCTTCTGCCCTCTGCGTTAGCTTTCCTGGCTGTTTTGGCAGTTCTCGGCAGTTCCGGCTTCTGCCCTCTAGATTAGTGCAGCGTTATCCCTTAGGATCACTCCTCCTACTAAAACCCAAAGACAAGTAAAGAGGAAGAGATCCCAAGTGTGTTGAAATGACTTGAAGGCCACCTCTATTTATACTAAAATGTCGAGCACAAGTGGGGTTTATTTGGTTGCTGGCCGACTTTGACGAATTGTCCCATAACACAAATAAATTCATATCTCCATGAATACTTATTGGAATCGGATGATCTTTATATCAATCCTACACCTCTCGATGAGAGGGATCAAAAAAAATATCAACTTCGGTCCCAACAGTGATATTCTATAATTCAAAAATAGTAAGATTCATATTTCTGATACAACTAATATCAAGACAACATCTTTTGACTTAGAATTCCATGAATAACTAATTTCTTTTTGATTTCAACCATTTTGGAGAACTAGCCTAATATTTGTATGTCATTTACTCTTATAAGAACTATACTACCTAAAGATAATATAAAGACAATACGATGAATAACTTTCTTTCCATGTACAGGTTGATGGTTATAATATAAATTTTATGGTTCTAGCAACTTACTTTATGTACATCTGAGATGTCTCATCTGCTTATCTTTCACTGCTTGCATGCATGAATATCAAAAGCTATAGATGTGTAAGAACCTCAGTCATTGTGGGCAAGAAGGGTAATCTTGGGATACATGGTAGTCACCTCAATCAACAAGCTGGTAGAATTGGTATATAATACCTGCTTCTTTAGGACTCAAAATATGACCAAGGGACATAAGCCCGAGGGTGTATAGGATGTCCAAATCACGCTCACCGTAGCGGTTTGGCCATATGGGAACAAACAGTATCCCACTATGCATATTGGAAAGAGGAACAAAGCCCTAATCCGTTAAATGATAACTCTCTCTGACAAAAAACTCAATCCTGAAATCAAATTTTATTAGTGCCCTTATGAAGAGAAGGCAAAGCAAACAACCAATATTTCGGAAGTAAAGTATTGTCTTCTATCCAACATGTCCACATGAAGATCAACACCAAAAGTGTGTGCTTTCTTTCTAGGCCATTGATAATTTGTCAATATTCAATAGTGAATCTATTTTCAAGTTGAAAAGTATTAATGCCACATGCAAAAAAATTTTCCAGGCACTTATGCATTTGGCTAACAAATTTTGTTGAACATTTGTCATGCATCTGGCTCATAGATTTTGTTGAGCACTTGTTGTGCATCCTCCAATCTGCCATATATGGGTATAGATGCTTACAAGTTTGGCATTGAGAGAGACACTATGACCAAAACCTGTATTGAGCACAATGTTATCAGAACCGAACCGGTGATTGAACTGGAAAACCCTGTGGACCGGGAATCGAAAAAAAACCTGTTGACCAAAAACACATAAAATATTCATATTTTAAAGAAGAACATATACATGCATGTGCATCCATATGAATCCAAACCATTTATACACAAATATGCAAAATTTCTAGTTTATATAACAAGTAATAGTGCATATAACCAAAAGCACTTAGTGCAAAACATTAAGAAGCAGGCTCGAATGAATAGTGTGAATGAAATAGAGGGGGTGGGTGTGTTTAAATAAGTTTGTGAAGGGGGGGGGAGAGTGGTAGGTTTTTTTTTACCTGGGCCACAGGTTGTGTAATGACCCTAGTCACCTTGCATAACATGTAGATGGTCTTGGTCAAGATACATTCATGTATATAATGTAAAGGTTGTCTCGGTCACCCTGTACTTGTATGGTTATTGTAAATATTTACTTATTTACCATATATATATATACATATTGAAAATAATAAATGTACTTATGTTTGTATGGGCATCTTATCGTATGTTCTAAAGTTTATTTATAAGGTTTGTGGATAGGTTTACGAAATTTGTACAAGATAATTCCTCCCATTGGTAGGGGTGGACGCTAGTGAAGTCTTTGTATAACACAAACATTGTCGACTTCTCCTAAGCACTCAAACGATGGATTACATTAATATTACATTTATGTTATATGGATGATATTACTTTCAAATCATGGGTTATGTTAGGATGATATTTCCAAGGACGTTGCACAAACACTGAAGAATGGAGAACCCACAGATATTTGCAGAAATTCTGGCACATGACCTTTTGGGCGCAACTTGTCGATTCTAGAGCAAGCTCTGGATCAAGGGCAGATCGCAGCCAAGGAGGAAAGGAGGTGCCAAATGGCAGAAAAATGGATTGGCCAGCAAAACAAATCGGTAGTGACGAGGATAAGGGGGTATCTCTGGTTGGTCCAGAGGGAGAGGGACCCTAAGCAACCACTGACAAAGACCGAATAGTAGAAAAGAGCGAAAAGGAAAAGAAAGGAGGGGGAGGGAAGAACGACGGTGGGCAATGATTGGGATATAGAGGCCGAGACACAGTCCCTGCGCCTGGGGGTTAAAGCCAAGGAGGACTGCAACCCAAAGGAAAAAAACGATAGCCAGGTAATCAACAAATAATTTCGCTACTCCCTGTGCCATGTTTTCTTAAGGAGGTGTGCTTGGGTGAAGCTACCTGTAAGCCGAATTTGCAGTGACTTTGATCCCTTGTTTCGTTTATACGGTCACTGTGTCCATTTTTATTTCTATTTATTTTCATTGCTGCAATTACTTGCGATTTTGGTTGGAAAAACGACTATTAGTAAGGCTGTGTGTTTCAGCTTATCACTATGTAGTTGCACATGTTCATAATTGCGTTTGCTGAGCATTGCTTTGGTGGTTAAAACAAAAAATAAAATAAAAATAAAGAAAAGAGAAAACTATTGTCAATAAGACTCTGTTTGCCAGCTCCTCACCTTGCAAACCTTGTGGTAGCCCACGTACATGTTGGGGATGGCTTCTTTATGAAGGCCTGTGGAGAATGCTACAAATTGCATTTCTATGGTCTGTATTCCACTAGCATTTGACCTAAAGAGTTGTGGCACTCTTATATTGAAATAGGCACGCTAGGGCAATCACAGTTTGGGGATAATGTTGTGATACACATAGTCATGGAAACCAGTCTCTAAAATCTATAAATTAACTGACGGTGGAGGCTCTAACCTCTGAAGTCCCTCAGTGGCTAACCGGTGGAGTCAGTGGCTGCCTTGGACTAGCCTCCCTTGACCAAAGTACTCAGATTGCAGTAGAGTTGCTATAACAGCAGATGTAGGGGTGGAGGAAAATCTTTGGATTCCCTGAATTGTACGAGGGTGGAAGTATTCACTTCTGGATTCCCTCATTGGCTGGTGGGTGGAGGTGACCCACCTCTGGAGTCCCTGGACTGGCTTGAATCTGTGTGCTTTAATACCATGAGGGTGGAGAGTTGGCCTCTGGAATCCCTCATGGCTATTGGGTGGAGGTACGCCTCTGGAATCCCTGGGACAAGTGAGGGTGGAGAATGGTCTCTGGAGTCCCTCATGGCTATTGGGTGGAGGTACATCTCTGGAATCCCTGGGACAAGTGAGGGTGGAGAATGGTCTCTGGAATCTCTCATGGCTATTGGGTGGAGGAAGATTACTTCTGGAACCCCTGAACAAGCTTGTAACTGATTATTCATAGGCAAGAGGGGTGGAGGTGTGGACCACCTCTGGACTCCCCAGTGTGTTTGGTGGACTGGCCAATGGGACAGACTTAATATGCTAGGGGGTGACAGCTGCATTACTGGCAGACTGTCAATGGTTGGGAGGAGAGTTATGAGCCCGGTCCCCTGCCCATCCCAGGTCACACATTGTTGAGTGTTTTAATCACCAAGGTTGTTCAACACATCTAAAGGGTTCCAACTTACCTATCTGCACCAAGTTACAGGATGGCATGGATGACAAGTAGAAGTGGGTTATGCGTTGTTCTTTCCTAAAGGATTTATGGCCTAGTTGCATAATACTGGAAGCCATGAAATCCTGTGTCATATCACCTCTGCTATATCAACCTTTTGACTAGCTTATTAACTGAGGTCACTATGTCTCTATTCATAAGCTCTGATTGGTACAAGCTCAGCATTGCATTCGATTAATATAGTAGCCCTCACATGCACATAGTAAAGATGAGAAGCTGGTAATAATTTCGTTGTTGGCACTATGGCTCTATGCATAAGTCTGATTGGTATAAGCTCAGCATTGCATTCGATTAATATAGTAGCCCTCACATGCACATAGTAAAGATGAGAAGCTGGTAATAATTTCGTTGCTGGCTTCCTTTGCTAATTACACTATTATCCCGTGCATTCATAAGGTGTTGCAATGTTATGTATGCTGCCACCATAGCAATTTTTATTAGTTGCAAAAAGTGCCAATTGCTGATATGAATTTGCTGACCATGATAGGGTTAGTTTAACTATATGGTTACATAACACGCTGTCATTATTCTTGGTGTCATGTGGATCCAATCAACTCCACATTGAGTTTGACACGTGGTCACCTGAATTATGCAGCCCTTGTGTCCTCATTAAGCAAAATACATCTTTATAATATCAAGTTGCTACATACACTTACATGTAGGCACAACGTATGGTCACTGAATGTTTATGGTTAGGCATGGGGATATGTGTAGTCATTTATTTCAATATTGGGCATGAGATAGGGTGCAACCTTGGTCACGTTAATGGGTAGAATGTGGTGGGTTAACAGAAAAATGTTATGAGTACATAATCACAGGGAAAAGGCATTGTCACAAATACATACTGCTTATTGTGGTTGGATAATGTGTGCATGTAATCATTACTTAAACACAGGGCATGTTGTAACACACAGCCCTCTTGTTCCACCACTGACAACAAACCGTTGTGTAGCTTGATATAATGTGTAGTAACATGTGAATTGGGTCTTGCACTCTCTTTCCACTATTGAAAATTTTCCCTTCAAGCAAACGCTGCCTTGGCACCAATAGTAAAAGGGCCTACCTTACCTCGCTCCATTTGTTTAAAGTCTACCCCAACAAAGTATGTGTATCAGCCATAAGTTATGGTGGACTCTTCCTTACAGTTATCCACTGGTTGAGAGAGTTGGTGAGGTTCACCATATCAATCTATTGTTTCTGGTGCACCATATTAAATATGCCCCCTTTCTTTTGAGCCTTTTAGACATAAATTATTGGCCTTGTATTCATTCTTAAACTAGCTACAAATATCCTCCCCATTAAACATTGCAAATTTAAATAACCCGAGCTTTTTATTTATGTTGGATTTAAAGGAAATTGTGTTGGAATGGATCCAACGAGTGTTCTTCTGGTTTTGGTGACCTCAGAAACAAGCCCTGGCTGTAACTTAATCAACATTTGCTGGTTAGATCCCATATCTTACTCTTAGTCCAGGGATGTTTTAGCTGTAGCTTTCAGTATTTTCCATCAAATCAAAAGCAGTAAGATAGTGTTAGGAGAATCTGCTTTTAAGGTGAAACTTTCACTGTTTTTCATCAAATCAGAAGCAGGGAGACGATGGCAGAAGGATCTGCCTTTTGTTCTGATCAAAGTTCAAACAAATGCAGAGCTGGATAAAAGGTAAGAGCTTTAATACAATGGGATCTAGATCTGTGCAGCCGACCAGATATTAAATTATTATGTTGAATGCATTTGAAAATTTGAATTTAGACATGAATTTATGAGAATCCAATTTTATTATTTAAAAAAAAATGATTGTCACTCCTTGACTCTCGAAGGAGGATTGTTACAAGTGGTATCAGAGCCCACGTTTCAACACTGGGCCTCGGGGTGAAGATAATTAATATGTTAAAATAATCATACACATGTGGGGTTTTTTCAACAAAGAGCTTGCCATGCAGAACTATTCAACTTGGAAGGACCTTTACTTGGTCTTGGTATTATGATTAACGGAGTTCATAATAGGACTGTGACCATACTTAAGAATGAGGGTGGCAACAGGATATGCCATTTGGTATAGTAGGAAATATATTTGTGAATCCCAATTTTAATATAGCACTCCATGGATGGCTTTCCAATTCATGTATCACATCAATTTGTTCTATTTCTACGAAGGATTCCAGAATGGAATCAGGAGCACATGCTTCTAGATCAAATCGAACAGATTCTTAGTAAGGACTAGAACAGATTCTTAGCAAGGAGTAGAACCCGAGACAACTACAAACTTGTGCCAAACCTACAATACAAAATTCCAGCATGAAGAATTTCCATAACCAATACACTATGTAAGGGTGATACTTAGGCCCGAGAACAAGAATACATCTCCAAATTTCTTACCTCCAACAAGAATTAACGCTTCAACTGGATCTTATCCTAAAGATGGATGCAATTTTCTTAGAAGAACCTCCAAATGGGTTTGACATTAGCATCAAAAGTGCAGAGATATTTCTAGTGCCCAAATTAAGTTTCAAGTCCATTGTATCTGTGATACAAAAACTGGGTGCTATGTGAAAGGCATCGGTAACTTAATCCTAATGTGAAGATAAGGAAAACAAGTCGTTGTTCCCTCTGTTACCTAGATTGTAAAGCAGAATTGAACAAAATAATGTATATATCTTTGGTTAATAAACAGGTTTCCTGCCGTAGTGATTACGTGAAATCTACTACATTGATTGGAGCTGTAACAAGAGTGATTTTCATGATGATGTTGCCAAATCTAGCTCATGTAGCAGTAGTTATATAAGCTTTGAGAGGCCAACTGTAGACAGGAATCCTGAATGCTCAATTCTAACAGGGACAATGGCTGCCTGGTGCTGAGTGAAGGGTTGCAAACAATGCTTGATTTACTCTGGATACCCAGAGAAATAAAGGTGTGCTCTACAGGAAAGACTTCTTTTCCTGAAGTTACCTCAGTGGCTTCCAAAATGTATACAGGTGATCCCAAGCCAAGGACACATATTGTACCATTTTGCAATTCAAGTGCTTGTGTTCCATAACAATCCAACTGAATTCCTGGAGCAGTAATGACGCCAGGATCCTTTGCCAAAGAACTCCCAATCATCATTCTTTTAACATGAAAACAAATGAATGCCCTTAAAGAGAAGTGGATGCCCCATACTCAAAGCATGATCCCATATTAATTAATACAACGAGGGAATATCTTGACAAATAGTTTCATCTCCAGGCTGTCTGCTGCCAAGAAAAGTGCCTAGAATGGACCTTTTCCTACTGCAGCAAGTCTCTTTAGCAACTGTCATTCACTTCTTAGGGAAGGGCTACTCAAACATAATTAACAACCACAAATAATGGATTCCCCTGGAATATGTGCAAAATTCAAAGATTGTATAGAACAAACTATTACAAAATGAATCTAGAGTGAGGACAAGTGGCTATCATGAGTCATGGCTACTCAGAGATTGGGGTGCTGCTGTTCAGTACTGTAATATTCTCCTTATTTATCCTGGAAACCTGCATCCCTGATTTTAATTGAGGGCGTATGTTCTTGTACAAAACTGTACAAAACTGGGCTGCCTGCAGAGGCTTAGCCTCACCTTATGTCGTTGGCTTTCTTGTCCTCTTATATAAATAGAGGAACGAGAGAGCCCGCTTATACATCGTTTTGACCATATTATCTTAGAGACGAGTAGCACGTTGGACATGCTCCTTTTCTTGACACTCTTCATCACCATATCTTCCTGTCCTGGGATACTATGTCTTGGAGCAGTTCAAAGTTCCACCATAGATAGTATTTGATCCTAAAGGAGGCAAGGAAACTGTGATTGTGACAAACCCTAAAGGATCAGAAAGCATTGTTCTTTTAGCTCTTGTGAGAGAAGAACACTAGGTAGCAGTGAGGAAACATCCTGGACACTTCTGGAAGACAAAAAAAACAAACATAAAAATAAAAATAAAAATTTAGATGTATGTTTCAAGGAGGTATGCCCATGAGAATGGTGCCCTTAAAATAGCACAGAATGCAATTAGCGGCTTGTCAGTGACACTCATGCTGACCCTAAAGGAGATAATTGACCGAGTAGGTGTAGGATACAGACAATTGAAAAGCAAAAACATGCATTCAACAGGATTGAATGCCATAGCTAGACATCTGCATAATGGTTGTGGGAGTGATAATTCTGTATATATATATATATATATATATATATATATAACCATCATTTATTCTCATATAGTAAACTATGGCGCTGCTGATTCTAAACCTGTTTTGGGTGGGAAGAATATAGAAGCTTAGAATACAGCTAGCTGCATGAGAGAGACTTAGCCAGTTCTGCTACATTTTCTTCTGTAAATCCCATTTTCTCAAAAGCTCAACTAGCTCCAAAATCTCTTATAGCCTATATTAGCCCCTTAGAGCCCACCTATTCTCTCCATCCCAGAGGAGAACCAACTTCAGCATTCAGTCTCTTCTCAACACTTGGAAGAAGAATGACATCCCTATATACTTGCTGTTGTTTGTCAACAATTCCCAACAAACTAAGGAGGCCACTCTTAGCTTCCTTTCTCTTTTTGTTTAGTTTCTTACAGCAGCTTCACAGAGGCAGAGCTCTGATCCAGTTCCAATCAAGATGAAGTCTGGTTCATCTTTGCCAGAATTATCACTTATCATTTATCACATACCCACACCTTCTGGTGAACACAATTAAGTGGAATACAAAATGGAGTGTTTATCTTTATATAACAAACTCTAGACGAGTTTTTTTTAGTATTAAGAATAATTATTCATTCTGAATTATGCTTACCATTACTATCTGTCTTTATTTTAACCTTAGTCAACCCACGTTTTTTCCTTTCAGCAGAAGAGAGGACACTACAACACAATATGAAGGCCTCGTTTCATCAATTTTTCACACTGGACCCATCATAAACTTGGAAGTGGCATATACACGTAGGTTGGGTTCATTAAAATATCGTATGCATTCTGATGTATGGTTTTTGAGGTTGCAGTCGGTTCTGAATGATGATGCAGGTTTCTGTTTTCAACACAGTGTTCTGGTGATAGTAGTCTAACTGTTCAGATTGACTGATTGTTGGTTGATGTAGTTATTATTATAGAGTTTGAGCTTCAAAGTTTCTGATGGGTCCAGTGTGAAAATTTGATGAAATGAGGCCTTCATATTGTGTTCTTGTGTACCAAGAGCTAATCGAAGGGGAAGCTTGCAATTTTTCAATTTTTTTGTTTGCCATTGTTTACATGTTTTATTTTTATTTTTTTGTTTATTTATTATTCTAGTTTGAACATGGCCATGGTTTATGTTGTACTTGTTTCTTTTGTTTTGCATTTTTTCTGATTTCTTATAGTTTGGTCTTGGTCCATGTTGCGGGGGAGCGCCCCCCCCTTCGAACCCGCTCCTGAAGCGCGCTCCGGGCGGGAGCGGCTCGGGAGCGCGCTCCCTTAAAAAAATTTGCGCTCCCTGGTCTGTTAGGGAGCGACACAGGGAGCGATCGCTCCCGCGCTCCTAGAGCGATTTTTAATGCCCGGGAGCAATCGGGGAGCGATCGTTCCCTGATCGCTCCCGGACATTAAAAATCGCTCCGGGAGCGATTTGAGTCGGGCCGGGAGCGGCTCGGCGGAAAAAAAATCCGCCGGACCCAAAAAAATAAAAAAAATTAGATTTTTTTTTTGTTTTATAAGCCCAATGGGCCAAAAAACATTCATTATAACTTCATTGAGCAAGGTTTGGAGCTGGAGCAAGAGCAAAGGAGCGAAGAGCAAGTGCTGAGGAGCGAGGAGCAAGTGCCAAGGAGCGAGGAGCAAGCCTGCAGAAGTAACTTAGTAATCTAGTTAGTTTAGCTGGTTAGGTAGTTAATTTAGTTGATTTAATTTAGTTGTTTGAGTTTAACTGTTTAAAGATCATGTATTTAAATTAAATTAATTAATCCCAATAAATTAAATTAATTTGCAGATTCAAGAATCAAAACCCTACAAACATCAAACACCATGGACCTGGCGATATTTATTGGCATTTTCCTCTTCCTGGTCCCTTTTATGGTTATTATGGTGCTGGAGAGTAGGAAACGGAGGGGGCCCCAAATTGAAGAGGGGGATGAAGAAGCCGGAGAAAGTCAAATGGGTGAAAACCCCAGTGAGGAGGAGGTGGAGGAGGGTGAACATGACTCTCAAAAAACTAAACAAGACCAAACTCCATTGTGGAAATATGTTCACAGGGCTGAAACAGGGAGAGGGGGTGGAACCACTAAATTTCATTGCCCCCATTGCAACACTGATTACACAGGTTCATACACCCGTGTTAGAAGACACCTCTGCGAGAAAAGGCCATGGGATGGAGAGAAACAAATAGGAATCAAAACTTGTGCAGCGGTGTCAACGGCAGATAGAGCCAAATACATAAAGGAAGAGGAGGATGCCCAATACAGAACAAAAAGATCAAGGGGTTTCTTTGAACCAAACTCACAATCACAAAGAACTCCTTCAGCATCCTCCCAAGGTAGTGGATATGGACATGGAGGCACAGGGTCATCATCTTTAAGGCGTAGAACCGTATCAGATTTCCTTGATGAGGGGTGTAGGAATGATGTGGATTCAAAAGTTTACAGGTTTCTCTATGCATGTGGGATACCATTCAATGTTCTACGCTCACCTTATTGGCACGAAATGGTTTCTGCCATAAATGATGCCCCTAAAGGATACAAGAGCCCTGGGTATGACAAGGCAAGCACTGTTGGCCTTGATCATGAAAAAGCAAAAATATCACATTCTTTGAATAAAATGACAAGTTCTTGGATTGACAATGGGGTGTCCATTGTATCTGATGGATGGACAAATGTAAAAGGCAAGCCATTGATAAGTGTTCTTGCTGTGTCTGTTAGTGGTCCCATCTTTCTAGCTGCACATGATTACTCAGACAAGTTCAAGACCGCCATCAACATTGCAGAAGCATTACTTGAAACAATTGAGCGTATTGGCCCATAGAATGTCATCCAAGTCATCACTGATAACGCTCCTAATTGTAAGGCAGTGGGAGCAATTATTGAGGATAAATACCCGAACATATTTTGGTCTGGATGTTTGGTTCACACATTGAACCTTCTGTTGCATGATATTGTCAAAAACAAAAATGAACAATACCAATGGATTGGTAATTTGTACAAGAAAAGAAAACAAATGATAAAATTTATTACAAATCATAGCAATACCCATGGCCTTTTTCGCAGTCACTCGAGATTGGAGTTGCTGAAGATTGCGAGGACTAGATTTGGTAGCTATTACCTCACCTTCAGGCGCCTTTTGAAGGTAAGAGAGGCATTAGCTAGCATGGTATCAAGTCCACATTGGCAGGTGTTAAAGGAAAGGGCTACAAAAGTAGCTGACATGGCAGGTTTTGAAATGGTGGAGGAGGCCGCTCTTGATGGGTAGTTTTGGACAACTGTGAGGCAGGTATGGGATTTCACCAAGCCAATTTATCACATGATTCGGTTTGCAGATACAGACAAACCAGTGATTAGCGAGGTGTATGAGCAAATGGATACCATGTTGGGGGAAATAAAAGACATTGTTCATAATAGAGATCCCAACTTGTACAAACTGATTCATGATTGTGTGTGTGAATGGTGGAATAGGCTTAACCTTCCACTACATTGCTTGGCGTATATCCTTATGCCAAAATACTACTCTACATCTTGGTTGGGCCAACCTGCAGCAGGGGGTGGGGTTAGGACCAAACCCCATTTAGATCAAGAGGTAACTAAAGGATATCTGGAAGCATTAGAAAAGTTGGTGCCTGACAGGGAGGAATGTGCAGCTGTGCGCCTTGAAATAGGCAGATACTTCAGTGGCACTGGTTTGTATGGTAACTTCCATGCAATGGACGACAAAGATAAATTTGATTCTCTCACATGGTGGGAAACATATGGCGGCCACGGACTTTTGCCAAAATTGGCAAAAAAAGTTCTTTCACAGGTTGTAAATTCTTCTTCTGCAGAGAGGTGTTGGAGCACCTACAGTTATATACATAATGTGAAAAGAAACAGACTCAATGAAAACCGAGTAGAAAGCTTGGTTTATGTGCACTACAACTTGAGCTTGTTGAGTCATTATTGTGATCGGGCTAATGAGGATCCCACATATAAAATTTGGGACAATCATCCAGAGGATGACGATTTGGAGGATGGCATTGTACATATTGAAGAACTAGAAGAGGAACTTGTAAGGGATGAAAATGAAGCAGCAGCCATGCCACCTCCACCTCCACCTCCACCATCCAGTAGCAGTGCTCGAGGTCCGAGTCTTGTTCCTTTGCTGTCGCCACCTCCATCTACACTCTTGCGTGGAGGTTCTAGTTCTGGTCGTCGGTCTGTGCGGGAGACTCCTAGAAGACCACCACGACCTGCTTATACTCCTGGAGACTCTCGTGGCAAGGGCCACATGTAGATTTACAGTTTACTTGTCTTTTTTAGTTTCTATTAGACTTTAGTTTTCATAACTGTTGAGTTTTGAGTCCTTGACTCTTGACTCTTGACTCTTTCATATCATTATGATATTTTTTGTAAACATTATATCACTGTGACAATGAAAATTTGAAGTTTGAAGTTGGGCCTTGGCAATTATAACTCATTGGTAATGATTGTGAATTATGAATATGATGCTTTGTGAAAGACTAAAGTTGTTTCATTTCATCTCATTATTCATGTTTCATTTTATAAATTTTTAACATTTCATATCATGTTAACAATTAGAAGTTAGGACTTAGAAATATCTTCGATATTACTTCTTGTAATGGTTAAACTTGGCTTACAAGTACAACTTTGGTGATCAATGATGATAAATGTTATTGAATTTTCAATTTTGAAAGCTTGAAGTTGAAACTTTAATATTGAATTTGATGAATCATGATTTATAAGACTCAATATGTTGCAGTTGTAATATGTATTTTACTAACTTGTGGACATGGTTGATGACGATTATAATTTCTAGATGATTGATGTGATATGGTTCAATGATCAATTTATGTTTTTTTTTTTATGTTTTTTATGTCTATTTCATCATTCTACATGTTTTTGTTGACATATATGTTTCAAAAATTAAAAAATATAAAATATATATATATTTTTAAAAAATCGCTCCCGGATTTGCTCCCAAACCGGGAGCTTCTGAAAATGGTCGCTCCCGCTCCCGTTCCCGCTCCTGCTCCCGCTCCCAAGTAACATTGGTCTTGGTTTTGTTTATTGGGTGTGCGAAAGGATAGAAATGCAACCGGGAGAGGAAATGAAAGAGAAGAGATGCAGATTATCATTCATAAATGAAAGTGAATCACCTTAACTATACACAATGCACTTCACTCACAAATATGTTTTGTTCCTTTTTGACTCCATTTGCTTCTTTTTCAATTTATTATATGTTTTATATGTGGTCTCATATTCAACTATATTAATCTCACTTTGTGTAGTGAGCGACTACAGTTGTTGTATAGTGGCAACGATATATTCTTTTGTCATGGCTTCAGGGTAGTATGATCTTGTTAATGAGTGTGAGGTTTGAAATTGTTCGAGAACTTTGATACAAAACAAAGGGAAAAGTTATACTGGGGTTCACATTTTTAAGGCTTATTGTTCATGGTTGTTGCTGTTATGACATTAGCTTAGGGCGAGAATGTGTGTGTATGATTAATTTATTTTTATGTATAGTTGTTATTCACTCTTTCCTGGTTTATTCGTGATCTCATATATAATATTATTTTGTGTAGTGAATGACTATAGTGGCAATGTTTGGGATTGGTTAGTGGAGAACATACTTTAGGCAATGCAGATGAAACATAGAGGATGGGTGAGTCATGTGGTTTTTCAAGGAAATAATATTATATTTATTTGTTTGCACTACTATTTTTCCTTCTAGCATGGTTCTCAGGTAGTACTACTCAATTAGTGGTTTGAGATATATATCAAATGATATCTTTAAAATTGCATGCTTTCTTGCTCGACATCGCACACACTCCCACACAACATGCCCTATTGAGGAGGGTAAGGTCGGGCAATCACACGTATGAAGCCTTCAACCAATCAACCATGGTGTTAACAAACAATAGTACCACCTTGCGGACCTTAGGATTTTTTCAATATGTTGAGATATGCTTAGGTTCATTTTCCAAAAAAAAATCATTGTTTGTATTATTCCTAGTAGTACATCTAGTTTATGAAATTTATATTTTTTTAAAATATAACATGGAATATAATTGAAATTTAACTAAGTTCATGCCTTCAAACTCTCTAGTGTAACTATTATAAGAAATCTAATATTTTACCATGTATCTAATGCACATGGCTTGTTCCAATGAGCATGAATATGTAAAATATAAAATGGACTCTCCCCTTTTATATAGAACTCTCAAAAATAGGTGTGTTTCTTATTACGATTAATTATTGCATTCAACTCTCTAGTTTAACTTATATAACGATTCTAATATCTTATATTGTCTATGATGTAGATGGCTTATTCCAATGAACACAAGAAAGTGGAATGTAAAATAAAGTCTTCTTTGTTATAACACAAACTTTAAGGGGAGTTGCATTTCCTATTATGAATAATTATTGGTTTTAAAATATGCTTACCATTACTAATTGTGTGTGTATTTTAACTTTGTTTAGCCAATTTTTTCCCTTTCAGATGTAGAGAGCACATTGAAGGAGAGATGATGTGCGAAGGGGATGTTTGCAATTTTTTCTTTGTTCTTGTCTATGTATTTTGTTGAGTTTGAGCATGACCATGCTTTGTGTTGTGCTCATTTTTCCATGTTTTGGTTCTTTTTTTCTTGTTTTTTTAGTTTGGTCTTGGTTTCTTTTTTTGGGTGTTTGTACTCGTTTTCCTTTGTTTTTTTCCATATTTTTTATAGTTTGTTTTTGGTTTTGTTTATTGGGTGTAGAAAAGGAAATGAAGTAGACAGATAAAATGAAGGTTATTGTTCATAAATTAAGGTGAGTCAACATACTTATATGCAGTGCACTTCACTTAAAAGTATCTTTTGCTAATTTGTGGCTCCATTTGTTTGTTATTCAATTTATTATATGTTTTATCTATGCTCTCATAATCAACTACATTGATCTTATTTATGTAGTGAACAACTACAATCATACAATCTACGAAGGTGAATTAATCTTATTTATGTAGTGAACAACTACAATCATACAATCTATGAAGGTGAATTGGTGAATATGCATTAGACATTCTACAAATGTGGCACTGAGGATGGGTGGGCCATACTTTTCTTTTACAAGATACTATTGTCCTTTAATACCCTGAAATATTTGTTGTTTGCACAAAGATTTATCATTTTGTCTTGGTTTTGAGGTAGTATGATATGGTTCATGGGTGCGAGATTCAAGATTTTTCCTAGAACTTTGATATGAAAGAAATGGAAAAGTTATACTGGGGTTCCCATGTTCAGGGCTTATTGTTCATGATTGCCATTGCTATAATATTAGCTAAGGGAGGGTAGGTATGTGTATGGTTAATTCATTGCTCTGTGTATTTGTTATTTGAGCTCTCATGGTTTATTCATGATCTAATATATAAATCTTACTTTGTGCAGTGACTACATTTGTAGTGTTTGGGAGGGTCGAGTGGAGAAGATACTTTAGGCAATGTAGATGCAACACAGAGGATGAGTGAGTCATGTGGTTTTCCAACAAAATATTGTTATTATTATTTGTTTGCTTGACGTTTGCTCCTTCTAGCATGGTTCTCGAATAGTACCACTCTCTTAGTGGTTTGATAATTACATCAAATGGTATGTTTAAATTTATATGCTTTCTTGCTCCACATCACACACACACCCCCACACAATGTGCCCTAGAGAGGAGGATGGTAAGGTCGAGCAAGCAAGCATACTGACCCTTCAACTAATCGACCACTGTGATAATGGACAACACTATTGCCTTGTAACCCCCATGATTTTGGGTGTTCAATAAGTTTAAAATATGCTTAGATCTCTCTTACAAAAAAATATTTCTCTTATGATAACAATGGTTGCATTATTCCATGAAGAATAACATCTAGTTTTGAGAATTTATATATTTTTAGATATAACATGGAATATAAATGGTCTAGAATCAAGTTGGGTGTTAAGTTCATGCCTTCAACTTTTGTTAGAATTCTAATATTTTATTTTTTACTATAGAAGATGGATACATGAATACAAAATGTATTATCCCTCTTTATATAACAAAGCTCAAAGACAAGCATGTTTCATATTATGATTAATTATTGCATTCAATTATGTTTCACATTATGATTAATTATTGCATTCAATTATGTTTCACATTATGATTAATTATTGCATTCAATTCTCCAGTTCAACTTTATTGATTCTAATATCTTGTTATGTATCTATTGTAGATGTCTTGTTCTCGTGAGCACGAGTAAGCGAAATACAAAATGGAGTGTCTATCGTTACTCTAGAGGAGGTTTGTTTGCAATTATGAATAATTATTGGTTTTGAAATATGTTTACCATTACTATCTCTGTTTGTATTTTAATCTTATTAACCACACTTTTTTTCCTTTCAGCTAAGGAGAGGACACCGTAGTAGAGATAATGTGCAAAGGGGAAGTACTTTGTTGTCTACATGTTTTGTTTCTGTTGAGTTTGAGCATAGTCATGTTTCTTGTTGTACTCTTTAGTTTTGTTTTACATCTTTTTCTTATTTCTTGCAGGTTGGTCTTGGTTTTGTTTATTGGATGTGCAATAAGAAAGGAAGGCAACAAGGAGAGAAAATGAAATGGATAAGTTGGAGGTTATCATTCATAAATGAAGGTGAATCACCTTAACTATATGCAATGCATTTCACTCACAAGTACTTTTCGCCTTTTGCTTGCTTTTCAATTTATTATATGTTTTATATGTGGTTTCACACTCAACTATATTGATATTTCTTTGTGTAGTGAGTGACCACAATTGTATACTATGAAGGTCAAGGTGAAGGTACCCTAGACATTCTACCAACACAACTTGGATGATTGTTGAGACATATTTTTTCCTACATAAGAATATTGTCCTTTAATCGATTGAAATATTTGTTTTTTGCGAATCAATTTATCCTTTTGTCATGACTTCAAGATAGTATGATCTTGTTAATGGGTGTGAGGTTTGAGATTTTCCAGGAACTTTTATTCACATTGAGGTTCACATTTTCAGGGCTTATTGTTCATGGTTGTTGTTGCTATAACATTAGCCAAGGGTGAACAAGCATGTGTATGATTAATTTATCACTTCGTATATTTGTTATTCATTTTCCCTTGTGGTTTATTTGTGATCTCATATCAAATATTACTGTGCAGTGAGTGACTATAGTTGCAATGTTTGGAATGGTGTAGTGTATGTTTTCTTGCTCCACATCACATGTACACTTCAACACAACGTGCCTTGTAGAGGAGGTGGGTAAGGTCAACCAGGCAAGCATACTAACCCTTCAAACAATCAACCATCATGCTAAAGATGTTCAATATGTTTAGATATGTTTAGATTCCTTATTCAATATATTTAGATATGCTTAGATTCCTTTTCCGAAAAGTTTACATCTTATGAAAACATTGTTTCTATTACTTGTAATAGAAGTACATCTAGTTTAGAAAATTTATATTTTTTTGAAATATAGCACAAAATATATTTGGACTGAATATAGCACAAAATATAGCACAAAATATATTTATATTTTTTCCCTTGTGGTTTATTTGTGCTATATATTTATCACTTCGTATATTTGTTATTCATACCTTCAAACTCTTTAGTTTAAATTTGATTAGAAATCTAATATTTTATTGTATATCTAATGCAAATGGCTTGTTCCATTGAGCATGAATACACGAAATACAAAATGGACTCTCCCCTTTTATATAACAATCTTAAAGAAATGTGTGCTTCTTATTACAATTAATTATTGTGTATGACTCTCTTGTTTAACTTATATAACTATTCTAATATCTTATTTTGTATCTGTTATAGATGGCTTGTTTTGATGAGCACAAGCAAGTGGAATAAAAAAGCGAGTGTCCATTGTTATAAAACAAACTCTAGGGGAGGTGTGTTTCCTATTATGAATAATTATTGGTTTTGAAATATGCTTACCATTATTAATTGTGTTTATATTTTAACCTTATTCAACCCATTTTTTTTCTTTCAGCAGAGGAGAGCATATTGTAGGAGAAATGATGTGCAGAGGGGATATTTGCAATTTTTCTTTGTACTTGTCTGCATGTTTTATTTTTTGAGTTTGAGCATGGCCATGCTTTTTGTTGTACTCTTTTTCTTTTTTTTTGGCTCATTTTTTGTAGTTTGGTCTTGGCTTCATTTGTTGGGTATGTTGTACTCGTTTTCCTTTGTTTGCACGTTTTTTGTAGTTTGGTCTTGGTTTCATTTGTTGGGTGTGGAAAAGGAAATGAAAGAAGCAGACAAAGAAATAAATGAAGGAATCAGATAGAGAAAATGGAGGTTATTGCTCATAAATGAAGGTGAGTCAACATACCTATATGCAATGCATTTTAATTAAAAGTATCTTTTGCTAATTTGTGGCTCCACTTGTTTGTTATTCAATTTATTATGTGTTATCTATGCTCTCATAATCAACTATATTGATCTTCTTTATGTATTGAACAACTACAATCGTACAATCTACGAAGGTGAAGTGGTGAATATGCATTAGACATTCTACAAATGTGGCACAAAGGATGGGTGAGCCATACTTTTCTTCTACAAAATACTATTGTCCTTTAATACCCTGAAATATTTGTTGTTTGCACAAAGATTTATCATTCTGTCCTAGTTTTGTGGTAGTATGATATGGTTCATGGGTGCGAGATTCAAGATTTTTGCTCGCAACTTTGACATGAAAGAAATGGAAAAGTTATACTAGTGTTTCCATGTTTAGGGCTTATTGTTCATAATTGCAAATGCTATGATATTAGTTTAGGAGAGGGTGGGTATGTGTATGGTTAATTCATACTAGTTTTCCCATGTTTAGGGCTTATTGTTCATGATTGCAAATGATATAATATTATCTTAAGAGAGTGTAGGTATGTGCATGGTTAATTCATTGCTTTGTGTATTTGTTATTTGATCTCTCATGGTTTATTTGTGATCTAATATATAAATCTTACTTTGTGCAATGACTACATTTGTAGTGTTTGGGAGGGTCGAGTGGAGAAGATACTTTAGGCAATGTAGATGCAGCACAGGGGATGTGTGACTCATGATGTTTTCCAACAAAATAGTGTTATTATTATTTGTTTGCTTGACATTTTCTCTTTCTAGCATGGTTCTCGAGTAGTACCACTCAATTAGTGGTTTGACGTATACATCAAATGGTATGTTTAAATTTATATGTTTTCTTGCTCCACATCACACGCACACCCCCACACAACGTGTCCTAGAGAGGAGGCTGGTAAGTTTGAGCAAGCATGCATATTGACCCTTCAACTAATCGGCCATTGTGTTAATGGACAACACAACTGCCTTATGACCCCTATGATTTTTGGTGTTCAATAAATTTAAAATATGCTTAGATCTTTAAAAAAAGAATTATTTCTCTTATGATAACACTAGTTGCATTATTCCTAGAAGAATAACATCTAGTTTAGAAAATATGTATTTTTAGATATGGCATGGATATAAATGGTCTGGAATTTGGATGACAAGTTCATGCCTTCAACTCTCTAGTTTAACTTTTGTTAGAATTATGATATTTTATTTTGTAATATAGAATATGGATACATGAAATACAAAACGGATTATCCCTCTTTTTATAACAAAAGTCAAAGACAAGTATGTTTCATATTATGATTAATTATTGCATTCAATTCTCCTCTTCAACTTTATTGATTCTAATACCTTATTATGTATCTATTGTAGATGTCTTGTTTTGGTGAGCACGAGTAAGCGAAATACAAAATGGAGTCTCTATGGTAATATAACAAACTCTAGAGGAAAGAACAACATCATGATCATCAATGCAACGGAACATAAAAGAACTAGAGAAGAAGAGCATGCACACATAGAGACACCAAGATTGGTCCAAGACTAAGGCAAAACCCACTATGGGGAAAACCCTTGCAAATTCTTCTTCTTCTTAAATCGTCATAAAATGTTTCAGCATAGAGTAGAATGAGCTCAATACATAAACTTGCAGTAGATATTTACAGAATAGAAGCAGACTGCAGAACAACAAAGAGAAACCCTTTATCCATTAGACTACTGAAGCCAGCTGAAGGCAACTGTCAAACACTAGATCAAAACCCTGGACGCTCCCAACAAGGCAGACTACAAGCGACTGAAACTTCCTGGATGCCCCCTTAGCCACTGTGTGTGAGCATCTGTGTTTGGCCTAAACATTCACTAGAAGACTGTATGCATGCGTTTGGGGACAAACACACCAAAACTGCTCCAAACCCCCAGTTGCTCCCTTCTTGCTACTGTGCAAGCGACTGGGACTGCTCAGTCACACCCTTGACCTCATTGTGTGAGCGTTTGGGGACCAACACTCTCTGATCTACTTTAGAAACCCTAGACACTCCCTTCAGGCTTATGTGCGAGTGTCTGAGACTTCCTAAACACACCCTTGACAACTCTGCGTGTGAGTCTGTGGACGAAAATACTCAGTTATGTACGTGTGACCGAGAAACAGAAACCCTAGATCTGTGCAAGCTTCAACCCTGTAGTTTCGTACCCTTGTGCTAACTCTCTGTTAGACCTGTGCTAACTAAGACAATAGAAGAGGAGTGCTAACCAAGACAATAGAAGAGGAGAAGATGGCTTGATCAATGTGTCCAAATGAGCTTGATGTCTCTTCTATTTATAGGCTTCCATGAGGGTCCACTTGATGTTGAGGCCGACCTGTCCAATTGTACATATGCATAGGGCCGACTTGATCCAATATACATGAGTGGGAACATAAATTCAAAACCAACTTTTGCTTGTTCAAATGAAGTTATTTTAGGTCGATTTTGGTCCTCTCAAAATGAGGAATCTATTGCAATTATTATCTTCATCATATGAGCGGTCCAAAGTGGAATTTGACCATAGTTGCATAGATTTAACGCTTCCTCTCAACTAGGGAGAATTCCACCTGCTGATATTTGTCTATTGATCAATATGGCATTCAAGTGTCATCACGTATTGTCACTGAACATCTCTGTCATGTAGGCGTCATGCCATGACCATCTCAAGTATCACATCATCACAAATCATCAATGTACATCTCGAGCTATCCCTTGCTTATTCCTACTTATCTCTTGATTGTTCTTGCTCATATGTTGAACATTCTTGAATGTAAAAGAAGAAGAATTTTGACATTGGAGGGGACCCAATCCACCACCCTTTGTCCATCGGTCTACTACCCTGAATCTCGGCGGGGAGCTAAATTTGCAATCTATATCATCATCAGAGAGCATACCATTAAGGGAGCATATCTCGACCTTGAACCACATTGGGGAGCTTAATCTCAACCATGAAATCTCATGGGGGAGCTTACATCTACCACCCCATATCGAGCAATAGGATATCCAAACACACAGGGGAGCACATCTTGACCCTGGGATCATTGGGGAGCTCAATCTCAACCCAAAACCGCATAGGGTTATCTAAACCCATCCTATTGCTTACTGATCTTCCCATCGATGACCCTGAATAGTCATGTGTTAGAACACTTGCATCATAATTGACTTGGGTTGTACACCCCAAGTACACTCTCAACTTGTTGGTCAAACGAGGAGCGGTATTCTTGACAAGCCCTGCTTGTGGGTATGATGCCAACTGGGATATACTGTGCAAAGACTAGACAGGGGAGCAACATTCTCCGACCCTATGTGTGAAAATTCGTAAACCTGGAATCCCTACTACAACAAACTGATGTTACTTCTCCTACTTGTTAATCCATACAAGTTATTTACTGTGTTCTACGGTAAATATTGTAGTAAATACAACTGCAACATCCATGATTTAAAATAATATGCCGAAACAAGAAACTGAACAGGAAAAAGATACAACACAAGTGACATAGTTGCTTTTGGACAAATGTCCCCAGAAAAACCCAATGCGGGAAAACCAGTGCAACAACTCTGAGGGTTTTATTATTATGCTAGTAATTTTTGAATACAACTTCTGGATGCCTTCTCGACAATCCAGTTACAGAGAATATCATTGACAAAGAAATTTGTGAGATTACGTCACACTCACTGGAAGTCCTGGCTGATCCAGTCCTTGAAGGAACAACCCTTGGCTGCCTCTGCATCAACCCAACATCACACTATCTAAAATCTGCGTTACTCTTCCTGGCTTATCGATTTGCCTTTAAGATTCAGATTTCTACTCTCCCGGTCTCACACCTCAGCGTCCAGCTATAGAAATCGAACCTTCCAACAAATTTCGGACTCTCTCAAGGCTTTTGCGCTGCCTTTGCGTGGCCTTGCATATCTCTGCGTCAGCCTCTTCTGGCTTAGCGTTGCCTCTCTCGGATCTCTCTCTGCCTCCTTTGTTGAGTATTCCTAGATCAGGAGAAGTCTCCAACTGCAACTATCCCTGCCCCTCATTGCAAAAGCTCACTTTGAATTTGTCATTGGCAACTGCTCTGCTTCAGAAATTCGATCTTCTGAACTGTGTGTGTGTGTTCTCTATCAAGCCTCTTCTTATATCTTTCTGTTGGACAACCAACGATCCAGATTACCTTTTAATCAATGGCTTAGATCATTTTGGCTTGATCCTCGTCTTCTTCTACAAGTTACACTCACAGTTTAGATTATTACCCATTAATTATTTTAATTTCCTAAGTTTAGACTTAGGGTCCCATTAAAAATAATTAATTATTTATTAAAACTGTTTCTGGGTGGAATTTCCCAAAATGATTATGGGTATTGGAGAATTAGAGCACATCTGGTGCTACCAGAAATCAACACTCCCTCTTAGCGAGGAATGTGCTCTAGCAATGCAACCTGCTGAAGCATCACTCTGTCCTGTAACATCTCCTTCTGCGTTGCTGATGTCTGACATCCTGTCCACCAAGTATTGTGCAAATGTTGCATCTGTACTGCTGCTGACCCTGCCACTGTCAACACTGCATCTGTGCTGCTATTGGCATTGCCACTTCCAATTGTGTTGAAGAAAGTATAACTAGGTTCGGTATTTACAAATGTAACTTTGATCTTTGTACTTTTCAAGAAAAAGAATATTATTTTTGTAAATTAAATGAATGAGTTTCTTGCTCATTTCATAGGTCTAGAAAAGTCAAAGAGTCAAAGTCATATGTAAGGAGCTCTTCTTGAGCCTTCATGTAATATATATGGGCAATCGGATGTCTAAGAATAGCCCCCCAAGACCAACACAATCCTCTTGAAGACAAGCAAGCAAAACATTGAAAAACACAGTCACATCGGCCACAAAAATGAATTTAAAGTCATGTTGGTTCACCTGGTAATGTCAGCTTATTATGGAGGCACAACACCTATAAATAGGCAACTAGGGTCATCACAAAACTGCAGTTTTACAGAAGTGCGGATTACGGAGGTGCGGATTACAAAACTACGGATCACTCTGAAATTTCGGTGATACATAACCTCGGGCAAGCACAGTGACAAGATCTCGGTGGCAAGCACAGTAATATATAATCTCGGGTCTCTCTGTGATGTTGTGTGGGAAAAGGGACTTCAGATACCTCTATTATCCTCGGTGATGATCACAGTAAATATATCAGTCTCATGACCATGATCTCTTCTAGTTTTCAATGACTACTGTCTCAAATGTTACAGTGTCGGCATGCATATAAAGAACCACAGTCATACTCTGTCTCAGCTTGTATATATACGCAGTCACAATCTTGATGTATTTACAATGGAGAGGATCATACAGTCTCAACACAACATCAAAACACAATAATGATCTAAGTATAGTCACAACTATGATCTCATATCTCTGTAGTAGTGCAACAAGATGATACAGTAATGATGGTGCACTTGAGATGATGTGAAGATGGAGTAATGGTGCAGAAGCAATGATCTCATTGTCATAATGAGTATCTCAGTAGAAGCACAATAATGTTCTCAGTGATGACAATAGCAAGGAAAATCTCCGTAATGCAGTGATGATGAACTCAACAACGACGAAGAAAAGGATTGGTGTCTTGGTCTTGGAGTGGCATAGTAAGTCAAGGGTCATGGTCTTGGTATTCATCAAGTAGAATCTCTATAAGAAGATTTTGTGCGGGTTCTCCTCTCCAAAAGGGAGAGGTTTTGGCCCTGGCAGAAAGCCAACACCTTCTGTTCTTGTCTCTTGTATTTTGGTAACTGTTTGATGAAGTAAGAAATACACACACTAATGATATCAAGATCAGATTGTGCTAATAAGTAAAAAGTTAAAATACCTCACAAATAGTTATCATGCTAAGAAGAATCACAATAACTACATTTGCCCTAGATTCTTCAATAAACTGCATCTGCACTGCAACCTTCTCCAACTACTACTGCTATTGCATCAACAAAGGAAAAAACATCCTAAATTACTGAACTTGTGTTCAGTATGATGTATCTCGTTGCTGGAGTCTTATTGCTGCTAGTCTCTATGCTAACCCTCTAAAGCCTCTGTGCTGCTGCTGACCTCTGCTCTATGCCATTTGCACTGCTGCCAACTCTGCTCTGCGCTGCTCAGTCTCTGGCGCTACTAGCCTTTGCAATTATCACTTCAACGCTCCTCTGCACCAACTGACACTGGTCCATCCTGCTACTTCTGACCTGGGCTCCTGTAGCAAGGAATTGATCCAAGAGATGGGCTCCTCAAGGATCTTGCCCATCTGTAGCTCTTTCAAACTACAACATTAAATCAGCCCACCTCCCTCCTGGAGGTATCTCGGCTGTCATGGCAAACTCATCCTCCTCGATCTTCGCGGCTGCAATCTTCAGATCATGCTTCTCATCTTTGTCCTTCTTCCTCAGAGGACACTGTGTTGCGTAGTGACTGAATTCAGCCCACTTGAAGCATTTGATCTTTGAAACATCTTTCTTCTTCTTTCGTTGCTCCTGTTGCCCCTTGGATGGGCTGCATTCTCATCCTCCTCCTTGGGCTTCGACTCACTGTTGTTGCTTCCGTCAAGTTTACACTTTACCAAGTCCCTCCTGAGCTCCGCTTGCTTAAGAGCTTCCCACATCTCATCCCAGTTTGGCAAAGCCGCCCTGCCCAGGATGCTCTGGACAAAGACTTGCCACTCCTCAGATACTGAATTTAAGGCTAGTCTTACCATCTCGGAACCTTGAGGTGTTGACCCCACAACTGCCAATTCATCTTGGGTCTCTTGAAGGTTCCCCCTTCTGCATCTGTGTAGATCTCATCTTTTGCTCCAAGTACATCTTCCGCTGCTTGGAAGATCCTTGATACAACGTCGACAATGCATCCCACATCTCCTTGGCAGTGTTTCTGCCAGCTATGCGATAGACTATATGATCCTTCACTACGTTGAGGATGATTCTTTTTGTCTTCGCCATTTCTCCCTTGTACTTCTTGAGCTGATCCGGATCTGTGGCCTCAGCTACTACGCTGTCGACGTAGACTTTTATCATTTTGTCCTAGTTTTGAGGTAGTATTATATGGTTCATGGGTGCCGGAGTCAAGATTTTTCCTAGAACTTTGATATGAAATAAATGGAAAACTTATACTGGTGTTCCCATGTTCAGGGCTTATTGTTCATGATTGCCATTGTTATAATATTAGCTAAGGGAGGGTAGGTATGTGTATTGTTGATTCATCGCTTTGTGTATTTGTTATTTGAGCTCTCATAGTTTATTCGTGATCTAATATATAAATCTTACTTTGTGCAGTGACTACATTTGTAGTGTTTGGGAGGGTCGAGTGAAGACACTGAAATAAATGGAAAACTTATACTGGTGTTCCCATGTTCAGGGCTTATTGTTCATGATTGCCATTGTTATAATATTAGCTAAGGGAGGGTAGGTATGTGTATTGTTGATTCATCGCTTTGTGTATTTGTTATTTGAGCTCTCATAGTTTATTCGTGATCTAATATATAAATCTTACTTTGTGCAGTGACTACATTTGTAGTGTTTGGGAGGGTCGAGTGAAGATACTTTAGGCAATGTAGATGCAACACAGAGGATGGGTGAGTCATGTTGTTTTCCAACAAAATAGTGTTATTATTATTTGCTTGTTTGACTTTTTCTCCTTCTAGCATGGTTCTCGAGTAGTACCACTCAATTACTGGTTTGACATATACATCAAATGGTATGTTTAAATTATATGCTTTCTTGTTCCACTTCACACACACACCCCTACACAACGTGCCTTGGAGAGGAGAATGGTAAGGTCGAGCAAGCAGTGACACTGACCCTTCAACTAATCGACCACTATGTTAATAGACAATACTATTACCTTGTGGCCCCTATGATTTTGCGTGTTCAATAAATTTAAAATATGCTTAGATCTCTCTTACAAAAAGAACTATTTCTCTCATGATAACATTGTTTGCATTATTCCTAGAAGAGTAACATCTAGTTTTGAAAATTTATATATTTTTGGATGTAGCATGGAATATAAAATGTTGCATTATTCCTAGACGAGTAACATGTAGTTTCGAAAATTTATATATTTTTGGATGTAGCATCGAATATAAATGGTCTCGAATCAAGTTGGATGACAAGTTCATGCCTTCAACTCTCTAGTTTAACTTCTGTTAGAATTTTAATATTTTATTTCGTACTATAGAAGATGGATACATGAAATACAAAATGGATCATCCCTCTTTATATTAAAACTCAAAGACAAGTATGTTTCATATTATGATTAATTTTTACATTCAATTCTCTAGTTCAACATTTTTTATTCTAATATCTTATTATGTATCTATTGTAGATGTCTTGTTGTGGTGAGCACGATTAAGTGAAATAAAAAATGGAGTGTCTATCGTTATATAACAAACTCTAAAGGAGGTATGTTTGCTATTAGGAATAATTATCAGTTTTGAAATATGCTTACCATTACTATCTATGTTTGTATTTTAATCTTATTCACCCCACTTTTTTTCCTTTCAGCCAAAGAGAGGACACTGCAATAGAGATAATGTGGAAAGGGGGAGTTTGCAATTTTTTGTTTGTTGTTGTCTACATGTTTTGGTTTTGTTGAGTTTGAGAATAGTCATTGCAATAGAGATAATGTGGAAAGGGGGAGTTTGCAATTTTTTGTTTGTTGTTGTCTACAGTTTTTGTTGAGTTTGAGAATAGTCATTTCTACATTCAATTCTCCATTTTTTATTCTAATATATTATTATGTATCTATTGTAGATGTCTTGTTCCGGTGAGCACGAGTAAGTGAAATACAAAATGGAGTGTCTATCGTTATATAACAAACTCTAGAGGAGGTATGTTTGCTATTATGAATAATTATTGGTTTTGAAATATGCTTACCATTACTATCTGTGTTTGTATTTTAATCTTATTCACCCCACTTTTTTTCCTTTCAGTCGAGGAGAGGACACTGCAATAGAGATAATGTGCAAAGGGGGAGTTTGCAATTTTTTGTTTGTTGTTGTCTACATGTTTTGTTTTTGTTGAGTTTGAGAATGGTCATGTTTGTTGTTGTACTTGTTTAGCTTTGTTTTACACCATTTTCTCATTTCTTGTAGTTTGGTCTTGGTTTTGTTTATTGGATGTGCCATAGGAAAGGAAGGCAGCAATGAGAGAAACTGAAAGAGATAAGTTTGAGGTTATCATTCATAAATGAAGGTGAATCACCTTAACTGTATGCAATGCATTTCACTCACAATTACTTTTTGCTTATTTGTGAATATTTTTGCTTGCTTTTCAATATATTATATGTTTTATATGTGTTTTCACACTCAACTATATTGATCTTCTTTGTGTCGTGAGCGGCCACAATTGTATAACTTATGAAGGTCAAGGTGAAGATACCATAGACATTCTAGCAACACAAATTGGACGATTGGTGAGCCATATTTTTTCCTACATAAGAATATTGTCCTTTAATTGACTGAAATATTTATTCTTTGCGAATCATATTATCTTCTTGTCATGGCTTCAAGATAGTATGATCTTGCTAATGGGTGTGAGAATTGAGATTTTCCAAGAACTTTTATACGAAATAAAGGGAAATGTTATATCGAGGTTGACATTTTCCGGGCTTATTGTTCATTGTTGTTGCTAATATAACATTAGCGAAGGGTGAACAGGTGTGTGTGATTAATTTATTGCTATGTATATTTGTTATTCATTTTCTCTGGTGGTTTATTTGTGATCTAATATATAATACTACTTTGTGCAGTGAGTGACTATGGAATAGGTGTGTGTATGATAAATTTATTGCTCTGTATATTTGTTATTCTTTTTCTCTTGTGGTTTATTTGTGATCTTATATATAACATTACTTTGTGCAGTGAGTGACTATAGCTGCAGTGTCTGGGATGGTGCAGTGCATTTTTCTTGCTCGACATCACATGGACACCCCCACACATTGTGCCTTGTAGAGGAGGTGGGTAAGGTTTAGTAGACAAGCATACTGACCCTTCAACCAATCAACGATCGTGCTAAGATACAACACTATTGCCTGGTGGACCCTAGGATTTTCGATGTTCAATATGTTTAGATATGCTTAGTTTCATTTTCCGAAAAATTTACAGCTTATGAAAACATTGCTTGCATTACTCGTAGTAGAAGTACATCTAGTTTAGAAAATTTATATTTTTTTTAGATATAACACTCAATATAATTGGACTCGAACTAAGTTGCATGACAAGTTCATACCTTCAAACCCTCTAGTTTAAATTTTCATAGAAATCTAATATTTTATTGTGTATCTAGTGCAAATGGTTTGTTCCATTGAACATGAATACATGAAACAGAAAATGGACTCTCGTTTTATATAATAATCTTAAAGAAATGCATGTTTCTTATTATGATTAATTATTGTGTTCCACTGTTTAGTTTAACTTATATAACCATTCTAATATCTTATTGTGTGTTTGTTGTAGATGGCTTGTTTTGATGAGCACAAGCAAGAGGAACACAAAAGAGAGTGTCCAATGTTATAAAACAAAATCTAGGGTAGGTGTGATTCCTATTATGAATAATTATTGGTTTTGAAATATGCTTACCATTACTAATTGTGTGTATATTTTAACCTTATTCAACCCATTTTTTTCCTTTCAGTAGAGGAGAGCACATTGTAGGAGAGATGATGTGTAACGGGGATATTTGCAATTTTTCTTTGTTCTTGTCTGCATGTTTTGTTTTTCTGGGTTTGAGCATGGCCATGCTTTGAGTTGCACTCTTTTTCTTTTGGTTTTTTTGTTTGGATCAATTTTTGTAGTTGGACTTGACTTCATTTGTTGGGTGTGTTGTACTTGTTTTCCTTTTTTTCATGTTTTTTGTAGTTTGGTCTTGGCTTCATTTGTTGGGTGTGGAAAAGGAAATGAAGGAAGAAGACAGCGAAATGGGAAGGTTATTCTTCATAAATGAAGGTGAGTCAACATACCTATATGAACATACCTATATGCACTATGCACTGCATTTCACTTAAAAGTATCTTTTTTTTTTAAATTGTGGCTCCATTTGTTTGTTATTCAATTTATTATGTGTTATCTATGCTCTCATAATCAACTATATTGATATTGTTTATGTATTCAAGAACTACAATTGTACAGTCTACGAAGGTGAAGTGGTGAATATGCATTTTACATTCTACAAATGTGGCACAGAGGATGGGTGAGATGTACTTATATTCTACAAAATACTATTGTGCTTTAATATCCTGAAATATTTGTTGTTAGCACAAAGTTTTATCATTTTGTCCTAGTTTTGAGGTAGTATTATATGGTTCATGGGTGTGAGATTCAAGATTTTTCCTAGAACTTTGATATGAAATAAATGGAAAACTTATATCGAGGTTCCCATGTTCAGGGTTTATTGTTCATGATTGCCATTGCTATAATATTAGCTAAGGGAGGGTAGGTATGTGTATAGTTGATTCATCGCTCTGTGTATTTGTTATTTGAGCTCTCATGGTTTATTCGTGATCTAATATATAAATTTTACTTTGCACTGTGTATTTGTTATTTGAGCTCTCATGGTTTATTCGTGATCTAATATATAAAGTTTACTTTGTGCAGTGACTAAATCTGTAGTGTGGGAGGGTCGAGTGGAGAAGATACTTTAGGCAATGTAGATGCCACACAAACGATGGGTGAGTCATGTTGTTTTCCAACAAATTAGTGTTATTATTATTTGTTTGCTTGACATTTTCTCCTTCTAGCATGGTTCTCGAGTAGTACCACTCAATAAGTGGTGTGACATAAACATCAAATGGTATGTTTAAATTTATATGCTTTCTTGTCACACATCACACGCACATCCCCACACGACCCTTCAACTAATCGACCACATTGTTAATGGACAACACTATTGCCTTGTGGCCCCTATGATTTTGGGTGTTCAATAAATTTAAAATATGCTTAGATCTCTCTTACAAAACTAATTATTTCTCTTATGATAACATTGGTTGCATTATTCCTAGAAGAGTAACATGTAGTTTTGAAAATTTATATATTTTTGGACGTAGCATGGAATATAAATGGTCTGGAATCAAGTTGGATGACAAGTTCATGCCTTCAACTCTTTAGTTTATTTTTTGTTATAATTTTAATATTTTATTTTGTACTCTAAAAGATGGATACATGAAATGCAAAATGGATCAACCCTCTTTATATTAAAATTCAAAGACAAGTATGTTTCATATTATGATAAATTTTTACATTCAATTCATCCAGTTCAACATTTTTTATTCTAATATCTGATTATATATCTATTGTAGATGCCTTGTTCCAGCGAGCATGAGTAAGTGAAATACAAAATGGAGTGTCTATCGTTATATAACAAACTCTAGAGGAGGTATGTTTGCTATTATGAATAATTATTGGTTTTGAAATACGCTTACCATTACCATTACTATCTGTGTTTGTATTTTAATCTTATTCACCCCACTCTTTTCCTTTCAGTCGAGGAGAAGAAACTGTAGTAGCGATAATGTGCAAAGGGGGAGTTTGCAATTTTCTGTTTGTTGTTGTCTACATGTTTTGTTTTTGTTGAGTTTGAGCATAGTCATGTTTGTTGTTGTACTCGTTTCGCTTTGTTTTACACCATTTTCTCATTTCTTCTAGTTTGGTCTTGGTTTTGTTTATTGGATGCGATATAGGAAAGGAAGGCAGCAAGGAGAGAAACTGAAAGAGATAAGTTTGAGGTTATCATTCATAAATGAAGGTGAATCACCTTAACTATATGCAATGCATTTCACTCACAATTACTTTTCGCTTATTTGTGAATCTTTCTGCTTGCTTTTCAATTTATTATATGTTTTATGTGGTTTCACACTCAATTATATTGATCTACGTTGTGTCGTGAGCAACCAGAATCACATAGCTTATGAAGGTCAAGGTGAAGATACCATAGACATTTTAGCAACACAACTTGGGCGATTGGTGAGCCATATTTTTTCCTAATAAGAATATTGTTCTTATAATCGACTGAAATATTTGTTCTTTGCGAATCATTTTATCTTTTTGTCATGGCTTCAAGATAGTATGATCTTGTTAATGGGTGTGAGAATTGAGATTTTCCAAGAACTTTTATATGAAATAAAGGGAAATGTTATATTGAGGTTGACATTTTCAGGGCTTATTGTACATGGAGGGTGTTGCTATAACATTAGCCAAGGGTGAATAGGTGTGTTAATGATTAATATGTTGCTCTTTATATTTGTTATTCATTTTCTCTCGTGGTTTATTTGTGGTCTCATGTATAATATTACTTTGTGCAGTGAGTTACGATAGTTGTAGTGTCTGGGATGGTGCAGTGCATGTTTACTTGCTCCACATCACATGGACACCCCCACACATTGTGGCTTGTAGAGGAGGTGGGTAAGGTTGAGTAGACAAGTATACTGATCCAATCAACCAATCAACGATCGTGCTAATTTACAACACTATTGCCTTGTGGACCCTAGGATTTTGGGTGTTCAATATGTTTAGATATGCTTAGATTTATTTTCTGAAGAAGTTACAGCTTATGAAAACATCGGTTTTATTACTCGTAGTAGAAGTACATCTAGTTTAGAAAATTTATATATTTTTTAGATATAACACTTAATATAATTGGACTAGAACTAAGTTGCATGACAAGTTCATACGTTCAAACACTCTAGTCCAGATTTTCTTAGAAATCTAATGTTTTATTGTGTATCTAGTGCAAATGGCTTGTTGCATTGAACATGAATACATGAAACAGAAAATGGACTCTTTCGTTTTATATAATTATCTTAAACAAATGTGTGTTTCTTATTATGCGTAATTATTGTGTTCGACTGTTTAGTTTAACTTATATAACCATTCTAATATCTTATTTTGTATTTGTTGTAGATGGTTTGTTTTGATGAGCACAAGCAAGAGGAATAGACAATAGAGTGTTCAACGTTATAAATCAAACTCTAGGGGAGGTTCGTTTCCTATTATGAATAATTATTGGTTTTGAAATATGCTTACGATTACTAATTGTGTGTATATTTTAACCTTATTCAACCCATTTTTTTTTCTTTCAGGAGAGGAGAGCACATTGGAGGAGAGATGATGTGTAACGGGGGTATTTGCAATTTTTCTTTGTTCTTGTCTGTATGTTTTATTTTCTGAGTTTGAGCATGGCCATGCTTTGCATTGTACTCTTTTTTTCCTTTTTTTTGTGGTTGGACTTGGCTTCATTTGTTGGGTGTGTTGTACTTGTTTTCTTTTTATTTTTTATTTTTTTATGTTTTTTGTAGTTTGGTCTTGGTTTCATTAGTTGGGTGTGGAAAAGGAAATGAAGGAAGAAGAATGGAAGGTTACTCTTCATAAATGAAGGTAAGTCAACATACCTAAAGCAATGCGTTTCACTTAAAAGTAATTTTTGCTAATTAAAAGTATTTTTGGCTAATTTGTGGCTCCATTTGTTTGTTATTCAATTTATTATGTGTTATCTATGCTCATAATCAACTATATTGATCTATTTTATGTATTGAAGAACTACAATTGTACAGTCTACGAAGGTGAATTGGTGAATATGCATTAGACATTCTACAAATGTGGTATAGAGGATGGGTGAGTCGTACCTATCATGTACAAAATACTGTTGTGCTTTAATATCCTGAAATATATTTGTTGTTTGCACAAAGTTTTATCATTTTGTCCTAGTTTTGAGGTAGTATTATATGGTTCATGGGTGCAAGATTCAAGATTTTTCCTAGAACTTTGATATGAAATAAATGGAAAACTTATACTGGGGTTGCCATGTTCAGGGTTTATTGTTCATGATTGCCATTTCTATAATATTAGCTAAGGGAGGGTAGGTATGTGTATAGTTGATTCATCGCTCTGTGTATTTGTTATTTGAGCTCTCATGGTTTACTCGTGATCTGTAGTGTGGGAGGGTCGAGTGGAGAAGATACTTTGGGCAATGTAGATGCCACACAAAAGATGGGTGAGTCATGTTGTTTTTCAACAAATTAGTGTTATTATTATTTGTTTGCTTGATGTTTTCTCCTTCTAGCATGGTTCTCGAGTAGTACCACTCAATTAGTGGTTTGACATATACATCAAATGGTATGTTTAAATTTATGTGCTTTCTTGTCCCACATCACACACACATCCCCACACGACCCTTCAACTAATCGACCACATTGTTAATTGACAACACTATTGCCTTGTGGCCCCTATGATTTTGGGTGTTCAATAAATTTAAAATAAGCTTAGATCTCTCTTAGAAAACTAATTATTTGTCTTATGATAACATTGGTTGCATTATTCCTAGAAGAGTAACATGTAGTTTCGAAAATTTATATATTTTTGGATGTAGCATGGAATATAAATGGTCTGGAATCAAGTTGGATGACAAGTTCATGCCTTCAATTCTTTAGTTTATTTTTTGTTAGAATTTTAATATTTTATTTTGTACTCTAAAAGATGGATACATGAAATGCAAAATGGATCATCCCTCTTTATATTAAAACTCAAAGACAAGTATGTTTCATATTATGATAAATTTTTACATTCAATTCATCCAGTTCAACATTTTTTATTCTAATATCTGATTATATATCTATTGTAGATGCCTTGTTCCAGCGAGCATGAGTAAGTGATATACAAAATGGAGTGTCTATCGTTATATAACAAACTCTAGAGGAGGTATGTTTGCTATTATGAATAATTATTGGTTTTGAAATACGCTTACCATTACCATTACTATCTGTGTTTGTATTTTAATCTTATTCACCCCTCTTTTCATTTCAGTTGAGGAGAAGAAACTGTAGTAGCGGTAATGTGCAAAGGGGGAGTTTGCAATTTTTTGATTATATATCTATTGTAGATGCCTTGTTCTAGCGAGCATGAGTAAGTGATATACAAAATGGAGTGTCTATCGTTATATAACAAACTCTAGAGGAGGTATGTTTGCTATTATGAATAATTATTGGTTTTGAAATACGCTTACCATTACCATTACTATCTGTGTTTGTATTTTAATCTTATTCACCCCACTCTTTTCATTTCAGTTGAGGAGAAGAAACTGTAGTAGCGGTAATGTGCAAAGGGGGAGTTTGCAATTTTTTGTTTGTTGTTGTGTACATGTTTTGTTTTTGTTGAGTTTTAGCATAGTCATGTTTGTTGTTGTACTCGTTTTGATCTGTTTTACACCATTTTATGATTTCTTGTAGTTTGGTCTTGGTTTTGTTTATTGGATGTGATATAGTAAAGGAAGGCAGCAAGGAGAGAAACTGAAAGAGATAAGTTTGAGGTTATCATTCATAAATGAAGGTGAATCACCTTAACTATGTGCAATGCATTTCACTCACAATTACTTTTCGCTTATTTGTGAATCTTTCTGCTTGCTTTTCAATTTATTATATGTTTTATATATGGTTTCACACTCAACTATATTGATCTACGTTGTGTCGTGAGCAACCACAATCGTATAGCTTATGAAGGTCAAGGTGAAGATACCATAGACATTCGAGCAACACAACTTGGGCGATTGGTGAGCCATAAGAATATTGTCCTTTAATCGACTGAAATATTTGTTCTTTGCGAATCATTTTATCTTTTTGTCATGGCTTAAGATAGTATGATCTTGTTAATGAGTGTGAGAATTGAGATTTTCCAAGAACTTTTATACGAAATAAAGGGAAATGTTATATTGAGGTTGATATTTTCAGGGCTTATTTTACATGGAGGGTGCTGCTATAACATTAGCCAAGGGTGAATAGGTGTGTTAATGATTAATTTGCTGCTTTGTATATTTGTTATTCATTTTCTCTCGTGGTTTATTTGTGGTCTCATATATAATATTACTTTGTGCAGTGAGTTACTATAGTTGCAGTGTCTGGGATGGTGCAGTGCATGTTTACTTGCTCCACATCACATGGACACCCCCACACATTGTGGCTTGTAGAGGAGGTGGGTAAGGTTGAGTAGACAAGCATACTGACCCAATCAACCAATCAACGATCATGCTAATTTACAACACTATTGCCTTGTGGACCCTAGGATTTTGGGTGTTCAATATGTTTAGATATGCTTAGTTTTATTTTCTGAAAAAGTTACAGCTTATGAAAACATTGTTTCTATTACTCGTAGTAGAAGTACATCTAGTTTAGAAAATTTATATATTTTTTAGATATAACACTTAATATAATTGGACTCGAACTAAGTTGCATGACAAGTTCATACCTTCAAACACTCTAGTTCAAATTTTCTTAGAAATCTAATGTTTTATTGTGTATCTAGTGCAAATGGCTTGTTGCATTGAACATGAATACATGAAACAGAAAATGGACTCTTTCGTTTTATATAATAATCTTAAACAAATGTGTGTTTCTTATTATGCTTAATTATTGTGTTCGACTGTTTAGTTTAACTTATATAACCATTCTAATATCTTATTTTGTATTTGTTGTAGATGGTTTGTTTTGATGAGCACAAGCAAGAGGTTCAACGTTATAAATCAAACTCTAGGGGAGGTTTGTTTCCTATTATGAATAATTATTGTTTTTATAATATGCTTACCATTACTAATTGTGTGTATATTTTAACCTTATTCAACCAACTTTTTTTTTCCTTTCAGGAGAGGGGAGCACATTGTAGGAGAGATGATGTGTAATGGGGATATTTGCAATTTTTCTTTGTTCTTGTCTGCATGTTTTGTTTTCTGAGTTTGAGCATGGCCATGCTTTGCGTTGTACTCTTTTTCTTTCGGTTTTTTTTGTGATCATTTTTTGTGGTTGGATTTGGCTTCATTTGTTGGGTGTGTTGTACTTGTTTTCCTTTTATTTTATTTTATTTTTTTATGTTTTTTGTAGTTTGGTCTTGGTTTCATTTGTTGGGTGTGGAAAAGGAAATGAAGGAAGAAGAATGGAAGGTTATTCTTCATAAATGAAGGTAAGTCAACATACCTGAAGCAATGCATTTCACTTAAAAGTATTTTTTGCTAATTTGTGGCTCCATTTGTTTGTTAAAGTATTTTTTGCTAATTTGTGGCTCCATTTGTTTGTTATGCAATTTATTATGTGTTATCTATGCTCATAATCAACTATATTGATCTTCTTTATGTATTGAAGAACTACAATTGTATAGTCTATGAAGGTGAATTGGTGAATATGCATTAGACATTCTACAAATGTGGCATAGCGGATGGGTGAGTCGTACCTATCTTCTACAAAACACTGTTGTGCTTTAATATCCTGAAATATTTGTTGTTTGCAGAAAGTTTTATCATTTTGTCCTAGTTTTGAGGTAGTATTATATGGTTCATGGGTGCGAGATTCAAGATTTTTCCTAGAACTTTGATATGAAATAAATGGAAAACTTACACTGGGGTTCCCATGTTTAGGGTTTATTGTTCATGAGTGCCATTGCTATAATATTAGCTAAGGGAGGGTAGGTATGTGTATAGTTGATTCATCGCTCTGTGTATTTGTTATTTGAGCTCTCATGGTTTATTCGTGATCTAATATATAAATTTTACTTTGTGCAGTGACTACATCTGTTGTGTGGGAGGGTCGAGTGGAGAAGATACTTTAAGCAATGTAGATGCCACACAAAAGATGGGTGAGTCATTTTGTTTTCCAACAAAATAGTGTTATTATTATTTGTTTGCTTGACGTTTTCTCCTTCTAGCATGGTGTCGAGTAGTACCACTCAATTAGTGGTTTGGCATATACATCAAATGGTATGTTTAAATTTATATGCTTTCTTGTCCCACATCACACGCACAACCATTTGAATTTATATGCTTTCTTGTCCCACATCACACGCACATCCTCACACGACCCTTTAACTAATCGACCACATTGTTATTGGACAACACTATTGCCTTGTGGCCCCTATGATTTTGGGTGTTCAATAACTTTAAAATATGCGTAGATCTCTCTTAGAAAACTAATTATTTCTCTTATGATAACATTGGTTGCATTATTATTAGAAGAGTAACATGTAGTTTCGAAAATTTATATATTTTTGGATGTAGCATGGAAT
Source organism: Pinus tabuliformis (assembly GCA_031772625.1). Taxonomy (NCBI): domain Eukaryota; kingdom Viridiplantae; phylum Streptophyta; class Pinopsida; order Pinales; family Pinaceae; genus Pinus; species Pinus tabuliformis. The sequence goes on along the minus strand of CM062818.1, from coordinate 573,841,233 downwards.
ATAAATGGTCTGGAATCAAGTTGGATGACAAGTTCATGCCTTCAACTCTTTAGTTTATTTTTTGTTAGAATTTTAATATTTTATTTTTACTCTAAAAGATGGATACATGAAATGCAAAATGGATCATCCCTCTTTATATTAAAACTCAAAGACAAGTATGTTTCATATTATGATAAACTTTTACATTCAATTCATTCAATTCTCCAGTTCAACATTTTTTATTCTAATATCTGATTATATATCTATTGTAGATGCCTTGTTCCAGCGAGCATGAGTAAGTGAAATACAAAATGGAGTGTCTATCGTTATATAACAAACTCTAGAGGAGGTATGTTTGCTATTATGAATAATTATTGGTTTTGAAATACGCTTACCATTACCATTACTATCTGTGTTTGTATTTTAATCTTATTCACCCCACTCTTTTAGGAGAAGAAACTGTAGTAGCGATAATGTGCAAAGGGGGAGTTTGCAATTTTCTGTTTGTTGTTGTCTACATGTTTTGTTTTTGTTGAGTTTGAGCATAGTCATGTTTGTTGTTGTACTCGTTTCGCTTTGTTTTACACCATTTTCTCATTTCTTCTAGTTTGGTCTTGGTTTTGTTTATTGGATGCGATATAGGAAAGGAAGGCAGCAAGGAGAGAAACTGAAAGAGATAAGTTTGAGGTTATCATTCATAAATGAAGGTGAATCACCTTAACTATATGCAATGCATTTCACTCACAATTACTTTTTGCTTATTTGTGAATCTTTTTGCTTGCTTTTCAATTTATTATATGTTTTATATGTGGTTTCACACTCAACTATATTGATCTACGTTGTGTCGTGAGCAACCAGAATCACATAGCTTATGAAGGTCAAGGTGAAGATACCATAGACATTTTAGCAACACAACTTGGGCGATTGGTGAGCCATATTTTTTCCTAATAAGAATATTGTTCTTATAATCGACTGAAATATTTGTTCTTTGCGAATCATTTTATCTTTTTGTCATGGCTTCAAGATAGTATGATCTTGTTAATGGGTGTGAGAATTGAGATTTTCCAAGAACTTTTATACGAAATAAAGGGAAATGTTATATTGAGGTTGACATTTTCAGGGCTTATTGTACATGGAGGGTGTTGCTATAAAATAGGTGTGTTAATGATTAATTTGTTGCTCTTTATATTTGTTATTCATTTTCTCTCGTGGTTTATTTGTGGTCTCATATATAATATTACTTTGTGCAGTGAGTTACGATAGTTGCAGTGTCTGGGATGGTGCAGTGCATGTTTACTTGCTCCACATCACATGGACACCCCCACACATTGTGGCTTGTAGAGGAGGTGGGTAAGGTTGAGTAGACAAGTATACTGACCCAATCAACCAATCAACGATCGTGCTAATTTACAACACTATTGCCTTGTGGACCCTAGGATTTTGGGTGTTCAATATGTTTAGATATGCTTAGTTTTATTTTCTGAAGAAGTTACAGCTTATGAAAACATTGGTTTTATTACTCGTAGTAGAAGTACATCTAGTTTAGAAAATTTATATATTTTTTAGATATAACACTTAATATAATTGGACTCGAACTAAGTTGCATGACAAGTTCATACGTTCAAACACTCTAGTCCAGATTTCTATGTTTTATTGTGTATCTAGTGCAAATGGCTTGTTGCATTGAACATGAATACATGAAACAGAAAATGGACTCTTTCGTTTTATATAATTATCTTAAACAAATGTGTGTTTCTTATTATGCTTAATTATTGTGTTCGACTGTTTAGTTTAACTTATATAACCATTCTAATATCTTATTTTGTATTTGTTGTAGATGGTTTGTTTTGATGAGCACAAGCAAGAGGAATAGACAATAGAGTGTTCAACGTTATAAATCAAACTCTAGGGGAGGTTCGTTTCCTATTATGAATAATTATTGGTTTTGAAATATGCTTACCATTACTAATTGTGTGTATATTTTAACCTTATTCAACCCATTTTTTTTTTCCTTTCAGGAGAGGAGAGCACATTGGAGGAGAGATGATGTGTAACGGGGGTATTTGCAATTTTTCTTTGTTCTTGTCTGTATGTTTTGTTTTCTGAGTTTGAGCATGGCCATGCTTTGCATTGTACTCTTTTTTTCTTTTTTTTTTTGTGGTTGGATTTGGCTTCATTTGTTGGGTGTGTTGTACTTGTTTTCTTTTTATTTTTTATTATTTTTTATGTTTTTTTAGTTTGGTCTTGGTTTCATTAGTTGGGTGTGGAAAAGGAAATGAAGGAAGAAGAATGGAAGGTTATTCTTCATAAATGAAGGTAAGTCAACCTACCTAAAGCAATGCGTTTCACTTAAAAGTAATTTTTGCTAATTAAAAGTATTTTTGGCTAATTTGTGGCTCCATTTGTTTGTTATTCAATTTATTATGTGTTATCTATGCTCATAATCAACTATATTGATCTATTTTATGTATTGAAGAACTACAATTGTACAGTCTACGAAGGTGAATTGGTGAATATGCATTAGACATTCTACAAATGTGGCATAGAGGATGGGTGAGTCGTACCTATCTTGTACAAAATACTGTTGTGCTTTAATATCCTGAAATATTTGTTGTTTGCACAAAGTTTTATCATTTTGTCCTAGTTTTGAGGTAGTATTATATGGTTCATGGGTGCAAGATTCAAGATTTTTCCTAGAACTTTGATATGAAATAAATGGAAAACTTATACTGGGGTTGCCATGTTCAGGGTTTATTGTTCATGATTGCCATTTCTATAATATTAGCTAAGGGAGGGTAGGTATGTGTATAGTTGATTCATCGCTCTGTGTATTTGTTATTTGAGCTCTCATGGTTTATTCGTGATCTGTAGTGTGGGAGGGTCGAGTGGAGAAGATACTTTGGGCAATGTAGATGCCACACAAAAGATGGGTGAGTCATGTTGTTTTTCAACAAATTAGTGTTATTATTATTTGTTTGCTTGATGTTTTCTCCTTCTAGCATGGTTCTCGAGTAGTACCACTCAATTAGTGGTTTGACATATACATCAAATGGTATGTTTAAATTTATGTGCTTTCTTGTCCCACATCACACACACATCCCCACACGACCCTTCAACTAATCGACCACATTGTTAATTGACAACACTATTGCCTTGTGGCCCCTATGATTTTGGGTGTTCAATAAATTTAAAATAAGCTTAGATCTCTCTTAGAAAACTAATTATTTCTCTTATGGTAACATTGGTTGCATTATTCCTAGAAGAGTAACATGTAGTTTCGAAAATTTATATATTTTTGGATGTAGCATGGAATATAAATGCTCTGGAATCAAGTTGGATGACAAGTTCATGCCTTCAATTCTGTAGTTTGTTTTTGTTAGAATTTTAATATTTTATTTTGTACTCTAAAAGATGGATACATGAAATGCAAAATGGATCAGCCCTTTTTATATTAAAACTCAAAGACAAGTATGTTTCATATTATGATAAATTTTTACATTCAATTCATCCAGTTCAACATTTTTTATTCTAATATCTCATTATATATCTATTGTAGATGCCTTGTTCCAACGAGCATGAGTAAGTAATATACAAAATGGAGTGTCTATCGTTATATAACAAACTCTAGAAGAGGTATGTTTGCTATTATGAATAATTATTGGTTTTGAAATACGCTTACCATTACCATTACTATCTGTGTTTGTATTTTAATCTTATTCACCCCACTCTTTTCCTTTCAGTTGAGGAGAAGAAACTGTAGTAGCGGTAATGTGCAAAGGGGGAGTTTGCAATTTTCTGTTTGTTGTTGTGTACATGTTTTGTTTTTGTTGAGTTTGAGCATAGTCATGTTTGTTGTTGTACTCGTTTCGATCTGTTTTACACCATTTTCTCATTTCTTGTAGTTTGGTCTTGGTTTTGTTTATTGGATGTGATATAGGAAAGGAAGGCAGCAAGGAGAGAAACTGAAAGAGATAAGTTTGAGGTTATCATTCATAAATGAAGGTGAATCACCTTAACTATGTGCAATGCATTTCACTCACAATTACTTTTCGCTTATTTGTGAATCTTTCTGCTTGCTTTTCAATTTATTATATGTTTTATATATGGTTTCACATCAACTATATTGATCTACGTTGTGTCGTGAGCAACCACAATCGTATAGCTTATGAAGGTCAAGGTGAAGATACCATAGGCATTCGAGCAACACAACTTGGGCGATTGGTGATCCATAAGAATATTGTCCTTTAATCGACTGAAATATTTGTTCTTTGTGAATCATTTTATCTTTTTGTCATGGCTTAAGATAGTATGATCTTGTTAATGGGTGTGAGAATTGAGATTTTCCAAGAACTTTTATACGAAATAAAGGGAAATGTTATATTGAGGTTGATATTTTCAGGGCTTATTTTACATGGAGCTTATTTTACATGGAGGGTGCTGCTATAACATTAGCCAAGGGTGAATAGGTGTGTTAATGATTAATTTGTTGCTTTGTATATTTGTTATTCATTTTCTCTCGTGTTTTATTTGTGGTCTCATATATAATATTACTTTGTGCAGTGAGTTACTATAGTTGCAGTGTCTGGGATGGTGCAGTGCATGTTTACTTGCTCCACATCACATGGACACCCCCACACATTGTGGCTTGTAGAGGAGGTGGGTAAGGTTGAGTAGACAAGCATACTGACCCAATCAACCAATCAACGATTGTGTTAATTTACAACACTATTGCCTTGTGGACCCTAGGATTTTGGGTGTTCAATATGTTTAGATATGCTTAGTTTTATTTTCTGAAAAAGTTACAGCTTATGAAAACATTGTTTCTATTACTCGTAGTAGAAGTACATCTAGTTTAGAAAATTTATATATTTTTTAGATATAACACTTAATATAATTGGACTCGAACTAAGTTGCATGACAAGTTCATACCTTCAAACACTCTAGTTCAAATTTTCTTAGAAATCTAATGTTTTATTGTGTATCTAGTGCAAATGGCTTGTTGCATTGAACATGAATACATGAAACAGAAAATGGACTCTCTCGTTTTATATAATAATCTTAAACAAATGTGTGTTTCTTACTATGCTTAATCGTTTTATATAATAATCTTAAACAAATGTGTGTTTCTTACTATGCTTAATTATTGTGTTCGACTATTTAGTTTAACTTATATAACCATTCTAATATCTTATTTTGTATTTGTTGTAGATGGTTTGTTTTGATGAGCACAAGCAAGAGGAATAGACAATAGAGTGTTCAACGTTATAAATCAAACTCTAGGGGAGGTTTGTTTCCTATTATGAATAATTATTGGTTTTATAATATGCTTACCATTACTAATTGTGTGTATATTTTAACCTTATTCAACCAATCTTTTTTTTTCCTTTCAGGAGAGGGGAGCACATTGTAGGAGAGATGATGTGTAACGGGGATATTTGCAATTTTTCTTTGTTCTTGTCTGCATGTTTTGTTTTCTGAGTTTGAGCATGGCCATGCTTTGCGTTGTACTCTTTTTCTTTCGGTTTTTTTTTGTGATCATTTTTTGTGGTTGGATTTGGCTTCATTTGTTGGGTGTGTTGTACTTGTTTTCCTTTTATTTTATTTTATTTTTTATGTTTTTTGTAGTTTGGTCTTGGTTTCATTTGTTGGGTGTGGAAAAGGAAATGAAGGAAGAAGAATGGAAGGTTATTCTTCATAAATGAAGGTAAGTCAACATACCTAAGCAATGCATTTCACTTAAAAGTATTTTTTGCTAATTTGTGGCTCCATTTGTTTGTTATTCAATTTATTATGTGTTATCTATGCTCATAATCAACTATATTGATCTTCTTTATGTATTGAACAACTACAATCGTACAATCTACAAAGGTGAAGTGGTGAATATGCATTAGACATTCTGCAAATGTGGCATAGAGGATGGGTGAGCCGTACTTATCTTCTACAAAATACTATTGTGCTTTAATACCCTGAAATATTTGTTGTTTGCACAAAGTTTTATCATTTTGTCCTAGTTTTGAGGTAGTATTATATGGTTCATGGGTGCAAGATTCAAGATTTTTCCTAGAACTTTGATATGAAATAAATGGAAAACTTATACTGGGGTTCCCATGTTCAGGGCTTATTGTTCATGATTGCCATTGCTATAATATTAGCTAAGGGAGGGTAGGTATGTGTATAGTTGATTCATCGCTCTGTGTATTTGTTATTTGAGCTCTCATGGTTTATTCGTGATCTAATATATAAATTTTACTTTGTGCAGTGACTACATCTGTAGTGTGGGAGGGTCGAGTGGAGAAGATACTTTAGGCAATGTAGATGCCACACAAAAGATGGGTGAGTCATGTTGTTTTCCAACAAAATAGTGTTATTATTATTTGTTTGCTTGACGTTTTCTCCTTCTAGCATGGTCTCGAGTAGTACCACTCAATTAGTGGTTTGGCATATACATCAAATGGTATGTTTAAATTTATATGCTTTCTTGTCCCACATCACACACACATCCTCACACGACCCTTTAACTAATCGACCACATTGTTAATGGACAACACTATTGCCTTGTGGCCCCTATGATTTTGGGTGTTCAATAAATTTAAAATATGCGTAGATCTCTCTTACAAAACTAATTATTTCTCTTATGATAACATTGGTTGCATTATTATTAGAAGAGTAACATGTAGTTTCGAAAATTTATATATTTTTGGATGTAGCATGGAATATAAATGGTTTGGAATCAAGTTGGATGACAAGTTCATGCCTTCAACTCTTTAGTTTATTTTTTTGTTAGAATTTTAATATTTTATTTTGTACTCTAAAAGATGGATACATGAAATGCAAAATGGATCATCCCTCTTTATATTAAAACTCAAAGACAAGTATGTTTCATATTATGATAAATTTTTACATTCAATTCTCCAGTTCAACATTTTTTATTCTAATATCTGATTGTATATCTATTGTAGATGCCTTGTTCCAGCGAGCATGAGTAAGTGAAATACAAAATGGAGTGTTTATCGTTAGATAAAAAACTCTAGAGGAGGTATGTTTGCTATTATGAATAATTATTGGTTTTGAAATACGCTTACCATTACCATTACTATCTATGTTTGTATTTTAATCTTATTCACCCCACTCTTTTCCTTTCAATCGAGGAGAAGAAACTGTAGTAGTGATAATGTGCAAAGGGGGAGTTTGCAATTTTCTGTTTGTTGTTGTCTACATGTTTTGTTTTTGTTGAGTTTTAGCATAGTCATGTTTGTTGTTGTACTCGTTTTGCTTTGTTTTACACCATTTTCTCATTTCTTGTAGTATGGTCTTGGTTTTGTTTATTGGATGCGATATAGGAAAGGAAGGCAACAAGGAGAGAAACTGAAAGAGATAAGTTTGAGGTTATCATTCATAAATGAAGGTGAATCACCTTAACTATATGCAATGCATTTCACTCACAATTACTTTTCGCTTATTTGTGAATCTTTTTGCTTGCTTTTTAATTTATTATATGTTTTATATGTGGTTTCACACTCAACTATATTGATCTACGTTGTGTCGTGAGCAACCAGAATCACATAGCTTATGAAGGTCAAGGTGAAGATACATGACATTTTAGCAACACAACTTGGGCGATTGGTGAGCCATATTTTTTCCTAATAAGAATATTGTTCTTATAATCGACTGAAATATTTGTTCTTTGCGAATCATTTTATCTTTTTGTCATGGCTTCAAGATAGTATGATCTTGTTAATGGGTGTGAGAATTGAGATTTTCCAAGAACTTTTATACGAAAGAAAGGGAAATGTTATATTGAGGTTGACATTTTCAGGGATTATTGTACATGGAGGGTGCTGCTATAACATTAGCCAAGGGTGAATAGGTGTGTTAATGATTAATTTGTTGCTCTTTATATTTGTTATTCATTTTCTCTCGTGGTTTATTTGTGGTCTCATATATAATATTACTTTGTGCAGTGAGTTACGATAGTTGCAGTGTCTGGGATGTTGCAGTGCATGTTTACTTGCTCCACATCACATGGACACCCCCACACATTGTGGCTTGTAGAGGAGGTGGGTAAGGTTGAGTAGACAAGCATACTGACCCAATCAACCAATCAACGATCGTGCTAAATTACAACACTATTGCCTTGTGGACCCTAGGATTTTGGGTGTTCAATATGTTTAGATATGCTTAGTTTTATTTTCTGAAAAAGTTACAGCTTATGAAAACATTGTTTCTATTACTCGTAGTAGAAGTACATCTAGTTTAGAAAATTTATATATTTTTGGATATAACACTTAATATAATTGGACTCGAACTAAGTTGCATGACAAGTTCATACGTTCAAACACTCTAGTTCAAATTTTCTTAGAAATCTAATGTTTTATTGTGTATCTAGTGCAAATGGCTTGTTGCATTGAACATGAATACAAGAAACAGAAAATGGACTCTTTCGTTTTATATAATTGTCTTAAACAAATGTGTGTTTCTTATTATGCTTAATTATTGTGTTCGACTGTTTAGTTTAACTTATATAACCATTCTAATATCTTATTTTGTATTTGTTTTAGATGGTTTGTTTTGATGAGCACAAGCAAGAGGAATAGACAATAAAGTGTTCAACGTTATAAATCAAACTCTAGGGGAGGTTCGTTTCCTATTATGAATAATTATTGGTTTTGAAATATGCTTACCATTACTAATTGTGTGTATATTTTAACCTTATTCAACACAATTTTTTTTCCTTTCAGGAGAGGAGAGCACATTGCAGGAGAGATGATGTGTAACCGGGATATTTGCAATTTTTCTTTGTTCTTGTCTGTATGTTTTGTTTTCTGAGTTTGAGCATGGCCATGCTTTGCATTGTACTCTTTTTCTTTTGGGTTTTTTTTTTTGGGTGATCATTTTTTGTGGTTGGACTTGGCTTCATTTGTTGGGTGTGTTGTACTTGTTTTCCTTTTATTTTTATTTTTAATGTTTTTTGTAGTTTGGTCTTGGTTATATTAGTTGGGTGTGGAAAAGGAAATGAAGGAAGAAGAATGGAAGGTTATTCTTCATAAATGAAGGTAAGTCAACGTCCCTAAAGCAATGCATTTCACTTAAAAGTAATTTTTGCTAATTAAAAGTATTTTTAGCTAATTTGTGGCTCCATTTGTTTGTTATTCAATTTATTATGTGTTATCTATGCTCATAATCAACTATATTGATCTTTTTTATGTATTGAAGAACTACAATTGTACAGTTTATGAAGGTGAATTGGTGAATATGCATTAGACATTCTACAAATGTGGCATAGAGGATGGGTGAGTCGTACCTATCTTCTACAAAATACTGTTGTGCTTTAATATCCTGAAATGTTTGTTGTTTGCACAAAGTTTTATCATTTTGTCCTAGTTTTGAGGTAGTATTATATGGTTCATGGGTGCGAGATTCAAGATTTTTCCTAGAACTTTGATATGAAATAAATGGAAAACTTATACTGGGGTTCCCATGTTCAGGGTTTATTGTTCATGATTGCCATTGCTATAATATTAGCTAAGGGAGGGTAGGTATGTGTATAGTTGATTCATTGCTCTGTGTATTTGTTATTTGAGCTCTCATGGTTTATTCGTGATCTGTAGTGTGGGAGGGTCGAGTGGAGAAGATACTTTGGGCAATGTAGATGCCACACAAAAGATGGGTGAGTCATGTTGTTTTATAACAAATTAGTGTTATTATTATTTGTTTGCTTGACGTTTTCTTCTTCTAGCATGGTTCTCGAGTAGTACCACTCAATTAGTGGTTTGACATATACATCAAATGGTATGTTTAAATTTATGTGCTTTCTTGTCCCACATCACACACACATCCCCACACGACCCTTCAACTAATCGACCACATTGTTAATGGACAACACTATTGCCTTGTGGCCCCTATGAATTTGGGTGTTCAATAAATTTAAAATATGCTTAGATCTCTCTTAGAAAACTAATTTTTCTCTTATGATAACATTGGTTGCATTATTCCTAGAAGAGTAACATGTAGTTTCGAAAATTTATATATTTTTTGATGTAGCATGGAATATAAATGGTTTGGAATCAAGTTGGATGACAAGTTCATGCCTTCAACTCTTTAGTTTTTTTTTAGAATTTTAATATTTTATTTTGTACTCTAAAAGATGGATACATGAAATGAAAAATGGATCATCTCTCTTTATATTAAAACTCAAAGACAAGTATGTTTCATATTATGATAAATTTTTACATTCAGTTCATCCAGTTCAACATTTTTTATTCTAATATATGATATATATCTATTGTAGATGTCTTGTTCCAGCGAGCATGAGTAAGTGAAATGCAAAATGGAGTGTCTATCGTTATATAACAAACTCAAGTTGGATGACAAGTTCATGCCTTCAACTCTTTAGGTTTTTTTTTTTTAGAATTTTAATATTTTATTTTGTACTCTAAAAGATGGATACATGAAATGAAAAATGGATCATCTCTCTTTATATTAAAACTCAAAGACAAGTATGTTTCATATTATGATAAATTTTTACATTCAATTCATCCAGTTCAACATTTTTTATTCTAATATCTGACTATATATCTATTGTAGATGTCTTGTTCCAGCGAGCATGAGTAAGTGAAATGCAAAATGGAGTGTCTATCGTTATATAACAAACTCTAGAGGAGGTATGTTTGCTATTATTAATAATTATTGTTTTTGAAATACGCTTACTATTACCATTACTATCTGTGTTTGTATTTTAATCTTATTCACCCCACTCTTTTCCTTTCAGTTGAGGAGAAGAAACTGTAGTAGCGATAATGTGCAAAGGGGGAGTTTGCAATTTTCTGTTTGTTGTTGTGTACATGTTTTGTTTTTGTTGAGTTTGAGCATAGTCATGTTTGTTGTTGTACTCGTTTTGATATGTTTTACGCCATTTTCTCATTTCTTGTAGTTTGGTCTTGGTTTTTTTTATTGGATGTGATATAGGAAAGGAAGGCAGCAAGGAGAGAAACTGAAGAGATAAGTTTAAGGTTATCATTCATAAATGAAGTTGAATCACCTTAACTATATGCAATGCATTTCACTCACAATTACTTTGCGCTTATTTGTGAATCTTTCTGCTTGCTTTCCAATTTATTATATGTTTTATATATGGTTTCACACTCAACTATATTGATCTACGTTGTGTCGTGAGCAACCACAATCTTATAGCTTATGAAGGTCAAGGTGAAGATACCATAGACATTCTAGCAACACAACTTGGGCGATTGGTGAGCCATATTTTTTCCTACATAAGAATATTGTCCTTTAATCGACTGAAATATTTGTTCTTTGCGAATCATTTTATCTTTTTGTCATGGCTTAAGATAGTATGATCTTGTTAATGGGTGTGAGAATTGAGATTTTCCAAGAACTTTTATACGAAATAAAGGGAAATGTTATATTGAGGTTGACATTTTCAGGGCTTATTTTACATGGAGGGTGCTGCTATAACATTAGCCAAGGGTGAATAGGTGTGTTAATGATTAATTTGTTGCTTTGTATATTTGTTATTCATTTTCTCTCGTGGTTTATTTGTGGTCTCATATATAATATTACTTTGTGCAGTGAGTTACTATAGTTGCAGTGTCTGGGATGGTGCAGTGCATGTTTACTTGCTCCACATCATATGGACACCCCCACACATTGTGGCTTGTAGAGGAGGTGGGTAAGGTTGAGTAGACAAGCATACTGACCCAATCAACCAATCAACGATCGTGCTAATTTACAACACTATTGCCTTGTGGACCCTAGGATTTTGTGTGTTCAATATGTTTAGATATGCTTAGTTTTATTTTCTGAAAAAGTTCCAGCTTATTAAAACATTGTTTTTATTACTCTTAGTAGAAGTACATCTAGTTTAGAAAATTTATATATTTTTTTAGATATAACACTTCATATAATTGGACTCGAACTAAGTTGCATGACAAGTTCATACCTTCAAACACTCTAGTTCAAATTTTCTTAGAAATCTAATGTTTTATTGTGTATCTAGTGCAAATGGCTTGTTGCATTGAACATGAATACATGAAACAGAAAATGGTCTCGGTCTCTTTCGTTTTATATAATGATCTTAAACAAATGTGTGTTTCTTACTATGCTTAATTATTGTGTTCGACTGTTTAGTTTAACTTATATAACCATTCTAATTATTTTGTATTTGTTGTAGATGGTTTGTTTTGATGAGCACAAGCAAGAGGAATAGACAATAGAGTGTTCAACGTTATAAATCAACTCTAGGGGAGGTTTGTTTCCTATTATGAATAATTATTGGTTTTTAAATATGCTTACCATTACTAATTGTGTGTATATTTTAACATTATTTAACCAATTTTTTTTTCCTTTCAGGAGAGGAGAGCACATTGTAGGAGAGATGATGTGTAACGGGGATATTTGCAATTTTTATTTGTTCTTGTCCGCATGTTTTGTTTTCTGAGTTTGAGCATGGCCATGCTTTGCGTTGTACTCTTTTTCTTTCGGTTTTTTTTTTTTTTTGTGATCATTTTTTGTGGTTGGACTTGGCTTCATTTGTTGGGTGTGTTGTACTTGTTTTCGTTTTATTTTATTTTTTATGTTTTTTGTAGTTTGGTCTTGGTTTCATTTGTTGGGTGTGGAAAAGGAAATGAAGGAAGAAGAATGGAAGGTTATTCTTCATAAATGAAGGTAAGTCAACATACCTAAAGCAATGCGTTTCACTTAAAAGTATTTTTTGCTAATTTGTGGCTCCATTTGTTTGTTATGCAATTTATTATGTGTTATCTATGCTCATAATGAACTATATTGATCTTCTTTATGTATTGAAGAACTACAATTGTATAGTCTACGAAGGTGAATTGGTGAATATGCATTAGACATTCTACAAATGTGGCATAGCGGATGGGTGAGTCGTACATATCTTCTACAAAACACTGTTGTGGTTTAATATCCTGAAATATTTGTTGTTTGCAGAAAGTTTTATCATTTTGTCCTAGTTTTGAGGTAGTATTATATGGTTCATGAGTGCGAGATTCAAGATTTTTCCTAGAACTTTGATATGAAATAAATGGAAAACTTATACTGGGGTTCCCATGTTCAGGGTTTATTGTTCATGATTGCCATTGCTATAATATTAGCTAAGGGAGGGTAGGTATGTGTATATTTGATTCATCGCTCTGTGTATTTGTTATTTGAGCTCTCATGGTTTATTCGTGATCTAATATATAAATTTTACTTTGTGCAGTGACTACATCTGTGGTGTGGGAGTGACTACATCTGTGGTGTGGGAGGGTCGAGTGGAGAAGATACTTTAGGCAATGTAGATGCCACACAAATGATGGGTGAGTCATGTTGTTTTCCAACAAAATAGTGTTATTATTATTTGTTTGCTTGACATTTTCTCCTTCTAGCATGGTTCTCGAGTAGTACCACTCAATTAGTGGTTTGACATATACACCAAATGGTATGTTTAAATTTATATGCTTTCTTGTCCCACATCACACACACATCCTCACACGACCCTTCAACTAATCGACCACATTGTTAATGGACAACACTATTGCCTTGTGGTCCCTATGATTTTGGGTGTTCAATAAATTTAAAATATGCGTAGATCTCTCTTACAAAACTAATTATTTTTCTTATGATAACATTGGTTGCATTATTCTTAGAAGAGTAACATGTAGTTTCGAAATTTATATATTTTTGGATGTAGCATGGAATATAAATGGTCTGGAATCAAGTTGGATGACAAGTTCATGCCTTCAACTCTTTAGTTTATTTTTTGTTAGAATTTTAATATTTTGTTTTGTACTCTAAAAGATGGATACATGAAATGTAAAATGGATCATCCCTCTTTATATTAAAACTCAAAGACAAGTATGTTTCATATTATGATAAATTTTTACATTCAATTCTCCAGTTCAACATTTTTTATTCTAATATCTGATTATATATCTATTGTAGATGCCTTGTTCCAGCAAGCATGAGTAAGTGAAATACAAAATGGAGTGTCTATCGTTAGATAACAAACTCTAGAGGAGGTATGTTTGCTATTATGAATAATTATTGGTTTTGAAATACGCTTACCATTACCATTACTATCTGTGTTTGTATTTTAATCTTATTCACCCCACTCTTTTCTTTTTAGTCGAGGAGAAGAAACTGTAGTAGCGATAATGTGCAAAGGGGGAGTTTGCAATTTTCTGTTTGTTGTTGTCTACATGTTTTGTTTTTGTCGAGTTTGAGCATAGTCATGTTTGTTGTTGTACTCATTTCGCTTTGTTTTACACCATTTTCTCATTTCTTCTAGTTTGGTCTTGGTTTTGTTTATTGGATGTGATATAGGAAAGGAAGGCAGCAAGGAGAGAAACTGAAAGAGATAAGTTTGAGGTTATCATTCATAAATGAAGGTGAATCACCTTAAGTATATGCAATGCATTTCAACTTGATTTTCAATTTATTATATGTTTTATATGTGGTTTCGCACTCAACTATATTGATCTACGTTGTGTCGTGAGCAACCAGAATCGCATAGCTTATGAAGGTCAAGGTGAAGATACCATAGACATTTTAGCAACACAACTTGGGCGATTGGTGAGCCGTATTTTTTCCTAATAAGAATATTGTTCTTATAATTGACTAAAATATTTGTTCTTTGCGAATCATTTTATCTTTTTGTCATGGCTTCAAGATAGTATGATCTTGTTAATAGGTGTGAGAATTGAGATTTTCCAAGAACTTTTATACGAAAGAAAGGGAAATGTTATATTGAGGTTGACATTTTCAGGGCTTATTGTACATGGAGGGTGCTGCTATAACATTAGCCAAGGGTGAATAGGTGTGTTAATGATTAATTTGTTGCTCTTTATATTTGTTATTCATTTTCTCTAGTGGTTTATTTGTGGTTTCATATATAATATTACTTTGTTGCAGTGTTTGGGATGGTGCAGTGCATGTTTACCTGCTCCACATCACATGGACACCCCCACACATTGTGGCTTGTAGAGGAGGTGGGTAAGGTTGAGTAGAGAAGCATACTGACCCAATCAACCAATCAACGATCGTGCTAAATTACAACACTATTGCCTTGTGGACCCTAGGATTTTGGATGTTCAATATTTTTAGATATGCTTAGTTTTATTTTATGAAAAAGTTACAGCTTATGAAAACATTGTTTCTATTACTCGTAGTAGAAGTACATCTAGTTTTGAAAATTTATATATTTTTTAGATATAACACTTAATATAATTGGACTCGAACTAAGTTGCATGACAAGTTCATACGTTCAAACACTCTAGTTCAAATTTTCTTAGAAATCCAATGTTTTATTGTGTATCTAGTGCAAATGGCTTGTTGCATTGAACATGAATACATGAAACAGAATTTGGACTCTTTCGTTTTATATAATTATCTTAAACAAATGTGTGTTTCTTATTATGCTTAATTATTGTGTTCGACTGTTTAGTTTAACTTATATAACCATTCTAATATCTTATTTTGTATTTGTTTTAGATGGTTTGTTTTGATTAGCACAAGCAAGAGGAATAGACAATAAAGTGTTCAACGTTATAAATCAAACTCTAGGGGAGGTTCGTTTCGTAGGTTCGTTTCCTATTACGAATAATTATTGGTTTTGAAATAGGCTTACCATTACTAATTGTGTGTATATTTTAACCTTATTCAACCCAATTTTTTTTTCTTTCAGGAGAGGAGAGCACATTGCAGGAGAGATGATGTGTAACTGGGATATTTGCAATTTTTCTTTGTTCTTGTCTGTATGTTTTGTTTTCTGAGTTTGAGCATGGCCATGCTTTGCATTGTACTCTTTTTCTTTTGGTTTTTTTTGGTGATCATTTTGTGTGGTTGGACTTGGCTTCATTTGTTGGGTGTGTTGTACTTGTTTTCCTTTTATTTTTTATTTTTAATGTTTTTTGTAGTTTGGTCTTGGTTACATTAGTTGTGTGTGGAAAAGGAAATGAAGGAAGAAGAATGGAAGGTTATTCTTCATAAATGAAGGTAAGTCAACATACCTAAAGCAATGCATTTCACTTAAAAGTAATTTTTGCTAATCAAAAGTATTTTTGGCTAATTTGTGGCTCTATTTGTTTGTTATTCAATTTATTATGTGTTATCTATGCTCATAATCAACTATATTGATCTTTTTTATGTATTGAAGAACTACAATTGTACAGTTTACGAAGGTGAATTGGTGAATATGCATTAGACATTCTACAAATGTGGCATAGAGGATGGGTGAGTCGTACCTATCTTCTACAAAACACTGTTGTGCTTTAATATCCTGAAACGTTTGTTGTTTGCACAAAGTTTTATCATTTTGTCCTAGTTTTGAGGTAGTATTATATGGTTCATGGGTGCGAGATTCAAGATTTTTCCTAGAACTTTGATATGAAATAAATGGAATATTATGTGTTATCTATGCTCATAATCAACTATATTGATCTTTTTTATGTATTGAAGAACTACAATTGTATAGTGTACAAAGGTGAATTGGTGAATATGCATTAGACATTCTACAAATGTGGCATAGAGGATGGGTGAGTTGTACCTATCTTCTACAAAACACTGTTGTGCTTTAATATCCTGAAATGTTTGTTGTTTGCACAAAGTTTTATCATTTTGTCCTAGTTTTGAGGTAGTATTATATGGTTCATGGGTGCGAGATTCAAGATTTTTCCTAGAACTTTGATATGAAATAAATGGAAAACTTATACTGGGGTTCCCATGTTCAGGGTTTATTGTTCATGATTGCCATTTCTATAATATTAGCTAAGGGAGGGTAGGTATGTGTATAGTTGATTCATTGCTCTGTGTATTTGTTATTTGAGCTCTCATGGTTTATTCGTAATCTGTAGTGTGGGAGGGTCGAGTGGAGAATATACTTTGGGCAATGTAGATGCCACACAAAAGATGGGTGAGTCATGTTGTTTTCGAACAAATTAGTGTTATTATTATTTGTTTGCTTGACGTTTTCTCCTTCTAGCATGGTTCTCGAGTAGTACCACTCAATTAGTGGTTTGACATATACATCAAATGGTATGTTTAAATTTATGTGCTTTCTTGTCCCACATCACACACACATCCCCACACGACCCTTCAACTAATCGACCACATTGTTAATGGCCACATTGTTAATGGACAACACTATTGCCTTGTGGACCCTATGATTTTGGGTGTTCAATAAATTTAAAATATGCTTAGATCTCTCTTAGAAAACTAATTTTTTCTCTTATGATAACATTGGTTGCATTATTCCTAGAAGAGTAACATGTAGTTTCAAAAATTTATATATTTTTGGATGTAGCATGGAATATAAATGTTCTGGAATCAAGTTGCATGACAAGTTCATGCCTTCAACTCTTTAGTTTTTTTTTTTTTAGAATTTTAATATTTTTTTTTGTACTCTAGAAGATGTATACATGAAATGCAAAATGGATCATCCCTCTTTATATTAAAACTCAAAGACAAGTATGTTTCATATTATGATAAATTTTTACATTCAATTCTCGAGTTCAACATTTTTTATTCTAATATCTGATTATATATCTATTGTAGATGCCTTATTCCAGCGAGCGTGAGTAAGTGAAATACAAAATGGAGTGTCTATCGTTATATAACAAACTCTAGAGGAGGTATGTTTGCTATTATGAATAATTATTGGTTTTGAAATACGCTTACCATTACCATTACTATTTGTGTTTGTATTCTAATCTTATTTACCCCACTCTTTTCCTTTCAGCTGAGGAGAAGAAACTGTAGTAGCAATAATGTGCAAAGGGGGACTTTGCAATTTTCTGTTTGTTGTTGTCTACATGTTTTGTTTTTGTTGAGTTTGAGCATAGTCATGTTTGTTGTTGTACTCGTTTCGCTTTGTTTTACACCATTTTCTCATTTCTTGTAGTTTGGTCTTGGTTTTGTTTATTGGATGTGATATAGGAAAGGAATGCAGCAAGGAGAGAAACTGAAAGAGATAAGTTTGAGGTTATCATTCATAAATGAAGGTGAATCACCTTACCTATATGCAATGCATTTCACTCACAATTACTTTTTGCTTATTTATTAATCTTTCTGCTTACTTTTCAGTTTATTATATGTTTTATATATGGTTTCACACTCAACTATATTGATCTACGTTGTGTCGTGAGCAACCACAATCGTATAGCTTATGAAGGTCAAGGTGAAGATACCATAGACATTCTAGCAACACAACTTGGGCGATTAGTGAGCCATATTTTTTCTTACATAAGAATGTTGTCTTTTAATCATTTGAAATATTTGTTCTTTGCGAATCATTTTATCTTTTTGTCATGGCTTCAAGATACTATGATCTTGTTAATGGGTGTGAGAATTGAGATTTTCCAAGAACTTTTATACGAAATAAAGGGAAATGTGATATTGAGGTTGACATTTTCAGGGCTTATTTTACATGGAGGGTGCTGCTATAACATTAGCTAAGGGTGAATAGGTGTGTTAATGATTAATTTGTTGCTTTGTATATTTGTTATTCATTTTCTCTCGTGGTTTATTTGTGGTCTCATATGTAATATTACTTTGTGCAGTGAGTTACTATAGTTGCAGTGTCTGGGATGGTGCAGTGCATGTTTAATTGCTCCACTTCACATGGACACCCCCACACATTGTGGCTTGTAGAGGAGGTGGGTAAGGTTGAGTAGACAAGCATACTGACCCAATCAACCAATCAACGATCGTGTTAATTTACAACACTATTGCCTTGTGGACCCTAGGATTTTGGGTGTTCAATATGTTTAGATATGCTTAGTTTTATTTTTGAAAAAGTTACAACTTATGAAAACATTGTTTCTATTACTCGTAGTAGAAGTACATCTAGTTTAGAAAATTTATATATTTTTTAGATATAACACTTAATAGTGCAAATGGCTTGTTGCATTGAACATGAATACATGAAACAGAAAATGGACTCTTTCGTTCTATATAATAATCTTAAACACGTGTGTTTCTTACTATGCTTAATTATTGTGTTCGACTTTTTAGTTTAACTTATATAACCGTTCTAATATCTTATTTTGTATTTGTTGTAGATGGTTTTGATGAGCACAAGCAAGAGGTTCAACGTTATAAATCAAACTCTAGGGGAGGTTTGTTTCCTATTATGAATAATTATTGGTTTTGAAATATTCTTACCATTACTAATTGTGTGTATATTTTAACCTTATTCAACCCACTTTTTTTTTTCCTTCCTGCAGAGGAGAGCACATTGTAGGAGAGATGATGTATAACGGGGATATTTGCAATTTTTCTTTGTTCTTGTCTGCATGTTTTGTTTTCTGAGTTTGAGCATGGCCATGCTTGGCGTTGTACTCTTTTTCTTTCGGTTTTTTTTTTTGGTGATCTTTTTTTGTGGTTGGACTTGCCTTCATTTGTTGGGTGTGTTGTACTTGTTTTCCTTTTATTTTATTTTTTTTTAATGTTTTTTGTAGTTTGGTCTTGGTTTCAATTTTTTGGGTGTGGAAAAGGAAATGAAGGAAGAAGAATGGAAGGTTATTCTTCGTGAATGAAGGTAAGTTAACATACCTAAAGCAATGCATTTCACTTAAAAGTATTTTTTGCTAATTTGTGGCTCCATTTGTTTGTTATTCAATTTATTATGTGTTATCTATGCTCATAATCAACTATATTGATGTTCTTTATGTATCGAATAAGTACAATTGTACAGTCTACGAAGGTGAATTGGTATTGATCTTCTTTATGTATTGAAGAACTACAATTGTACAGTCTACGAAGGTGAATTGGTGAATATGCATTAGACATTCTACAAATGTGGCATAGAGAATGGGTGAGTCGTACTTATCTTGTACAAAACACTGTTGTGCTTTAATATCCTAAAATATTTGTTGTTTGCACAAAGACTCCTAGACTCCTCATGCTTGGGAATTCTTCCTCCAAAAATCATTCTGTGCTCTTCTTGACTGCACTTTCCCAGAATCTCATCAAATGCGAGAAACTTGTAAGAAACATGTCATTATTACTGATGGCAGTAATAGAAGTTTCTTAAGAAGGAAGACCTCTAAGCATAGTAGGTTATCTCTCCTCATGCTTGGGAATTCTTCCTTCGGAAATCATTTTGGCCTATTCCTGACTACACTTTCCCAAAAGCTCATCAAATGTAGGAAACTTGTCTTTATTACTAATGGTAGTAATAAAAGTTTCTTAAGAAGAAGGAAGACCTCCAAGCGTAATCAGCACCAACTCTTTATTAGAAACAACATCACAAGAAGAAGTTGTAGTTGACAACTGATCTTTGATTTTTGATATCCTTATGAAATATACTTGAATAGTTTTTCCTTTGTTCATCTTAATATCCTTGAGCTAATTTTTTAGAGCAAGAATTTGACTCAAGTTGTTCACTTAGTACATTCCAATCATCTTGTCATACATTTCTTTGGCTTTCTTCAAATTGGAGACATAAGGATAATCTTTTTAGCTTTGACTTCTCCTTTCTTGTATATGGCCTTGATAGCAACATTGGAATTTTCAGCTCGTTCAACGACCTCTCCTTCAACATACTCCAGAAGATCATGTTCCTCAAGAGTAATATCCAATCTGGTTTTCCAAGGGAAGAAGTTTGAAGCATCAACCAACTTCGCTTCAGTCTTAAAATAAGAAGAAGACATTTTGATCTGCTAAAAAATTTCAGCAGCAAATAGAAAGAGACAACCAGAGATATTTAAGCAATAAATGAGATATGTCAACAACAAAAAATATTTTAGTAGTAAATGAGATATTTCAACAACAATTTCAGCGTAAAATGAGCAGCAAGTAGAAAGAACAAGAAGAGATATTTCAGCAGAAAGAGAGTTGCAAATGGAGTGGACAACGAGAGATATTTCAGTAGAAAGAGAGTTGCAAATAGAGTGGACAACAAGAGATATTTTCGCAGAAAGAGAGCTGGGAATGGAGCTGCACAACAAGAGATATTTCAGCAAAAAACGAGTTGTAAATAGAGCTTGTCTTCACCAAAGCTCTGATACCATGTTGAAATTCTGAAGTTCTATGCTGCAACAATTATTTATTCCAAAACATCTATTTTCTGCAACATTAGTTGTTAAATAACTGTAGATAGAACATACACCATATAAACCATATGCAAAATAGAAGACATCCAAGAACACAATGAAACACACATCCAAGAACACAATGAAACACAGAGAATTTAGTTCCAATGACCGAGGCAAAACCCATAAGGGGAAAACCCAACTAGATTCTTCTTCTATTAGAAATCAAATGTTCAACAAAGATACAAAATACAATGAGAGAAAGAAGAAGTTCACCCAAATCTAAAGATATTTGATAGTTGTAGTTGATGCAAACACTAAATTACTATGGTTCATCAATATCTACTCTTCGCTCTTACTCTTCAAGTCTCTCTCTCTCTCTAACACACAATTCTTCTCTAGTCTCTCTAATTCTCTTTTTCTCAGGGTCGTACTCTCTTTTCACAATGCATAAGTGAGTAATAGAGAGGATGAGAGGCACAAATATATAGGAAGAGCAAGGAGGTTGAATTCATGGAGTAACTCCCATGCCTTGAGGAAGAGTTACATACATATGACAAAATAAGAGTGTAACTTATGCCATAAAAGGAGGTACGTTTGCATTAGTAACTCAGGCCATAAAGAGGGAGTATGCATGCCTTAGTAATTTGAGCCATTAAGGAGAAGTGTAACATATGCATTAAAGAGGTGTAAGGAATTTTTTATGACGTGTCATTAAAGTGTGTAAGAGAGTAAGAGGTGCGTAAGAGCATTAAAGAGAGAGAGGAAGAGAGTAACATATCATTGAATGAGAGAGTTCGATTCTCTATCAAGGAGAGAGAGAGAGAGATGTGGAGTTGGCATGATTAAGTGCCAAGTAGGAGAGGGTGACATGGAATTTCATTTTAATAATAATATTATAGTGTCACAAGGATAAAAATAATATTATATATATATATTGATGATTAAAATTAAAATTAAACAATCGAGATTGATTAATGGTAAGTTAAGTGATTACTAATTGAAACATGGTGTCTTACTAATTTTGGAAAGCCATTGTTGCAAGGATAGACATGGCTTTCTATTTTTAGAAAGTCACTCTAGAATAGTTGGAAATGAAATTTTATTCAAGGAAATTCATCCCCTAGCTGCCAATTTTCAACATAGGGCACACAAGATCTAGCCCTCTTGGTTGCTCGCCCTTTCATCCTTCAAAGGTCTACCCTTAGGGCTTCCAAAATTTCCCATACACAGTCAACACCATGACTAATCTAGAGCTTCCAAGGTTGCCCTTTCTTTTGCATATTGTCTTAAACTGTCCATATCTAGGGCTATTCTAAACAACCCACCAACAATGATAAGGTGCCTTTTATATCCTTTCATAGGGTTGATTACAACTGTTGTTCAAACCTTTGAACAAACCCTCTCTTCCTTTACTACGTCACCCTTCTCGTTGTCCTTTCATCTCAAACTGCTACCCACAACAAAGAGTCATATGCCTCCCTTTCCAGGGTCTCAACCCTCGTCATTCATCACAAATCTCAACTATTCTTTCACTAAGATTTCGAAAGACCATAGGATGGATTTCTACATAGGAAGAAGCCCTAACTATGGCATCAAAATTGTTGTCCAAAACCTCATGGACAACCCTCCAACCTTAGCAATCTATCTCCTTGAGGATGTTGCCACTTAACCTCCAAGCAACCATGGTTCTAGGTATTTTCTTGACTGATATCCTAGGCCTTGCTACAAATCTTTGTGGCCTCAAATCTAGGGTTACCTCAGACCTACACTTGTAGCCCTATACTTGCTTTGCTGATCCTCTAAGGCATGTGTCGTTACTTCAACTTTCCTCTAATCCTCACAACATACCAAAACAACCTTATTCTAGGTGTTTCGACCCTCCAATAAGGTACAAGAGTCTGCGGCTAGATCACAAAAGTACCATTGCTATTAGTCAACAACTTTCGACCCTTTTCCATAGGTCTCTTCCACTACTTGGATGCATAGACTTGCCCACTGAAACCCTCACCAAAATCGACCAACATCCTCCTTGAACTTGAACTAGAACATGAGACAAAAAGACAAACACAAAACCCTTATTTTTGCTTCTTATCTAGCTTGTCTTCCTTAGGTATTCAACCTCCTAGGATCAGTTCTCACTTCAGAAGAATTGCACTTGTTGGATAATCAAATGAGTCTCACAACTTTCCTTCTTATATTTTTCTCATGAGGGTAGACATTGCCCTCAAAGGGTGTATTTTCAATCCTAGGTTGACTTGAAGTTTTAGACAAACCCCAACTAACTTAAGGAAATTTAATTTCTTCATTTGATCAAGACCCTTGCTCCTTTAAGGGTTCTCCACTTGCAACAATGAATAAATAATAATTCCTATGCTTGATTTCACACCCACACCTTGGGTAGAAAACCACAATTTTTTGGGTTCTTCGCTCGCAAAAGGGAAAACCCTTTTGCGGTGCAAACTCACACAAACCTAGTGCCAAACGCTGTGGAGTACCTCCCAAGCTACACAATATAACAAAGCTAAACTTCAAACAATATGCACCTTTCTCGGCATACTCAGGGGTTCCAAAGTTGAAGTCACAATGAAATTTGATAGCATAGGTGGTATGACAGTGATGACTCCTTCATTAGTAGAAATCTAGTCCTGTAGAAGCGCATTTCACTTAACTTTGCACTTCCATTGTTGGAATCGATCTGAGATATGCTGAGAAGTTTCAAGGATATTTTTCTGCTAAAGAACTCTCTGAGATTGTCTCTGATGTCTACACTAAAATCATTTAAATCCCAAACATTTTTCTATATAAGCGCAACCGCTTTAATTTTGTGTTGTGCAGATGTAAACATGATGTTGTGGCAAAACAATTGTGCGACTTTATCCATCGTTGAGTCTTTCAATCACTTATGCTTGCTAGTAGAATGGAAGATATGGGAGGTCAATGTTTGCATACAAATATAAAACAAAATGATTTTTATAGTCGTGGAACAAACAAAGAAAGAAGTCACGATAGGTATGAGAAGACCACTGTTGTATTGGAGTGACATAAGTTGGAATCGATCTGAGATATGCTGAGAAGTTTCAATGATATTTTTCTGCCAAAGAACTCTCTGAGATTGTATCTGATGTCTACACTGAAGTCATTTAAAGCCCAAACATTTTTCTATATAAGCACAACCCCTTTAATTTTGTGTTGTGCAGACGTAAACAACATCATGATGTTGTGGCCAAACAATTGTGTGACTTTATACATCGTTGGGTCTTTCAATCGCTTATGCTTTCTAGTAGAATGGAAGATATGGGAGGTCAATGTTTGCATACAAATATAAAACAAAATGATTTTGTTGTGGCCAAACAATTGTGCGACTTTATACATCGTTGGGTCTTTCAATCACTTATGCTTGCTAGTAGAATGGAAGATATGGGAGGTCAATGTTTGCATACAAATATAAAACAAAATGATTTTTATAGTCGTGGAACGAACAAAGAAAGAAGTCACAATAGGTATGGGAAGACCACTGTTGTATTGGAGTGACATAAGTTGGAATCGATTTGAGATACGCTGAGAAGTTTCAATGATATTTTTCTGCCAAAGAACTCTCTGAGATTGTCTCTGATGTCTACACTGAAATCATTTAAATCCCAAACATTTTTCTATATAAGCGCAACCCCTTTAATTTTGTGTTGTGCAGACGTAAACATGATGTTGTGGCCAAACAATTGTGTGACTTTATACATCGTTGGGTCTTTCAATCGCTTATGCTTTCTAGTGGAATGGAAGATATGGGAGGTCAATGTTTGCATACAAATATAAAACAAAATGATTTTTATAGTCGTGGAACGAACAAAGAAAGAAGTCACGATAAATATGAGAAGACCACTGTTGTATTGGAGTGAAATCAGTTGGAATCGATCTGAGATATGCTGAGAAGTTTCAATGATATCTTTCTGCTAAAGAACTCTTTGAGATTGTCTCTGATGTCTACACTGAAATCATTTAAATCCCAAACATTTTTCTATATAAGCGCAACACCTTTAATTTTGTGTTGTGCAGACGTAAACATGATGTTGTGGCCAAACAATTGTGCGACTTTATACATCGTTGGGTCTTTCAATCGCTTATGCTTTCTAGTAGAATGGAAGATATGGGAGGTCAATGTTTGCATACAAATATAAAACAAAATGATTTTTATAGTCGTGGAATGAACAAAGAAAGAAGTCACAATAGGTATGAGAAGACCACTGTTGTATTGGAGTGACATCAGCGTCGGGAAAAACTTGTGAAGAAGATAACAGCTGACAAAAACCGCCAAAGTCCTATTTTATGAGATTCATTTTGTTTGATTTGGTAACTAGCAAGGTTAGCAAGGTGTACAAGAGTTATATTGCCCACAAACGTAAAGAAACCAACATTTCTTGCAGGGATTCTCGTCACATACATGGGTGGCCTAATATGTAGGCTCCAAACATTGTTGATATCACCACCTAGCCTGCGCACTGCTCCATGGCCTTTTTGTTTTCATCAAACACAACAAATCGTACGCTGCCATGATTGGCTATTGTATATAATTGTCAGCTTGTCACTCCTGTGACACTACAGAAATATGTGTTGAATTCCTAGATCGAAAAGTGTGAACACTGATAGCTTTCATACCCAACATAATCTCTTTCTTATCAGATAATTTCCCTACTCTGCTCATATTAAATATAAAGTTATATATATGCCCATCCAACTGATAGCTTTCATACCCAACATAATCTTTTTCTTATCAGATAATTTCCCTACTCTGCTCATATTAAATATAAAGTTATATATATGCCCATCCGATCCACATAGGATCATCACCCATGAGATTTATATCAAACTCAAGGACCAAATGTTTCTCCAATTTTCAGATAGACAATATTACCCCCTTAGTGGCCAAAAGAACTTGAAGAACAATATTACCCCTTTAGTGGCCAAAAGAACTTTAAAAACATTGTGATTACAATTATAGAAAACCCAACCAGATAGACAATATTACCCCCTTAGTGGCCAAAAGAACTTGAAGAACAATATTACCCCTTTAGTGGCCAAAAGAACTTTAAAAACATTGTGATTACAATTATAGAAAACCCAACCGGTATTATCGAATATTACCAAATCTCTTTTTCCAAATCTCTTTTTTGTCCTGTAGCTTTGTTGATGCGTGCTCACAACTACGGATTATAAATGAAAACCCTCTTTAAATGTTCCAAAACAGGGAACAATTTGACCTTATGCTTGACTTTGATCTCAAATATTTTAGTTTGTTATAAGATCGATATTTACATATCTTTCCAAAACTTCTACATGTGAGCTTGAAACAAATAGTTGTTGATGCAGCAATTTAATAAGTTATAAATCTCCATAGCTCGACCTTATGTACACAAATCTTCTATCTACATAAGAAGTTGTTGAACCGTTGTCTCTCTCAAAAGTTCTAGTTTGAAACCAGTAACTCTTTCCCCCAGAAGTTCTAGCTTGAAACCAGTAACCTTTCCCCTTGACATGTGATAGGCAATTGAAGAAGCCCTGAGATCACCTAGAAGGTATTGAATTGGGTTTGGCAGGCACTGCAATAACAAATTGTCTCCTCACTTTGAACCCTTTCACTGCAATAACAAATTGTCTCCTCACTTTGAACCCTTTCCCCTTGACATATGATAGGCAATTGAAGAAGCCCTGAGATCACCTAGAAGGTATTGAATTGGGTTTGGCAGGCACTGCAATAACAAATTGTCTCCTCACTTTGAACCCTTTCCCCTTGACATATGATAGGCAATTGAAGAAGGTATTGAATTGGGTTTGGCAGGCACTGCAATAACAAATTGTCTCCTCACTTTGAACCCTTTCCCCTTGACATATGATAGGCAATTGAAGAAGCCCTGAGATCACCTAGAAGGTATTGAATTGGGTTTGGCAGGCACTGCAATAACGAATTGTCTTCTCACTTTGAATCTCTGAAACAAACTACCAAAATGTTGGTCTTCACATGAGTACACAAAAGATTATTCATTCAAATTACTATGACATGACTATATTGAATTACTCTAAACAATTTGATATGTGGATAGCTTCAAGGCTATCTCAGCTAACCCTTGTCACAAGTTCCTAGAGTAAGTCTTGTCACAAGTTCCTAGAGTAAGTCTGCTTGATTTTCTATTTCAATGTGTTATGGTTTAAATTCTGACTAAAATTATTTAAGGGCATTTGTTGAATTCAATGTGTTCTGATCAGATTGTGAGAATCTCTCTATGGTGACAATCCATCTTGATTGTCTTCCATTTGAAGCAACAATGGTTTCATTTCTTTGGTTGTAACATCGTCCCTTGTAACTCAAAATACACCTCGTGCAAATCCATTGAGTAGCTTATGATTGCTTAATTAACATCAAGACCAAGTCCATCTAGAGCCTTGAATGTTTAGGGCCCTCCCTTCAGATGGATAGATTGTGAGAATCTCTCTATGGTGCCTATTGTATCCTTCGGTGCTCAACCGACCTGCAATTTCAAGACCAAGTCCATCTAGAGCCTTGAATGTTTAGGGCCTTTCCTTCAGATGGATCAGATTGTGAGAATCCCTCTATGGTGCCTACTGTATCCTTCGGCGCTCGATCGACCAGAGCTTATGAGGGTCATTTTGCGCATAACCATGACAAGAGTAAATTCCATCTTTGGACAAAATTTCCCCTTGCAATTTGTGTTACAACATATCAAGTCTAACATACATATTGGACATACTTAATGCTACGAACTTGAAACAGAAATGAATTCTTTTTGGCAACCCCTCCTTGAGAGCTTCCACAATTATAGCTTCATGCAAAAATGAAACTAAAATGTTGGGAAACTTCTAGCCAGTCTTGGGAGGATCCCAATTCTCTTTCAACATTTTGTTTCACCCTTTCCATCATTTTGTCTTGCTTGATTTACTCGGTCAGCGATCGGTGGTGGATTGGTGCTAGCAGTTACATTTCGTGGTGGATGTTGCAGTTGCATTTTCCTCAATTTTTTAGTTTTCCCAAGTCTCTTTCAACATTTTGCTTCACCCTTTCCATCAATTTGTCCATCTATTTTATGCTTGATTTACTCGGTCAACGATTGGTGGTGGATGCTGCTAGAAATACATTTTGCTTCACCCTTTCCATCTCTTTGTCCATCTATTTTATGCTTGATTTACTCGGTCCACGATTGTGGTGGATGCTGCTAAAAATTGCATTTTCGTGGTGTGGTGGATGCTGCTAGAAATTGTATTTTCTTCAATTTTTTAGTTTTAGCGAAGTCGATCATGTTCAATGTCGATTTTCTTTAGTAGTGTTATTCAATTTATTAAATACCCTTCTAGTACTCTCTATGTTAGCATCCAAGTGGACCCATAAATCTTCTACAACCCCCAAGACATGTTCAATGTCGAGTTTCTTTAATAGTGTTATTCAATTTCCCTTCTACTCGCTATGTTAGCATCCAAGTAGACCCATAAATCTTCCACAACTCTCAAGTCTTGAGGTATTGGACATCCTCCCAATGGAGGGTTGAATGTGCTGATAGTCTTTTTGGAGGCATAAGTGTCTCTCAGGTCTTGGACATCCTCCCAAAGGAGGGCTGAATGCGCTGATAGTCTTTTTGGAGGCATAAGTGTTGAAGTGGAAAGAAAAATTTTCAAAGACCAAGCAAAAATGTGCCAAAATCAAAGCCGACCTAGAAAATGTTGATAAAGGCATTGTTGGTGCTCAGATGCCCTAAGCAATTAAGTTTGATCATCTAGCATTGAACGCCCATCATAATTAGTAATTGATACTTTTCCATCTCATAATGATACAAAGTAATTTGCTAATTGACGTCAACATTATAACCTTGGGCCACTTGAGTAAATATTATATGATCAAAGAAAATCAACAGGCCGTACCTTCGAGTAGCTGGGAATGTTTAATGTTTTTAGGTGTAGTATTATTATTAGTTGGCATTGTTACATATTGCTCTTTTCATTTTCGAACGAGGCAAGAACTCTTAATCAGGGTTCAAATGTTATGAGCATGGATTTCCATCCTCTGCAGCAAACAATTCTGCTAGGTGATGTGATTTCAAATTCCATTCAATACAATTCTTCATTTAGATAAATTCCTTAAGTTAATTCGGAAGATGTGTTTTTTTATCTTTATAAATGTGTTCACACTGGCTAGTGGTTCAATCAGTTGGAACAACACTGGCCAGTGGTTCGATCGGTTGGAACAAATGTTGGTGACATTGCAATTTGGAGTGTGGCATCTCGACAAAAATTAGCTTGCAGGACCTTTAAGATTTGGGAAATATTGCAATTTGGGAAGTGGCATCTCGACAAAAATGAGCTTGCAGGAACTTTAAGA
This sequence comes from Pinus tabuliformis, assembly GCA_031772625.1. Classification (NCBI taxonomy): domain Eukaryota; kingdom Viridiplantae; phylum Streptophyta; class Pinopsida; order Pinales; family Pinaceae; genus Pinus; species Pinus tabuliformis. The sequence goes on along the minus strand of CM062818.1, from coordinate 573,811,827 downwards.
TTTGGGAAATTTCTGCCCGTTCGATTCCCATCCACGTAGAATTTTTTATATAATACTTATCTAATTTAAATTAGAAAAATGTACATGTATGAATTGATTTTGAAAAGATTTTAGGGTTCCTTACTGGGTTGATCATTCGCTTCGGCCTTGTGTAAACTCTTATAAATGTTTTATTATGTTTTCTTAGATTGCTCTCGTGAAAAATCTAGCTATATATGGGGCAGGCCTTGGTAACTTAATATATACTCTATTCACTAATAAGATGTTTTGATATCATTTCCTTCTTTATACAACACCGTGAGTGATTTGTAATAATGCCATCTACGAATTCCTCTAGTGTTTATTTTTTATTTTTTCTTGGTTGCGCACCACTGTATTCAGATATTGACATGGCTGCTTTTGTGTTATAGGAGTTGCGTTTTCCAAGCATATAGTTCACATATATTCTTATTCTGTGGTAGGAGATTTGAGACAACATCTAAAGGTTTGCTTGCATGCTTAAAGGCCAACCTATATATTCTTGTAGGTCTGTAAAATTAAATTTGTATTGAAAGTATATTTATTAATATTGATATAATTTAAACAGATTGACGCATGTTGGTGGTGTGAATGATATTGTTTTTTCACACCCTACCTACCAGCGCTTCATAATTACATGCGGAGATGATAAAACCATCAAGGTAATCCGCTTTATCATGTGTCAAGACTCATTCTAATAGTTGTCGCTTATTTATCTGTATATGAAAATTTAAAAAAGAAAGAATTTTTTTGTCTGTGCAGTACACATTTGAAGGTCATGAAGCAGCCATATGTTCGATTAAACCTCACCAGTAAGAAAATATTCAGGTACTTTGTTCATTGAAACCTGAAAATTTTATGTATTAATTCTAGTTGTTTTGAAGTTACATTGCATATTCCATTGGGAACGTCATGAAGCAGCCATATGCCTCACCAGTAAGAAAATATTCAGGTACTTTGTTCATTGAAACCTGAAAATTTTATGTATTAATTCTAGTTGTTTTGAAGTTACATTGCATATTCCATTGGGAAGGTCATGAAGCAGCCATATGTTCGGTTAAACCTCACCAGGAAGAAAATTTTCAGGTGCTTTTTTCATTGAAACCTGAAAATTTTATGTATTAATTCTAGTTGTTTTGAAGCTACATTGCATATTCCATTTTTGTTTGATATTTGGCTTCATGTGAATCTTTGGCCACATGACAAATACTTTATTGCACTAAAGATAGATGGATTATGATTCTTTGTTTGAAAGCAATTTATGTTTTGTACACCTACTGATGGAAATATCAAAGCCTGGTTGTATGATCTTGGGGGATCTAGGGTGGACTATAATGCTCCAGGGTTCTGGTGCACTACAATAACTTATAGTACTGGTGGAACAATGTAAAATGTTAATGGTGTTGTACTGATGGAACAATGTAAAATGTTAATGGTGTTTAGTTTGTAAAGTCTCTTCATGTGGATCTGATCTGATTTTTGTCAAGACTACTTCCTTTTCGAAGTATATAATCATTTGCAATTTTTATTAGGCTCTTTTCAAATGCTCTGTTAGCCATTATTTTGGCATATATTTTATAGGAATAGGATGATATGATTGTCTGACACTGGAGACAACATGTGTGCAGAGTAGAGTATAGACAGCAGCAAACCAATGCTTTTAGACGAGGTCACAGACAAGAGTAAGAATTGGAAATTGACTGAGATCACCGATTCGGGTGAGCGTAGGTCTTTCAGGTTGCCTAACACAATGCATGCGAGCAACGTATGCAATCGTCCTTCTATTACAAAAAAAACACTAAAGGCTGACATTACAATTTTATGTGCTCCTTGAAGGTGGTAAAACTGATATACACCAATTCCGGTGTTGTTGTTTTAGCACTGACATCCAATGCTCTCCATAAGCTATGGAATGGCCGGGGAGTGACCCGAATCCATCCGGAAAGGTGGGGTTCTTTAGTAGTAGTGGTTTGTTTTTTTTAGCTTGTTTTATTTATTTTTTGATAGTTATAATTTTGGATATATAATTTGCAGCCGTATTTTATGTAATAATGATTGATAAGTAACTAAGAGTTAGTGTTTTGTTTATTGTCTACAGCGAGTATTCCACGATGTGGCAGCCAGCTAGTGGGACTGTTATGAATAATGACATTGGTGATACAAATCCAGAAGACGACGCTGCTTGCATGATGACATCAGGTGGCAAGGTCTCCTTATTCAATATGATGACATTTGAGGTAACAGAGCCTTTTACCTAAAGACCTGTTTCATTTTGATGTTTCCGATGATTATATAATTTCAGTTTTTAGTACATTGTTCTGCTTAGGGTTTATTCTGTACTGTCTCACCTTCAACTTTCAAATTATGAGCGTAGTGGGTTCATTTCAGGATCACCCTAGGTTCTTGCCTAATGTTCCTCACTATAGGCTAAGAATTCAAAGGCATGGCAACTTTCATGCCACTTCGTACAGCCACATTTCTGGCTTTCCACCCTCAGGGCAATAACATCATTACAATTGGCATGGAGGATTCATCAATTCAAAAATACAATGTTCGAGTTGATAACAATTGGGATGGAGGATTCATCAATTCAAAAATACAATGTTCGAGTTGATAGCAATTGGGATGGAGGATTCATCAATTCAAAAATACAATGCTCTCGAGTTCATAAAGTGCTGCATGCGAATATATCTTTTTCCTTCATTGTGGCATGCTCTGAACTTGCTGCAATTTATACAGGTTTTACAGGTAAAAATAAAGTTCAAAGGCCAGGAATCCATCCGTAAAGGTGGGGTTCTTTAGTAGTAGTTGTTTGTTTCCTTTTTATTTTAGTAATGATTGACGAGTAACTAAGAATTAGTATTTTGTTCCACCATCTATAGCGAGTATTCCACCACAGATGTGGCAGCCAGCTAGTGGGATTATTATGAATAATGACATTGGTGATACAAATCCAGAAGAAGCCGCTGCTCGTATAGCTTACTGAGAATGATTCCTATGTGACGTCTGCGTCCCGTGGCAAGGTCTCCTTATTCAATATGATGACATTTAAGGTAAGAGAAGCCTTTTACCATAAGACCAGTTTCATTTTAATGTGTCTGCTTAGGGTTTATTCTGTAACGTCTCATCTTCAATTTTCAAATTATGAGCGTAATGGGGTTCACTTCAGGATCACTCTAGGTTCTGTGTAATGTTCCTCACTATAGGCTAAGAATTCAAAGGCTCCCAATTAATGTTCATTAGTGACAACTTTCATACAACTTCCTGAAGCCGCATTTCTGGCTTTCCACGTTTTTTTGGCAGTTGTCTCTGGGGCATAGATAGGTGGGACGAGCGAAAGTAAAAAGTTGTACCGGTACAGCACATCATCACCACCAGTGGGGATACAAGAATACAGTTTCATAATGATCAATTCAAACATAGACAGTTATGTAATGACACTTTCTGTATCTGATTTGATGACCTTGGTTGTGTATGAGAGCCAGCTTGCTATATATGATGCTTCCAAGTTAGAGCGTTTGCTCTACGTAAATAAGTGTTGAAGTTCTGTATCTGATTTGATGACCTTGGTTGTGTATGAGAGCCAGCTTACTATATATGATGCTTCCAAGTTAGAGCGTTTGCTCTACGTAAATAAGTGTTGAAGTCAAACACAGACAGTTATGTAATGTCACTTACTTTCTCAAGTGGCCTCCTCATGATTCCATATCTGCTCCTATTTCAAGTGCTATATACTCATGGGACAACGTCCTAGTTTATGCGAGCTTCTGTGATGGTGCAGTTGGAGTGATTGGATGACCATGTTACATGGTTGCATTGCAGTGTTCTTCTCATGATTCCGTATAGTTGGTACATCTATTTTTTAGATTTGGATTTTCAATTCTCTCTTAAAATAAGAGATGGAGGAGCTCACGTTATTGAGCCTCCAGTGTAGAAGGGAAATGGGGTGTTGGACCACCCCAGATAATGGAACTGTCATTGCACTGTTCTTCTCATGATTCCGTATAGTTGATACATCTATTTTTTAGATTTGGATTTTCAATTCTCTCTTAAAATAAGAGATGGAGGAGCTTACTTTGTATCAACCGACTCTTTATTTACAAGAATACCATTATTCAAGAATACCATGAATAATGGTAGCGTTTTGTGAGTGAGTGAAATGCCTCACTTGGTTCCAGTTGTCGAGGGCATTCTATCAAGATAGTAATTTTCATCAGATATTGTTCAGCACTGTAGATGGAGGTTAAGCAACTGTAAATGATACCTAAATGAGTATCTCGGTGCAATCCCAGTCACTATATTCTTTCTGGGTCGTGTAAAAATTGAAAGTTTGTCATTGGAGCATAATTCATGAATGTTCTTTCCGAGGGTTTCAGCCTCTGTTTTTGAGGCATTGTAATTTTCATCGGATTGTTCAGCAGGTTTCAGCCTCTATTTTTGAGGCATTCTATCAAGATTGTAATTGTAATTTTCATCAGATATTGTTCAGCGGTTTCAGTGTCTATTTTGAGGCATTCTATCAAGATTGTAATTTTCATCGGATATTGTTCAGCAGGTTTCAGTGTCTATTTTTGAGGCATTCTATCAAGAATTTTCATCAGATATTGTTCAGCAGGTTTCAGTGTCTATTTTTGAGGCATTCTATCAAGATTGTAATTTTCATCGGATATCGTTCAGCACGCTAAATGATAGCTATAAATGAGCACCTCTGTGCAATCCTAGACACTTTTTCTGGGTCGCGTAAAAATTGAAAATTGGTCATTGGAGCACTTTTCGTTGCTCAGCATGTGTTTCGTGTTCCCTTTTTGAAGGGGAGATCATTCCTTTGGAAGTTGTAATGTGTCGTGTAATATCTTACATTTTGGATATCATTTTAACAGGAGGCCTCGTATTGTTTAAACATATTGAGACTTTTTTTTTGAACATATCGAGATATATCTACTGAAAGCAAAAATCTTTCAGTTAATGAGATAATCCTTCATTTTGTAATGTGTCTTTTTATGGATATCACTCTAACAAGAGGCCTCATATTTTTAATGGGATATGTTATATTAAAAATTGTTCATACGTAAAGCAAAAATAAATCTTTTCAATTAATGAGATAACCTTTCAGTTTGTAATGTGTCTTTTTATGGATATCACTCTAACAAGAGGCCTCATATTTTTAATGGGATATGTTCATACGTAAAGCAAAAATCATCTTTCAATTAATGACATGACGTTCATCAATTTCAATTAATGACATGACGTTCATATTTGATGGATATCAGTGTAACAAGAGGCAAAAGCAAAAATCATCTTTCAATTAATGACATGACGTTCATATTTGATGGATATCAGTGTAACAAGAGGCCTCATATATTTGATGGATATCAGTGTAACAAGAGACCTCATATTAGGCCTCATATTTTTAATGGGATATGTTCATACGTAAAGCAAAAATCATCTTTCAATTAATGACATGACGATCAAATAAAAATCATCTTTCAATTAATGACATGACGTTCATATTTGATGGATATCAGTGTAACAAGAGGCCTTTATGGGATAATGTTCATACTGAAGCAAAAATTCCAGTTAATGAAATAATGTTCGTTCATATTTGATGGATATCAGTGTAAGAAGAGGCTTCATATTGTTTATTGTATAATGTTCATACTGAAGCGAAAATTCCAGTTAATGAAATAATGTTCATACGTTTCTCTTCCTTTGCAATTTGTAATGTGCGTGCCTTTCTGATGGATATCAGGGTAACAAGAGGCATATGGGATAATGTTCAAACGGAAAGCAAAAAATTTCAGTTAAAGATAATGCTTCTTATGGAAAGCCAAAAAGTTTCAGTTAATAAGACAATGTTCATGTTTTTCTCTCCTTTGGAATTTGTAATGCCAAAAAGTTTCAGTTAATAAGGATGTTCATATTTTTCTCTCTCCTTTGGAATTTGGAATTTGTAATGTCTTTTTATGAATATCATTGTTAAGGAATTTGTGATGTCTTTTTATGAATATCATTGTTTTATGGAATTTGTAATGTTTTTTTCTTTTTGTTATGTATGGGGAGCCCTATATCCTTGTTAGTGAAGTCTGTTTCGTCCGTGGTCTGTGAGGTCTAAGCGGAGATATTATCTACACCAGCGGAGCCGCTCGATTGACTACAGGAGATCAAGGTCAACGACTGGTAAATTGAAACCTGTGAACCTAGCCTAACGTGTAGAAGATTTCACTTTATAGAGCTTGCCTTATGTCTGGAATATTGACATTACGAACCTGGCCTTATCTCGAGTAGCTGGTTCATTCCCCCATTGCGAACGTGGCCTTTAAGTGGTAATTTCAAGAGTGAAAGGGTGAGTGGAATTTGTAATGTTTTTTTCTTTTTGTTATGGATATGTGTTTTGTTTTATGGAGACTTGCTATGGGATAATGGATATGTGTTTTGTTTTATGGAGACTTGCTATGGGATAATGTTTATATTCCCATAATGTTCATTATCCCATAATGTTCATATGTTTTTATAGATTTCATAGATAATGGTCATATGTTTTTATAGATTTGCTATGAGATAAGGTTCATATTTCCGTAATGTATATTTCGGTAATGTTCATATTTCATTATTTCATTGTTGTAGTTATTGTGTTTTGTTTTTTTAATGAGAAATGTTCATATATTTCCGTAATGTTCATATTTCATTGATGTAGCTATTGTGTTTTGTTTTTTTATGAGAAATGTTCATATATTTCCGTAATGTTCATATTTCATTGATGTAGCTATTGTGTTTTGTTTTTATGGATTTTCTAATGGAAGAGATTTTTTTGTTTTTATGGACTTGCTATGGGATAATGTTTATATTCCTCATATTTCATTGTTGTGACTATTGTGTTTTGTTTTTATGGATTCTCTAAGGGAAGAGATGTGGTTTGCTTTTATGGACCTGCCAAGGTCATATTTCATTGTTGTGACTATTGTGTTTTGTTTTTATGGATTCTCTAAGGGAAGAGATGTGGTTTGCTTTTATGGACCTGCCAAGGGAAGAGATGTGTTTTGCTTTTATGGACTTGCGGAAGAGATAAATATACATAGATAAACACTCATTTATAGGCTAGGGTTTTCAAGGTTGAGGTTATGACTTTCGGAGAGTTTATCGACAATGTAATAAGATTTGGTTTGTTGGTTTGTATTAATAGGAAGAGTAAGGTTCAAAACCATTCCACGCTGCATTAGTATATTTTTAATGATTTTCCTCACTCCTATGAAATATAGGATAAAAAACACCATATAAGATTTAAAAAAAAAAAAAAAAAACACAATATATGATAAAAACACAATCAGGAAAAAACAACTCACAACTCCTCACTCTTATGAAATATAGGACACTAACACACTGTACACTATCTTGCCCCAAACCTGTATCTCCTCGACTTACAATATCTACAAGTTGTGCTTCTTATACAATTTGTCCTTTTCTTCTTTTCTTTTTCATCAATGTCAATCATGTGTGTCATGTTAGTCATGTCCTATCTTGTTTTGTGTTTGGATCATTGTGCATAAATAAGACCTTGTGTTTGTGTTTGGAACGTTGTGCATAAATAAATAAGACTTTGTTTTGTGTTTGGATCATTGTGCATAAATAAGACCTTGTGTTTGTGTTTGGAACGTTATGCATAAATAAATAAGACTTTGTGTGAAAAGTGTATGGCTCAAAAGTTGTGGTGGAATAAAAATGTTTGGATCATTGTGCATAAATAAGACCTTGTGTTTGTGTTTGGAACGTTGTGCATAAATAAATAAGACTTTGTGTTGTGTTTGTGTTTGAAACGTTGTGCATAAATAAATAAGACTTTGTGTGAAAAGTGTATGGCTCAAAAGTTGTGGTGGAATAAAAGATAAAATATGGTTATAAGATAAAATATGCCATAGGTTGAGTTAACTCTAACTCTAAATGTAAATACGATACATCCAAAAGAATAACCTTGAGGTTGAATAAAAGATTAAAGGGTTACATCCAAAAGAATAACCTTGAGGTTGAATAAAAGATTAAAAAACCCTTTAGGTAATACAATACATCGGAAAGAAAAACCTTAAATAAAAGATTAATTTTATTTAAAAAAACCTAGAGGGAACCTATTAGGTCAACCTCAAGATTAAAAAACCCTTTAGGTAATACGATACATCGGAATGAAAAACCTTAAATAAAAGATTAAAAAAACCTAGAGGGAACCTATTAGATCACCTATGCTAGTGTCAAAACTACTCAACTTGGTATGAATGAATATACTTGTGGGTTAATGCTTCTCCAATATAGTAGAGAAAAGATGAAAAGATGCCCTAATCACCCTTGAGTGGATGTCTCCACCTCTAGATAAAACCTCGAGGGAACCTATTAGATCACCTATGTTAGTGTCAAAACTACTCAACTTGGTATGAATGAATATACTTGTGGGTTAATGCTTCTCCAATATAGTAGAGAAAAGATGAAAAGATGCCCTAATCACCCTTGAGTGGATGTCTCCACCTCTAGATAAAACCTCGAGGGAACCTATTAGATCACCTATGTTAGTGTCAAAACTACTCAACTTGGTATGAATGAATATATTTGTGGGTTAATGTTTCTCCAATATAGTAGAGAAAAGATGAAAAGATGCCCTAATCACCCTTGAGGGGATGTCTCCACCTCTAGATACATAAGTGGATGTTTTAGTGGATATTTATAAAAATAAATATATAATAAGTTCATATAATTTTAAAAATCTAAATATAGGTTTGAAACATTATAATTATTAATAATATTTCTTTTCATACTTTACATAATAAAACAAATCATCTTATATTTATAATATTATTTTTCGTGATTTAAAGAAGAAAACAAATTATATAGATATATAAATAAAATTTTTTAAAATTTTATATGGTGCAATGAATAGTTTTTACAAAATAAAAAATATTTGTTTGATTAGAATAAAATTTTTACCACCTATCCAAAACTTATTACAGCTTGTCCAAATATTCAATTTATAAAATAAAGTTCGCAGATTTGCAAATTCAATTTTTGTATAAAAAATTATAATTATAGAGTATATGGAACACTTAATTAATGTGATATGGAACACTTAATTAATGTGCAATCATCTTGGCAATTTTTTTTCTACTTTGTAAGCTTAGCTTCTAAGTGATAATTCATTGCTTTGTAGTTTTGTAAGCTTAGCTCGCTTTTAAGTGATAATTCATTGCTTTGTAGTTTTGTAAGCTTAGCTCATTGATAGAAAGAGTATATGGAACACTTTATTAGTGTCTAGGGGTCTTGTAATTTTTTTTAGCTTTATAATCCTGGCTTTTAAGTAATAATTAATTGCACTGTAGTTTTGTAAGCTTGGCTCATGGATGGAGAGAGTATATGGAACACTTTATTAATTTTAAAAGCATGGCTTTCATGTTTATTTTGATTGATCTTCTAAGTAAAGCATGTTCTTTACTTAGAAGATCTCGCAATCCAAATCTAAACCTCACTAGAATGCCCGTGTCATTTATTTGTTTGGAGAATTTTGCAAATGTTTTTACTTATATTAATCTCAATATTATTATATTAAAAACTTTGAATTAAAAACTTTGATAATGAAAAATAAGATGTAAAAATTAAAAGGAAAATATGCTTTTAAAAAAATAGATAATAAACATTCTTAAAAATAATATAATAAAAATTTGATTAAAAGAATAAAATAAAAAACAAAACAAACCACCCTACATAAGTAAACCAATAAAATCGGCGATTTCCCTAACCTGGAGATTACCCAGATTTGAAAGAATTCTTTGAGCGGAATTCTGCCTCCGACCCTCAACAAAAACCGTAAGCTCAAACAGCTTGATGTTTCAGCCAATAAATTCAGGGTCACCGGATCTCTGCGCAAGCGGGAAGCTCTTCAACCCCTTCATGTTCTCCAACAGATAATTTATCGGAAGAAACAGTTCTTCACCGATAAGTTTTCATTCGTTATTTTTGATAACTTAATGATATTGGTGATAACTTATACCTATGGTAACTTATCTACGTATCTTTGATAACTTATCTATTGATAAGTCCATTTTGATTACTTATCAAGCTATTTGCAATAACTTATCTGCTGATAAGTCTATTTTGATAACTTATCAAGCTATTTACGATAACTTTGATAACTTATCAAGCTATTTGCAATAACTTATCTGCTGATAAGTCCATTTTCATAACTTATCAAGCTATTTACAATAACTTATCTGCTGATAAGTATATTTTGATAACTTATCAAGCTATTTACGATAACTTATCAAGTTATATATGATAAGTTATTACTGATAAGTAATTTTGATAACGTATCAAGTTTTTAAGTATGATAACTTATCTACTGATAACTATGTATGATAAGTTATCTACTAATAAGCGATTGGATAACCTATCTGCCCATAAGTTATCAAATATAACTTATTGGTGATAATTATCTATCAAGAAGTTATCGACCGATAACTTATGAAGCTATTAGTATTCGTATTTAAGCTATTATTGTATAAGTTCTCTTACTATAACTTATGTTCTGATCAGTTATCCGTAGATAAACAGGGGCAACTTATTATCAGTAGTTATCAATAGATAAGTTCTTGGGATTTAAGTTGTCGAACATCAGATCAAACACATCGGACGGTCCTGAATAATCTGGACCATCAGATTGTGTGATCTGGACCGTCCAATCTGGGCTGTGAGTCTGCTCGATGTCAGCCGTTAGACAATTTTGATCTCATCCGTTGGATCAGGGGGCTATGGACCGTACGATATGCACAATATGAACCGTCCGATCAACCCGATCTGGACCATTGGATCTCAACTATCTCAACCGTCAGATCTGTTCGATTTTAACCGTTAGATCTTCTCAATCTAGACCATCAGATCTGTGCGATCTGGACGGTCCAATCTGGGCTGTGAGTCTGATCGATCTAGACCGTCCAATCCCGGCGATGTCCGCCGTTAGATCATTTTTCTCTCAACCGTCCGATAAGCCGGCTCTGGACCGTACGATATGCACAATATGGACCGTCCGATCAACGTTAGCTCTGAATAATCTGGACCATCAGATTTGTGCGATCTGGACCGTCCAATCTGGGCTGTGAGTGGGCTCGATCTAGACCGTCCAATCCGGGCGATGTCAGCCGTTAGATCACTTTTCTCTCAACCGTCCGATCAGGGGGCTCTGGACCGTACGTTATGCACAATATGGACCCTCAGATCAGGCCATTGGATGGTCGCCACTTGGCAGCCCTGGACCCTCAGATCATGCCGTTGGATAGGCGCCACTTGGCAGCCGGTGGACCCTCAGATCAGGCCCTTGGATGGGCGCCACCTGGCATCACGTGGACCCTCAGATCGAGACCAGTGGATGGCCGCCACTTGGCAGCCGGTGGACCCTCAGATCAGGCCAGTGGATGGCCGCCACTTGGCAGCCCGTGGTCCCTCAGATCATGCCGTTGGATGGCCGCCACTTGGCAGTCCGTGGACCCTCAGATCAGGCCAGTGGATGGGCGCCACTTGGCAGCCCATGGACCCTCAGATCACGCCATTGGATGGGCGCCACATGGCAGCCCGTGGACCCTCAGATCATGCCGTAGGATGTGCGCCACTTGGCAGCACGTGGACCCTCAGATCAGGCCACACAATGGGCGCCACTTGGCAGCCCGTGGACCCTCAGATAAGGCCACACGATGGGCGCCACTTGGCAGCACGTGGACCCTCAGATCAGGCCGTTGGATGAGCGCCACTTGGCAGCCCGTCGACCGTCAGATCGAGCCAGTGGATAATCGCCACTTGGCAGCACGTGGACCCTCAGATCAGGCCAGTGGATGGGCGCCACTTGGCAGCCCCCTCAGATCAGGCCAGTGGATGGGCGCCACTTGGCAGCCAGTGGACCCTCAGATCAGGCCATTGGATAGGCGCCACTTGGCAGCCCGTGGACCCTCAGATCAGGCCGTTAGATGGGCGCCACTTGGCAGCCCGTGGACCCTCAGATCAGGCCGTTGGATGGGCGCCACTTGGCAGCCCGTGTACCCTCAGATAGAGCCGTTGGATGGGCGCCACTTGGCAGCACGTGGACCCTCGGATAGAGCCGTCGGATCGGCGCCACTTGGCAGCACGTGGACCCTCGGATAGAGCCGTCGGATCGGCGCCACTTGGCAGCACGTGGACCCTCAGATCAGGCCGTGGGATGGGCGCCACTTGGCAGCACTTGGACCCTCAGATCAGGCCGTGGGATGGGCGCCACTTGGCAGCCCGTGGACCCTCAAATCAGGCCGTTGGATGGACGCCACTTGGCAGCCCGTGGACGCTCAGATCAGGCCAGTGGATGGGCGCCACTTGGCAGCCCCCTCAGATCAGGCCAGTGGATGGGCGCCACTTGGCAGCCCCCTCAGATCAGGCCAGTGGATGGGCGCCACTTGGCAGCCAGTGGACCCTCAGATCAGGCCGTTGGATGGGCGCCACTTGGCAGCCAGTGGACCCTCAGATCAGGCCGTTGGATGGGCGCCACTTGGCAGCCCGTGGACCCTCAGATCAGGCCGTTGGATGGGCGCCACTTGGCAGCACGTGGACCCTCAGATCGAGCCGTTGGATGGGCGCCACTTGGCAGCCCGTGGACCCTCAGATAGAGCCGTCGGATGGGCGCCACTTGGCAGCCCGTGGACCCTCAGATCAGGCCGTGGGATGGGCGCCACTTGGCAGCACTTGGACCCTCAGATCAGGCCGTGGGATGGGCGCCACTTGGCAGCCCGTGGACCCTCAGATCAGGCCGTTGGATGGACACCACTTGGCAGCCCGTGGACGCTCAGATCAGGCCAGTGGATGGGCGGTACTTGTCAGCCCCCTCAGATCAGGCCAGTGGCTGGGCGCCACTTGGCAGCCAGTGGACTCTCAGATCAGGCTGTTGGATGGGCGCCACTTGGCAGCCCGTGGACCCTCAGATCAGGCCGTTGGATGGGCGCCACTTGGCAGCCCCTCGACCCTCAGATCAGGCCGTTGGATGGGCGCCACTTGGCACCACGTGGACCCTCAGATAGACCCGTCGAATGGGCGCCACTTGGCACCACGTGGACCCTCAGATAGACCCGTCGAATGGGCGCCACTTGGCAGCACGTGGACCCTCAGATCAAGCCGTAGGATGGGCGCCACTTCGCAGCACTTGGACCCTCAGATCAGGCCGTGGGATGGGCGCCACTTCGCAGCACTTGGACCCTCAGATCAGGCCGTGGGATGGGCGCCACTTGGCAGCCCGTGGACCCTCAGATCAAGCCGTTGGATGGGCGCCACTTGGCAGCACGTGGACCCTCAGATCAGGCCATTGGATGGGCACCACTTGGCAGCACGTGGACCCTCAAATCAGGCCAGTGGATGGGCGCCACTTGGCAGCCCGTGGACCCTCAGATCAGGCCAGTGGATGGGCGCCACTTGGCAGCCCGTGGACCCTCAGATCAGGCCAGTGGATGGGCGCCACTTGGCAGCCCGTGGACCCTCAGATAGAGCCGTTGGATGGGCGCCACTTGGCACCACGTGGACCCTCAGATCAGACCGTGGGATGGGCACCACTTGGCAGCCCGTGGACCCTCAGATCAAGCCATTGGATGGGCGCCACTTGGCGGCCCGTGGACCCTCAGATCAGGCCGTTGGATGGGCGCCACTTGGCAGCACGTGGACCCTCACATCAGGCCGTTGGATGGGCGCCACTTGGCACCACGTGGACCCTCAGATCAGGCCGTTGGATGGGCGCCACTTGGCACCACGTGGACCCTCAGATCAGGCCGTTGGATGGGCGCCACTTGGCACCACGTGGACCCTCAGATCAGGCCGTTTGATGGGCACCACTTGGCACCACGTGGACCCTCAGATCAGGCCGTTTGTTGGGCACCACTTGGCAGCCCGTGGACCCTCAGATCAAGGCGTTGGATGGTCGCCACTTGGCAGCCCGTGGACCCTCAGATCAGGGCGTTGGATGGTCACCACTTGGCAGCCCGCGGACCACAGATCAGGCCGTTGGATGGGCGCGATGGGCACCACGTGGCAACGCTGGACCATCGGATCAAACAGCTACACATCTGCTTCAACCTATGCCTGTGTATTCGCTGGTTTTGCTGCTGAGCCAACAGGAAGCGGAATTTATGGTTTCAACGGAACCATGGCTCCAATACTGGAACCAAACAGGCCTTGATGGGCACCACTTGGCAACACGTGGAACCCCTGATAAAGCGGCTGGATAAGTGAAGACAGACAGCGATGGTTATGCCCACACACCCAGAGATTTCGATCAGTGCTCATGCGTCGTATCTGTCTGCGCTTTTTAATATGGTTAACGCTTCACAGAAAGAAATAGATATTCTTTGTCAGCTTTCAGCGTTAATTCTCCGTATATTTCAGTGGACAAATTTTTATGTATCTTTTAACGCTGTAAACTACAAAAGCTCACGAAATATCCGTGTGCATTTGATTACCAAATTACTCCACTGTGATAGGAATATATATTTTAGGGAGAATATCTAACCGGAATATTACTCCACTGTGATAGGAATATATATTTTAGGGAGAATATCTAACCGGAATAGTATTACACAGGAGGTTACAAAACTATATAAGAAATTGAATAGAGTTACAAGAGGTTACAAATAAGAAATTGAATAGAGTATTACACAGGAGGTTACAAAACTATATATAAGAAATTACAAGAAATTGAATAAAGAGTTACAAGAGGTTACAAAACTATATAAGAAATTGAATAGAGAGTTGTCGAAAGAAGTTACAAAACTATATAAGAAATTGAATTAAGAGTTTTGACTCGATGTGAAGTCTTTAAAGTAATTTATCAAACCATAAAACATTCCTATTATCCTTGGCTGCCATGTCTCTTCCTATTATTATTTTGACTTGGACTCTTTGAAGTGTTTCTAAAGAGTCAAAGTCAAAATGTAAGGTGACACAACAGGTTCATCATACAAGGTCATGGAAACACTTCCAACACAAGTCAAATCCTCTCCTACCCTCAACGAAGCCCCCTAGCAGCTAAATAATGAATATAACGAAGCCCCCTAGCAGCTAAATAATGAATAAAAGATGAAATATGATGAAGTCTACTAGCAGCCAAATAATGAAGAAAAGATGAAATATGATCACTGTCAAGTCGGCCTAAAGAGGAGACAAACATCTATAAAAGGAGACAAACCTCTATTTATATTTATATTTATATTTATAGATGCTGCTCAGTCCTCATACAACGCATCATTGAGCTCTGAAATTAGTGTCAAGGGTCTAGGGTTTGGCAGTTGTTCAAATAAAAAGCGTCAATAAGAGAAAACTTACAAAAGGGTTTTCCTCTTAAGAGTGGAGAGGACTTTGTGTTCTTGTTATTTTGTTTTGGTAGAGGTTGATGAAACACACACATTAACAAGAAGAAAAGATAAATTTTCAAAGTGCATCACAAATTGTTATTGTTATCTAGTAACGAAGAATCATTTTACACTACTTTGCCCTAGATTCTTCAACATGGTATCAGAACTAAGGTGACACATCAAGGAAAGGGCAACTCGAGAACACTCATCAAGCAAATCCACTTGGAGAAGGCAACTTGAAGAACATCAAGATCCAAGGAAGAGAGATCAACTTCAAGAGCTTGGGGAAGTCATGTTTGACAAAGAAATGAACACTGTAGTACTCAATGCTCTTCCTGAGTAAGGGAAAACCTTCAAAGACATGTCCAAGATCCAATGCTTTGGATGCCAAGAATATGAACACTACAAAAGGAATTCCCCTAAGCTTAAGAAGGACAAAAATGTCAAACTAGGTCAAAGCATATGTCTCATTGGGAATCCCATTCAAGGGTTTCAAGAAAAGAATGACCCTAGGAAGAAAGGACCCTTGACCCCTATGAAGGCCTTAAATATATAAAAGGTGCAAATCATTGGGTCATGCACTAGACCAGGACACAAGACAAACACAACACTCTTGTCTTCACTTGGGAAGAAAGAATGGGAGGGTTGGGTAATTATCTGGCATCTGATACTCTTTGACAAGAGTAGGCAAGAGGATCGATATTCCTTGAGGGCTGGAACCCAAGATAAGAATATTCCTAGAAGGTCATATTATGACAACACTGATAGATATGATGCTGCTATAACAGAGGAAATATGATGAGACAGTCAAGTCGGCCCAAAGAGGAGGGACAAACCTCCATTTATAGACAACCATTCCTCTAGTGCAACGCAAGAGAAGAAGTCAAAGCCAAAGCCAACAATGCTGAAGTCAAAGGGACTATTTTTATGGTGAAAAATAGTCACACGTGCGAGAAACAGAGTCACCTCTGCGGTCACAAAAATAGTAAAATAAAAGTCTAAGTAAACATATTTCTCCTAGAAGACCTACTTACTATAGAAGGAAGAACAAAGTACCATGTGCTGGAAGTTATAGTGCAAAAAGAGGAAGGATTTGACTTATGCTTGGAGGATATCCGAGTCAACGGTCTAACGTTTCGCAGTTGTTCAAATAAGAAGTTTCAATAAGAAAAAACTTACAAAGGGTTTTTCTCTCAAGAGTGGAGAGGTTTTCCCTAACAGAGAGCCAAACTTTGTGTTCTTGTTATTTTGCTTTGGTAGCAATTTGATGAAATACACACATTAATAAGAAGAAGATAAATTGTCAAAGTGCATCACAAATCGTTATCAAGTAATGACGAATCACTTTACAGTGTTTTTCCCTAGATTCTTCAACAAGATAATGGCATATTTTAATTGTCTTAAATCTGTAAATCTATGTTTACATTTTTACATTTACTTAATATAATTATGAGAATACCATGCATATTATCCAATGACAAAAGGCATCATGGTAAAGTAACAAATAATAAATGGCATCACATTGCAAATTGCAAATGACATTTGAGAAGGGGAAAAATGACCATGATGACATATTTACTAATGTAGTCGTTCTAATTTGTAAAAATATTACATTATTTTGCTAATGATTCTACATTAGTTATTACATTTTTTATTATTTTAAATCTAAATTACTAATGTGGTCCTGCTAATTTGTAAAGATATTACATTATTTTAGTAATGATTCTACATTAGTTATTACATTTTTTATTATTTTAAATCTAAATGCAAAAGTTTTGAAAGTTAGTTCTTAGAAATATTGCTATATGAAATATTGTGAATAATGAGGTTGAATTGTCATAATGGGTTTTTGTCAATTAAATGTTTAGAGAGATGGTTTAGCTTTCATGCCCATTGATACAAAGAGATGATCTAGTATTTATGGGTAGTAGTGATGGAGATATGATTTAGTATTCATGGCGAGTCTTAATGCTTGTATTGGGCTTGGCTTTCCTCTTTCCATGAGGAACTTGTTGTGTATGAAATTTCTCTCTTCTTTGCAAAGCATCAAGGTGATGTCATAAGTGTTTTTCTTATTGTCCATAAATGGAGGACAATCTTGTGGAAGGCAGAGACAGCGTTCCCTTAGAGAAAAATTGCAAACAAATCAAGGCAGACATTGTGACAGTTAGTTGACTGCACTTTGGAGGAGTCTAGCTGCTCCGCTAGGCTGTAAGCCATAACAAGTAGATAACACTAATAAGTGTAAAGCAGCATATTGGATGCAATGATGATGAGTGCAGCATTGGGTGCAGATCCGTGATGAGAGCAGCTCAGTGATTGGAGCAACACAGTGAAAGGAGCAGCAACATGAGGTGCATAGCATTGTCATTATGCCCAGCACTGTAATAATGAGTGCAGCATGGTGCAGCATGTGGACGAGATGTAGCACAATGATAGGTGAAGGAGTCGCACATAGCATAGTCATTAGGTCCAGCACTGTGATGATGAGTGCAGCACAGTGCAGCATGGTGACGTGCAGCATGCAGACGAGATGCAGCACAATGATAGGTGAAGGAATCACCTTGGAGAATCAATTGAAGCAACATGTCTTCAACTGATCTCATGTAGAGATGATATATTCTCTTATCTAGAAATTCGAGTGTTAACTTTTGTTGTAAATGTATTCTCTCTTTCTCTCTCACTCTCTCTGCAGAACTATTGAAGAACATATAAGAAGAATTGATCAAGGGTTTCCCCACATTGGGGTTTGTCCTTGGCTAGCGCCACATCTTGTGTCCTCTTGTCTTGGCTTGTCTTCAGCAATTTATGTTTATGTTCTATCTGTAGTTTACTTTAATGCTGATGTGATTGCTAATCTAGAAAAGATATTGAGCTAACTATGAAAATTGAAATTAATTTCTCTAAGCATAGAACATACCTAAACTTAACACTATGTCTACTGTATTTATTATTGTCCATTGTTGAATGGTGTTGATGAATTCACCCCCGTCAGTATTTCCAACATGGTCATGTTGGCACTATGACAAGTTGGCATTGATGTCAACTCTTGATGATGTTGTATTCCTTATTGATTGTTGTTTGCGATTGAGGGTGAATTGCTATTGTGGCAAGGTTGCAATGTTGTCTCATGTAATGATGTGGTTGACAAATTATTGTTGATCTAGTCATTTTAAATCGTTGTATGGAATAAGTTTAATATTTGATAGCTCATGGTATAAATACATTAATAATAAAAGGAAATGGTCGAAGGGGTTGCACATTATGCATTGATAATAAATGAAAATGGTCCAAGAGGTTGCACATTGCTTCGATCCATTTATTAAAGTATGGGCCACAATGGTTAAATATTTTTCTATGAAACAATATGGTATGAGCTTGGTCATTTGAACGCATTCCAAGGTTAGCTTGAAATGCCATCAAATATTGCCATTGGCTCTTGCCCATGGTATACATGAAGAGACGTGATCTAATTGGACCTTTTAAGGCTATAAGTATAGTGTGTGATAGAGTAGTAGGGGTGTACATTTTTGGAGGTTAATCGTTCTGACTACACTGAACTAGCACTCGTTTTCTTCAAGTTTCTTTGAATTGTTCTGGCACATGTACTCTGGAAATTGGTGGCAACCTAATTCTAAAGTGAGTTTGTCTCATCCAGTGTGCATTGGCTTTTAGGTGTCATTGGGTTAATCGTTGAGGCATTGGGCGTCATAGTTAAGTATGTTTGCGTTAATCTCGTAGTGCGCAAAGCGTATTTCATTATATTTGTGCAAATGATAGAGGAACAAAAAGCTTACATCCTCTGCGTATGAAGTGAATTTTATTAAGTTGGGGATTTCAACATGCCAAGTTTTTGTTCGATCAATGTGTATGGAGCAACATGTCCTGTAGTTGTCGGTTATGGCAAAGATTGATTTCCAGCCATGATGATACAATGGTGTTGTATGTGCATTATGGGCTACAATGCAATGATGAGTTGAGGACGAACAAAGCGAGATCAAAGTATGGTTGGCAATAAGTTAGAAAACAAAGCTTACATATATGTGCCATAAAAACAAAAAACGATGAATAGCCCGAGAGAGGTGCAATGGATCGGAGCTAGACCAAAGGATACCTCCCTATATTGTGTTTTGCCGATCGAACGACAAAAAGGCTGATTGGAGTCAACAGTAGTGTGCACCGGTTGATGACAAAGAGGTAGAGTTTATATTAGGTGATTTTATGTACTGACCCGAGTGTGATGTAAAGTTCAGTGTGAGAGACAGAGATGTTGTCTGTTGAGCTTGAGAACTCAATCTTGTATTTTCTATTGATTCATTACTATGTGATTGTTATGATGTTGAAAGATTGAAGTCATGAGCATAGTGTATATCGCTGAGTCTTTTAAAGTGTCATGGCTGAGTGAGAGGGTTTATATGCATGTTGTTGTTCTATAGTTTATTTGGTGATGTTGCAGAGAGAGTTGTTGATATGTTGTTGTAGAGTTATGTTTTGTGATATTTGTTGTTCAGAGGGGGTTCGGTTTTGTGTTGTGATTGAGCTAGTGGGATAGAGAGATCGTTATATATGTTATGTATATTGTTGGTTGAATTTGTGACAGAAATGTATTGTAGATGTTTTGATGTACTAAGCGAGAAAGTTCAGGTGGGTCTATTTTAAAAATTGGATGAAACATGGCCTATAGGATTTGAATTTGTGGCAAGTGGCCCCAATGTGAAATATTATGAAATAAGTTTCACAAAACTCTGAGGGTTGGGCCTTCAGTGAGAGAGTGGTAACTACCTTCTGGTGGTGATCAAAGTATTTGATCAATGAGTTGCAACTTTCTTCTAGTGGTAGTTGCAAAAACAATTGAACTTCTAAGCCTCCAATAGGTAGGAGCCTGCACACTGGTTGTGGTCATTGTAGATGTAAAAGAATATTTTCTAAATATTAAATATGAAAACGAAGACAACAGCGATGATGGTTTTTACCAATTAGATTTTCCACCTAATATTTCATGTCTCTAAGTGATGATGTGTATGCTAACTTGTTGATGTGTTGTGCTCTTATAGTTCACATGCATTTATTATTGTATATTGCTCATGGTTTACACATGTTATTTGCTTACGATTAGATTTGTTGTCATAAATGATGCTTCAGTTAACACTGTAAAGAAGAGTGAAAATTAGGTAAAAGTTTATTTATCACCAAATATTGATTTACACCGCCCCCCAGGATTTCTAATAGATCATAAAAAAACAACCAAGCAACAAAGAGACGACAAATCTACCCTAGGAAAACCCAACCTTATGTAAAACCCAACAAAGTTTTCTTCTTAGGAGAAATTTATTCTTCAACAATATTTACAATTCAAAAAATGCTAAGGATATGTGCCAAAATCTAGTAAAATATAGTCAGATCAAATACCAACTAGTCCAAGTTAATCAAACCTCCAAAAAAATACCAAGTGTCAATGTTGGTCAATAGTTCAAAATTCAACTTTAGGTTTAGCTCGGACCCACGATCAAAGGGCCTACGGTCAATGTCTAAATTTCCTAATATCTAAATCTGAATTCCCTACAATCAAAAACAACCTCCTTTAAGTGATCAATCTTGTCAAAATCGTAGTCAAACGTAGCCTAATTCTCAATCAGAGGAAGCAAATCATATTCGCTCAAATTAAGGTCAAATAACAACATCTATAATTGGTCAAACAAACCAATTCATCCTTGACTTCGCACGTGTGTAGAAGAATAGAAGAAATGTCGTGTCTGAATTGGTCAAAGGGGAGGAAGTCGTGTTGTATTAAAATTATTCAGATGGGGTGAATTTTGACCAAAAGTCACACCCCTTCACTTGTGGGGCCGACTTGAATTTTGGGGCCTACATGAAGCCCAAAATAATAATTTTCATTTTCATTTTCATTTTGTACAATTTACTTTGGTCAACCTAGCCAAAGTCCTTTTAGCTTCTAAGGACAGGATCCGTCCAATCTTATAATTTCTCTGGGGCATTCACCTTTGGTCAACCTAGCCAAATACTTATGGCTTCATAGGTGAATGTTTCTATAATTTCCCTTGCCAATGTCTCGGGCCATTCAACTTTCAGGTCGAAGTCCTCTATGATCTACCCAGATTTCTTCTTTTCAATCTCTGAAGCGAAACTCCCTCTATCATGAAATCAAATCCTCCTGCCATTAATGCTCCCTCTATCATGCAAGCAAGACCTTCTGCTTAAGTTGTATGTCCTCTTACTATAGTTTCTCCCTCTTATTGGGAGACCCCTCTTGTTACAAACATTGCTTCATTCTTCTCGACACTACTAGAATTATTGTCATGGCAACCTTCACAATGTACCATTTGATTAAAAAGTTGAGAGTTGAAGGGAACTGTCAACTCCCTCTTGATTCTTTCATCTTCTTCCGAGGTGGATGGTCATGCTCATACTCACCATCAATTACTCAATGATGATTTTTAAGGGCTAGGGTGTCTTCATTTAGTCATACATCACACAAACCCTAGTGCTTTCTTATTCAAGACTTCAATACAAGATGTAGTCGCCAAGTCTTCTTATGGACATGTCTTTATCTTGTGAGCTCCTCTAGAACCAAGCCTTGATTGACCTAAAATATCCTTAACCTCCAACGAAAACCTAGCCTCCTCTTGGCTGAACCCAAAATTGCAATAAAAATACTCTTGTCAAAATCTCTTTGATGACATTTTTGTCTTTGTACATATCAACAAAACATTCTTCTCCCTCTGGACCAACAAATGATTTGAACATTTAATTATGTTTATATTATGTCATATCACCAAAGTGGCTTGATATAATGCTAGGAGTGTTTCCAAGCCTATGAAATGTTTGAGGTAGAACTACAATTTGAACCTACAATATCATCCTCTTAATGCCAACATTCTTTCCTATCTTCACTTGATCAAGCTAAGTGACGCTGCTAGTAGTGCATAAACCATTCATGTTGTCCTTTGAAGGCTCATACAAATTGTTGGGGCAATGTTTAGGTGTAGGTCATAATTTTCCTATTCACGTTATTTGTTGTCATTATTGTAACATTTTCTTGGCAAAAAAAAAATTCAAAATATTGTAAATATTTAAAAGGATCTGATATTACAGCGCTTTTTCATTTAAAGCACTATTATAAACAATTTTAAAATATAGAATTATTATAAAGGTTGTTGATTAAAGGTTGAATAAAGCGCTTGCTTTTATCAGTTTCAAGAATGGGCCATTGCAATCAAATGGCAAATCCCCCTAATTGTTTGGAGTTTAATGCAAGGGAGGCGAGGTCCGAAATTAATGGTTTTCATGAAACAACTCTCAATGTATGTGTTCCCTGCTTGCAATTAGCAGACCCCTCACTCACGGTTTTCAAAACCGACAGCCAACCCCCCCACCCGCTATTCTCTTGTTATTCAAAGTCAAATCAACCATGCGTTATGCTAACTCAGAGGAGGGACACACAATTGAAGCCAGTTGGACCATTTCTCTGAATTATTTGTCTCCGTGTGTCAACAATTAAAACTCGAAAGTTCAAAGCTAAAACAAAGGTTATCGATAATTGCTACAATTACTCTTGGAGTATATTCCCTTAAAGGCAAATCATTTCCCCAACAAAGAAATCCTCTGTCATTTTCAATCACTGCTAATATATGTCAGATGTCATCAATGATTAATTATCAAAATTTAACCTTCATAGGTCACTTAGGTATCAATCGATATCGGTATAATTATTTTTGTATTTTCAGTCAGAAGGATTTCCTCGCCATTTTCCCTACAGAAGCCAGATTCAAAGGCACTGATCCCAACCATTTATTGGACCTCTATGGTGAGGACACTTTCAACAATCTTCTTTTTCGAATTTTGTTATTCCTTTTTTGTCAACAGTTTTCACCCTTCCAAATGGTATAGCACCACCAAGACCCAAAGATTAAACATTCTTACAACTCAACAAAGATGTTATAGTGGGAGATTGGTATTTATATGAAATTTTTACAAAGATTGGGTTATATGGGTTTGAATTGGCTCCATATAGATTGTCGGTTTTCTTCCTATAAAGATTTTTGCATTAGAGTTCATTAGGAAGAGTTTGAACTTTGATCAAATACATTTTTTGCCTAGAAAACATCCTACATTGTTCACGTTGAACGCTGACGTTGGGCCTTTTGTGGTGAACACTAGAACAAAAAATGTTGATGTAGAACTTATGCTACAGAGAATGAAATTACTCAGAGGAGAAAAATGGCATTATGACCCTCTAGCCAAAATTTCAGCTTTAAGTGTGGAACAAGGATCATCGGCTTATATTCATTTCCCAAAGCCTTCAGTAGAAAAGTATGCAAATCAAGAAAATTGGGGACAAGGCACATTAGTGAAAAAATCAAAGAAAGAAGAGATACAACAACCTATCAAAGCTAATGTGTTGGCCACTCCACAACAAAAGAAGGAACTAGAAAGGCCAATCATGAATGTTCAACAATCAAGTTCAAAGTCATAGGAAATAGAGTTCTAAATAGCTAAAAGATCAAGAGTAGAGGAAATGGAAGTTTCATTTTCAGATGCACTTTCAAAAGTTATTTCAACCAAAGAAATGGTCGCATTAGGTGAACCTGTCTTCACTTTGGAAGACATATCATCAAAGTAGGAACAATGACATCATTTGTAGGTCCTAGTCAATATATCTTTGCTCAAATTATGAAAATCAAAAAGAAGAATGATAGTCTTAAAGTCATTACTTGTAGTGAGTTCTGGAAACAAGGACCTTTTACAAAGAATAAACTACTATCAACCTTATATCATGAACAATGTTGCCGAAAATTACAAAGCTTCCATGTTTAATTTTGATTTAAAGAAAGTTCACCTATTGATCAAATTGATCTCCATAGACAAACAAAGAAAATGTTATACAATGCCCTAACCAATTCAGCTATCAATTTGGAAAATCTATCAAAATCTGTACAGAAACTAACCAATGAGTAGAAGAGAGAAAGAATATCTTCTACTGCTAAAGATAACAAGTTAAATTTCTAGAAGGATTAGTTATCAAGTCGGGAACAAATCCAAATCATGTAAATACAATTCAACAAATAATGAAGACTAGAGATTCAGATATTCAATTACTTAGAAAGAAGCTTAAATTGCCAACTATTGAACATCCTAGAACTCAAGAATTGGAGGACAAACAAAAAGAAATTATTGGGCAAAATAAGCAAGTGGAGAAATTAAAGCTACAAGTTGAATAATTATTAAAGGAGAAGATAGAGAAAACAGGAAGAGTTATCCTTGTATCTCAAGCTAGTAGTCTAGAAGAGGACTCTTTAGAAAAGTTAGCAAAAACATTGTCATCCCTGACTTTTAAGGATCAAGAAAATGAGAATTTAAAGGAAATGTTAAATCAAAGTTAGAAAGAATCCAAAAAGAACGATAATTTTATAGTTAATGAACAAGACTACTACTTTACAGAAGCAAGTTGATTAGTACATTAAACAAATAATCAAAACTTGAACTTTGATTCAATGCAAAGAAAGCTTATGTATAGAAAAGCATGAATTTCATCTCACCAATTTAAGAATCAATTAAGATCATTGCAGAAGAAATGGAAATATTAAACCTTGCCAATACAACAATAGATTGGATTGAAAATCGAAAGATCACCTATTGATCAAATTGATCTCCATAGACAAACAAAGGAAATGTTATACAGTGCCCTAACCAGTTCAGCGATCAATTTGGAAAATCTATCAAAATCAATACAGAAACTAACCAATGAGTTCAAGAGAGAGAATATCTTCTACTGCTAAAGATAACAAAGTTAAATTTCTAGAAGGATTAGTTATCAAGTTGGGAACAAATCCAAATCATGTAAATACAATTCCACAAATAATGAAGACTAGAGATTCAGATATTCAATTACTTTGAAAGAAGCTTAAATTGCCAACTATTGAACATCCTCAAACTCAAGAATTGGAGGATAAACAAAAAGAAATTATTGGGAAAAATAAGCAAGTGGAGAAATTAAAGCTACAAGTTGAATAATTATTAAAGGAGAAGATAGAGAAAACAGGAAGAGTTATCCTTGTATCTCAAGCTAGTGGTCTAGAAGAGGATTCTTTAGAAAAGTTAGCAAAAACATTGTCATCCCTGACTTTTAAGGATCAAGAAAATGAGAATTTAAAGGAAATGTTAAATCAAAGTTAGAAAGAATCCAAAAAGAACGATAATTTTATAGTTAATGAACAAGACTACTACTTTACAGAAGCAAGTTGATTAGTACATTAAACAAATAATCAAAACTTGAACCTTGATTCAATGCAAAGCAAGCTTATGTATAGAAAAGCATGAATTTCATCTCACCAATTTAAGAATCAATTAAGATCATTGCAGAAGAAATGGAAATATTAAACCTTGCCAATACAACAATAGATCGGATTGAAAATCAATTGGGGAACAAACCAACATTAACTAACAAAATCATTAAATTCCTTAATTCTAGAACGAGTTACAACTCAAAGAGATGGGAATCAATGATAGAACAGTTGCAACCATAGATGCTAATAAGGTTATAACCAAGAAAAATTTTACAAGGCAATTGAGAGACTAAATTGAAATTGATAAATTCAATAAAAGGTTCAATAATCTACAGCGAAAAGGTTTACCATCATTCTGAAATTCAAAAATAAAGATTGTGGAAATGATGATTCAAAATTGGCTAGTTTTATAGAACCTCCAAGTGGTGAAATAATTCTAAGTAAGTTAACTTATGAATTCTTACGTTGTAAATTTAAATCTCTTTTTAAAGTAAAGCCTACTTTTCAAAAATGTACCAAGTTAGATGAGGTTTACAGGAAGCTCATCTCTTTTACATATCCAATTGGTACAAATTGAGATAAACTTGTTGGAGTTCTTCCACGAGTTTCTTAACTACAACAACATTCAAAAAGGCAGACTATGTGGAAGCAGAAAAGCAAGTTAGATCTAGATTTCAAGGCACAAAGCAACGAACAAATCAACTCCAAATTATAAGGCATAGAATCTTCAGGCATTTCCAAATTTCTTGCAAACAATTCAGAAGTTGTTTATTTTGATAAAGTTTCTTTCCTAAGAGCTAGTAGAGCTGGAGTATTGTAATATTCTATACATATTGTAACTTTTGATGTAATAAGGATTCACTTTTGGGCCAAAAGACACTAGCATTTTTGTAAAAGCCTCAATATTTCAAAGTTTAATCAAAGAGTATTGGTATTTCAAAGTTCAATCAAAGAGTATCTGTTTTAGCTTATGACAGTATTGTTTCATGTGCGTATTTTCCAATTTTCCATTCTTTTCTTTCATGCATTTTGAAGTTATGTGAATCTATAGGAAAAGATAGGCTGAGAATCAGACTCCCTTATATCAATTGGCAAAGTTATATTCATCACTCCACTAACTAAATAGACAACCTATTTATATTAGTCCCTCTACACATTGAGATTGTTGCATTCCATATAATCGCAATTTGTATCGTTGTTGAATTGTTAAAGGATCTTCTTCATGCTTCTTGTTCTTATTGCATAATATCAATAATCAAACTTTCCAAATCTTTCAAACTATTATGTCATTATGGTTGGATGATAGCACTTTGATCAAGTTTTACAAAGAAGGGGGTTTAATTACTTAAATCACAAATTTGAAACCCTAAGCAACCACCCCTAAAACAAACACCTCATCCAGATGCTTTAGCATAGTTCCTTACCTAGGAATTGTCTTCAAAGGACAACACTCACAACATAACTATCTTCAAACGACAACACTCACAACATTATTCTTTCCTCCATTACCTAAATTCCAACATTCTTCCAATGCCTAATATTGGTTGTGATCACAACTTAATCCACTGATAGTTTGTATCTTAGCTTTGAAAATAGATCTTATGCCATATCCTCCATTCTTGTCACTTCCTCTTTTGCACTAATTTCCATACTTTGCAATGCCAGTTAATTAGAGGCTTTGTTGAAAGAAATTTTGGTAAGGTACCCTTGCTAGAAGAAAGAGGTAATAGTTAGCTCGAACTCTTGCTTCAAAAGAAGGTTGAAGGAGCCTTTCACCTCAACTCCCTCTGGCTCATGAGTAACTTCCTTGAATCAAAATAACCACTTCCCTTTGATCCAAATTTCAAATAATCAAATTTACCATATCACATGATATGCTTGAAAAAGGTGGTCATCATCTAAAGCATGATCTCAAAACTCAGATCATAGAAACAAATTATTACCCAGACTTGAATTAGATAATTTCAAGTAGCAAGTTGTCCTTAAAAAGCACTCATAGCGGAAATGCTTGTCGTGTCTTCAACCATCTTAGAATTATTTCTTGGCTCCTGAGTTCTACTCTTGGAGGTGCCTTAATCAGCGCTTCAAATGTCCTTTAAGATACATCACAAAATGGTCTTTGTAATTAGGCCTAGACATTCCTTTGCGATTTGTCTTCCATTATAGGGCTAGAGAACATTTGGCTAACGACAAACTTTACCAAACATGGCTTAAGAGTGCTTTGATACCATGTTGATTTTCTATAAGAGATAATGATCTTCTAATCTGATAATTACTTTCCAATGATTGTTTGACAATGTTCCACTAAGACTCTGGGACAAGGGGGCACAGGTGCAAGGAGACGCACAAGGGGTACATGTGAGACTACCCTCAAATTTTAGAGAAATTTAGGGGGAATGGCTCTAATTCAAATTCATATAATTAAAATTTATATATATATATATATATATGAAAGCGCACATAATTGAATTAAATAATGAAATGCATTGATCCTTATTCATCATTCATTCTGGTGCATACATCATTCATCCATACTTCATGAGATTCAACAATGAAATACATTACTCCGTATTCATAATTTATCATTCTAAAATCTACATTAATTTAAAAATTAAATTTACCATTCTTCAGTGTAAATTGATTTAAAATTTAAATTCATCATTCATAATTCTATAAGCATATTAGTACTAAGCAAAATAGACTATAGTAGATACCAATGTTATTGGCACTGGACCAACGATTGAATCAAAAAAACCCTTTAAATCGGTCAGTAAAAAAGCCAAGCCAAAAAACTAATCAACCAAAAACAACTAAAATATTTGAAATTAAGGAAACATATATTTTCATGTGCATCCATATAAATCCAAAGCATTTATACACAAATAAGCATAAGTTCTCATTTATATAGCATGTAAAGGTGCACATAACCAAAATAGCACTAAGTGCAATCCATATCTACAACAAAACATTCAAAAAAAAGTCATGCTTCAACAAATACCTACATATCATCAAAATCATTACCTATATTGGAAACTTCACCATCAATATCACCCTTAAACATTTAAATAAGATACAAAAAATGTAGCATGTCAAGTCAAGATTTTGTTTGAGTAATGGATACATTTTTGGAAGGGTCATCATAAAGGATTTCGATAACCAATGCCACTAACATCAAAGTACATAGAGGGTTTGGTGCTACTGATTAAATACGAGTTCCATAACCTTGTACATGACAAAATCCAATGGAAACGTTGCAATCCCCCAAATCCTGAAATATTGAAACTTTGTTAAGTGTGTTGAATTTTGAGTGAGATCTAAAATTCTACTTTCTCCATATGAAATCCAATGAGGTCAAAATCACTCTCAAACATCCCAAGTCATTTCACGGTAATCAGTGATTTCATGGTAATGTTAAAAATTGAAGTAAAAGGAAGAAAATGGAAGAGAGAAAGTCACAATCCCCCAAATCCTGAAATCTTGAAACTTTGTTAAGTGTGTTGGATTTTGAGTGAGATCTAGAATTCTACTCTCTCCATATGAAATCCAATGAGGTCAAAACCACTCTCAAACATCCCAAGTCATTTCACGGTAATCTGTGATTTCATGGTAATGTTAAAAATTGAAGTAAAAGGAAGAAAATGGAAGATAAAGGAGAAAGTCACTTTTACTATAAGAATTTAACATTATCATGAATTCCTAGCAATAATAGGGCAATAAGCTTTAATAATAGGCTTCCCCGCACAAAAGTTCTTAAAACTCAAATGGGGTGTTTCTGGGCGTCCCTCGTCAAAAGGGGTGCTTCTAGGCGAGCACACCCCCTTTTGAAGGGTTGCGCCTAGAAGCACCCCTTTTGGGGAGACATGTCCCCCACACTAGGCAAACGTTTTACATTATGTCTCCTCGCATCTCCCTCAAATGAAACGTGGTGAAACGTTTCCCCAAGGATCCCCCTATCCCAGGAGCTTGGAAAGTGTGGGGTACATGCACCCCACCCTAGGGGACATGTCCTTATAGAACATTATTGTTTGATCAATTTAACTTATGTCTCATGTATCATTAAGTAATTATAAATAGAAAATCTCAACAATAATACAACAATTATAGCAAGATCATAGACATCCAAGCAACAAAGAAACAACAAATTCACCGTGGGAAAACCCAACCATCGAAAAACCCAACGAATTTTTCTTCTTAGAGAAATTGATTCTTCACCAATATTTACAATTCAAAATATTCTACGAATCTATGCCAAAATCCAGGTCAAAGATACCAAACAAACCTAGATGCTACAAAAAATCTCTCGATGCTACAAAAAATCAACATCTTCAAGGCTAGTGGATTTTTCCTAGGATTTCCTAGGGTATAAACCCTTCCTCAAGCACATTGCATATTTTTTAAAGGAAGTTGATACTTCTCTTGGGTTTATAAAGGAAAAACTTTTAAAGACTTTACGAAGGCTTTTCTATTGAACCAATTGTCATGCAATGTATGTTTCATTCATCATAAGGTGATAATTATGATATTTGGCCAGATCAAAAACCTTTCTTTGGAGGAAGAGTTTTTGCCCATAAATGATTCTCAACATGTAACAATGTAATTCTCTATATGGTGTTGGTCCAATCTGGACGCACTACATTCTGTGAACCCATTCTTGAGGAAAGCATGTGCTAGTTTTTGAACCTTCACTAAATCAACATGTTTCATTGGATCTTCCTCTTCCACATTATGATGTTACTCTTATAGTGGTTGGGTAATGCAATGTTGATGAATCATTTCAATTTCATCATATTGAAGACTACACAACTACATTCAACAACTTATTTCTCAAGGACAGCTTGTGCCAAGCATTTTAGCCTTTGACAAAACAACTTGCTAACATCTCTTAACAAAACCTCTACTAGAGGCCACCTTTGCCAACTTATGGAATCATACTAATTTTGGGAGATATGGCATTCAAGGTGCATTATACGTAACGGCTTCTCTATTTGGCTTGTATTCAATTTTCGGAAGGGATGTATCTTGTGAATTTCTTCTCTCCATAGCCTCTTCTTTAGAATTAGATCAAGTGGGGGTATTGAAAACAAATATGAGGTCTAAAATGAACATCCTTGTAAAAATAATAAAATAAGAGTTATGAATTATCAAAGGGAAAGAAGCAAAACTACCTTTTGCAAATTCCAAATGTAGGCACTCATTAGATTTGATATCCAACGAGTGCTTACACGTGAAATTTGAGTAAAATTTTAAGGAGATAAACCAAAAATATGATTAAAAAAACTAGTTTTCTTCCTTTCCCTCCCAAAATATTTACCCTTAATCATCTTCTCGAATCCTAAAGGTTATTTTAATGATTTTCATTATAAATTTTTTGTTGAGGCCCATTTTTTACCTCAATATTACTCTAATGGTGTAACCTTCATTTTCAACTAAAATTGGCTTATATTGAGCTAGTTATTTCTAGCCCATTGCAATTTTTGTCTAAGGCTAAAACTTAAATTGAGCTAGGTATTCATAAACCCACTCTCATTTATATTGAACTAGGTATCCATAAACCCACTCTCATTTGTGTTCAGTTGGGTATCCATTAGCCCACTCTCATTTATATTGAACTAAGTATCCATAAACCCACTCTCACTTGTGTTGAGTTAGGTCTCCATCAAGCCACTCTCATTTGTATATTGAGTTGGCTATCCATATACCACTCTCATTTGTATATCGAGTTGGCTATCCATATCCCACTCTCATTTGTATATAAGCCATGAACAACAATATTTTAGATCAGGTATCCATAAACCCACTCTTGTTCGTATTTCATCCATGCCCAACCCTATATTGAGTTGAGTATCCATAAATCCACTCACTTTTATTTCATCATTTTTTCTCTACAACCCACTTCAATTTAATGGGGGCTTGTTGAGAATAGTTTAGTTTCACTCAACCAAGGTTGACATAGGATTTTAATAATTATTTTATGTATTACGATGGGCTTGTTAGAAATCCATCCACTCTAAGTATGGTCTATGCCTTGGATAGGAAACATAAACACAGTAGCAGTGCCTAACTTTCTACAACTTTTCATAGTGGAATATACCAACAATTAGATCAATGATAGTACACAATAATATATGCCCAAAACTTGTTTCTTACAATTTCATTAATCAGAAAACTCATGGGGCTCCCATACCAAGGATAATGGCCCTTTATATCCTAGTATAATGCCAAATACAATGTTAAGTCCTGTTGACCAAAACCCTAGGGCTGACATATTAGCTTACACAAATTAGCTTACCTAGGCATATGATCCTTTAGTCCATGGTCATTTTGTTGTAGCTTTCTTGGGCCCTCTAGCGGCTCCTTTAGGCCTTCAACCCCTTGACTAGCTTATCCCTTGCTCCTTTACCCTTTAGCCATCCTTGCTTGAATTAACTCTTTTCTTGCCTCAACCTCCCTATTTTTACCTTACACAAGCCAGCAGATGCCTCCCTAAGATCTGGAGTATTCTACAACAACCTTACAACCCTCTTGTGAACCTCCTCTAGCCTCTTGCAGCCTCCCTGCACTCCTCCTCGCTTCTATAGCCTCTTGCAGCCTTCCTGCAGTCCTCCTCGCTTGCTATGGTTGGTTTGTTTGGGTTTGTGACCTATTCCTTGGCTACAGCCTCACTTCAATCTATCAATGGTCTACACAAATACTTTTGTCTAGCCCCTCCCAACCAACAAAACTTTAAGCAAACTTGGCCTTGTCCACATATATTTCCTTCTTTAGTTGTAGCTCCATTTGTTGCCTTCGCTGAGTCACTTTTAGCTTTGATCTTGACAAGAAGAATGGCTCCTTTTCTCTCCTTGCCTCTATATTTATACTTTTCGAAGGGGTGTGAAACCCCCAAGGGTGTGTCTCCTGGCCTTGCTAGCCAACATGAGCTGATTTGACGACATAAGCCGACAATAATTAAATTAGAATAATAAATGTTTTCCTTGATTTCAAAGCCCACTCACTTTAGGTCCAAAACCCCAAACTTGGATGCAAGGCCCATTAACAATACCAAAAAGCCTCGAGGGCTTCTTAAATTGGAAATACCTTCCGAACTACCAATATTTCAACACTCCCTCTTAATAACAAAGGTATTTCCACATTGCTCTGAATTTGATCTGAAGCCACATCCTTCTGGAAGACTTAGATCTTTGAAGACACCATGCTCCTATAAGCCTCCCGCTTCAGAGCATCCTACATGGCCATCCAAACCATGACTTTTCTTGTTCCTAGAAATCTCCAGCTCAATGACTTTCCTTGTTCCTAGAAATATCCAACACCATGACTTCCCTTTCATGGCCATGGCTTCCTTGCATGTACCATGACTTTTCCTTTCACGGCCATGACTTCTTACATGATCTTTATTTTTCTTGCATGCTCCATGACTTCCTTGAATGTACCATGACTTTTCCATGCATGCACCACAACTTCCTTGCATTGTCTACAGCTTTCCTTGCACATGCCACGACTTTCCTTGCATGGTATGTGACTTTCCTTGCATGGCCTAGAAGACTCCACTCTCCTGCATGAACTTGAAGGTTAGACTTCCACTATGTTTTTGACTCTCCCTCTAAGCTTGAAGTCTCCTTCTAAAGCCATACTCCCTCTAAGCCTACACAACCATCACTTGGCTCACTTTGCTTTTCCCTCCCGAAAAGTAACCTCATGAAAACTTATGCATGTGCTGCAACCGAACTTGTGTCCTTCCAAGATCAATCTCGAGCTACGATTGAACACTTAACATTGTCCACTTTAGACCATCACCACCTCAACTCTGCAAGTGTCCTCATCCTCTTGGATCAAACACTTCAAATTCCAATCCATATGAAGCTACCTCATCCATGCCAAAGAATTCCCTACCAAGGCACATGAATTATCGCAACTTACTTTGACAAGTCAATAGAATTCCATCAATGATATCGGTAACCCACCATTCAACATAATGTTGTGCACCGAGTTCTCCACCAATTCACCAAAACTCTCATTTCACCACCCCAAGCTACAATAATCCATAGCTCCTTGTCTAAACATTTTTCTCCATGTCTCACAAGGCATACCTAGCCAACTCTCTTGGCAACAATGTTGCTTCCTACAATAGCCTCACAACTCCCTCTCAGAACTAACATGTGCACATCTCAGATCCAACTGCTCTTCAAAGTAGCTTTGACACCATGTTAGAAATCCACACACCATAGGTATGGCCTATGCCTTAGCTAGGAAACATAAACACACTAATAGTTCCTAACTTTAACAATTTTTCACAGTGGAATATACCAGCAATTAGATCAATGATAGTACACAATATTTTATGCCCAAAGCTTATTTCTTACAATTCCATTCATAAGAAAACTCATGGGGCTCTTTTACCAGAGATAATGGCCCTTTATATCCCAATTCAATGGCAAATACAATGTCAAGTCCTTTTTACCAATACCTTAGGGCTGAGAATTTGTCCTCTACGACTTTCCTTACGTCATAAAGACACCTACAACACTCTAAATACTTAGTTGTAGCAAACTAGGGCTTTTACCAACCCACATTAGATTACTAAAACACAAATCAACTTACCTGGGTATGATCATTTAGCCCATGGTCGTCTTGTTGTAGCTTTCTTGGGCCCTTTGCCAACTCCTTTAAGCCTTCGGCCCCTTTACTAGCATATTGTTTGCTCCTTTACCCTTCAACTAGCTCAACCTTAATCAATGCTTTTTCTACCTCGATCTCCATGTTTTTACCTTGCATCGGCCAAAAACAAATACCTCGCTGAGCCCAGCAGGTTGTTGTAACAACCATGCGGTTGCATCGGCCAACAGATATCTCACTGAGCCCAGCACGTTGTTGTAACAACCATGCGGCCCTCCTCCTTGCATGCTATGGTTGTTTTGTTTAGACTTGCGGCCTATTCCTTGGTTGTGGCCTCACTTCAAGTTGTCAACGGTCTACACAAAACTTTTGTCCAACCATTCCCAACCAACATAACCTTAAGCAAACTAGGCCTTGTCCACAAATCTATCCTTTTTCAGTTGTGGCTCCTTTTGCTTCCTTTGCTAAGTGACTAGCCTTGATCCTCACAAGAAGAATGCTTCTTTTGTCTCCTTGCCTTTGTATTTATACATTACCAGGGAGTACCTCTTGGCCTTGCTGGCCGACCTTAGCCGACTTGACACCTTAAGCCGACAATAATTAAATTAGAATTTATAAATGTTTTCCTTGGGTTCAAAGCCCACTCGCTTTGGGTCCAAAATCCCAAACTTGGGTGCTATTAACCAAATCAGAATCTGCCTCGAGGGCTTTTACAACTAGAAATAGCTTTCTAACTATTTCCAAGATCAGTTAAGGCTGACTTAGTCAGCTCATAATCCCTCTTGGCTAAAACACCATACTCTTGAGTTGTGTATATATGCATAGCTCTCATTTGTGATTTCACAAATCTTGTGATCACTCTTTCTAGAAGTGATTTGGCCAATGGGCACCATAAAATGTTACACTCTCTTGTGATTGGGTTATTTCTCTTTATCTCGTGCTGCTCTTGGGTTATTTTTCTCTCTAGCTGGTGCTGCATTTCTTCTTCTTTACTGCAGATTTAGCATTTACTACTTCGTTCCATTCAA
Organism: Pinus tabuliformis; assembly: GCA_031772625.1. Classification (NCBI taxonomy): domain Eukaryota; kingdom Viridiplantae; phylum Streptophyta; class Pinopsida; order Pinales; family Pinaceae; genus Pinus; species Pinus tabuliformis. The sequence continues at coordinate 573,776,487 of CM062818.1, read as the reverse complement.
TCATTTCTCACTCCTATGAATTATCTGCTGGGACACCACAATCATAGTTTGAATATAAAAGATATGAATGCAACTTAACTACATTCGCTTGCAGTCTATTTTGTGGTCTAAAACACCATACTCTTGAGTTGTGTATATATGCATAGCTCTCATTTGTGATTTCACAAATCTTGTGATCACTCTTTCTAGAAGTGATTTGGCCAATGGGCACCATAAAATGTTACACTCTCTTGTGATTGGGTTATTTCTCTTTATCTCGTGATGCTCTTGGGTTATTTTTCTCTCTAGCTGGTGCTGGATTTCTTATTCTTTACTGCAGATTTAGCATTTACTACTTCGTTCCATTCAATCATTTCTCACTCCTATGAATTATCTGCTAGGACACCACAATCATAGTTTGAATATAAAAGATATGAATGCAACTTAACTACATTCACTTGCAGTCTATTTCTAACCACAAAAATGTATGGTCAATTTTTAACTGAAATTAACTGTGATCAAGAGCAGGGATGTATACAAGTACATATACCCATTCCATTTTCAGATTTCTTTGTAACAAGGTGTATATATCTATTCTCTTTATATATTTTAATATGCACACGGGCATAAATAGAGGAATATGTGCTTATACAAACACATAATACTCGAGAAAGGAAACCACCAAATTACCAAAAAAATGAAACTGTTCTGCTTAGATTGCAGAATATTCTCAAATTTTAGACTGCATTTTCAAACAGGTAGGACTCGAATAAGTAGCCAATCTCCAGAAATTGGACAACAATTCTGCTTGGATGCATTGTTCTTGGGATTCATTCTACTCATAGCTCTGGTTTCCAATGAGAAAAGACTTAATTCTCGTGAGATCCCTAAATTCCTTTTCACCTGAATTCTATCTTTCAGGATCCTTTTATTGTTCTAAGAGTTGTACCATACGGACTGAATAGTTTCATGTTGCACAAACCATGTCCCAACTTGCCAGAAAAAGTTGGGTTATACATTTAGTAATCCACGCTAATAAAGACTTGGTTGTCAAAGTGTCTTTAAGATCCCACTTATTCGTTTAAACTAAGTTAATTACTTAAGTATTATTGTTATTATAATGAACAAAATTTAGATAGTTAAAGCTTGCAAGGCCTTGCTTCAATCAATTCTGATATGAGCTGCACATGCTTTAAGAATAAACAGCATTGCCCTCAGGTTATCCATCTTCCAAAACCCATGTATTAGTTCACATCATTTATATGGAACAGTTATCTAAATTCCTGTGATCAAGAGTAAGATCATTTATATTCTCAAGAGCAAGCGTTCAATCAAATTCTGATATGAGCTGCACATGCTTTAAGAAGAAACAGCATTGCCCTCAGGTTATCCATCTTCCAAAACCCATGTATTAGTTCACATCATTTATATGGAACAGTTAACTAAATTCCTATGATCAAGAGTAAGATCATTTATATTCTCAAGAGGCAAACAGTTGAACTCTGAATAATCCTGTTATGAACCTCCCTAAGGTATGTATATTGATCCATTCACGTTAAAGTTCTTATGCATTTTGTTATAATGCTCATGCAGTATCTTTTCAGGAACATAGCTAGTTATGTTCCACTCTTTTTCAGCAGACCACTAACGATTTTGACAGGGATAAGTGAGGTTGATGCCATCAAGGAAGATTTGCAAGTTCTGGAAGAGAGGAAGGCAGAAATTTATGCCCAAAAGTGCATGCATGTCCCTCACGAGAAACATTTTAAAACTTGAGGAAAAGGAGGCCAACCCTTGTCAGCATGACCATTCCCACTAACATAACAAAGGCCATCCTCTTCCTGTATCATTACCTACTCCTTGTAATATATTCTCTACGTAAATTTCTTACAAATGCATTCTAGAGAGTTCAGACTTCAGACACAGATCTTGTTAAGTCTGGAAAGTAATTACCATGGCATAAGATAGTCGATTTATCAACCTGGATGCTAAAATAATGTGTTAGATTTAATTTATGTGTGAAATTTAACTGCAGTTCATTATATCTTTTTCTAACAAACGTTATATACAACTATTAACAGCAATAAGTTTCAATCAATCATGATAAACTTTCAAATACAGATAAAGTCAACATGGTCAATATATAACCATATGGTTAATATATTTAACCGCACTTCATTATGACCATTCTCTAACAAAGGTTAAATACAACTTTTAACAGCAGTCAGTTGCAATCAATCGGGATCAAATTTCAACTATAGTTCATTTCAACATGGTCAATATATAACCATAGTTAATTGACATCAAGGTCAACAGAGGTTGAAGTGCATATTTATGGATGCTGTTTTCTTTATGGAATGGTGTATGTTCGATATATTTTTATACATTTATACAAAAATATCTAGAGAGAGAGAAATTGTAATCATGATATTTTTTTGGTTTGCTAATTTGTCTGGTACTTGCAGGACTAGCCTTCGACTAAGAAACCACGACCCAAGGACATCCAAGCCGTCAAAGTCCCCTAGGGATGGCACCCAGCCTGGGCCACACCAACCCTTAAATGGCTGGATTTTATGTACCCATGGGGTTTCGAACCCATGACCTTAACACAAGGAATGCCTTAACAAAACACCATCACCGACTATCCTACTAAGAAAACATCAAATTACAGAAAATTTTGAAAGAAATTCTACTCATATTGGAGAGCATTACCATTGATCAAATGTTAGACTTAATTTTCAAAGGAGGACTGATATAAATAACAAATCCTTAGAAATTGAACAAGAGTTCTGCTTTTGCCATTCTTGCAATATATCAAGTCACTTATAGCTCTGAATTTGAAGGAGAAAGTGCTTGTGCACTTCGAAAAACTTTTTTCTCCCAAGTTCAATTTTTTCAGTAACTGCTTAATGTTCTGATAGTTGACCATACAACTTAACATAGCAAGTTGAGCAATATCTTTAAGCACAACCATAAGAACCAAATGTTTTATGTCATTAAATACTACACTTTTTTCATTTAACTCCAAGGTACAATTAGCTATTACTATTAACATTCAGTTTTCCAATTCATAAATTTTAGAATGTTACGCTGAATAGGGCTTCACCTGAATCAAGATATAATATGACCTTGTCAAAGACCAGAACTCCTGAACAGGTTATTGTTCTTGGGATTTATACACGTCACTCATGGCTCTGCATTTGAAGGAGAGACTGCTTGTGAACTTCCACAAACTTTTTTTTATAACTGACTTGACTTGATCTCTAAGTGTGCACATCATTTTCACAGGAATCACGAGTCAAACTCACTGACTCGTGAGTTCAACTTGGATTCGGCTAGAAAAGCGTTAGACTCACGAGTCAAAATATCCTTCCCAATTGTTTTCCCAAGTTTTTTCCAATCCAGTATTTTGTGCTTGTGTATTTCTTTATAGTCACGTATGTGTATTCCTTAGTATTTGTGTACTTGTTAAGTTTCTCCCATTTGCTGAATTTTTCCAAATCTCAGTTAAACTCTCGAATCTTCTGCCTCACCGAGTTCCTCCTGACTCAAGTCTGGTAACCTTCATGCACATCTCTGCACGTGCTACAAATAAAAGACATCAATATTTAATACTTAGTACTTGTGCATTACATTGCATTGTCCAGATTCATGGGTGCATCAAAACACAAACATACATCTAAATTGCATGGAGTCTCTTGTATGGGGACATTCTAGTACCCCAGGTTCATGAGTGCATAAAAACACACACATGCACATTAAAGTTGCATGGAGTCACTTGTATGGGAACATTTCTAGTGCCCAGGTACTCTACATTTCTAGAGATGGCGTACCCAGTACAAATGTCCAAAATAGGCTATTTCAAGTGTAGGTATGTACATCAATATTTTACACTTAGGGGTGCAATTAATCTCAGTTGACCAAGCTCATGGGTGCACCAAAACACAGACACAAACACATCAACCTTGCAATGAATCTCAGGTATGGAGGGCCTCTTTAGTACACAGGAACTACCTAGTACAAACCCTGAAACTAAAGCATGCCAAGTGCAGGTGTTTTTGTGTGCACACGCGCATGTTAGCTTGGTTGGTTTGACAACATCTGCACAAACTGCAGTCTCATTTGCGATCACAGGATCCATTTCCATCGAGTCCTTTGAGGTTACCATCTACTCATTCAAGCTTCTGGTTATTTCTTTAGTTCAAGGTTACTTGGGAGCGGGAGCGAAACAGGTGCTCGAGCGAGAACGACTTTTTCAGAAGCTCCCGGTTTGGGAGCAATTCCTGGAGCGTTTTTTTATATAATATATATATTTTTATATTTTTATATTTTGATGCATATGTGTCAACAAAAGCACGTAGAATAATGAATTAGATATAAAAACATTAAAAAAACACAGATTGAAGTTTTGAACCATATAACAAAAATCATCTATAAGTTATAATCTTCATCAACCACGTCCACATGATTCATCAATCTTAAAGTTTCAAGCTTGCAAATTTCAATATATAACATTTATCATAATTGATCACCAAAGTTGTATTTGTAAGCTAAGTGTAACCATTACAACAAAGAATATCTAACATGAAATGAAACGCAACGAAACAACTTTCAATTTTCATGAAGCATCATATTCATAATTCATTACCAGTGAGTTATAATTGCCAACTGCAAACTTAAATTGTCATATATTGTTTACAAAAAAATATCATAATAAATATGAACGAGTCAGCAATTATTAAAAGTTAAAACTCCTAGAAACTAGAAAAGACAAGTAAAACTATCATCTACAGCTTCCTATTGCCGCCACAAATAATGTCTAATTTCTGAGCAGGTCGTGGTGGTCTTCTAGGAATCTCCTCATGCACAGTCCCACGACCAGAACCAGAAGGCAAATGCCCTCCATGTGTGGATGTACAAGGAGGCGGCGACAGCAAAGGAACAAGACTTGGAACTCGAGCATTGCTACTAGATGGTGGGGGTGGCATGGTTGTTGCTTCATCTTCATCTCTCATAAGTTATGCTTCTAGTTCTTCAAGATGTATAGTGTCATCCTCCAAATTATCGTCCTCCGAGTGGTTGTCCCAATTTTATATGGTGGATCCTCATAAGCCCGATCACAGTAATGACTCAACAACCTCAAGTTGTAGTTCACATAAACCAGATTTCTGCCCGGTTTTCATTGAGTCTGTTTCTTTTCACAATATGTATGAAGTTATAGCCTATAGGTGCTCCAACACCTCTCTGCAAAAGAAGTATTTACAACCTTTGAGAGAACTTGTTTGCCAATTTTGGCAAAAGTCCCATGCCACCATATGCTTCCCACCATGTGAGAGCATCAAATCTGTCTCTATCTTCCATTGCATGCAAAGAAGCAAACAAACCAGCGCAACTAAAGTATTTGCCTAATTTAAGACGCAGATTAGCACCCTCCTCACTGTCAAGTACCAACTTGTCATTAGCTTGCATATATCCCGTAGATACCTCTGGATATGTATGGGGTTTGACCCTAACCCCATCCCCAGGTGCAAGTTGGACCAACCAAGATAGAGACTAGTATTTTGGCAAAAGGATATACGCCAAGGCATGTAGTGGAACATTAAGTTTATTCTACCGTGTACACACACAATTGTGAATTAGTGGATACAAGTTGGGATCATCTTTCTGAACAATATCTTTTATCTGCCCCAACATGGTATCCATTTGCTCATACACCTCCCCAATCACTGGTTTATCTGTATCTGCAAAACGAATCATGTGATAAATGGGCTTGGTGAATTCCAATACTTACCTCACACATGCCCAAAACTAACCATCAAGAGCGGTCTCCTCCACTTCAAAACCTTGCTTGTCAGCTGCATTTGTAGCCCTTTCCTTTAATACGTGCCAGTGTGGACTTGATACCATCATAGCCAATGACTCTCTTACCTTCAAAAGGCGCCTGAATGTGAGGTAATAGCTAGAAAATCTAATCTTCGCAATCTTCAACAGCGCTAATCTTGAGAGATTACGGAAAATCCCATGTGTATTGCTATGATTTGTAATAAATTTTATCATTTGTTTGCCTCTTATACAAATCACCAGTCCATTTCTATTGTTGGTTGTTGTTCTTAATAATATCATGCATCAAAAGGTTCATTGTGTGACCCAAACACCCAGACCAAAATATGTTGGGGTATTTACCCTCAATAATTGCTCCCACTGCCTTACAATTAGCAACATTATCAGTGATGACTTGGATGACATTATATGGCCCAATACATTCAATTGTTTCAAGTAATGGTTCTGCAATGTCGATGTCGTTCTTGAACTTCTCTGAGTAATCATATGTTGAAGGAAAGATGGCACCACTAACAGACACGGCAAGAAAACTTATCAATGGCTTGCCTTTTACATTTGTCCATCCATCAGATACAATGGACACCCCATGCTCAGTCCAAGTATTTGTCATTCTACTCAAAGAATGTGATATTTTTGCTTTTTCATGATCAACTCCAAGATTTCTAGCCTTGTAATACACAGGGCTCTTGTATCCTTTAGGGCCATCATTTATGGCAGAAACCATTTCATGCCAATAAGTTGAGCGAAGAACATTGAATGGTATCCAACAAGCAGAGAGAAACTAGTAAACTTTTGAATCCACATCATTCCTACACCCTTCAACAAGGAAATCTAATATGGTTCTAGGCCTTAAAGAGAAGTTTCATGACCCTATGCCTCCATATCCACTGCCAAGGGAGGATGTTGAAGGAGATCTTTATCCATATTGATGTGATTGTGAGCATGGTTCAAAGAAACCCTTTGATTTTTTAGATTTGTATTGGCCTTCCTCCTCTTCCCTTATGTATTTGGCTCTATCTGTTGCTGCCACACTTCCACAAGTCTTGATTCCTATTGCTTTATCTTCATCCCATGGCCTTTTCCCACAGAGGTGCTTTCTGTCACAGGCGTATGACCTTGTGTAAGTTTTGTTGCAATGGGGGCAGTCAAATTTCGTGGTTCCACCCCGTTTCCCTGCTTCAGGCCTAGAAACATATTTCCACAATGGGGTTTGGTCTTGTTTAGTTTTCTGGGCTAAGCCATGTTCACTCTCTTCCTCCTCGCCAACGTACTCCTCTCTAGGCTTTTCTTCAAATACACTATAACCCACTTCTTCATCCTCTTCTTCATAATCAACCCCCCTCCTCGTACTCTCCAACACCATAATAACCAAAAAAGGAACCAAGAAGAAGAAAACGCCAACCATATAAACATGATGTTTGAAATTTGAAGTTTTGAATCTGCAAAAAAATGCAGGAATGGGAATGGGAAGTAGAGAAAAAAATTATTTATTTATTTAGCAATGAACATTGAAGAAAAAAAATGCTAGATTAGCGTGTAGATCCTACCTCTTTGGCCTTCAATCCCAAGCTTCAATCTCCCCTTACAAGCTCCTCAAGCTCCTCTCTCACCAAGCTCCTCTCTCGAAGCTTCAAACTCTCTCTTTCTCTTCTTCCTCTCATTGGATGAAGTGAATAATGGGAGGGGAGAGGGTATGTTTATTTGTCACCCTCCCCTTTCCCTCCCTTTCCTCTCTCCTCTCTAGTGCCAAAGTCGCCCTCTCGCTCGATCAGGCGACCTTTTTTTTATTGTCGGCTCTCGTCCGCTCCCTAAAACACTCCAGCAACACAAGGGAGCGTATTTTTTTTTATGGGCGTGCTCGTGACTCGCTCCGACCTGGAGCACGAATTGGGGGCAGGGGGCATGAGGAGCGAGCCGCACTCCCCCACAACCCTACTTCAGTTATATATATAATGAAGCTCGGAATGAATGCCAAAAACAATACAATGGTGTGTGTTACATAAAATCATTATCTGTTGCGAGAAGATGATACCTACAATAGAAAACTACCTGCAACTAAAAATTGAAGCCCATGAGAGCAAAATGGTGGCGACATACGAAAACGTAAATACCCACTACATACAATCACTATACACAGCAAGAAGATGAAGCCTATACAACCAAAAAGGGATGTCATAGAAAGAAAATGGTGTCCACTATGTGTTGTCCATAGCAAGGAGCCAAACTAAAGAAAAAAAAAAGTATACATGTATAAGTTGGCTCCTTCTTGTTGTGGACAGTATGCAGTGGACACCATTTTCTACATTATACATGTTCCAAACAAGGTTTAGGGTTAAGAAAATGCATTGCCCTTTTTCAACTCATATTTGTTTACAGCCAATAAAGAGTAGTCGGAGAGGTTGGGATTCATGGTGCTAATGCCACCCACCTTGGCTGGAATCACAAGTAACCTTGCACAGTATGGTTTGTGTGCTATCATAACAAGCCAAGGGGTTTTCTCGAAGTAGCAACACTATGTGATTCTTGGAGGCAACAACGATTGTATGGTTCTAGTTACCGATTTACCCCATCTATAAATTAAGATATAAATGCATTTGTTGGTTTCCTATTGGGTGCATGCATAATGAAGACTCTATTTTCAAGTTATGTATGCCCCAAAGAGCGTAAAGGGTTGAGCAAACCATTTTTTGACTTCGATGTTTTATGTTTATTTCTCTACAATTGAGGACACACGCATTGAGGGCTATAGTGCCTAAGAAATTATTTTAACTAGAGATTAGAGAAATAATGCAATTTTTTTCAAGTCAATCCAACAAAATACAACAGGATGTTAGCAGTTGTTGTGAAGAAAACAATATTCGTTTCCTCCAAGAATGGGCATTGGGAATTCAACAATCTACGGAGAAGCCAAAAAAACAATCATACCACAATTTCAAGGGAGTTAATTAGCCTAAATAGGAACATCCCTTGAATTGGATTGGGGTCATTAGATGCATCCCCAAAGAGTTTAGGAAATGCTTGTCTTTTTCCCAGGTGAATGTTGGGCATCTCCCAAGCCACAACGAGCACACCCGCCTTTAAGGTATCATTTACTCATTTCCTTTCCACTTAACAAGGCACTGTCCCCAATTCTATAAAAGATCAGTAAATCTTTGTTCAAACATAAACTGGGAAATCCATTATGAGTCATTTTTTGACCAAATAAATTGTTGTGCTAGCTTCCTATGGTTCTAGTTCATGTATTGAAAAACATATCTTCTCAAACTGAACAATAGAACTATGGAATGGTACCTTTCCCAGTGAGACACATGCACCTCTTTGTCCAAGTATGATGACTCATTAAGTTTCATAATATTGATGCTAATATCATGAATACCAAGGTGCGCTTAGAGATCAACACAAAAATCCTTTGGGCCATGTTAACCCTCAGATTTACCCCTTGCAAACTAGAGCATTAAGAGCCAGCTCTCATTCAGCTAGCCTTCAAAGTCTGCTTTTAGAGTTTGCTGCTTCCACACAGATCAGAGCCAGCTTTCATAGAGATTAGATGAAGGATTTTTCAATGATTTCTACCCATTTCATAGTCAAAGACATTTCACGGCCACTTTCATCAATTCTGGAGGACACTACTACTTTTTAGCAACTAGAGTTCAAAGACTTTTAATGTCAAAGGTGCGAGCTCATGATTTTGATGAGCTATTTTTGCGCAACATGTGAGACATTACTATTTTTAGTAGTTGAGGTTTTGAGGCTCACATGTAGATATCTAAGAACACATCCAAATTCCTTGTAGAAAATCAAATTCAACGAGCCTAACTTCACTAACATGCACACATTGTCGGCTTTTAGCAATGGTCATTTTTAGGCGTGCTAGATTTGGCAAGGATCTATTGGGCATTGGGTAATCCAACGCTCGTCCGTTTCACAACACGTGCTTAACCACCTCTTGACGATCTGTAAATTCTGGTCCATAGTTTCAAAACAGACAGCTCCTACGCTTTGCAAGTAACTTGTGAAGGAATTAAGCAAAGAGGCAGAAAAACTCCCCATGGCATTGGATGAGCAAACAAACAAGCTCTTTAGAATCCAATGAACCATTCTTCAGAAGCTTAATGATAGAGGTTATCTCGTAGTGACTTCGAGATCAACACAACCAAAGAGCGGTTCCTCAATAAGTTCGGAAAAGACACAAAGAAGGAAGATCTTGTTATCAATAAAGCCAAGCGCAACAATCCTTCTGAACAAATATTTGTCTTCTTTTTGGTAGAGGCCAATGTGGGAGTAAAGACCATCAAAACATATGTGGAACACATGATATCTGAGGGTGTATTTCGAGCTATATTAGTGGTGCGACAAGCCTTCACACATTTTGCAAGGCAAAGTCTCGAGGAGTTCTCAGGAAAACTTCATTTGGAAGTTTTCCAGACCTATACACGCTATGTCGATGATGGATTCCGAAGGATTCGCATCCTTGCAACAGGAGAATGTTCCTAGGCCCTTCAACAACGAGAAACCAAATCTCCAGTCTGCCTCCTCTTAAGGAGGAAAATTCATGGCTTCCCTCAGCCATACAAAGAAGAAGAGTGACAAATACAACAAGGAAATACAGCGAATTACACTCGCATTTACAAGTCAGCCCCAAACCAAATGCACACGTCACCCCAAAAATCCCAATTGGCTAGTATAAGTAAGATAATTAATTCACAAGATTGGAGAGGAATTAACTCGTGTATTTAAAAAAGAGATACATCTTTACACTTGAAAAGAAGGCCTTAGCCGCCAAGGGTGCGGCCTGTTCGCCAGTGAACGCATTGCTAAGGCGTTCGTGCCGTTGTGCAAGTCACAGGTTCAAACCCTTGCTTGGGGGCGGTGTAGTTGCACCTGGAGGTTATAGTGGCAATCATCAGGGATCGACCCCATGTCTGGTGAGGAATTAACTCGTGTATTAAAAAAAGAGATACAGCTTTACACTTGAAAAGAAGGCCTTAGCCGCCATTGCCAATGCGTTCGTGCCGTTGTGCAAGTCACAGGTTCAAACCCTTGCTTGAGGGCGGTGTAGTTGCACCTGGAGGTTATAGTGAAAATCATCAGGGATCGACCCCATGTCTGTTGAGTACGAGAACTGGTGAGTCACTAATTCCACTACTCATACAAGAAAAAGGCTTGCCACTAAGAAGAGTCAATGAACAATTGTCAAATGAAGTGCAATGATCAAGGTTTATAAAGTAATGTGATCTAAAGATTCAAAACGATTTTTTTTGCCTTTTTCTTTGTTCTGGTACAGAGGTTGCAATGTTATCTATGTGCAATATGAGAATACTGATGAGAAATTTGAAGATTGTTCAGTGTCCCTTGAATTGATTAAATTTGAAGATTGATCGTTGTCCCTTGAACATGGCTGCTTGCGAGCGGGAAGCAAGAGTGGAAGAAAGAGCGAGGAGCGACATTTTCAAAAGCTCTCAGGTTAGGAGCAATTTTGGGAGCGAATTTTATATAATATATATTTTTATATATTTTGATGCATATATGTCAACAAAAGCATGTAGAATGATGAATTAGAGATTAAACAAAGAAAAAAGAAAAAAAAAAAAAAAAATATATATATATATATATATATATATATCGATTAAACAATATAACATCATTCATCTAGTAGTTATAATCTTCGTCAACGACAAGTCCAAAAATTACAAATTCTCATTTATATATATATAGCATGTAAGGGTGCACATAACCAAGATAGCATCAACTGCAACCCATCTCTAAACCGAAAATACATCAACAAATAGGCTCTAGATAGCCTCCAATGTCCAAAAAAATCATGCTACAACAAATACCTACATATCATCAAAATCATTGCCTATCTTGGCATCTTTGTCATTAATATCACCCTCTAAGCATTAACATAAAATAGAAAAACTGTAGCATGTCAAGTCAGGATTTTGTTTGAGAGATGGGTACATTTTTAGTAGGGTCATGATAGAGGAGTTCAACAACCAATGTCATTAAAATAAAGAAACATAGAGGGATTTGTGCTCTTGATTAAATATGAGTTCCATACCCTAATACATGACAAAATCCAATCTAAACATTACAATCCCCCCAATCCTCAAATCCCGAAAAACTGATAACTTTGTTGGATTTTGAGTGAGATCTAAAATTCTACTTTCTCCAAATGAAACCCAATGAACTCGAAATTCTCAAGCATCCCAAGTCATTTCAGGGTAATTTTAAAAATTTAAGTAACTTTAAGAATCTTACATTACCATGAATTGCATATCAATACTCGGGTCATAGGCTTGCATATTACACTGCCCCACTCAAAAACTCCTTCTTTTTTCAAGAAAAAATGTGTTAGGAACAATTTTGCGTACGAAACAACATATAAAAGATAACATAGATTAAAAAGTAATAAGAAGAAAAAAACAGAAAAACAACCAACAAACAAAAGATAACAAAACAGACAACAAATAATGAAAACAAAAAACAAAAAAAATCAACAACTAATTAAAAAGGAAATAAACCAAACCTGTATAAAAACAACCTAAAGAGGAAATAAAAAATAAAAGAATAAATATAAAGAAACACGAAAAAAAAAGATACACACAAAAAAAATGCGAAGAAAGCCAAGCAGCAATTTTTTTTAGAACACACTCCCCAGTCACTCCCACTCAGAGCGCGCTTCGAGAGCAGATTCGAGGCGGGAACTCCCCCACAACCCTGCCCTTGTATCAATTATGATTTGCACCGAGTATTGTTCACTGATGTGAAAATACGAAAAGAATTGAAATTTGAGATTTGCTACATACCTTGTATGGTATATGTGAATGTTGCTATTTGGGGCTCCTTATCTGAAGCCATGAGATTATGGAGCATGTTGGTGTTGAAGTTATTCAATGTGAATGTGTCATTGAATTCCCAGAGTTAAAGAGCAAGAAGAAGTTAGGTTAGAAGCAGATTATAAAAGCAAACCTTGCAGACATTTTTAGACTAGACTTGAAGACATTCTTTGAACAGACTTGAAGACAATATTGAAGAAGACTTTGAACCCTGTTTGGAGCAGACTTAAAGCTAACCTTGAAGAATCTTTGGTTATTGAACAGGTTTTGAAGCAACGATTAAAGAGATTTTGGATTAGTCATTGAAGCCATCTCGAAGCAATTCTAGAAGACACCATGAAGCAGTACCTTGATCTATTTGTTAAATTATGGTATGTTCTATGCTTAACATCAATTTACATCAAAATTTTCTTATTAACCCAATATCAATTTCCAGAATTACAATCACATCAGCATGATAGTAAAACGCAAATAGAACATAAATGTAAATTGTAGACGACAAGCCAAGACAAGAGGCACAAGATGTGGCACCAGCGAGGGACAAACCGAAATGCGAGGAAACTCTTGATCAATTCTTCTTATATTCTTCAATAATTCAGCAGAGAGAGAAAGAGATAGTACAATTACCCAATTTTGTAATTTTATGGCAGCAGCAACTAAACCCTAACCAACAAAGTCAAAGATGGTCAAACAAGTCAGAATTGACCTCAAGTCAACCTCAGTGAACTCAACCTCCAACAGCGATGATAAAGAGCGCAAAACAGTCTGAAAATGGTGGTCAAACTATAGTCAACGAAAGTGCAAGTTTGTGGTTAACCCTTGACAGTAAACTCTAGTCAATAGGAGGTCAAATAGAGGTCAACGTTTGTTGTCCAGAACTGCGGCTTGCTTAGAAGAGGCTGCCCACACTAATCTGCAGTCAAAGATACCCTCACACTGGTCAATGTTGCTAAAACCCTCCATTCCTTTAACTGTTGTTGGAGTTTCCCCTGGAGTGATTTTGATCATCATCATGTGATGTATCCTTTCTATTTGGACACTCCCTTGAATAGTGGCCAAATTTATTGCAAATAAAGAATCTTCCTTTCCTTCCACCCTTCGATCTAGGCTTTCCTTTGAAATGACCTTTAGACCCAGAATTATTTCTCCTTTTGGCATGAGAGGAGAAAGCAGTGGGGTTGCCTTTACTTGAAGGCAATTCTTGCTCCACCATCCTTGTCTCTTGTTAAATGCATCTCGACATCAATTCTTCAAATCCCAGAATTCGATCATTTTTTATAAGTGGTTCTAAATATATAACATCCGGATGGGAGTCCTCCAAGGGTAGTGATAGTGAGTTCCTTGTCAGAAATGACTTCTCCAATCAACAGAAGAACATTTTTGATCTCAATGATCCTTAAGAAGTAGGATTGAAATTATCGCATATCCTCATCCTTGCCTTTCTTAATATCCTTCAACTTATTTTTGAGGAACAAAACTTGATTTGCATCACTAACTTTAAACAAGCTTACCAGTTTGTCATAGATCTCCTTGGAGGTGTTCAACTCAAAAATATAGGCCACCAAACGCTTGTCAATTGAGCCTCAAATAACCTTTTTCACTTTGACTTCACCTTTAGTGTACTTGTTCTTTATAGCAGTTGGTACATGTGATGGAGGCTCCGGAATTTTACCCCACATAGTCCAGCACTTCTTGCTCTTCCAATGTCAGATCAAAAGACATCTTCCCTCCGTGATAATCAGACTTCTCACGAAGCTTGTCTTCGGCCAGGAAGTAGGATGAGGAACCCATGAAGCCTTTTGACCCTTCCAACTGTCTTCGGTGATTGCTCTTTCACTCTTGCTTGGGCTTTGTCTTCACCTCAGCACCAATACCATGATAAATTATGGTATGTTCTATGCTTAAGAGCAATTTACATCAAATTTTCTTATTAGCCCAATATCAATTTCCATAATTGCAATCACATTAGCATGATAGCAAAATGCAGATAGAACATAAATGTAAACAGTAGAAGAAGGGCCAAGACAAGAGACACAAGATGTGGCACCAGCCAGGGACAAACCCCAATGCGGAGAAACCCTTTATCAATTCTTCTTATATTCTTCAATAATTCAGCAGAGAGAGAAAGAGAGAGATAGTACAATTACACAATTCAGTAATTTTATGATAGCAACAACTAAACCCTAACTAGCAAAGTCAAAGCTGGTCAAATAGGTCTGAATTGACCTCAAGTCAACCTTAGTCAACTTGTCCTCCAACAGTATTGATAGACAGCCCAAAACAATCCGAAAATGGTGGTCAAACTGTAGTCAACGAAAGTGCAAATCTGCAGTCAACCCTTGACAGTCAACTCTGGTCAATGGGTGGTCAAACAGAGGTCAACATTTGCTATCCAGAACTAAGGCTTGCTTAGAAGAGGCTCCCCACACTAATTCGCAATCAAAGATACCCTCACACTAGTCAACGTTGTTGAAACAGTCCTCCTGCACCTCGGTCAACCCAAGTTGGTCACTGAATTAGATTGAGAGGATTGGTGTCCTCATATAGACCAAGTTGGGAGTCTGGATTTGCTTGAAAGGATTGGTGTACTTATACAAGTTTGATGCCTTGTAGAGTTAAATTATTTGAAAAGGTTGGAGCCTAATTTTGTAAAATAGGATCTGAGTCCTCACTATTGGTTTCAATAATAAAGTTATTTTTTGATTTGGCATAACTTGTGCTTCTGGCAAAGCAAAGTTAAAAAGGAAAACCTCCAAACCATCTGAAGATATCTCCTCCTCAGTCTTGAAATTAGAAGTTAGTCAAGTTGGCAAACCTCCCTTGTTCGATGGAACAAACTTTGTCATGGAGCAAAAGAATGCAATTCTATTTGATGGCTCTAGGATATGATGTTTGGGATTTTCAATGGTTACAAAGTACACAGCCTCAAAAACTCTATCAACAGATGTAGTGGTAAAAGACTAAAGGGAAAACAACAAGAAAGCATTGAAAGCCAATGAATGGCCTATCAGATTACATAAAAATCAAGGTGGGTCAATGTTCTTCAGCCAAAAGCGTCTGGGAAAAACTACAAAAGCTTTATGGAGAATCTGTGTTTGTGTTTGTTGAGCCAAAACCAAAGTATGTGGAACAAGAACACAAAAATGATACGAAAAGAAATTGATGAAAACACCAAAAGCATAAAAGACTATGAAGATGAAGAAGACTCTGAAGTAAAGGCTGACATAGACCTTAAAGTAGGGACTGTGGCTGCTCTAGAAGAAATAAATAGATTGAGAAAAAAAAAAGAACTTAAGGGGCATATGCAAAATGTTGAAGAAAAGACTCATAACCTTGATAGTACAAAGGAAGAAGTTGTCCTCCTAAAACTCTAATTAAAGGAAACAAAAAAGAGGGAAGAAATTTTGGCAAGCCATCTTAAGAAAAGATCTAAGGATTTGAACAAGCTTGAAGCAAAATTTGATCAACAAGAAAGGAAACATGAAGAAGAATTCATCCACTTGCAAACTCACCTAGAAGAAACAAAGAGAGCAGAAGAAGTGATGAAGATCTGGCTGATGAAGAAAGAAGAAGATTGTGAGAGGCTTGAAGAAGAAATTAACTCATTGCGAATGAAGTTGACAAGTTATGCGAGAATCTGAAGAGCACACAAGTGTTAGATAACATTCTCAATTACGAAAGGTCGCCATTTGACAAATCAAGTCTTGGCTATATAGGTGAGACCTCATGCAAATATGATGAAAGCCCCAAGTCACCTAAAGGAAAAATCAATGTAAAATTTGAAAGTTATATCCTTCAAACCTCCACTTACAATGAAAGTAAGATAAGGAATCAAGATGAATTTGAAAGAACCACTCCACCAAGCAGCGGTGCAGATGCTCTCAAGGCAAGCAACAGTAAAGATCAACAAAAGTTTAAACCTCCTCCAAGGCAAAACAACTTAAAGAGATCATCAAGAGAATGCTACTCATCCAAGTACCTAAGGATATTCTCTGGTTATTGTTATGTTATTCATGCACTAATTTCAGTCATAAGACAAGAAATTGTAGAATGTACTACAAGAATGACTATAACGGTTATCATTAAAATTCTAGAAGTTTGCAATCACACAAGATAGAGTTGTTGTTAACTTTTTGAGATAACATGTTCTTATCATAAGACAGTTACTTCAGAGATCCATATAGCCCAATTTTCATTAGCAATATCATAAGACATTATTATCATGACAGTAATTGAAGAAAGAACATAGACAAAAGATGCATGAGACAAGCCAAGACAAGAGTACACATGGATATGTCTCAAGCCAAGGAAAAACCCCAAGATGGGGAGAACCCTTGATTGATTCTTCTTATTATAAATCACCAAATGCTCAACAGATAGAGAGAGAGAGTACAATAATATAGGATAACTTCAACTTGCCAAATCACTGATCAAGACAGCCTTGAGAAATCTGAAATTCTCACTGATATAGCAGCTTCTTGAAAGGGCTCCTAATAGCCATCTTCCTAACTGACCCTTTAGAAACAACTAAGGTTCTTCCTGCAAGGCACTGTACCTTAAATTATCTCTGATCAAGATGGCTTTTGGTTAGGGCTAAGTGACAACACTTCAGCCCTCTTCCTTTGCTGGAAAACACTTAAGATCATTACCGCTAACCTTCAATCAGGTTCTTCATTGAATACATGGCTAATATCAAACCTAACTTTGACTTGTGATACCTCCACTCCTGAAGATGGAGCTCAATCCTCATGTTGACCTTAACATAGGTCAACAGTTCTAATTCAGAGATCCGCCCACACAGAATGACCTTCGAATACCGCCCAAGATTACCTTAAGGCCCTGCAACCTAGTCAACAAAAGGCTTGGGCTCACAATATAGCACGGGAAGGCATGCGGCCTAAGTGAGGAGGTCTCCTTGAAGTTGTGTCTTACCCAAAAGAGTAAAGGCCTATTCAAAGTAGTTTCACACCATATAAGGTACCCACCCATCAAATATCTCTTCGGTCAGCCTTAGAGAAGCCTTGAACATGTAACCAGAAAGAGATACGATCATGATCTTCCATGCGTTGCCCCAATCACTTTCACTGTCACAGAGATATGCTATCACAAGGACAAGAGCACAAGGATGATTGTACAAATGAGGTTGTGGGTTGCTTATATATACAAATGGAGGTGAATCCGATCTTGACACTTGTGGAGAGAAATTCAAATTTCAAATTTTCCCGCCTTGATAAAGTCATGCCTTCAAGAATTTCTTTTAAATAAATAAGTATTTTTTCTTATTCAAATTTGATGATCGATTTTGGTCCTCTCGACAAGAGGAATTCAATGTTGCAATAATCTTTCCCAAAGTTGTTGTCCAAAGTAGAATTTGGCCTTAGTTGCCATTTTTAACAATGGCTGATGGTTATGATAGTAGAAATTACAACTCATTTGCTCCATTTTTCAAGTTCAATCTAGAATGTTATCAACGTCACAATTTTGGTCATACTGCAAAAGTGGCATTAAGTGGTTCCTAAGCAAATCAAAGAACAAACGCTATCTATAAATTCCACCAAGGTTTGAAGAAGAAAACAAGTAGAGCCAACGACAGAAAACGATGAGTTAGATCTGCTTGTTCAGGATCCAAGTCTAAATTAAGGAATCTCATCACTACTATGTAACATTACCATGATTGAAGAATGCAAAATGGATGTCATTGTTGAAAAATGTGTAATTAGGTTCGCTCTTGATAAATATGAAATGTACTTTTGATTCTTGTAAATTGTAAAATGAAAGAAAATTATTATTATTTTTGGAGCTTGGGTTCATGCTCAAGGTCCTTTATTTTATAGGTCAAGCACCCATTGAGTGCTTCTAGGGTTTGTCCTAGGTCAAGAAGTCAAAAGAGTCATTGTCATAACATGAAGACCCCTTCAGGCACATTGTAACTTGTAAAGAAAATTATTTTTGTCCTTAAAATTGTCTAAATACCTTCCAAGATCAGGTGAGTCTGGCAGCTGGCGAGTTGGCCTAATTTGAGGAGCCACGTCCACCTTTGAGAAGCCTATATAAATAAGGAAACTTGACCTCCTTGGAGCATGTTGTCACACAGAATGTCTAGGCACCATGACAACGGCGCAGATCGGGGGTTGTCACCCTAATCCCCAATCTCTCCGTTTAAGTTGTCTCCTTATCGCAGGCTAAGGGGGGTAGACCCTATGGAAATGGAATGAAGGAGAACCAACTAGTTCGGAAGCGACCAAGTACTTAATTAAGATTTAGCAAGATCTACAGGATTTCATTAAATTTAAACGACTGATACCAGTGCCTTGTGGAGTCAACAATCTTACTAGGGAAATGAAGACCAAGTAATCGATTAGCAATTGTTGCTTAGATGAATGACTATGAAATACAGATCCTAAAACTAATGTGCGATGCAAGAATCTTGGTTAATTTTAGTTAAATGCCTATCTAAGTTTCAATCCTTCGATCCTTTCTGTGTTGAGCCTGATTTCATAGTAATTGGCAAAGAGAAGATAAGGTGAAGGACACTAAGGTGTGATTAACGATACCTCTCCTGAAAATCTAACATACCCAGTGCCTCCAACGCTGCAGAGAGTTGTGGCTCTTACGACTCCAAGGACACCATTTTAAGTACTATTAAAAGCAAGCTTCTCAAGCAAAGATGGATGGATACATATCTCTCTATCGACCAAGTTTATGCTTAGATGTAAATTTTATTTATTCAAAGCTAACTTATATGCAAATGCACGAGATGATGAGATGAAGTTAGACTCGAGGATTACAAAACACTTGTGTCGAAAAAGCCCTCAATCACCAAAATGAAATGCTCACTTTACTGGATGAACTTGGAAATAAACGCCTGAAGATATCACAATTAAACGACAAGCTTATTTCAAATTTTTTTGATACAATTATAGCTCAAAGAGAACAAAAACTTCTTTACAATTTAATATCAATGTCAACAGATGCTCAAAAAATACTTGGCTTAGAAAACAAAGATATGCAATTTATTACAATTCCACGACAGAGCACTCTGATAATTACTCTAAATATTCGCAAAATATCTAACTTGCAATGAAAATCAAAGTCACATAAAATAAAATGAAAAAAAAAATATTTTTTTTTAGGGTTCTGGTTTTATTTTTTATTTTCAAGCAAAACAAAATTAACATAACAAACAAACAAAAACATCTTGAAATGAATTTTAAAAAACCACACACACACACACACAAAAAATCAAAGTCAAAAATTGAAAGAAATAAATTTTTATTTATGTTTTAGACTTTTAAATAAAAAACAAAACAGGAACTCATAAAAAAGAAATCAAACTATCTAAAAAAAACCTAACCTAAAAAAAAATCAAAGCAAAACAAAACTAAAGGGAAATTGTTGTTTGAGTTTGCTTGCATGCTGGAGCTCGATGGCGGCAGAGGAAAAGAGCTTGAAGGAGAAACGAGGAGCACCGAGGGTTTACTGCAGGTCAATGGAGAGGATAGCGCTGCAACAAGATGAATGCAGCAATCCACAAAAGAAAAAAAGGGGGGAAGGGAAACTCAGGCAAGAAGAAAGGAAGCGATGAGCGATGAAGGGGCGAACGAGTTAGGGCAGCCAGCAAGGAAGAATGGGAAAGCAGGCAGCAATGGAAAGGAGGGTTGTGGACAGGCAACGAGGAGGCAGAGAAAACAGAGAGCCGCAAATGAAATGAAGCTCGAGGAAGGAGTTGCGAGTTAGGGTGATATTTATGGGAAGAAAACGCAGGTACAGTAGAGAAGGAGCAGAGAAAGCAGTGAGGGAGTAGAGCAGAGGAGATATGGAGCCGCGCAGAGCGATAAGAAAAAGCAGAAACACAGGCCAAGCAGGGAATAAGAGACGTGTTTTTTGTAGGCAGGAATGTCGCGCAGCAAGGAGAAAAGCGGAGCCGCGCGGAGGGATAAGGAAAAGCAGAAACACAGGCCAAGCAGGGAATAAGAGACGCGTTTTTTGTAGGCAGGTATGTCGAGCAACAAGGAGAAAAGCAGAAAGAAAGTCTAAAAATGTGAGCAGCAGCAGAAAAAATGCCAACAGAGAAAGGAATAAACCCAAAAACGTAGGCAAAGAGAATCAATTTTTTTTCCCGGAAAGGAGAAAATGCAGCAGCAGTAAAGAGGCTCAATATGGCAACAGACAAGAGAAAAATGGTAGCCAAAAACTTAAGAAAATTTCCCAGAAAATTCTTGGTTAAAATGATATATTCTTCTGCTTAAAATTTTTCGTCGAAACTCCTGTAGAAAAACCTCAAATCTAAACTCTGGAATCCTCAAACTGAAAATAATTTGGAATAATGACCCTGCAAATGATTTTGAGGCCAGATCTTACCCTCTAGGGCCTAGATCTTGCTTCAAATCAAAAACTCTCCTTTGGATCTGCACCCTTTACCTGTAGAAACGAAACAAAAAACAACCCAGAACCCAGATATACAAAAATAAATAAAACCTCAAAAACCCAAGTCAGAAAACCAAAAAAAATACGAATCTATGCACAAATGGTAGATCTATTAGATCTGAGGAGTATGAGTCTCACTCCGCTCCCAAATCTGATAATCTAAGGCTCTCAACAGCCATATCTAACAATTTTCCACACAAAAAATTAAATTTTTAAATTTTAAAAGAGGTGCTTGACTCAAAACCCTTTGTGTATCACCAATAAAATCTTATGATAAACCCGGAGCTAATTTAGTTGGAACCCTCCGTAAATACAGATCGAGAGTTGGCTGGTCCAATTGAAAACTTCCCTTAACGCCCGACGATTTAACTCAAGATTTCCCTAAAAAACTCGATCAAGTGATTAAAAATAGAGCGAGAAAATAATAATAAAATCTTGACAAATAGAGATACCAGATATTACATTCCAAATTTAAATTATTATTCAAACCCCAACAACTGAGCAAGATATTTGTACTCAAATCACTCTTAGGAAGCTATCATCAATGGCTTTACAAAAAATTATGCATGAAGATAAAACATCTTACAGTTTTCCCATGAAGAGTAACACTAGCCGAAATTAACCACAGTCTTTCTTTATTATCCATAAAAAAAGATTACACAAAAGCTTTTTGCTTAGCACACGACTCAGAGATCGAATGAATCCACTGACAAATGAGCTCCTATTTAAAGATAAATCCTCCAACAGTTAGTTCGAGTGATCCTCGTCAAAGCAATTTCGTCCGATGATGAAGATTAAAAATTCTTTTAATCTCATCTGTCGAAATATTTAAATATTTGGGGAAATTCGAAATTTTTAATTAACTCAAAAATAATAAAAAAATTGAGTTGATTTCCCGAAAAAATTGACTTTGACTTAACCCCCAAGGATCAAAGGTTTAAAATTTAGCAAAATAATTAATTTACCCCAAGTCTCGAGACCTTTTAAAATTTCATTTTTTAGGACCGACGAATTTTGCCTTTGGAGGATTTAAATTTACCTTGAACCCAGAATTAATTAAATTTTTGGCTTAAGATTTTAAATATTTTTGGGCCAGAAAATTTAATTAATTAACCTACGAGAGTATAAATTATTTTTCCCACCCTCAAGACACTTTACATAATGATTTTCATATTTTTTACATCATAAGGGGAAAACCCATTTGAAATAGACCCTCACAAACTATTCATTTCTGCGACACAATTATAATCCAGCAAACCAAGTAATTTGTAATAAAATAACCTAACCAAATAATTAGGATTATTCCCAAATCACTTTTACATAGACTAGATCTAGAACACTAGGACTCGCCTAAAATCCTAGCAACAAAATCCATACTAGCTTTGGGGTAACACTGGAGGAAAACTCTGTCAACCATCCGAGAATAGATCAGTGAGACAAAAAACCTCCTAGGATGGAGATCGTCACTATAAAGATAAGTTTACTTGGGTTGTTACATACATGACACGGTTCTGCTGAGATTATTTACATCATATACATGCATAATGGATTTACATTATAACATTATGATCAGGTTGATGATAATAATTGGACAGCACAGACACATCGATCAGGGGCTATCCCTTTTGCGGAAAAAAGGGGGTGTACTGCTATGGGTCGTTGACACGTAGTGGTCAATAGAGCACATTCATCTCACTCATTCAAGCAAAAGAAGAAAGAGGAAGAAGGCAACGAAGAAAGAAGAGGATGTAGAAGACTTGTTTTTGGGCTATTTCTCTCTCACACGTGCAAAGGAAGGCTAGGGTTTCTGCATCATATCTAGGGTTTTCCTCTACAAGTTTGATTTGAAAAAAAGAGGCAAGAAGGCTAAGCGAAGGTCACAAGAAGCCATCCACAAGCTCCAGAAGTCAAAGAAAGCTAAGCGAAGCTCTAAGGAAGTCCTAGAAGGCAAAAAGAAGCTCACACATGTGCCAACAGCGACCGCAAGAGGGCCGAAATTTTCAAGTCTACAGTGGAGGACGAAATTTTGCAGCTAGAAATCAAAGTTGTGCTACTAGAAGGGATTTGATTGGGTTTGACTTGGACAAGGAAAGCACATCATCCGGAAAAGTTTGACTTGCTCTTGGAGGGTATTGGTCTTGGTCTAAAGGTCTTGGAATTCGTCAATTCAAGAATCTATAAGGAAGAGAAGAGATTTGTGGGTTTTGAGAATGAACATGGTGGGATATACTCTTCCCCTGAACATAAAGACCATCTAACCTCCCTTCTGGCTAAGAGGAGTCAGATACTCAAGGATAGGGAGGAAAGCTGGCGACTGAGAAGCAGAGCCATTTGGCTTAAGGAAGGGGATGATAATACCAAGTTCTACCACAAATTCACGAATGGGCGTAAAGCGATAAATACAATTTGGCAGCTAGCAAAAGAACAAGGTGATACAGTGAATACCTTCCCCAAATTAGCAACCTTGGCTACAGCACACTTCAGGAACATATACAAGGCCCCTCCAAATGCTACCCTAGCTGAAATCATGAGAACAGCTCAATTATTTCCAAGGTTCGTTGACCAGGAGGATGCTTCGGAATTGACAAGGGAAGTCACCTTAGGAGAACTGGAAGCTACCCTAAAATGGTTAAACGAGACAAAAGCCCAGGCCTGGATGGATGGAATGTGGAATTCTACCTGGCTTTCTTTGAAATTCTAGGAGGGGACCTCCTAAAAGTTATTGAAGAATGCAGATCCAGTGGAAGAATGTATGAGGCCTACAACTCAACCTTCATCGCTCTCATACCCAAATCTGACAACCCTACCTCTTTCAATGACTTTCGGCCCATTTCCTTATGTAACTATATCTACAAGATCATTTCCAAGATCATAGCCAATCGCCTCCGGCCAATCTTGTCTAACCACATTTCAGCTGGACAATTTGCCTTCCTACAGAATAGACAGATCCATGAGGTTGTCGAAACCACTCAAGAAATCTTGCATTCTATACAGACTCACAAGCTCAAAGGTATGGTCCTTAAAGTAGATCTCTCGAAGGCCTTTGACAGAGTAAATTGGCTATATATTAGAATGATCTTAACACACTTAGGTTTTCCATATGAGTTCATAAGATGGATTATGTGTTGCATTACTATATCATTCAGTGTTCTTATAAATGGGGCAACCTCACCTTTCTTTCACTCCGAGAGAGGCCTCAGGCAAGGATGCCCACTGTCCCCATTACTTTTCCTACTCATCATGGAAGGTCCCAACCGCATCTTAAAGGAGGAACACCGACGGGGTAGGCTAAGAGGTATCCGGATCACAGATGGATGCACATTGATGCACTTGTTCTTTGTAGATGATGTGTTGCTCTTCCTTAATGGGAGTATTGGTGATTTGACTTCTCTACTTAACACTTTCTCTATCTTCCTATCGGCCACAGGCATGATGGTGAACAATGTAAAGTCCACTATAACGGCTATAGGGTGTTCTCCATACGAGATTCATTATGCCCTGCAAAGATTTCCCTATACCCTACAGCATCTAGAGGAGGGCCTCAAATACTTGGGTTACAGATTAAAGCCCATTGGATATAAGAACGCCGATTGGATTTGGCTCATCACCAAAATGGAAAAATGGCTTAACATTTGGTACGACAAATATTTATCGAGAGCAGGAAGGATGATCCTCATCAAAGCAGTGCTGGAAGCAACTGCAGATATTGGATGTCGTTAACATGGATACCTAGGGGAATCCTTGCAAGAATCAAAAACCTATGTTGCAGATTCTTGTGGAAAGGGAAGCAGCCAGGAAAGATTTTTGCTTTGACCAATTAGGAATCCCTAGCTCTCCCAAAGAAATGGGGAGGATGGGGAATTAAAAGCCTAGGCACTTTCTCTACAGCCCTGGCTGCCAAACTAGGGTGGCAGCTAATCACAACACATAGTTTGTGGACAACGGTGGCTATCTCTAAATACATAGCTCCTCTAAACCTCATGGAATGGCTACGACAATCTCAGTGGAATTATGCTGGTAAATCAAACATATGGAAAGCAGTTGTACAAGCAATGCCCCTTATCAAGGATGGTCTCACATGGAGAGTACAGTCGGGAGCAGCGGTCAAAATCAAGATTGATCCCTAGATCGAATGTGGAAACGCACACAGGCTCCCTGAGGAGCTTAGAACACATCTCACTGTCAGAGGGATCACACACCTTAGCCATATAACGGAAAATGAACGCTCTACATTTACACAACAAGCCTGGAAATTTGGGAGGGTATTGCAGATCCCACAGCCATGGTAGCAGCATTGGAAAGAATACACGGAGGCCCTTACTGAATCTCACATCAGAATATAGGAAGGGGAGGATGAGTTAATCTGGGCACAAGCTAAACACGAGAAATACTCACCAAAAGCATGTTATATAGCCTTAATGGACTCAAAGAAACCTCCACTGTGCGAAACTTGGTGGAGCAACATTTGGAAATTAAAAGCTCCACCTAGAACGAGACTCCTCATGTGGACCATTCTGAGACACAAGATCCCCACATGAGAAAATTTAAGCAAAAGATCCTTTCATGGACCCTTCTGGTGCGGCCTATGCAAAGCAGACAACGAAACTATGGATCATCTTTTCCTTTTGTGCCCATCCATAAAAGAGCTATGGATTTCTATACTCTCTCATATACCCTTGCTTCCACAATGGTAGGGCATGTTAGTTCGTTAAGCCTGGGAAGCATGGTGGACTACTGACCCCTCGGCGAAAACCAGAAAAATTCCCATTCTTACTTGCTGCGCCATTTGGATTACCCATAATAGATATATTTTTCAAAACCCCCCCTACTAGTTGATTATCACAGCCCGCATACTAGTTGACTACCATCTCATTCCAGAGGATGAATCTAGCTCTACTCCCAGGCATATCATTCCAGAAAACATAAACCATACACATCCCTGGGCATATTTCGACGGCTCAGCTCAAGACACAGGATGTGGGGGAGGTGCTATACTACACCTTTCAGCATCCCATTATTACAAAATACAAATGGGATTGGGCAGAGGGACTAACAATTTTGCTAAGCTTATCATAGCAAAATATACCATACAATTTGCACTGGAAAAACAACGCAGAAACCTACAACTATATGGAGATTCAAAAACTGTATGCAATTGGATAAATAAAAATGCAAATTGTAAAGCATATTCTCTAAGACATATCATGGAAGAAGTCTACAGACTTATAAATTTATTTGACACATTTATTTGTCATCACATATACAGGGAGCAAAACACATTTGCCGATTTGCTATCCAAGGAAGCAGTGCACAGGCCTATAGGAACGTGGAGGATACTGGAGCAGAAAAATGGAACCTTCCATCAGTACTATCATCGACCATTTATAGACATATCAGATTAACTAGCTCAGAAGGAGCCTGAAAATGTTTTTTGTTTATATAATTTTATATATATGCACAATGAAAACAGACTTGTATATGGTAATTTTGATACTCTCTGCGTAGAGTAAGCACTTATCTTATATTCCAATCTCAGTAACATAACAATGTCTCCCTGCGTGGAGTTCACCTCTTATTTTGATTATTCAAAATGGATGGGCTTTTAGCCCCACGTACAGTATATGATTTTGCATCTACAAAATGTAATTTTCTTTGCTTAATAAAAATTACGACTTTTTCCAAGGGGAAAAAAGCCTCTGATTTTGGCAACGAATTTCATCCTAGGAAGTTTTTTAACCTCCCTAAATTATGTGTGTTTCTAAACACAGATAATCGTCAAAGTTTTTCTTCTAGCTTAAACCCCAAAGCTAAGGTGGAATCTCTTGAAAAGGTTTTAGGTGAGTCCTAGTGTTATGTCGAGTCTTTGTAAAAGTGTGTTTGGGAATAATTTAAGCACATTTGGCTAAATTATTTTATTACAAACCACTTTGTCTATACTAGATCATATTGTGTCTCTGAATTGGGTAATTTTATGAGGGTCTATATGTAAAGGTGTATTCCCCCTTCGAGGATTGAATTAATTGTAATATCTTGATGTAAAAATATTTTAATGCATGGTCCCTCATACTTAGACACCATGGCTAAAATATTTGAGGGTGGAAAAAATATTAATCCCCTTTAGTGTCAATTAATTAAATTTTTTTAACAAAAAATACTCATAAGCCAGAAAATTAATTAATTTCGAGTCGAAAATAATTATAGAGAAATTAATTTCTCTCCAAGTGGAAAATAATCAAAAATTCGCGGGTCAAAAGTAAGTTATTTTTTGCAGGTCCTCCACATGGGAAAAATGGATATTTTAAGAAAAATTGAGCCATTGGACCTTGGTGGTTAAAATCAGTCAAACTCTTGAGGAAATCAATCCAAAATATTAATTTTTGGATTAATTAAACGCGAGCTTTAGGAAAAATTCGAATTTTTCCTCGAAATTAAAAATTTGACGGCAGAGATTAAAAGATCATCAAGCTATCTTCAACGATCGAGATTATGTTGATGGGGATCAATCAAGCCAACTAGTTGTTGTTTTTCACTTTCAAGGATTTCTCTATAGATAGAAGTCATTTGTCTTCTATGTGATATCTTTGGATGATGTAAAAATTTTGTAAAGTTGGTATTGAACCATTGCTCTACTGGAAACATTTCTATATCATGATAGAAAGACTTTGGGGTTCAATTCATGGTGTTTTTCTTCCATTGATCTGTGGTACGTGATATCCTATATTGTGTTAAAAAGTTATGAGCTTGTTATTTCATTTGTCAGTGATAAGAGCACTGTAATGGTAAAATATATTTTATCTTGGGTTATTTGATTCACCATATGATTTAACAACTCTACTCGACAAAAATTATAGAGATTTGCAGGTATACTGTCCCTTGTGCTCTAAGTTCACAAATTGTGGGGAAGGGTCGACTATGTTTGGGCTCTAAGGTTTCTATTTGGTATTTTGATTTTGCAAGAGGGTTTTTGGCTAATATTCAAATTTTTCAAAATATATATTCATCCACTACTATTACTCAAAAAAAAAAATCTCCAAAAAATTTAAATTGCCAACATAGTATATTTGTAAATTATTTCTAACTCATTTGTTTTGCAACAATCAGGGTTTTATATTTTGTGTATATATTTGGGGTTTTGGCATTTTAATTTATTTGTGCACGTGAGCTTCAAGCTAATGAAGAGATTTTGTTGGGGTTTTAAGGTAGATCTAGGCCTAGGAATGCGAGATCTAGCCTCCATTTATCCTCTAGGCACAGCGTCCAGCAATTTTGTAGCAAATCTATGCGGAAATTTTTGTTTGCAAGGTTTGAAATTTTCTCTAGGCCTTAAGGCCTAGTCGTCCAGCTTTTCCAACCCTAGTCGTGAGCCTCAAAGGGCTTCCTAAGCCCTGGACCTCCGTCGAAGGGAGTCATCCATCCTCTTGGAGGCCTCAACCCCCTTCCTAAATCCTTGTCGCAACTCTTTTAGGGCTCTCCCTTCTAACGGCATCCCTTTAGGGCTAAGTCGTAGGCCCTAAGGGCCTTTTTCCTTGAGCCACAACCCTTGGAGGGCTTGCGGCGGGCCTTAGAGGCCTCCTCCTTTGAAGTCACAGGCCTTAGAGCCCTTTTCCCATGCAGTCAAAGGGCTTAGAGGCCTTGCAACCCTAGGTCGTAGACCTACAAGGGCGTTTAGCCCTAGCCACTAGCCCCATTAGCCATTTTCTCTCCATCGTTGGGGCTTTATGGGATTTTCCAGTCGTTTCAGGCAAGTTTTGGGGATTTACAGTAGTTCACGAGCTAAAACTTTGTGATTGCAGGCTTGGTGCATCATTGAAAATTATTTGGCATTGGTTTATGGTCATTTGAATTGAAAATTTTGAGTTTCTTTGGCTAACACTTGGTTTTGCAAATTAATTACCCCATTGACCTAGGGTTTCAAGGGCCAAAGTTGCCAAGCAAGGCCTCAACCAGCCACCAATACCCTAGTTGCAGCCCTCTTAAGGCTGATCTATTTATTTTTAGCTGACAATTTGTGTTGCAGATCATTGGTCCAAGTCTTAAGTCATTTGGGGGACAAATAGTCACCAAACTAGGTCATTAGGCCTGAGGGTTTGTCTTTTCCCTTCTTGTTTTTTCTCTTTGTTTTGCTACAGTCATTTTATGTAGTCATATAACTCAAGTTAATTCATTAAAAATTGACCAAAAATCACTTGATGATCACTCATCCAAATTAGCTTATCATTGGAGCTATTGTGGCATCTATAATTTGGCACCTTATGGATTTAGTAAGCACTAAATCACTGAATTTCTGAGTTATTTCAAGTCGGATATTCATCGTTTTGAGGTCCGATCTGAACATAATAACATTGATCTACAGCTTCTAAGCAGTCTCATAATCATTGGTAAATCATTAGATATGATTTGGAATTTGAATGCATAAATTTTCTAGTTTATTTTAGGTATATAGCATCACTTCTTGACTGCTGATATAAAATTGCAGACCTCTAAAATACAAACACATATTAGTCTCTAAAATTGGCTAATAAACTCCCATAACTCATAATCATTGGTGTTTGAAGTGATTTTGGATTTGAAATTTGGTTATTTTTGCATTCATTCACATAAGTGCTCTAATCAAGTTAATAAGTGTTTAATTGGCTAATTGCTCTAAGTGACATTGTGAATTAATGCTCTCATTGCCATTATTGTCATTGGATAAGTGGATTCATTGCTCATTGCTAAATTAGATATCTCTTGTGGATGCTATCTTGAATCATAAGTGTGATAAGAGAATCTAATTGTGTATTTAATTGGCATATTGATTGTCCATTGATTATAATCTTGAAGTTGCTAATTGTATCAAAATAGCATTGATCCTATATTTTAAGCAATTATCTTTTGGTATTACTTGTCACATTTTCTGGCACAGTTAAGCTTGATCACTTTTTGTCTCGTGGTTGAGGTAATCTATTTTTCAAGTATTTCATTGCTCATAATTGAAAATTGTTGTAATTAAATACTTAAGTGATTAAGCGATCTCACCTTAAGAGCACTCATTCATCTCTTACACTTGCATACTAGGATTAGTATCTTGCATTAATTAATTTACTTCCAAGCTTAAGCTTGGCTGATAGAGAGATAGGCCCACCTTTCTCATCTAGCTTGAGGAGTACTCTTTAGTGGTTAACACAGGGACCTTGCAGTCGTCAGAGCCACAGTCTCTGCAGTACCAGAGGCATCAGGTGGTTAGAACCCTAAGGGAGATATTGTTAACCAAGCCTCAACTTGTTTCCCCCCAATTTCTCTCTCACAACCTACTCTATAGACTTGTTTCCCCCCAATTTCTCTCTCACAACCTACTCTATAGACTAACTTCAAAACAGTTTAGGGAAAGGAAACACTTAGAATAGGCATATAATCTAAAATTAACAAAGATCTTGCATCTCACCTAAATTGTAGGAATTGCATTTGATATAGGATAGTGAAGAATCCTCAAGCAACAACTATTCATTCGGTGACTTGGTAAACAATCTAAAGCAAGTAATTGACTCCATTTAAAGCACTGGTATTTCACAATAATGTAATCTAATCCCTAACTTGTAATCCAATCCCTAACTTGTTAATTCAAATCAACTTGATAGGCCATTTAGTTGTGTCTCAACAACATTTTCTAGCATCATTGTCGCAGATAAGTTTATCTTGTTCTCAGCGCTTTAACGACATTCTTCCTAATATTCTAACCATTTTCATCTTCTCAAGTCATCAAGCACCACATTTTGTGGCGCTTTGACATCTCACTAATCTTCTCATCTCGTTGCTCACTTTTCTATTTGCACCTTAACACATGGATATTTGGGTTAGTTTCCTGTTTGGGTGGCGACTTCATTTATTCATCCATTCACAAAAGCTTCTACAAGAAAAAATCTTGATAGCTTGGTTAACCTCGTTCCCGGTCCTTACAAGACTCTAAGAGCTCGCTTAAACAAATTACATTCAAGTAAGCATTTAATCATTCTCAAACAAGAAGCCCACCCTGATATCCACTTGCTTTTCTCTTATCGCATTAGTCAAGAGTTCATGCATTCTATAGGCCTTGCAACTTTGCTAATATCCAAGGGCAGCCTTATAACCTTCCAGATGCCTTCATGGATAAGATACCTACCTTTCAAGGGAACAATGGAATCAATGTCGATGCTCACATCAGGAAGTTCACGACCTTTCTGCTAAATCATGCTCATGCCATCGCCTACAATCATGAAGATGTTAAGATCAAGTTCTTTGTCCTCTCATTAGAATATGATTCACTACAGTGGTACTTAGACAAGCCTGATAACTCCTTTGATTCTTTGCAAGCGCTCCTCAATGCATTCAGGGGAAAATATGGCGACAAAAAGGAAGGAAGATACTTGTTTAAAGCCATCAATAGCATAAAGAAGAATGAGAACGAAATGGTTGAAGAATTTACTTAGATATTCAAATGTATCATCAAAGAAATGACTCAAGATTATAAACCTCAGGACAAGTCTTTATTGGAGCAATAATATCTTGAAACATTTTGGGTTGAAACATCTTATGAAATAAGATGCGCAAAACCAATTGATTTGGATTTGCTCAAGCTATAGCTGAAGAGCTAGAAAAGGATAAGAAATCCTATGGTAAGTCTAAAATTTTGGGTTTTGAAAGAGGTCCAATCAGAAATAAAGAAAAAGAAGCAAAGGTAGAGCATAACCCAATTAAGGAACTCACTCAAATTATTAAGGAAATGAGAGTTCAGCGTGCTAGAGAAATGAGTGCCATGCAATCCAAGTTAATCCAGATGGAATGAAATCAAGCTCAAAATGTCCAGCCTAGAAATAATAATAACAATCGAGGTAACAATAATCCATGGCCAAGAAGAAATCCTCCAAATGATCAAAGGCTTACTACTCCTCTTGAGTCTACTAATGTCGTCGATTAGCCCATCTCGTTTTGCAAACCGTGTGAAATTTCATGTGTTTTTGCTAGAAAAGCCCCAGAGGAAGGAACCAGTGAACAGATAAATAATGGTAATGCTTCAAAGGAAGGTCATTGCACGGGCATGATCCCTCCATCTTTCACCATCAACAACTTTAGTGATGAGAAAGACCCTATCACACAGATGTATGGTGAAACTCCATCTCAAGAACAGATTCTAGAAATTGCTACAAACAAAGGTTATACTTATCAAAAGGAAGGCAAGGATCAGAATCAGAAGAAACAGATTGCATCTAAAAGTTATCAATCAGGATTGAAAATTGATTGGACCGCATGGATAAACAGTGTTAAGATTTCAGTCCCAGTGCTAGAACTTCTAAAGATTCCTTCTCAAAGAGTAACATTCTTCAAATCTCTAAGCATGGGTCAACAAGTTAACACTGATAAGCATCCAAAAGACGAAGAAATTAAGTTAAAGGGTTTAAATTGTTATATGACTAATGAAGATAATCAGCCTTTCTTCCTTACTTTAGAGGTTAATGATTGCTTGCTTCACAATTGTATGTTGGATTATGGGGCTTCAACCAATGTCATGACTAAGAAAGTTATGGATCAACTGAATCTGAGAATCTCAAGGCCTTATCACAACATTTGCTCTATGGACTCTAAGAAAATTGAGGTCCTTGGTGTAGTTAAGGATTTGCAAGTCGCTTTGGCAAATTATCCGTATAAAATCATCACCATGGACATAGCAATCATAGATGTGTCGGATGTATGGGGAATGCTTTTGTTAAGAAAGTTTGCAAGTGACTTGGGTGGGATATATTCAGATGGACTTATCATATGCTACTATTCCCGCAGCAACAGGTGACATAGTCAGATTATACAAGGAAGTTGAAAGAAGATATCACATTGAAAATCCAAAGATGCCAGACAATGATCTAGAGATTGAACCCCAGTGTCATCCTTCAAAGCATAATGTGGTGGTCACTAAGTTCTTCCATCCTATATATCATTTTTCTTCATCTCATCTTCTGAGCAAGAAAAGAAGGTTAGATTTTCACAAGGATAAGCAGCTCACTCATGAAGGTTCACATCAGCCAAAAAGGGTCAAGATTCAACAAGGAACATCTGACAAGAAGTCAATCCACTTACCCGTAAGCAAACAAGTGTTCCAAATTCTCCCACAGGGATGACATCTGATGCCATAAGGCATCTTCTGTATTGTATTTCTAACCCTACACTCTTAGTTCGGATTTCATTTATGTCATTAGTTAAATTTATTTTCATGCATTTAAGTTTCTTGCCTTTATAGTTGAATTGTTAGAGTAGATTTTTTCTATTGCAGCAGATGTTCTATATATACATGTTGATTTGGATTTTGAATGGATATCTATTTGATGGAATTTTGTTTTCTTGGATACAAGATTCTGGTTTCTCACATTCTTTTAATGAAGTAATGTGTCCCCATATGGAGCCAGATGTTTACCACACGTTGTCAACAATCCAAGGAAATAGGATGCAAAGACATCAAGAAAAAATTTCAAACTTCAGATTCATCATCCAGCACAGTTTTATCATTGTAAAACCAAGGTAAGCCTCTAATTTTGACAACGGATTTCATCCTAAGAAGTTCTTTAACCTCCCCGAATTATGTTTGTTTCTAAACCACTCATCCTGCTCATATGCCATAGGAGAAGGTGAACCACTCATCCTATGCATATCCCAACCATCATGGGGTATCACAGGGGAAGGTGATCCACTCACCCTGTACACAGTGCACCACTAGAGGAAAGTGAACCACTCACCCTATGGTCAGTGATATCTCCAAGAAGAACCCCAAGCCCCTCAGCTCCTAGAGCTCAATATCCAACTGAAACGGGACCCTCATAAAAGGGTCCCTCCACGACTCCAAGTCATTCACAAAAGGTTGAGAATTTGACCTTCCTCGAAGGCTTCATAAGAATATTTGTGACTTGATCATTAGTCCCAATGTAACAGAGCCATATTGCTCCCCGTCGTACCATATCCCAGATAAAGTGGTACCTGATATCTATATGCTTGGAGCGGTCATGAAACACGGGATTCTCAGAAAGACGAATCCCACTTTGGTTGTCACAGTAGATCATGGTGGTGGTATCCAGCACATGCTCAAACAACTCACTAAAGAGCTTCCTCAACCAAACAACTTCACAAGAGGCCATACTAGCAGTAATATATTCGGCCTCAGCAGTGCTCAAAGCAAATGATTTATGCTTCCTACTCATCCAGGATATCGAAGCAGAACCTAGTGAGAAGCAACATCCCGATGTGCTCTTATGAGCCACCATATTCCTAGCCCAGTCAGCATCAGGATTAACCATGGATCCTCAAATTCCCGACAGTGTATCTTAGTCCATAGGTGATTGTGCCCTGGAGATATCTCAAGAGATTCTTGGTAGCAATCCAATGTATGTGATGAAACTCTACCATAAACTGACTCAATGTATTCACTACAAAGCATATGTCCGGACGAGAGTTCACCCAGAACATCAGGGCCCCCACAAGTTGTGATACTCAGAAGGATTTCCCAAATTGGGCCCAGCAGCACTTCCGCATAACTTCTTGAAGTTAAGTTCCATCGGAGTAGTCACGTACTTACAATCCACCATCCCAAATCTTTTAAGTAGCTTCACAATGTATTTTCCTTGGGAAAGGAAAATCTCACCTGGCTTTTGCTAGACCTCCAAGCCTAGGAAGTAGCACATCAATCCTAGGTCCATCATCTCGAATTCGGAAGCCAACTCCCTCTTGCATTGATAAATAAGGGGGTCTGCACCTGCCAGAAATAGATCATCCACATAAAGTACCAAGATGAGAGGTCTATCATTTTCGACCTTAAAGTAAAGGTTCGGAACAGCTTCACTTCTTGTAATCCCAACTTCATCAAATAGTTGTCAATCCTCTCATACCAAGCCCAAGGAGCTTGCTTCATCCCATAGAGGGCTTTCTTCAACATGTATACATGTGTCTTTTGATCTTGAACTTTGAACCCCTCGAGTTATTCAACATAGACTTGCTCCTTAAGTGGACCATGCAAGAAGGCGGTCTTGACATCCATTTGATGTAAATTCCATTCTTGAGAGGCAGCAAGGTCAATGATCGAACAGATGGTGGTATATCGGGCAATAGGTGCAAATATCTCATCACAGTCCACACCTTCCTTTTGAGAGAAGCCTCGAGCAACAAACCTAGCCTTGAACTTTTCAGCACTTCCATCACCTCCATGCTTGATCTTGTAGAGCCATTTCAAGGTGACAACGGATTTGTCCTTGGGTCTAGCGACCACATCCCAGACATCATTCTTCATAATCGACTCATATTCTTCGTTCATAGCATCCTTCCAAACTTGGTGCTTCATAGCTTCTTCAAATGTGCAAGGCTCAGTTTGAAAAATGGTGCTCATGGCAATTAAGTACCCTTATTACCTATTCGGCTTCTTACGTTCACAAAATGTCCCCCTTGGTGCAATATGTCTCTCGACATCTTTGAGAGTGTCCTTGAGCCATGAGGGCCTCCTTTTTGAGGAGGGGGTCTCATGAGGAGGTGGATCAATGGGATCCATCGGTTCTTCAACATCAGGCATCGACTCATTCTGCAGTTCTCCCTGTTTTCCTGTATCTGCTTCTTTGTCCTCCTTGGAATAGGAAGGTTCCTAATCTTCCCAAGGGCGACATCTTCATCGAAGGTGACATCATCACTTATTTCCACTTCTCTTTGACTAGGCACATAGATTCTATATGCCTTA
The DNA here is from genome assembly GCA_031772625.1 of Pinus tabuliformis. Classification (NCBI taxonomy): domain Eukaryota; kingdom Viridiplantae; phylum Streptophyta; class Pinopsida; order Pinales; family Pinaceae; genus Pinus; species Pinus tabuliformis. Next base: position 573,740,685 of record CM062818.1, on the reverse strand, counting down.
GAAGTTTCATGGTAGCCCACAAATGTTCCTTTCTTCCCAGATACATCTAATTTGCTTCTCTTTTCTTTTAGCACATGAAAATACATTGGGCTACCAAAAAGACTAAAGTGAGAAACACCAGGTTTCTTACCGATGAAAACTTCTTCAGGAGTTTTGGAGTCTGAGGCATGATGAGGGCATCTATTTTGAACATACATAGCAGTGTTGGCAGCTTCTGCCCATAGGAACTTTGGAAGGCTTTAATGATGAAGCATGGCACGCGTGGCTTCTATAATGGAACGATTCTTTCTTTCAACAACACCATTTTTCTCAAGTGGCTTCTATAATGGAACGATTCTTTCTTTCAACAACACCATTTTTCTCAAGAGTATATACGGTAGTAGTCTCCCTCTTAATGTCAGCTTCTCTACAATAGTCATTGAACTCATTTGATTCTTATTCGGTTCCATTATCGGTCTTCAATATATTGATCTTCTTCCCTATTTGATTTTCAACCAAGGCTTTGAAAGAGCGGAACCATGTGAAAACTTTTCCGTTTTCTTTAAAAAATAAATCCAAGTTTTGCAAGAGAAGTCATCCACAAAGATAACATAATATAAATATCCTCCCAAAAATGTCACGGGCAACATACCAGATAGATCATAATGAACCAATTGCAAAATGTCAATAGTCTTGCTATCACTTGAGGGGAATGTTCCCCTTGTATGTTTTCCTTCGGTACATCCCTAACAAACACCTTCATGTTCTACTTTAAATTCGGGCATACTTGTCACCATCTTCCTTGCATCGAGTAAAGCCTTATAATGAAGATAAGAAAACCTTCGGTGCCATAATTCGGATTGAAGAGATGTGTTGTAAGACATAGCTCGCCATGGACTTCCTCCAACTTGATATAGGTTATCAACCATGAGTCCAAGAGTAAATGCTTCTTTGAAATTTCTTTTCCAAACACGTACCTTTCCATCAATGAATGCCACCTTGAATCCTTTATCCTCCATTGCCAAGATGGATACCAGGTTCTTCTTTAGATCAGGTATATATAGTACTTATTGTAGATGAATGGTGCTACCTTGACTTAATTGAAGAGTAACATTCCCAACGCCTTTCCCAGGATAGGTGGCATTGTCTCCAAGAATGATTTCCAAATTGGTATCCTTTTCTATCAGATTTAAAAGAGCCTTCTTATACCCAATGAAGTGCCTTGAGGCACCGCTATTAATCAACCAATTTCCCAAGGTATCCAAAGGAGAGGCAGTAGAGAGGGCAAATATTAGATAAAATTCTTTTTGCTTGTTATCTACAACATTAGATTCATCATACCTAGAGTTTCTTGATCAATTGGGAGGTCAATCATTTCCATGTTGAGTAGCGGGAGCATTCCTTTTTCCTTTGTTGTTGAATCTACCATTCCTTTGATTGTTGTTGCCCTTGAAATTGTTGCGGTTATTGTCATCATCATCCTGAGGTGTATCCCACTCCCTAGCATTATGGCCAAACCTATTACAAATGAAGCATCTACCCTTTCTTCCATCTTTGAATCTCGGTCTTCCTTGACATTGCTTCTTTGAACCTGCATTGTTCTTCTTTTTAGCATGAGCGAAGAATGCAGTAGGATCATTCCTATTTGAAGGCATGTCTCTCTTTATCATCCTTGTTTCTTCTTGAGTACCTCTAGTCAACAACTCATCAAAACCTAGAATCCAGTCATTGTTGAAGATAGAGTGTTGAACACACATCCCATTCACGAGGGAGACCTCCAAGGGCAATGAGAGCAAGCTCCCTGTCAACTATAACTTCCCCAATAGATAGAAGATCATTTTTTATTTCAGTGATCCTCATGAAGTAGGATTGGATATCTTCTCCACTTCCCTTCTTTATGTCCTTCAACTTATTCTTGAGGAAGAAAACTTGGTTTGCATTGCTAGCTTTGAACATGCTAACAAACTTGTCATACATCTCCATAGATGTGCCCAAATCAGAGATGTAAGTAACTAAATGCTTATGAATAGAATCCTTGATGATCTTCTTAGCTTTGACTTCACCTTTCTTGTACTTTGTCTTAGCGGCAACCGATGCATTTGAAGGAGGTTCAACAATCTTTCCGTGCACATATTTCATAACATCATGATCTTCCAAGGTCAAGTTAAGAGACATCTTCCATGCATGATAATCAGACTTATCATTGAGTTTGTCATCAGATTTGAAATATGATGAGGAGGCCATTTGAATCTTGACCTTGTCCAACAAATCTCAGTGATTTCTTTTCTCACTCTTGCTTGGGCTTTGTCTTCATCTCAGCTCTAATACCATGTTAATTTTCGATAACAATGGTATGTTCATGCTTTGGAGCAATTTACTTCAATTTTTCTTATTAGCCCAATATCAATTTCCATATTAGCAATCACATTAACATGATAGTAAATGTAGATAGAACATAAATAATAAACAAAAGACAAGCCAAGACAAGAGGACACAATATTTGGCGAATGCCAGGGGAAAACCCCAATGTGGGGAAAAAACCCTTTGATCAAATCTTCTTATTATTCTTCAAAAGTTCAGCACAGAGAGAGTACATCATACAAAATTCACTTGCCCAAACACTATCAAAACTGTCTAGCCAAACAACAGTCAACATTATGCCCTAACTAGAAAGTCAACACTGGTCAAACCAGCAAAAATCCTCCTCCAAATCAGCTCGGTCAAACCTAGTCAACTCAGCCTTCAAGGACAGTCCAAATCAAGCCAAAACAATATGGAAGAGGTCAAAGATGGTCAACGCAAGTCAATGATGCTATCAAACTTGTTGCAGTCAATGCTGGTCAAATAGCCCAAAAAATCTCGATTTCAATGCCCAAATATGCGACCTACCAAAATAGAGATATTCCCACAAAAATCGCAGTCAAACAAAGTCAAACACTGCCCTGTCAACGCTAGTCAAAGCTAGCTACAACTCTGTCAATGCAGAAATCAAAAAACCCAGTCAAACTTCGCACGTGTGGAGAGGAGCAGGCTGCCTTGAAATTCGTATGGCCCAATCAGATGAAGAGAGAGAAAGATGTGTGAGTGATGAGTGACCAAATGAGGAAAATGACTCCTTTATATATACACAATGTTGAGGATGAAGAGACACGTCTGTTGGGCTTCATGAGCCTAAATTAGACTTTTGGTCGACCTTGACAATTTGTCCATAAAAGAAATAAATTCATAATCCCATTTCTACTTGTCAGACTGAGATGATCTTTAGATCAATCCTACACCTCTCGGAAAGAGGAATCCAATAAAAATATCATCTCGATCATATGAGATGTTCAAGGTGGAGTTTGGCCCTAAATGCCAATTTTAACAGGCTTTGAGGTAGATCCAGGCCTAAGAAGGCAAGATCTAGCCTCCATTTTTCCTCCAGGCCCAGCGTCCAGCAATTTCGCAACAAATCTGTGGAGAAATTTTTGTTTACAGGGTTTGAAATTTTTTTAGTCCTAAAAGCATGGTCGTCTAGCCTTTCCAACCTTAGTCGAGAGCCTATAAAGGCTTCCTAAGCCCTCAGCCTCCCTCCAAGGGAGTCATCCAACCTCTTGGAGGCCTCAACCCCCCTCCCTCACCCCTGTCGCAACCCTTTTAGGGCTCTCCCTTCTAGCGACAGCCCTTTTGGGCTAATTCGTAGGCCCTAAGGGCCTTTTCCCCTCAACTGCAACACTTGGAGGGCTTGCAGCTCGCCTTAAAGGTCTCCTCCCTTTAAGTCGCAGGCCTTTTAGGGCTTTTCCCAAGCAACCGCAAGCCTTAAAGGCCTTACAACCATAAGTTGCAGGCCTAGGAGGGCGTTTAGCCCTCGCCACTAACCCCATTAGCCATTTTCTCACCTGCATTGGGGTTTTGTGGGGTTTTGCAGTCAAGGCAGACAAGTTGTAGGGTTTTGTAGCAGTTCATGAGTTAAAATTTTGTGGTTGCGAGCTTGAGGCATCATTGAAAATTATTTAGCATTGGTTTATGGTTATTTGAATTGAAAATTTTGAGTTTCTTTGGCTAACACTTGGTTTTGCAGATTAATTAGCCCATTGGGCTAGCGTTTCAAGGGCCAAAGTTGCCAAGCAAAGCCTCAACCAGCGACCAATACCCTAGTTGCAGCCCTCTTAAGGCTAATCCATTTATTTTCAGCTGGCAATTTGTGTTGCAAATCATTGGTCCAAGACTCAAGTCATTTAGAGGACAAATAGTCACCAAACTAGGTCATTAGGCCCGAGGATTTGTCTTTTCCCTTCTTGTTTTTTCTCTACTTTGCTACAGTCATTTTATGCAGTCATATAACTCAAATTAATTCATTAAAAATTGACCAAAAATCACTTAATGATCACTCATCCTAATTAGCTAATCATTGTAGCTATTGTGGCATCTATAATTTGGCACCTTACGGGTTTAGTAAGGACTAAATCACTGAATTTCTGAGTTATTTCAAGTCTGTTGTGCATCATTTTGAGGTCTGATCTGAATATAATAAGGCTGATCTACAACTTCTAAGCAGTCTCATAATCATTGGTAAAGCATTAGATATCATTTGGAAGTTGAATGCATCAATTTTTTAGCTTATTTTGGGTATATAAAATTGCACACCTCTGAAATACAAGGTTGCAACAGTGATAAAACACATATTAGTCTCTAAAATTGGCTAATAAACTCTCATAACTCATAATCATTGGTGGTTGAAGTGATTTGGACTTGAAATTTGTTTATTTTTGCATTCATTCACACAAGTGCTCTAGTCAACTTAATAAGTGTTAAATTGGCTTATTGCTCTAAGTGACATTGTGGACTAATGCTCTCATTGTCATTATTGTCATTGAATAAGTGGATTCATTGCTCATTGTTAAATTAGATCTCTTGTGGATGTTATCTTGAATCATAAGTGTGATAAGAGAATCTAATTGTGTATCTAATTGGCATATTGATTGTCTATTGATTATAATCTTGAAGTTGCTAATTGTATCAAAATAGCAGTGATCATGTCTTTTAAGCAATTATCTTTTGGTATTACTTGTCACATTTTCTGGCACCGTTAAGCTTGAGCAATTTTTCATTTGTGGTTGAGATTATTTATTTTTCAAGTATTTCATTGCGCCTAATTGAAAATCATTGTAATTAAATACTTGAGTGATTAAGTGATCTCACCTTAAGAGCACTCATCCATCTCTTGCACTTATAATAGGATTAGTATCTTACATTAATTAATTTATTTCCAAACTTAAGCTTGGTCGATAGAGAGATAGACCCGCCTTTCTAATCTAGCTTGAGGAGTCTAGAAACACTTTAGTGGTTAGCACGGTGACCTTGCAGTCGTAAGAGCCATAGTATCTGAAGCGTCGGAGGCATCAGGTCGTTAGAACTTAGAACCCCAAGGGAAGTATCGTTAACCAAACCTCAGCTTTCTCCCCCCGATTTCTCTCTCACAACATACTCTAGAGACTAACTTCAAAACAATTAAGGGAAAGGAAACACTTATAATAGGCATATAATCTAAAATTAACAAAGATCTTGCATCTCACCTAAATTGTAGAAATTGCATTTCATATAGGATAGTGAAGCATCCTCTAGCAACAATTGTTCATCAAGTGATGTGGTAAACAATCTAAAGTAAGTAATTGACTCCATTTAAGGCACCCATATTTCACGATAATTTAATCTAATCCTTAACTTGCTAATTCAAATCAAGTTGCTAGGCCATTCAATTGTGTCTCCAAGACTGTTGGTTGCCAACAAATCTCTTATCTTCCCATTTCATAGGGACTACCGGGCATAGTTTGTTGTAGGGAGACATCTAGAACAAAGAGGGCAGGGGCACTCATTGTAGGGAGACATCTAGAACAAAGAGGGCGAGGACCAAAGTGACTACCCCCGCCCTGAGCATTGTAGCATCTTGTTTGTACAATTTGGACGACAACAAAGCTCAACTCAAAAAACCGAACAATTAAATTAATTCAACCAAAATAAGAAAAATATAACAAAATTATAAGAGACAACCAAATGAATTAAAATTTAATATCGGCCCTCTTCGACTACTCTTATCTTGGATGCCCTACCACATCCTCAAAGAGTATCAGTTTCAGATGCTTATGCAATCCTCCATTCTCCCTACCAGTGCCTTCACTAAGACTTATGGTTGTTAGTCCTAGTCTAGTGCATGGAGAATATGGTGTTCCTCATCACTCCCTCCCAACTAAGGAGGAGATGCCAATAAGTCCAAGCTTGTTTCTTAAGTACTCCAGCTTCTTATTTGGAAGCAACTCCATCAATATATCTACTACTTGTTCGTCTATGGACATGTATTGCAGCTTCACGACTCCATCCTGAACCAAACTTCAAATAAAGTGATACTTATTGTTGATATGCTTTGTCCTAGCATGAAAAATTGGGTCCTCTGTCGATCTTACACAACTCTGATTGTCACACTGTATGATGGTAGGGTCCAACGGTCCTTCAAACAAATCTAATAGCAACTTCCTAAGCCAAACAGCTTCTTTACTAACTTCACTTGCTACAATATACTCTGCTTCAGCACTACTTAATGCAACTAAATCTTGCTTCCTGCTCATCCAAGATACCATAGAAGATCCCAAGCTAAAACATCCACCAGTAGTGCTCCTTCCATCTATTTCATTGCCTCCCCAATCTGAATATGTATAGCTGAATAACTGTATCTCATTACTTGCATATTTCAGGCAATGACGTATGGTCCCACAAATATATCTCAAAATATGTTTTGATGTTATCTAATGATTGTGCCTTGGCTCCATCTATGTCACAAGATTCGTCGAACTTTAACCTTGAGGTTCGAATTTTGGCGAACCTCAAAAATGTTTTGAGGTTCAACGAACCTCATCAAACCTCATAGCCAATGACCAAGTCCATAGATCAAAACTCATAACTTCATGTCACAACTCAAGCTTGTATTTTAGCCTTGCAGTTTCCAAGTTTGTGATAGCATATTTTATGTTTATTGATGTTGATATGTTACTATTTTATCCTATAATTCATTTTAAATTAATATATGTTTATATATATAGACGAACCTAATAGCGAACCTCATCAAAAAATTCGAACTCAAACCGAACCCAATCATTGTCGAACACGAACTCGAACCATGTGACATTGGGCTCCATTTGTAATTGACTAAGAACATTTATTGCATAGCATATATCAAGTCGGGTGTTAATGAGATACATTAAGGAGCCAATCATCTTTGATAGCATGTAGGATCACCAGGGCTTGATTCTAAACTTTTAACTTCTTCAAATTGGTAATCATCGAGGTTGTCATCGATTTATTGTCCATCATGCCAAACTTTTGCAATATCTTGATCACATATTTTCCTTGACCGAGATAGATTTCACCTGGTTTTTGTCATACCTCCAACCCCAAGTAGTAAGTAGTGCATAAGCACAAGATCCTTCATGTCAAATTCAACTGCCAACTGCTTCTTGCATTATTGAATATGATGCTCTACACCTATAACAAGTCATCCACATATAATAGTATGATTATAAGTTCATTTTTAACCACCTTGATGTAGAGATTAGGGTCTGCAAAGCTTTTGGCAAAACCAAGTCTTAGAAGATATGCATCCATCCTTGCATACCATGCTTTAGGGGCTTGCTTAAGCCATATAGAGCCTTCTTTAATCTACAAACATGTCTTCTTATTATGGACTTAAAATGCTTCTAGCTGCTCAATGTAAACTTCTTCATCAATTGCCCCATTCAAAAAAGTTGTTTTAACATCCATTTGATGAATATTCCATCTCATAGTAGAACCCAAAGAGATAAGTGATCTGATGGTAGTATACCTAGTTGTTGGAGCAAATGTTTCTTCATAATCGATTCCTTCTTTTTTAGAAAAGCCTCTAGCCACAAATCTTGCTTTGTACTTGTCAATGCTTCCATCAATTGCATGCTTGATTTTGTATGTCCACTTGGAAGTGACAATAACTTTGTCCTTCGATCTGGGAACAATTTCCCATACATCATTTTTCATTATAGATTGCTACTCTTCCTGCATTACACTCCTCCATTCTTGATGTTCGATTGCCTTCTCATACGTGGTAGGTTTTGCTTCAATAAGTTTTGTTATGTAAGCTGCATATCTTGAATACCTTTTAGGCTTCTTGCTTTCTCTGAAACTCCCCATTGTTGTTGCATGTCCTTCGACTTCTTGTAGAGTTGTCCTCTACCAAGCTGGCCTCTTATAAATCTTTGGAACGATGATTTGTTGCACAGGTTCACTCGGTCCTTCAACTTCCTCAAGATTAGTAGTAGTGACGATTGTCATGCCTAGAAAGTTCTTCAAAGATGGGTTCTTCCTCTTCATCAAAATCAATAGTAATGTCCTTGGACTCCTTGTATGCAATGCTTTTGTCAAAGATAACATCTATGCTTACTTCAATTCTTCGTTCTTCCTTGATGTAGGTTCTATAAGCTTTTGATGAAGAACTATAACCAACAAAGATGTCTTTCATACCTGCGGGATCCAATTTCTTTCTTTTGTCCTTGGGAATGTGAATGTATATGGAACACCCAAATTCGAAGATGATCAACACTTGGTTTCTTTCCTGTGAAAGCTTTTTCCGAGGTCATGTCATTGAGAATCCTATATACGGTTTTTACATCTGCATAAGAATTTAAGTAGATCTTGGTCATGTAGCATGGCTCTAACACATTCTTCAATTGATCGGTTCTTACTTTCTGCCACACCATTTTATTGAGTATTGTAGGGAACTATTAGCTCCCTCTTAATTTTGGTTTCCTTGCAAAACGACACGAGTACATTGGAAGTGTATTCTCCACCATTATCAGATCTTAGGGTTTTTATCTTCCTTTTTATCAGATTTTCTCCTTCAGTTCTACCTTGAACTCCTGAAATTTCTAAAACACTTCATCCTTGGACTTGAGAAGATATATCCATGTCTTCTTAGAGTGATCATCAATGAATGTCACATAATATTAATGACCTCCAAGAGACTTTCCTACCATGGGTCCACAAACATCAGAAAGTATGAGATCCAAAATCTAGTGTCACTGCTTGCAAAAGGCCTCTTCACATTCTTGCCAAGAGCACATCCCTTACAAACCCCTTCATGTTCTTCCTTTAGTTCGGGGATACTAGTAACCATATGATTCAAAAATAGTAATATCTTATAATGAAGGTGACCATACCTTCTATGCCATAGCTCATAGCAGTTAATTTCTAGATATATTAAAGCTTGAGGAAGAGGTGTTAGAATCCTATACAACCTACCCTCGCAAATCCCAAAAGTCTTAATGTTCAATACTAGAACCCTTACCCCATACTATAATTTTGCCATCAACAAAAGCAACCCTATCACCTTTATCTTCTAGACAAGAAATAGAAAGCAAATTTTTCTTCAAACCTGGAACAAAGAGTATATTGTTGAGATGAATGCTTCCACTAGTTTCCAGCTCCAAAGAAGTAGATCCAATTCCTTTAACCAAATAGTTTTTCTTGTCTCCAAGTTCAACTGAATGAGAAGAGCTTCATGTTGATAAGGTTTGGAGTTGACTGCATTCCCATGTTATATGTCTTAAATCTTCACTATGGATTACCCATATATTGTCATCTTGAAAAGTCCCTATGAAAGCAGAAAAGAGACCTCCATCCATGACTTCTTTTCATATCTTGGAAATGAAGTTTATGATGCAACTTTTGATAGTTTCAAAAAGACTCCTTGGAGTTTTGAGACCTTTCTTCACGTAGCTTGCCATTGAAGACGGAGAAAGAGATAACTACTTCAAGAGAGACTTCCAACAAGAATGCCAACAAACATGTGATCTTCAGACTTCCTTCCTTCACCTTAGCTCCGATTCCATGTTGAGAAACCAATGTAGATGTAGATTAAGATTGATTCCTCTAACTTTATATTACTTGTGAGTATTGTTGGACTTGTATTACTTTAGTATGTCTCCTTCATCAAGCAATTACCAAAACATAAAATGCATGAAGATCACAAGAGCACAAAAAACACAAGATATAGACTCCAAGCCAGTGCAAAACCCCACAAGGGGGAAAACCTAGTCATATATTCTCTTCTTATAGAATCAGATCAAAGTGAGACATCCAAGACCCAAAGACAAAGACCAAGACCTCCTCAGCACAAAGTCAGCGCTCCTTTAAAACCTTCCTTCGGCAAGTCAATGTTCACAAAGTCACGATGGTTAAATCTACTCTTGCTCAAGAATTCAGCCCTATAGCTCAAATTTTCGGCCCCTACAACTAAAATCTGAAATTTGGCCCTGCAATTTTTCAATCTTGTAGTTTGAACAATTGCCCCAGAAACTCACATGTGTGGACTAGATCAAAGCAAAAGTCAAATTCTTCTTTTCTTCTTTGGTTTTCTTCTTCTTCCTTGGCCTTCACAGTCCTTTTCTTCTTTTCTTGCTTGGAGATTGAACTTGTTTAGTGAGTGTACTAATGAGGACAAAGTCTCTTCCTTTATATACCCTTTTCATGTGGTCAAATAGGCCTCTCCTAGGCCAACTTCTTCTAGAAGGGTAGACATGGTCTTGGGGATCAAGAAGACTCTTCTAGACTCGAAAATAATATTTTCTTTTGATTACAAATTGTTCGAAAGGGACTTTGACTCGTGACAAAATTTCTTATTGACTGACAAAATTTCTTATTGACTCGAGAAGCCCAAACTGCATGAAGAACATGCTTATCTTGAAAAATAATAATAATAATAATATTATTTTCTTCTTTTTCTTCTTTTGTTTTTTACAAGTATACATTGATATAAGTACAAAGATAATTATGAAGACCGAACCTAGTTACAAATGTCAACATCAATAACAAGAAAAGAAGGAAATGACTGGACTCTTCCATATAAAGGTACAAGTTAAGAAGACAAAATTTGATGCTTTGCCGAATTCAGGATCATAGGTGAATTTCATGGCTACCAATTAAGTCAAGAAACTTGGACTGGAGGTTCATGACCATCCTAGCCCATATCCATTGGGATGAGTCAACAAGGAGCCAGAAATAAAGGTAAACAAACAATGTAGGATCAAATTTGATATCAGGATTGATTTTATTAGTGAACTAAAGTTGGATGCATTTCCATGTAATGTATGTGCAATTGTGTTTGGGAGTCCCTCTACATACATGTAGGATGTGATCTTCACATAGAGAGCCAACTAATATTGCCTCATGAAGGATGAAAATTCCCTTCATCAACAATGCCCACAAGAGCAAGTCAAAGATCTCATTGGTAAGTGCCAACTAGACTGAGAAATTGCTCCTTTCTAGACATATCCTTTGCTATATCTAAGAGAAAATTAGTCTATTGAAGAGTCAATGATAGCCAAGTCATCACTAGAAGGGTGCACAAAGGAACCAAAACAACAATTGAAAGAGTTAATATAGCCATACATGGTTGTGCCCCACAAACCTAAAGGCCTACCACCCAAAAGGGTAGTAGAGAACAAGATCCAACTATTATCCGACTCTTTGTTGCCAAACATTGAGTTGTACAGTCAATCCGCTATTAAAGCTAATGAGATGAAGAAGCGGTTGTAGCAGCTGCTAGAATAAGGTGTCATTTGACCAAGTACCTCACCATGTGGGTCAACCATCATAATTGTGCCAAAGAAGGATGAGACTTGGTGGATTCGTATTGAATACAAGGAGTTAAACAAAACTACAATCAAGAAAAGTTACCCCACTGCCAAGGATAGATGATCTGTGGGACTAGTTGTAGCAAGCAAAATACTTCTCCAAGTTGGACTTAAAATCAGGGTATCACCAAGTTTGAGTCAAAGAAGAAGATAGTTGGAAGACTACCATCAAAACCAAAGAAGCTTTTTATGAGTGTTAGTTATGTCGTTCGGCCTATGCAATGCACCAGCTACGTTCATGAGATATTGTGCCCTTTTATAAATTCATTTGTTATTGTTTATTTGGATGATATATTGGTATACAATGCTACATGGGAGGAGCACAGTTCACATTTGATGCAACTGCTAGACACATTGAAGAAGTACTAGCCACTGGTAAAGCTCAAGAAATGTGTGATTGCACAGTAGTTTTTGTTGCTTTTAATATATGTTATTGGTAAAGAAGAATTGAAGATAGATCCTACCAAGATGGAGGCCATCATGAAGTGGTTGGTGCCTACCAATGTTTCTTAGGCCAAAAGTTTCATTGGAGCAACATAGTACCTAAGAAAATTCATAGCCTCGTTTTAAACAATAGCAACCACTCCACAACATCACAGCGAGTACCAAGAGCTTCCAATGAGGAAAGGGTTAGCAAACGACGTTTGAAGAGTTCAAGAAGAAAATTAGCCAAGTATCACTTATGGCAATATCGAACTTGCAATAACCCTTCAAAGTGGAGACAGATCCAAGTGGATATGTTATGAGAGCAATGTTGATGCAAAGAGGTAGGCTTGTATACTATCATTATGAAATATTTCATGGGGTGGTTCTCAACTATCCTATTTATGACAATGAGCTCTACGCCCTAGTACATGTTATCAAAAAGTTGAAAGATTTCCTCATGGGAAAGGATATAGCAATCCACACAATTCACTAACCACTAAAGTACCTGCAAGCCCAGAGTAAGCTACAATAAACCAAGCATTACAAGTGGATGGCTTTTTATGGCAATTTATTTAGTGATCAAGTATAAGGAGAGCAACACAAACAAGTTGGCTAACATGCTTTCAAGGCGACCCACATCAAAGATCACAGTTATGTTATAACCAAGCCACTAGAGCAAATTGTTTTATAGATGAGTGAAGTATTTGAGTGGATAGATAGAGAACAAACAAAGAGGGTTTGTTTTTTGTAGCAGCCCACAGGTGACAAATCTCATTTGTTTGTACTTGCATCCATTTCCATTCAATGGAAGACGGAGAAATGTAGTCTCAACTTCTAACTGGGTTTTCTCCCATAAGGGTTTCCTGAATCATATCTTGGTGTTATTATGGTTTATGAGTGATTGTATTTTTACCTTTTCTCTATTTTCCACATTTTATATATTGCATGCATAAGCAAAATCGCAGTAACATAATAAAACTAGGAATGTAAGGAAAAATTAACCCTCATAGTATAGATTTCAAGTTTTCAGTATAATTTTATCAAATTTGTTGTGATGTCTAAAGGAATACCACGACACTTGATTGTCATATTATAACAAAGCACTTTATGGATCATACTACGAAGCTTGCAACAGCCCTTCAAGGTGGAGAGAGATGAGAGTGGGTATGTTATGGAAGCAATCTTGACACATATGCTTCCATTTTGTAGTATTTCATAAGAAGTTTCTCCACTACCCTACCTACGACAAAGAGCTCTATGCCCTCATACAAGTTGTCAAAAAGTGGAAGCACTATCTGCTAAGAAAGCAAATTGTAATCCACACAAAACACCAACCATTATAGTACCTACAAGATACAGAGTATGCTACTAAATATAAACCCTCTCTGTTTTTTCTCTCTCTATTCACTCTCAACTAATCTGCTCATAAATGGAACAAAATGCACTCAAATAGAATGGAACCCCTTTTCCTCCTAGTGGCCCAGTTATAACATAGCTCGATAGCCAACTAGTGATTAAGTTTGTCTCATTCAACTATTAACTAGAGTTACAATATTGGCCCTTCTAGGGTCTTCTCAATCATGATCACATGACTAGCCCCTTTTCCATGAGTAATGGGGTTGATGTGTCATCCTCTGGAACCATGGTGGTCAAAACAAGAAGGTCAACTTTCAAGTGGCATAACTTTTGCATACTGACTCAGTTTAAGGTCTTTGTTGCACCAGTAGAAAGGTATATGACTATAGAAAAACCCCAAGGGGTCTGGCAAAAGCAAAATATATTAGACCCCAAAAAACTTCATTAAATGCTTCGAACTACCTCCCAAAGGTTAAAACACCTAATTCACCAAACTGGGACTCATTGATAAAATGGTCTTGTGAGTTGATTCCTCCAATTTTTCCACTCTAAAAGCATCAAGATGGATGGCAAATAATATAATGATCCAATCCATATCATATCCAAAATTTGATCAACAAGAGACCTTGTTAGTGCCCATCCCCACAAGGATTCAAGAACAATCCAATCAAATGCCATTATATCAAGAACAATCTTTAGTCCAACCAATAGTTGATCTCTTTCATTTGCCACTCATATTGCATTCAGATTTTATTTTTCAACAAGATCATATGCCTAATCATTGTTTGGATATTAAGGTTAATCATGATCCAATTGAGTTGAGGATGATAGAGGTGTTACAATAGGCAGATTTTAAGAGTTTTGGCTCTTATACTTTCATATTCAATACTATTGAAGAACCGTGTTCCATGTTCCAAACAACAACCTTCATAAATTCGTTCAGTTGAAAATACATCATGGCATCTTTCTAACTTATGAGAGTTTATGATTGATTGCACCAGAGGGTTGACTATGTTCTTTCTCATCTCATCAATCACTTGGTTGCATGGTTGAAAAACCTCCAAAATAAGGGTTCTTAAATCTGATTTAAGAAATTTATAAAGAGAGAGTAGTAAAAATTTGGGTTACAAGTAGTAGTTTTCGCAAATCTCTACATTGAAATTTTGTTTCTGTTGATTTTGTGCTTTATGATAGCAAACAAGTTCTTTTATTTTGCATATTTCCCTTTTCTCAGTTGGATTCATGTCCTAATTTAAATTGTTAGCCCTTTTTCTTGTTTTGCATTAGTACACTCTTCTTTCCTTGCATAATAATAAGTCTCTTAAGAGGCTAGTCTCTTATTTCCTTGCATGCGTGTATTATTAGTTTATTGTCCATCATTAGCTTGTCTAATTCAAAGTATAAGTATCATGTCACCAATTCATCTGATATTTCCTCGTGCTTTTGTCTAAGCCACCCTTCATCATTTCCATCATGTGATAATTGTGGTTGATAGGTGGGTAGTGTTGAAGAGACAATAGGATGAATCTCGAGTCATATTATTGCCTTGTCTCTTCAATTTGTATTGAGGCAAAACTCCTCATCTAGCCTTTGAGATATGGCACCATTTTTTCTATTTCTAGATTTTCGTTTCATGTTGTAGGAAAGGTTTTCATCATTGTCTTCCTCTTAGCGGATCATTCCACATCGACTTTTGCACATTATCTAAGTGATCCAAAAGCTTAAGAGTCATGATGGTCATTAGCCTCACTGGTGGTCATCTTGCATTCACCAAGGTTGATCATCATTGGTTCTTGGTTAAATGAGCATTATCATTGTTCATTTTCAATAGATCATTCACACATGCAAGTTGTGCTTGTACCTTTGGGCCCATCAACCTCATTGGAGGTTTCTTTCGCACCTAGTGGGTCTTTGGCAAGTATTTCCCTCATTGACATCTGACTAAGTGGCTCTCTCCCATGTGTCAACTTCAAAGCATTTTCCAACGAGAGAAGTGTACATGATAGATGGATCGTAGGTAGCAATTCCAAATGGGCGTGCATGGGTAAGTCCTTTCAATCAATCAATCGAGGCACCATGCTTATTAACTCCATTGCCTAGCGGACAAGCATAGTGGTCTACAAATTGGATTTTCTCATGGATCATCATCCATAACTACCAGTGTGGATATTTGAGGTTTTCAACATCCCTCAAAGGGATCTCCTCCCCTTGATTAGTTCATGTTAAGCCCCAAAAATTGCCCCTTAAAAATTGGAGGGTTAAGGGGCTAACTCTCATTGGATTAATGTTCAAAGTTGACTTTCAAAGTTTGTTATTAGAGTCACCTTCCACGCAAGTCAAAGATGGTTCTCATAGTGATTAGATGCGGGATTTTTGTGATTTGGGCCTAGTTCAGAGTTACATACATTTCACAACCACTTTCAATAGTTCTAGCAAGACACTACTATTTTTAGCAATTAGATTTCAGAGGCTTGCATGTCAAAGGTGATGGCATATTTCAATTGCTTGTGAGCAAATAACTCTGATGAGCTATTTTTGGGCGACATGCGAAACACTTCTATTTTTAGCATTTGACATTACACAGCTCACATGGTGATTCTGAGCACACATATTCAGACTCCTCGCAGAAAATCGAATTTAACAAGCCTAGTTTCATTGACATGAAAGGACCTATTTTTACGTGTGCTACATTTAGCAAGGTTCCCTTAGCAATTCAAGATATTTAAGGGGATTGCTATTTTTGGCCTCCTTATTTATAGCAAGTGGTGACCAGTTAGGGTGACAAGTGGATGCCCTATGCGGCAGTGACATGGAAGCCACACAGTAGTGATGTTGCACATGTGCCATCTCATCTCATTGCGCATTGTTGGACTGGAGTTCACCCAACCTCTCTAGTTCAGTTCACTTCAATTGAATGCGCATGGGTTTGTGTGAGGTTGCCTTGTTGAGTTATACTTAGTTAAGTGGAGAAAGTTCATGGCTCATATCCACTTCACTCTGCCTTACTCAAAACACATGGGGAATTGAATTAGAACACATGGACCTCTCTCTCTCTCTCTCTCTCCACCCCACTTCACTCAAGGCACAAGGAAGAGTTTAACATTGGACTTGTTTAAGTTCACTCCACTCTTCATCACTTCTAACAAGGCACATGGGTTAGGCACACAAGAACTTCTCCACTTCCACTCAGTTCACCACAATTTAACCAAGGTATATTGCATAAGAGATATGTCTCCTTTAAGATGAGGAGAGCTCTATAAAGAGGTCGAATGGCCATTGTTTGTTGTAGTTTTCTTGAGTAGTCAACAAAGATTATTTTCCAACATTTCTTTCTTCTTTTCTCTCTATCTATACTCATTGCAAGGCACTTTCATCTTTGAGCTAATTTGGAGTTCTCTAGTTGAGTTGGGGATGTTGATCCCAATGCAGATATGGTTGTTGAACCAAGATTTGAAGGTAGTGAAACAACAAAACCAAGCACAACACATGATGATTCATCAGGGAAGCAGTAGTTGTGCAGCTTGGCGAACTCGTGCTTCTAATTCTGCTAGCCCGTAGCTAGTATTGCTATTGAGGCTAAAGACGAGTTTGAGGAGTCCTCAAACTCTAAGCTAGATGATGCTTGTGTAGCTCCTGATGATGATCCCATGTGTAGTAGTGATGATGAGTTAGATGAGTAATCATGTTGATCGGTGATTTGTTGTAGGCTAATGGCCTAGTAACTTGAGTTGTACATTGCTTTCGGACTCTCGAGACCAATTAGAGCCTCGCTGTAGCATTGTTTTTGGACTCTAGAAGCCATTTAAAGCCTCATTGGTTATGTATTTTGTCAATGATATCATTGATATGTATTGCACTCTATGCCATTTTGAAATATGCACCCTTACATGGTATATAGATGAGAAGACTTTCCATATTTTGTCTCTAATGGTTTGGAAACACGATTTGCAATCTTAAGAATAAATTTGTTTTCATTAGCATTAATTATTTTATGTATTTTTTCTAATTTCAGTTTATTGAATCCAGTTCGAACTCATTTGGTTCACAGTTAGATAGGCCACCAATTCGAAACTCGAGTTCTAGTTTTTCAAACTATGGATTACAAGACTAGGTGGCAGTGACAAGTTTAGTTAGAACGAGTTAAGATTTTAGTGTTGATTGGAAAGAGAACGAGTTAAGACTTCAGTGTTAATTAGAGAGAAAACGAGTTGAATTCTCAGTTAACACATGATCACAACTGAAGGAAACTCGAGTGAATTGCTAAACAAACTAGACCTCCTTGCATGGTTTGAATTCTATCTATAAAGAAAAGAAAGAAGGTACAAATTCATATATCATTCTTTGTATGTGTAGGGTGTATAATTGAGGAGCAATTGTGCGCTAGGAAATAGGAGCCCAGGTGAGCTACGAAATAGGAGCCCAAGTGCGCTAGGAAATAGGAGCTTGTGCACAAGGATATAGGAGCTTGTGCACAAGGATATAGGAGCCTCGTGCACAAGGATTGTGGAGCTAAGGAGATTAGAATTCGCAAAGCAAGTCAGGTTACCCAGCAAGGGAACAATTGTGTGCAAGGTCAACATCAAGCAGTGATTAAGGAAGGACGAGATCAATTGTAGAAGCTGAGACAGAAGCCTAGCACTTACTCAAATACATATTGCTAGCTACAGTAGCAGGGTCAATTGTATTAGATCCATTTTCTCAAGAACAATCAATAAAATACCACAACACAAAAAGCAAGTTTTCCCTTTTGGGTTTCCTGGATAAAACAAGCGTGTGAATTTTGTGTGCATGTGTTTTTATCTCTAGTGTTTTTCCCTTGCTTATAGATTGTTAAGAGACTCTATAACTTGGTGAAAGTAAATTTGGTTTCAATTTTCAATTGCCTTGTTTTCAATAATTCGTCTAAGTAGTTGCAGAATTTCAAGAAAATTAACAAACCTGAAAAAACCTAAACCAAAAAACCAGTTGACCATAAAAGACATAAATATACAAATCTAGACAAAAACACATATTCATGTGCATCCATGTGAATCCAAACCATTGTACACAACTATGCAAACTTCCTCTGTTATATAGCTAGTAAGGGTCCATATAACTAAAATAGCACCGAGTGCAATCCATCTCTAAACCAAAACATCAACAAAGAGCATTAGATGACCTCTAGAGTCCAAAAAACAATCATGCTATAACAAATACCTACATATCATAAAAATCATTGCCTTTATTGTTATCCTCGACATCGGTATCACCCTCTAAGCGTTAAAATAAGATACAAACAAACAAACAAAAGCAAAAACAAAACAAAACAAAACAAAACTTAACATGTCGAATCAAGATTTTACTTTATTGATGGGTACATTTTTACTAGGGTCGCAATAAAGGAGTTCAACAATCAATGCCGTCAAAATCGAGGTACATAAAGGGCTTGGTGCTCTTGTTAAATGTCAGTTCCATACCCTCATACATGACAAACTCCAATGGAAACGTTGCAATCCCCCAATCTCAATATCCTAAAAATTGTTATGTTTGTTGTATTTCAAGTGGGATCTAAAATTCTACTCTATACGAAATCCAATGAAGTTGGAACAACCCTCAAAATTTCTGAAATAATTAATGGTAATGTTAAAAAATTAAGTGGAAGTGATAGATTTAACATTACCATTAAATGCATAGCATTAATAAGGCCCTAAAGGTTGAATATTAGGATGCCCCACTCAAATTATTCCTTTCTTTTAAAAAATTTGCATTCCAAGGGTCTGTAGTAACATTGTTAAAAACTGACCGCTTTGGTGGAAAAAGGTCGGTGAGATACTGAACTAGCCTTTTCCAATCACTAGCAGTGGTTCAGACCAGTTTTTGATTGAAAACGGTCAGACCAGCCTAGTTCGGTTCTTCTAACATTGTTTAGCATTGTAATTGAATAAGATAAGGGTTGTTTTATTGCTCAAAATAAGAGTTTTCAATTCTGGTTTATGCATAATAAAATTTTCCTAGAGGGCTCAATCTTATCAAGAACACTTCAGTATCTTTTTCTCTTGGATTGCCTAGAAAATTGGAGCATTAAGAATTGAAATATTGTTCACTGCCACTGCTATTTTATTTTGTATTTCATAACATTCCTAAGGCAAAGAAATAACTGTGCAACTTCAGTCAAGTTTGGGAAATGAGAGTGCAAGCTTCTAATGAGAGGAATTAAGCATTCAAGTTAGGATCCATGATGAAATTGTACCAGTGAATTGTATCCATCAAAAATACATTTTCTATGTTGTCTCTCTAGATGTGTCTTGGAGATACGAGAGATTTTGTTCACATCAATGTCAAGCATTGCAAATTAATGTGAACCAATTGAAAAGGATTGGCAAACTAGTGCTTTTATTGCAAGTCCTTTTGTTGATTTATTTTCTTGGATTTTAAAACAGATTTAAGTTCACATTTTTGTGAAACTGGGTTATATATTTTCTTTTAGATGAAAATAGTCCATAAATGCACAACTCATTTAGCATTGGGAAACTGAGTTTCCATTTTGGCGTTTGATATCATGAATATTTTCTTTAATGTAAATACATAATGTTGTACATGTGTTCCCAAATACCATCAATCACCCATACTCTTAAAGGACTGGGATTGGTATTCTCTGATTGTTGTTTTCAAATATTTCTGCTATTATTCTCTTTCTTCTTTCAGAAATGTCCCTAAGCCAAAACAAATGCAACTTAGGATGTAACATGCTTCAAAGTTCAACCACCTCAGGACTGATTTCATCTTTGCTTTGGGAAAGAGAGACACCTGAGGCAATTTTCATTTTGGTGCAACTAAAACAACCATACCTTTCTTATGACACGTCTGGATTACTTTTCTTTTTCTTTGATTGATAAATGACCCCTTGATAACGAAGTGGCCTACCTTTGGCTTAGGGGTTGCAACAGATGGGTATCTATTGTGCCAAATTCACCCATGACATGCTCAACATCCGTAAGCCATCAAGGTCACAAAGACTTCCAACGAGTCACACATGCAGTAGTTAGCTATGCCAGCAGCACTAAAGTGGCAACATCTATACCCCAAGATCTAAAGCATTGAAAGTGCTTGAATTGACCATTATACGCCTGATGATTATTTTGTTTATGGATTGGGGAGAAAAAAATGGCATATGGCTAAGCTCTGTTCAAGAAACTGAACTCATAAATCAATTGGGTTTCCTTGAATTAAATGCCTCTTCTGAAGATAACACGCTTGATATTTGAATGGTAAATAAATAAAGTGTATATAATGCAACAGTTGCAGATCAGCGTTCCCATTGAGGTAATAAAAATAAAGATAGGAGAAAAATATATTCCATGTGTTCCAGACACTAATAAAATATTATAGAGTCATTGCTGTGCATGAGTATTGGAGGGATAAATGAGAAAAATATATTCCATGTGTTCCAGACACTAATAAAATATTATAGAGTCATTGCTGTGCATGAGTATTGGAGGGATAAATTCAGGAACACTATCATTTTCAATATCCTTTATCACTGATTAACAAAATCAAATTTACATCGACAAATGACATTTTGCCAGCCCGTTGAAAACGTTTTGCGAGCCCCTTGAAAACAAGGGCACTCCCTCAAATTTAATATATTTGTGGTTCTGTACACCTAAATTTTCAACAAAAGCCAAACAAGATAACCCATTAAAAAAATAATTCATTGGAACAAATAAAAGAACCCTGCTAAATAAATATTTTGTAGTTTTGTAGTTTTCCTCTGCATATTTAAAAGGATAAACGAGCCTTCAAAGATGTCCCGGGCATTGCCCACTTCAGAAGATCATAAAAATTCAAATCGCCTCTAGGACATTTTATTAACTTCGGTAGGTTTAGGGTCAATGAACTTCACATTCAATCTTGCTTAAAAATGAACGAACTTTGATATACATCGTGGCCTCAAATAACGATTTGGGGTAATTGCCAAACAAGATAACCCATTAAAAAAATAATTCATTGGAACAAATAAAAGAACTCTGCTAAATAAATATTTTGTAGTTTTGTAGTTATCCTCTGCATATTTAAAAAGATAAACGAGCCTTAAAAGATGTCCCGGGCATTTGCCCACTTCAGAAGATGATAAAAATTCAAATCGCATCTAGGACATTTTATTAACTTCGGTAGGTTTCGGGTCAATGAGCTTCACATTCAATCTTGCTTAAAATGAACGAAATTTGATATACATCGTGGCCTAAAATAACGATTTCGGGTTACTAATAACCATCATGGCCTAAAAGTAAGGTTTAGGACATAGAGGCATAAATAAATACCTGAGGTTAGAGTTAAATCCTTCATGCAGAACCCGATTTTAGGGCGAACCCTGATTTGCCCCTTGGAACCGCCATACCAATACAACTTTCTCTGAGAAACCCCAAATCTAAAACCCTAGACCAGCTGAAGTTTACAGCAAATCAAATGCAATCACTGAGAAAATATAAAACAAAAACCATCTGACCTCGATAACCGATAAACTTACAGAAGCGGTCTTCAAGAGCTCAAAATGCTTGTTGCCTTTACAGAGCAAACACTCGATGTAGGTGAAATCCTTTTTATCTACGGACTTCCCATTTTTTCAGAACTCTGCCGATACAATTTGCTCTACTCTGCATCGCTCGGGAAAATCTTTGGATCGGGCTGCTCGCAAGAATCCTCTGTATAAGCTCCAAACCTGCCTTTGCATTCCAGAGAGCCTTTTGCGCAGGCGCCATCAATGACAGATTCTATAAATTAGGTGGCGGAGGCTAGAAGCTCTGTAAAACCAGCCACGTACCAAGGTTTCATTAAAGCCTAGGGAGGCATTGGGATACCAACCCAGTTTTGATTAAATTTCATTAAAGCCGAGGGAGACAGAGGCATTGGATACGATATAATTTATGAGCTTACCGTACTGAAAAAAATTCTAAGAATTTCATGTTTTACATAGTTTAACTTAGGGTGCTGGGGGTTTCCCGGTGATGACTCCGCCGCCACCACCAGGGAGTCAAATCCCAATGGATGGCGTCAGCAGTGCACGGACTAATAAATAAAAGCTTTGAAATTACTTGTAAACCAGTTTCGATTTTTGTGTTGCCGTAATGCTTGCCAAACCCGCCATTTTGCTCGGCATCATTGTATCATCTGGATTCTGCATTCTTCATCCACCGTCCACAACTTCGCTATGGAGCTTCCAACTGCCATGGGAAAAACAATAAATCTATGCTGAAGTCCGCAACACACAGGTTCATTTGGGTGATGTACTATTTTGAAGATTTTGTCCATAAAAAAAATATATTGTCGTGCGTTGATTGAGGTTCGTTGTACCTGACATTTGTGTTGGTTTTTGTTTATAGTCCTGCATTAAGATGTAATAATACCAACTTCATTCTCTTTTAATAAATGACCGTGTGAGGCCATAAACTCTATTAATAATTTTTTCCTAATGGACTTGCCCAAGTTTACATGTATATTAATTTGATTAAAGTCACATCGATGAAACTTTTCGAATGGACTGAAATACGCTATACGAAAATCTAATATAATATTGTATAGGTGCAACTCCGATCTAGGATTTTCTTTTAATATGAGCTAGGTTATATTATAATTCCGAAAGAAGAGGAAAAGTTAACATTATTTATAATTTAATGATTAAATTGAGAAAATTATTTTTTTTTTGGTTTATCAAGAGTGGTACTTGATCATGAATATAGGAGTTGGAATTTTGGAATTTATAGTCATTTAATGAGATAATTTTGGTAGTAATTCAAATAAAAGCAATTTTAAATGAGGGATAGAAGTTGTACAATGATTAATATAGTTTTGCACATTCATAATTCCATACAATTATATGAACATGATGTATGGTTCTATAGTTGTATTGGTAAATTTATACAATAATGTGGATGGTTTATATAAATTGTTTTTATAGTTCATGTCAAGAAGATTGAGCTACGCGTTTTTGTGTGAGGATCATCCTTCTCACTCACCCTACAAAGAATTACAATCATATGAACATGATGTATGGTCTTATAGTTGTATGGGCAAATTTAGACAATAATGTGGATGATTTATATAATTGTTTTTATTGTCCATATCAAGAAGATTGAGCAACACGTTTTTGTGTGAGGGTCATCCACGTTTTTGTGTGAGGGTCATTTTTCTCACTAAGCCGACAAAGAATTCTGATTTGTTTATGTGTGAAAGTCATGTAGAAAGATATCGTGAATACCCTAATTATATTCTTAAGTTTTCTAGAAACAACACACCAAAAATAAAATCTTTAAATATTTATAATAAATACAAAATTTATATTTATTTTTAATATATACATATTATATATCAATTCTATATCAAAAAAATAAAAACATTAATTCTTTTTAATCTCTTAAGAATATTATTTTCACACATAAGTCCATGTCATTCTTGCACAATAAACAAAAGTGACATGGCGACAATGTGTAAAAAAACAAGAGTTGTGATATTGACAGCACATGGCCCTTGTTTTGTAATGTAATTTAATGGTTAAATACACATATTGTCGGTTCTAATTCATTGATATGTTTAAATACACATATTGTCGGTTCTAATTCATTGATATGGTTATTTTATTTTTTATTTTTCAATGTATTTTTTAAGCTACTATATTAGTCAAAAAAATATTTATTAAAAAATATCATTATTATTTTGATAAATGATTAATTATTTTTTTAGATTTTTATATATTAGTTAAATTTTATTTATTAAAATTTGAATCATGGTGTCTATACAATAGAGGGATAAATTAATCGCCCTCGTGATTAATGCGTCCAAAGCATTCACTATAAGGGAATGACAACGCCTCAGGCATGCCCCTTTGTCTATACATAATCTGAGAGATCGCGATGGTGGCAAGCTCCTCTCAACTCAACACTTATGGCCCATCAAGTTCTAGTACACACCTCCACCTGATGGTAGTAATGGCTTGCTTGTACAGAATGTTAAGAATGCCAAAACTGGGCAACAGAAGGTAGAAACATTATTTACAACATCCCTTCACAGTTGTTATAGTGGTGGAGTGCGGCAGAGGCAGGCCGCCTCTCCCTCCCTGGCACATCTAGGGCACTGAACAATTTGATGATTGCATCCCCTATTGTTATTGACGCTTAATTGCATACCTGGAGACCCAAGATATGGGCATCATCAGTGATAATGTGTGGTCTCTCCGCAATCTACAAGGTCGCCACCTCATAGACTAGTAAGATGCTACTATGGTCTTCGAGGGACGTGTTTGGGACCTATACTTTTCACATTCAACGTGCCATGGCTGGATTGCGAGCCATCGTTGGTGCTTTGGGGCTTCAACTCTAGCATACTTCCTTGTTTGCAAACAACTCCTCTTCACAAAGCCCTATGGATTCTACCTCGCAAGATACCAAGCCCTATAGGCAGCGTACACGTCACACTTAGGGTCAATCCTCATCCAGGGCTCAGCAACAGCACAGTACCATGGAGAACATTCTTGCAGATCCTGGAACATCTAGTAGTAAGGAAGCTCATACAAGTGTCCCAAGCGGCATCACCCATCCTCTACCTACAATGCACCAACCATCAGTTAGGCACTCGTTTCCTGTAATGCGTCATCTTCTAGTTGGGCAACCTCCGCCAACTGAGCACCCTCCACCCGATGATGAGGACTACTACAGACCAACGCTAGTGGAATGGGAAGATCCTCCTTAGCTCAAGCATCGCAAGGATAACCCCAGGAAGTAGCACTTGGCATTGCGACTAAGGTCATTTTGAGGCTTTTTACCTTCTATTGTTTTTTGATGATATAAACTATACAAGTGGTCATCTGATCTCCCTCACAATGGCAGATGGTCCTGCCTGCCACAGTTTGTGACAACTAGCCTATTTTGCTTATGTCGCAATCTTGTATATGGCTAGCCAAATCCCTCCAAACATGTAATCTTTATACATTTTCTACAATGCAAAGATGTCTAACTTTCAAATATATATATATATATATATATAGTTTTGTGACAACTAGCCTATTTTGCTTATGGCGCAATCTTGTATATGGCAAGCCAAATCCCTCAAAGCATGTAAACTTTGTACATTTTCTAGAATACAAAGATGTCTAACTTTTATATGTGTGTGTGTGTGTGAAGAGTAAAGTGAACCACTTAACAAAGAGAATTTAATTAGATTCACATAAAATTTAAGCATATTTTTTTCTCTTATAAACATGTCAACTATCTTAGGGAAGTAATTGAACTGAAGGCGTGGGAGTGAGTAGCTAAGATTTTATAGTGGTTTTTGTTCATCCCTGTTATGTTGATCATTTTTATTGTAGATTAGGGTTTCATTTGTGGTTGGGTGCAGATTTTTTCAATTTTCATGATAGCTTTGGATTTTTTTCCATTAAATCAGGGTTTGTCTTGATTTGCAGTTGGCTCAGTTTACTATTAGCTCGGTAATTATTTTCTTGTTCCATGTGTTCCCAACTCACTGGGGTCTTTCATGTTGTCGGACTACGATCTAGTGGTGTTTCTCTAAATCTTGAGTGACTAAGACCATTGCTTGTTCAATGGGTCTCCAAAGCAGATTTGTTGAAAAGGATGAATCAATTCTCTCCCTTGATTTGGGAATTTTCTCCTCTGCGAAGAATAATGTGACTACATTGAAGGAAAAAATATTAATTGGTAAGTATATTGGCCCTTGCCCTAACTATAATTATGTTTTAGAACGGGTCTCTATTAATTGGGTAAATCACGAGCTTGTTGGTATTTTCCATCATGGAAGTGTTTATTACACTTTTCTTTTCTAAAACAAGGAGGATAGAGATCAAATATACAAATATTGATATTTTTTCATGGACACTATAAGAATGTTTATCACCCATTGGTCTCTAGATTTCAACCCCGTGATGGAAATTTCTTCTGCACCTGCGTGGATTAGATTGTCATATATTCCCCTTATTTGTTAGGGTGAACGTATTTTCAAGGCTATATGATTTATAAACTGTCATGGATATTCCACTGGACAATTCGTTATAGCAAGTCCGATAATAATATATTAAAATTATGAATTTTTACACTATTACAATTTTATTAAACTTATAGGTATGTAAATTTAACTATAATTAGTACCTACATGCAAATGGAAATTACGCAGAAAAGTAGAGAACGAACAATTAAGCTCACACACACATACATAAGACACGAGATATGCTATGGGAAACCCTTTCGAGAGAAAACCCAGCTGGAAGGTGAGGTCGCTTCGCTCTCTTTCTCTATTTGGAAAATAAGGTTGCAGGTACAAAGAAATAATGCATGTGGTATGTGGGCTACTACAGTGCACAGATCATCTATGTGTGCTATATCTCCTATCTCTCTTCTTCCTCCTAGTGGCTCGGTTATAACACAACCCGATAGCCTACTAGTGGTTGAGTTTGACTACATCAACTCTTAACTAGAGTTACAATATAGACTCTTCTAGAGTCTTTTACATCAAAAACACGTGGCTAGCCCCTTTTCCATGAATAATGGGGGCTGATGCAGCATCCTCTCGAACTATATGTGTGAAAATAGAAAGGTCAACTTCTAAGTGGTATAACTTTTGCATACAGACTTTGATTGATGCACTTCTTTCGCCGTAGGAAATATATTTGTGTGTAGAATAACATGAAAAGATGTTGTGCTTAAGAAACAAAGTTTTACCCCCCAAAAAAACATTATTTGATGCCTCAAAATGCTCTTATAATGTTTCAAACCCCGTTTTTCCAAATTGGGTCCCGCCAGTAAAAATGGCCATGTGAGTTGATTACTCCACTTTTTCCACTATGAATGCATCAAGATGGATGAAAAACAATATAATGATCCAATTAATATCATTGTAGGATATAAATTGGCCTGATTTATTTATACTGGTGTAGATAAGGAGAATATCTTCTCTTATGCCATTATTTACATTGAAATGGGTTTTTCAGAAGGCCTTCCCAAGGTTAATCAACTTAACTTGGACAGTTGGTACCATCTCCAGAACCCAATATTATGAATAAGTTTCCTTTAAATGTAATTCTTGCCATAAGTATGGGTGCTTTGCAAAAAGTTGTCCTAAGGATCCAACTTATCATCATTCTTCTAATCATTTGTTGTCTTCTCATAGTAATGATGAGAAAGGAGCATTCAAACTAGTTACAAGAAAACACAAAAAGCAATTGACTAAGAGGCAACATGCTAGCAAGCATGATTCTCATCAGCATCCTTCCACCTATAATAGATATGAATTTTTGATGTTCCGAATGGCAGAAGTTATGGGTGATGAGGCCCAAGTTGATAAATCATTCCTAGAGTAAGTATCTCCAAAGAATATTAATTCATTTGTTGAGGAAAAATCTGCATCCAACAATACTGACAAAATCCCTCTTACAGAAAAGAAAGAAGTTGCAACAGAGGATGAGGAGGAACTCAAACCCCACTCTTCTTCTCCTTCCTACTCAAATGTGTTAAAAAATAATATGTGTTCTTCCCCTCCTTTAAGTATAATTTGGAAAAGTTAAAACAAGAAAGCCCAAATTTGGTGTCGAGAACTCTCTTGCCTCCTATGGGTCTAAAAGTGAGTCAATTTCTCTCAAATCTTAGAAATGTTTTGTTTTTGCATCATCCTCTGCAAGAAATTTGTAAGAATCTACTCATGTTCTCAAGAAACGATAGGTGCAAGCTTTAGGTGGTTTAGTATGAGAATTTTGCCCCTCTTTTTTTTTGGGTGAATTATGAGTTTTAGCTCCTTTCTTTTTAGATTCGTGGAAGAAATCTTCTTTGTAGTAGTCACTCTAATGTACTTGTTGCGTATTCCAGACGCAATTTTTTATTAATACAAACTCTCTCTCTCTCTCTCTCTCTCTCTCTCTCTCTCTCTCTCTCTCTCTCTCTATATATATATATATATATATATATATATATATATATATATAGATATAGATATATGTATATACATATATATTGTTTGAGTAGTTGTAAGATGAGCACTTTTTTCTTTATTTTTATTTTAATAAGTGATAAATAAGCGAGGAATTGAATTTGTAATATATTATTATAATAATTTTAAATTGTATTGTCATCATAACCTTGTATATGGAAGAAGGAGGGACCTAGTCGACCTCTTCTCCTTTCACAATGGGAGGTTGAAAAGCAACACCTAGCCATGAGACCATACCAATTATCAAAAACCACCATGGGAAAAGAGACATGAGAATGGAAAGTAGAAAACAAAATGTCATAGAGAGGGGTGGGAGTCAAGGTCGAATGGGAGGGAAACCAAATGAAGGGACCATGGAAAATAAAGGTAAACACGAGAAGAAAAACTAAGAATATAAGAGTCCAAAAGGGGAGGCCATGTGGAAATGAAGACAACACCGAGGCTTAAAAGCCAACTCAAAATCCCATGTAATAAACCCCCATCAAGAATTGCAAGCCCAAAGAGGGAAAATAAAACCAAAATTCCTATAAAACACTAATATCATCACATCTATGACCGAGGAGAAGTTCAAGATGGAAAGGAAGAAAAATTTGAACTTGTGACTCCCTCTTTACAGTTGCAGTGCACTCGAAGTGGCATGTTCTAGGCTAACTAGATACCAACTGAGAACAACTACCAACCCTACATGTAAATCTAGCTCCATCCACCAACTAGCATTGGTTCACCTAATTCCGAAACTTTCCTTTCCCAAGAATGGTAATTCTACAAAGGACAACAATTTCCCACTAGATTTGCATAAACGGAAACCCCCATGCAACTATATAAATTGTAGGTTGCCTTTCCTTATCAACATTCCCCCAATCAATTTCACCATACGTCATTGTTTGTCCAAATTCATTCATGATTACCACTCATTGGCTCCTCAAGTTTACATGCAAGATGGGTTGTCCTTCTCTAGATTCCCATGCATCTACAACCATCGCCTTCACCTCTCCCACACACAACGCAGACTATGTCGTAGTTGCAAGCATACTATTAACCATGCAACTCTTCCTATTTTCATTAATTTCTTCACTCATTTCAATTAGTGGTGGTTTCCCCATCGTATGAGCAACCTCCTTAGGGGATGAATAATTTAAAATTTATAATTAATACTATTATTTAAAAATTTAAACGAGAAAAAAATATTTAAATTTTATCTAATAATATTTTATTTTATTTTTATTTTTATTATAACAATTAAAAAACTTTGTGTTATGCACAATTTGGCTCTGAGGAAGCTTTGACAGTTGCTTTTCTCCCGATATCCTACTTCGATTGGTTCCCACGACCCCTCTAGAGTCCTCTACGGGGGGGCCAACCCCCTCCTCCACCTAATCCAGCTCCAATCGCATTCTCGTCTCTTATTTCATGTCTCAACCCAGCCTATGATTATCCCTATATTTCTAGATTTGTTAAACAATTAGACTCCATATATGAGATTGATCAACCCCTGACCATTCCTCGCAAGGCATCTCTCTCCCTTACTGAGCGAGGATTGGTCGAGAAATTCACTAGTCTCTATCCTTCTCCAAAAGTTGTAC
The DNA here is from genome assembly GCA_031772625.1 of Pinus tabuliformis. NCBI lineage: Eukaryota > Viridiplantae > Streptophyta > Pinopsida > Pinales > Pinaceae > Pinus > Pinus tabuliformis. Next base: position 573,710,684 of record CM062818.1, on the reverse strand, counting down.
AAAAATAGATAGAGTGAAAATGGCCTCCAAAAATCTCGGCACACTTTTGCGGAAGAGGATAGTTCACCTTCCATTTCGAATCCAAGGAAGATAGAGACTTAATCTTCAGGAATGGATTGTATTCCTTGGATTCGAGGGGTCTCTACTTGAATAGATGGACCCCAAATTTTTATCCTAAACTTGATATCCCTAATGTTGTGCTAGTCTAGGTTTGTCTACCTTGCCTCCGCTTCGCTATTGGGGGGACGAATCAATAAGAATCACACGAAATGCAATCGAAAAATACATAGATTAGAGTGAACCAAAGGAGAACATGCATGCATGCGCAAAGATCTACGTAGAAGTCAATCTGTCCAAAGGACTTCCTGAAGCAGTGAAGCTTAAGGTTGATAACTGGATGCATATTCAACAACTAGACTATGAACAACTACCCTTCAAATGCAAGGTATGTCATGAATATGGACACTTCACCAATAAATGTCCAAAACATTATGCATCTCAATCTTAAGAGGCTTGAGACGAACAATGGGAAACAATCAGATAAAAATAACAACCCCAACAAATATTCAAAACAACTCGAGCCTTCACACCCTCACCGTGTTGCTCCTTCTTCTTCAAATGCCAACCCCTTTCCTCAATCTAAGGTCTCTATGCCCAACTCCTCTAATACCTTTGGGATTTTAGCCAATGGATTCATTCTCAAGGAAAGGGAAAGCATTGAAATAACCTCGAAATCAATAAGGGAGAGTCAAGGGCTCTGCCACCCCTTTTCAAGGTAAATAATGAATCAGGTCTCCTGGAATTGCATAGGCCTTGGGAATGTTACAAAAAGAAATGGAATAAAATAAATGATAAGATCAAGAATCCCATAGTCCTATTAATCCAAGAGACCAAAGCAAGCGAGGAAGAAATGACATCCATAATCAAGAAAATTGCCAAGGATTTCAAAGAGGTAACAATCAACGCTCAAGGTGCATTAGGAGGAACAGGCACTGTGTGGAGTCACACAATTATAGATATCCAAAATTTCCATAGGGATCAACATTAGATCAAGACAGATTTTCATAGGAAAGTAAGTGGAAAAACTTACACAATCTACAACATCTACACCCCTGTGCACTATTGTTACAGATCCATTTGGGCACATCACTCCCATCATTCAGATCATTACTTTTAGGGCTCATCAAACCCTAATTTAGTTGCTACATGCCCTAGACAAGTCAACACTTTGAATGCCTCCTTCCCTGAGAATTTCTTGGCCTTAAGCCCTCCAGAAATGCCTTCTTGAGGGACTAGCGCAGCTTTGGTCAGGGGTAAGTGCACTTCAGTGCAGGTAAGCCCATGTGAGGGTGCTTTCCAAAGAACTTAGGCCCACTTTGACTTTCGCTGAGCGAGATTGAGCGAAATCCACATAGGGTTCTGGGAATATTCTTATCTTCTGGAGCCTTCTAGAAGATTCCCACACTTATCATCTCCTATGAGCTCGAAATTAGATAGGGAATGAGTTAAGTAACCTCCTATACTCTCATCCCTTCCTCCATGGAAACTAACTCTAAGTTTGGAAAGCCATTCAATACCCTCATTTATGACCAAACCTCCTCCATTTTCCTATAAGTTGAGCACTCAATTAAGTGATCAAGGGTTGGACTTTGAGAATTTGTAAGGAGATATTGTTGGTGTGAGGTTTGAGATTGTAAGCAAGTATTGTTATGCTGCCGGAGTGTTGTGCTATTGATGTGATGTTGGTTGGAACCCAAGCTAGAGGAGTGACATTGGATCGAACTTCATGGTTGTAACTCTTCCTTCTACTTAATAAAGTTGTTTACACATTTTCCCATATTCTTGTATTTATGTGTGATGATTATATGTGTAAATGCTTTCGATTCTATTTGCTTATAGTAGATAGATCTCTTGCTTTGATTGGTTTTTGTCCTCTATTTATGATTGCAGGTACTTGTCGAGAGGATTAAGTTCAAGAAGGAGCGGCGAAAGCCATCCAACGAGACAAAGGGAAATCGAAATATAACAAGTAGGTCCCATGTCTTATTTATCTTCTATAGAAAAAGGTTAAGCGCTTTAAATCTGTTGTTCTAGGTGTAGCTACTCACCTAGGGAAATTGTGTTTATTCTTAGATGCAAAATTCCACGTAACACATTGGCGACTCCACTGGGGAACGATCATCGTTCTGGGTAGTTTACCTTCATCCTAGTACACCATAGTAGACTTTACTTACTTCCATTGATCTTATTTCAGCCCTTTTTTAAGTGTTTTTTGGTAAAAATTGTGCTTGAAAGCCCCTAAGATGGCCTCTTTGGCACCAGCACAGGTTTGGTCAAGAGACAGAGTGCTGCAGAGCACCCTTAGCTTGAGGATAGTGCTCTAAAGCGCACTGTCTCCCGTTCAAGGCTGCGTTGATCCTCCTTAGGTCAAAAATCCCTCCTTTGACTTGATTTTTCCCAAATTTCCTTCTGTTTTTGCTTGTTGAAAGATCAATGATTGTTGGGTTCTAAAATCATCTTGTATATCTTCTCCTAGCCCTAATTTTACCTTGATTGTTTAGTGTTTCTTAATAGTTTTCTTTATCATTATCAATTCATTGTCAAAGTTAGCTTATAGTCGATTAATCTTTGTTCAACATAAGTGTCGTAAAAGTCTTCATTTATTTCTAAAAGGAACTGTCGTAAAGTCTTCGTTCTTGCAAAAAGATTGATTGAGCATATGTGCATTAGTTTCCTTTTGTTCATCACAACATTAAGGGAATTGAAAAGAAAAACTTGCATTGTGCATTGAAAAAGTTTGTGTGTGCTCATAGGAATAGTTTAGGGAAATTGCATTAGATATGTTCTTTGTTCTTTGATTAAAAGAATCTGATTGCTCTATCCCTACTAGGTAAGGTTTTCATTGTTCAAATTGAATGAAAAGAATGCTTATCATATTAGTTGCATTCTAGGGATTGCAAACATATATCACGTGGTGAAACTTGAAAGGCAAATTCTCAAGAAGATCAACTTAAAAGTTATCTCAATTAACCTAATTGAGAATTGTAACTTAACGGATAACATTTAGAGGTCCATGCTAGAGACGTGTTCCAGCATCGTTAAACATAGTAGTTGTCACTAACTTGTATGCGATACATTCCGAGTGTGATACCTCATTCCACGTACGTAAGTATATCGTAGCTCGTCCACGTACCTTCGGGTATATAGGGCGGTGTTACAGTACGTAAAGTATAAAGGAATGCTCTCACTGTGCGGTTTCGCATTAGACAACGCTAATACAGACTGGGCCTCCACGAACTTTCGGGTATATATGGAAGGACAAGGCTAGGTTGCTATCCATCCTTAGGTAACCAAGTCGGCTGCCTTATACACTGTGATACACCGAACACAACATTAGGGAAGATTCCTTGCCTGTACTTCTCGGTTCACCAGGAGGTATTTTGCAGTTCACAGATGCTTGGTAATCCTTTTGCCTAGATTATCCCTCTTTTGTTTTGTTATGTTATTTTTATTAAAATAAAATTAATTGATCGTGGATAACATCCTCCACGCTCGCTGCTTAGTTGATCTTAGGTTGAGACATATGGCAAAAACTCCGGAGTCCCCCAATCAAGCAATTCCTTTTGATGGGAATCCTAGTCCTTTTCCTCCTTTCGGAAATATTGGTGCTCCTTATATGGCTACATTGCCCCTTCCAGGATTTACCATTGGCTTGCTAGTATGGTTGTTTTCAACCTCCTTGGTTCAAAATGTCGTGATTTCTCTGCAATCGAGTACTCCTCTAACTAGACAAAATCAACCTCCAGTTGATCCTAAAGTTAACCCTTTGCTTTCTTCCTCGATTATTTCTTCCTCCCCTTCTTCCTCTTCGCCTGGTGAAAGTTTTGACACTAGTAACCAGGTGGCTAAGAAGAAGAAGAAAGGGAAAAAGAAGAAGAAGAAGAAAATTCAGTAGGGGGAAACCAAGCAACCATTGCTTTGAATGTAACTTCTGATGAGAAACCGTCCGATAAGCCTCACAAAGTTCGATATCCATGCAAACTTTGTACAGGAGACCATCTTCTTCGAAATTGTCCTGATATTCCTCAAATCTTAGAAGAATGGTCTACTCGTTCACATCATCCTGTGTCATCAACTTCTGGAGATCAAGCTAGTGACACACCATCAACTAGTGGTAGTAAAGTTAATGGAAAGAAGGGTAAAGTTAAGTTTCCATATAGGTTATGTGAAGAGAATCAACCCATTCACCTTTGTCCCTATCTCGATGAAGCCAAAAAAGTGTTGGATAACCATCCTGCTTCTCCGCAACAACTTCTATCTGGTTACAAGAGACTCTACCTTAATCCTTCACTAGTTGATAAAGTGACTGACCCAAATCAACCGTCAGTCAAACCCACTCTCTCTGAATGTGAATCCCATGATTCTATACCCGACCAATCATAGATCGAGGAAACATTTGACCCTATTTCACCTTCAGTTAATCATACCTTTTTCGTAGCGAGTGAGTATGATACCACTCGGGTTCTTTTCGTTTCTTTAGATTCCAATGAGCTTGGAGGCAACCCTCCTATTCCATCAAGACAGGAGGAAAATTCTCTCGTTTCCATAACTCAAGGGGGTAATTCTTCCGTTCATATGGTACCCCCTCCAAGTAGTCTGGCCACTTCCTTTGATTGGAATCGACTAGTAGGATGTCGTCTTCCTTCTTATGTGCCTTTCCAAATCATAGTACAGGTCTGTAATATGCTTGTACCTGGCACTATTATAGATGAAGGTGCATCAATGAGTATCCTTTCCTCCACTGTTTGGCAAGCGCTCGGTTCACTGCCACTTGTTCCTATTACCCAGAATATGTTGGCTTTTAATAGAGGAACCAGATAACCATTAGGGATCCTTCCTCAGTTTCCTATTACTTTGGGAGGAAAAATTGTTTATCTCAATGTGATGGTAGTCCCAAGCCCTTTAGATTACAATTTACTTCTTGGGCGCGACTATGTTTATGACATGGGAGCTATTGTTTCAACACTCTTTCGAGTGATGTGTTTCCCGCATGAAGGCAGAATTGTCACCGTTGACTAGCTTTCATTTCCCAGTCCAAATATGGCTTCCAGTCAACCATCTTCCCTAAATGGTCATTTTGTCCCAATGGTATCTTCCTCACCATGAGGCAATTATGTGGCAACCCATTTCATGCCTACATCAACTAACGATCAATTCCGTGATGTTGTGCATTATGTACTGGGGGCATTAGAATCAGATCTCTCTAATGGATTCCTTGCTACGTATCAATTCCAGAGCATTGTTCTCCCATCCGATGAGAACCTCTTAGAAGTAATGACCTCTTATGGGTCGTGATCAAGTAATATGAGGATAGTAGCTGCGTCAACCTATTTGAAAAATGAAACAGGTCCCAGAGCATAGTTCCTTGTCTTGTGTCAAGCTCGTTAAAAAAATGAAACAAGGAATATGAGCATAGTTCCTTGTCTTGTGTCAAGCTCGTTAAAAAATGAAATAAAGGGTATGAGCAGAGTTGCTTGTCTTGTGTCAAGCTCGTTAAAAAACGAAACAATGAATATGAGGATAGTTCTTTTATTATGTCAACCTCGTTAAAAAATGAAATAGGTCCTAGAGCATAGTTCCTTGTCTTGTGTCAAGCTCATTAAAAAATGAAACAAGGAATCTGATCAGAGTTCCTTGTCTTGTGTCCAGCTCATTAAAAAAAAGAAACAAGGTCCCTTGGAGCAAAGTTCCAATTCGAGTCTTTGATTAGATCTCGTAAAATCTCAGTTGAGTCTTTCACTTGATCTCAAAAATGAACCTTCATTCCATCCACCTGATAGCCACGAGTAGTCTACTTAGGTGAATGCAATGAAGCTTGGAGGGCATGCACCTAGAATCGAGTCATCATGTTGGGGGCATGTAAACCAATCTCAAGCATAGTTTTTCGTTTCAAGCTTGTGTAAACATGAAACTGAATTCAAGCATAGTTTTTTTGTTTCAAGCTTGTGTAAACATGAAACTGAATTCAAGCATAGTTTTCATTTCAAGCTTGTATAAACATGAAACTGAATCCAAGCATAGTTCCCTATGGTTCAAGCTTGTGTAAAAATTAACCCATCTCCATTTGAACCCTCGTGATTGCCATTCTATCAGCCTCTTCCGTCAGATGAGCCTTGATTTTTCTCCGTCCATCGTCACTATCTACTTGGCCGATTATATGCTTTCACTTGGTTGTTTTACCATTTTTGAGGAATAGTTGCAATGAGTGGTCTTATTAACCAATATCTTCACATAAAGAAACATGTTTTGAGAAGTTCCAACATCATTGGAACCAGTTGCTACCCTTTATACCACTCATTCCTCTAATTGGAGTCCTCTTTAAGCTCTTTTCAGACTCTCAAAATATGAAAAGAGTGTCGAGCGCTTGTCCTTTTTAGCTCGTTAACGGATTGGAAACGACATCCACTCAGTACAAGTTTAACCCATTTTCGGATTGAGATAGATTATTTATGAAAAAGGAATACGTCGGTCGAACATGGTCAATAGGTTCTCTCTCGTATTGTTTTACGCCTTTTCGGACTTGAGAGACAAATTTACAAAAAATAACTTGTAGAGTTTTCTTTTTGTCCCTTTCCAAACTCTCTAAACATGAAAAGGACCGAGTTCTCATTGTTGTTAAACTCGTTAAAACATCAAATAGCGACAAACTTGTCCATCATGACAAGACCAAGTTTCACCTTCTCTAGACTCGTTAAAACATCACATAGCGATGGATTCACCCGAAGGGTGGAATTATACAACAAGCATATGTTATCCTCCTCAAGCTTGATAAAAATAAAGAGGTATTGGTCAGCAATGACTGGGGAAAATGGGAAAAGGGGTAAACCACTTTATGGCAACAAGTCGCTCTTGAACATGACACTTTCACTTCATCACTGTGACTACATGGGTTGGGTTATCTGCTTGATGGTCATCATACCTTGGTCTATCATACCATCCATTACTTTGATTTTGGGTCAATGCTACCAATTCATTCAGTGTCATTTGAATTTCTGATCGGAGAACCCACAGTAATGGAGTTTTTACACCAACGTTTCGAATCCCAAATGGGATCCATCATCAGGGAAAAGAGAAAGATGAAGAGAAAGATGATAAAAAGAAGAGCCAGATGGAGGAAATAAATACTCCATCTGGCTCTTCTTTTTATCATCTTTCTCTTCATCTTTCTCTTTTCCCTAATGATGGATCCCATTTGGGATTCGAAACGTTGGTGTAAAAACTCCATTACTGTGGGTTCTCCGATCAGAAATTCAAATAACACAAACCACAGATCTCATTCAGTGTCGCCGACATGTTCAAGAGAAGTCACTCAGTTAAATTCATCCTTTGCAATACTAGTAAACCTTCATTTTCATGACCGCTATTCCTGAACCTCGTGGCATGAGTCACATTTTGTCTCCAAAAATCATTACAATCGTTTCATATCGTTGATGTGGGATACATCAAGGCCCTTCTATGACAAGTCGCTTCTTTTCGACATCAGCACATTATCCAAGAAGTTGACTTAGAAACACCCTTCCAATACCTTGAGGCTTGCATACATCAATGGCAGGTTTCTCGCTTCTGAACGATAGGTTGACATCACTGGCCTTCGACCGAAAGACTTTGTATGGTGTTCGACATCAAAACATCTATTCACACCATGCAGAATGTACTGCAGTACCATGAGGATCATTATCATTATCGATGATTTCTCTTGCGTTTGTTAACAGCTTACATCATTCGCTGGTAATCAGACAGTGTCTTCCCATGTTTGACTTTAGATCACATATTCACATGGTTAGACTCGTACTTGAGCGAACGATTGAACGAGATAGAAGACCTCAATCTAGTTCATCCATCCGGGTTGCGATTTCAGGAAAGTAACAAATCATCTGTATAATGGCTTTACACTGATGGTCATCCCAACATGGGTCTATCTCTGTAGATGACTATCTATGTACATGTTATGAGAGCTTATATGCTGAGCATGGGTATGCCTTCCCTCATCAATTCATGAGAAAAAAATCAAAATATCATGATATTACGTGTTGTAAATGATGCAGAGCACCATCCACTTCGGAACCTCCTCATCACATCGTAAAGCATATCACTCGACATTAACATTTTCGACTTCATGCTTTAGGGGGCAGTTGTTACAGATCCATTTGGGCACATCACTCCCATCATTCAAATCAGTACTTTTAGTGCTCATCAAACCCTAATTCAGTTGATACATGCCCTAGACAAGTCAACACTTTGAATGCCTCCTTCCCTGAGAATTTCTTGGCCTTAAGCCCTCCAAAAATGCCTTCTTGAGGGACCAACGCAGCCTTGGTCAGTGGTAAGTGCGCTTCAGTGCAAGCAGGCCCATGTCAGGGTGCTTGCCAGAGCACTTAGGCCCACTTTGACCTACGCTAGGCGAGATTGAGCGAAATCCACATAGGGTTATGGAAATATTCTTATCTTCTGGAGCCTTCTAGAAGATTCCCACACTTATCATCTCCTATGAGCTCGAAATTGGATAGGGAATGAGTTAAGTAACCTCCTATCTCATCCCTTCCTCCATGGAAACTAACTTTGAGTCTGGAAGGCCATTCAATACCCTCATTTATGACCAAACCTCCTCCATTTTCCTATAAACTGAGCACTCATCTAAGTGATCAAAGGCTGGACTTTGAGAACTTGTAAGGAGATACTGTTGGTGTGAGGTTTGAGATTGTAAGCAAGTATTATTATGCCGTCGGATTGTTGTGCTATTGATGTGATGTTGGTTGGAACCCAAGATGGATGAGTGACATTGGATCGGACTTCATGGTTGTAACTCTTCCTTCTACTTAATAAAGTTGTTTACACCTTTGCCCATATTCTTGTCTTTATGTGTGATGATTATATGTGTAAATGCTTTCGATTCCATTTGCTTATAGTAGATAGATCTCTTGCTTTGATTGGTTTTTGTCCTCTGTTTATGATTGCAGGTACTTGTCGAGCAGATTAAGTTTGAGAAGGAGCGACGGGAGCCATCCAAAGGAGACAAAGGGAAAGCAAAAGATAACAAGTACGTCCCTTGTCTTATTTATCTTCTATAGAAAAAGGTTAAGTGCTTTAAATATGTTGTTCTAGGTGTAGCTACCCACCTAGGGAAATTGTGTTTATCCGTAGATGCAAAATTCCACATAACAACTATAGAGACAAAGAGCAATGTTGGAACTCTCTAACAACCAAGATAAAATCATATGGTGGCCATTTTGTTATACTAGGCGATGACTTCAACCTTGTTATGACCATTGAAGAAAAAAGAGGTGGTTTGTACCTTTGTCATCCAAGTAGAGACAAGCTAGAAACTATTATGATTGATCACAACATTACAAATGTCAAACAAAGAATGACATATTCATGTGGAGCAACAGACGAATAGGATTAGGAAATATCGAAGAAAGGTTGGACAAATTCATTATCTGTAGAAATTCCTTGCAGATTCAAACTGTTATTTGTAATTTATTAAAACGATAGACTTGAATCTACTCTACTCATCAGCAGAAACAATTAAACAATCGCGAAATCATGAAGCATACAAGAGAAAGAATTCAGTCAACACATTACACCATGATATCCTAGGGAAAGCCACAGCTAAAAACCCATACTATCTATATATTTCATTAGTTAGAATATATGAGAAGATTACAATGCTTTGCTCAAGCCTGAGCAACCTCTGCACTATCTCTATCTTTCTCATTGTTTCCTAAACAAGCCTTGGCCAATACTTAACCTTTTTTTTGCTTGCCCAAGTCCTTATGTTCTTGCGTTGTTTCCTTGGTAATTAGCCCCCTATTAATTAGGGAAATCAACATCATGGATTGCATAATCCTATAGGCCTTCCTCTGGCTGCATGCACCACCTGTACAATTCAGATTATTATACAACTGATAGAACATTGTCCCTGAACTCCAATCTCAACTGGGTAACTCTTACATCTAACATCCATGAGCTATTTATGAGTGAATCATAAATTAATTGGCTAACCACATGAAACAACACCATATTGTCTGACCTCCTACTAGTTCCTCCATCAATTGGAACTAGTTGAAGTGATTTTAACTCAGATAAATTGACTTAATTAATTACAACTCAAAATAAACTCAACGAGGGCTCCTATAAAATAGCATACACTCTACATTGTTGAAAAGTGTGCAACAAGAAATGCTTGTTGAGAGTGCAACAAGATGATGGAGCTTAGTGAAAAGAGTCGCCTTCACTAAGTGGGCCCGCAGGCTATTTTTGGCGCAAGTCTATTTTTAGACTATGTCTATTTTTAGACATGTGGATCATGTCTATGTTTATGGATGATTGATCAAGTTGGGAAAAATAGATGGACTTCTATTTTTGATGAAAGTGTGAGTGATCACAGTGTGAGTGATCAAAGTCTATTTTTAGACTGGCTGTCAAAAATAGAAAAGTCAAATATTATTGTCTCATAATAATATTTGGACTATAAACTTGATCTTATTCTCTTGGAGCACTTCAAGATGAGTTACGGATGTGGTACATGTAGATCCCAGAGGGAAATACGTGGTTACCTATGGGATGGCTAATATTTGCTTGCAGGACTTCAGTTAGAACTCAAGTGAGTTGAGTTTAGTGGACTAGAGGTGCAGTTGATGGAGTTGTGTTCAGTTTGACTTAGTTAAACTAGTTGTAGTTAGTCTAACTGCAGATAGACTAATGATGAGTTGTTAAACTAATTATTAACTCATAATACAACTAAAGAATACATCAGTTAACTCAGTTGCATGTCAGTGCATGTTCAGTTCAACAGGGACAGGTGGTAGAGAATCAGATTGCTATCAGTTGTGACTATAGTTGTGCACCAGATCTTGCACAATCAAAGGATTGAGTATGCCAATGAGTTTGCTCACGTATTTGGCCCACATTTTAGCCTTTTCTCACGTCCACAAAGAGTGAGTGATTATTTTGCAAGTGAAAATCGAGTTTGGTGAGCCATTCTCATCAGTTCTTGAGCAGGTATTGAGCAGTGGAGGCAGGCAAGCAGTGGAAGAGATTTGGAGATCAGATCTGAGCTGTATTGTGTGTAACAGGTGGAGATACTTGTGAGAAGTATTATGCTGTGTAACGTTACATGATTCAATCAATATAATATACATATAGTTGGGGTTTTTTAGCGAGATGCTTTCCCCGGGAAAATACTGTGTTGATATGTGTGATTGATGCTTCTATGTGCACCTGTGAATGTTTCTGCTTCTGTAAATTGATGATCAACTCAGAGGAGATTATGTATTATACATGTTTCGCTTATAATTGTATGATCGGGATAATCTCTGTGAATATGTGTTAAATTATTCAAAATTTCTACATGGTATCAGAGCAACTTGATTTGTAGAAGAGATTTTTACAGGATATCAAGCGAGGATTGATCATCAGATCTACTATTCAGGAAGTGTTTACATTCTATTTCTCTAGGCAGAGCCTGTAATCGGGCTAGGTAGCCTCTGGATTCATCCTTCCTTTGGAAGGTGAAATATCCGGTGAAAGCCCATACAGTCAATCTCTGTACGAGAAATATTTTGTTCTCACGAATTCTAGATCGGAAGCGGTTGAGTTTTTGTGCTGGTGGAATTCGAATTTAATTCCAAAGCAAGAGATAAAACTCAGAAACATTAAGTTTGAGAATGGAGACAGTATGCCCCAGTATCTCACGAAGTTCAACCAATGTCGGGATGAGCTGGGAAGTTTGGGGGTGACTGTCGGATGAGGATGGTGAGTCTAGCACTCCTTGACCTTCCTAAGAGTTGGCATAGCTACCAGGACTCGGTGAATGGAAGGGAGAAACTGCCAGGATGGGAGAGACTTTGGTCCGATCTTGTGCAGGAGGAGATTAGACGGAGCACCAGAGACAGTTCTTCATCGATGCAGGATGAGGAGAACTGTGCCTTAGCGAGTAAGGCGAAGAAGGGGAAGGGGAAGGTTTCTCTTTCCGAATCCAGTTCTTCCAATGATGGGAAGAAGGTTGACAAGGCGAAGGTGAGATGCTTTCGTTGTCGTGAGTTGGGTCATTATGCTACTAATTGCCCAAAGAAGAAGTCCAAGAAGGGAACCGGGGAAGGATCTGAAGGTGAGGGAGCCTCACTTGCTTCACATTTTGAGTTGGACTTCACACTCTTCGCATGCATGGTTTCATCCATGATGGGAAGTGGTTGGTTTCTTGACAGTGGAGCTTCTTTCCACATGACCGGTGACAAAAGTTTGTTCAGTACTTTGGAGGAGAAAGATCTCCAGATACTCATAGGGATGGGTAATGATGAGAAGTATAGTGTCTCAGGTGTAGGCACGGTTATTTTTCAGAGGGAGCATGGAGCTCGCCTTACCTTGACCGATGTCAAGTATGTACCAGGACTGAAGAGAAACTTGGTGTCGATCGCGATGCTGGAAGACAGAGGCTATGATGTAGTCTTCAGTAAGGGAAAGGTTTTCCTTAGACACATCATCACCAGACAGGTGAAGAAGATTGGTTCACGGGTCAAGAACCTGTATGCTCTTGAGGTTCAAGATGCATGCAAAGCCTTGAGCAGCAAGGCAACTGATGGAGACTTGGTGGTTGAGAGGGAGCGTATATTACCTCTCAACATGCAGAGCCATAAGAAGTCTCAGACGATTGTGGAGGAGCCACGATTAGTGCAGCAGCTTCAGGAGGTTGTGGAGGAGCCACAACAGGGGAAGCTGAAAGGAGATCGAGTAGAGACATCTACTCATCCAGAGACCTCCAGTAGGGGGAAACTTCAAGCCAGGTGGGCTGAGGGATCGCATGCAGCCATACCTCCAGGTAGGAGGTGGAGTGATGTGGATTGATTGTCCCAAGGAGGAGGGGTAGGATCCTTGAGGTACCCAACCTCTTGGATGAGACCTTGCTACGGGAGCCCCGATGTGTAGTAGCAGGAACTTACTGATTGGGTAGAGACAGATGCGGATGGAGCGGCAGAGAGAGCGATAGTGCAGGGAATCCCAAGACAGCGCATAGCTAGCAGGCTGTAGCAATGCGAGAGGCACAAGTGTTTTGCATAGTGTTAGGTGGCACAGAGAGGTGTGCAATGGTGCGAGATGCATGGAGATGTTGCAGTAGCGCAGATGTCAGAGAGGGAGCACTTGTCAGCAGCAGGTAGAGCTTCAGCATCAGAGGGTGTTTCTATCCCAACAGGGAGGTCAGTTGGGAGGTGCAGTGTGGATGCAATGCTGGGAGATAGAACCAGCAGCAGCACGGATGCAGTCAGAGATCAAAGTGACAGAGGCTAGAGCAGTCAGATACTGAAGAGCACAGAGATGCAGAGTTTCAGTCGACAGAGGCAATAGTAGTCAGAGACTTTGATGATAGAGCAAGTGGACCGGCCAGATGTGTTGCATGGAGAACATTCCAGAGTTACAGGATCGAGTTTGAGAGGAAGCCTTTCTTGTTGAGAGGGAGTGTTGAAAAGTGTGCAACAAGAAATGCTTGTTGAGAGTGCAACAAGATGATGGAGCTTAGTGAAAAGAGTCGCCTTCACTAAGTGGGCCCGCAGGCTATTTTTGGCGCAAGTCTATTTTTAGACATATGGATCATGTCTATGTTTATGGATGATTGATCAAGTTGGGAAAAATAGATGGACTTCTATTTTTGATGAAAGTGTGAGTGATCACAGTGTGAGTGATCAAAGTCTATTTTTAGACTGGCTGTCAAAAATAGAAAAGTCAAATATTATTGTCTCATAATAATATTTGGACTATAAACTTGATCTTATTCTCTTGGAGCACTTCAGGATGAGCTACGGATGTGGTACATGCAGATCCCAGAGGGAAATACGTGGTTACCTATGGGATGACTAATATTTGCATGCAGGACTTCAGTTAGAACTCAAGTGAGTTGAGTTTAGTGGACTGGAGGTGCAGTTGATGGAGTTGTGTTCAGTTTGACTTAGTTAAACTAGTTGTAGTTAGTCTAACTGCAGATAGACTAATGATGAGTTGTTAAACTAATTATTAACTCATAATACAACTAAAGAATACATCAGTTAACTCAGTTGCATGTCAGTGCATGTTCAGTTCAACAGGGACAGGTGGTAGAGAATCAGATTGCTATCAGTTGTGACTATAGTTGTGCACCAGATCTTGCACAATCAAAGGATTGAGTATGCCAATGAGTTTGCTCACGTATTTGGCCCACATTTTAGCCTTTGCTCACGTCCACAAAGAGTGAGTGACTATTTTGCAGGTGAAAATCGAGTTTGGTGAGCCATTCTCATCAGTGCTTGAGCAGTGGAGGCAGGCAAGCAGTGGAAGAGATTTGGAGATCAGATCTGAGCTGTATTGTGTGTAACAGGTGGAGATACTTGTGAGAAGTATTATGCTGTGTAATGTTACATGATTCAATCAATATAATATACAGATAGTTGGGGTTTTTTAGCGAGATGCTTTCCCCGGGAAAATACTGTGTTGATATGTGTGATTGATGCTTCTATGTGCACCTGTGAATGTTTCTGCTTCTGTAAATTGATGATCAACATAGAGGAGATTATGTATTATACATGTTCCGCTTATAATTGTATGATCGGGATAATCTCTATGAATATGTGTTAAATTATTCAAAATTTCTACATACATGACTCAAGTTAGACCCTGAACTCGAATTAACTAAGCCAACTTAGTAAATTTAACTTAATTAACTCGTACAAGTTGTCTTGTGACGTGGAATTGCAATTTTATTCCTAATTTAATTCAAGGACAAAATAAAATTAGGATTTTATTATTGCATTTTCAACACTACCTCTCAACAAGAAAGGGATTATCTACTACCCTGATCCTGCCTCTATGGAACTTGAATTTGCCTCTTGACAGTGCCTTAGTCAATATGTTTGCATCTTGCTCCTCTATAGGAATGTACTCCAGCAACATGATTCTCCTTTGCACACAATCTCATAGATGGTGATACCGGATGTTGAGATGCTTGGACCCATCATGAAAAACTGGATTCTCAGAGAGTTTGATACAAATTTGTTTGTCATAGTAAATCACTGTAGGATCCATTTATTGACCAATAACCGAACAAGGATCTTCCTCATCCAGATAGCTTCACAAGTTGCTTGAATATGAACCATGTACTTTGCTTCTGCCAAACTGAGTGCAACTAATCTTTGCTTCCTATTGTACTAAGAAATTGTTGCTGGCCCAATACTGAAGATCCCCCCTGATGTGCTCTTCCTGTCGGATGGAATCCCTACCCAATCTTCATCTGTGAAGCCTTGTGGCTTCACTCCCTTTGTCCGTATGTACCAAAGACCAAACTGAGTGGCGCGTCTGAGGTATCTCAACACATGTTTAGTTGCCTTCCAATAAAGTTTGGTTGGCTTAACCATTGCTTGACTAAGTTGGTTAATTGAAAAACATATGTTCGATCGTGTTTTCGCCAAATACATAAGTGAACCCATAAGCTACATGTAAATAGTAGCCTCCACTTCTTCACTTGAAGTAACATCTTCCTTCCTCCAATTCCATGCTAGAGGAGTCTCCATGTGGAACTTCTTCAGTATCTCGTTGGCATACTTGCCCTAAGAGATAAATAGTTCCTCATCTCTTTGCCATACCTTCATACCAAGGAAATAATGCATGAGCCCGAGGTTCTTCATATCGAATTCTCTTGCAAGATCCTCTTTGCAAGACTTTAATAGCTTCTGATCACCTGTTAGAATTAAATCACCGACATATAATACTATAATCAACAATTTTCCTTCAACCACAATATGGTAAAGGTTTGCATATGCTTCACTTTTGGTGAACTCTAACATGGTGAAATAATTGTAAATCCTGGTGTACCAAGCATGAGGTGCTTGTTTCAATCCATACAATGCTCACTTGAGTCTGCAGACATGTGACTCTCTATTGAAGGTCTCAAATCCTTCTCGTTGCTCAATGTACACCTGTTCCTCAATCACATTGTTGAGGAATGTTGTCTTCACATACATCTAATGTATCTTCCATCCCATTTGTGCTGAAAGTGCTAGAATAAATCTAATTGAAGAGTACCTTGCTACTGGAGAAAAGGTCTCCTCGTAATCGATTCCCCCACCTGAGAGAACCCTCTGGCCACAAATTTGGCCTTGTGTTTCTCCACACTCCCATATGATGATTGCTTTACCTTGTAAAGCCATTTGGAACTCACCACTGACTTGTCAACTAGTCTTGGGACCACTTCCAAAACATTGTTTCTAATAATGGAGTCATACTCCTCTACAATGGCATCAACCCATATTGTTCGCTACACTTCTTCCTCGAATGAGGATGGGTAAATCTCTACACTCTCGCTTATCAGAGCCATGTAGCCAGTGTACAAATTTGGTGACCTCCTCTGCCTGCATTGTGATGTGGGTGCTCCCACCTTCTCTCTAGCATCCTGTATCAATCTGTCAGCTTCTCTGGTGCGCTTCCTTGCATCTTTGGAAGTCTCTGCATGAGTGGGTGCTTCCAATCCCTGCTCCTCTACATGTGGTTGCTCCACATCATCTTGAGGTTCTTCCTCTGGAGCTAAAATATTCTCATATGCATGTAACTGAAGCTCCCCCTCAAGGGAACATCTCATGGCCTTCTCTTCATTGAAATTCACATCTCTACGAACCACTATCATCCTATGAGATGATAGGTACACTCGATAGTTGTGGGGTGTATCAGTGTACCCCACAAATATGCCCAACTCAGCTATTGATTCTAATTTTTTCCTTGCATCCTTGGTAACATGACAGTAAATTAACAAACCAAATATTTTGGAGTGTGCCAAATTTGGCTTCTTACTTGAAAAAACTTCTTTTGGTGTACTCATCCCGAGAATTTGACGAGGAATCTTGTTTTGTACATATACAGTTGTGTTGCATGCTTCATCCCACAAGTGCAACGGTAGGTCCTGATCATGTAACATCGCCCGTGCAACTCCCACAATACTTATGTTCTTCCTTTCAGCCACCCCATTCCGTTGTGGGTTATGGGGTGCTATTAACTCCCATTGAATGCCTTCTGATGCACAGAAGTGCTTGAATTTATTCGACATGTATTCTCCACCGTTATTTCTCTTGAGAGACTTCACTTTCCTGCCAGTTTTTTTCTCAAAAAGTGCTTTAAATTCACAAAATTTAGCGAACGTCTGATCTTTCTTCGGCATGAAGAAAATCCAACACTTACGAGAGAAATCATCTATAAACATTACATAATACCTATGTTTGGTCATGGATGTTGTCGAGAGCGGTCCACACACATATGAGTGAAATATTTCAAGGATTGCTTGCGCTCGACTGTCCTTCTCATGAAAGGTGGCTTTGGTGTACTTCCCAGTGTACACCCTTTGCATGTATCTCTTTACTCTACTACACCCTTGGGAAGTCTTGTAGAAATCCGTTGCATGATCTTCAAAGCTCTGTGGTGCAAGTGACCCAATCATCTTTGCCACAACTCACCAATGTCTCGGCTCTATGCACCTTCTCTTCTTTTTTGCTCAAAGCAGCATAGTCTTCTACATCCAATTTGCAGAGGTTTTTCACTCGAACCCCGATCCGCTTCACTTGCCTTGAGGCTATGTGACGAAGGAAAGCCTTTCATTTGTTAAATATCACATAGTAGCCACGGTCCTCCAACATAGCAACTGAAACCAAATTCTTCTTTAGACCCAAAACATACATGACATCTTTTAATGTGAAAGGAGAACCAAAATCCCTCTAAAAAGTAAGAGTATCGATGTCGGTCACACTATGCCTTCCATCATCTCCCATTTTGATGTGCATATGCAGGTCCTTCTCCTCCAAGTCACTGAAGATTTCTTTATTTTCGGTCATATGGAATGAGGCTCCACTGTCTAGATATCGCACACTACCCATCATTTATGTCATCATGCAAGCGATGAGGGTGAAATCCAACTTGAATTGTGAATCAAGAGCTTCACCTGCCGCTCCATCTGAGGGCTTCTTGTCAAGATTCTTGTGCGGACACTTCGTGGCATAGTGTTCCAGCTCATGACAGTGAAAACATTTAATCTTTGACAAGTCCTTATTCTTACCACCCTAATTAGAATATGATTTGGAATGGGATGACATCCCTTTCCCTTTCTTCACCTTTCCAACTAGGGAAAATTTATCCTCATCCTCATGATTGGATGAGGATGCATCTTTGGTTTTTCGTTGAATCTCTTCTTACACCAAGTCGGACCACAACTGCTCCCACTCTGGTAGCTTCTCCCTCCCATTCACTGAATCTTGGTTGTTGTGCCAACTCTTTGGAAGGCCTAGAAGTGTTAGGCTGACCAAATCATCTTCAACAACTGTAACACCAACACTTCCAAGCTCATCCCAACATTGGGTCAACTTGATCAACTATTTTGGTATTGCGTTGCCCTTCTTCATCTTGATTTTTCTGAGCTTGTCCTTCAGTGCCAACTTCCTATGGTCACTGCTATTCTGAAACAGGTCTGTCAAGGCCTTTCAAATTGCATATGGAGTCTCCTTCCCATGATATTATCTCGAAATATTAGACCAAGGTCATGGGAAATGTATTCCAAGATGAATGGTGGGAAAAACATCCTATTGGGTGTTCATTTTAGATATTATGGCTAAGGAAATTGGCAAAGGCTTTGGAAAGGCAAATTAAATTTTTGGCACATTTATTTATAAAAATAATGGAAATTAGGAGAAAAGGAAGGTGAAATGTCACAGGTTGCATGTGAGGAGGAAAATGAAGGAAAATAATGGAAATGGAAGAAAATAGAGGCCTCATTGATACAAAGGCTTCTAAGGATCAGTGGGCAGGCTTGGTTGGTAGCTTTTTGTCAGTTTAGTTTTGGAGCTCTCATTCTATTCTCTCTATCATATTCTTGGACACTTAGAGTTTCCTTGGATCACTCTTAGAGAGTGTGGTATACTTGGATTCTTGGACCAAGAAGGCAAAGGAAGAGTAGGAAATCACAAGAGGACATCAAGATTAATAGCTACAATGGATTTTTCTTGCAGGTACCACGTTTCATGTATGTTTTCCTCACTAGTTTTGGCATGCATGGCATATGCATGTGGTTTATTGGTCATGATTTGTCATTAGCATGGAGGATTTCCTATATTGACAATGAATTTTCCTAGCCTTTCCATTTCCGAGATATCCATGGTGTTGTGGGTTCATTTCTTTGTTTTGCTAGTTAGTTCTCATGTTTCCTTTAGCTTGGGTTGAGTTACTAGTTCCTGGAAGCCTTGGTTGGACAAACACTTTGGAAGCCCTGTAACAGCTTGGGTTGAAGCCTTGGTTGGACAAATGCTCTTGAAGCCCTTGGTGGGTTGAGTTACTAGTCCTAGAAGCCCTAGTTGGACAAACGCTCTAGAAGCCCAGCGACAGTTGTCGGTTGAGTTACTAGTCCTGGAAGCCTTGGTTGGAGCAAATGCTCTAGAGCCCTAAAAGGCTAGGGTAGAGACCAATCTAGTGATGGTTTGTGATGTCCAACTATGAGGTGGAATTACTGTTTGATGGGTTGAGGTTGTTTGACCTTTGGAATCCTTGGTTCAATTTTGATGGATTGTTCCATGAGATCCCACATTCATGATTGGAATATGGCATAGGGGTGACTGGCTGAAGAGAGATTTAGCTCAGCCATGTCTATGGTCTGGTGGTACGTGGAAGTCCCTGACTTGGTTGCATTTTGCTTGTGGCAATACAAGCTCTTTCCTATGGTATTGATGGGTAAATATACTTATTTTTATGTGGCTTATATGGTTGTTAGCATCTCTAATGTTTATATGTTGGTTATGAATGAGTTTTATGACTGTCATGATGTTTGGCTCGTATCATGTTTTTACTTGTAAATGAATGAATAAATTATCTATGGCCTAATACATGAAATTGGAGTTAATGTGTTGAGGCATCAATGCTTCTTAACCGTTCTCAGATAAGTATGAGACCCATATGCTTAGTTTTGTTGTTAAGACCTTTAATTTTCATGTTTGCGACATGTTTGACGAAATCCCTGTCATGGCTAGTAGGGGTCCAATATAGTCCTTGTTGATGTTTTGCAAATATATCTTTGTTCCGGTGTTAAATTTAATTTCAGAAGGTGTCATTGAGTTATGGCCAGTGACCTGGGCTCTGGGCTTGAAAAAGTGGCACAAATCCTAGAGTTGTAGGCACAACATTAGGGAAAAAGTCCCCAGAAGCTCCCTTTCCCTTGTTCTGGGAGCTTTTGGAGCCTCCGAGACGCACCTTGGTCCATATCAAGGGAGTGTCGAGGGGTTTGATGCACTAAAACTTCATTTGGTCTCAGGGGTTGGTTACTTGAGTGGTTGAGATGGCTCCTAGGAGTTTTATTACTGATGTGGAAGGTATGTGTGCTGTGTTTCTGTTGATTCCCGATTCCACTTCCTTAACTGACACATAGGGAGTCGAATCATATCATAGTAAGTTCTCATCATATGTTTACCCCAGTGGTTCAGTTACTTGGGTAGATGTGGGAGGAGGGTGTTACACCTTCTCGCCTTTGCTACATTCCACCCTACCAAGTTTTGTGCATCTGAAGTTGCTGGTTTTTGAACATTGCTATCAATGTATTCCTTCAGCCCATTGTCTTCCAACACTGCCTCCATCTTGTCCTTCCAAGGGATATAGTTTGAACTACCCTAAAGGGAATATTCGAGTCTCGATCTGTAGACTGACATCTTGCTGGCTCTTAAGAATAATACTACAAATTTGATTTTACTTGCAAAAGAAAAACTCGTATTCTCCTCTTCTAGAGTGATTTATGTTTTGATACCATGTAGAAATTCCTTTTAGATTCAAACTTCTAATTGTAATTTACTAAAACAATAGACTTGAATCTACTATACTCATTAGCAGAAATAATTAAACGATCGTGAAATCACGAAGCATACAAGATAATTAATTCAATCAACACATTACACAATGATTTCCTAGGCGAAGCCACAGCTAAAAACCCATGCAATATGTGTATTGCATTAGTAAAAAAATATGAGAAGATTACAATGCTTTTCTCAAGCCCGAGCAACCTCTGCACTGTCTCTATTTGTCCCACTGCTTCCATTGTTTCCTTGGGAATTAGCCCCCTATTAATTAGGAAAATCCCCTTCCTGAATTGTGTAATCCCTATAGGCCTTCCTTTGACTGCATGCACCACCTGTACAGTTCAGATGATTATACAACTCATAATACATTGTCCTTTAACTCCAATATCAACTGGGTAACTCTCAGATCTAACATGCATGAGTTATTTATGAGTGGATCATTAGTTAACTGTTTGACCACATGAAGCAACACCCCACTCTCAAACCTCCTACTAGTTCCTCCATTAGTTGGAACGAGTTTAACTGACTTTAACTCAGATAAATTAAATTAATTAATTACAACTCAAAATAAACTCAACGAGGGCTCCCATAAAGTAGGAGACAGTTTACATGACTCAAGTTAGATCCTCAACTCAAATTAACTTAGCCAACTAAGTCAATTTAACTTAGTTAACTCGTACAAGCTGTCTTGTGATTTAGAATACAATTTTATTCCTAATTTAATTCAAGGATAAGATTAAATTAGGATTTTCTTGTTGCATTTTGCACATTATCCATATGGACCTTATTGCAGGAACTGGCATTGCATCTTCTGAGATACTCTCTATACTAGTATATGATCAAAAGGCCATCAATTTAAATTTGGATGACAGAACAAATCTTGGCCCTCTTCCCTTACGTTACAGCCTCCCATGGTTCACACACAAAGAAGCAAAGAAATTGATTGAATAGGCTTGGCACACAAGAATAGATGGTTCACCGAGCTTTATCTAGGAGACAAAATTAAAGATTCTTAAATCCACTCACAAGAGTTGGGCAAAAAGGAGATATAAAGAACCATCACAAGAAAATAATGGCATCCAAATGGATTTGATAGAAGTTCAAAAAAGGTTGGAAAATGAGGAGGAGACAATAGAGCTCTAATCAAAAGAGAAGGAGTTATATTGGAAGACATATCAAATTAACAGAAAAGAAGAAGAGAATTGGAGAATCAAATCGAAAAGTTTATGGATGTGTTGATGGTGCTAGATCCTGCCAACATACAAGGGGGTCTCCCTGATATGAAGTCCCCGTTAGACCTCACACAGTTTGGTGTGGGAGCCCCATCTGTAAATGTGGCATGACTACCATATACTTAAATATTTGCCTTGGTTGTAGTCATTAGCATGAGAGAGAAATATTTTGGGTGCAATATATGGTGGATTAATGGACCAACATTTAATTGTCGATCCGGGGGTCCATGGACTTCAAGGCCCAACATTAGAAATCCCAGAAAAGGACTTTGGGAACCTGCAAAACAAAACCGTAGACTACTTGCTACACCTTGAGTTCCTACACCTGTTTTAATCATGCACTCAAAAGCAATCTTTAGAAATGAAACCATAAACACTCATAATGTAATCTACCAAAAATTGTAACCAAACCCTGGTTATTGGTAATTGAAATAGAAGTAAACCCTAACTAGAAACAATCAAAGAACAAACCCTAACCATTAATCAATCTATAAAACATGATCCAAGCTTTGTTAATACCAAACAGGATTCTCAACTCAAAATAAAACCTCTATTCAAGTTCCTGTACTAAATCATTTTTCCTCTCAATTCCATGTGCAATCAAGATAATCAAAATCACTCAACTTTATATATAAACAAGAAACTAAAAGCATGGTTTGAATTTATTCCTAGTGTTTATCAAGGCAATCAAAATGTATCGAATAAATAATCAATCATTGTGTGCATAAACAAAGACAGTGCTCACTCTAATTTAATATTTCCTCACACCTCAAAACACACTTCAACCAAGGATCTACCTTAATCAAACTTAAGGACTGGAAACTATTATAACAACACTCATGAACAAAAAATTGTTGAAGGCAAAGTATTTTGTGGCTCTAAAGATGCAAATCCAACAAGTATTTATCGAGATAAGGCCACAAATTTATGACTTAAAAATATTAAAGTCTTTCTCTATTAGCAACTAGTCTTGACTCAATGTATATTATCATTACAAGTGCATGTTCTCACAGATATAGGTTGTTGTTCAAATTACTAAATACACAGGTTTCATAAATTGAATCGATTTTAGTGATCAAATAACCATATAAATCCAAAGGAGCATACTCTGTTCTATATCAGTCAATCATGAACTAAATGATAATTTTGGCCTGCAACTATCTTAAGAAAAAATTTAAAATCACTTTCCAGTTTTTAGGTAACTAGGATTATTAATATAACAAGATTCAAATCAAATACTTACAAATCAAATCCCGACACAAGTCAAATTCAACAAAGTCAATACAAGCAACAAAATTTCCAAGGTTCATAGGTTGGATGTGCTTCATGTGGTGGTAGGAGATTTTAGAAGTTTGAAGTATCTCCACTCTTATATCAACAATACTTAAAAAATTATGGATCCAATTCACACTTTAATATATTTCTGTAGCCACACCTCATAAGACATCAAATCTATAATCAAAATATAAATTTATCATCAAAGTGATACTAGAACAATCATCTCTCGAGCTTATAACAAAGTAATCTAGAGTTTAGAATTATTTTATCTCCATGATCCAATATATGTAATGGTTCATTGATTCACACAGTCAATAAACAAAGTGATTAAGAAGAATCTCACACTTATAATCCCAAGTTTCCAAATCCAAATACGAAGCGATCAGAATTAAAGTGTTGAGTGAAGAAAACAGAGTTTAAGGAAATGACAAACACAGATTTGTTAAGTTATGTAACCCACATAGTTGATATGCCAAGATTGTAAATAAGATACACATCAATCCTAGATCTACAAACCACACAAGAAATATACAAACAAAGGGGTGTTGAGTTGGTCTAGTGGGCCCTACGAGTCCAACTTGCATCCTTGTTAAAAAATTAAAGTTACAAAACTAAAATGATTATAAAATACACAAGAGGTAAAGAGAGGAACCTGGCATTAGAAGCCTTTCATTAAAATTATGTTAGTCTTTTACATCAACAACCATATACTCAAGATCCAAACCAATAAAATAAGGTTATAATAACATCCTCCTCTTTTAGCACAAGCCATGGATGGTCTTTTTATACAAGTTACATTACGAATTTAGGCTGTAACAACCCATTTTTTCAAATCTGTGCATGATTCAGAAATCTGGAAATTTGTGCATTTTTAACAAATCTGCTCCAAAGAACCCTTCAAATCTCCTATACCATGACGATTTTTGGAAAACTACCTGAAATGTACTCAATTCCCTATACTGGGAGAAAAACTCGTGTTTCGAAATTTTGAGATTCACCCTCATATGCATGCAAATCGAGGAGGAAGTTGGCAGTTTGAAAATTAGTGCGAATTTGGGGTTGAAGCATTAATTATTATCTAAAAATCAATATGTACAACATGGGTGCATTCTAATTCATGTGGAATCATGAAAACATCATTATGAACATAAACCATGTCTCGGTTTCTCCCATAACTACGTTAATAGGTCGAGCCCCAAATTAGTGCAGGAACATACCTGAATTTTGTTGCACATAGAAGTTGGTTGACCAATTGTTTGTTCCTAACTCCATATGTTTTCCTAATAACCTTGACATGGCAAAGATGTGCAAAGTGTTGAAGGCAACATGCACAATCTCTTCTTAGTGGGGGAACCCTCTATAGTGCAAGTTCATTATGCAAAATTAGGGTTGAAAGATCATGCTGCATACAGAGGAAGAGAACATCCATAATTAGTGATGACATTATATAAATACTCTTAAATCATCGAAAACAAAGGAAAATTATTAATTTATCTCTTCATGATTATGTTTAAGAGAATTAGTCCAAGAATGTGCAAAATGATGGCAATAACTATGAGAACTAAGTAAAATCATGAGGGAAAAAGATGTATTAAATATGACAAAATGGAGGCCTGGCATCCCCCCATGCCAATCATAATGAATGTCCTCATGTAAGAAAAACCTTTGACAATGACCAAAGTTAATCAAAACTAAAGGGATATGATTTCTCTATTAGAGCCATGTTGCATAAACCAAAACATTCTTAAACTTTAGGGCTAATTGAGTGAGAGCATGTGGGTAACTGTCATGTGATGTCAACTTCCTTTGCATCAATAAGATAAGAAAGACTTGTGACCAAAGGTTCAGTGATGTCAAGACTGACCTTTATTATTTCCAAAAGAGTAACTGATATCAAGGCTATCAAAGGAATGCTAACAATGTTGTTACTACAGGGATAGTGTCATCATGAAATAACCAACCATCAAAATTTCCATAAGCATCTTAGGAGCAACCCTAATCAATGACTCTTAACCTGAATATCCTCATTGTAAATAAAAGTGACATAAGTTGAAAGTCATGGCGTTAAATATGGATGGAAATAGGGAAAAGGAAATATGACAAAATGATACCTTCCCATGGTGATCATCTTATTGTTATCCAAGAATATAGTCAAAGCTCCTCTTATTCAATTAAAGTGTATCACCTACACTAAGGGTCCCACATCCATGAAAAACCAAATTATTCCAAAAGATAGAACTCCAAAGCAAAATACCTTAAGGATCTTAGGGTCATTCTTTGAGAGACAGAAAGCTCATTCCTAGCGTCAATTTTAATGACGATTGCTTTAGAATGTGACCCTGGTTTTTTTTTTTTTTTAAGTATGCGTGTGTGTTCTCTATGTCTCTTACCTAGCATAGCCTCGCTGCCAATAGGCATGTTTAGTACCCCGACAGGTTTTCCTTGGTACCATACAAGCATAGCCCTGCTGCCAACAGGCATGTTTAGTACCCTGACAGGTTTTCCTTGGTACCATACAAGCATAGCCCCACTGCCAGCAAGCCTATTCAACACCCCAGCAGGTTTGATTGTACTTCCCCAAGCTTCCTCTGTCACTCGAAAGATTTAAAATAATGTACACTATTTATTGACAACTTTTGGAGTGCAAAGAAGGCGAGTGTACGAGAGTATGTTAAATTTTCCAAGAACATAATTATTTATTTATTTAATCCATGGGCAACATCATGAACAATAATCTTAAATATCAGTTATTCAATGCATAATAAACATCTCAGATAATGACTGAAAGATTACTTGAGCTAATCGTGCTAGGGATTTTATGAAAGTCCATTAGGGTATTGTAGGAGTGGTCTGCCATATGAGTATTTTCATTAATACATCTTAAGAGAAACTTAGAAAGATTTATTGGATAGCATATTATTAAAGTAACTAGGGCAGGATTAAGGTTTTGGGCTTATGAATGGGAAGTGTAATTTCAAATCCCCTAACTGATGAAATGGATGAACTCGGTCATGTGACATGGAGAAAAATCAAACAATCAACAATCAAAGTTACTTTACAAAATATGAGGCATTAAGAGTGAATTGCTTCTGATGACTTACCACTGGAGTGCATATTGATAGAAATTTCAATAGTTGTGTCTTCGGGAGTTGTGGTTTCAAGAGTGTTGTTGTAGCAATTTTATTTTAGATGGCATTTCATTAATTGCTTATATACTACCCTACCCTAAGTTAAAGAGAGGAAGATTTCCTTCAAGTGTAGGAGTGCTTCCAATGTAACCACGTGTGTAATAGAATGCTAAATATACTCACACTCAGTTTTAAAAAGTAAACTTCAACGCATATTGGAGTATGAGAAACCAATTGCTTTAATTGATATGGTACCAAGAATTTATGAATGATGAGGGAACGAGGTGTGTTGGTAATTGTTTGAAACCAAGCTTCAATGGGATCCACAAGTTCATGATTCTCCAACTCATACAAGTCTTCCACAACTTGATGATCACTCCCTTGGAGGTACAAGGGTTCTGGTGAGAGAAAAAAGAGAAACCCCTCAATTTCAGGCTCAAATATCTTCTCTTCAGATTGGCAGGGATGACTAAGCGAAATTCTAGGGTTTTGAGTTTCAACAACAACTTCGAAACAAATTCCAACCATAGGTTGCTCCTCTAATGGTCTTTGAATTAGATCTTATCGACGTAAATGTTTTGTGGTGATATGGGAAGTTCTCAGATCTACTCCTCTACCCAATATGGAAGATATAACATTACATTTAGTAGGGGAGTCAAAAGGTGCTTGTTGTGTAGCCTCCTTGTTTGGACTAAGGTCTAAGTCAATGTTTGGGCTAGGGTTTGGTCTAGGTTTTAGATCGGGGTTTGGGCTAAGGCTAGGGCTACGGTTTGGATTAGGGTATCGATTAAAGTAAGGATTGGGGTAAGGATCTGAGTATGGATTAAGATTTGAATTGGGTTATGGATTAGGGTTTGGATTAGGATATGAATTGGGGTAAGGTTGCATAGGTGGCTGAGACCATGAAGGATGATAAATTGGTGGTGTTATCACTCCAATATTTCTCTAGAGTGTTTGAGGAAGAAATGATTAGAGATAACCACAAACCAACTTTGGAGATTAGGATCTAGCCTTCCTAACTCTCAGAGAGGGCTTTCTCTTTTTTTATTTAACTTTGTTTAGTTATTTGATTTTAGGCTAGTTATGATTGTACTTGGGTTTTGATTTGGGTTTGGTGGTGGGATCACTTACTTAGATGAAAAGAGGGTTGTCTTTTACCATTGGGCTATGGGGTCAAATGCCAAGTAAACAAGACTGGATCAAGTTCTAAAAACAATGTCTACAGGGCAATATAGCAGAGTTACTTCAGATCTCAAGGCTGGATGGTGAAGTGGTTTTCAATCGGATCCAAAGAGCAATTAAGGGTTCCTTAGGCCAGATTATGAAGACATTGAAAGAGGTCAACCAGGATGGGAGAGAAATTAAGGATTCTCAGATCCAGATATCAAAAGAAAACATGTAAATAATCAACTGCTCAAAACAGAGTGTACTTAAACAAATTATGAGATAACTTCCAGTTTATTCATTCAACTTCAGATAACATTTAAGTTTGTGAAAAAACATAAGAAAATAACAAATTTGACAAAGAAAATACTTCACTGTAATAGCTCAACACATGAATCTTGTAATGCAATCTCTTTATTACTTGGTCCAGTCTCCTGATTTGAAAAATTGATACAATAACCCTTAGGTTTATGATCAAAATAACTCTACAAATGTATAGCAATCCACCCTCAATACTTCAAATTATGAAGTATTTATATAAAAATAATTTACAAAATATCCCAAACTGTCTTGGGAACTAATCTAGGAGAAAGAAATATCTTCATGCAAGAAGATATAGACATCTATTGAACTGTTGTTTGCTGCCCCTGTTTATTAGGCTGTGTTGTCTTTAATTTTTGATATTTTGCCTTTTAATCTATGCTTTGCTATCTGGTCTTCATGCTGGATGTTCTATTCACTTTGACCTTTCAACTGATACACTTTCATTTGGGTGGCATGTCCTTTATCCTTTTGCCGTGCTTTTCAATCTTACTGTAGACTTTTACATTTTGACTATGTATTTCTATAGTAAATCATTTAATTTCTCCCATGTTTCAACATCTGGTAATTGGATATCTATCATCTTCCTGTAAATCTCATCTTCCTCCGTGTACTTGGTAAAAGTAGGCTTATTTACAAAAAGGTGTTTTACCTCATGCTGGAGGTAAAACAAGTTCTCAAAAGTTTGGAATAGGACCTTGCTAGTCGGCATTCCTTTCATAGATGAAGTGTTCACTTGATCTTTGGCCACTTCCCTGATTTTTCTGTTGTAGTCCTCCTGGGTCATTAACTTTTCGTTTATTACCAAGGGATTGGGTAGACCCTTTTGCCTCAAAACTTCAAACTTAACCATGAATCTCTCTATAGCCAGTTGCATGGTTTGGCACTTATCTTCAAGGTTTAACATTAAATTCCTCTTGGTGAGGACCCTTTTCACTTCTAATATTGTACATGTCCTATCAGGTATCTCAAATTCTTGCAATTAATACTTGTTTTTGGAGTTGAGGAAGTGAATGATCCTTGTAGCTTCCTCTGGCATGGCTCCCAGGTCTGCTTTTACTCTCTGTATGGCTTCTGTAGCCCGTTTTATTAAGTCAATCTGCTCAAAAATTACTTGGATGGATGGCCAAATATCATTGACAGAGAATGATATTGGCCCACAATTGTTCCTTAGCCTGTCCAAGGGGTTCCTTCAAAGTTAATTCCATCTCCAAGTTTTTTATTCTTTCATTCATGCTGGTGGCTTTCTGCACTTCTTCCTTGTGCATAATCTCGGCAAGCTCGTAGTCAGTCTCTGGATTGGCCACCTTTTCCTTGAGCTTGTTCATTTCAGTGGTCTGAATGGACATGTCTTCCATTGCCTTGACCAATCTGCTTGCCTCATCACCTGTTGACCATGTTGCTGTTGTAGAAGCTGGCAGTGTTGTAGCCATTTGCGTTGTAGGAGCTAATGATGCGACCAAAGTGGAAGGTACTGTAGTAGTAACTGTTGGGATAACAGTGGCAGGGCAGTCTCCATACTAGATTGTTTCACCTGTATCAAGCTATCTAACTCTTTTTCAATTTCCTTTAGTTGATCATTCAATTGTAGCACCAGGTCCATCATCTCCTCCTGATGTGTTTGGCTCTCCAAGACCTCTTTTGTCTGTGGGTGCTCTAAATGAGGAAGCTTTAATTGTCTTTTAAGAGCTGCAATGTCCTCATTCTTCTTCTTGATCAATTTCTTAGCAGCTTTGATGTCATTGGGATCATGCCCCAGCTCAATTACCAAGTCCTCCAATGACTTGATCCTATTGTCCTTGGCCTGTGAGGAGGCCTTTTACAATTTATACTGGGTTGTAACATTGTCTAATGAATTCTACAGCTTGTGTGCACCCATGGCCTTTCCTGTCAAGGTGGAGTAGATCGTCTCTCCAACCTGTTTATGAAATTCTATGTGGTCAATGGGATGAACATCCCTAGCCAACACTTCGAAATCAATTTTTCTGTAGTCAACAGATGTTTTTGGCTACTGAACAGTAGGTTGCATAAAGGACACCTGAATTTTGTCTGCCTTGATGTCAAAAGTTGACATCAATCTGCTCTAATTGGCTAGTGTGTGCTTGAAGTATTGGGCATATGTTTCAGCCTTCAACTTCTCATTTCTCATCTTGATCTCCTTGTACCTGTCCTTAATATCTTTTTCCTTATCTACTGGCCTGGTGAAAGAAGAAACCTCAACACTGAGTTGTCTCTCAATCAGTTGAGTGTTAGAGGTTGATGGTTGTTGTGTTTCTCCTGAAGCAACTATGCCTTTGCTTCTTTCCACCATTGTTTCAGTGTCAGTGATTTCCACTTATTCAATGGTTTCCTCCTGTTTCGTCATAGGATTCAGCTTGGGCCTTTTTCTGAGCTCAAAATACTCATCTATGGTCTCCATATCAGAACTGGAACCCTCCTCCCCGTTTCTCTTTGGATTTCTCTCCTCATTTGCTGGGGTCTATAAAACAGGAGGATTATTAATGGGTTCCCTTAGTTCTGGAACCTGCAGGAAAGAACTTTGATCAATTTGTTTCTCAACGTCAATCAATGTATTTTCTACATCCACTACTGTGTTATCCATGTCAATTAATGTATTTTCCAACCATTCTGATTAGTTGGTAAACCTCTCAATATCAGGGGTGGGATGGTGGATGAAACGTCCCAATTTGACCTTGATTCTCAACTTATTTATGACCCCACGAGGGTCATACTGCCACATGAAGCTGCTCCTAAATTTCATTTCCTGCAATATCTTATCAGCCTCTGGTCCAGCCTCTCTATTATTGCAAATGAAGGGGCCCAATTGATTTTTCATTTTAAACTGGGTTTTCTTCCTAGCTGCTAGGAAGTTGACTTCATCAGAAGGATTAGCGAACATGCAGCTGACCTAAGACATGGGAGAACCAAGTCTTCAGCACTAGCAGAGCATGTGGATAAGACCAAGCATCACGTTTGTATTGAGGAGGCTAAGGTTGTTGCCAAAGTTTCCCAGTTCCACCATCGTAAACTCAGGGAAGCTATTGAGATCGAAAGAAGGCCTAACAATCTCAATAGAGATGACGGCTGGAAGATCAGTAGATGTTGGATCCCTGCCCTTTCATCTTAGTCTCCCCCCGCCCCCCCCCTCTTTCGTCGTTCCCCTGGAGCCTTCCTATCTCCTTGGGTTTGTCCTTCTTGCTCTGGACTCTTTCCAGTCCTTCTCCTGTTTTTTTTTTTTTTTTTGTCGCTCCTTTTTCCCTTATCAATATTGGTATTTATTATCATAACTAATATTTATTTACTTAGTTTTTTTTTTTGACTATTTATTTATTTATATATATTTTAATTAATTAAATAATTTATCTATTAACGAATATATATTAGTATTATTATTATTATCTATTGTTTTATTTTTATATTATTTATAATTTATTTATTTATTAGCAAATATATATTAGTATTATTATCATTTTTACTTTCTTATTATTATTTATTTTGTTATTTTTATCGTAACTAATTTATATATATTATTATTATTTTTAATTTTATATATTATTATTTAATCTATTTATTATTCCTTTTTCAACTATCTTTTACCTTAATAACCTAATAACTTATATATATATATATATATATATCAATTAATAATTTAAATAAATAAATTAAAATAAAGTTGTTTAAAACTAACCATTAAAAAGTATTTTATTTATCTATATATTTTACCTAATTTAGCTTATTTCCATAAATAATAATAATAATAATATTAAATTAATAAATAATAATTTGACTACTAATATTAATAATATATTAATATCAAATATAATTATATTTAATAAATAATTTAATTAAACAAAAAATTACTTATATTATTAATATATAATATTAAATAATTAAATTAAATTAAATAGATTACCTTTTCTAACTAACCATTTAAATTATTTATTTTTTAACCTTAACTTTATGATTTTAATTGAAATATATATATATATAAATTACTTTTTAGGTTAAATTTTTCTCATCTTTAACAACATATTATTTTATATATATATGGTTTATATTAAGAATAATTATTAAATAATTTAATTAAATAAGTAAACTAACCACTAAAAGTATTTTTAATCCTAACTTTTATCTTAATAACCTAATATTATAACTTTAATATATATATATATATATATATAGATATATATATTAATTAATTTTTAAAACTAACCATTAAAAATATTTTATGTATTAATATTATAAATAATAATAATATTAAATTAATGAATAATAATTTGACCTGGGTCCGAAGGTCAAAATTAGCCGTTGGAGTCTCTGCTCATACTATTTAACTTGCTAAGCTGGATCTGTTTCTTCAACTTGTTTTGACGATGAACCACACTGGTTGGTTCGAAACGCGTCAACAAAGGTCTTTCTATATGTGATTTATGCCGAAGCTCTTCTTATAACTGTTATGGATCACAGAAGTCTCAATTCAACAATTGATGATCTGCCTAAAATATTCCAATGTAAATATCCTCATGTGGAGGTATTTGGGCAGTTTGTAAGGGGCAACTTGGCATCCATAAATTCTAAGCTCTGTGTGGTTCTGGTCCAGATACCAGTCTCCCACCTTGTTGTTCTTGGCCAATTGTAACACCCTTTTGATTTCTTGGTTGATTCTGGGCTGAGGGCTACTGGTCAGCATGTTCATGACTGGATGGACAAATGAATAGATGAAGTCCTTATAGGTGAATGCAATGGAGTATTTTCCTTGTTGTTCTTGGCCAACTGTAACACCCTTTTGATTTCTTGGCTGATTCTGGGCTGAGGGCTATTGGTCAGCATGTTCATGACTGGATGGACAAATGAATAGATGAAGTCCTTATAGGTGAATGCAATGGAGTATTTTTGGATCAAGGGTGTCCAATAAACAACTAATCTCTGGTTTCCCTTAGTATCCAACTTCTGGATGCTGACAGGGAATTTATCTGATTTATAATATAAAAACATATGAAATAATACTGAAGAGTACTTACAAACTCTCTCAGTTGGGAGTCTTGTGAACTGTTCATGCATCCTGTCTGCAATGAATTGAGCATAGTTGTACATGACAGCAAGAGGCTTGCCTGGGGTAAAGATGGACAGAAAGGCCAGGATAACCTCATCCACATGCTCATCTGAGGTATATCCTAAGATACAAGAGAGCATGGTAATAATCTGTCTGCCTCTCTCTGAAAAAATAGTGGCAGCATAAGGTGGACTATCTATGGGAGTATGGCGGTCTTCTATGATGAAAGTCTGGAAAATTTGTGCTAGTTTAGCCAGGTTTGTTTGACATACAAGTCTAGAAAGTCACTAATAAACAATGGGGTCTCACTAGGGCTTGGTTGGACCTGCAGCGTTTGGTTAAGAAAATTTGTAGTGATGGTAAATAGCAGCTACTGGTTAGGGGCAACAATAGCTCTTTGGCTAGGAATATAGCAAGCGTGATAGAAATGGATGATATCTGGGAAAGGGTGCACTTCTGGAAACAAATATTTGGGTAAATTAGATTCCCAAAGGTGGATTTCATCATTCTAGTTTAGGAATTTGTCCTTACTCCAACAGTGGAGCTTTAGAAGGTAAGCTGGTGAAGCAATACCTTTTATTTGAAAATCCTTGTCTGCTAATGGTAGGTGGTCAATATCCAAGTGAGGGGTTGACAAAGGTCTCACGTCTAGAGAGGTCTGGGAAGCCATATTTAGGAGTAGGGGTATGAATTAGGCTTGTAGTGGCTGTAGAAGTAAGGTTTGGAAGCCCTCGAATAGTGGGTTGGTATTTACAATCTGTAAACAAAGGATTTGGGGTATACAAGTAAATTACTCTTCAATTTAGGCAAATATATTTTGAATTAATTAATCTTTCAATTTGACTGTACGCTTTCAATCTAAAGGGTCGTTCTGGTTTTCCCAAGAATACCTAGAATTTGGTGGTATGGCTTGCAAACTGAGTTCAATGGTGAATTCAGAGGGTACGATGGCTTCAACTGTGAACTGGCTACTCAAATTGGGTGTCCAGAACTTTTTCAAGCGATAGACGATGGTCAATTTTGGTCACAAAGGTTCAGGGTGTCGTAGAATGGCTCGAGCAGTAGTTACTGTGAAAACAAGCAAAAAGAGTGAATTGGGGTTTTTTCGGCCTTTTAACGGGTAACAGTTACATTTTGGTGTGGAAAATACAAATGAATAGTGGGCGGTTTTTGGTCTAGGTAGGGAGGTGGTTTTTTGGGCCATCACACCGCTTTTGGAGGGCAAGCGTATTTTTTCGCGAGCACGCGATCTACCCTGGGGCCGCCACGTAGCAGAAAAGCGCCCAGGCAAAACTGCGAATTTCGCGTGTTCTCGTGCTGCTATCGGTCGGACGATGAACATGCGCGATATGGATGCGCATCGTCGGATCTGGGGGTAGGAGATCAGACGACTGTCGCATGGTCAAGATGCACATAGGGAATAGGGGCCAGGATTTGCGGGGACTGGGATTTAATTACAAATAATTGTAATTAAGTAATAAATAAGGTAGGGAGATTAAAATATAAGCAGCGGGTTTAATGGAGTGGGACCAAGGGTTATTATGGCGGGGTTTTTTAATTGCACCAAGGATTGGTGGGTTAAAAGGGTTTGTCAGGGAAATATGAAGTAGGGAGTTAATTAAATAATATGGGGGGATAAAAACTTAGGATAAGGGGGTTTTTATGGGTTTTGAAGGGAAATAGGGAAATTAATAAGGGGGGGAAGGTAATATTTGCAATAGGAAATGGTTTTTACAATAGGGAAAGGGGGTTGTGGATGGGGAAATGATTTTTGAAGGGTATTTACTAGGGAAATGTGTGAAACTAAGGGGTAAAGGTCAGAATGAGAGGTAAAAGAGTATTTTATAAGGAATAATGGGGGAATGGAGAAATTAGTAAGTAAGTATGTGGAGGTGAAATGAAATGAGGGGAAATTAATCAAACAAGCTTGTGAATATCTTTTCACTCTCATAAATGCTCTTGCACATGAAACATAGGATTAAGCATGATAAATGTGCTTTTGACTCAGCAACTTTGTGCATCTACAACCTTTCTTCTACCTGCTCTGTATTTATCCTAACATTTTTTCTTCACTTTATTGGGTGCATTGAGCTTGCTGACCATTTATTTCCTTTTCTTTTTACAAGCAAACTATCTAATTATAACCTTGTAAATTCCAATGGATCAGATTAAGCTGATGAGCTAATTTTTATTCTCTACCTAACTACTAATTTGCCAAGGTTAAACAATTTGGCTAGATATTTATTCTCTATCTATCAACATAAAATTTAAATGGGTCAAGATTAAGTTGTTTGACCATCATGGATTGTGGCATTTCTAACAAGCTGCACACAACCTTATTTTGCATAGTAAAGTAAAAATAGTGGCATTTGAATTTGCACACTTTCCTGATCTGTTTTATTTCTTTTTGGGGTTCATATTTTTCACTTTTTCTCTTTCTTTTTGTCCTTTGATTATTCTTTTAGGACATACTCTCTTTACATTTTTTAATTTTTAATATGGAAAACATTTTGCAGAAAGAAAAAGTATGTACAATATTACAAGAATAGCCATAGCCAATTCAAAATTATGAATCCTATTATTATAGGACCCTAATAGGTGGTACATTAGATTGAAATTGCAGTTGTTGTTGTTATTCAGATAATTGATTTTGCATGGGAGACTTCCTAGGGAATAGTCTCCAAACCATTCCTGAGGCCATGGGGATATTTGAATTGAGGAAGAGGGCCGAGGAGAGGGTCATTGTGGCCAAAAGGTATGATATTCGCTTGGAGGAGGACTAAAAATTTTCCCTGAAGCTGTAGGATCGTAAACATGTTGAGGAAAATAAACATTAGTCCAAATATCAAATGATGGTAGGTTTTGATTTATGCATGGCGATTGATTCAATTCCTTACTTTTTTCCTTCAATACTTTTAATAATCCTTGCAGTGATCAACAACATTATGTTGAATGATTCTCCTAAAAAATTTTGCAAACTTTTAGGTTTCTAAGTGGACACTCTCTGAGGAAGAGTTTCTTCCTACATTTGGGGCATAAAATCAGTATTGGTTCTTTGATTTTAACCTACATTTGTTCTTCTTGCAAATCATCAAATTGTGAACTAAGAGAACAAACATCATTTTTAAAATTTTGAAGCGAAATATTAATTTATGCACTTGTAATTTCACCACTGGATGATTTTCGTATCTTAGTGGTAGCTTCAAACATTATCCTTGAACTCCTCATTAAAAGTTCTCTCCATATGCATCTTTCTTTTCTCAACAAGCTTTTACTATGTTTAATCATCACATGGATGAGTATATATAGGGAGGGTGGGGCATTCTTACAACACCCTAGAGATGGAAACCTTAAAAATGTGTAAGAAAGAAACAAGTCCAAAGAATTAACTCTAAGGGAAAAAAACTTGCAAGAAAAACTAGGTAAAGAGCAAACCAAACTGCAATAGGTTACCAAGGTCAATCCCCTAAGCACATCCCCCGCAATGACGCCAAAATGTTGGGTGCAGTATATGGTGGATTAATGGGCCAACAATTAATTTTCAATCCAGGGGTCTGTGGACTTCGAGGTGCAACACTAGAAATGCTAGAGAAGGACTTTAGGAACCTGCAAATCAAAACCTTAGACTACCTGCTCACACCTTGAGTTCATGCACCTATTTTAGTCCTACACTCAAAAGGAATCTATATTAAACACTCATCATGTAATCTACCAAAAATTGTAATCAAACCCTCGTTAATTGTAATTGAAATAGAAGTAAACCCTAACTATTAATCAATCTGGAAAACATGAGAAAATGTCAAGCAAATGAAAAGACTTCCTTTTCAACTACAAAACAAAAACATGTAAATTCCAGACAATCCAAGCTCTGCTAATACCAAACAGGTTTCTCAACTCAAAATAAAACCTTTATTCAAGTTCCTGTACTAAATCCTTTTTCTTATCAATTCTGTGTGCAAGCAAGAGAATCGAAATCACACCACTTTATGTATAAACAAAAAACTAAAAGCATGGTTTGAATCTATTCCTAGTGTTTATCAAGGAAATACAAATGTATTGGCTAAATAAGTAATCATTGTGTGCATAAAGAAAGAAAATACTCACTCTAATTTAATGTTTCCTCACACCTAAAAACACATTCAACCAAGGATCTACCTTAATCAAACTTGCAGATAGGAAACTATGATAACGACACTCATGCAAAAATGAGATTTTGAAGACAAAGTATTTAATGGATGTAAAGAAGAAAATCCAACAAGTATTTATCGAGACAGGGCTATAAATTTATGACTTAAAAATATTAAATTATTTCTCTATCAGCAACTATTCTTGCACTCAACGTATATCAACATTACAAGTGCATGTTCTCATAGATATAAGTTGTTGTTCAAATTACTAAATACACATATTTCATAAATTGAATCGACTATATTGATCAAATAACCATATAAAACCAAAGGAGCATACTTTGTTATAAATTAGCCAATCATGAACCAAATGATAATTTTGGCCTACAACTATCTTAAGCAAAAATTCCAAATCACCTTCTAGTTTTTAGGTAACTAGGGTTATTAATATAACAATATTCAGATCAAATACTTACAAATCAAATCCCGACACAAGTCAGATTCAACAAAGCTATTAATTCATTCAGGAATAACTGAAAGTCTTTTTATATTTCTTATAATCCCGGGTTATAATACAAGCAACAAAGTTTGCATGGTTCATAAGTTAGACGCACTTTGTGTGGTGGCAGGAGATTTTAGAAGTTTGAAGGAACTCCACTCTTATATCAACAATACTTCAAAAATTATGGATCTAATTCACACTTTAAGATATTTCTATAGCCACGCCTCATAATACATCAGATCTATAATCAAATTGTAACTTTATCATCATAGCAATACTAGATCGATCATCTCTCAAGCTTAGAACATAGTAATTTCGAGTTTATAATTATTTTATCTCCATGACCCAATATATGTAATGTTTCAGTGATTCACATAGTCAAATAAATAAAGTGATTAAAAAGAAACTCACACTTATAATACCAAGTTTCTGGATCCAAATACCAAGCGATCAAAATCAAAGTGTTGAGTGAATATGGAGAAAATAGAGTTTAAGGAAATGACAAACACAATTTTGATAAGTTAAATAACCCACATAGTTGATATGCCAAGATTGTAAATAAGATGCACACCAATCCTAGATCTACGAACCACATAAGCAATATACAAACAGGGGGGTGTTGAGATGATATGGTGGGCCCCACCAATCCATCTCGCACCCTTGCATAAAAATTAAAGTTACCGAACTACAATGATTATAGAATACATAAGAGTTAAAGAGAGGAACCTGTCATTAGAATCCTTTCATTAAAATTATGTTAGTCTTTTACATCAACAACCATATACTCAAGATCCAAACCAACAAAACAAGGCTATAATGACATCCTCCTATTTTAGCATAGACCATGGATGGTCTTTTTATACAAGTTAAATTACGAATTTAGGTTGTAACAGTCCATTTTTTCAAATCTGTGCATGATTAAAAAATATGGAAATTTGTGTTAAAATCTTCTCCAAATAACCCTTTGTATCTCCTATACCATAACAAAATTTGGACAACGATCCGAGTTTTACTCAATTTCCTATATTGGGAGAAAAACCCATGTTCTAGAATTTTGATATTCACCCTCATATGCATTTAAATCAAGGAGGAAGTTGGCAGTTCGCAAACTTGTGCGAATTTGGGGCTGAAGCATTAATTATTCCCTAAAAATCAATCGATACGACCTGGGTGCATTTTAACTCATGTGGAAGCATGAAAACATCATTACGAACATAAACCATGTCTTGGTTTTCTCCTAGAAGTGCGTTAATAGGTCAAGTCGCAAATTAGTGCAGAAAATTTGTTGCACATAGAAGTTGGTTGACCAATTGTTTGTTCGTAACTCCATATGACATGCCAAAGATGTGCAAAGTGTTGAAGACAACATGCACATTCTTTTCTTAGTGCGGGAATCCTCAAGCGTGCAAGGTCATGGTACAAAATTAAGGTTGAAGGATAATGTTGCATAAAGAAGAAGAAAACATCCATAACTAGTGATGATATTATATAAATACTCTTAAATCATTGAACACAAAGGAAATTTATTAATCTACCTCTTCATGCTTATGTTAAAGAGAATTAGCCCAAGAATGTGCAAAATGATGGCAATAACTATGAGAACTAAGTAAAAATATGAGGGAAAAAGATGTACTAAATATGACAAAATGGAGGCCTGACACAATACACATGTACTTTTGAATGAGCAAGTATGCCTTGTGAACATTCAATTATAAAATGTATCCAGGTTCTCTGACTAGAAGGGAAGAGAAAATGAGCCTTTAGAAGAAAAGTTTTAGTACTATTCCAATAAAGATGCACGTGCATACATATGAAAGAATCATTAACTGTCTAATGAAGTAGTTCACATGGACATAACGGTTAGTAAAACAATTACAACAAACATTCAACAAGATGAGCTCCAAATCCAATGAAATAGTTTGGTTCCCTAGGACATATGAACAACACACATACCACAAACATATAGAGAATAGTCTTATTACATTCACGATATATGCATGAAAGTGTGTTGGCTCAATGAGCATCGAATATTAAGTGAAAGTTCCAAGATACATTGATACAACGAGACACCACTAGCCCCAATAGTGGATCCTTAAGCCACTACTTTCTCTCCAAAAGAACAATATTTCTCTATAATTCCTAGGTGGAGAAGCCAAGGTGAAAAGTTCCTTGCTTGAGTAATGAGGCTTCTTTTATAACAAGAGGAATGACCTTTCATATTCCTCATGACTCTTGGACTTCTAATGTGACCTTTTGACTTCCATGAGACTTTTGGACATTTCCTAATGACTCTTTTGCCCATATATAACTCTTGGACTTCCACATATTTACATTTAGAATATTTTACAAAATTACATCATCATGTGACGACAACATGACAAGTCATAGGCAATGATGGCTTGGACCAATAGTGACTTGTAACATGGAGTTATTTGAGAAGTGACGACATTGCCACTATATCTTCGATACTTGTAACAAATTTTGCATTGTGATTTCCATCTACCCTCCAAAGGGTTTCTTGAGATTATGGGGTCTTCATGAGTCACTTTGATCATCAAAATCAATTGTTATTCCAGCTGTCGCAACATGGTACCTTTGTGCCTTTTGTCTTCAATATGCTTCCTTGGGAAACCTTTCTTAACATATCTCCTCACACATCTTTGCCATGCTTTATTTGACACCTGCAAATGAATATCACTCATGAAAAGCAAACATTAGCTCAAAAATCTCCTACTCTATTATGTTTCATGCAATTATTTTTTATTTATTGTGGCTCAACAATGTGCAAGGGAAGAGAGAGAGAGATTTTTTGAGTGCAGGGCGCACTTGCAAGAAACAGAGGAGGATTTTACTATTCACTAAGGTTGCATCATGCATTATTCCGGAGAAGGAGGAGGCTTGGTGGGCGCAGGGCACACTTGCAAGGGGTAAGACAACATGAGTGTTCACCAGAAATGTGCCATGCACTTGGGAGGAAGGTCAGGGCCACAAGGAGGGTGTAGGGCACACTTACAAGGCACAAGGGAAGGCATAAATGCCCACTAAAAGTGTGCAGTTCACTCAACTATGAGACATAAGCTTGACTGGCACAGGGCGTAGAGATAAGCATGAGGAAGGAGGGTCTACTGACGAGAAATGAGTTGTGCGTTGGGAGGGAGAGAAAGGACTCATTTGGGCATAGGGAACAATTCTAAATGACAAGGATGGTCTCCACTAGGCCCTATAAGTGTGTTGTACACTCTTCCTAACCTAGAGGGCAAGCTTGCAAAGTCAGAAAAAAAGTCTAAATTTGGAAGGGTGAAACATGGAAAAACACATTGAGTTAGGACCAAGATCATGCATAACACATATCAACTCACCAGTAAAACTTAGACAGGATCCAAGACTAAGAAATATACATAAAAATGCCAGTTCACAAACATTATTCAAGTGAAACAACCCAAGTATGTGCGATTGCGACACATAAATGTCGTTTTGTGGCTAGAAAGTGTATTGTGACTCCAAAGTACGTTGTAATTATTCTTGATGATCTGACGACACTTAAGAAGGATCATGAACACTTGTGACATGTGTAGAAACATGAAACGACATTTGACGACCAAAAGCAACACTTCACATGATAAAAGGTAGGCTCCAAAATTTGAATATAGCAAAATTTTGGAGGGTGCTGTAGCAGCGACAACAAGATCCAAGCAGGTGATAAGAACACTGCCTTCTTTCAAAATCAAACAAAGGGTAGAAGAAATAAAAATAGTGTTAATTCAATCTATGGCGATGGGAATGTGCTCATCGAAGGTCCAAAAGTTATCAAACATGAAGCATATATGCACTTCAACATACTTATGACAACATATCCTAAACTGGCGAATATGGAGAAACTTCTGAGAATGATCCCAAAAGAAGTAACAGGCGAATCTAATGTTTATCCAACCAAGCCAGTGGACAAAGAAGAAAGGTAATGAGAAATATGGAGTCTGCACCCTGACAAAGCGCTAGGTCCAGATGGATTCACCATCTCCTTCTACCCATTTTATTGGGAGCTCATAAAAAAATATATCCTTAAAATGATCCATCGGGCACAACATAAATTCAAAGTTGCAGATAAAACCAAGTCAAATTTTCTTGGATTAATTCCCAAAGAAACCATAACCTCCTTGTTCAACTTATTTCAACCTATTTCATTATGTAATTTTTCTTACAAAATCCTCGCAAACCGACTCAATATCCTCTTCCCCCGTCTAATCTTTGAAAACCAGGGCGGTTTCATTTAGAAAAGACATATAATGGACGATATCCTCTTAGTCCATGAAGTAATTCACTCAAGTCTTTCTAGAGGAAAGAAAGACTACATCGTTAATCTCAACATGGCCAACACCTTTGACAGGATAAGGCTCTCCTTCCTCTTTGTTGTTTTAAAAAAGTTTTAGTTGTGCTAACAAATTAGTTTTATGGAGTCTTTCTAGTCCTACTCACATACATTGATTCTTTTGATTTATTTTATTCTATCTTTCTCTGGGAGACTTGGCAATCCTCGCTGATAATTTACCTCTCATGTAGCTTTGTCCTTGGCTCTAGGTATCCACCATGCAATAGTGGTAAGCCAAATTATAATGTAGGGTAGCATAATATGAAGCAAGCGAGATCTCTTGCACTTTAAAGAGAGAAGAATCATTGACTCTCTTATCTATTAATATCTGAAAGATAGTAGCCGATAAGGCGTTGAGACAAAACACTATAGCTAGAAGACTATGATAAAGGATTTGGGAGCAATGGTGCTCTTAAGTGAAGAAGAGCATGGAAGGCACCCTAATTAAATTCCAACTAAGGTTGGTGGTGTGGAAGAAAGTGGGTGAAGCTCTTATAAGAGAATTGAGAAAAAGTGCAATAGCCTAAGGGAACAAAGAAGCTTGGAGGGTTCCGAAGGGGAGAATTAGTGATACCAAAAGGCCAAGTCTAGGAAAGTAGACCTTGGTGAGGTATTTTGTAACAAGGTGAAACATAATTGTTACTATAGAGGCTTACTTATAGCTTATGGTTGAGCATGGGAAAGCTCATAGAGAAGGAGAGAGAGATGTTGAAGAATGTAACTAGTGTCGATCTTCATAATTCTACTTAAGTCATGATGTAATATATTTGTTAATTTTTATTTGATTTGCTTTTACTTATTAAAGCATGAGTTTCATGCTTGGGTCAATGGTCAATAGGTCATAGCACACATTGAGTACTCTAGGATTCTTGTCAAAAGTTATTTAAAAGACCCATCTTCGTCTCCTTAATGTCAAGAAAGAAAAAATATTTTTAGGTGTCTACCCTCCACTAAGTCAACCTCCTCTCAAGTCGGCCTCAATCTCATCAAGTCAGCCTCTTCAACAAATGTACAAGTTGGCCTCTCCAACAGTTTACAAGTCAGCTTATTATTGATGCTCCAACAACTATATAAAGGATCGAATTTGACCTATTGGAGGACGCTCGTTACATGTATTGAATCTGCAGTTTTGGATTGTGGAAAGCTATAGAAAAGGAGAATGATGTCTTTCATGATATGAAGTTAAATAGTTGACATTCCTTGTGTGATCTTGAAGCTCGATACATGGGACGAAATGAAGAAGAATGAGTTGCGGTAATTTCAAGAAAGAAGAAGATGAGAATTTGAATGACTACATGTGTTAAGGGTTGACTTAGTGGGTGGAATGAGTCTATTTCTTTGGTCAAAGGTTAGGTATGTCTCAATGTGATTTGAATCTACAGAAGGAAGGTTATTAACTGGGTTTTTCTTCTACCTAGGGGTTTTACCTTGGTCGAGCGCTTATATCTTGTGTTTTTGGCAATTGCCTTGATGATAGTAATAACAATAAGTAAGAAGAATAAACAATTAATCACAAGTAATTGTCAAGTAATGGAGAAATCAAATTAGACAAGAAACTCTTTTAATGTTGCCCTCGATTTGTCAACATGGTATCAGAGATAAGGATTA
The DNA here is from genome assembly GCA_031772625.1 of Pinus tabuliformis. Lineage (NCBI taxonomy): Eukaryota > Viridiplantae > Streptophyta > Pinopsida > Pinales > Pinaceae > Pinus > Pinus tabuliformis. The sequence goes on along the minus strand of CM062818.1, from coordinate 573,667,014 downwards.
AAATATTGAGGTAGCTAAACGATCACAATTGAAAGGAAGTAGGGAACTAAGGAATTTACTCTAACTGAATTCTCTAGAGGAAAAATGGAGCCAAAAAGGATACATTTTTTCTGGGTTGTAATACTTTTGTTACAAGACTGAAAATATGGGTTTATTCTTTGTGGTTAGGCCACATTTCTAAGTTAGGAGAGCAAAGGAATATGAAGCACTGTCTTTGAGAGCCGAAATACTAGGCTACAAGCCTAATCTAGGCCGAATTTCTAAAAGGGAAGAACGAAGCCTTGTGCTTTAAGCTTAGGGACTGAGCTCACCTCAGAGGTCCGAAATTTGAGGTTTTATGCATCATTAGAAAGGTATTCCCTATCTCCAACAAAATATTCTACTTAAAAGAAGCCAATGTCAAATTATATAAAAGCACTTCAGAAGTTACAATCGTCACTAAAATCAATGAAGTAAAAATCTCTATGATCTGAATTAATTGAGAACCGATACACATGAGAAGACAAAATTTCTATTTCAAAATCCTGGGCATAAGAATTAGGATTACTTGTCCAAGACCAAACCACTTATGGTATTTAGGAATATATGTCTCAAAACTAAAGTCTCCATATGAAAGTCGAGACACCTGAAATGAAGGCTACAGATCTGTGAACTATATATGTAAGAAATATGAACCTAAACAAAGTTGTAGTAGTCGTCTTCTTAGTGATCATTCAAGCCCCTTTATTTACATCGTCTAAAGAAGTTTTGTTTGAGCATGCCGAGAATCATATACTATTAACAGTTGGTGAAGCTCGAAGTTTGAATATTAGTCTACATCTCTTGGAAAAGCAATATTCATCAAATACAAGTATTGTTATCATTTCTTTTATATGTTTTAGTCCTCTAAGCTTATGTTTTTCAGATTGCAAGAAAAATCCACAAAATTCATTTATAATGGCAATCCTTCTATGGTAAAAGACAAGGTATGAAACCTGAAGGTATGTATAATGTTAATTTGGATTTATCTACTTAAATATATGACACCATCATTTTTTTGCTTTCTCTCATCTAGAGCTTATCAGATATATAATTCCTTGGCAAAAATGAGATTGATTAATATCGAAATTGTTTTTAGAACTAGCTAGGGTTTGTATTCTAAATCCTTAGGAATTTACTTTCTAAAAGGTAATGAAAATAATCTAGATAAATACCATGTTATTGTACTTGTATATTTTGGTATTGCTTGTCGACAATATTGCAAGTATAATAATCAAATTGGATCTTTGGACAAAAGATGACTCATAATGAAACATGAAAAAGGTTGTCATAATGAGAGGGAGCTTGCGATAAGGATTATGGCTTGATACAAAAGGAGATTTATTGCAGAAATAACTCTTCAATAAAGAAACCCTACAAGGTTTGTAAAGAAGGAAAGGTATGTAAAAAGTCTTCTTCATTGAAAGTATGATCATTTTAAATTTTTTGTTTGGTATTACTAACCCTTTCATGTCTAGGTTTTCGAATCATAAGGATTTTTGTTAGGGTAATTAATCTCTTGATTAAATCTACCCTCATTATATTATCATTTGATCATTCTTATGGAACCCTAAAAGGTTCACTATAAAAACCATAACCTAAGGGTATGCCAATATTTATGAAACACTAGTCTACTTAGGGTTATTGATGAAGTTTAGAAATCATATTATTTTTGTGTTTAGGGATTTTGGTATTGTTATGATGAAACCCTAGCCCTTTAGGGTTTACTGGTAATGTCTTGTATTGTAGCCCTAGATATTCAGGGTTTGATAAATTAGGGTTTATAAGTAAAACCCTTGTATTAGCTAAGATGAGGTTCTAGGAATGAAAACCTAGGTGTATATTTATTTGTATGATCGAAACCCTAACCTAAATAAAATTGTTGTATTGATGTTTGTGTCATTCGGTTTACCTAGTAGATAGTATTACAAAAGCAAAGGCATGATTATGAAATCCTAGGTATGTATATGCATGTATGATGACCTAATTGTTGATGCTCATAGTTTTTGAATCATAGAAAACCTAGTAGAAGATTGATATTCAAGGATATGATGATATTGTTTTAGTTCTGATGATAAAATCTAGGGTTTGTAACAAACGCTAGCAGAATCTAACATGTATAGTAAAATTGTTGAATTACTGATATTTAAGGCTTTGTATCTTGAAGATGGAATCTAGGGTTTGCAATGAATCATAGTAGATTCTATCATATATCTCTGAAAGTAATATTGAGGCCCTAGATATAATGAGATTGATATCTTGATTGAGTTGCTGATGTAGTCTAGGGTTTATGACAAAACCCTAGCAAGAAGTTGAAGTCTAGAAAATAAAAAAATATGACCCTTGTTGATTATGAACCTAACTAGGTTTAGGTGTTTGGCGTCTAAAGTCTAAATGCTTCCTTTATAATAATGTGAATTTGATATAGTTAACTTCACGCTTCTGTATGTTTGTATTTGGTTGTACTTGCTATTAAAATTTTGCAGGTATATAATTTTCAAGATGATGAAGATGTTCATATAAGCATGATTAAGGAAGTTATATATCAAGATAACTTTGATGTCATAAGAAGGAATGAATCCACTGAAAGTTCTTTGATGTTGTAGAAGAAGGAAGTGGTTGATCTCCCTAAGTTAAGAGGGAGCTTGGATAGAAGAAAGAGTATATCTCCCCAAGGACATATTATGACAGTGAATACCTTGAAGTACTACAAATGAATAAAGTTGCAAACAAATACGTGTGAAGTATTAAGGTTGTAGTTGGTGTTGCTGAAGAATTAAAGGAAGAAGAAAACTTCCGACAAGATGTAGTTAGACAATTTGGTGATGATATAAGTAGAATCTCGATGATTAAGGGGCTCGAAGGTTTTTGTTTACTTATATTTGAAATTTTATTGTTGATTAGGGTTTGTGTTTATACAGGTAAATCTCTCCATAAAAAGGTTTAACACTTTGGAAGCATGCTTGGACAAATGGATAAATCTAGTTTGATAGGGAGAGTTGAAGCATATAATGGTGGATGCTTGGGAGTACATCTGGTCGACATATGTGTTGATGTCTAGATCTTGAAGGGGGAGGGTGGTGCTGGTCTTGGAGCTTTGACCTTGGATACACACCTAGATCCCTGTGTTGATGATTAGTAAGTAAGCCTAATGGTACCTAGACTGGTTGAAAACTTGAGTCCATCTTAGTACCACCCGGATAGATTACCCTAGTTAGGAATCTAATGTGCAACATTGAGTGTGCTAGAACTCTTCGTAGTTCATTTCATTTTGAGATCTTCCATGTACCTTCATATTTACATGATTATGAATACCTACCTAGTTAAGAGGGGGTGTTGAAGAATGTAACTTGTGTGGGTCTTCATAATTGTACTTAAGTCGTGATGTAATATATTTGTCAAAATATTTATTATTATTATGATTAATTTGACTTATTAAATCATGGGTTTCATGCTTGGGTCAATGGTCAATAAGTCATAACACCCACTGAGTACTCTAGGATTCATGTCAAAAGTCGTTTTTGTAAAAGACCCTTCTTGGGATCCTTAATGTCAAGAAATAAATTTATTTTTATGTGTCTATCCTCCACCAAGTCAACCTACTCTCAAGTTAGCCTCAATCTCATCAAGTTGGCCTCTTCAACAAATCTACAAATTGGCCTCTCCAACTATTTACAAGTTGACTTATTATTTATGCTCCAACAACTATATAAAGGATCAAATTTGACCTATTGAAGGACACTCGTTACGTATATTCAATCTGCAGTTTTGGATGGTGCGAAGATATAGAGAAGGATAATGAAGTATGTCATGGTATGAAGTTAAATTTTTGACGTTCCTTATGTCATCTTGAAGATGGATACAAGGCCGAAATTAAGAAGAATGAGTTTCAGGAATTGTAGGAAAGAAGAAGATGAGAATTTAAATGACTACATGTGTTAAGGGTTCACTTGGTGGATGGAATGAATCTATGTATTTGGTCAAAGGTTAGGTATGTCTCACTTTGATTTAAATCTACGAAAGGAAAAGTTATTGACTCGGTTCTTCCCCTACCTAGGGGTTTTTCCCTAGTTGAGCACCTATATCTCGTGTTTTTGTGTTTTTGGCGATTGTCTTGATGATAATAATAAAAATAAGTAAGTAAGAGGAAATTATTAATCACAAGTAATTGTCAAGTAATGGAGAAATCAAATTAGACAAGAAACTCTTATAATGTTTCCCTAGATTTCTCAACAAGAGATGACTATGAATAGTCATGCCAGGGGTTCAGGAAGAAGCCATCAGAAAATGCGCGATGAGAAATTTGAGAGAGAGATAGCTGAGTTGAAGGAACAACTTAGTGTGCTAATGGCGTTGCTATATGAAAGTAATGAAGAATAGAAATATGGTTGGATATTAGGGAAGAAAAAGGTGAAATGGCATGCTAAAGAATGGTTTGCAAGAAAGTTTAGGAAGAAGCTAAGGCACATGACAAGTGCTTGGTTGAAGGAAGAGGAACTCAGAGCAATTGAGTTTGAGGAAGAAGGAGTTCAATATTATGAACCATAATAAGGACATCTTCTTGGGGAAGATGATAATGATGATGTTGACGAAAGACTTCATGAGAGTCTGGTGGGTTGCTTAAGGAGTTTATAACAATATGAAGACCTAATAATAGAGATAACAAAGGAGGCTAGAGAGCCTTATGTTTTTAAAACTGATAATTTGTGTATAAATGTAGGTTTTGAAGATGTTGAAGATGAAGGGTAGTCAATATAAATTGTCATAAGGCTATAGGAAGAACGAAACCAAAATTGTGTTACAAGAGAAAGAAGGATAGGGTTGTCTTATAAAAGCAATCAGAGGGGACATCCTACACAATGGATAAATGCAACTATAGGAGAATGGTTCCAGGAACCTATTAGTGCGGAGAGAAATACAAAGCTGGCTTATGAATACAACCAAAAGAAGGATCAAAGAAATGATTAAGAGCAACATTTGGATTTAATACTCATGAAATGTGATAAAGAAATCAAGTTGTCGGAAAATTTGCTGAGAGAACCTGAATTAGAAGAAGAAATTACAACCTGTGATTATAAATGTACGTAATTACCTAATGGATAAAAGGTGCCCATAACATCTGAGGAGACATGATCAGATGAGAAGGAAAACTCATCTAGAGGTAGATTGAAAATATAGGAAATTCAAAGAGGGAAAGTTAAATAGGAAGGCAACCAAAAAATTTCAAAAATGAAACAACAATCTAAAGGCATGAAGAGAATCATAATTTGGCTTTGAGATGTTGCAAATAGTAAAGTATATGAGGTCCTTAAATGTTGTATGGAAAACTATAATATGAAGCCTTCCAAATGTGGGTTGGAAGTTTGGGGTGATCAATGGTGCATGATCACAGAACAATTATCACATAAGGAGAATGGTCACATAGTGGAAGCATTTGATTTGAAATTGAAAAAGAGTTTTATAACTCTTATGCAAGGGGATGTACTACAATAAATGAAGAGTAGCCGCAACAAGTTTAAGCCAAAGACAAAATCAGATGATGAAGTAGACAAGCTATGGATGCTCATAGAGAGGATGATTAAGTAGAGGTACAATAACATGAGAAGGACAACCAAAAACAAAACACAAATGAATGAAAGGATTTACATTAGCAAAGTAAGTGAATGATAATAGCACAAAATTTGGGATCTTAGAAGGTGTCAAGCAGCAACAACAACAAAACCACAAACCAATCAACCATGTGGACAAAAACAAAGTCAAGCTTGGGATCCCTAAAAGACTTCAATAGAGGAAAATGACTAGGAGCACATGAATATTTTTCCCCTTTGGAGTCTGATGTAGGAGCATAAACCCAAGTCAATCATTTGTTGCCTAGACTTAAGAGGTTTTGGAATTTCCTAAAGGGAGTGGATTCCCTCAATTAAAATTTGTATAAATTAGGATATTGAATTTTCTCATGTAAATACAAGTGTCCTACCTATAGAAGGAATCTATGATTGTTATGGAAGTAATTTTTCTTGGCCATGTGGCACATTCCAAAAGAAACAAGTAAGTAGGTTGAATTGTTATGTGATTTCTACAAAGGAAGATATATGTAGGAAATCAGTTAGGTGAAGTGGCATTAGCTTCTAGAAGAGGGATAAAGTAGAATTATGACATGATTGCTAGTTATAGCCCCCATGATGTAATTAGAGATATTTTGATTAGTTAAATGCGATGGCCCTCCTAAATAGGTAGAACATAAGGCCCATCTAACATATTCTAGGCACATAAAGGCTACATTAAACCTTCCTTTTTGCACTTAATAACACTTTCCTAGCTTAATGAGTTCTTAGGAGGGTCAAGGGGTTTTTTCATGCTTTATGTGCCTAACATGACTATTGTGTGGGATATTAAGGGGATTTTGCACAAATTTTGAGGACATTCAACAAGAGATAGTTGTGGGGCCTAATCCCTACTACAAAATACTTCCAACTTGGCTCACTAAGGATAATAAATACTCCTTCTTATTGTTGCATGGGGACCCAAGAAACATGATCCATATTTTTAGGGGTTTTGGAGGGAAATAAGTCCTCTCCTCAAGGAGCTTTCCCCCCACCCATTTTGTATAAATAGAGGGCTCGAGTAGGCCAACAAGAGCACTATGAGCAAGAGCATCATTGTATTGAGCACTAGAAAGTTTAGACTTCAAGTTCTGCAACTTTGCCATGTACAAGTAGTTCTTATGTTAATGTAAGTGATCTTTGATTTTAGTTATTAATCTAGCTTTGGCCTTAAGGGCCTTAAGATTCTTTAGGTTAGGGCCCACCCCAGGCGCTCAATATCCCACTTGTACCACTATTAATTGTGCATTTGTTTGTCTCTGCAACTTATTTTTGAATATTACTTTTATGCATGGTTATTTAGCTAGTTTTTGAACAATCCTCTTGCATAGTATCTAAGCTTTAGGTGATAACATTGGTAGTGGTTATGTTGTTCAAATAACATTCTTGTTTATGAATTTAAGCTCACTTTAATTGTTGTCCATCATTTACTATTTAATTGTCTATGCAGTCCCATGTCTTACAGTTATAACAAACGCTATAGTCACGTATCTTGTTGAATAGACGCTCCCACCATTGATGTGATGACTTGGACATGTGTGATTTATCATTTCCTAGCCCTTCTGATAGCTTCTTTCGCTTTCCAACCCTTCCTTTAACTTGTTTTTCTGCTCGCTAGACTATCTCTTGTAGAAGTTTGCAATTCACCTCTAAAACTCACCCATATTACAACGCTCTTGGAACCCTAAGAATGGAATTTAGAAGTAGAGAAACCAAGTAGACACATTTACTTAGGTTGTTGTAGAACTTCCTCTTTTAAACTAGATTTAGGTTTTATTATTTACAAGCTTTTACTTTGAGAGTGTGTTTTCTTTCCTTGGAAAATAGAATACATATGCTTTCATTTAATTATAGTTGAGATGGTTTGCCTTCTGTCATTGAAAATAACATAGTTTTGCTTGTTGTCTTTCATTTCCTTCAATTTAAGTCTTTCTTGTAGAATAGAATAGTTAGATTGGTCTTTGTGCAACCAGATTTCATCTTAGTACTTCCACTTACATAAAAGTAATTAAAGATAAGAAATAATGCATGTTGCACATATAGTGTCGACCCCTCTTAAGTTTCTACTAACCTCGTGCTAAGAATTAAAGTTAAGACCCTTACAAGTTTCAACATTGTTGTTGCAATATTGAAGACCATCACTTTTTGGCGTCATTTCCTAGGAGGTGTTAAAGTATGTACTGTCTTTTTCCTTAGTTGATCTGCTCTTCCTTTCATTTTATCTCCTACAAAAAAAAAACAAAAACGAAAACAAAAAACATATTAGCATTTACTTGTTAAAAAAGACACAGAAACAATATATATATCTATCTATATATATATATATATATATATATATATATATATATATATATATATATATATATATATATATATATATTTCTTTTATGCTTCGAAGAATTAGGGACAAAATATGAAAATTCTTACAAAAAACCCCACTTTCATTAGCAGTCATCCCCTTTCAGTTGATTGTGAGCCCCTTTCCCTGTCCATAGGGACCCTTGAGGCCCTTTTCGATGAGCAAACAAGGATATCTAAGGAGATTGCAGAAGGAGAAAGACACTCACATCCCACCAATACCATGGCTTAGGATAAACGACTAGGAGTGTTCACATTTCCCATTAGAGAGATGGATGGAGAAGCTAAAATGAAAAACATTAGTCCATTTGTCCAACCACAATTCTATGGTTTAATTTTAGAAGATACTAACAATTTCATGTTTGAGTTTGTTTTAGAATGCAAGACTTATGACAATACAACTAATGATCATAAGTTTAAATTGTTCCCTTCTGTTATCACTGTAAAACTTCCTTAAAAAATTTGGACAACTTACATGGTTTCTCAATTCTTGTATCAGTCATGGTCAAGTCATGATCAAGTCATTTTTATGTTTTAAATTCTAAGTCATAGGGTTAGAGTCTCATGTCCATCTTCAAATAAAGTTTGATAGCCTCATTCCATGTCCTAGAAGCCTCACCATGTGTTTAGAAGACATATCTCACATAATTTCGGAGAAATTTTGAAACTAGCTACGAATCCACGTTTTCGTAGCATAGACAGTGTAAAAATCCTGTTTTGCGCTACGAAATCAGTGTTTTCGCAGCGCGCTGCGAAACCCCTGTAGCAGCCTGTTTCAGCAGAAAAAATTGTTTTAGTAGGTAACTTCCAGAAGCTTTCCAGAGCAGCTGAGAACTCAATTTTGCAAACTGAAAGACGCTTTTCTTCCTAACATGTTGAATTACAAAAACCTCTTTCAGTTTCTTCAATTCCATTCTGAGGTGGGAGAAAATGGTGACCAAAGTTGCGCTACGAAACTGCTGTAGGTGCAGTTTTTCATCTCCTGTTTGACAACTGTTTTTCAAAGACTTATTCTGGGCAGCTGGAGTAGTGTTTCAAAAAACAAAAAGAGGTTTTTGTTCAGCATGGATTGTTTCACAAAAACCTCCTTCAGTTTTTCCAAATACATTTTGTACGAGAAGTTATGACCTTTGTCCCAAGACCTATTTTTCAGCCAGAACAGAGCAAAGGACAGTTTCCTGTTTGACACATGTTTTTCAAGGACAGATTTTGAACAGCTGGAGGAATGTTTTAAAAACCCAGGAGATGTTTTTGTTCTAGACATCATGGGCTACAAAAACCTCCTTCAGTTTCGTAAAATGTGTCATGGATGAAGAGATAAAGGCTCTGCAATTTTCAAGGATCTAATCCTAAAAACAGGGAAACATGTTCCCTAATTTCTAGGGTTTGTCTAGGGTTTGTCATCAACAGTTGGGTGACCACGTGGGAGGCTTCATCAAATTCGACTTCATGGAGTATTAGGTGTCAAAAGGAGTCTTTGATTCCTAGATAATGTTGTTTTAGTCATAATAAGGAGTTACACTCCTAGTTGTATTAGGTCTCTAGGACTGCTAGTTAGGTGTCATTAGGTGTCAGGTCAGGTAGAATTCGAATTTTCCTCATCCTAGAAGAGGAATCTAAGTTGTGTAAAGAGCTCTATATATAGCATAAGAGCTGATGTACAAAGGGTTGGATATTTTATGAAAACAGAGTGCTATTTTGGCTTGTGTAAAGAACAGTTTCAGTAATACAATTGGCTGCTTGTCTTCTCAGGATTCATACAGTGTTTCAATGCTCAAGATATGTGGTTTTGCTCTATCTTTAATGTTTTTTACAGTTGTATAAATACACAATCACTCAGAATTCACTTTGCTGCTCTGACTTCCTGTGTGTATTTGTAAGCTGAGGTTTTCTATGAGATGTGTTTTGAGTATTTAAACATCACATGCCCTGACTTCTATGTATGAGTAGTGTTATAGTTTACTGAAGTTTGATTAAACTCCATAAGCCCAATGGAAGTCTTTGTAATGTCTGTCCAGCCATCATGTTTGTTAAATTCACCTTGCAAGAGTTAGCCATCTTATCAATAGTTAAAATCAATAACCTTTTGAGAGAGCCCTCTCAGGTTAAGGAGGCTAAGCCTTAGTAAAAAGATTGGTCTGAAACAGTTACACAGAGTCTACTGATCAGCAGCCCCTCAGCGCTTGATTTTGTGATAACATTTTGGTGCGTCTACCGGAAGCCTGAAGTCTATTCATTCCCGAAATTAAGAGGTTGAACTTCTGAAGGTAGCAGGAGCTCAAACATCTTTTTGAGGTTGCAAAACTACCTTGGCAACTCCACACATCGAATAAGAAATTGGAAGGTGACTCCACTGCTAGAAGATCAGTAGCTTGATGAAGTTTCAAGATGAATTCCACTGGAAGAATGAATGCCAGGTATGCTCCTATGAATCGGTCTCATATCCCTGGTTTTCCAAATCCTATGCCAAAGGTTGATTGGTTAGAGGATCTTCCGATATTCAAAGATGAAAAGAAAGACAATGTTGCTCTTCATTTGGTTAGGTTTCATATGCATGTACGCAGTCTTAAGGTTCATTTCCCTGAAGATTGTCTCATGAAGATGTTTATGACCACTTTAGAAGGAAAAGCATGGTCTTGGTATAAAAATTTGGAAAATGGTTCAATATATTCGCTTGCTAGTTTTCATGATGAATTCTATGAGATGTATAAAGAATGTTATCCTTCCTTATTGCTGCTCAAAGATTGCTGTAGACATTCTTTAAGTCTTATTCAATACTTGGAGGATTGTTATGATGATGATGAATTTATGGATGAAGAAATTTTAGAGGCTCTTCGTAACAATGCATTCCAACACCAAGAAGAAGATATAATATCTCATGAAACGCAGCATGAAGATCAGCATGTTCAATCCTCTGATATTGATGTAGAGACGCAACAGATTTGTCAGGCTTCAGATCATTATGAGTATGAAAATGATTGTAAACAGCAAGAAGAAGTACTGGAAGATAGCTTTTACGACCCTCAGGCAGAGGAAAAGGTTGGTTTTTTATGTCAAACTTCTCAGCAGCTTACAGCAATAAATGATCATAAGAAAGAGGAAAATTACATTGTTCGTAGGCAGCATTCAGAAAGGCAGTTGGATAGCACATCAAAGGAATTTTGTGTGGTTGAGAATCAGTTGTCTAAAGATGTAGAGTGTTCTTATGATCATCAAAATAACCATGTCTTCTTTGACCCTATAAGTGAATACATGGCAAAGCTTTGCACACCAGTATTTCATTTTCATTTGCATTATGAAGATCAGGTACATTATAAGTTGATTTGGTCATCTCACTATCATGGTTATTTTGAGGTTGAATGTAGTCAAGAGCCTCCCATATCAGAAAGGACAATTGATTGGCTTTATTGGAAATATCATGTTGCTTGAGCTACAAGTGGAGCTTGCAGCTGATAGGGTAGGTAGGAATGTGCAAATAAGCTCAGGGTAGGTTGACTGAGCATCTATTTCAGTAGGTACAGTTTGAATTCTTCTTACAAAAAATCATTCAAGGCTTGAGAAGCAAATTGGGCAAAAGTTCAAAGTTTTCTTCTAGAGGATGGATAGCGGCACTGGAGCTACAGGTTCTTAATGTACCACAAGGGCACACTAACCCTAGTGGAGCCACTGTTATCACTGTAAAACTTCCTTAAAAAATTTGGACAAATTACATGGTTTCTCAATTCTTGTATCAGTCATGGTCAAGTCATGATCAAGTCATTTTTATGTTTTAAAGTCTAAGTCATAGGGTTAGAGTCTCATGTCCATCTTCAAATAAAGTTTGATAGCCTCATTCCATGTGCTAGAAGCCTCACCATGTGTTTAGAAGACATATCTCACATAATTTCGGAGAAATTTTGAAACTAGCTACGAATCCACGTTTTCGTAGCGTAGATAGTGTAAAAATCCTGTTTTGCGCTACGAAATCAGTGTTTTCGCAGCACGCTGCGAAACCCCTGTAGCAGCTTGTTTCAGCAGAAAAAATTGTTTTACTAGGTAACTTCCAGAAGCTTTCCAGAGCAGCTGAGAACTCAATTTTGCAAACTGAAAGAGGCTTTTCTTCCTAACATGTTGAGTTACAAAAACCTCTTTCAGTTTCTTCAATTCCATTATGAGGTGGGAGAAAATGGTGACCAAAGTTGCGCTACGAAACTGCTGTAGGTGCAGTTTTTCATCTCCTGTTTGACAACTATTTTTCAAAGACTTATTCTGGGCAGATGGAGTAGTGTTTCAAAAAACCAAAAGAGGTTTTTGTTCAGCATGGATTGTTTCACAAAAACCTCCTTCAGTTTTTCCAAATACATTTTTTACGAGAAGTTATGACCTCTGTTCCAAGACCTATTTTTCAGCCAGAACAGAGCAAATGACAGTTTCCTGTTTGACACGTTTTTTTCAAGGACAAATTTTGAACAGCTGGAGGAATGTTTTAAAAAACCAGGAGAGGTTTTTGTTCTAGACATCATGGGCTACAAAAAACTCGTTCAGTTTCGTAAAATGTGTCATGAATGAAGAGATAAAGGCTCTGCAATTTTCAAGGATCTAATCCTAAAAACAGGGAAACATGTTCCCTAATTTCTAGGGTTTGTTTAGGGTTTGTCATCAACAGTTGGGTGACCACGTGGGAGGCTTCATCAAATTCGACTTCATGGAGTATTAGGTGTCAAAAGGAGTCTTTAATTCCTAGATAAGGTTGTTTTAGTCATAATAAGGAGTTACACTCCTAGTTGTATTAGGTCTCTAGGACTGCTAGTTAGGTGTCATTTTCATTTAATAGTTAGTTTTGAGTGTCATTAGGTGTCAGGTCAGGTAGAATTCGAATTTTCCTCATCCTAGAAGAGGAATCTAAGTTGTGTAAAGAGCTCTATATATAGAATAAGAGCTGATGTACAAAGGGTTGGATATTTTATGAAAACAGAGTGCTATTTTGGCTTGTGTAAAGAACAATTTCAGTAATACAATTGGTTGCTTGTCTTCTCAGGATTCATACAGTGTTTCAATGCTCAAGATATGTGGTTTTTCTCTTTCTTTAATGTTTTTTACAGTTGTATAAATACACAATCACTCATAATTCACTTTGCTGCTCTGACTTCTTGTGTGTATTTGTAAGCTGAGGTTTTCTATGAGATGTGTTTTGAGTATTTAAACATCACATGCCCTGACTTCTATGTATGAGTAGTGTTATAGTTTACTGAAGTTTGATTGAACTCCATAAGCCCAATGGAAGTCTTTGTAATGTCTGTCCAGCCATCATGTTTGTTAAATTCACCTTGCAAGAGTTAGCCATCTTATCAATAGTTAAAATCAATAACCTTTTGAGAGAGCCCTCTCAAGCTAAGGAGGCTAAGCCTTAGTCAAAAGATTGGTCTGAAACAGTTACACAGAGTCTACTGATCAGCAGCCCCTCAGTGCTTGATTTTGTGATAACACCTTCCACTCTTAAGGATGCATCCCTTCCATGGTTCATGAACCTAGAAGGAGACAACATCATCACATGGGAATAAATGCAACAAGCCTTCTACAACAAGTAACGAGATTATTGTAGAGAAAGGGATAAGAAAGATGAGATATTTAAAATGGTCCAAAGAGTAGATGAGTCTCTAGAAGATTTTGATGAAAGATTTCAATTGAGTTACAACAGGGCACATAATTTCAACCTAGATCCAAACTCCTTGAAGGTAGTCCTACTACGAGGATTCAGGGGAGAATTGATGGAAACACTTAACCTACTAGCCAATGGAGACATATACAAACTTAGTTATTATTATATCAAAATGGTATTAAAAAATCAAGGGTCGCTTAAAAGAGGTAGAACAAACAAAGGTTCAGTAAGTCGCTCTTCCTCCCCTTAGCTCACTAAAAATGAGATAGGAGGTATGCTAGTGGATATGAAGACCAAAATATTACATAAATTTTCCATGAATGTGGACACCCTATGGATCAAGAGAAAATGGGAGGAAGCAAAAAAGGCATTATCCATATTTTGTCCTCAATGCACTAAAAGGCGTCCTAGGAATGAAAGTCCTTTGAATGCCATAGAAATATGTTTTGTATGTGAGGAAAATCATGCCACTAACAAGTGTCCATAATTTGCGGGTTTTAAGGTTGTGTACCAGGGATCAGAAGGGAGCATGGAGCAACTATGCTCTATCAACCAAAAGATGCGACAAGCCCCTAGGCAATACCAATAAGGTATGACTCAATGCTAATTATAATGATAATTATCAACCTTGGTGTCCTCATAACCCTTAAACTTGGTGTATGCCCACTCCTTGGTAATATCCTCCTCAAAATGTCACTTCTCCCTTTCATCCAAACCCTACTCAACCTCCTTAATGGGGTAATCCATCACCAGGATGGAGGCCTTAAGTGGCCCAAACACCCGCCCTAATGCCACGTCTTCAACAATCTCAAGCACCCCAAAACATTCCTCCAAAGCAACCACAAATATCTTCCCAACCAAATCTGAATCCCAACAATAAGAAAACTCAATTAGTCTATTGTGGAGAAACTACTTATCAAACTTATGCTATAGTAATCTAGGAAATCAACCTTAGTTCTGGGAAGGTCCTTCTAGATGTTCATCCACCTCCTCCAACAAATAATCTCAAGGAAGAGAAGGAAGAACTTGTACATCATGTCACCCAACCAAAACCTCCCTATCGTGAAAGGTTGACAACCTGCAAAGAACACACCCCAAAAGAAGTTGAACTTCTAGGAGAATTGAAAAATGTGTGTGTCAAGATCCCTCTCCTTCAAGCCATCAAATATGTTCCTACCTACAAGAAATTCATTAAGGAAGAATGTTATAAAATACCTAGGAGGAAGAAAAAAGATGTGTTTACCATTAATGTCATAGGGAAGCTAGATGATCTTATACTTGGGAGAGTAATCATTCCAAGTACTTAGATCCCGGAAGCCCAGTAGTAGATGTGAACATCAATGACGTTGCAAATCCAGACACTCTCATCAATCTATGGGCTACAATCAACATCATAACCATGGAAACCATGCTTAAACTTAACCTCCAAGGATCTCAAAGGAAGACCTCTACTATGATACAACTTTTTGATAAATCTATGGTAGCACCTGAAGGTATCACAAAGAATGTAATGAATTCCATTAATTCTTGGGAGTATCTCATTGATTTCCTTGTCCTTCAACCCAACTCCAAGTTCAATTCCTACTCACTCATCTTAGGAAGACCCTAGTAAGTTGTTGTTAATGAATACATTAATTGTAGGGCTAAGAACATGACCATCACCAATGGTCAATCAATAAAACAACTTACATTATACCCACCAACTTAGACTTTTTGTGAGGATGACTTTCTAACATGGGTAAAGGAAGGAAAATAAAAATATGACTCTTGCCTCTCATCATCCTACCTTGTATGTACATTAAAAATCACCATTAGCAACAGGTGAATTGACGAATATAATCTAATTGATAAATTTCTGCAAAACCAATACCCTAGTGCCATGAATATTGATGGCTTAAAAGAAGATTCTTTTATAGGGAAGCCTTGCTCTTCTCAAGGGAATTCATGAGAAAAATTGATAACTTCTAGTTATGATCAAAGTAATGTGAAAACCATAGAAATCAACCCCTCTGAAACCCTGAAAAAATAGCCCCTTTCTCTTAGATTATTAAGAAGACCAATTACTCATTGTCTTGAAACAACATGTTGATGGATTTTCATGGGACTATAATTTAGAGAAGAAGGGTGTTCATCCTTTTGTGTGCACCCACCGTATATATATCAAGGAAGTTCATAAACTTGTTTTCTAGCCACAAAGGTGAATGAACCTTGCATTAAAAGATATTGTGAAAGATGAATTGAAGAAATTATTGGATGCATGATTCATCTACCCAATATCAAATAGCGAATGGGTGTCTCCCCTAGTCATTATCCCTAATAAAAATGGAAAAAAGGAGGATCGATGTTGACTACAGAGAACTCAATAAAGCCAATGGGAAATATAATTTTCCCTTGCCTTTTATTAACCAAGTTCCCAATATCTTAGCTAGGAAAAAAACATTCTCCTTTTTGGATAGATACACTAGATACAGCCAAATCAAAATCGGTCCTGAGGATCAGGACAAGACTACCTTTACATGCCCATGGGGGATTTTTAATTATAGATTTCTTCCATTTGGACTGTGTAATGCCCATGCTACCTTCCAAAGGACTGTATTAAGCATATTCTTTGATCTCGTGCATGATTCGGTGGAAATCGACATGGATTATTTTACACCCTACAAGGATGATTTTGAAGAGGCTCTCTCAAACCTATTCAAATTCTTGCAAAGGTGTAAGGCGACGAATCTCTCCCTAAGTCACGAGAAATTCTTATTTCTAATGCATGAGGGGATTCTCTTAGGGAAATTCCTCTCTTCAAAAGGAATCCTAACAAAATAGCCATCATGAAAAAAGTTCATGTTCCTAAAAAACAAAAGGATGTTAGAAGTTTTCTAGGCCTTGTTTGATATTATAAAAGGTTCATCAAAGATTTTAGCAGAATTGATTCTCCTTTATTTTCATTGATGACAAAAGATGTCGAGTTTTGGTGGAAAAATTTATGTCAAGAATCATTTTAGGGAATTGAAAAACTAATGATGACACCTATCCTCAGAGGTATGAATTGGACCCTGTCATTCCATATCCATATAGATACATTAAGAAAGGCCATTGAGACATCTATGGGATAACTTGAAGATAAACTCCACCATGCAATTTATTTTTTTAACAAAAATTAGTCGAAATCTTAACTCAACTACACAGTAACTGAAAAGTAATTTATTTTCGTTGTACATTCTTTAGGCAAAGTCACACATTACATCATTGGTTATCAGGTCTTCATGCACATTAACCATGAAACAATCAAATACTTAATGAATAAACCATATGTGAATGCTCACATAATTAGTTGGTTATTACTATTGCAACAATTTGATCTGACTATTGTTGACAAACATGGGAAGGAAAATGTTGTCGTAGATTTTCTATGAAGACTAACCTTGTCTGCAGATGAAGAAGTGTTAAATGAGAAACTATTTGATGAGGATTTCTTTGCCATATCACTCATGTCTCCATGGTTTACTGACATAGACAACTTCCTATAGCTACTGACCAATTTCGTCCTTGCCTATCTTCGAAGAAGAAAAGCAAGATTGTTAGAAATTATGCCCCTTATACTTTGATTCGGGGGAACCTATTCAAGTTAGGGCCTGATTATATTGTGAGAATATGTGTGAGGGAATATGAATTTTATGACATCCTCTCAGCTTGCCATGATGGACCCTATGGGGGGAATTTTTATGCAAAGAGGATAACCTAAAAAAATTTGTAAGCATGATACTTTTGACCAACTCTTCACAAGGATTCCCAAAGGTATACTTCCCAGTGCGATGAATGTCGAAGGATGGGGAAACCTACTCATAAGGTTGAGATGCCCCTCCAACCGGGGAAAATAAGTATAACATTGTTTGCACATACTACCTAACCATGTAGGTTGAAGTAACGGAAGTGAGAGAAAAAAAAGTGGTTAAGTTTCTAAGGGAAAACATCTTCTAAAAGTTTGGTTTTCCAAGAGAATTGGTGACAGACCAAGGCTTCTAGTTCACCTCCAATCTGATGGAGTGGATCATGAACCAACACCACATCCAACACCGGAGGTATACTCCATATTACCCTCATTAAAATGGATAAGTGGAGGTTACCAACAAAGCATTATAAAACACTCTGACCAAGGTGATCAGTAGCAACAAAAAGGATTAGGCAAAGAGAATTTTTCTAGGCCACTTGGGCCTACAATACCACTTGGAAGACCACTACTCAATTTACCCCCTATGAGCTAGTCTATGGCAAGAAAGATTTGATGTCAATTTAATTTGAATATAACACCTTAAGGATGGTATCCCAACTTGATTTCAACCTAACTAAAGTATATGATGAAAGATTACAACAATTGAATGCACTTGATTAATACAAAATGCGGTCCTTATTGCACACCAAAGTAATCCAAATGTAAAGAAAATTTTGGCATAACAAGCACATAAAAACCAAATCCTTCCAAGAGGGTGATTGGGCCCTCTTGTACAACTCCAGGTTTAAAGACTTCAAGGTAAGCTCATGACTAGATGGATAGGGCCTTATCTAGTTGAAAAGGGTTATGATAATGGCTGAGTCATAATCAAGACTATTGATGAGGAATAAGTTCCACCCTTGATAAATGGATACCGGTTTAAACTATACAAGAAGCCCCTCTTTAGGGTTGAGTTTGCTAATTCAATAATCAAGGAACTAAATCTGATTGAGGGCATCAAGGCTCCCAATTCATTCATTTCTTGACTAGAAAAAATAAGAGAGAAAAAATAACCTGAAGTGAAAACTTACTTTGAGGCACTTGAGGTAGGCTCACTGGCCGAAAACCTCCATGAGGGAGCCTATAAGTCTGAATAAAGAAGAAAAGAAGAAAAATAAAGAACCCCGGGTGAAAACCTCTTCGAAAGCACCTGGGCAGACCCACTGACCAAAAACCTCCATGAGGTAGTCAATAGGCCTCATAAAAAAAACAAAACAAAAAACAAAAACAACAACAACAACATTTTTTTTTGCTTTTGTATCACCTTAAATTGTGTGCAGGTCTTATAGGAAAAGCAGTAAGAATTTCAACTCGCACATTTGGCCAGAGACATCAACTCCAATACTTTAAGTGGGCCTAGATCATACCTTATGCACTTTTTCCAACTACTTTCATCATCCACCACACTGAAACTATATCCTCAGCCCTTTCCCATGTGTTTTTTTTCAGCTTCCTTGAACTGCTATAAGAAAGTCTTGTAATGCTATAGGATAACTTAGTTTCAAGAAAAAGGTATAGGTTAAGGGATTTATTTTCACATGAGTTAGAGACAAGCACTAGGGACATCCTAACATCTAGGTTCTCCATTACCAGGCATCAAGAGTAAAATTTACCTTCAATGTTTGTCATTTCTGGCCCTGCAATAGCTCAATTGCTTGTCTTTTCCACTAGACACAATAAAAAGCTTCTCGACCATCAAGATTGACTCCTCCATGAATTATCAAGTCCCCATGCAATTTTGAAAAGGTATTTTGGTGAGCAAGAAGGGCCTCTATAATTCTAACAAGAGACTACATAGTCCGATAACATCTTATAGAGATCCTACAAGCTCAATCTATAGAGCAACAAAAGCACTCCTGAAGAATTTTACAACCTCCAGCACACAATTTTTTTTATCAACAACTCCAAGAGCATCATTGCAATCAATCACTCCAACTTTGGAAAAATAAACCTGAGCAGCTACATCATTTCCTGTAAGTTGTTATAGAATTGTCTGTTCACCAACAACACCCTAAAAACACCTACAAGTAAAAAAAAATCAACCTCAAGCATCATGAAAAGGTAAAACATCAAATATGAAAACCCTCTTATACTCACCCTACAAATTTATTTAAGGCATAGGGAAGCATTATTTGTACAAAAGGGATTGGTTTTCTAGCCAAATAAACTAGCAGAGGGCTCGAAAAAATTTGGTAGGAAAACTCATCTTTATCTAAAAGTTCTTCCCACGTGTGGGAAGGTGAATGAGACAAAGCTAGTGATTGTTTGAAAAGGTTGGAATTTCCATATCTTGATGGTGAGGATATGTGGATTATTAGTCACAAATATTGAATAACGGTAGGTGGGACCATGTCAAGTAATGCGCGTTGGGATCTTTTCATCCACCACTTGGAATCATCTCCACTTAAGTGAGATATTAACTTGAAGTTCACCACCTATTCTTGTTAACCGACCTACATGAAAATAAGAGTTAAAAGGCCCATGACGATTTTTCCCTTGCTACATGAGAACACTATAGGGTATTGAGTCCAAAATTTCAAAGCTACAGGAGCAAACTACAAGCAACTATAGGAGGGAGAATTTTGCTACAAGCTTGCAGAGAATTGTTGAAAATACTCACAAGGAGTAAATTGTTGAAAAGACTAAAGAGGTTAATTGTTGTCCTAAAATTATAATTTTAAGCTCTCGCCATCGTTTTACTCTCAGTTGGGATTGGTTTGCTACCTAGATTATTGAAATTTGCAAGCCATCATATTTTTTGTGTTAAGGGAGTAAATTAACAGATGATAATCAAGTCTTTTTCCTCTAAACATGCTAAATAGTTTGACTATGGAAAGATAAGTTGTCTATTTCAAATCTAATTGAAGACTGCACATATTTAAGTCTCTTGCCATAGGAAACCCCAATTCCTATAGCAACAAAAGCATAATATTTTCCCTTACCTATAAAGTTATCCAAACTTGTGAAAACAAATAGTAGACCCCTGCAGAACCTGTCGTAAACCATGGGAGGTGGATTCAATAGAACAGAACCGATAGATACCACTGGGACTCATCAGAATCCTCATGTTATGGCCATCTTAGAAAATTGTCAGTGGTTGGAATTCTTTGAAAAGCTCACAAGTATGATGATGAAGTTGCCTTAGAGTTTACCATGAACTTACAACACCGTGAGGACTAGGAAGTAATCATTGTGGTTAAAGGTTTAGTAATATACATTAATGAAGACTCAACTAATAAGGTCACTACTCTCCCAAAGGGGGTACTTTGGAGTAAAGAAGAAAGACAAGAAGCTATCAGTGCCAAGAGAGGATTCTTCCTCCCTAATGAGAAACCATATGAGGACAAGAATGGGGCCAGGAGGGAAATTTTGACTTACTTTATAACCTACCATGTTCTCAAGTATATTTCTTGTGAGGGAAGGCCAAGTATCATATATGCTTACCACTTTAGACTCCTCTGCCACTTGATATTTCAAGTTACCCTACCAGCTCATGAGAAATAATGCATCCCATACTTCCTCCTCCAATCCCTTAAGCAAATGAGAACCAAGGTCAAGGAGGGTAAGTAGAATTATCTCGCCCATCATGGCCTAATAAAATTGTTGGTCACTGATGTATTAGAACATTTTTAGTGCTCCATTCCTTGGGTAGACTTTGTGGATATGGATAGACATACCTTCTTAGAGGCCTAGGCTGAGTAGAAAAACCTCAAGCAGAGTTGGCTAACCTACCAGCTCATGACAAATTAAGCATCCCATACTTCCTCATCCAATCCCTTAAGTAGATGAGATCCAAGGTCAAGGAGGGTAAGCAGAATTATCTAGACCATCATGGCATGATCAAATTGTTGGTCGCAGATGCATTAGAACATCTTTAGTGCCCCATTCTATGGGTAGAATTTGTTGATATGGATAGGCATGCCTTCTTAGAGGCCTAGACTAAGTTAGAGAAACCTCAGGCAAAGTTGGAAGAACCTTAGGTAGAATTGGCAAAACCCTAGGTAGAGGTTGAAAAAACCCAAAAGAGGTAAACTAAGAAGAGGTAAGAAAAGGCAACGACAAGCCCTATAAAACAGAGAGAAGGAAATTGCAGTTACATTAACAACACTCAAAATCCCATAATTCTAAAGAAAAGTAGACTCGCTCAACATGTTTTTTACACCAGGAGAAAAATCACTAGGATAAAGTATAGTGGCAAGCCAAGGCCTCCTTCTCCCACTCCTATCATTATTGAGGAGACCCCTGGTCCATAAAAAGAAGAGATGCAATATGTAGAGGGGCAAAAATTAAAGACATTAGAGGCACAAATACCTACAGGAACATGCCACCTTGTTTAAAATAGAAACAAGAAATGATAAAATAGAATCCAGAAATTCCAGTTTAATTTGTCCTTGAATTAAAATCGAAATTTATTCTCATAGCAACTTGTAATAGTTAACTAGAGTGAGTTGACTTAGTTAACTTGGGAATTTCGAGTTGGAAGTCTTTCTGAAGTAATGTGTATGTTCTCCCTATATTATAGGGGTTCAAGGATGAGTTAAGTATGAGTTGTAATTAGTTAACTCAGTTTACTGAGTTAAGTATAGTTAAATTAGTTCCAAACTATTTGAGGAACTAATAGTGAGTTAATAGTCAGTTGGTGCACTAATGCATTAACTAGTGCTACTCCAGTTAACTGAAGATTCCCTCATCAGAAACTCATGCATGTCGATTATGAGAAAGACCCAATTGAGACTAGAGTGCAGGGAAAATGTACTATTTGTTGTAGAAATTTTTTGAGTTGTACATATAATGTATGCAATCGAGAATTTATCCTTGAAGGGACTGCACAGTTTTGGATGCGCTAATTTCCCTTTAAGGTGGGCTAATCAGCCATAGGAATTGCGCAAGGAAATAGGGATTTGGAGAGTAGGAGAATTGGTTAAGTGTTGGCAAATATTTTGCTTGTGAGTTGGAGATTTATTTTACTGAGTGTTGGGATTGTTCGTGAGAGAACAACCATCGTATTATCATCTTGGATTTCTAATTAATGCAATACAGATAGTGGGGTTTTGAGTTGTGGCTTTCCCCGAGATATCTATTGTGTTATGTGCCATTGATTTGTCTTCCTCTTGCTATTATTATTTTTCTTGATCTTTATGTGCATCCGGTGTAAAGAGTAGAAGTAGATTCTTGTCTCTTGTTTTAGTAGATTACATGAGCTTGTGAATCTACAGGATTATCTACACACCTTGCTACAGGAACAACCTGCAAAATTGCAGAAAGTAGACAAATCAACCAAGAAATATGGAAAGCTCCATTCCTATTTTGATTTTTCATTAATATTTGATCCTCCTCCTATAGGAACACCTAAAAAATGATTCATGAGCACCTAGTTCCCCATATGCTGCTCATGGTAGATAGAGAAAAAGTTGAAACTCACTAGTAGAAGCAAATAGTTGAATCCAAGCGAGTAGCCGATATTTCTAGGATGGAATATGAAATGAAGAGAATGAGAGAATAAGAGAATAAATGGCCTTCCTAAGGTTGGATGAATCAAACAAGAGGGAACAACTTGAAAAAAAAAACATGTAGTTGAGAAACCATTTGCAACAAACATAAGGATTGTTACAAGCAAGGGACACTCATGTTGCAATTTTGGAAACAACTTTAGGCACCATGGCCCACCAAGCACCAAGTCAAGTGGAGTATAGCACTTAATGCTTGGTGGTAAGAAATTTAGAGGCTTGGGTAGAACCTGCACCTAAGGCTGAGAATACAGTGAAAATTTGGTAAAGGAGAAATTGGTGGAGTGAGAAGAGACCAATGTGGCGTACATCGAGAGGTATTATAACAGGGTTAAGCACAATCCTGAGGGTTTGGGGCTCATGAAAAATTGAGCCAACGACCAAGAAAGAGAGTGGGAATCCCTAAGACTCGTCTTCAATTTTGGTATCAGAGCATAGTGCTAATATTTGGGAAGAGAAGGAAATTAGAGTTATAGAAGACATCATCAAAATGTTTGAAGTGTTGAAGAGAAATATGCAGACACATAAGCGTTGAAGGAGGCATAAAGGTAATGTATTTATTTTGTTTTATTAATAAATCTAAGTATGTGTTCAGAGGTTGTAAGCAAGGAGTTAGGGAGGTTTGATAAGGAGTTAGAAAAAAGAGAATAACAATTCTAGCTAAGGAGTAGAGATAGGTAGAATTGTTAATAGAAGTTTGGAAAAGAATTGGAGAAGACTGATAACAAAAGTATTCTTGCAACAATGTGAAGCAAAACTAAGATTTTTTTAAGAATCATATGTACTAAGATCTCATAGGCAATAGTAGATAAGGTATTGTGGCATAATATTATAACTAGAACGTTGTGATAGAGGAATTGGGAGAAATGGCGCTCTTAAGTGAAGAAGAGTGTAATATAGACCCTAACTAAATTCCATCTAAGGTTGGTAGTGTGGATAAGAGTGGGTGAAGCACTTAGAGAGAAGTGAGCAAAAGTGCATAAACCTAGGGGAGTAGAGAATCTCATAGGGTTCTAGAGGGGAGAACTCGTGATACCAAAATGCTATGTCCAAGAAAGTAGACCTTGGTGAGGTGTTTTGTAATAAGGTGAAATAGACTTGTTACTGCAGAGGCTTGCTTACAACTCACAGTTGATTATGGGAAAGGTTATAGAGAAGGAGAGAAATATGACTACGAATAGTCATGCTAGGGGATTGGGAAGAAGTCAGATTAAATTGAGTGATGAAAAATATGAGAGAGAGATAGTTGAGTTGAAGGCACTACTTAGTGTGATAATGGAGTTGCTACATGAAATTAATGAAGAACAAAGATATGGTTAGATATTAGGGAAGGAGAAGGTGAACTGGGCTGCGAAAGAATTGTTTTCAAGAAAGTTGAGGAAGAAGTTAAGGCGCATGATGAGTTCTTAGTTGAAGGAAGAGGGATTCAAAGTAGTTGAGTTTGAGGAAGGAGGAGTTCGTTATTGTGAACTAGAACATGGAAATATTCTTGGGGATGATGATGATGATTATGATGATGTTGATGAAATACTTCATGAGAGTCTCATGGATTACTCAAGGAGTTTAGATTAGCATGGAGATATGATAATAGAGGTAACAAAGGAGGCTAGAGAGACATATGTTTTTAAAAATAATAATTTGTGTATGGATGCATGTTTTGTAGGTATTGAAGATGAAGGAGACTCAGTGAAAACTATCATAAGGCTAGAGGAAGAACAAAACTAGAAGTTTGTTACAAGAAAAATAAGGGCATAGTTGGCTTAGAAAGAAAATCAGAGGGGACAACATACATAGTGGAAAAATGTCGTTATAGAAGAACAGTCACAAGAATCTATTAGTGCAGAGAGTAGGACAAAGTTGGCTTATGTAGACAACCAAAAGAAGGATCAAGGAAATGATCAAGAACAACAATCAATTATAATAGTCATGAAGTGTGATAAATAAATAAAGTTGTTGGAAGAGTTTCTGAGAGAACTTAAGCTATAAGAAGAGATTACAACTAGTGATGAGAAATGTACACAAGTACATATTGGAGAAAAGGTGCCCATAACATCTAAGGGGACATCATTAGATGAGACAAAAAAATCATCTAAAGGTAGATTAAATACATAGGAAATTCAAGGAGGGAAATTTAAAGAGAAAGACAACCAAAATATTTTAGAAATGAAACAACAATCTGAAGGCATGAAGAGAATCACAAGTTGGCTTAAAGATGCTGCATATAGTAAGGTATATGAGGCTCTGAAATGGTGTATGCAAAATTATAGTATGAAGCTCATCAAAGGTGGGATGATAGTTTGGGGTGATCAATGGTGCATGGTAATAGAGGAATTATTGCATAAGGAGAATGATGGTTGAGTGGAAGCATTTGAATCAAAATTGAATAAGAGTTTTATAACTCTCATGTAAGAGGAAGTGTTGCAACAGATAAAGAGTAGCAACAACAAGTTTTAGTTGAAGCCAAAAGTAGATGATGAAGTGGACAAGCTATGGATTCTCATGGAGAGGATGGTTAAAATTAGGTACAATATAATGAGAAGGACAATCAGAAACAAAATGCAGCTGATTGAAAGGCTTTACAACAATAAATAAAGTGGACAATCACAATAAAAATAAAAATTTGGGATCCTAGAAGGTGTCAAGCAACAACAACAACAAAAACACAAAACAGTTAATCATGTGGACGACAACAAAGTCAAGTTTGGGATCTAGGGTACTTCAATAGAGGAACATGACCAAGAGGACATGAATATTCCCCCCCCAGGAGACTAATTGTTATGAAACGGTCTCACAAAAAAATAGAAAAGATAGATCAACGACTTAAAAATTAGCCTCTTCGAGGGGGCAACCTCCTTTACATTACACAAATGAAAAATTCTTGGATGATACAAATTACAAGACCTCCTTTCTATATATAGGATGATTTTCATTATATGATTTGTAGAAATGTTTATTGTTGAATTGATATGATTTTTATGTGCATTTTAATCAATGTACTAGTGTTAAATGGGAAATATATAGTCCATAAGATTGGCATATTTCTCAATATTGTGATGAATATAGTTGATATTAATGTGCAATTCAAATTGATTGTGATGATCGAAGTAAAGGTTGATCTAGTAGTGGATGTGTGTATTGTATTGCAATGCGATTGGCCCATATAAGACTGTATGGGTGCCATGTTGTTATGACTTGTCCTCTGTGTTGAAAGCATAACTCATGGTTCAAAGCTTTCATTTAATGATATATCTTACTCATGCTCCTGATAGTGCAATGTCCTAATCATTTCATTATGTTGTCAAATCATCTACCTCAAGAACGTAACCTTACTGTTGTGGTATCATTGCATTGGTTGATGTTGGTTGACAAATGTGACATGGCATAACATAACTCACCTAGTATATTGGCTTGCCATTTCGACTCACCATCCTTTGCACCGAGTTTTACTCCTGCACTAACTCACTCATTACAATGATTGGTTTGACCTTCGCACTCCATTTTTCAGCCTCACATGAGCTTTCATGGATCAAACACATTAACGTTCGAATGTTCAGTTACCTTGCAAAAAAAAAATGGGAAACCCATTCTCCGGACTAGGAAAATGAGACACAAATTGGGCTTTGTCACATTGCAAACAGGTTCTTCTTCTTAAGAGAATCAAGTTACCAGGTATGCTTCAACAGGTTTTTGTTCATTAATGAATTGAAAATTTCTCTAAATTAATAGTCCTTGCATTTCTCCCTTCCCTATTTTTGGTTAATGTTGCTTAGCATGGTCATTGTTTTCATCTTAAAAATTTTCCTTTGTTTGAAAATTTGAACAAATGAATTGAAAGTATGTTGACAAGTTAGCCTGTGTGTCATGAGTTTGTTTGTTCTAGAACTAGGTTCTTTGTTTCGTTCCCTTGTATATTTTGGTGTAAGCCTTCGAGGATACCCTTGGGCACAAAGCACCTGGCACCCCCTTCAACTCCTAGAGTTAACATGCATTCTCAAGGATAATTATAAGCTTCACCTACATTTTTCGAGAAAATCATGGATCCCTATCTATTATTAAAGGTTTGAACTCCTCGTATGATGAGCATTTCCATATGTTCTATCAAAATAATATATATTCACCTACTAAACCTTAATTGGAGGCCACTTAACTTTGGGATTATTATTTTTAATTTGAAATTTGTAATTAATGGTAATAAGGGTTTTTCTACACAAATATTGGTTATTAAAATCCTATAATTATAATTACATAACATAACTCTCGTCCATTGGAGCCTTTGAAATACCATGGCCTTGGGAAAATAATTTTGTGACACTATCAATGTGCAAGGATTTGTTTTCTCTACTAAATATGATTCAAGTAATAAACCCCTTTCTGTCATTATAGTTTGAATTCATATTATAAATCAATTGTATATGCGGCCTCTGTCAAGTATATATATTCTTATCATCGTTTTCATTTTTGAATGAAATGAATATATAAAAAAGAGGGAGCTACTCTCTCTTAGTGAGTTAGACCATGCATCCTCAAACTTTAAGCCATGTTCTCGTTGAATGAATGAAATTCATTTCCTTTGAAATCAAGTATGTGAAATTGTTAAACTATTCATCCTTTGATGAAACACATCATGGGATTACTGTTTTGTATCAGGAAAACATTTATGTCTTTTTTATGTTTACAACATACATAGAATTTTCATTTTACTTTGACAATGATTTCTACATTTACGCCTTTGTATGTGGATTAATTTGTTGACATGCCAATGCAACTCTCTTTTCCCTTACAAATTTTGTTTTCTTTGTCTATTTTTCTAACTCAAGTAATTTATTAATTTGTTGATGATGAATACCTTATCATTTATTACTTATAAATAACTTTATGATCACATTTTCAACATGAGTTTCTTTAATAGAAACAAAGGTAGAGGGAGAGGAAATAAGGATAGAAATTTGGGAATAAGGAGAGACAAGAGGCCTAGAGTGTTAGTTCATTTTAATGGAGATTCTGAAGAATTAAGACTCTCACTTGCTAAAATCTCATCTCACGATGAAGAGAAATAGGCTGAAATTGCTCCATCACACAAACTAAAATAATGTTTTAGAATGTTTTTAGTTGAAATTTGGATGCACTAGTGGATGATGCTACTTTTTCAGTCTACTTGGGCTCAAGACATCATGTATATTTATGAATATTTATCGTGCTTTAATTTATCTGTATTATGGGTTTTGTCTTAGAAACATGTTATCATGCATATGATCCTTTTTATGCACATATGTGAGGGGACATTTCGTACATGTGAATCATGAAGAATATGGAGAAACAAGGTGATTTTGGGAGGCACAAGGGATTGATCACAAGGGAATGGTATCTTTCAACATTCATATGATGCTACGAGGTTGTTTTATGGATATTTTATCTTGTTGTTTGACAATATCAGTTTCAACATACATGGTGGATGATGCATGTGGTATGTTGGCATGGTTTTTTTCACATGTATTTGATGATTATTATTAAATATGTAGAAATTCCCACTGTAGATCACCTGGTAATGCAATGTACTAAAGCAAAACACTTGATCTACTTCTACAAACAATTTAGTGGAAGCTTAATCAAACATGAGCAACATCAAGCATGAACAGATATAACTGAGAATGAGAAGTAATCAACCATAACACAGAAGATATATCACTAGGGAAAGCACCAGCCTAAAACCCCAACTCTGTATTACCATACAAGTGGAAATCTTGTTCAAGTTACAAAAAGAATCAGCTCTCAAGCTATCCTTCTCTCTCTGTAATCAAACAATACTACTCATAGACTCAATAGACATAGAATATATCTTCCTCAATCCCTCCAAGCCTCCTATTTCCTTGCGCAATTTTGATTGGGGTCCAATGATATTACATGTGTGAATTGGCCTCATCACACTCACTGTAACCTCAGGTCCAATTGCGCAATCCATAAGGAATAATATTCCTTCTGCATGCAAGGAATATTCACCAAGGAATAATCCTAGCAACTGATAGTACATTGTCCCTCCATCTGATCTTAACTGGGTCTCTGATTGAACTGACATGCATGAGTTATCCAAGAATGAATACTCAGTTATCTGAAATACAGTAGTTACATGCATGCAAGCATTAACTAACTAAACTCTCATTAATTTAACAAACTGTTAAATTAATCTAACTGGACTTGACTAAGTTAAAATAAGTCAACTGATTACAACTCAATATCACAACTCATCTTTATCTCTTTAACTGAAGGTTAAATTCCTCAATTAATGGAGAAACGGTTGCATGTCCTCACATAGACTTCAAGATTGAATTTCCTTAACTACTTAACTCAATATGAATTAATTAATTAATTTTCAAATTGTTTTTGATATCAAATTCGAATTTTACTTCCTATGTTTAGTCCAGGGATTAACTAAAACAAGAATCCATCTTGAATTTCTAAAAATAGACTTCTATTTTTAGCACTTCCATTTTTCATTCCTTGTTGCCCAATCCAGCACTGGTACCCAAACTGCTATTTTTAGCATTTCTTGTTGCCATTTTCAACACTCCCTCTCAACAAGAAAGGCTTAAACACGAACCCAATCCTGTACCTCTAGAATGTTCTGTATGCAACACATCTACCAAGTGTCGTTGCTCTAGCAACTCTCGGAACAAAAAACTCCCCACTGACCTCTCTGTTGGGCTAGAAACATACTTTGATGCTGAAGCTCTACCTACTACTGACAAGTGCTCCCTCTCTGACCTCTGAGCTGCTGCAACACTCCATGCATCTCGCACCGTTGCAGCCTGCTAGCTCTACACAGTCTTGGGACTCCTACACTGTAGTTCTCTCTGCCGCTCCATCTGCATCTACGTCTAGCCAATCAGTCAGTCATGCTACTTCTCATCGAGGCTCCTATAGCAAATTTGAATCAAAGAGGTTGGGTACCTCAAGGATCTTGCCCCTCCTCCTTGGGACGATCACTCCACATTGCCCCACCTCCTACCTGGAGGTATGGCTGCATGTGATCCCTCTGCCTGTGAGAAACCTCGGGCAACAAACCTTGCCTTGTGTTTCTCAACACTGCAATCAGCTGCCTGCTTTACCTTGTAAAGCCATCGGGAACTAACCACTAACTTGTCTGCAGGTCTAGGGACAACATCCCACACACTGTTCCACATGATAGAATCGTACTCTTCTACCATTGCATCAACCCAGACTGGTTGCTGCACTTCCTCCTGAAAAGAAGAAGGTTAGATCGCTACACACTCCCCAACCAGGGCCATGTAGCCAGTGTATCTCTCGGGAGATCTCCTTTGTCTGCGCTGAGAGGATGGCTGCCCCACATTCTCTCTCGCATCCTGCATCAATTTGTCAACTTCCCACAAGCGTTTCTGCCTGTCTCTGGAAGACTCTCCAGCAGTGGTGGTCTCCACTACTGGATCCTCTGCATGTGGCTGATCCAAATCATCATGAGGCTCCTCCTCCTTTGGAACTAAAAGTTCCTCATCGCCATGCAACTTGAGCTCCCTCTCAAGTGACACTCGCATGGCTCTCTGCTCGTCGAACTTCAGATCCCTGCGCACTATGGTCCTCTGACTGGAAGGTAGAAACACACGATAGTTGTGGGGTGTATCTGTGTACCCCACAAGTATCCCCAACCCAGCTGTTGGGTCTAGCTTCTTCCGAGCATCTTTGGTCACATGACAGAAAACTGGTGATCCAAAAATGCGAAAGTGACTCACATCAGGTCGCTTCCCCGAAAAAGCCTCCATAGGTGTCTTCATCCCCAAAACACGATGAAGACTTTTGTTCTGAAGGTACACTGCTGTATTGCATGCCTCAGCCCACATATGAAGTGGTAGGCCTTATTCATGCAACATCACTCGAGCTTCTCCCACAATAGATATGTTCTTCCTTTTGGCCACCCCATTCTGTTGTGGGTTATGAGGTGCTGTCAGTTCCCATTTAATTCCTTCTGCTGCATAGAACTCTTTAAATTGCTGGGAAACATACTCTCCACCATTGTCGCTACACAAGGGTTTTACTTTCTTCCCAGATTCTTTCTCTACTGAGGCTTTAAACTCACAAAACCTCAAGAAGGTCTGATCCTTCTTTTGCATAAAGTAGATCCAACATCTATGAGAAAAATCATCAATGAAAATAACATAGTACCTTTGTTTAGTGATGGAGGTTGTAGATAATGGTCCACATACATCTGAGTGAACTCGCTCCAAGATTGCTCCAGCTCTACTATCCCGATCCTGAAAGGAAGCTTTCACATACTTACCTAGGGTGCATCCTTTGCATGTGTCTGTTTGCACCAATTTTCCCTTGGGTAAGCCAGTAGAAATTTGTTGCATGATCTTCAAGGCCCCGTGATGCAAGTGGCCCAGTCTTATATGCCACAACTTGCCAACATCTTGGCTTTGCACCACCTCTGCTTTGGAACTCAGTGCAGCACAATCATCTACCTCCAGCTTGTAGAGATTCTTTACTCGAATCCCTATTCGTTTGGTCTGTCCGATGCCGATATGCCTCGGGAACACTTTTCCTTTACTAAAGACTACATCATAACCTTTATCTTCTATCATAGCAACAGACACAAGATTCTTTTTCAGACCTGGTACATACTTAATAGCAGATAGGGTGGGAGGAGGACCATGCTCCCTCTGAAACACCACTGTCCCTTCACCTGAGACACAGTACTTTCCATCGTCACCCATCTCGATCTGCATCTAGAGATCCTTCTTCTCCAAGGTACATAAAATATTCTTATCACCCGACATGTGGAAAGAAGCTCCACTATTTAGGTACCAAACACATCCCACCATGGATGAAACCATGCATGCGATAAGCAAGAAATCCAGTTCAAATTGGGAAGCTAGTGCATCACCATCAGATCCCTTAGAGGAACCCTTCTTGGACTTCTTCTGTAAACAATGCATAGCATAATGGCCCACTTCATGACAGTGAAAGCATCACACCTTTGACTTGTCAACCTTCTTCCCACCATGAGAAGATTTGGATTGGGACACCTTCCCTTTCCCTTTCTTAGCTTTACTCGCTAAAGCTAAATTTTCTTCATCATCTTGTTTTGATGAAGAACCATCCCTGGTGCTCCGCCTTATCTCCTCCTACATCAGATCTGACCAAATTCATTCCCAATCTGGTAGTTTCTCTCTTCCATTAACCGAGTCGTGGTAGTTATGCCAACTCTTTGGAAGACTGAGGAGTGCTAGACTCACCATGTCGTCATCAACAGTAACGACCCCTACACTTGCAAGCTCACCCCAGTAGGTGGTGAACTTGTTCAGGAACATAGAGATTGTGTCGCTCTTTTCGCACTTGATCTTGCGAAGTTTGTCCTTCAGTGCCAGCTTCCTCTGATCACTGCTATTTTGATCAAGATCTTTCAATGTTTTCCACATCGAAAATGGAGTCTCCTTCCCATGGAGGCTCGATACAATGTGATCTCGAACTCCCTCCAGAAGGATTCTCCTTGCTCTAGCCACACACTTTTTCCATTCCGCCAGTTGAGTAGCATCAGTTGGCTTTTGGACTTCTTGATCAATGAAGTCCTTGAGACCGTTATCTTCCAATGTTGCCTCCATGTGATACTTCCAGGCTATATACTTCGAACTACCATCAAGGGCATATTCAAGTCTTAAACCACTGAACGCCATCGGTGAAACAAATGTGATAAGAACTCAATTCAATATTCAGAAACTAAACTTTGTACTTCTCCTACTTGTATATTGTTCTTCCTTGATCACCTTTGCTCTGATACCATGTAGAAATTCCCACTGTAGATCACCTGGTAATGCAATGTACTAAAGAAAAACACTTGATCTACTTCTACAAACAATTTAGTGGAAGCTTAATCGAACGTGAGCAACATCAAACATGAATAGATATAACTAAGAATGAGAAGTAATCAACCATAACACAGAAGATATATCACTGGGGAAAGCACCAGCCTAAAACCCCAAGTCTGTATTATCATACAAGTGGAAATCTTGTTCAAGTTATAAAAAGAATCAGCTCTCAAGCTATCCTGCTCTCTCTGTAATCAAACAATACTGCTCACAGACTCAATAGACATAGAATATATCTTCCTCAAGCCCTCCAAGCCTCCTATTTCCTTGCGCAGTTTTGATTGGGGTCCAATGATATCACATGTGTGAATTGGCCTCATCACACTCACTGTAACCTCAGGTCCAACTGCGCAATCCATAAGGAATAATATTCCTTCTGCATGCAAGGAATATTCACCAAGGAATATCCTAGCAACTGATAGTACATTGTCCCTCCATCTGATCTCAACTGGGTCTCTGACTGAACTGACATGCATGAGTTATCCATGAGTGAATACTCAATTATTTGAAATACAGTGGTTACATGCATGCAAGCATTAACTAACTGAACTCTCATTAATTTAACAAACTGTTAAATTAATCTAACTGGACTTGACTAAGTTAAACTAAGTCAACTGATTACAACTCAATATTACAACTCATCCTTATCTCTTTAACTGAAGGTTAAATTCCTCAATTAATGGAGAAACTGTTGCACGTCCTAGACTTCAAGATTAAATTTCCTTAACTAATTAATCAAGATGAATTAATTAATTTATTTCCAAACTGTTGTTGATATCAAATTCGAATTTTACTTCCTATGTTTAGTCCAGGGAATAACTAAAATAAGAATCCATCCTGAACTGCTAAAAATAGAACTTCTATTTTTAGGACTTCCATTTTTCATTCCCTATTGCCCAATCCAACACTGGTACCCAAACTGCTATTTTTAGCACTTCTATTTTTAGCTTTTCTTGTTGCCATTTTCAACAAAATACTCATATAAATGATATTGATTGTGGAAGAAAAGGGGGTCCCACCTATTAGTGAACTTAGACGAGTTATATATATATATACAAACCTTTAGAACCCTACCCTCAACATCTAATCAAATGAGGATAGAAATCATATTATGCTTAATTACCTAGGTGGTTCAACCACCCAGCCACCATGATGAGGTATAAAGGGGGGAGAGTTATGAAGACAAGAGAGATAATCCTACAAAGAGAGGTATGTACTAAAATATTTCTCTCATTTGCTCCTCCTGATTACATTTCTTTGTGAGTCATAAGAGGTTGAATCCCTAGGTGATAGCGGATCACTATCAAAGGGAAGATGACATTTATGAGCAACTCCATTCACTTATTGGACACATTATCTTAGGTAACTTGTTTTTTATGATGTAATAATTGTTGTTTGAAGGTCTAATTTTTTCAGAGTCAATGCTAACGATGGTTAATTGTGCAGAGAAACAGGTTGTCCATCTTGTATCAGAATATATAAAAGTGTTCTTGAAGGCTATTCAATTGTTATTTCTTCTTTCCTGAATTTCTATATATGATTTTCTACATTTCATATTTTTAGATTTTGATATGCTATATGGTTCTTCGCTGGGACCTACCTTTACGGTTCTGATGTACTGACAAACATGATTTATTAATAAAAACAACCTTGTTTCATCTATACTTTTTTTGCGCATACTTCTCATAATATGTTATATTTTTTGTAGTTTTGTTTCTTTCTTTTTTTACTATAAGTTTTAAGTAGTCGAGACTCTACATCTTTTTTATACCTTAAAAAAAGTCTTGAAACGAAAATTAGTTTGTTGCCTTTTTTTGTTTTTGCAGGTGAGGCTCTATAGATTTCCGAGACCCTAAAAAGTCTTGAAATATTGATTAGTTTGTTCCTATCTATGCTTGAATTCTAAAACATTTACGCAATTTTAATGTGTTTATTTGTAGTTTTGCATTTCTCTTATAAGTTTCATACATCATTTGTGTGCACGTTGTATTTAATTTTCATTTTCTTTCTTAACCATGTTGTAATAATCATAAAAAAATCAAAAGAAAAATTAAAATGTTGCAAATCCATCTCAATTGGTCATATTATAGGACATTAAGTTTCAGGAAGTCTTTTCCCATTATCTCCCTCAAGTGAGATTCGAGAATGTGATAGGGTGAAGTGTAGAGATTCCTCCATCAACATAATTTTTGGCGACTCGACTGGGAATCATTGGTTCTTTAATCATTCGAAATTTGTTCAAAATATATGACTATCCAATCTTTTGAATAACCTAACCTAGGTTTCTAGATCTATGATAAAACAAACATTTCTCACTTATTTCTTGATTTCATCCTCATAAATGTTGCTTCTAATGAAGAGTGTGGGATAAAGTTGGTCATTATTTCTTGAGATATTTAATTTGAAGAAAGAAGGGAGGCTTTGCGAATACAAATTCGTCGACATAAACACCCTAAACTTTTGTAATCTCTAAATCATAAATCGTTTTCAAGTGTTTGAATCTATTGAACTTGATGAGCATCCAATTTGATCAACAATGTGGATTTATCCCTCAACTAAATGATTAGAGAAACACAGCTAGTTCATTACTTAATTATATCTTAAACAATTTCCTTACCATTCAATAATTGAATCACGATTGGTTGTTATCATTCAGGAAATCAACATAGTTGATGAACAAGAAATCCTCAAAAATAAATTTCATGAACATGAGCATCAACAACCACCACATCAATAATCTGTGTATGAGTTGTGAGCCTCGATATTCTAGAATACTTAAATATTATAGCCCAAAATATGCCCCCATAGTGGAAATCCAAAGATGAAATATTATCTTAGAAATTGAAGCTCATAGATGCTTCTTTCAAAGTTTAACTAGTTCATCTAGGGCTACTTAATCAGCCAAAATAATCATGTCTAGGAGATATTCATCCTTCAAAACTAGTTCATATGGAATCAAAGCGTTTTCCTCTTCTAGTTCCTCTTTTTAGGCTCTGGATCAAGAGTTTGTATTATAGCCCAAAATATGCCCCCATAGTGGAAATCCAGAGATGAAATATTATCTTAGAAATTGAAGCTCATAGATGCTTCTTTCAAAGTTTAACTAGTTCATCTAGGACTACTTATTCAGCCAAAATAATCATGTTTGGGAGATAGTCATCTTTCAAAACTAGTTCATATGGAATCAAAGCGTTTTCCTCTTCTAGTTCCTCTTTTCAGGCTCTCGATCAAGAGTTTCTATTGGTCAATTTTCTCATCCGTTACAACCCTTCAATCAACAACACATCTAGTGAATTTCATTCATAAGTATGTATTGTTTCAATTCTAATAAGATCATAATAATTATCATTGGCATGTTCATTCACCACTGAATTTAATGACTACAAACACTCCTCTTCCCAAGTTTAAATAATTTCTACCCAAGTTTTCCGCCGATGGTACCATCACTACCAATGAACATTTGATCACTTTCTTTAATGCTTGCCACAATATTGGAGGAAATGATAATGATAAATGTATGTGATTTTTTGTATACTCATTTCAAGGTCAAGTTTCTTCATACTTTTTAAAATTACCCCCCAAATCCTGTTGAAAATAGCAACAAGAAATGATAAAAATAGAATCCAGAATATTCCAATTTTAATTTGTCCTTGAATTAAAACTGTGAATTAAAATTCGAATTTAGTCTCACCAGTTGCTTGGAAATAATTAATTAATTCATTATGGATTAATTAGTTGGATAAATTCAAGTTAGAAGTCTTTCTGAAGTCATGCAACAGTTATCCCTTAATTAAGGAGATAAGATTGAGTTATATTTGAGTTGTAATTAGTTAGCTCAGTTTACTGAGTTAAGTCCAGTTAAATTAGTTCCAAATTGTTTAAGGAAATAATTGTGAGTTATCAGTCAATTGATGCATGCATGCACTCAACCAGTGTACTCCAGATAACTGAAGATTCCCTCATCAGAAACTCATGCATGTCTATTTTGACAAATACCCAGTTGAGCTAAATGTCAAGGAAAGTGTACTATTAGTTTCATGTTTTCTCCTATAAAGGAAACTAATGCATGCAGTCAAGGTAAGTTTCCTTGAGGATTGCGCAGTTCTAACAGTGTGTTAGAGCAGTGTGTGAGAGCAGTGTTACACTGGGTGAAGGAGATCATCCCAGAGGTAACTGCGCAAGGAAATAAGAGCTTGGAGGAGGAGGAGAAGGCTTGAGAGAAGCTTTGATTGCCTGTGAGCATCTAGGAGGATTGTACTGAGAGCTAGCTAGTTGTGAGAGCTAAGGATCTGTATAATTATGATGTATTTCCACCTTGTATGATAATACATATAGTGGGGTTTTTAGCTGAGGCTTTCCCCTGAGTATTTTATGTGTTTCATGTGCATTTATTCTTCTTCTTCTGGTTATATGTGTTCAGCTTGATCTTACTCAATCTTTAAGCTTCCGCAAAGCAAATTGATAGTAGAAGTAGATAATAGTATTTTTCTTTAGTATATTGCATTATCAAGTTAATCTACAGTCAAATTTTCTACATAGGCCTTAGAGCGAGATTTGTAGAGAATTTGGAGAAATTTCTACATGGTATCAGAACTAGCTGATCTATTGAGAAATTTCTACATGGTAGCGAAGCCAAGTTTATCAGAGTTGTGAATAGTATATAGAGAATAGAATTCGAAGTTTGAAGTTCGGGGTTTCAGGTGAAAAACGAATTCATATCATACTTCAATTAAGATGGGACATTATGCGACTAATTGCCCATTGAAGAAGTCCAAGAAGGGATCCTTGGAAGGATTGGAAGGTGAGGCATTAGCCTCTCAGTTTGAAATGGACTTTACCCTCATCGCATGCATGGTGTCATCGACGATGGGTTGTGGTTGGTATCTTGACAGTGGAGCCTCATTCCACATGACCGGCGATAAAAGTTTATTTAGTGTGTTGGAGGAGAAAGACCTCAAGATGTGCATTGAGATGGGTGACGACGAAAGGTATAATGTTTCAGGAGTGGGCACGGTTGCTTTTCAGAGGGAGCATGGAGCTCCTATCACCTTGACAGATGTGAAGTATGTGCCTAGACTGAAGAAGAACTTGGTATCGGTTGTGATGTTTGAGGACAAAGGCGACGATTTTGTCTTCAGTAAAGGAAAGGTGTTCCTTAGACACATCCCCACGAGATAGGTGAAACAGATTGGTTCACAAGTTAAGAACCTGTATGCTCTTCAGGTTCAAGATGCATGCAAAGCCTTAAGGAACAAGGAAAATGTTAGAGACTTGGTGGTTGAGAGGGAGAATAAAATACCTCTCAACATGCAGTCCCAGAAGAAGTCTCAGACAATTGTGGAGGAGCCACAGTTGGAGAAGTGGTCAGAGGGATCACATGCAGCCATACCTCCAGGTGTGAGGTGGGGAAATGTGAAGTGATAGTCCCAAGAAGGCTGAAATAGGACCAGGATCCTTGAGGTACCCAACCTCTTTGATTAGACTCTGCTACGGGAGCCCCAACGAGGAGTAGCAAGACTGGCTGAGTGGGTAGAGACAGATGCGGATGGAGCGGTAGAGAGAGCTACAATGCAGGAGTTCTAAGGTTGCGCGAGGCTGTAGTAGTGCGATAGGCATAGGAGTGTTGCGCCAATGCAGTATGGCATAGAGAGGTGTGCAATGGTGCGAGATGTAGGGAGTTGTTGTAGCAGCGCAGAGGTTAGAGAGGGAGCACTTGTCAGCGGCAGAGGGAGCTTCAACATCAGAGGGTGTTCTAGCCCAATAGGGAGGTTAGTTGGGAGATCAGTTACTTACTTCTCAGTAACTGAGTTTCAGTGTAGAAATGGGCAACACGATGCAACATGATGAAAGGAGGTGCAGTGTGGATGCAGTGCTGGGAGAAAGGACCAGCAACAACATGGATGCAACGAGAGGAATCAGTGGGATTGATGCAATCAGAGATCAAAGTGACAGTAGCTAGAGCAGTTAGATACTGAAGAGCGGAGAGAAGGATTTGCAATAGTGCAGAAAGGCAGAGTCAACTGAAGCGCAAAGTTTTCAGTTGACAGAGGCAATAATAGTTAGAGACTTTGATGACAGATGCATCATACTGATTTAGGTTGGATTTTTTTTGTTGTTTCTGGAGTTGCTGAAGCAACAACACTTGAGAGAAGTGTTGCATGCAGAACATTCCAAATGTTCAAGATCGGGATCAAGTTGAATTCCTTTCTTGTTGAGAGGGAGTGTTGAAAATAGCAACAAGAAATGATAAAAATAGAATCCAGAATATTCCAATTTTAATTTGTCCTTGAACTAAAATTATGAATTAAAATTCGAATTTAGTCTCACCAGCTGCTTGGAAATAATTAATTAATTCATTATGGATTAATTAGTTGGAGAAATTCAAGTTAGAAGTCTTTCTGAAGTCATGCAACAGTTTTCCCTTAAATTAAGGATATTATCCCTTAATTAAGGAGATAAGATTGAGTTATATTTGAGTTGTAATTAGTTACCTCAGTTTACTGAGTTAAGTCCAGTTAAATTAGTTCCAAATTGTTTGAGGAACTAATTGTGAGTTATCAATCAGTTGATGCATGCATGCACTCAACTAGTGTACTCTAGGTAACTGAAGATTCCCTCATAAAAAACTCATGCATGTCTATTATAAGAAAGACCAGTTGAGCTAAATGTCAAGGACAATGTACTATCAGTTGCATGTTTTCTCCTATAAAGAAAACCAAAGCATGTAGTCAAGGTAAGTTTCCTTGAGGATTGCGCAGTTCGGACAGTGTGTTAGAGCAATGTGTGAGAGTAGTGTTACACTAGGTGAAGGAGATCATCCTAGAGGTAACTGCGCAAGGAAATAAGAGCTTGGAGGGAAGAGGAGAAGGCTTGAGAGAAGCTTTGATTTCCTGTGAGCATCCAGGAGGATTGTACTGAGAGATGGCTAGTTGTGAGAGCTAAGGATTTGCATAATTTTGATGTATTTCCACCTTGTATGATAATACAGATAGTGGGGTTTTTAGTTGAGGATTTCCCCCGAGTATTTTCTGTGTTTCATGTGCATTGATTTTTCTTCTTCTGGTTATATGTGTTCAGCTTGATCTTGCTCAATCTTTAAGCTTCCGCTAAGCAAATTGATACTAGAAGTAGATTATAGTATTTTTCTTTGGTATATTTCATTATCAGGTTAATCTACAGTCAAATTTTTGACATAGGCCTCAAAGAGATATTTGTAGAAATTTCTACAGGGTATCACAACTAGCTAATCTATTGAGAAATTTCTACATGGTACCGAAGCCAAGTTTATCGGAGCTCTGAACAGTATACAGAGAAGAGAATTCGAAGTTTGAAGTTCGGGGTTTCAGGTGCAAATCGAATTCTTATCATACTTCAATTGAGATGAGACAATATGCGACTAATTGCCCATCGAAGAAGTCCAAGAAGAGATCCTCGGAAGGATCAGAAGGTGAGGAATTAGCCTCTCAGTTCGAAATGGACTTTACCCTCATCGCATGCATGGTGTCATCGATGATGGGTTGTGGTTGGTATCTTGACAGTGGAGCCTCATTCCACATGACTGACGATAAAATTTTATTCAGTGTGTTGGAGGAGAAAGACCTCAAGATGTGCATTGAGATAGGTGATGACGAAATGTATAATGTTTTAGGAGTGGGCACGATTGCTTTTGAGAGGGAGAATGGAGCTCCTATCACCTTGACAAATGTGAAGTATGTGCCTAGACTGAAGAAGAACTTGGTATCGATCGCAATGTTGGAGGACAAAGGCTACGATGTTGTCTTCAGTAAAGGAAAGGCATTCCTTAGACACATCACCATGAGACATGTGAAATAGATTGGTTCACGAGTTAAGAACCTATATGCTCTTAAGGTTCAAGATGAATGCAAAGCCTTGAGGAGCAAGGAAAATGTTAGAGACTTGGTGGTTGAGAGGGAGAGTAAATTACCTCTCAACATGTAGTCCCAGAAGAAGTCTCAGACAATTGTGGAGGAGCCACAATTGGAGAAGTGGGCAGAGGGATCACATGCAGCCATACCTCCAGGTGTGAGGTGGGGCAATGTGAAGTGATAGTCCCAAGAAGGCTGAAATAGGGGCAGGATCCTTGAGGTACCCAACCTCTTTGATTAGACCTTGCTACGGGAGCCCCGACGAGGAGTAGCAGGACTGGATGAGTGGGTAGAGACAGATGCAGATGGAGTGGTAGAGAGAGCTACAATGCAGGAGTTATGAGACTGCGTGAGGCTGTAGTAGTGTGAGAGGCACAGGAGTGTTGCACCAGTGTAGGATGGCATAGAGAGGTGTGCAATGGTGCGAGATGCAGGGAGTTGTTGCAACAACGTAGAGGTCAGAGAAGGAGCACTTGTCAGCGGTAGAGGGAGTTTCAGCATCAGAGGGTGTTCTAGCCTAATAGGGAGGTCAGTTGGGAGATTAGTTACTTACTTCTCAGTAAATGAGTTGCAGTGCAGCAGTGGGCAACGCGCTGCAACATGATGAGAGGAGGTGCAGTGCTGGGAGAAAGGACCAACATCAACACGGATGCAGCGGGAGGAATCAGTGGGCTTGATGTAATTAGAGATCAAAGCGACAGAGGTTAGAGCAGTCAGATACTGAAGAGCACAGAGAAGGATTGACAACAGTGCAGAAAGGCAAAGTCAGCCGAAGCGCAAAGTTTTCAGTTGATAGAGGTAATAGCAGTCAGAGACTTTGATGATAAATGCATCATATTGATTCAGGTTTGATGTCTTTTTTGTTTCTGGAGTTGCTGGAGCAACAACACTTGAGAGAACTATTGCATGCAGAGCATTCCAAATGTTCAGGAACGGGATCGAGTTGAATTCCTTTCTTATTGAGAGGAAGTGTTGAAAATAGCAACAAGAAATGATAAAAATAGAATCCAGAATATTCCAATTTTAATTTGTCCTTGAATTAAAACTGTGAATTAAAATTCGAATTTAGTCTCACGAGCTGCTTGGAAATAATTAATTAATTCATTATGGATTAATTAGTTGGATAAATTCAAGTTAGAAGTCTTTATAAAGTCATGCAACAGTTATC
The DNA here is from genome assembly GCA_031772625.1 of Pinus tabuliformis. Taxonomy (NCBI): domain Eukaryota; kingdom Viridiplantae; phylum Streptophyta; class Pinopsida; order Pinales; family Pinaceae; genus Pinus; species Pinus tabuliformis. Next base: position 573,625,195 of record CM062818.1, on the reverse strand, counting down.
CCTTAAATTAAGGAGATTATCCCTTAATTAAGGAGATCAGATTGAGTTATATTTGAGTTGTAATTAGTTAGCTTAGTTTACTGAGTTAAGTCCATTTAAATTAGTTCCAAACTATTTCAGGAACTAATTGTGAGTTATTAGTTAGTTGATGCAGGCATGCACTCAACCAGTGTACTCCAGATAACTGAAGATTCCGTCACCAGAAACTCATGCATGTCTATTCTAAGAAATACCCAGTTGAGCTAAATGTCAAGGACAACGTACTATCAGTTGCATGTTTTCTCCTATAAAGGAAACCAATGCATGCAGTCAAGGTAATGTTCCTTGAGGATTTCGCAGTTTTGACTGTGTGTTAGAGTGGTGTTACACTGGGTCAAGGAGATCATCCCAGAGGTAACTGCACAAGGAAATAGGAGCTTGGAGGGCAGAGGAGAAGGCTTGAGAGAAGCTTTGATTTCCTATGAGCATCTAGGAGGATTGTACTGAGAGCTGGCTAGCTGTGAGAGCTAAGGCTTTGTATAATTCTGATGTATTTCCACCTTGTATGATAATACAGGTAGTGGGGTTTTTAGCTGAGGCTTTCCCCTGATTATTTTCTGTGTTTCATGTGCATTGATTCTTCTTCTTTTGGTTATATGTGTTCAGCTTGATCTTGCTCAAACTTGAATCTTCTGTAAAGAAAATTGATATTAGATGTAGATTATAGTATTTTGCTTTGGTGTATTGCATTATCGAGTTAATCTGCAGTCAGATTTTCTACATAGGCTTGAGGGCGAGATTTATAGAGAATTTGTAGAAATTTCTACAAATCCTTCTGGACTTAGGAGGAGCTCTGATATTGGTTTAAGTCCACTTATGGGCAGCCTGACAACCTAATTAAACTCTTATATAAATATAACAATGTCTCTTTTTCAAAAGGAGAAACCATTCAATCTTTTAATTTACTTTTTTATAAATTTTATAATCAAATATGGAAGTAATACGCCCCAAAAACTAGACGAATATGATGCAATATTATAGCGTGGTGCCTTCCATGTATCACCGTCATCTAGAGGAAAAATATTGTTGTGAGCTTGAAGTCCTTGTTATAAACCTATCTAGAATATGAAGATAAACTTCAAAGGATGGGTATCCCTTCAAAAAATCAATCTATCCAGTCTAACATGTCGTTAATCCTTTCACTCATGAAAGACATGAGTAATAAACCAATATCCTATGAAAGAAAGAATAGTACACAATCTCAATTTGAATCTTCCACCCCTATGCACGTCCATGCTGCTCAACTACGCATCAATGGAATTCCTTCATCAATTTCTTGTGGTGTAACTTTTGTAAGGAGTACCATGATGAAAAGACTTGTCAAATAAAAATCATGGCGAAGGAAACAATTTTTGGTAAGAAACTATACCCTTATATGAAAATTTTATATTTGGTGGATAGCAAAGAAGTCCTATTTGTTGAAGCAAGAGATGCCTTTAGGGCTCATAATGCAAAAAACCAAGTTTTCAAACTAACATGAATATCCAAAAACTTAAATTCCTCGATCTCACAATCACCTATACATTCCACCCCTTCTTCCAAAAATATACATTCTCCTTTCTCTTTTCATTCTTCACCGTGGCCAAAGTTTGACATTCTTAAGAAAATTGTTGGAATTAAGGTTGATGCATCTATACCTGACATGGCAGCCACCTCAAACAACAAAAGCAGTTGAAAGGCTTCCTGATATGGCAGCCATTCTCGAACAAAAAAAGAAGTTGAAAGGCTTCCTTGATGGAAAGGTACTAACACTTGTTAACACCCTCAAAATTTAGCCCAAGGAAGAAGAACCTCCTTGTTGTGCACATTCCTTCGACTCCCCTTCAGACTCCTCCTTGTATGTATCCATGAAAATTCATGACAAGATAGCACATTGTTTCTTGTTCATTAATGGAGGCTCAAGCCATAATGTCATGCCTAAGGTTCTAATGGAGGAACTAGATCAACAATGTTCCGAGGATACCCCAAGGAAAGTCTTTCCTTTCAATAATTATTTATAAGAAATGATCAAACAAATCAATGACATTACTTTAGTCATATTCACTTATCTTGATATTAGAATGAATTACAATATAGAAGTCATGGATATTCTAGTGTCTAATTACTCTATCATTCTAGGAAGAGATTGGTAAGTCCATACCGTTGGGACGTTTCTCTTAATGGTACACACACGACCTTACCCAAAAATGGTAGAAATCTAAGTGTATTTAAGGAAGGCCATATCTCACCTTACATCAAAGGCTTGCATCAACCTCACATTAACTATGTGGAAGAAGAAATTTGGATATGTTCACCTTTTACCAAAGCTGAGGTGCCTTCTTCACCTAAAATATTTTATGATGATGAACTTCGACACATTTACTTTGATGGAGAATGTTCTAGTTAAAAAATGGCACAATAGTTGTTTTATACTCTCCCCCGGAAAAATACACCAATTTTCTTTCAGACTTGAATTTCAATGCATTTATAATATTGTTGAGTTTCAATTCCCCGTTTGGGAATAGAGAAAGCCTTGGCCCTAGGTTGCAGGCATTTAAATATTTTCGAAGAAAATCTACTCTCCTATAAACCAATTTATCAAAAGGTATACCCAGGGTCCTTGAGATAAGATTTCTTAATTTCTAGCTTTCAACATAACTCATATTAGAAAGGAAATCAATTCCTTCACACATCAATTAGTTTTTTATGCCATTAGTCCTTCTCGACATATATTGTCTAAAATATGTTATTGCATTTTCAAATATATTTACAGACCTCACCTCTCAAACAATGAGGAATACTGGTAGGTATTTTTAGATGATGAAATTGTTTGTGCTTTTGTTCAAAATCATCCTTTAGAGGAGTGTAATATTACATCATTAAACAAAAATCATTTTCCAGCTGATCTCTCACCCTCAGAAAGCTATTTCTTTCTTAATGATGTCTTAAGCTAAAAGGGAAAACGGGCAAAAGGGTCCAAAAGGAAAGTTTGGGAGACAATACCAGTAAACATTGGAACCCTAGATGATCCAAAAATATTAAAAATAGGGGCCCAGTGTACTGAAGAACAAAAGGATAAATTCATAAACATTTTAAAATAATTCTCTTATATGTTTTCCTAGTCTTATAAAGACCTTCACCGTTTTGATCTTGATATCATACAACATGATATACTTATCAAACAGGATGCTAAATCAATTAGGTAAAGACAAATACCATTCAACATAGATTTTGAAGACATGATTAGAAAAGAACTGGATAATATCTTACAAGCCCAAATCATTTTTCCAGTAAAATATTTAGAGTGGGTGGCCAACTTGGTCCTATTAAGAAAAAACAATGGTGATATATGATTACGCATTGACTACCATTCATTGAAAAAAGCAAGTGTTAATTTTTTTTTCCTTTACCTAATGTTCTCACTCCTTCGGATCTCCAAGGCTGAGGAAGAGTCCAGCTGAGGTAACCAAAAACCAATCTTTTGACTTGGTAGCTAGCCCTACCAGGCTGGAGAGGGCTCTCTCCAAAGGATCACAGCCCAAAAGGGCTAGATGGAATAGGGTTTTAGGCTAGATATAATAGCTCAGGGTTTTGCTTTGATTTGATTTGGGTAGTCACTCGATGGGTGAATTAGGTCAGAGAATGAACTAAGTCAGGGCAAAAGAAAATTAGAATTGCAGACATATGATGGGGCAAGGTAGGCAAGTAATTTAACACTTTGTAGTATATTGATGAAATGGTTTAGATTGATGAGGTGCTAAAAAGAGCATGAAAATCATTAATTCTTTTTAAATTGAAGAAATGAAACAAATTATGATGATTTTCCCAAAACACAGCATAAAAGATGTATTTTGCTTATCACACCTTGAAAATCAAACATATTTAGAAGTGAAATGGATCATGGAAGATACAAAACATTCACACATATGTAACTAAAGAAGAAACACTATCAAAATACCATGCCATAGGAATCCCACCAAAATAGCTGCAACTCATCCAATATATTCCATGCAAAAGTCTGAAACACTAGTACAAAATCCAACGAAGTCCGACCTGTAGAATCAATGAAAAAGTACATGATATATGCCTCAAAAAAACTCCTTCCATCCTCAGGGGTCGAATTCATGAGAGGAGGAGTAGATCCACCAAAAACTAAATTGATATCTAGAGTGTAGGGTGGTCAAAGTGACTCATCCCTCACTTTTTGGAAACTGATTCATTACATCACAAAAAGAGTTTTCACCTAATGTATTTACCCTAGGTAATAATAAAAACATCATTATTACATTTACATCCATCAATTACATTGGTAAAAGCATGATTTGTCAAGGTGAAACTGTCAAAACTGAGAAAATTTACAAAATGAAGAAACTCAGAATTTTTTTTATCAAAAGCGCAACGCCACTATCCTAAGTGCAATGCCAACTTCAAATCCACTTTGAGGGGGTTCCCAGTGTCCAAATTGAGCTCCGGATGGCTCATTGGAAAGACTATCCTATATAGTTTCCATATATACCTTTAGTTTCCAAAATGGCCAATTTTTGATCCTCCAAAAGTTGATTCTCCCAAGACTGGTCAAAAGCACAGTCCCAACCTTCAAAACAGGGCAGAAACATGATTTTTTGGGTTTTTTTTTACCTTTTGACTGCCCAGATGACCCAAAAAATATTAGCAAAGTGGGTTTCCTTACTGTATTTGGCCTTCTGAATCCAATGGTGGTGGCCATTTTTCATTTTTAGGTCTTTAGGAAAAGTGCAGCGCCTAGGGCACTGCGCTTTTTGTAGTGTGACCTGTGCAAAAGTTGTCAAAAATGCAAAAAACTCCAAAATTTTCTAAAATTGCTCAAAATTATTCAAAATTTTACCTGTGGAACGCTGATGAGGTGTGTTAGGCCATGAGTGATGCCTCGTAAAGGATTTTAAGCTTGTCTTCCTCCTTTTGCTTAGCTAGGGTTTCAAGTCTTGTTTTGACATTTTGGAGCTTGGACCTTGCAATTTGATTTTTCTTGAAGTAGTATTTGGCCATATTTCTTTTTAAGTCATTGTCCCTCTTTGAATTCTTCAAGATATTCTCAAGATTCTCATTTACCCTTTCAAACCAATATTCCAGGTACTTATCGGTCATGGTGGCAAACTACTCATTCAAAGTGAGCTTATTGGCAAGTTCAGCCTCTTTTTGCCTCTCTAGTTCTAGAGCTCTTTTCAACCCTCTAGTCCTAGGCCTTTATCTTGGCATTTTTTCTTCTTCCTCATCAGAATCACCATACTTCCCATATGCTTCATCAAGCATGACCTTTGCTTATTAGCTTCTCTTTGAGCCTTGATGAATTTCACCTCATTGATCAAATTTTTGGTCTTTAGCTCGTTTTCCTGCTCAAGAAAATAAATGACAAACTTAGCTCTCTCTAAGTTAGTCCGAAGCTCTATAAATTGGGAATCCTTCTCCGTGATGAATATGCTAAAGTCTTCATAGCCATCTTGCTCACTTGGGTCAATAAGCTCAAAATCCTGTTTTGTTTCATGGAGGCCCTCCTCCTACCGTTGGATCTTTACCTCTGTCATATTTTCTTTACCTCTATCATATTTTCTTTACCTTTGTGTACCTACTTTGTTGATGAAGACGGCAAGGCCCCTCCCACAATTTGTGGGTAAAACACTTGCTTGTGGCCTCTCTGATAAGTTTGTGCCAATGTTCTCACCTCTATGCTCTTAGGCCTGATGACCTCAACTCTGTTAGGTGACCCTGCATGATCATGAAATGGTGATGATGGAGGTGATGCGGAGGGTGGCCGATCAAATGGAGGAATAGATATAGTGGGCTGAGATGGAGGAGGTGTAGCTTCAGCATGATGATCAGTGGTATGAGATGAAGAAGGCATACCTTCAGCATGTGGAGTAGTGAAAATATCATTGGCAATGAAATTGTCCCATGAAATATGCAACTAGTCAAGGTGATGAAGGACAATGATCTTTCAATGAGTGATGGAAAATGATATTTATCTAGTGGTCATAATCTTTCTTCTGCACAATGGAGGCCATTTTGTCTATGCTTCTGAATAGATAGTATGGGATATTGAGGAATTTGACCCTTGTGAAGTGCATAATCAGTCTGATATGGTAGGTGTAGAGCCTAGAGAACCTTCCTTCACAAGAGAAGTAATTCATGATGATTTTCATCATGGGGGAAAACCTAATAAGAAGGTAGCTGAAAGGGAAAAACCTCCTCCTCTCATTTTTGTATAGTGGTTTGATGAATGGTTCATAAAACTGACCCTCTAAATCTTTTGATTTAAACCACCTCTCACCCATGTTTGGAATCCCTGTGGCAGTAGCGATGATGGAAGTAGACAAAGTGAAGGTCACTTGATTATCTTTAAGGTTTGAAGCAAAAAATCTAGTCAAAACAGGGTGATGCTGAGCTCTTTCAATCATTTTGCAAAAATCAAGGCAACCTACATACTGAAAACATGAGACTGCCATTGATGAAGCCATGAGTTCATTTGTGTTAGTGGGCTCCAGCCTTAGGATTATGCCTCCTTTGTGTGGCCTCCTCTATTCTTTGTCCTCTTCTTCTTGCCTATCCTCCTCTTCTTGTGTATCCTCCTCTTCCACATAGTCTCTATCTTCCTCCATAGTGTTTGGTTAAGAGACCGTAGGGATAATGTAGGTGGGAATGGGAAGTGGAAATAGGTCTAGGGAATAGGGATAGGGCTATAAAATTTTGGGGAGATGAGGTGGTGGATTATGGAGATTTGGGAGGTGATAGGAGGTGAAAATGTCAAGGGAGTTGGGAATGAAAATTAAATTACAGGTTTATGGTAGAGGCTGCCTAGGAATTTTGGAAACCTAGGTCTTAGGGTTTTATGGGAAAAGTGTTTAGGGACTAGGAAATGATAGTGTAAGGGTAGGGATGGGTTTAATAGTGATGTAGGAAGGTGTTGTAGGGTCTATGGGCAACAAATTTTGGGATAGGGATGAATTTAGGGTTTTGTCCCTTGCCCAAGGGCCAATTTTGCTTAGGAATCAAAACACTAAAAACAAATGTTGTTTAGGAGTGCAAATAGGTGGAAAATAGGGTCACTTACTTGGTAGAAGAGGAAACAAATCCTTGTTGAAATTTTGAGAGGATTTGGAGGCGTTTTGGTGCTCTGGGGGCTCACCGGGCAAAAGCACAACTCCTTACCCAGAAGCACAACACCTGTGTTAAAAAAGGCAACGTTCGTATCTCTAAGCACAACGCCTCCCTGCTAAGTGCAACGCCAAGATAATTTTTTCCTTTGAACCTGCAAAATCGAATTTTTGAACCAAGGGAGTATGAGCTCGACCTTTGAGAGTGAAAATGAATTTGCTTTTGATGTCTTGGTGGCCTTTATACTTCATGAAATTGATGATTTGGGCCTTGGGACCCACTTTCTTCCTTTTATCATTCACTTTACTCTTGGAAACTACACCTTTACACTTGACTTTTTCTTTGACAAATTGATCACTTGATATACATTGGGAATACCTTAACCTTTGACTTTTGGTCCTTTGGCATTTTGGAAATGAGTTGACAACTATGGAAAAGTTACTTATTACATATAATGATATAAAATTACATAAATATAAAAAAATAGAATTACATATGTGTTTTTGGAATGACAAACTGGAACGAAATTCTTACTTGAAATCAAAATTAGAACTTTGGCAACCATGGTTACATGCGTGCAAATCCTCTTTAACTGAAAAAGGGATATTATTTTGTTCACTCTCATAATTTTGTTGGCCTTATACAGTGAAATGGTGTTTTATTGGACCTTGGAAGAATGATACCTAAAGACCTAATGGGACCTTGAATGAGTAGACTCTAGGTGGACTTGACTGACACAAAACATGATGAAATGAGCTTTTATAGTCAATGTATGCTCAGTAAGACACATGAAGGTGGGCCAACAAATATTGATTTTTTGAGAGAGTAGGGATTTTGACATAGGGCTACCCTCAGTGAATAAATTTTTAAATGAGGACCTAGGTGGAATGACAAAAAATTCAGAATGGGACCCTAATATTATATAAAAGAGGAGTTTTGATCACTGATGGCAGTATGCAAATAATGACTCTAACATCGGCCTTATTTGGGGATGGCAGCTCCTTGGAGGTTTCAAGAACATCATAGACCAATTGCCTAACCATGTGGACCAATATGGTCAAAAACTTATACTTAAATGCATGACTAAATTCTGACGACTCGAATAACACAAACTAACTTACTTAACTGACGACTGAACATTGAAAATGGCAGAAAATTAGTGAAGCTCCATGGCCTTCACTTCAGGCTCCAAACTCCAGTGATTCTCTACTTCACACTTGTAGAAAGTTAAATTGTTATGTACAATGAAACCAGGACAATTCAAAAAAGATAGTGCTTAAGGAGCCTACCATTGACTGGTCCTCCTAAGCATGGTTCTCCATTCATCTCATCCAACAAGAAAGCATTTTGTCCTCGGAAAGTTGAAATCTGATAAGGGCCTTTCCATAGGTTTTCAAATTTACCATGCTTACCCTTGTCTTCGTTTCTAGAATCCCAATGAAGCACCACATCTCCAATTTTGAAGTCATCCTCCTTGGTTTTCCGATTATAGATTTTCTTTATCCTCTCATGGAGCTTATAGGTGTTCTAAAATACCTTATCCCATGTCTGTTGTAGGTGAATCATTTGATTGATCCGACACTGTATATCATTCTCTTCACTTCCCGCTTCTTGTAACAATTTCATGACCGGGACTGCTAATGATGAAGGAAAAAAAATATCTACTCCATACACAATTTGAAAAGGAGAAAGTCCCAGGGATTTCTTACTACTCATCCAATTTTCCCACAATGCATTGATCAACTTTTCGTGTCGATTCTTTTTGTTGGCCTCCAACATTTTCTTGATGATGTTGATTAAGGATTTATTGGAGGACTTAGCCAAACCATTTCCTTGTGGATAGTTTGTTGTAGAATTTCCCAACTTAATGTTGTATTTGTCACAAAACTCAGTCATCCTTTTAGAGTTGAATGTTGTCGCGTTGTCTGTGATGATCTTATTAGGACAACCAAAATGGGACAAGATATTAGTTTTTAAGAACTGAATGATAGCTAAATCTGTTGCTTGCCTGGTTGGAATCGCTTCAATCCACTTAGTAAAGTAGTATGCAATTGTCAATATCCACTTGTGTTGTGTGGATGACGACGGATTAATCTCGCCTATGAAATCTAGGCCCCACTGTTGAAAAGGTGCATGAACTGATATAGGTTGTAGAGGCAAAGGAAGAAGTTTTCTTTTACCTTGGAAAACTTGACACTCATGACAACTCATCACTGCCTTGTATATATCTGCAAAAAGTGTGGGCCAATAGTAACTCGCTCTCAGTACTTTGTTGGTCGTGGTCTTCTAGTACAAGTGGCCCCCACAATCGCGTTTGTGGAAGTCATTTATTACTTCTTTAGACTCATCTTCGGTCAATTAGTTTAGCAACACACCTCCAGGATCCTTACAATAAAGTGCGTTGTCCATAATGCAATATTTAGAAGCCTTCAGCTTCAATGACCTGCTCTTAGCCTTAGACATGCCAAGAGGGGGATTTAGATGTTGCAAAACATAATAATATCATAATATCGTGGAGATTATAGAAAGATATCACATACCTGAATGCGATCTATTTCTTCTTGATTATCAGACAATGCTGGTTCAATAAATGACATTAATATTTTAAAATCTTGCAGCTTCAAAGCAACGCCCTATTTTTGAACACATTCTGAAATACATTGCAACATCTTCAAAGAAAACACATGTTTATTTTTCCCCCATATTTAAGGTGGTTCACGAACACTGGGTGGCCACTACATCTGCGGTAAAATCCAGGCAGATCAACCCGAAGGGATCTACCCGTCGGCCAAACAAGTAGAGCCTCACCCCAAGGGCATTGAGGAGATTTCACCTTGTGACCTCCCAACTGGAAAGGTAGTTATCAACGAGAAATCGACCAACTGAGCTAACCCTTGGGGCTAGAAAACACAGGTTCGTTATGTAAAACTTCAAACATTCAACTTGTATAGATCACATATTTCCCTTAACTGGCATTATATTGATTTGAGAAATAATTCAAATTATAATGTTGTCATTACTTCTTGAAATATCAAGATGACTTTCATGTTATAAATCAACACGTGTATTTAGCAATATTTTCTTGTAGTTGCACGAGCATGATTAAATATCATTTGTGAATCTCATCATTGAAATTGTAAGTGAAGGGACTCTTTCAACATTTCTATCCATCATACTTTTCCTGAATGGTTTCTCCAAGGATCCCTTCATAACGACAACAGGTCATACCTTTGGCACAATCTTATGATCTGACTAAGGAGTAGATCACAATTTTGTCTTGTTTTTTATGAAACAACCTTGATATAGACTTTTTAGCTAAGCCTATTCATTGATAGGGCTATTAAGTGATAATTTCCTCTAGTTGAAGTCTAAAAGAGTGTTACCAAAATAAAACCTTTAATCCTAAACAAAATCATTGTGAGTAAATTGAGAAATGATATAAAATTTACATTTCAAGCATCAAGCGAACTTCTTATAGCTTATTTGGCCTCTTTATAGGTCTGTATTTCCAAGCCTCGTACTCGTCATTAAACATCCATCACTGTAGAGTGCTTTGTATGGGAACAATGAACTTCTCAAACTATGAACCAAACAATATGTCTTGTTCGTGATCTTCTATCATTCCTTGCCCAAAACACTTCTTCAAGAACTAAGTAAACAAACTTTAGTATCCTTATACACAAGAGACAACTCGTTGGCTTTTTCAGAGGTATTTCATAGTTCTTCTTGCTACTGTCGGAGGTTCCTCGATTCTCCTGAAGTTTCTCATCCTAATGCAACAGGCCTTGAGGCCTTCTTGAAATATTATCACGATTTCAAATAGACCTCAAAATGGATTATAGGCTTCTGTTCCAACAATATGAATCTCATCTTCGACAAATAAATGAAACTTCAACAGTCCTAAGATAATCTGATTCATCATATACTAGGTTTGATGGAATTCGACCTTAAATTAGGGCTTTGGTTCTTGATCAATTTTCCTCAAGATGATCCTGAGTTTCTCACCCCCCTGTACCCACCTTCTTAGGCCTTTTAGCCTACATGAGATTCAGACTGAGGCCTCTTGACCTTCTAAGAATTTTGGCCTTCATTTTGATGCCTCCTATCTAAGGCTTTCAAAATTGAAACTTGGATTTAAGGTGACTTGGATTACTTCTGGGTAGACTTCTTTTCTTAACACAAAGATCAGTTGATTGTGGATTATTTTTCCTTCAAAGTAAGCTAACTTGGAAAGGCTACACTTACAGCCACGCTTTAATTCCATGTTGATTTTTCAATGATATTCTAATATGATAATTACTTCTTATGATTTCTTAAGTTAATATTTCTCGTATTCACATTCATCATAAAGCAATTACAAATAATATATCAACAATAGAAAGAAAAATGCATGTAGGATCATAAAGAGATAGCCAAACAAGAGACAAAAGTATTTTACCCTAGGAAAACCCACTAGGGGAAAAACCCAACAACCATTTCCTTAGAGGAATTATTCAATTCATCAAGAAATACATTTGATCCTTCTAGTCAGAACAAGATCAAACTTATCAGCAATATTCCCAAATAAACTTGGTCAGACTGTCCACAAGATGAGATAAGCTGTTGCTTGAAGATTCAGTCAAAGGCAGTCAATCAAGCTGAACTTTGGGCCTACTCCTTCCACATAAAATCTCAGATTGTTCCCAGTGAAAATGCCTAGAAAGTCTTGGCATGTCTACTACACGTGAGAGGACAAACAAAGAGAGAGAAAGAGATTGGTCTTATTCTAGTCAACTTCAACCTTCTTTTCCTTGTCTCCTTCGCATAAAAGCTTTATATGTATGATTCGAATTAGCGAAGAAGAGGAAGTCAAATGACATATATATAGTGATCCTAGAAGGTTGAAATGGTGTATCCCTTCACTGGGGCCGACTTGAAGCATACCTTACATTTGGAGGAAAAAAATCAAAATTTAGAAATTCAAAATTCCATTTTTTGAAGTCGACATAACGAAAATGTCTTGTGTTTATTATTACATATATTTGAAGTGATAAAATATCAATGATGAAGAACCACCATAGTTAATGAATTAATAAATATGTGTCTATCATGTGAAACATATATTCAATCCCATAATTTTTTACGTGTATTAAGTGGGAAAAACAATTCAAAATACTTTTTAATGATGTAAAATGCCATAATTTTTATCCACCAAATGAATTTATATTTATATTTATATTTTAGGTTAATTATTCATCTTAACATAAATTATGTTTTTCGTGTTAGTTCCCATTGAATGGTTGGTCGTTTCATTCTTAGAATTTGAATTCATGTTGTTATTGGAAGGCATGTGTTAGAAAATCCAAGCGATTATTTAAAACAAAATAGGCATAAAACACAAAACATAAATTTAAAAAAACAAATAATGAAACAAATATTATCATTGTCGTTTATTAAATGTGATTGAGGTAAGTTTGGACGCTTTGATGCTCGGCGGGAGAGGAGTGATGTGTCCCTAGTTGGCCTAGACACAATAGAGGTTGATTCGTTGGGATGCATACGGGAGTTGATGCAACTTGATGGGCTATATTGTTGGCAATGGACATGAAACACAACAAAGTTAAACTTTATACACTTGTCCGGATAGAAGTGACGTGTTCCTGGTTAGCCAAGACACAAAGTAGAAGTTGATTTTATCTTTATGCATATGGGATTTGATGTAATGTGATGGTATCTGCAGTTTTCCATGTTGAGAATGCAACAAGATGATGGAGCTTAGTGGAAAGAAGTTGCCTTCACTAAGTGGACCCGCAGGCTATTTTTGGCGCAAAGTCTATTTTTAGACTATGTCTATTTTTAGACATATGGGAAGGTTTCTATTTTTAGACTGCCAGGCTAAAAATAGAACAGTCGAATATTATTGTCTCATAATAATATTTGGACTATAAACATTATCTTATCCTCTTGGAGCACCTCAGTTTGAGCTACAGATGTGGAACATGCAGCTATCAGAAGGAAATACGCTTTCTTTGTTGGTCAGTTGAGCTATTGCATGCAGGACTTCAGTTAGAACTCAAGCAGTTGAGTTTGGTGGAGTTGGATGTGGAGTTGATGGAGTTGTGTTCAATGTGACTTGGTTAAACTAGTTGTACTTAGTCTAACTGCAAATAGACTAGTGATGAGCTGTGTGAATTAATTGTTAAATTAATTCACTAATTATTAACTCATAAAGCAACTAAAGAATACATCAGTTAACTCAGTTTCTTGTCAGTGCATGTACAGTTCAGTGGAGACAGGTGTTAGAGGTTGAAATTGTTATCAGTTGTGACTATAGTTGTGCATGAGATCTTGCACAATCAATGGGATTGAGTTATGGCAATGAGGACTGCGCAGTGTGGGCCAATCCCAAGGAATTATAGCCTATGCTCACGTGATTTTCACTAAGCATTGTGCAGTGGAGGCAGGCAAAGCAGCGGAGGAGATTTGAACCTGTGATTGATCATATCTGAGCTAGTTTTGTGTGTAACACGTGGAGATAGTACTGAGTACTTGAGAGGAGTATTGTACTATGTATTGTTACATGTTCTCAATCATATAATATACAGATAGTGTGGGGTTTTCAGATGTATGCTTTCCCCAGGTTACATACTGTGTTAATATGTGCATGCAATTGATGTTTCATTATTTTTAATGCTGCTAAATTGATGATCAACATAGAGGAGATTATGTATTGTGCATGTATTCCGCAATAGTGTATAATCGGGATAATCTCTATGAATAAGTGTCATATTATTCAAAATTTCTACATGGTATCAGAGTTGTTGATCATCAGATCTATTATTCAGAAAGTGTTTACATTCTATTTCTTCAGGCAGAGTCTGTAATCGGGCCAGGTAGCCTCTGGATTCATCCTTCTTTTGGAAGGTGAGATATCTGGTAAAAGCCCATACAGTCAATCTCTGTACGAGAAATACTTTGTTCTCACGAATTCTAGATCAGAGGCGGTTGAGTTTGGAGCTGGTGGAATTCGAATTTGCAGCAGTGTTTTCTTGGTATCAACGTGGCAATGTCTTTCAACGGATTTCAATTGGAGTATGCTCTTGAGGGCAGCTCGAACTATATTGCATGGAAGGACAGGATGGAGGCATTGTTAGATGATAATGGGTTGAAGGAGTTCATAGAGGCTGAGGTCCCAAAGCCTACTGATACTGCGCAGGTTGATGCTTAGCAAAAGAAGACAGCAAAGTGTCAAAAGATTCTATTGGAGGGCGTGAAGGATCACGTTGTGTCCAGCCTGCATGGAAAGGCTTCTCCATACTTGATGTGGAAATCATTGACAGATCTATTCCAAAGCAAGAGCGATCAGAGGAAGCTGGCGCTCAAAGATAAACTTAGAAACATCAAATGCGAGAAGGGAGACAGTATGCCCAAGTATCTCACGAAGTTCACTCAGTGCAGGGATGAGCTGGGAAGTGTGGGGGTAACTGTCGATCATGAGGACTTGGTGAGCTTGGCTCTCCTTAGTCTTCTGAAGAGTTGGCATTCCTATCAGGACTCTGTCAATGGTCGGGAGAAATTGCCAGGATGGGAGAGACTTTGGTCAGATCTTATGCAGGAGGAGATCAGGTGGAATACCAGGGTCATCAAAGGGAACTGATGAAGAAAATTGCGCTTTGGCTGCCAAAGAAAATAAGGGGAAGAACAAGAAAGATTCTCAGTCTGGTGCGAAAGGCAAGAAGCAGGACATGTCTAAGGTGAAGTGCTTTCATTGTCACCAACACGGACACTATGCCACTAATTGTTCGCAGAAGAAGAAGAACAAGCAAGCTGCTAGATCTGCAGCAGGAGAGGCTCTAGCCTCGCAGTTTGAGCTTGATTTTTCATTGATCGCATGCTTGGTTTCAAGTGTGATGGGATCCGTGTGGTTATTGGACAGTGGTGCATCTTTTCACATGACAAGAGATAGAGATTTGTTTTCTTATCTGGAGGAAAAAGATCTTGGAGTGCACATCGAGATGGGCGATGATGGTAGATACAGTGCGACCGATATCGGTACCATTTCCTTTGAGAGGGAGTCCGGTAAACCCTTTGTATTGAAGGAAGTTATGCATGTTCCAGGATTGAAGAAGAATCTTATCTCTGTGGCGATATTAGAAGACAAGGGATATGATGTTGTTTTCAGCGAGGGAAAGGCTTTCCTGTGCAATAAGACAACTGGAGAAACTCGGAAGATAGGGGTTCAAGTGAGGAACCTTTATCAGTTGCATGTAGATGGCTGCGCAACAATGGCATGCAAGGCAGAAGGATTGGTGAGCCGAAATGATGGCGAGCTGTGGCACAGGATATTGGGTCACCTTCACCATGGAACCTTGAAGATATTGCAGCAGATCACTACAGGGCTTCCTAAAGGCACTCTTGCGCAGTCAGATCAGTGCAAGGGGTGTACTTTGGGAAAGTTTGTGAAAGCCACCTTCCACGAGAAGGATAGTCGTGCCATGATGATCCTTGAGAGAATTCACACAGACGTGTGTGGACCTTTCTTAGTAGCTTCGACAACAAAACACAGGTATTATGTGATCTTTGTTGATGATTTCTCTCGTAAGTGCTGGATCTTCTTCATGCAACAATGGTGGTGAATACATCTCTGGCGAGTTCAAGGATTTTTGCAGTGCAGAAGGGATTCGAAGAGAGCTCATAGCTCCCCATAACCCACAGCATAACGGGGTTGCTGAGCGTAAGAACAGAACGATCGTGGGTGCTGCACGGGCGATGTTGCATGATCAGGGCCTACCCCTTCACTTGTGGGCGGAAGCATGCAATACAACAGTTTATGTGCAGAACAGTTGTCCTCACAGGATACTTGGCATGAGTACACCCGAGGAGGCTTATTCTGGTAAGAAGCCTGATCTTTCTCATCTGAGGATTTTTGGTGCTAACATTTACATGCATGTGACGAAGGATGCCAGGAAGAAGTTGGAGCCGACTGTAGAGGTTGGGATATTTGTGGGGTACACTGATACGCCCCACAACTATCGTGTGTATTTGCCAGACAGTGGCAAGACTGTTGTTCGACGGGATATAAAATTTCAGGAGGAGAAAGCCATGAAGTGTTCGCTTGAGAGGGAGCCACACTTGCATGCAGATGAGGAGCTATTAGTTCCTAAGGATGAGCTTCAGGACGTGGATCAACCACAGGACGAAGTTCATGGAGTGGAAGAGACCACTCATGTAGCGCCAACCATCAGAGGGCGAAACCGCTTGACAGAAGCTAAGCGACTGGCTGAAGATGCAGAGAAAGTTGTAGGACCACCTACAGCCCAACGCAGGCAGAGACAGTCACCTAATCGGTACACTTGATACATGGCTCTCGTGAGAAAATGTGTTGTGACTGAGCCATCCTCTTTTGAGGAAGTTGTGGAGGATCCCGCATGGGTAGATGCCATGGTGGAAGAGTATGATTTGATTTTCATAAACAATGCATGGGAGATTGTTCCTAGACCGGAAGGGAAATCAGTGGTGGGTTCAAGATGGATCTACAAAGTTAAGCAGGCAGCTGACGGGAGTGTGGAGAAGTACAAGGCAAGATTTGTTGCCCAAGGCTTTTCACAGATATAGGGGATCGATTATGAGGAAACCTTTGCACTTGTCTCAATGTATTCTTCCATACAGAGGATTCTTGCTCTCTCAGCGCAGATGGGGTGGCACATTCGTCAGATGGATGTGAAGACTGCGTTCCTCAACGAGGTCATTGAGGAGGAGGTGTACATAGAATAGCCTGAAGGTTTCAAGATCTTCAGCAGTGAGTCGCATGTGTGCAGGCTCAAGAGAGCGTTGTATGGGTTGAAACAAGCACCACGTGCTTGGTACACACGGATAGACAGTTATTTCACCGGACTTGGATTCTCCAAGAGTGAGGCGGATCCTAACCTATACCAGATTGTGGTGGAGGGTAAGTTGCTTATCATTGTACTTTATGTAGATGATTTGATTCTAACGGGTGATGAGTTGTTGATACTTTCATGCAAGGATGATCTTGCTAAGGAGTTTGAGATCAAGGACTTGGGCCTCCTTCATTATTTCCTAGGATTGGAAATCTGGCAGCGCAGTGATGGACTATTTGTTTCTCAGGGTAAGTATGCTCTGGAGATACTGGAGAAGTTCAACATGCATGGTTGCAAGCCTATTGTTACTCCTCTTCCTAGAGGTTGGAGGAAGGAGGATGCCACTTCAGTAGAAGAAGTGGATGCCATTGTTTATCAACAGTTGGTAGGGTCGCTTATGTATCTGGTCAATACACGACCCGATATATGCTATGTTGTTAACCAGCTTTCACAAGCTATGGTTAAGCCAACCAAACTCTTCTGGAAGGCAGGCAAGCATGTATTGCGTTATCTTAGAGGCACATCGGGATATGGATTGTGGTACGGAAAAGAGGATGAGGTGAAGCTATGTGGCTTCACAGATGCAGATTGGGCAGGGAGCCCAATGGACAGAAAGAGCGCATCAGGAGGGGTCTTCAGTATTGGGTCGACAGTAGTTTCTTGGTACAGGAAGAAGCAGAGATCCGTGGCACTCAGTTCAGCAAAGGCCGAGTATATGGCAGCAAGTTTGGCTGCATGCGAGGCTATATGGATGAGGAAGATCCTGGTCGGTTTGTTCGGTTCTCACTTGGAGCCTACTGTGATAACCAGAGTTGCATTAAACTCTCGGTTAATCCTATATTTCATGATAGATCTAAGCACATTGACATCAGGTACCATCATATCAGAGATTGTGTGCAGTGGAGAATCATGTTACTTTCATACATTCCAACGGAGGATCAGGATGCTGATATCTTGACAAAGGTGTTCACCAAGAGCAAATTCGAATACCACCGAGGCAGGATAGGGGTTGCTGATAATCCATATCTTTTTGATAGGGAGTGTTGAGAATGCAACAAGATGATGGAGCTTAGTGGAAAGAAGTCGCCTTCACTAAGTGGGCCCACAGGCTATTTTTGGCGCAAAGTCTATATTTAGACTATGTCTATTTTTAGGCATATGGATCATGGTCTATGAGTTGCAGTATGTTATTTGTGGATGATTGGTCATGTCTGTAAAAATAGATGGACTTCTATTTTTAGACATATGGGCAGGTTTCTATTTTTAGACTGCCAGGCTAAAAATAGAACAGTCGAATATTATTGTCTCATAATAATATTTGGACTATAAACATTATCTTATCCTTTTGGAGCACTTCAGTTTGAGCTACAGATGTGGCACATGAAGCTGTCAGAAGGAAATACGCTTTCTTTGTGGGTCAGTTGAGCTATTGCATGCAAGACTTCAGTTAGAACTCAAGCAGTTGAGTTTGGTGGAGTGGGATGTGGAGTTGGTGGAGTTGGATGTGGAGTTGTGTTCAGTTTGTCTTGGTTAAACTAGTTGTACTTAGTCTAACTGCAAATAGACTAGTGATGAGTTGTGTGAATTAATTGTTAAATTAATTCACTAATTATTAACTCATAAAGCAACTAAAGAATACATCAGATAACTCAGTTGCATGTCAGTGCATGTACAGTTTAGTGGAGACAGGTGTTAGAGGTTGAGATTGTTATCAGTTGTGACTATAGTTGTGCATGAGATCTTGCACAATCAATGGGATTGAGTGATGCCAATGAGGACTGCGTAGTGTGGGCCAATACCAAGGAATTATAGTCTGTGCTCATGTGATTTTCACTAAGCATTGTGCAGTGGAGGCAGGCAAAGCAGCGGAGCAGATTTGAACCTGTGATTAATCAGATCTGAGCTAGTTTTGTGTGTAACAAGTGGAGATAGTACTGAGTACTTGAGAGGGGTATTGTACTATGTATTGTTACATGTTCTCAATCATATAATATACAGATAGTGTGGGGTTTTCAGCTGTATGCTTTCCCCAGGTTACATATTGTGTTAATATGTGCATGCGATTGATGTTTCATTGTTTTTAATGCTGCTAAATTGATGATCAACGTAGAGGAGATTATGTATTGTGCATGTATTCCGCAATAGTGTATAATTGGGATAATATCTGTGAATAAGTGTCATATTATTCAAAATTTCTACATTCCATGGACGTAGAGCACAACAAAGCTTGACTTTAGATTCTTGGCGGGAGAGGAGTGATGTGTCCTTGGTTGGCCTAGACACAAAGTGTAGGTTGATTTTGTTGAGAAATCTATAGGATGATTTCTCTTAAACTTGATAAATGGTTGTGATTTCTTTTTACTTTTCTTAATTATTATCTTATTATTATGTTTTTCTTATCATAAAACAACTATGAAAACAAGAAGATCAACAATCCACAAGAACACAGGATGTAGGTTGCAAGCCAGGCCAAAACCTCTCATCTTGAGAGGAAAACCCACAAATCTCCTCTCCTCTTATACATTCTTCAAATTCCAAATTCCATGACCTCTAGAATAAGACCAATATCATTCCAAGACCAACAGAGACCTTCTTGATGATTTGCTCCTTCTATCCAAGTAAAACCTAGTCAAATCTCTTCCAGTTGCACAACTGCAACCCCCAACTATAAAAATTCAGCCTCCATTGCAAGTATGAAACTTTTTGCCCCTGCAATGGCTATTTCTTCCACACGTGTGAGTAATTCTAGGGCTTCCAAAGCTTCCTTTGACATTTTCTTCTGTTGCTTCTCCTTCTAGGACTTGTAGGTGACCTAATAGTCCTTTCTTCAACCTTCTTTCTGCAATTTCCTCAACATCAAAACCCTAGCTTTCCTTCTTCACATGTGTGAGATAGAGAGAGAGAAATAACCCAAACCTTTCTTCATCCTTCTTCGCTAGCCTTCTTCTCCTTCTCATTTGCTTAGTTGATGGGAAGTCAGTTAGTGTCCATAGGAGGTCAAGTTCCCTCCTATATATAGGCTTCCAAGGAGGATGACATGCCCTAATGAGGAAAAATTCTTAGCTACCAAACCGAATTAGTCTTGGAGGGTATTTTGACACTTTCAAATACAAAAATATTTCTTTTGACATGTTACAATGTGCCCAATGGGGTAGACTTCTTCATGTGACAATGAATCTATTGACTTCTTGACCCTAGTACAAACCCTAGAAGCACTTAATGGGTGCTTTACCTCTAAATAAAATGACCTTGAGCATGAAACCCATGCTACAAAAATAACAATAATAATTTTCTTTCATTTTACATTACACAAGAATCAATAGTACATTTCATATCTTATGAAGGTCGAACCTAGTTACACATTTCAACAGATTTTGTCAAGATGCATATGGGAGTTGATGTAATGTGATGGCCTTTTTGGTTGCACTAATAGTGGGATGAGGCAAGGCAATGAATATAGTATATAATTCTCACTCACAACTTCACATTATAAGTTGCAAAGTGACATCTTCAACTACATATTCTCATTTAAGTAATGCTTCAATTGCATATGGGCATGGATATTACACTTGAATTGTGGTAAGGTTATCAATTTCCAATATTGCCCTCCTGATTCTTATCTCTAACTTCTTCACCTCCATGTGGGGCATATTTTTTTACGGAAATAACATGTATTTTTCACGCACAAGCACTGTCTTCATCCTCTTTTGACATTAAGAGTCCACATAACCTTAATGACTTGAAGGTAGTTTTTTCTCTAGTTACTGTTAATTTTTCATAGGCCTGATATCTGGTCTATGACTGAGATTAACACAAACACATTAGGAACCCTTAACTAGCAACTTAGCATAGCAGAACAAATTAGTAGTGAAATAATAAACAACGAACAAGAATATTGGCCCAAACTAGTCATCTTATTAGTCCATTAACAAAAAAACACTAGGCCTCTCATACGAAATATCATGTCTCTTTAGATTTCTTATACAAATATTGTTTACAAAAAAAATACACGGTCTATCCTTTGACTGATCTAGGGCTTGAGATGTGCTCCTTCAAATCTTCAATTTTCCAAATAAATCAAATGCATACCTAAGCTAGTGCCTTAAATCCAAGGTCCTTGGATTGTCGTTGTCCTTGGCAACTAGTCCCTATGCAATCACGCTACAACTTTTCAATCTACTAGATTTGCTTCTCCAAATCACAGATCTGACTTTCTTCTTGTAGATATGACCCTCCAACACTCATATTTGACTTTCTTCTTATAGTTATGACCTTATAGAACCGAGATCTAACTTTCCTCTTGTAGATCTAACCTTCCAACACTCACTTTACTTTCCCTGTACACAAACTCGCCTAGATCTACTTCTTTAGAAGCTAGATATGGGACATTAAACTCTGCACTTTCTTCAATCACGGTCACCTTTAACAAACTTGAATTCTTCTTAGGGCTTTGAATATAGGTCTACCATACATGGCTTGACATTCCACAATCTTTCTTGTAGCAGCTATCTCAGACAAATCTCCCACTCACTCGTGAATAACTCTCATGAATGATGACTTTTACAATGTGCCTTTATGCCTCTGAGTTGTCCTTTATTTATAATTCCGTTTTAGGGTTTATTATGAAAACTTTATATCCTCTCATGGAATTTCCCACTTCCCTTATAATATTAAGTTGATTTATTTTCCCACTCACTTAGGGTTAGAACCCATGACTTGGTTACTTTAGTCACCTCCTCACAAATCAAGTGCCCATGATTTGTGGGAGCACCTCCCAAGCTACAAAAATTAACACTCCCTCTTAGCGAGGGAGGTACTTCCATTGCACATAAGTACATCATCTTCCCACACATGAACATGATTCTCCTCTAGGAATTATTTCCACCATGCATCCTTATCTTCCTGTACCACAACATCATAAAATGAATCATGAACAATATTCTCGCTGGAAGTGTCCCTGCTACTCGAAGCTTCATGCCTCTTCTTTTCTTGATACACCTTTAGACCATTTCATGACCCTTTCTTGTCAGTTATAAAAGGCTCTTATCTTCCCTTTATCGTTGCGCTCTTCTCAGCTGCCAAATCTCCCTCTAAGTATGCAAACTCCCTCTCGAACTTGACTCCCTCCCTTCATCTCTCCTTGGTTGATGGGATTGCCCTTGATCTTGTACAACCGACTCTCTCTGAATCCAATTATCACTCCCGTATTGGAGTTAGAGCCCCTAGGCCTGAGATCACATTTCCATCCTGGAACACAATCTCAAACCCTTTTGCCTCAATATATGAAACAAATAACACATTTCATTTTAGCTTTGATACCCATAGTACTTTATGAACTCATAGCAACCCTCCTGAGTCCATTATAGTACAATCCCTTCTCCTTTGGTTGTCTTTTGACTCTTATTGTTGATCTTCACGTGTAGGTCAGACTCCCATTTTGTTAGGCTCTCAAACACTTCTCTCAAACCAGTCATATGCCTAAATGCTCCACTATCGATGCACCATGCACCCTCATCAATGGTGATTTTAGAGAAATGAGAGACTAAAGCAAAGTCCTCATCAAGCCTTCTCACGAAATCACCATGTTCAACAACAACCATGCTCATTTCCTTCTTCTTCTAATTCTATCCTTTCATCTTGTATGGGAACTTACTTGCATAGTGACCAATCTCACCATAGGTGAAACACTTCACCTTACTTATATATTTCTTCTTCTTGCCATTGATTTTTCCTTTTCCCTTTCCCAACCTAGTAGCAATAACAACATTCTCGTCAATGGTATTATTTTTATGTTGAAGGTCCTTCTCCCAAATTTCTTGTTGGATGAAATCATCCCATAACTTGTTCCAATCAAGTTGCTTCCCTCGAGAGACTATACCTTTGATAAATGGCTTCCACTGATATGAGAAGCCATTGAAGGCAATCCTCCCTAACTAAGGTTCCAAAACATCATCATTAATGGCACTCAACTCATCATGAACTAGTTGAATTATTATGAGAGACTATACCTTTGATAAATGGCTTCCACTGATATGAGAAGCCATTGAAGGCAATCCTCCCTAACTCAGGTTCCAAAACACCATCATTAATGGCACTCAACTCATCATGAACTAGTTGAATTATTATGAGATACGAAGTCAGGTCTTCTCACTCTGTCATCTTGATTTCCTTGAGATTCTCTTTCAATACCATCTTTCGATTCTTGTTATTATTTTGGAACAAGTCTCGAAGAGCCTTCCACATCTCATGTGTCAAGGCCTTCCCTAAAATATGAGGTATTAAGTGATCCTTTACTCCATTAATGATGATCATTTTGGACTTCACATCTAACTTCTCATGCTTTTCCAAATCAGTCAGATTTGTTGGTTTGGAAATTCTCTTTTCAGTAAATTCCTAGATTTTCGTTCATAATCGACACTAGATTTGTCCTTTCTTTCCACGAAAAATTTTTGGACAAGTCAAATAGCTGGACCTCATACCTCAAGGCAATAATCATCTTTGAAGTGCAATTTGTCCTTCAACTACAAGTCAACTAGCTCTCGCTTACACTGCTTCTTGTGCACACTCTAATCCAATTTCCTTCAGAGTAGCTCTGGTACCATGTTAATTTTTCATAGGCCCTAAATCTGGTTTATGACTGATCTTAGCATATAAACACGTCAGGAATCCTTAACTAACAACTTAGCACAACAAAATAAATTAGCAGTGAAATAAACAACAACACATAAGACTATTGGCCCAAATTAGTCTTCTTATCAGTCCGTTAACAAGAAAACACTAAGGCTCCCATACCAAGGATCATGACCCTTCAGATCTCTAATACAAATAGATAATTTACAATAAAATACACAATATGTCCTTTGAATAATCTATGGCTTAAGATTTGCTCCTTCGAATCTTCGATCTACCAAATAAATCAAATGCATACTTGAGATAGTGCCTTCAACTCAATTTCCTTGGATTGTTGTTGTCCTTAGCAACCAATCCCTCTATGATAACACTATAGCTTCTTAACTGTGAGATTTGATTTTCTTCTTGCAAGTTTGGACCTCTAACACTCAAATATGACTTTATTCTTGTAGATTTGGCCTTCCAACACTTAGATATGTATTTCCTCTTGTAGATATGACCTTCCAACACTCACCTTATTCTAATTGTACCAAAAATTGGCCAGATCTACCTCTCCAGTGGCTAGATCCAGGTCATCAAACTCTCTCTTTTCTTCTGTCATGCTCACTTGCAACAAATTTGGATTCTTCTTAGGGCTTCGACCCTAGGTTTTCGACACATGACCGAACCTTCCACAATATTACTTGCAACAACTATCTCAAACAAATCTCCTTCTCACTCATGAATGAGCACTTGCACAATGTGCCCTTAGGCCTCTCCATTGGCCTTTATATATAATTCACTTTTAGGGTTTCTTAGGAAAACTCTATATCCTCTTAGGGTTTTGCCCACTTACCCTTATAATATAAAGTTGAGTTCTTTACCCACTCACTTAGGGTTAGAACCCATGACTTGGGTACTTTAGCCACCTCCTCACAATTCAAGTACCCATGATTTATGGGAGTACCTTCCAAGCAAACAAAATTTGCACCTACTACACATGTTAGTCAAATTTGCTAAAATAAGAATGCTTCCTTCTGATTGAAGCAACTTATCTTACCTCTTGGGAAACAAAGGTGAGAATCCTCCCGCAAGCAGGCTCAGATCACTGGCCTATCTCTCTCAAGATTCAAATTTCCAATGGTCCGAAAAATAAGCCTTTCATATTCGAAGCCTTCTGGTTGGATCACCTGGACTTCATGGAAAAAATGAAACAATGGTGGAATTAACCTCCCACCAGAACTGGCAACGGAATGTACATGTTCCAACAGAATTTAAAACTTATCAAAGAGGAAATCAAAAAATGGAACAGAGAATCATTCCACAACATCATCACGGACAAAAAAAACTTGGAGCACAAATTGGAACTTCTCCAACAAAACATAATTGAAGAAGGGCTCATGGAGAGCAGTAAGCAAGAGGAACAAAGATTACAACAAAGTTGGGAGGAAAGAGCCATCCAGGAAGAGAAGTTGTGGCAACAAAAATCCAGAATCAATTTGTTGAAATGTGGGGAAAGGAACACCACATTTTTCCATAAATTAATGATACAACATAGGAGAAACAACATAATCCTGGCTTTGAAGAACCAATATGGTCATGTCATGCACTCTCAAGAGGAGTTAGAAACAGAGCCCACTCACTATTTCAGCTTTCTTCTCAAAGATCCAAGGTATGACCAAGATAAAAACATTAAAAACATCACCAATCACATCCCCAAAATCCTCATGGAGGAGCATAAAAAAATGCTCCTTAGGAAAGTTTCCCTCCAGGAAGTGGAAGATGTGGTCATGGGAATGCCCAATGGCAAAGCCCCAGGTCCAGATGGTTTCACTATTGATTTCTACAAAGCTTGTTGGCCCATCCTCAAATTGGAAGTGCATGCCCTTGTGGAAGAATCTCACATTCATAAGTCTGTCCTAAAATCCCTTAACTCCACTTTCCTAACTTTGATTCCCAAGGGAAATTCTGTTGATTCCCCAGACAAATTTAGGCCCATAGCCCTCTACAATGTCATTTACAAAATAATCTCCAAAGTCCTCGCTAATCGGATTAAAGTCATCCTTCCTCTCCTTATCTCCCATCAACAATTTGGTTGTGGAAGGAAGGCAAATCATGGATAGTATTATCCTTTCTCCTGAGCATATCCACTCTCTCAAATCCCAAAAAAAACTTGGAATGATGATTCGGCTAGATATGTCCAAAGCCTTTGACAAAATTAGCTGGGATTATATGGGACAGGTCCTGAGAGCGTTTGGGTTCCACAAAGACAGCATAAAGCGGGTCATGGCAGTGGTGTCGGGAGATTTTTTCTCCATCCTTGTGAATGGTTCCCCTTTGCAACCCTTTAATTCTTCTATGGGTATTAAGCAATGGGATCCTATCTCTCCCTTCCTCCTTGTCATTATGGCTAAAGGGTAAGCCGCTCAATCTTTACTGCCTTGCATGATAATAAGCTCACAGGTCTCCAGCCCCATGCCTCTGCTCCCCCCTCCATGCACCAGCAATTTGTGGATGACACCCTTCTTATGGGGCTCTCAATGATCAAAGAAGCTTCCTCTTTCATGTCCATTCTATTCGACTTCTCTGTTGCCTCTTGGACCACTATCAACCCCGAGAAATCCAAGTTGTTCTTCTTTAACACCCCGCTACCTATTCGCAGGAACATTGCCAGACTCCTGGTCATTCCCATTAGCACCCTCCCCTCCATTTACCTTGGAGTACCCCTTATAGACATGCCACTTGGGAGGACCTGAACAATAATTTGGAGAAAAGAATTGCCAATTGGACCTCCAGATCTCTCCATCTGGTAGGCCGCCTTGTCCTGGTCAAATCTGTTTTACAGTCCATCCTGCTCTACTTGTACTCGGCTCTGGCAACCCCAAATGTGATTTCAAACAAAATCAGCAACCTGTAGAGGAATTTCTTATGGAGAGGTGCAGAGGTAAAAACAAATGGGCTCTGGTTGTTGGTTGATATAAGGTGCCTTTTAAAACTCCTAATTATCCCACATTAATCATCAACGAGGGCAAAACCTCTTATTTCAAGAGTGTACACAGTATGTGGCTGCTATTAATTCAGAGAGTAATGTTTCCTAAATTGCAGTATAGATATTTTAATACAAGAGTAAACGAATGTATCTAACAAACTCCAATTGCAACTATTAAAGGAAATATCAAAACTCAATCCTCTACTGAAATCAAATCTTACAACAATTCAAGTAACAACATCATCAACAGAGAGTATAGTAGCAATAACTCATCTCTTCTTCACTGATTTAATCTAAATCAAACTCAATCTCCAGTAAATAATCCAAATAGTAATGATATCAATCTGAGAGTCGAATAGCGATAATTAAACTCTTTACAGTTGATTAAATAAATCCAAATACTTATCTAAGTAACTTAATTTGTAATGAAGGTAAACTGAATCAAATGATAGTGTTGTAAATCATATAAAGCAGAGATATTCCGTCAACACAGGAAAATAATAAATAGCGAAGGAGATAAAATCACAGAAAGCAGGAAAACTATCAAACCAATCACACTTGCGAGAATTGGAAATGTATGGCATAAAGAAAGCAGTTAAATCCACCAGAGTTTGGGCCCTTAGTCGCTAGCGAACACTGTTGAGCTACTTCAGATAATGCGAGGGAACAACAACTTCAATTATATATTAATCATAGAACTTAAAAGGGCATTACAATATAATTGTGTTCTCTCAACAACGAGAGTCTGTAATTACAATTACAATTCACAAAATAACAGAGAATCCTCCTCTTCTTACAATCGTCCTCTTTTATAATCAGAAAGGGTAAAAGATAAATGTGATCCCTCAGGATCACTCGATCCTAAGGGATTCACAAATGATTGCTAACTTTAGATATCTTTCCTATTCCGTGCTGATCCCTCTAATTCGCTCTCAGCCTTGTCCGCAACCGACTCATTCCTTCCTTTGCTTATCGGATTTTGCTATTCCAACGTCAGGGAACAACAATCATTCCTTTTGTCACTTTTCTACATAAGAAGGTTAAAAGTTAGCTAAATCATAATTGCAAATAATTCCTTCATTTCTTACCATAATTCCTCAATGTATTAGCGCATTAAGATATGGAAAAAATAAGAATCAAGGAAAAAGATGATGAGATTAATAGTAAATACATACCCATTTTGTGACTCAACATACTCCCTTGCTTACCGTGTTTCATAGCCTCATGAAAAACAAGTAATTTGTATGCAGAGCAGTTAAAGAGTAGGCTGGAGAAGGAACGTCGAAAAGTGGTCTAGAACCATGATTCTGGGCCAAGAGCTCAAAGGCGGGCCCTTCCTTCCCTTCATGAAATTCGTATATAGCTCAATAACCTTCAGGAGGATACCAAATGATGGGGCTATGAAACCGACATCCTAACCAATAAGGTCCTTCTCTCAAAATGAGATTGCTATAAGTGACAAAACGGTCTGCAGCTGAATTAAAATTTTTGTAATTAAATGGCTCTCTATCATGTACACTACTGGTGGAGACTGCCCATCTAAGCTTGGATGCAGCTAAAGAAATTTCTTGAATGGAGAGGAAGTATGCTACTCCCGTCCGTACAATCTCCTTCTGAATAGGCCCTAAAATTTTAATCATCCCTTCCCTTGTCATCAGACTCTTATGGTTAGAAAGCATTTGCAAAGGGTGCTTGGGTTCACTTCTTACCCAAAGATCCAATCCATGCTCTTGTCTTTGGAACGCGTTATGAGCTTTGAACCATTTAAGTTGATTGACTGCAAATGAGATAAAGGCTTGGAATTGAACATCTCCCACAAAAGGGTTGGGATTCTTTTCCACCTCATCCTCTAATACAAAATTGTGTAGGTAAAATTCACAAAGCAGCCTCTGAACCTTCACCCCATGCTGTTTGCAACAATTTATAAAATCTTCAACTGTTTTTAATTCGATTGGTTTTCTAGCTTTCACGGCTTTAATTTTCAATAGCAAGTATCATTCTAACAAAAACAAGGCATAGTTAGTGGCGGGAGCCCTGCATGCCAAGACAACTGTATATAACGAGCAGATGGTGTCTATCCGAGCTATGACCTTATCTAATGTGACCTTGATTCTCTCAATTTTCTCTTCTGTTGTTCTGTATATGTCAAAGGTCTCGCTCTCTATTGCATTCATTTCCTGAAGCTGCCTCTGCAACTCTTGGTATTTTTGTTGGGAAACAGTTTCTTGTTCAAGCCATTCTAATACGAGCTGAGCCTGTGCTAATTCTTCCTGAAGATTCAATATAATGGGGTCATTGTGTGTCACAACATCTTTAGCTTGAATGCTTGTCTGAGTACTTCTGCTATGAGAAGGGATGCCTTCTATATGTATTTCTTTATTATGGTAGGTCCAAACCTCCATATGAGTAGCCATGCTGTAGGAGGGTACATCCTTCGTCTGGGTAGTTATGTTGTAAGAGGGTATATCCTCTATCTGGGTAGCTACTTCTACTAGAATTGCGTGTTATTCCTTTTGAGTGATAACAGGTTGAGTGGGTATGGGCTTAGTTTGAGTCCTTGTAGCCCTCCCTTCATATGATTCTGTATGTACAGCCGCATTTGCTATCTCCGAGGTTTTTTCCAGGACCTTTCCCGCTTTGATATCCTTTATTTTTCTTCTGAGCCTTTTTACTGTTTTGCGAAGCTTCTCTTATTCTTTCCTAAGCTTTTTCAATTTGGCTCTATACTTTTTCGGAGGAGCAACTGTTCTGTTGACAGACTCGGTCATAGTTTCTACTTCTAAAGAGTCTGGTTGCTCATCTTGGCTCTATTCTAAAAGGATCGGGTCTCCTTATTGAATATCAGACTCCTGAATTATTTCGGCTTCTTCTTCTTCTTGGCCTATGTTTTCTGTGCTTAAGCCTACCTGGTTGGTTTCTACTGGAGGCGTGTTGCCAAATTGGTTCCCTTCTTCTTGAATGGCCTCTGCATCTGTTTCTGCTTCATGGCTTGCTTCTTTTGAGGGAGATAGAATTCTGGCCTTGCCAGAATTCTCAAGAGATTGGGTTGCTCCCAAATTAAGATTGAGTGGGCTTTCAGGCTGCATGTAATCATTCATGTTGGCCAGGACCTGGGCCAATTCAAAATCGTGCAACAAGTCACCTTGGGGACTCATGCTTGGTGTTGAGGGAAGCCCTGATTTATTTCTTTGTTCATCTCTAGAATGCCCTGTTTCTTCCTCATGGTCTGATTCAGGGTTATTCTATCCTTCTAGCTGCAAGTATTGTTCACTTCTTGGGTTGATAGTTCTATGGGTTGACTGAGACTGACTTGAGGATTTTCGGCCGCTCCTAATTTTGACCTTAGCCTTGTGGATTGTCTGCACTTTTGAGGTAAGTTCCTTGCAAGGGTAGTCTTATTCCTTTTCGGAACAGGGTTAGGTGCAGGCAAGGCTAAACCTCCTTCGAGAGCTAATATTAGTTCATCCTAGCTTGATTGTTGTTGGGCGAGGTTATAGATAACTATTAGCCTGATCAAACAGTGGTGGCTTACTACGGTTTCTATGTGTTGGTACCGTCTTAGCCTCTCGGCAGTGTCATGCAGTAAAGAATTCAACAATGCAAGTAAATTTACAGAGCACTTTTGTTTCAAAACTGCTAAGAGTTTGAGTTGACGCGGCCCTACCACGTCTTTGCGCCCATCACATGTAATGTAGTTCTGGATGATCCTTGCTAGTTATCCCCATGGTTCTCCAAGTGAAGATGGCTGAACACCTTTTCCCTTTTTAATCAGCTCCTGTCCTTCATCCCTGAAAGCTTCGATAGCATCCTGCAGTTTCAATTACTTACCAGCCCACATTGGTCCTTCTGCCGGTAACTCGGATACCTCTGCTATCACAACGTCTGATACTGTGATTTGCCTGCCCCTTACAATGGATTGTCCATTCTGAATATTTCGTAATAATTCGATGGAAATTTCCTTGTTGGGTAGTTGAAATCTCGTAAAGTATGTTATCCACCCGGCTCGAGCTAAAATTTCCCTGGCTGCATCAGAAACAACCAATATTAGCAGCTCTCTGCACACTGTTCTTCCTCCCATACTGCTTGAATTTTCCAAACGATAAGTGTAGCAAAGATAGCATAGCAACTAACAGAGCCGAGTGATAGAACAACAAATGGTTGTAATGGTTCTATCAGGTGATATTTTATAAATATAAATACCGTTATTGAGGGTTGTTATCATACCACATGCTTTTTGATCATGGAATGTCGTATCATTCTGAAAAATCCAATAAAAAAATGACAGCACATTCATACGTACATTGGAGGTCCCCACCCCCCTTCAAAATAATAGGTCGCCTATGACCGAATGATTGAAAGGGTAAAGCACTGGTGGCGAAGTACAAGGGTGATGGATTGGAAAGGTACGCTTATTCATGAAAGGATCATAAAGGATATTGGAGTGGTGAAATCAAGGCTTGTACCGAGAATTATCAATAAGTGATAGGTTGTCGTGTTGTGATATGATAAAGAAAAAGGGACAGCTTGCATAAGAAATAGTACTTTACTGCCATTATTCCACTTAAAACTGTTGTGATTGATTTAAAAATTACTCATGCATAAAGGTTCAAGGTATGTTAGGGACATAATCTCTCCGTAAAAACATAAGAAGAGGGTAGTATAATAGTTATTGATGTAAAATAAAGCTTCAATACCATCAACAGAGCTTCTGTTGCCTACAGGCGTCCATAGCCTCGACAGAGTTGCTTTCTAACCCTTGGGAACCATGGTCCTTTATGTATAATTTGGGAAGTGTCTTATGATTTCCATAGTAGAGACCAATGTGTTGGCTTGGTAACCAGGTGAACACATTGCCATTCACTAGGAAGTAGTGAAAGTGGTCAGGCCGGGTCATGATGAGACCTCCTGTTTCCAAGGACTTTGTTTTTCTATGCATCCATTGGATCATATCCCTGGTGTGGTGGCCATAGTGGGAATGCCACTTCGCTCCTTCCTTATGATCATGGTAGGCTGGCTCGTGTTGAGACCCCCTATCCTCCATCTGTGGAAAAGAAATCATAAAACTGTTAATGAATATATATATATATATATATATATATAGATATTGTTTATTTTATTTTTTATTTTTAGTCCCCATTTTATACATAGAGGGTGGCTCATCACTCCTTAAGAGTAGGGATGGTAGAAGAAGTTTGACATATCAATATAAAAAAATATACCCATAATCTTATTGATAATACACCAAGAGAGTTATACAGGAAAGGGGGAACCACCATGGTACAGATAATCAATTAGTTTGGGTTATAGTCGAAATGAGGACAGTGAAGTGATATAGATAACTGTGTCATTTCCCTTTTTGATCATCACAAAGCAATCTTGTTAAAGATGATAGTATTTGAGGTATTTTCCTGTTCCACTAGACTCCATATTTGTTGTCCTTAAATACGTCTTGTACCTTTCATGCCATTAAGAGGGTCATAAAGAGTGAAACTGGGATGGTCTAGGGATGATTATGAAAGGAAGAGAAAGAGGGTGTTCTCAAAAATATTCACAAAGTGTTGTTCCTTGAAGGGAATGGCAAAAGAAAAACCCACACAAAAAGTGTTGTTCCTTATAGGGAACAAGAGTTGTTCCCTATGAGGAACAACAAAGAAAAAATTGCAAAAAAGTGGTGTTCCTTATAGGGAACAACAATTGTTCCCTGTAGGGAACAATAGTTGCTCCCTATAGGGAACAACAAATAAAATAGTCACAAAACAGTGTTGTTCCCTATAGGGAATAGCAAAGGGAATACATACGAAAATTGTTGTTCCCTATAGGGAACAACAGTTGTTCCCTGTGGGGAACAACAGTTGTTCCCTGTGGGGAACAACATGAGAAATACATGCTAAAAAAATTGTTGTTCCCTATAAGGAACAACGAAACAAACTGCACGCAAAAAATTTGTTGTTCCTTAGAGGGAACAACAGTTGTTCCCTGTAGGGAACAGCAAAGCAAAATACACACAAAAATTGATGTTCCCTATAGGAAACAGCAAGAAAAAATGCACGCCGAAATTGCTGTTCCTTAGAGGGAACAACAACTATTCCCTGTAACAGCAGTTGTTCCCTGTAGGGAATAGCAAAGCAAAATTCACACGAAAATTGTTGTTCCTTGTAGGGAACAACAGTTGTTCCCTGTAGGAAACAACAACAAAAATACACGCCGAATTTGTTGTTCCTTAGAGGGAACAACAAAGCGAAATTCTCACAAAAATTGTTGTTCCCTGTAGGGAACAACAAAGGGAAATACACACAAAAATTGTTGTTCCCTGTAGGGAACAACAAAGCAAAATGCACGCAGAAATTGTTGTTCCCTATAGGGAACAGCAAGGGAAAATACAGACGAAGATTGATGTCCCATGTAGGGAACAACAAAGGAAAAATAGAGAAAAAAACTAATATACAATCTATTATCCAAGCAAATCCAATCAAACAAAAAGGCAAATTTATGTACAAGTTTCAACAAAAAATAAATTCTTCACTGGACTGACGCTGTGGAAGGGTTGTCCTCCTCGGCAAGAATTTGTATTGTGGAATCTTCCCATACTGTTGGCAAAAGGATTCCCTTGTAAGCGGTTTGTGATAGAGGCGTACTCGATGTCCATTCGCTTTAAAAGAGTAGCTAGACCCATCAATGGTGGCTAGTGTAAGGGTGCCATTATCATACACCTCTTGTATCTCATAGGGGCCTAACCATCTGGTCTGGAGTTTTCCCAAGAAATCCTAGAACCTAGAATCATACAGAAGTGCCCAATCACCTTCATGGAAGATCTTCTTCTTGATGAGGGCATCATGCCATTTCGCTCTTTGTTGTTGGATCAGTACAGTATGTTGAAGAGCTGATAGCCGGATTTAATCCAATTCATTGATTTGATGTAGCCTGTTAATCTGTGCTTCATTAAGGTTTAAGCCTACTTCTAGAGCTATCCTCAATGTCTAAATTTCAAATTCTATTGGGAAGATAGGTTCTTTGCAAAGCACTTGCTGATATGGGGAATATCCTGTGGTATTTCTCCATGTCGTGGGATATGCCCACAGGGATTCTGGCAATCGGGTAGCCCAGCCACGTCTATAAGATGCGACTGTCTTTGTTAGTATAGCCTTGATTACTTTATTGGTACTTTCTATCTAGCCGTTTGCCTGCGGGTGGTATGGAGATGTGATTTTGTGCATGATATTATGATTTTTTAATGTAGTAGCAATCTTATGGCCTACAAATTGTGGCCCTCCATCTGTGATTATTTCTCTAGGCAAACCATACCGCACGAAAATTTGTAAAAGAAAGTGGATTACCGAATCCTCCGTTGCCCTTGGTAATGCTTCTGCCTCCACCCATTTAGTCACATATTCTGTTGCAACCAATATATATGTCTTTCGATTAGATGACGGGTTTATTGGGAAAATAAAATCTAACGCCCAACGTTCAAAAGGTTCAATGACTAACTATTGATGCAGGGGCATCTCGTCAGAGTGTCCAGGGCGGCCCATTCTTTGGCAGCTATCGCATGCCTGGACAAACTTCTTGGTGTCCTTAAAAATGGTGGGCCAATAATAGCCCATCTGTAAGACTTTGTGACCAGTCCTGCGGTCTGCAAAATGTCCACCGCAAGGTCCATTGTGGCAAGCTTTTAGGATGTCAAAGATTTCATCTTCCCTGACACACCTTCGGATATGCATATCAGCTCCTGTGTGAAAGAGGTATCCTCCGATCCAGGAGAACCGAGTGCTGCGTTGTACTATTAGTTTTCTTTCACTGGGCGTCAGGTGCTTGGGTAATTTTCCCACTGCTAGGTAATTCGCAACATCCGCGTACCACGGTGTTTTCATGGTTACAGCAAATAAGTGCTCATCAGGGAACTGGTCTTCTACTGTTATCGAGTCGTCTGTCTTTGGCACATGTGAGAGGAAGTCTACCACTGGATTTTCCTTTCCTGGTCAATCCTTGATTGTTATGTCGAATTCCTGTAAAAGGATCAACCATTGTGTCACTCTTCCATTCGTAACAAGTTTATTAGCTAAATATTTAATAGCAGAGTGATCAGTATACAAAACCACAGGGTTTCTTGTTATATAGTGTCTGAATTTGTTAATAGCATAGATTACAACCAAAAAATATTTCTCGGTCACAATGTAATTCAACTCAGCAGGAGTTAAATTTTTGTTGATGTAGTATATTGCATAAGGTTTCTTATCTTCCTCCTGACTGAGAACTGCTCCAATGGCCGTATCTGATGCATCGGATGAAATCTAAAATGGCAAATCTCAGTTCGGGCCCCGTAATACTAGGGTTGTTGATACTAGCTGTTTTAAATCTTCAAAAGCAATGTCACATTTGTCAGTCCATATGAAATCGATATTTCCTGTTAATGCATATAATGGTGCAACAATTTGGGAGAAATTCTTTATAAATCTTCTATAATATCCAGAAAATCCCAAAAAACTACGTACCTCAATTTGTGTGCAGGGGGTAGGTATTAAGAGGATTATTTGAATTTTTGTTGGATCTACCTGAATTCCAACTGCTGAGATGTAGTGACCTAGGATGAGGCCCTCGGTCATCATCATGTGGCATTTCTCATGGCTTAAGCAGAGCTTGGTAGCAATGCATCTTTGCAGAACTTTCTCTAGCATTTGTAATGCCAGCTCGAAGTCATCTCCATAGGGTGTAAAGTCATCCATGTACACCTCGAGTCCCTCGTTTATCAACTCTGAAAAAACGCTGAGTATGGCTCTTTGGAATGTGGCAGGCGGGTTGCACAGTCCAAAAGGTAAAACCCTGTAAGCAAATTTCCCCTAGGGGCAAGTGAAGGTAGTCTTATCCTAGTCTTCAGGGGCAATTTGGATTTGGTTGTAGCCACTAAAGCCATCTAGGAAAGAGAAGAATTTTTTACCTGCCAATTTTTCCAAGACCTGGTCGATGAACAGAAGGGGAAAATGATCTTTTTGGGTTTCTTTATTAAGCTCTCTATAATCGACACATATACGCCACTTCCCATTCTTTTTAGGCACCACAACTAATGGAGAAACCCATTTGCTATCAGATATAGGATAGATGAAATTTACATCTAACAATTTTTGTAGTTCATCTTTAACAACATCTCTAAGGTGAGGGTTTAACCTCCGTTGAGGTTGACAAATGGGCCTTGCATCTTTCTCTGTATAGATGTGGTGCATGCATAATTGGGGATCAATCCCTTTCATATCTGGGTAATCCCAAGCGAAAGCCTCTTTATATTTTCTATGGAGTTGAACAAGCCTCTACTCCAGGTCATCAGTCAGGTTTTTATTAATGTTTAGGACTTTCCCTGGCTCAATTTCAATGGGTTTACTATTATAAACAATTGTTGTTGGTATTGTCTGGTCATTAATATCTTTTAAGGGATCTTCTTCAATTTCGTTATCCAGGGTTGCTTCAATCATGTGACATTTTAGATTGGATACGGCATCTGGTTGGTTAATGTAAGTGTTAATGATGTCATCTTCTGTTTGATTCCTAAATTCGAGAACATCTTCTACAGTTAGAGGTGATCAAATGTTTTTAGTTAAATATGATACAAGTTGTTTTCTAGTTTTTATTATTGTTAGGCTTGGATGAGCTGGAGGATATAAAGCTAGATTTTTCACATTACTTCCTCTTGCTATATTCATACTGCTTGTTTGACAGCTTATGTAAGCATCTGCGGTTGCTAGCCAAGGTCTTCCTAGAATTAGGGGATGTCCATCTAGCCGGTTTCTAGGATTAATAATCAAGAAATCTGCTGGGTATTCCCAGGAATCTACAGACACCATTACATCCTGTAATGTCCCTTCTGGTTTGACAACTGATCGGTCAGCAAGTTCCAGTAGGGTCATAGTTGGATCCAAGGCTGTAATGCCAAGTTTTTGACAGGTTGTTGTTATGAGAATATTAATGGCTGCTCCTAGATCAACTAATGCATTGGGGAAGGAACATCCATTTATTTGTACTATGACTATAGGGTTTCCTGGGTCCTCATATTTCACCGATGTTTCTCTGCCTGATAATAAATCGGACAAAGTTCCGACTACGTGGACAGTTGGGGTTGTTTTTATTTTCCTCTTAGGCTTTTTAGTACACAATTCCTTAATAGTTTTTGCATAAATTAGAATGTCTTGAATAGCCTGGAGGAGAGGTATTTTTACACAAAGATTTTTTTATTCTCCCAGAAGATCGAAATTAGGATATTCCATTAGGCAGCGTATATTCAATCCCTTTGGGAATTGTGGAGAAGAGGTAATAGTTTGATCATGGCTTTCCTGTTTAACCGTATTCTCCATTTGAGGTGTTTGTTCACAGGTAACAAATCTTCTATTTGTATGTTTTTATCCCCTTCTGACTCAATTATCCGTCCAGACCTTAATTTGAGTTCATTACACCCCCTCAAGTCAGTTTTTGACTTCAGTACTTCAATAATTTGTACAGATTGGATGGGTCTATTGTTGGGATTTGGGTTGGGCTAGGTTGGGAGCTGTGGTCGTAGATTGGTTTGAGGGTTCTGCTGCAATGTGTAAGGTGCTGGTGGTGTAGGTTGAGGCAGGGGGATTGTTCCTGCTGGCTAGTTTGTAGGTCTTTGCTAACTTGACTGCCAGTTCTGGTCCTGTGAAGTGGAGGGTGGCCATTGGGATGGATATGTATTATTTTGCCAGAATGGTGGGAAGTAAGATGAATTTGGCCAACTATTGTTTTGATTTGATTGATTGGATCAAGGTGGCATAAAGAATGGTTGTTGTGACCAATTAGGGAAAGGTGGTTGGTTCTGTCACGTCGCTCTTGTGTATTGTTGAGAATTATATTGCGAGGGCTAAAAGAAAGAAGATGGGTCAGTAGGCGTACCTGTTTGTCGTGCTTGCCATTGGCGACGTTGATTTAACAGGTAGACTGGTTCTATTTCTTCCTCTGCCTCTTTGAAGACTGCTTTTAACCCTGGGAGCGATGAGCAGTTTTTTGTGGCATGATCTTTAGTGCATATGGCACAAGTCTGTACCATATCCAGCGGGCATTCTTTATGACTATGCTTCTTCCTGCATCAAGGGAACAAGATCACCAGGTTCTATTCTGCTTTAGTCGGCTTCTGCTTGGCTTCCATGATGTCTAATTGCGTTGTCAAAGTTCCCAAAATATCTGTTTTGAAATCCTCTAATGCTTCCGACAGAGATTTTGTTGTCCCTGCTGGTTATATCACATCTTGTTGGTTTCAATCTCGTACTCTCTCTTGAGCACCTGATAAACAAATTAATAATGCTAGCATAGGCTTCTTGATATATATCACATTTACCCATAATATTTAATGTCTCTATCCATTGGTCTTTCGTCCCTTTAATCAATGTAATTTTTAGCACATTATCCGGCAAAGGTAGATTTACGTAGGGAGACCTTTAGAGGTTATATTGAAAATGCTCCACATACTCCTCCAACGTTTCACTAGGTCTTTTTACCATTTGGAATATTTCGTCTTTTAGTTCCCTAGATCTGCAATAGTCCTGATATTTTTTAAAGAAAGTGGTTTTGATTTGATCCCAATCATTTATGGTGCCCCCACCTAGTCCCAATCATTTAAAGTGAAATTGCAACTAATCTAATATAACAGCTAAATGAAGTGCTTTATCACTCTACTACACAATTTTGGGAGAACAACCTCCTTGTGATAGCATTTTGAGGGACTCTATACTTCATTGTTCTAAGAAAAAATAAACATAAAAAATGCAGAGAAAGAGTCATTCATAAATGAAATACTTCACCACTTAGTTTTAAGATGAACCTTCAACTGAAAGGGCTTTCCGAAACATTCACTTACAACATGAGTTATTAAATTCAAAATCTGAAGACTAATGAACAACAAATGAAAGAAACTAGACTTATGATCAGCAAATCTAAATTACTCTATGCTATTGACATCAACTTCAAGCCACTGATAAGAAACTAGGAAGTAGTGAAACAAAAGAGCTATTATGTGCTAATAAGAAGATGACACAAGCTGCATTATGAATAGAGTTAGGAAATGGTTATAAACATCATGAAAAAAACACAGTGAATTTACAGTTAACTATGAAAGACAAAACAAAAATAAAATGTAACCTTGACCAACGCAGGGGCCCTCTGCAAAGGTCTCGGATTATAAGCACTTAATCAACACTCCAACAATGCTTCAGGTATCCATGAAACATAGTCTTTATATTAAAAACAGAGAATGAGTTCTTCAAACTACAGAGCAAAAATCTGAACTTAACACATAAGCAAAAAAACTGAACTTGTTCTGCATTCTTCACACAGGTATTTATAGAGAAATTATACAATTGTTTTAAAGAGAGAAATAAGCTACAGCGAAATACGTAGGCAGGCAAGTATGCAGAATTCTTGTCCTTGGTTGCTTGGAAACATAAATCTTATGGTAATGGCTATTGGATTCTGTTGGCGCAGGTGGCAGATGAAGTCCATGGCCTCAGGAAACTGCTTCAGATTCCATCACTGAGAAACGTGTGAAAAACAGAGTCATGTTTGCCATAGGTTTCTATGTTTGACTTCCCTTTGACCGGAGTCTTCCTCGTCGATCTAGAACAGATGAATAGGATACGATCCATGCCCTGATGTTTTCCAAGCTACCCATGTAGTCCTTTTCCCCTCTTGACACCTGGAACCTACAAAAGCGTGGAACAGGTTTCCCTACCCTTTGGCAGCTGTCGCACCTTCTAACATATTCTTTAGCATCTTTGAAGATGGATGGCCAAAAATATCCTAAGGAAAGGATTTTATAGGTTGTCCTCTTGTCAACAAAGTGTCCACCACACAGCTCATCATGACATGCTTTGAGAATATCAGGCATCTCTTCTTCCCTGACACACCTTCTGATCATAAGATCTGGCCCTATTTTATACAATTTGTTAGTGATCCATGAATATCTTGCATTATCTTGAATAATATTTCTTTTCTCTCTAGGAAATAAATGTGAAGGTAACTTCCCTGTAACCAAGCAATTAGCAACATCTGCAAACCAAGGAGTTTGAGTAGTTACTACAAAGAGATATTCATCAGGAAACTTATCTTTAACTCGAGAGTCTTCTTTGATATTCTGAATCCTGGACAAGAAATCAACAACTGTGTTTTGTTTTCCAGGTCTATCTAGCACAGTAATGTTGAATTCTTGCAAAAGTAAAAGCCATCTTGTAACTCTGGCATTAGTAATAGGTTTATTCATCAAATATCTAATTGCAAAGTGATCTATATGAGCAAAGGTTTCATAGCCTATTATATAGTGTCTGAACTTGTTAATTGTATGAACAACAGCTAAGAATTCTTTTTCAGTTACAGTATAATTCAACTCAATGAGAGTCAAATTTTTACTTGTATAGTAAATGGCATAAGGAATCAAATCTTTTTGTCCCAATACAACTCCCAGAGCTGTATCTAAAGCATCTATAGAAATATGGAAAGGAAGTTTCCAATTTGGTCCTCTTAAGATAGGTGCTTCAGATATTTTTGCTTTCAAGGTTTCAAATGCAAGTTGGCAATCAGGATTCCACTTGAATTCACAATCTTTTGTAAGCAATTTGAAGAGTGGAGATGTTATTTTAGTGAAGTTTTCTATAAATCTTCTATAGTGTCCTGTAACTCCTAGAAAAAGTCTAACATCCTTTTGGCAATTTGGAATTGACAACTTAGAGATAACTTCAACTTTAGACTTGTCGACTTTAATCCCTTCTCCCGAAATGTGATGTCCTAACGATACCTTCTGTAAACATCATAAAGCATTTTTCATGGCTTAGTGAAAGGTTTGTTTCTTTACATCTTTTAAGGACTTTTTCCAAATTCTTCAAAGCTTCTTCAAATGTGTTACCATAAACTGTAAATCATCCATATATACCTCTACACAATCACGTATTATATCAGAAAAGATTCCTAGTACTGCTCTTTGGAATGTTGCAGGTGCATCACATAACCCAAAAGAAAGCACTCGATAGGAAAAAGTTCCCCATGGACAAGTAAATGTGGTTTTATCCTGATCCTCAGGTGCTACCTGAATTTGATTATAACCACTAAAACCATCCAAGAATGAGAAATACTTTTTACCTGCTAATGTATCTAACACTTGATCTATAAAAGGCAAAGGAAAGTGATCTTTCAAGGTTGCTTTATTCAATTCTCGGTAATCAATGCACACCCACCATTTACCATTCTTTTTTAGGCACAATTACCAAAGGAGAAACCCATTGGCTATCTGAAATTGGGTAAATGAAGTTTACATTGAGTAATTTTTGGAGCTCTTCTTTCACAATTTCCCTAAGATTTGGATTCATTCTTCTTTGAGGTTGTCTGATTGGTCTACTGTTTTCCTCAATATAGATATGATGGATACAAGTTTTAGGATCAATACCTTTCATGTCGGTATACTCCCATGCAAATGCAGCAGAATGTTTTTGTAATATTTTGGTTAGCTCTTCTTGTTGTAGTTTCTTCAAGTTTTTGTTTATGTTCAATGTCCTACCTGGAAAAATTTCAATTGTAGAGCTACCAAACTCTTCCATAGAATAGAGAGACATCTGCCTAGATGACAAGTATTCAATATTAGATATTTTTTGAAATTGTGCATGATCGTATTCTGAAGATGTTTCAAAATTTTCCAATGTGTTCAAAATTTAACTGTCTTCACTAATTTCATCTATTTACGTTATTGCTTTTGCTGGAGGATACAAAGTAAATTTCTTTGTTGAATTACCATCAGAAATATACATGTCACCGGATCTACAACTAATAAAAGCATCAGTTGTGGCCAGCCAAGGTCTTCCTAATATGAGTGGGTGTCCTCCTAAATTATTCTTGGGAGTTAAAATCATGAAATCAATAGGATATTCCCAAGAATCTAAGGAGACTGAAATATCCTCTAGCACACCATCTGGTTTAATTACTAATCTATCTGCAAGTTGCAGTAAGGTAGGCGTGTAAAGAAGGTTAGGAAGTTTAAGCTGCTCCATAGTTTGTCTATTCATAACATTTATTGTTGCCCCTAAGTCAATCAATGTGTTTGGAATTTCAATCCCATTTATATGTCTCTTGACAATTGGACTTCCCAGATCCACATATTTCTGCATGGCAATCTTTCCCATCATGATGTCTGCTATCTTTCCTACCAGGTGAATTCTTTTTGTTTCTCTCGGTTTTCTTCCTGGCCTTTTGATGCTCAACTCCTTTATTGTCTTGGATAGAATAGGAATTTCTCTAATGGCTTGCAGCAAAGGAATTTTGATGCAAACATTCTTCAATTCATCTAGAAAATCATAATTGGGCAAGAAGATCTGTTTTTCTACCCCTCTATCAATTTGTAATCTCTTAAGAAAAGGAGGTGTAGAAGTAGATGCTGGTTTTTCAATTATAGGAGTTGTGTTTATTGATTCTTTTTGTTTTTCTTTTTCAATGTTTTGGTTTTGGAGGGATGTTTCCTCAAAACTTTTATTGACTTTCAGAGAATCCTCCTCAGAAGTGTCTTGCTCTTGAATAACTATAGAAGGTTTTTCCTTTTCTAATATCCTACCAGATCTAAGTTGAACATCATTAAGATCTAGAGGAGTAATCATGTAAGTTGGAAATTGTTGTCCTTCTACCATGTAAGCATTCTGAGGGTTTTTATTATTGGGGTTTGGTAATGGTTGGGCAGGTAGCTGATTTGGTTTTTGTTGAAATGGAAGTAAGAGTTGAGGATTTTGACCTTGTTGTGGAGGTTGTTGTGGAAATGGAAATGAAAGTTGAGGGTTTTGATTTGGAAGTTGTGGCTGATTTTGTGGTTGATTTTGTGAGGGAGGATAATTCTAATAAGATGGAGGATATTGGTAATATTGGGCAAATCTCCCATAAGGATTTTGTACCCCTTGTGCCCACGGTTGAGATTGATACTAAGATTGAGTTTGAGGCCAAGGTTGCTGCCAAGAATTCCAGTTTGGTGGGGGTTGAAGATACATTGGATTGTTGAATCCTTGATTTTGTGGCCCCTGCCAAGGTCTTATTGCAACAAAACAAAGAGATTCTACAAGATTTGGAACTATTTCTTCTCGAAAGACAGCCTTAAGACCTAGTATTGAAGGACAATCCTTGGTCTCATGACTTTCTGAACAAATCATACAAGTTTCTACAATTTTTGCATCTAAAGGGCATTCCCTTAGAGCACGTTTCTTTCCGCATTTTGGACAAAAAATGGCTAAAGCATCAGCCTCTATTTTCTACTTGTTTTGAATTTTAAGGGTGTTTAACTGCTCACTAAGGCTCCCTAAAATGTCAGTTTTGAACTCATCAAGCATATTGTCAACTTCTGCCCTACTTACAGATACGGTTGCAGATTTGTTTGCTCTAACAAGAGAAGGATCTCTTGGCCCTTTTCCGGTTTTAGATTTCCCTCTTGAGAGATGAACACATAGTTTTGCTATGTCACTCAATGGAAGTTGAGAGATATCTCCCTTCCCCATCATGGTAAGGATATCTATCCATTCATCTATAATGGCGTTTAACAAAAGAGCTTTCAAAGTTTCTTCATCTAAATTGTTCATCTTTGCTCTTTTCAAATTATAGTTGAATCTCTCAAGCAAATCATATAAATTTTCATCTTATTTTTGCATCATTTTGAACACCTCATCTTTATGATTGGTAGGCATACAATAATCCAAATATCTATCCAAAAATGCATGTTTCATGTCATTCCAAGTTCTAATGAATTGAGTGACTAACCCCATAAACCATTTCAAAGCAGCCCCTTTTAGTGTTGAAGGGAACAATTTGAGTTTTTGAGAGTCTTCTAGATAGTCATAGGTTCTGCACAAGACTTCAAACTCAAATAAAAATGTTTCAGGATCCTCATATCTCAACCCATAAAAGTTTGGGAGGACAGATGGTGAAATGTTTTTCATTGTGGTATGTGTTTCCTCATCTACTATAGGGAATCCAAATGAGTTATTTACTTCCCTATTTCATCTGCCTCCTCCATTATTACCTCTACCTCCTCCATTGTTTCCTCTACCTCTCCCTTTACCCCCTCCTCCAAACAGTGTGAATTCTCCATCTTGTTCTTCTTCTGCCATTATAGTTTCTTCAGAGTC
Source organism: Pinus tabuliformis (assembly GCA_031772625.1). Classification (NCBI taxonomy): domain Eukaryota; kingdom Viridiplantae; phylum Streptophyta; class Pinopsida; order Pinales; family Pinaceae; genus Pinus; species Pinus tabuliformis. Next base: position 573,581,456 of record CM062818.1, on the reverse strand, counting down.
AGTATAGGGCTTAACTTGCAAGGTTATTCCCTCCTCCTCTGGTTCTTCTATTAATGGACTATGAGAGAGAGTTTCTACTTTTTCTTCCTCACCAGGTATTCCTAATTCTTCAAATACAATAGGCTCCCCTGTGGAGGTGAAAAAAGTCTTCTCTCCTAGGACTGTTTTGGTGGATGATGTAGGAGAATCTTCTGATTGAATTTCTGCCCCTTGAATTCCAGGAATCCTATGGCTTGGAGTATGAGTATGGGATGGATGTGTGTCTTTTCTAACTTTTGGTGGAGTAGGTGGAGTTGTAGGAATCGAACTTCCGCCCTAGCTATAAATCTACCCCTAAAGTCTCATTCTCTATGCATGTCATTGTTTTGTTTTGTTGTTTTTGTTTTTTTTTATGAATATAAGAGATAAGGCTACCTAGTTACACTTCCCCGACAACAACACTAAAATGTTTGGTCAATTTAGTGTCCTAAATTGCTCTCACAAATTATCAATCCGGGTATCGTAAACTGATAAAGTGTAGTGCACTATATGTGCTAGATGACCCTTCCTACTTCATTGTTTTTGAGTTTTAAGTTGTTTTGGGGTTTTGATCTTTTAATTCCTAACAAAATCTTAAATCTACTGCTACTAAGAATCTAGAGAAAATGAAATGAGAGCTAAAATTGCTTTATATGTGCTAGATGGCCCTTCCTACTTCAGTGCTTTTGAGTGTTAAGTTGTTTTGGGGTTTTGATCTTTTAATTCCTAACAAAATCTTAAATCTACCGCTACTAAGAATCTAGAGAAAATGAAATGAGAGCTAAAAGTGTTTTAAGCTAGATTTGGAAGTAAAGTTTAAACCAAGAAAATGAAAACAGAGTTTCTCTTCTTGCTATTATGATTGTTTCCAAAACATTAACTAAAAGGACTTAAGAGTGAAATTGCAACTACTATCTAATCAATTATAAAACCTATCTATGATGAACCAAAAATGAAATATTGAAAATAAGGTTACAACTATTGTCTAATTGTCGAACCAAAAATTAATGAACAACCGAAAATGGAATTGCAACTAAATGAAAAACTATGATTGAAAATGAAATTGCAACTAATCTATCATAAAAATTAAATGAAGTATTTTGTCACTCTGCTACACAATTTTGGGAGAACAAACTCCTTGTGCTAGCATTTTGAGGGATTCAATACGTCATTGTTCTAAAATTGAAAATGAAATTGCAACAAAATTAAATGAAAGACTAAGACTGAAAGTGAAATTGCCATTAATCTACTATAACAGCTAAATGAAGTGCTTTATCACTCTGCTATAGAATTTTCGAAGAACAACTTCCTTGCGATAGCATTTTGAGGGACTCCATGCTTCATTGTTCTAAGAAAAAGTAAACAAAAAAATGCAGAGAAAGACTCATTCATAAATGAAATATTTCACCACTTAGTTTTAAGATGAACCATCAACTGAAAGGGCTTTCGGAAACATCCACTTACAACATGAGTTATTAAATTCAAAATCTGAAGACTAATGAACAAAAAATGAAAGAAACTAGACTAATGATCAACAAATCTAAATTACTCTATGCTACTAACATCAACTTCAAGCTACTGATAAGAAACTAGAAAGTAGTGAAACAAAAGAGCTATTATGTGCTAATAAGAAGATGACACAAGTTGCATTATGAACAGAGTTAGAAAATGGTTATAAATTTTATCTCAAAATCAAGCCCTGGAAGGATGCAGACCAGGAAGACTTCAAGTAACTGTTTCAAACCTACTTTAGGCATAGGTTTAGTCTCCCCAACCTGAGAGGGCTCTCTCAAAGGATTAATGATATTGATTGATGATAATATAGATGGCTAACTCTATCTTGGTTTTGTGTGTTTGTAAGTTGAAAAGATGAAGGCTTGCTACCATTGGGCTATGGAGTCAACAAGTCAATAAATTCAGTGGCAAGGTTTCTTGACATGAAAGCCGAGGCAAATGGGGTTTTCAAAAAAGATAATTCACTCAAGAAAATAGGTCATCACAATAATTCCATTACTAAAGGAAGTCAGAGCATAGGGTTGTGAATTATGAGTAATAGTAACGAAACTTACTGCTAGTAGTTCAAAGATAGTTTACTAACAAAATGTAGAAGATACAGTCATCTCATTTCTAAAGGAAGTCAGAGCACATGGTTGTGAATTCTGAGTAATAACAATGAGATATACTGCATAAACACAACAATTCCATTACTAAAGGAAGTCAGAGAATAGGGTTATGAAATCTGAGTAATGGTAATGAAACTTGTTGCTAGTAGTTCAAAGATTGTTTACTCACAAACTGCAAAAAGACACATCCATCTCATTTCTAAAAGAAGTCAGAGCACATAGTTGTGAATTCTAAGTAATAGCAATGAGATCTACTGCAAATGATTCAAAGTAACATATAAATCAAGACAACATTAACTCCATGAGAACTCAGATCTGTTCAGAAAAACCTCTATGCATTACCGATTATAGTTCATAGCATAAAGCAACAGCTAGGCCAAAAAGTTTTCAACCCTTTGCTAATTCGACCTCTTGATCTATATAAAGAATTTACAATTAGGATTCCATCATCCCTCATCAAGAGAATTCGAATTTGGCATCAGTGACACCTATTCTAACCATAAAACAAACCACTAATTAGAACTACCTGTTAACTAGGAGTGCTAGTGACCTAATACAACTAGGAGTGTAACTCCTTATTATGATTACAACAACCTTATCTAAGAATTTAAAGCATTCTTTGACAGCTGCAACCTCATGAAGTCAAATTTGATGAAGCCTCCCACGTGGTCACCCAACTGCTGATGACAAACCCTAGAAATTAGAGAACATGTTTCTCTGTTTTTAGGTTTAGATCCTTGAAAATTGGCACATTGTACAAAGCCTTTATCTCCTCATCCATGACACATTTTATGAAACTGAAGGAGGTTTTTGTAGCCCATGTTGTCCAGAACAAAAACCTCTCCTGGTTTTTTAAAACATTCCTCCAGCTGTCCCATAATTGTCCTTGAAAAACATGTGTCAAATAGGAAAAATCTGTTTTCTCAAATTAGGGTCTCAATGAAAGCTTAGTATCTCCCAACTGAAAACACTTATGAATAAAGTGAGATAGTTTATTGTAGCTGGAGAGTTTATGAAGAGAAACCTCCCTCAGAATTCCAAAATACATCTTCCTATAACCAAAAACTGATCTTGAAAAAGACTGCTAAAACCAGAAGACAAAGCTTGATTTTCAGCCTTTATTCCAAAAGATAGAACTCCAAATGCACATATGCTCAATCAATCTTTTTGCAAGAACGAAGACTTTACGACAATTCCTTTTAGAAATAAATGAAGACTTTTACGACACTTATTTTGAACAAAGATTAATCGACTATAAGCTAACTTTGACAATGAATTGATAAAGATAAAGAAAACTATTAAGAAACACTAAACAATCAAGGTAAAAGTAGGGCTAGGAGAAGATATACAAGATGATTTTAGAACCCAACAATCATTGATCTTTCAACAAGCAAAAACAGAAGGAAATTTGGGAAAAATCAAGTCAAAGGAGGGATTTTTGACCTAAGGAGGATCAACGCAGCCTTGAACGGGAGACAGTGCGCTTTAGAGCACTATCCTCAAGCTAAGGGTGCTCTGCAGCACTCTGTCTCTTGACCAAACCTGTGCTGGTGCCAGAGAGGCCATCTTAGGGGCTTTCCAGCACAATTTTTACCAAAAAACACTTAAAAAAGGGCTGAAATAAGATCAATGGAAGTAAGTAAATTCTACTATGGTGTACTAGGATGAAGGTAAACTACCCAGAACGATGATCGTTCCCTAGTGGAGTCGCCAATGTGTTACGTGGAATTTTGCATCTACGAATAAACACAATTTCCCTAGGTGGGTAGCTACACCTAGAACAACAGATTTAAAGCGCTTAACCTTTTTCTATAGAAGATAAATAAGACATGGGACCTACTTGTTATATTTCGATTTCCCTTTGTCTCCTTGGATGGTTCTCGTCGCTCCTTCTTGAACTTAATCCTCTCGACAAGTACCTGCAATCGTAAATAGAGGACAAAAACCAATCAAAGCAAGAGATCTATCTACTATAAGCAAATCGAATCGAAAGCATTTACACATAATCATCACACATAAAGACAAGAATATGGGAAAATGTGTAAACAACTTTATTAAGTAGAAGGGAGAGTTACAACCATGAATTTCGATCCAATGTCACTCCTCTAGCTTGGGTTCCAACCAACATCACATCAATAGCACAACACTCCGGTAGCATAACAATACTTACTTACAATCTCAAACCTCACACCAACAATATCTCCTTACTAATTCTCAAATTCCAACCCTTGATCACTTAGATGAGTGCTCAATTTATAGGAAAATGGAGGAGGTTTGGTCATAAATGAGGGTATTGAATGGATTTCCAAACTTAGAGTTAGTTTCCATGGAGGAAGGGATGAGAGGATAGGAGGTTATTTAACTCATTCCCTATCCAATTTCGAGCTCATAGGAGATGATAAGTGTGGGAATCTTCTAGAAGGCTCCAGAAGATAAGAATATTCCCAGAACCCTATGTGGATTTCACTCAATCTCGCTCAGCGAAAGTCAAAGTGGGCCTAAGTTCTCTGGAAAGCACCCTCACATGGGCCTACCTGCACTGAAGTGCACTTACCCCTGACCAAAGCTGCGCTAGTCCCTCAAGAAGGCATTTCTGGAGGGCTTAAGGCCAAGAAATTCTCAGGGAAGGAGGCATTCAAAGTGTTGACTTGTCTAGGGCATGTAGCAACTGAATTAGGGTTTGATGAGCCCTAAAAGTAATGATCTGAATGATGGGAGTGATGTGCCCAAATGGATCTGTAACAATAGTGCACAGGGGTGTAGATGTTGTAGATTGTGTAAGTTTTTCCACTTACTTTCCTATGAAAATCTGTCTTGATCTAATGTTGATCTCTATGGAAATTTTGGATATCTATAATTGTGTGACTCCACACAATGCCTGTTCCTCCTAATGCACCTTGAGCGTTGATTGTTACCTCTTTGAAATCCTTGGCAATTTTCTTGATTATGGATGTCATTTCTTCCTCGCTTGCTTTGGTCTCTTGGATTAATAGGACTATGGGATTCCTGATCTTATCATTTATTTTATTCCATTTATTTTTGTAACATTCCCAAGGCCTATGCAATTCCAGGAGACCTGATTCATTATTTACCTTGAAAAGGGGTGGCAGAGCCCTTGACTCTCCCTTATTGGTTTCGAGGTTATTTCAATGCTTTCCCTTTCCTTGAGAATGAGTCCATTGGCTAAAATCCCAAAGGTATTAGAGGAGTTCAGCATAGAGCCCTTAGATTGAGGAAAGGGGTTGGCATTTGAAGAAGAAGGAGCAAAGGATGCACGGTGAGGGTGTGAAGGCTCGAGTTATTTTGAATATTTGTTGGGGTTGTTATTTTTATGTCTGATTGTTTCCCATTGTTCGTCTCAGGCCTCTTAAGATTGAGATGCATAATGTTTTGGACATTTATTGGTGAAGTGTCCATATCCAGTTATCAACCTTAAGCTTCACTGCTTCAGGAAGTCCTTTGGACAGATTTACTTCTACGTAGATCTTTGCGCATGCATGCATGTTCTCCTTTGGTTCACTCTAATCTATGTATTTGCGATTGCATTTCATGTGGTTCTTATTGATTCGTTCCCCCAACAACGAAGCGGGAGGTGAGGGAGACAAACCTAGACTAGCACAACATTAGGGATATCAAGTTTAGGATAAAAATTTGGGGTCCATCTATTCAATTAGAGACCCCTCAAATCCAAGGAATACAATCCATTCCTGAAGATTAAGTCTCTATCTTCCTTGGATTCGAAATGGAAGGTGAACTATCCTCTTCCGCAAAAGTGAGCCGAGATTTTTGGAGGCCATTTTCACTCTATCCATTTTTGTACAACTTTTGGAGAAGGATAGAGACTAGCGAATTTCTCGACAAATCCTCGCTCAGTAAGGGAGAGAGATGCCTTGCGAGGAATGGTCAGGGGTTGATCAATCTCATATATGGAGTCTAATTGTTTAACAAATCTAGAAATAGAGGGATAATCATAGGCTGGGTTGAGATATGAAATAAGAGACGAGAATGCGATTGGAGTTGGATTAGGTGGAGGAGGGGGTTGGCCCCCCCGTAGAGGACTCTAGAGGGGTCATGGGAACCAATCGAAGTAGGATATCGGGAGAAAAGCAACTGTCAAAGCTTCCTCAGAGCCAAATTGTGCATAACACAAAGTTTTTTAATTGTTATAATAAAATAAAAATAAAATAAAATATTATTAGATAAAATTTAAATATTTTTTTCTCGTTTAAATTTTTAAATAATAGTATTAATTATAAATTTTAAATTATTCATCCCCTAAGGAGGTTGCTCATACGATGGGGAAACCACCACTAATTGAAATGAGTGAAGAAATTAATGAAAATAGGAAGAGTTGCATGGTTAATAGTATGCTTGCAACTACGACATAGTCTGCATTGTGTGTGGGAGAGGTGAAGGCGATGGTTGTAGATGCATGGGAATCTAGAGAAGGACAACCCATCTTGCATGTAAACTTGAGGAGCCAATGAGTGGTAATCATGAATGAATTTGGACAAACAATGACGTATGGTGAAATTGATTGGGGGAATGTTGATAAGGAAAGGCAACCAACAACTTATATAGTTGCATGGGGGTTTCCGTTTATGCAAATCTAGTGGGAAATTGTTGTCCTTTGTAGAATTACCATTCTTGGGAAAGGAAAGTTTCGGAATTAGGTGAACCAATGTTAGTTGGTGGATGGAGCTAGTTGTCACAAAACTATATATATATATATATATATATATATATATATATATATATATATATATTTTGAAAGTTAGACATCTTTGCATTGTAGAAAATGTATAAAGATTACATGTTTGGAGGGATTTGGCTAGCCATATACAAGATTGCGACATAAGCAAAATTGGCTAGTTGTCACAAACTGTGGCAGGCAGGACCATCTGCCATTGTGAGAGAGATCAGATGACCACTTGTATAGTTTATATCATCGAAAAACAATAAAAGGTAAAAAGCCTCAAAATGACCTTAGTCACAATGCCAAGTGCTACTTCCTGGGGTTATCCTTGCGATGCTCGAGCTAAGGAGAATCTTCCCATTCCACTAGCGTTGGTCTGTAGTAGTCCTCATCATCGGGTGGAGGGTGCTCAGTTGGCGGAGGTTGCCCAACTAGAAGATGATGCATTACATGAAACGAGTGCCTAACTGATGGTTGGTGCATTGTAGGTAGAGGATGGGTGATGCCGCTTGGGACACTTGTATGAACTTCCTTACTACTAGATGTTCCAGGATCTGCAAGAATGTTCTCCATGGTACTGCGCTGTTGCTGAGCCCTGGATGAGGATTGACCCTAAGTGTGACGTGTACGCTGCCTATAGGGCCTGGTATCTTGCGAGGTAGAATCCATAGGGCTTTGTGAAGAGGAGTTGTTTGCAAACAAGGAAGTATGCTAGAGTTGAAGCCCCAAAGCACCAACGATGGCTCGCAACCCAGCCATGGCACGTTGAATGTGAAAAGTATAGGTCCCAAACACGTCCCTCTAAGACCATAGTAGCATCTTATTGGTCTATGAGGTGGCGACCTTGTAGATTGCGGAGAGACCACACATTATCACCGATGATGCCCATATCTTGGGTCTCCAGGTATGCAATTAGGCGTCAATAGCAATAGGGGATGTAATCATCAAATTGTTCAGTGCCCTAGATGTGCCAGGGAGGGAGAGGCGGCCTGCCTCTGCCGCACTCCCTCACTATAACAACTGTGAAGGGATGTTGTAAATAATGTTTCTACCTTCTGTTGCCCATGGTTTTGGCATTCTTAACATTCTGTACAAGCAAGCCATTACTGCCATCAGGTGGAGGTGTGTACTAGAACTTGATGGGCCATAAGTGTTGAGTTGAGAGGAGATTGCCACCATCGCGATCTCTCAGATTATGTATAGACAAAGGGGCATGCCTGAGGCGTTGTCGTTCCCTTATAGTGAATGCTTTGGACGCATTAATCACGAGGGCGATTAATTTATCCCTCTATTGTATAGACACCATGATTCAAAGTTTAATAAATAAAATTTAACTGATATATAAAAATCTAAAAAAATAATTAATCCTTTATCAAAATAATAATGATATTTTTTAATAAATATTTCTTTGACTAATATAGTAGCTTAAAAAATACATTGAAAAATAACAAATAAAATAACCATATCAATGAATTAGAACCGACAATATGTGTATTTAACCATATCAATGAATTAGAACCGACAATATGTGTATTTAACCATCAAGTTACATTACAAAACAAGGGCCATGTGCTGACAATATCACAGCTCTTGTTTTTTTACACATTGTCGCCATGTCACTTTTGTTTATTGTGCAAGAATGACATGGAATTATGTGTGAAAATAATATTCTTAAGAGATTAAAAAGAATTACTGTTTTTCTTTTTTTGATATAGAATTGAAATATAATATACAATAGAAGGTAAAAAGCCTCAAAATGACCTTAGTCACAATGCCAAGTGCTACTTCCTGGGGTTATCCTTGCGATGCTCGAGCTAAGGAGAATCTTCCCATTCCACTAGCGTTGGTCTGTAGTAGTCCTCATCATCGGGTGGAGGGTGCTCAGTTGGCGGAGGTTGCCCAACTAGAAGATGATGCATTACATGAAACGAGTGCCTAACTGATGGTTGGTGCATTGTAGGTAGATGATGGGTGATGCCGCTTGGGACACTTGTATGAACTTCCTTACTACTAGATGTTCCAGGATCTGCAAGAATGTTCTCCATGGTACTGCACTGTTGCTGAGCCCTGGATGAGGATTGACCCTAAGTGTGACGTGTACGCTGCCTATAGGGCCTGGTATCTTGCGAGGTAGAATCCATAGGGCTTTGTGAAGAGGAGTTGTTTTCAAACAAGGAAGTATGCTAGAGTTGAAGCCCCAAAGCACCAACGATGGCTCGCAACCCAGTCATGGCACGTTGAATGTGAAAAGTATAGGTCCCAAACACGTCCCTCGAAGACTGTAGTAGCATCTTATTGGTCTATGAGGTGGCGACCTTGTAGATTGCGGAGAGACCACACATTATCACCGATGACGCCCATATCTTGGGTCTCCAGGTATGCAATTAAGCGTCAATAGCAATAGGGGATGTAATCATAAAATTGTTCAGTGCCCTAGATGTGCCAGGGAGGGAGAGGCAGCCTGCCTCTGCCGCACTCCATCACTATAACAACTGTGAAGGGATGTTGTAAATAATGTTTCTACCTTCTGTTGCCCATGGTTTTGGCATTCTTAACATTCTGTACAAGCAAGCCATTACTGCCATCAGGTGGAGGTGTGTACTAGAACTTGATGGGCCATAAGTGTTGAGTTGAGAGGAGCTTGCCACCATCGCGATCTCTCAGATTATGTATAGACAAAGGGGCATGCCTGAGGTGTTGTCGTTCCCTTATAGTGAATGCTTTGGACGCATTAATCACGAGGGCGATTAATTTATCCCTCTATTGTATAGACACCATGATTCAAAGTTTAATAAATAAAATTTAACTGATATATAAAAATCTAAAAAAATAATTAATCCTTTATCAAAATAATAATGATATTTTTTAATAAATATTTCTTTGACTAATATAGTAGCTTAAAAAATACATTGAAAAATAACAAATAAAATAACCATATCAATGAATTAGCACTGACAATATGTGTATTTAACCATATCAATGAATTAGAACCGACAATATGTGTATTTAACCATCAAGTTACATTACAAAACAAGGGCCATGTGCTGACAATATCACAACTCTTGTTTTTTTACACATTGTCGCCATGTCACTTTTGTTTATTGTGCAAGAATGACATGGAATTATGTGTGAAAATAATATTCTTAAGAGATTAAAAAGAATTAATGTTTTTCTTTTTTTGATATAGAATTGAAATATAATATGTATATATTAAAAATAAATACAAATTTATATAAATTTTGTATTTATTATAAATATTTAAAGATTTTATTTTTGGTGTGTTGTTTCTAGAAAACTTAAGAATATAATTAGGGTATTCACGATATCTTTCTACATGACTTTCACACATAAACAAATCAAAATTCTTTGTCGGCTCAGTGAGAAAGATGACCCTCACACAAAAACGTGTTGCTCAATCTTCTTGATATGGACAATAAAAACAATTATATAAATCATCCACATTATTGTCTAAATTTGCCATACAACTATAAGACCATGTCTATATGACCATACATCATGTTCATATGATTGTAATTCTTTGTAGGGTGAGTGAGAAGGATGATCCTCACACAAAAACGTGTAGCTCAATCTTCTTGATATGAACTATAAAAACAACTATATAAACCATCCACATTATTGTATAAATTTTCCAATACAACTATACGACCATACATCATGTTCATATGATTATGTTCATATAATTGTATGGAATTATGAGTGTGCAAAACTATATTGATCATTGTACAACTTCTCACTTAAAATTGCTTTTATTTGAATTACTACCAAATTTATCTCATTAAATGACTATAAATTCCAAAATTCCAACTCCTATATTCATGATCAAGTACCACTCTTGATAGACCAAAAAAATAATTTTCTCAATTTAATCATTAAATTATAAATTATAAATAATGTTAACTTTTCCTCTTCTTTCGGAATTATAATATAACCTAGCCCATATTAAAAGAAAATCCGATATCGGAGTTGCACCTATACAATATTATATTAGATTTTCGTATAGCGTATTTCAGTCCATTCGAAAAGTTTCATCGATGTGACTTTAATCAAATTAATATACATGTAAACTTGGGCAAGTTATTAATAGAGTTTATTAGGAAAAAATTAATATACATGTAAACTTGGGCAAGTTATTAATAGAGTCCATTAGGAAAAAATTATTAATAGAGTTTATGGCCTCACACGGTCATTTATTAAAAGAGAATGAAGTTGGTATTATTACATCTTAATGCACGACTATAAACAAAAACAAACACAAATGTCAGGTACAACGAACCTCAATCAACGCACGACATATATTTTTTTATGGACAAGATCTTCAAAATAGTACATCACCCAAATGAACCTGTGTGTTGTGGACTTCAGCATAGATTTATTGTTTTTCCCATGGCAGTTGGAAGCTCCATAGCGAAGTTGTGGACGGTGGATAAAGAATGCTGATGATACAATGATGCCGAGCAAAATGGCGGGTTTGGCGAGCATTACGGCAACACAAAAATCGAAACTGGTTTTCAAGTAATTTCAAAGCTTTTATTTATTAGTCCGTGCACTGCTGACGCCATCCCTTGGGATTTGAATCCCTGGTGGTGGCGGCGGAGTCATCACCGGGAAACCCCCAGCACCCTAAGTAAAACTATGTAAAACACGAAATTCTTAGAAATTTTTTTCAGTACGGTAAGCTCATAAATTATATCGTATCCAATGCCTCTGTCTCCCTCGGCTTTAATGAAATTTAATCAAAACTGGGTTGGTATCCCAATGCCTCCCTGGGCTTTAATGAAACCTTGGTACGTGGCTGGTTTTACAGAGCTTTTAGCCTCCGCCACCTAATTTATAGAATATGTCATTTGATGGCGCCTGCGCAAAAGGCTCTCTGGAATGCAAAGGCAGTTTTGGAGCTTATACAGAGGATTCTTGAGAGCAGCCCGATCCAAAGATTTTCCCGAGCGATGCAGAGTAGAGCAAATTGTATCGGCAGAGTTCTGAAAAAATGAGAGCAGCCCGATCCAAAGATTTTCCCGGGCGATGCAGAGTAGAGCAAATTGTATCGGCAGAGTTCTGAAAAAATGGGAAGTACGTAGATAAAAAGGATTTCACCTACATCGAGTGTTTGCTCTGTAAAGGCAACAAGCATTTTGAGCTCTTGAAGACCGCTTCTGTAAGTTTATCGGTTATTGAGGTCAGATGATTTTTGTTTTATATTTTCTCAGTGATTGCATTTGATTTGCTGTAAACTTCAGCTGGTGTAGGGTTTCCAGCGTTTTAGATTTGGGGTTTCTCAGAGAAAGTTGTATTGGTATGGCGGTTCCGAGGGGCAAATCAGGGTTCGCCCTAAAATCGGATTCTGCATGAAGGATTTAACCCTAACCTCAGGTCTTTATTTATGCCTATATGTCCTAAACCTTACTTTTAGGCCATGATGGTTGTCAATAACCCTAAACCGTAATTTTAGGCCATGATGGTTGTCAATAACCCCAAATCGTTATTTTAGGCCACGATGTATATCAAATTTCGTTCATATTAAGCAAGATTGAATGTGAAGCTCATTGACCCTAAACCTACCGAAGTTAATAAAATGTCCTAGATGCGATTTGAATTTTTATCATCTTCTGAAGTGGGCAATGCCCGGGACATCTTTTAAGGCTCGTTTATCTTTTTAAATATGCAGAGGATAACTACAAAACTACACAATATTTATTTAGCAGGGTTGTTTTATTTGTTCCAATGAATTATTTTTTTAATGGGTTGTCTTGTTTGGCAATTACCCCAAATCGTTATTTTAGGTCACGATGTATATCAAAGTTCGTTCATTTTTAAGCAAGATTGAATGTGAAGTTCATTGACCCTAAACCTACCGAAGTTAATAAAATGTCCTAGAGGCGATTTGAATTTTTATGATCTTCTGAAGTGGGCATTGCCCGGGACATCTTTGAAGGCTCGTTTATCCTTTTAAATATGCAGAGGAAAACTACAAAATATTTATTTAGCAGGGTTCTTTTATTTGTTCCAATGAATTATTTTTTTAATGGGTTATCTTGTTTGGCTTTTGTTGAAAATTTAGGTGTACAGAACCATATTAAATCTGAGGGAGTGCCCTTGTTTTCAAGGGGCTCGCAAAACGTCTTTTGTCGATGAAAATTTGATTTTATTAATCAGTGATAAAGGAAATTGAAAATGATAGTGTATTTGAGGGAGTGCCCTTGTTTTCAAGGGGCTCGCAAAAAGTTTTCAATGGGCTGGCAAAATGTCATTTGTTGATGTAAATTTGATTTTGTTAATCAGTGATAAAGGATATTGAAAATGATAGTGTTGCTGAATTTATCCCTCTGATACTCATGCACAACACTGATTCTATAATATCTTGTTAGTGTCTGGAACACATGGAATATATTTTTCTCCTATCTTTATTTTTATTACCTCAATGGGAACGCTGATCTGCAACTGTTGCATTATATACACTTTATTTATTTACCATTCAAATATCAAGCATGTTATCTTCAGAAGAGGCATTTAATTCAAGGAAACCCAATTGATTTATGAGTTCAGTTTCTTGAACAGAGCTTAGCCATATGCCATTTTTTTCTCCCCAATCCATAAACAAAATAATCATCAGGCGTATAATGGTCAATTCAAGCACTTTCAATGCTTTAGATCTTGGGGTATAGATGTTGCCACTTTAGTGCTGCTGGCATAGCTAACTACTGCATGTGTGACTCGTTGGAAGTCTTTGTGACCTTGATAGCTTACGGATGTTGAGCATGTCATGGGTGAATTTGGCACAATAGATACCCATCTGCTGCGACCCCTAAGCCAAAGGTAGGCCACTTCGTTATCAACGGGTCATTTATCAATCAAAGAAAAAGAAAAGTAATCCAGACGTGTCATAAGAAAGGTATGGTTGTTTTAGTTGCACCAAAATGAAAATTGCCTCAGGGGTCTCTCTTTCCCAAAGCAAAGATGAAATCAGTCCTGAGGTGGTTGAACTTTGAAGCATGTTACATCCTATGTTGCATTTGTTTTGAGGGACATTTCTGAAAAAAGAAAGAGAATAATAGCAGAAATATTTGAAAACAACAATCAGAGAACACCAATCCTAGTCCTTTACGAGTATGGGTGATTGATGGTATTTGGGAACACATGTACAACATTTTGTATTTACATTAAAGGGGTCATGGGAACCAATCGAAGTAGGATATCGGGAGAAAAGCAACTGTCAAAGCTTCCTCAGAGCCAAATTGTGCATAACACAAAGTTTTTTAATTGTTATAATAAAAATAAAAATAAAATAAAATGTTATTAGATAAAATTTAAATATTTTTTTCTCGTTTAAATTTTAAAATAATAGTATTAATTATAAATTTTAAATTATTCATCCCCTAAGGAGGTTGCTCATACGATGGGGAAACCACCACTAATTGAAATGAGTGAAGAAATTAATGAAAATAGGAAGAGTTGCATGGTTAATAGTATGCTTGCAACTACGACATAGTCTGCGTTGTGTGTGGGAGAGGTGAAGGCGATGGTTGTAGATGCATGGGAATCTAGAGAAGGACAACCCATCTTGCATGTAAACTTGAGGAGCCAATGAGTGGTAATCATGAATGAATTTGGACAAACAATGACGTATGGTGAAATTGATTGGGGGAATGTTGATAAGGAAAGGCAACCTACAATTTATATAGTTGCATGGGGGTTTCTGTTTATATGCAAATCTAGTGGGAAATTGTTGTCCTTTGTTGAATTACCATTCTTGGGAAAGGAAAGTTTCGGAATTAGGTGAACCAATGCTAGTTGGTTGATGGAGCTAGATTTACATGTAGGGTTGGTAGTTGTTCTCAGTTGGTATCTAGTTAGCCTAGAACATGCCACTTCGAGTGCACTGCAACTGCAAAGAGGGAGTCACAAGTTCAAATTTTTCTTCCTTTCCATCTTGAACTTCTCCTCGGTCATAGATGTGATGATATTAGTGTTTTATAGGAATTTTCGTTTTATTTTCCCTCTTTGGGCTTGCAATTCTTGATGGGGGTTTATTACATGGGATTTTGAGTTGGCTTTTAAGCCTCAGTGTTGTCTTCATTTCCACATGGCCTCCCCTTTTGGACTCTTATATTCTTAGTTTTTCTTCTCGTGTTTACCTTTATTTTCCATGGTCCCTTCATTTGGTTTCCCTCCCATTTGACCTTGACTCCCACCCCTCTCTATGCCATTTTGTTTTCTACTTTCCATTCTCATGTCTCTTTTCCCATGGTGGTTTTTGATAATTGGTATGGTCTCATGGCTAGGTGTTGCTTTTCAACCTCCCATTGTGAAAGGAGAAGAGGTCGACTAGGTCCCTCCTTCCATATACAAGGTTATGCTGACAATACAATTTAAAATTATTATAATAATATATTACAAATTCAATTCCTCTCTTATTTATCACTTATTAAAATAAAAATAAAGAAAAAAGTGCTCATCTTACAACTACAACAATATATATATATATATATATATATATATATATATATATATAGAAAGAGAGAGAGAGAGAGTTTGTATTAATAAAAAATTGTGTCTGGAATACGCAACAAGTACATTAGAGTGACTACTACAAAGAAGATTTCTTCCATGAATCTAAAAAGAAAGGAGCTAAAACTCATAATTCACCTAAAAAAAAGAGGGGCAAAAATCTCATACTAAACCACCTAAAGCTTGCACCTATCGTTTCTTGAGAACATGAGTAGATTCTTACAAATTTCTTGCACAGGATGATGCAAAAACAAAACATTTCTAAGATTTGAGAGAAATTGACTCACTGTTAGACCCATAGGAGGCAAGAGAGTTCTCGACACCAAATTTGGGCTTTCTTGTTTTAACTTTTCCAAATTATACTTAAAGGAGGGGAAGAACACATATTATTTTTTAACACATTTGAGTAGGAAGGAGAAGAAGAGTGGGGTTTGAGTTCCTCCTCATCCTCTGTTGCAACTTCTTCTTTCTTTTCTGTAAGAGGGATTTCGTCAGTATTGTTGGATGCAGATTTTTCCTCAACAAATGAATTAATATTCTTTGGAGACACTTACTCTAGGAATGATTTATCAACTTGGGCCTCATCACCCATAACTTCTGCCATTTGGAACATCAAAAATTCATATCTATTATAGGTGGAAGGATGCTGATGAGAATCATGCTTGCTAGCATGTTGCCTCTTAGTCAATTGCTTTTTGTGTTTTCTTGTAACTAGTTTGAATGCTCCTTTCTCATCATTACTATGAGAAGACAACAAATGATTAGAAGAATGATGATAAGTTGGATCCTTAGGACAACTTTTTGCAAAGCACCCATACTTATGGCAAGAATTACATTTAAAGGGAACTTATTCATAATATTGGGTTATGGAGATGGTACCAACTGTGCAAGTTAAGTTGATTAAGCTTGGGAAGGCCTTCTGAAAAACCCATTTCAATGTAAATGATGGCATAAGAGAAGATATTCTCCTTATCTACACCAGTATAAATAAATCAGCCCAATTTATATCCTATAGTGATATGAATTGGATCATTATATTGTTTTTCATCCATCTCGATGCATTCATAGTGGAAAAAGTGGAGTAATCAACTCACATGACCATTTTTACTGGCGGGACCTAGTTTGGAAAAACGGGGTTTGAAACATTATAGGAGCATTTTGAGGCATCAAACAATGTTTTTTTGGGGGGTAAAACTTTGTTGCTTAAGCACAACATCTTTTCATGTTATTCTACACACAAATATATTTCCTACGACGAAAGAAGTGCATCAATCAAAGTCTGTATGCAAAAGTTATACCACTTAGAAGTTGACCTTTCTATTTTCACACATATAGTTCGAGAGGATGCCACATCAGCCCCCATTATTCATGGAAATGGGGCTAGCCACATGTTTTTGATGTAAAAGACTCTAGAAGAGTCTATATTGTAACTCTAGTTAAGAGTTGATGTAGTCAAACTCAACCACTAGTAGGCTATCGGGTTGTGTTATAACCGAGCCACTAGGAGGAAGAAACATTCCATTCTTTCGAGAGCATTTTGCTCCATAGTTGAGAAAATATAGCCAAGAGAGATAGGAGATAGAGCACACATAGATGATCTGTGCACTGTAGTAGCATGCACACAAAATTCACACGCTTGTTTTATCCAGGAAACCCAAAAGGGAAAACCTGCTTTTTGTGTTGTGGTATTTTATTGATTGTTCTTGAGAAAATGAATCTAATACAATTCACCCTGCTATTGCAGTTAGCAATATGTATTTGAGTAAGTGTTGGGCTTCTGTCTCAGCTTCTACAATTGATCTCGTCCTTCCTTAATCACTGCTTGATGTTGACCTTGCACACAATTGTTACTTTGTTGGGTAACCTGACTTGCTTTGCGAATTCTGATCTCCTTAGCTCCACAATCCTTATGCATGAGGCTCCTAAATCCTTGCACACTAGGCTCCTATATCCTTGTGCACAAGCTCCTATATCCTTGTGCACAAGCTTCTATTTCCTGGCGCACCTGGGCTCCTATTTCGTAGCTCACTTGGGCTCCTATTTCCTAGCGCACAATTGCTCCTCAATTATACACCCTACACATACAAAGAATGATATATGAATTTGTACCTTCTTTCTTTTCTTTATAGATAGAATTGAAACCATGCAAGGAGGTCTAGTTTGTTTAGCAGTTCACTCGAGTTTCATGCAGTTTATCATGTGTTAACTGAGAATTCAACTCGTTTTCTCTCTAATTAACATTGAAGTCTTAACTTGTTCTCTTTCCAATCAACACTAAAATATTAACTCGTTCTAACTAAACTTGTCATTGCCACCTAGTCTTGTAATCCATAGTTTGAAAAACCAGAACCCGAGTTTCGAATTGGTGGCCTATCTAACTGTGAATCAAATCAGTGCGAACTGGATTCAATAAACTGAAATTAGAAAAAATACATAAAATAATTAATGCTAATGAAAACAAATTTATTCTTAAGATTGCAAATCGTGTTTCCAAACCATTAGAGACAAAATATGGAAAGTCTTCTCATCTATATACCATGTAAGGGTGCATATTTCAAAATGGCATAGAGTGTAATACATATCAATGATATCATTGACAAAATACATAACCAATGAGGCTTTAAATGGCTTCTAGAGTCCAAAAACAATGCTATAGCGAGGCTCTAATTGGTCTTGAGAGTCCGAAAGCAATGTACAACTCAAGTTACTAGGCCATTAGCCTACAACAAATCACCGATCAACATGATTACTCATCTAACTCATCATCACTACTACACATGGTATCATCACCAAGAGCTACACAAGCATCATCTAGCTCAAAGTTTGATGACTCCTCAAACTCCTCTTTAGCCTCAATAGCAATACTAGTAGTAGCATGAGCAACGGGCTAGCAGAATTAGAAGCACGAGTTCGCCAAGCTGCACAACTACTGCTTCCCTGACGAATCATCATGTGTTGTGCTTGGTTTTGTTGTTTCACTGCCTTCAAATCTTGGTTCAACAACCATATCTGCATTGGGATCAACACCCCCAACTCAACTAGAGAACTCCAAACTAGCTCAAAGATGACAATGAACCTCCAAACTTGTTGCTATTGCTCCAAAACTCAATGCTGTTGCACAATTGTCCAAGCTCTCATATGCTCTCAAACACTAGAAATTGAATGTGTGAGGTGAATACGAGCTTAGGCATCATTTAATAAAGCTTAGGGGCCTAGATTTAGGAGGAAATGTACCATGGTTTGCTAAAAATCACCTCTAAAAGCCACTTGCGAGTCCCATCAACATGCTCAACCATGTGGCTTCCTAATTGGTTGGTTTTTTACAAAATTAACCGGTGAGGAGTGGTTAGGTACCAAACTGGCTAATTAGGACTTGTTAGGTACCAAAATAACTGGTTTGGTACCAAAAATCGACCAATTTGGTACCCAATCGGTCTCAACTAGCCAACAAATTGGATTTGTTGGGCCAGTTTGAAATCTCAGGGATCTAACCGACCGGTTTGACTGATTTTCAGTTCGATTGGTCCGGTTTTTAAAACTATGTGTAGTCTAATTGAAGAAGACTTCCCTTAATTGAAGCTCCAAAGCTACGCATGAAAATGTGATTACCATTCTAGTAAATTGGAAATCAACTCATCGTAATTGAAGTCTATCTCATGAACTCACAATCATGCTAGAGAAAGACAAATTCGTGGTCTTCAGTGGCTAAGGCACAAGACGAAATTGCCTCTTGCCAATGCTTTGGTCAAGATATTTGTTGTCTGCTCCTATGTTGGAATGTACAATAGCTTCACTATCTTCACATAGTCCTTGAGACGATGATACATGATCTCGATATGGATGGAGTGATCATGAAACACTGGATTCTCATAAATCTTAATGCAACTTTGATTGTCATAGTGTATCACAGTGGGCTCCATCCCTTGATTGAAAAGTCCCACAGCAACTTCCTCATACACATAGCTTCACATGCTACCAAACTAGAAGCCATGTACTCGGCCTCTGCTTAACTGAGTGCAACTGATCTCTTCTTCTTGTTGAACTAGGAAACAACTGCTGACCCAATGTTGAAGATGCCACTTGAAGTACTCTTCCGATCCGTGGAGCTCCTTTGCCGTATTTGCATCTATGAAGCCCTCGAGCCTCACTGTATCAACTTGTCTGTACCATAATCCATAATCCGTTGTGCCTCTGAGATACCTCAAAACATGTTTCGCAACAACCAAGTGAACTTTGGTAGGATCCATCATGAATTGGCCGCACTGGTTCCCTGCAAAACATATGTTAGATCGTGTGTTGACAAAGTACATCAACAACTTGATAAGTTGCATGTACAATGTAGCATCTATTCACTCTGCTTTGCTAGCCTCCACCTTCCTCTAGCTTGTAACTAGAGGTGTGGTTATGGGCTTGCAATCTTTCATATGAAACCTCCCGAGGATCTTTGTAGTGTACTTCCCTTGCCCCAAGAAGATTTTCCCATCACCTTGTCATACCTCACTTGAGGAAATAGTGCGGAAGTCCTATATCCTTCATCTCAAACTCCCTTGCAAGTTCTGCCTTGCAATCTTGAATCAAGCTGCCTGCTCCAGTCTAAATAAGATCGTCAACATAAAGCACTAGAATGAGTGGAAGCCCTCCAATCGTGATAGAGAACATGTTGGCATCTGCCTCACTCTTAGTGAAGGCCAATCCCTAAAGGTAGCTATCAATGTGAGTGTACCATTCTCTTGGAGCTGGCTTTAGGCCGTAAATAGATCTCTTCAACAAACATACATGTGTGTCTCTGCTGAATGTCTCAAATCCCTCTGGCTGCTCCATATAAATCTCTTCCTTAACCACCTCGTCGAGGAATCACGTCCATCTAGTGGATCTTCCACTCCATCTGAGCTGCAAGTGCCAGAATCGTCATGATGGATGAATAACGTGCCATGGGAGCGAATGTCTCCTCACAGTGGATGAAAAGCTATCCTTATTTAAAAATAGGGAAAATTTGAAGCTCTTGAAGATTTGACATCAAGTTTTGAAGCACATGATCAAACCCTATTTGATATGGATTTTACACTATTCTACAAGCCACAGGATTGTGAGCACACATATTTGTACCACAAGAAAACATTGACTTGTATCACAAAAATGAAGTGATAAGTAGTAGGCAAATCAACCCAAAGGTCATTGGCTGATTGCCTCTTTGTGTGGAATGGTGGTTGCCAATTTTAGGGGGTACCCCTAGCTTGTCATGCGTTGAAAATCATCTAAAACTTTGCAAATTAGCATAGGAAATTGGCACATAATATGGGTCTTTAGCATGCAATGATACACCCAAGGATAAAAATGGTTGGTTAATTAGAAATAAATGTGAGAATTTTAATTAGTAATCAATAAAATGTGAAAGAAAGAAAGAAGATAATGTGATATAAATGATTGTAGAGGCAAAACTATCTATATCACTACATAAAACATGAAATATCATCTCCATGAGTTGGGAAGCTAGAAGAATAACATGGTCAAACTGTCTTTTTATTCACCAAAAGACTAGTTACATCATAGAGACAAGATGCAAGATAAATTGTGATTAAAGTGCCCTGCAATGAGTATAGATAGAGAGAAAAGAAGAAAGAAATGTTGGAAAATAATCTCTGTTGACTACTCAAGAAAACTACAACAAACAATGGCCATTCGACCTCTTTATAGAGCTCTCCTCATCTTAAAGGAGACATATCTCTCATGCAATATACCTTGGTTAAATTGTGGTGAACTGAGTGGAAGTGGAGAAGTTCTTGTGTGCCTAACCCATGTGCCTTGTTAGAAGTGATGAAGAGTGGAGTGAACTTAAACAAGTCCAAAGTTAAACTCTTCCTTGTGCCTTGAGTGAAGTGGGGTGGAGAGAGAGAGAGAGGTCCATGTGTTCTAATTCAATTCCCCATGTGTTTTGAGTAAGGCGGAGTGAAGTGGATATGAGCCATGAACTTTCTCCACTTAACTAAGTATAACTCAACAAGGCAACCTCACACAAACCCATGCGCATTCAATTGAAGTGAACTGAACTAGAGAGGTTGGGTCAACTCCAGTCCAACAAGGCGCAATGAGATGAGATGGCACATGTGCAACATCACTACTGTGTGGCTTCCATGTCACTGCCGCATAGTGCATCCACTTGTCACCCTAACTGGTCACCACTTGCTATAAATAACCAGGCCAAAAATAGCAATCCCCTTAAATATCTTGAATTGCTAAGGGAACCTTGCTAAATGTAGCACACCTAAAAATAGGTCCTTTCATGTCAATGAAATTAGGCTTGTTAAATTCGATTTTCTACGAGGAGTTTGAATATGTGCTCAGAATCACCATGTGAGTTGTGTAATGTCAAATGCTAAAAATAGTAGTGTTTCGCATGTCGCCCAAAAATAGCTCATCAGAGTTATTTGCTCACAAGCAATTGAAATATGCCATCACCTTTGACATGCAAGCCTCTGAAATCTAATTGCTAAAAATAGTAGTGTCCTGCTAGAACTATTGAAAGTGGTTGTGAAATGTCTCTAACTCTGAACTAGGCCCAAATCACAAAAATCCCGCATCTAATCACTATGAGAACCATCTTTGACTTGCGTGGAAGGTGACTCTAATAACAAACTTTGAAAGTCAACTTTGAACACTAATCCAATGAGAGTTAGCCCCTTAACCCTCCAATTTTTAAGGGGCAATTTTTGGGGCTTAACATGAACTACTCAAGGGGAGGAGATCCCTTTGAGGGATGTTGAAAACCTCAAATATCCACACTGGTAGCTATGGATGATGATCCATGAGAAAATCCAATTTGTAGACCACTATGCTTGTCCGCTAGGCAATGGAGTTAATATGCATGGTGCCTCGATTGATTGATTGAAAGGACTTACCCATGCACGCCCATTTGGAATTGCTACCTACGATCCATCCATCATGTACACTTCTCTCGTTGGAAAATGCATTGAAGTTGACACATGGGAGAGAGCCACTTAGTCAGATGTCAATGAGGGAAATACTTGCCAAAGACCCACTAGGTGCGAAAGAAACCTCCAATGAGGTTGATGGGCCCAAAGGTACAAGCACAACTTGCATGTGTGAATGATCTATTGAAAATGAACAATGACAATGCTCATTCAACCAAGACCCAATGATGATCAACCTTGGTGAATGCAAGATGACCACCAGTGAGGCTAATGACCATCATGACTCTTAAGCTTTTGGATCACTTAGATAATGTGCAAAAGTCGATGTGGAATGATCCGCTAAGAGGAAGACAATGATGAAAACCTTTCCTACAACATGAAACGAAAATCTAGAAATAGAAAAAATGGTGCCATATCTCAAAGGCTAGATGAGGAGTTTTGCCTCAATACAAATTGAAGAGACAAGGCAATAATATGACTCAAGATTCATCCTATTGTCTCTTCAACACTACCCACCTATCAACCACAATTATCACATGATGGAAATGATGAAGGGTGACTTAGACAAAAGCATGAGGAAATATCAGATGAATTGGTGACATGATACTCATACTTTGAATTAGACAAGCTAATGATGGACAATAAACTAATAATACATGCATGCAAGGAAATAACAGACTAGCCTCTTAAGAGACTTATTATTATGCAAGGAAAGAAGAGTGTACTAATGCAAACCAAGAAAGAGGGCTAACAATTTAAATTAGGACATGAATCCAACTGAGAAAAGGGAAATAAGCAAAATAAAAGAACTTGTTTGTTATCATAAAGCACAAAATCAACAGAAACAAAATTTCAATGTAGAGATTTGCGAAAACTACTACTTGTAAACCCAAATTTTTACTACTCTCTCTCTTTATAAATTTCTTAAATCAGATTCAAGAACCCTTATTTTGGAGGTTTTTCAACCATGCAACCAAGTGATTGATGAGATGAGAAAGAACAACATAGTCAACCCTCTGGTGCAATCAATCATAAAATCTCATAAGTTAGAAAGATGCCATGATGTATTTTCTACTGAACAAATTTATGAAGGTTGTTGTTCGGAACATGGAACACGGTTCTTCAATAGTATTGAATATGAAAGTATAAGAGCCAAAACTCTTAAAATCTGCCTATTGTAACACCTCTCTCATCCTCAACTCAATTGGATCATGATTAACCTTAGTATCCAAACAATTATTAGGCATATGATCTTGTTGAAAAATAAAATCTTAGTGCAATATGAGTGGCAAATGAAAGAGGTCAACTATTGGTTGGACTAAAGATTGTTCTTGATATAATGGCATTTGATTGGATTGTTCTTGAATCCTTGTGGGGATGGGCACTAACAAGGTCTCTTGTTGATCAAATTTTGGATATGATATGGATTGGATCATTATATTATTTGCCATCCATCTTGATGCTTTTAGAGTGGAAAAATTGGAGGAATCAACTCACAAGACCATTTTATCAATGAGTCCCAGTTTGGTGAATTAGGTGTTTTAACCTTTGGGAGGTAGTTCGAAGCATTTAATGAAGTTTTTTGGGGTCTAAAATATTTTGCTTTTGTCAGACCCCTTAGGGTTTTTCTATAGTCATATACCTTTCTACTGGTGCAACAAAGACCTTAAAATGAGTCAGTATGCAAAAGTTATGCCACTTGAAAGTTGACCTTTTTGTTTTGACCACCATGGTTCTAGAGGATGACACATCAACCTCATTACTCATGGAAAATGGGCTAGTCATGTGATCATGATTGAGAAGACCCTAGAAGGGCCAATATTGTAACTCTAGTTAATAGTTGAACGAGACAAACTTAATCACTAGTTGGCTATCGAGCTATGTTATAACTGGGCCACTAGGAGGAAAAGGGGTTCCATTCTCTTTGAGTGCATTTTGTTCCATTTATGAGTAGAGTAGTTGAGAGTGAATAGAGAGAGAGAAAACAGAGAGGGTTTATATTTAGTAGCATACTCTGTATCTTGTAGGTACTATAATGGTTGGTGTTTTGTGTGGATTACAATTTGCTTTCTTAGCAGATAGTGCTTCCACTTTTCGACAACTTGTATGAGGGCATAAAGCTCTTTGTCATAGGTAGGGTAGTTGAGAAACTCCTTATGAAATACTACAAAATGGAAGTGTCAAGATTGCTTCCATAACATACCCACTCTCATCTCTCTCCACCTTGAAGGGCTGTTGCAAGACCAAGATATGATTCAGGAAACCCTTATGGGAGAAAACCCAGTTAGAAGTTGAGACTACATTTCTCCGTCTTCCATTGAATGGAAATGGATGCAAGTACAAACAAATGAGATTTGTCACCTGTGGGCTGCTACAAAACACAAACCCTCTTTGTTTGTTCTCTATCTATCCACTCAAATACTTCACTCATCTATAGAACAATTTGCTCTAGTGGCTTGGTTATAACATAACTGTGATCTTTGATGTGGGTCGCCTTGGAAGCATGTTAGCCAACTTGTTTGTGTTGCTCTCCTTATACTTGATCACTAAATAAATTGCCATAAAAAGCCATCCACTTGTAATGCTTGGTTTATTGTAGCTTACTCTGGGCTTGCAGGTACTTTAGTGGTTAGTGAATTGTGTGGATTGCTATATCCTTTCCCATGAGGAAATCTTTCCACTTTTTGATAACATGTACTAGGGCGTAGAGCTCATTGTCATAAATAGGATAGTTGAGAACCACCCCATGAAATATTTCATAATGATAGTATACAAGCCTACCTCTTTGCATCAACATTGCTCTCATAACATATCCACTTGCATCTGTCTCCACTTTGAAGGGTTATTGCAAGTTCGATATTGCCATAAGTGATACTTGGCTAATTTTCTTCTTGAACTCCTCAAAGGCCGTTTGCTAACCCTTTCCTCATTGGAAGCTCTTGGTACTCGCTGTGATGGCGTGGAGTGGTTGCTATTGTTTAAAACGAGGCTATGAATTTTCTTAGGTACTATGTTGCTCCAATGAAACTTTTGGCCTAAGAAACATTGGTAGGCACCAACCACTTCATGATGGCCTCCATCTTGGTAGGATCTATCTTCAATTCTTCTTTACCAATAACATATATTAAAAACAACAAAAACTACTGTGCAATCACACATTTCTTGAGCTTTACCAATGGCTAGTACTTCCTCAATGTGTCTAGCAGTTGCATCAAATGTGAACTGTGCTCCTCCCATGTAGCACTGTATACCAATATATCATCCAAATAAAGAATAACAAATGAATTTGTAAAAGGGCACAATATCTCATGAACGTAGCTGGTGCATTGCATAGGCCGAACGACATAACTAACACTCATAAAAAGCTTCTTTGGTTTTGATGGTAGTCTTCCAACTATCTTCTTCTTTGACTCAAACTTGGTGATACCCTGATTTTAAGTCCAACTTGGAGAAGTATTTTGCTTGCTACAACTAGTCCCATAGATCATCTATCCTTGGCAGTGGGGTAACTTTTCTTGATCGTAGTTTTGTTTAACTCCTTGTATTCAATACGAATCTACCAAGTCTCTACCTTCTTTGGCACAATTATGATGGTTGACCCACATGGTGAGGTACTTGGTCAAATGACACCTTATTCTAGCAGCTGCTACAACTGCTTCTTCATCTCATTAGCTTTAATAGCGGATTGACTGTACAACTCAATGTTTGGCAACAAAGAGTCGGATAATAGTTGGATCTTGTTCTCTACTACCCTTTTGGGTGGTAGCCCTTTAGGTTTGTGGGGCACAACCATGTATGGCTATATTAACTCTTTCAATTGTTGTTTTGGTTCCTTTGTGCACCCTTCTAGTGATGACTTGGCGATCATTGACTCTTCAGTAGACTAATTTTCTCTTAGATATAGCAAAGGATATGTCTAGAAAGGAGCAATTTCTCAGTCTAGTTGGCACTTACCCATGAGATCTTTGACTTGCTCTTGTGGGCATTGTTGATGAAGGGAATTTTCATCCTTCATGAGGCAATATTAGTTGGCTCTCTATGTGAAGATCACATCCTACATGTATGTAGAGGGACTCCCAAACACAATTGCACATACATTACATGGAAATGCATCCAACTTTAGTTCACTAATAAAATCAATCCTGATATAAAATTTGATCCTACATTGTTTGTTTACCTTTATTTCTGGCTCCTTGTTGACTCATCCCAATGGATATGGGCTAGGATGGTCATGAACCTCTAGTCCAAGTTTCTTGACTTAATTGGTAGCCATGAAATTCACCTATGATCCTGAATTCGGCAAAGCATCAACTTTTGTCTTCTTAACTTGTAACTTTATATGGAAGAGTCCAGTCATTTCTTTCTTTTCTTGTTATTGATGTTGACATTTGTAACTAGGTCCGGTCTTCATAATTATCTTTGTACTTATATCAATGTATACTTGTAAAAAACAAAAGAAGAAAATAATATTATTATTGTTATTATTTTTCAAGATAAGCATGTTCTTCATGCAGTTTGGGCTTCTTGAGTCAATAAGAAATTTTGTCAGTCAATAAGAAATTTTGTCATGAGTCAAAGTCCCTTTCGAACAATTTGTAATCAAAAGAAAATATTATTTTTGAGTGTAGAAGAGTCTTCTTGATCCCCAAGACCATGTCTACCCTTCTAGAAGAAGTTGGCCTAGGAGAGGCCTATTCGACCACATGAAAAGGGTATATAAAGGAAGAGACTTCGTCCTCATTAGTACACTCACTAAACAAGTTCAATCTCCAAGCAAGAAAAGAAGAAAAGGAGTGTGAAGGCCAAGGAAGAAGAAGAAAACCAAAGAAGAAAAGAAGAATTTGACTTTTGCTTTGATCTAGTCCACAGATGTGAGTTTTTGGGGCAATTGTACAAACAACAAAATTGAAAAATTGCAGGGCCAAATTTCAGATTTTAGCTGTAGGGGCCGAAAATTGGAGCTGTAGGGCTGAATTCTTGAGCAAGAGTAGATTTAACCATCTTTGTGAACATTGACTTGCCGAAGGAAGGTTTTAAAGGAGCGCTGACTTGGTGCTTGAGGAGGTCTTGGTCTTGGTCTTTGGGTCTTGGATGTCTCACTTTGATCTGATTCTATAAGAAGAGAATATATGACTAGGTTTTCCCCCTTGTGGGGTTTTGCACTGGCTTGGAGTCTATATCTTGTGTTCTTTGTGCTCTTGTGATCTTCATGCATTTTATGTTTTGGTAATTGCTTGATGAAGGAGACATATTAAAGTAATACAAGTCCAACAAATACTCACAAGTAATATCAAGTTAGAGGAATCAATCTTAATCTACATCTACATTGGTTTCTCAACATGGAATCAGAGCTAAGGTGAAGGAAGGAAGTCTGAAGATCACATGTTTGTTGGCATTCTTGTTGGAAGTCTCTCTTGAAGTAGGTATCTCTTTCTCCCTCTTCAATGGCAAGCTACGTGAAGAAAGGTCTCAAAACTCCAAGGAGTCTTTTTGAAACTATCAAAAGTTGCATCATAAACTTCATTTCAAAGATATGAAAAGAAGTCATGGATGGAGGTCTCTTTTCTGCTTTCATAGGGACTTTTGAAGATGACAATATATGGGTAATCCATAGTGAAGATTTAAGACATATAACATGGGAATGCAGTCAACTCCAAACCTTATCAACATGAAGTTCTTCTCATTCAGTTGAACTTGGAGACAAGAAAAACTATTTGGTTAAAGGAATTGGATCTACTTCTTTGGAGCTGGAAACTAGTGGAAGCATTCATCTCAACAATATACTCTTTGTTCCAGGTTTGAAGAAAAATTTGCTTTCTATTTCTTGTCTAGAAGATAACGGTGATAGGGTTGCTTTTGTTGATGGCAAAATTATAGTATGGGGTAAGGGTTCTAGTTGTGAACATTAAAAGCCCAAGCAAGAGTGAAAGAGCAATCACCGAAGACAGTTGGAAGGGTCAAAAGGCTTCATGGGTTCCTCATCCCACTTCTCGGCTGAAGACAAGCTTCGTGAGAAGTCTGATTATCACGGAGGGAAGATGTCTTTTGATCTGACATTGGAAGAGCAAGAAGTGCTGGACTATGTGGGGTAAAATTCCGGAGCCTCCATCACATGTACCAACTGCTACAAAGAACAAGTACACTAAAGGTGAAGTCAAAGTGAAAAAGATTATTTGAGGCTCAATTGACAAGCGTTTGGTGGCCTATATTTCCGAGTTGAACACCTCCAAGGAGATCTATGACAGACTGGTAAGCTTGTTTAAAGTTAGTGATGCAAATCAAGTTTTGTTCCTCAAAAATAAGTTGAAGGATATTAAGAAGGGCAAGGATGAGGATATTCAATAATTTCAATCCTACTTCTTAAGGATCATTGAGATCAAAAATGTTCTTCTGTCGATTGGAGAAGTCATTTCTGACAAGGAACTCACTATCACTACCCTTGGAGGACTCCCATCCGAATGGTATATATTTAGAACCACTTGTAAAAAATGATCGAATTCCGGGATTTGAAGAATTGATGTCGAGATGCATTCAACAAGAGACAAGGATGGTGGAGCAAGAATTGCCTTCAAGTAAAGGCAACCCCACTGCTTTCTCCTCTCATGCCAAAAGGAGAAAGGGTCTAAAGGTCATTTCAAAGGAAAACCTAGATCGAAGGGTGGAAGGAAAGGAAGATGCTTTGTTTGCAATAAATTTGGCCACTATTCAAGGGAGTGTCCAAATAGAAAGGATACATCACATGATGATGATCAAAATCACTCCAGGGGCAACTCCAACAACAGTAAAAGGAATGGAAGGTTTTAGCAACATTGACCAGCGTGAGGGTATCTTTGACTGCAGATTAGTGTGGGCAGCCTCTTCTAAGCAAGCCACAGTTTTGGACAACAAACGTTGACCTCTATTTGACCTGCTATTGACTAGAGTTGACTGTCAAGGGTTAACCGCAGGCTTGCACTTTCGTTGACTATAGTTTGACCACCATTTTCAGACTGTTTTGTGCTCTTTATCATCGCTGTTGGAGGTTGAGTTGATTGAGGTTGACTTGAGGTCAATTCTGACTTGTTTGACCATATTTGACTTGGTTGGTTAGGGTTTAGTTGCTGTTGCCATAAAATTACAAAATTGGGTAATTGTACTCTCTTTCTCTCTCTGCTAAATTATTGAAGAATATAAGAAGAATTGATCAAGAGTTTCCTCGCATTGCGGTTTGTCCCTGGCTGGTGCCACATCTTGTGCCTCTTGTCTTGGATTGTCTTCTACTATTTACATTTATGTTCTATTTGCGTTTTACTATCATGCTGATGTGATTGTAATTCTGGAAATTGATATTGGGTTAATAAGAAAATTTTGATGTAAATTGTTGTTAAGCATAGAACATAGCATAATTTAACAAATAGATCAAGGTATTGCTTCATGGTGTCTTCTAGAATTGCTTCAAGATGGCTTCAGTGACTGATCCAAAATCTCTTCAATGGATGCTCCAAAACCTGTTCAATAACAAAAGATTCTTCAAGGTTAGCTTTAAGTCTGCTCCAAACAAGCTTCAAAGTCTTCTTCAATATTGTCTTCAAGTCTGTTCAAAGAATGTCTTCAAGTCTATTCTAAAAATGTCTGCAAGGTTTGCTTTTAAAATCTGCTTCTAACCTAACTTCTTCTAGCTCTTTAACTCTGGGAATTCAATGACACATTCACATTGAATAACTTCAACACCAACATGCTCCATAATCTCATGGCTTCAGATAAGGAGCCCCAAATAGCAACATTCACATATACCATACAAGGTATGTAGCAAATCTAAAATCTCAATTCTTTTCGTATTTTCACATCAGTGAACAATACTTGGTGCAAATCATAGTTGATACAAGGGCAGGGTTGTGGGGGAGTTCTCCCCCCCGAATCTGCTCCCGAAGCGCGCTCTGAGTGGGAGTGACTGGGGAGTGTGTTCTAAAAAAATTGCTCCTTGGCTTTCTTCACATTTTTTTTGTGTGTATCTTTTTTTTTTCATGTTTCTTATATTTATTCTTCTATTTTTCATTTCCTCTTTAGGTTGTTGTTTTTATACAGGTTTGGTTTATTTCCTTTTTAATTAGTTGTTGCTTTTTTTTTTTTTTTCTTCTTGTTATTACTTTTTAATCTATGTTATCTTTTATATGTTGTTTCGTACGCAAAATTGTTCCTAACACATTTTTCCTTAAAAAAAGAATTAGAGTTTTTGAGTGGGGCAGTGTAATATGCAAGCCTATGACCCTAGTATTGATATGCAATTCATGGTAATGTAAGATTCTTAAAGTTACTTAAATTTTTAACATTACCCTGAAATGACTTGGGATGCTTGAGAATTTCGAGTTCATTGGGTTTCATATGGAGAAAGTAGAATTTTAGATCTCACTCAAAATCCAACAAAGTTATCAGTTTTTCGGGATTTCAGGCTTGGGGGGATTGCAATGTTTAGATTGGATTTTGTCATGTATTAGGGTATGGAACTCATATTTAATGAAGAGCACAAATCCCTCTATGTTTCTTTATTTTAATGACATTGGTTGTTGAACTCCTCTATCATGACCCTACTAAAAATGTACCCATCTCTCAAACAAAATCCTGACTTGACATGCTACAGTTTTTCTATCTTATGTTAATGCTTAGAGGGTGATATTAATGACAAAGATCCCAAGATAGGCAATGATTTTGATGATATGTAGGTATTTGTTGTAGCATGATTTTTTTGGACATTGGAGGCCATCTAGAGCCTATTTGTTGATGTATTTTCGGTTTAGAGATGGATTGCAGTTGATGCTATCTTGGTTATGTGCACCCTTACATGCTATATATATAAATGAGAACTTGTAATTTTTGGACATGTGGTTGACGAAGATTATAACTACTAGATGAATGATGTTATATGGTTTAATCCATATATTTTTTTATGTTTTTATCACTAATTCATCATTCTACATGCTTTTGTTGACATATATGCATCAAAATATATAAAAATATATATTATATAAAATTCGCTCCCAAAATTGCTCCTAACCTGAGAGCTTTTGAAAATGTCGCTCCTCGCTCCTTCTTCCACTCCTGCTTCCCGCTCCCAAGTAGCCATGTTCAAGGGACAACGATCAATCTTCAAATTTAATCAATTCAAGGGACACTGATCAATCTTCAAATTTCTCATCAGTATTCTCATATTGCACATAGATAACATTGCAACCTCTGTACCAGAACAAACAAAAAGCCAAAAAAAATCGTTCACAATCTTTAGATCACATTACTTTATAAACCTTGATCATTGCACTTCATTTGACAATTGTTCCTTGACTCTTCTTTAGTGGCAAGCCTTTTTTTTGTATGAGTAGTGGAATCAGTGACTCACCAGCTCTCGTACTCACTAGACATGGGGTCGATCCCTGATGATTGCCACTATAACCTCCAGGTGCAACTACACCGCCCCCAAGCAGGGGTTTGAACTTGTGACTTGCACAACGAACGCCTTAGCAATGCGTTCACTGGCCAACAGGCCGCACCCTTGGCGGCTAAGGCCTTCTTTTCAAGTGTAAAGCTGTATCTCTTTTTTTAATACACGAGTTAATTCCTCTCCAATCTTGTGAATTAATTATCTTACTTATACTAGCCAAGAGGGATTTTTGGGGTGACGTGTGCATTTGGTTTGGGGTTGACTTGTAAATGTGAGTGTAATTCGCTGTATTTCCCTGTTGTATTTGTCACTCTTCTTCTTTGTTTGGCCGAGGGAAGCCATGAATTTTCCTCCTTAAGAGGAGGCAGACTGGAGATCTGGTTTCTCGTTGTTGAAGGGCCTAGGAACATTCTCCTGCTGCAAGGATGCAAATCCTTCGGAATCCATCATCGACATAGCGTGTACAGGTCTGGAAAACTTCCAAATGAAGTTTTCCCGAGAACTCCTCGAGACTTTGCCTTGCAAAATGTGTGAAGGCTTGTCGCACCACTAATATAGCTCGAAACACACCCTCAGATATCATGTGTTCCACATATGTTTTGATGGTCTTCACTCCCACATTGGCCTCTACCAGAAAGAAGACAAATATCTGTTCGGAAGGATTGTTGCGCTTGGCTTTATTGATAACAAGATCTTCCTTCTTTGGGTCTTTTCCGAACTTATTGAGGAACTGCTCTTTGGTTGTGTTGATCTCGAAGTCACCACGAGATAACCTCTATCATTAAGCATCTGAAGAATGGTTCATTGGATTTTAAAGAGCTTGTTTGTTTGCTCATCCAATGCCATGGGGAGTTTTTCTGCCTCTTTGCTTAATTCCTTCACAAGTTACTTGCGAAGCGTAGGAGTTGTCTGTTTTGAAACTATGGACCAGAGTTAATGTATCCTCAAGAGGTGGTTAAGCATGTGTTGTGAAACAGACGAGCGCTGGATTACCCAATGCCCAATAGATCCTTGCCAAATCTAGCACGCCTAAAAATGACCATTGCTAAAAATCGACAATGTGTGCATGTTAGTGAAGTTAGGCTCATTGAATTTGATTTTCTACAAGGAATTTGGATGTGTTCTTAGATATCTCCATGTGAGCCTCAAAACCTCAACTACTAAAAATAGTAATGTCTCACATGTTGCGCAAAAATAGCTCATCAAAATCATGAGCTTGCACCTTTGACATTAAAAGTCTTTGAACTCTCATTGCTAAAAAGTGGTAGTGTCCTCCATAATTGATGAAAGTGGCCGTGAAATGTCTTTGATTATGAAATGGGTAGAAATCATTGAAAAATCCTTCATCTGATCTCTGTGAACGCTGGCTCTGATCTGTGTGGAAGCAACAAACTCTAAAAGCAGACTTTGAAGGCCAGCTGAATGACTGTTGGCTCTTAATGCTCTAGTTTGCAAGGGGTAAATCTGAGGGTTAACATGGCCCAAAGGATTTTTGTGTTGATCTCCAAGCGCACCTTGGTATTCATGATATTAGCATCAATATTATGAAACTTAATGAGTCATCATACTTGGACAAAGAGGTGCATGTGTCTCACTAGGAAAGGTACCATTCCATAGTTCTATTGTTTAGTTTGAGAAGATATGTTTTTCAATACATGAACTAGAACCATAGGAAACTAGCACAACAATTTATTTGGTCAAAAAATGACTCATAATGGATTTCCCAGTTTATGTTTGAACAAAGATTTACTGATCTTTTATAGAATTGGGGACAGTTCCTTGTTAAGTGGAAAGGAAATGAGTAAATGATACCTCAAAGGCGGGTGTGCCCAGTGTGGCTTGGGAGATGCCCAACATTCACCTGGGAAAAAGACAGGCATTTCCTAAGCTCTCTGGGGATGCATCTAATGACCCCAATCCAATTCAAGGGATGTTCCTATTTAGGCTAATTAACTCCCTTGAAATTGTGGTATGATTGGTTTTTTGGCTTCTCTGTAGATTGTTGCATTCCCAATGCCCATTCCTGGAGGAAACGAATATTGTTGTCTTCACAACAACTGCTAACATCCTGCTGCATTTTGTTGGATTGACTTGAAAAAAACTGCATTATTTCTCTAATCTCTAGTTAAAATAATTTCTTAAGCACTATAGCCCTCAATGCGTGTGTCCTCAATTGTAGAGAAATAAACATAAAACATCGAAGTCAAAAAATGGTTTGCTCAACCCTTTACGCTCTTTGGGGCATACATAAATTGAAAATAAAGTCTTCATTATGCACGCACCCAATAGGAAACCAACAAATGCATTTATATCTTAATTTATAGATGGGGTAAATCGGTAACTAGAACCATACAATCATTGTTGCCTCCAAGAATCACATAGTTTTGCTACTTCGAAAAAACCCCTTGGCTTGTTATGATAGCACACAAACCATACTGTGCAAGGTTACCTGTGATTCCAGCCAAGCTGGGTGGCATTAGCACCATGAATCCCAACCTCTTCGACTACTCTTGATTGGTTGTAAACAAATATGAGTTGAAAAAGGGCAATGCATTTTCTTAACCCTAAACCTTGTTTGGAACATGTATAATGTAGAAAATGGTGTCCACTGCCTACTGTCCACAACAAGAAGGAGCCAACTTATACATGTATACTTTTTTTTCTTTAATTTGGCTCCTTGTTGTGGACAACACGTAGTGGACACCATTTTCTTTCTATGACATCCCTTTTTGGTTGTATAGGCTTCATCTTCTTGCTGTGTATAGTGATTGTATGTAGTGGGTATCTGCATTTTCGTATGTCGCCACCATTTTGCTCCCATGGGCTTCAATTTTTAGTTGCAGGTAGTTTTCTATTATAGGTATCATCTTCTCGCAACCGATAATGATTTTATGTAACACACACCATTGTATTGTTTTTGGCATTCATTCCAAGCTTCATTATATATATAACCGAAGCAGGGTTGTGGGGGAGTGTGGCCCGCTCCTCATGCCCCCCCGCCCCCAATTCGTGCTCCAGGCCAGAGTGAGTCAGGAGCACGCCCATAAAAAAAAATATGCTCCCTAGTGTTGCTGGAGTGTTTTAGGGAGCGGACGGGAGCCGACAATAAAAAAAGGCCGCGCGATCGAGCGAGAGGGCGACTCTGGCACCAGAGAGGAGAGAGGAAAGGGAGGGAAAGGGGAGGGTGAAAAATAAACATACCCTCTCCCCTCCCATTATTCACTTCATCCAATGAGAGCAAGAGGAGAAAGAGAGAGTTTGAAGCTTCGAGAGAGGAGCTTGGTGAGAGAGGAGCTTGCAAGGGGAGATTGAAGCTTGGGATTGAAGGCTAAAGAGGTAGGATCTACACTCTAATCTAGCATTTTTTTTCTTCAATGTTCATTGCTAAATAAATAAATAATTTTTTTCTCTACTTCCCATTCCCATTCCCATTCCTCCATTTCTTTGCAGATTCAAAACTTCAAATTTCAAACATCATGTTTATATGGTTGGCATTTTCTTCTTCTTGGTTCCTTTTTTGGTTATTATGGTGTTGGAGAGTAGAAGGAGAAGGGTTGATTATGAAGAAGAGGATGAAGAAGTGGGTTATAGTGGATTTGATGAAAACCCTAGAGAGGAGTACCTTGGTGAGGAGGAAGAGAGTGAGCATGGTTTAGCCCAGAAAACTAAACAAGACCAAACCCCATTGTGGAAATATGTTTCTAGGCCTGAAGCAGGGAAACGGGGTGGAACCACGAAATTTGATTACCCCCATTGCAACAAAACTTACACAAGTTCATACACCCATGACAGAAAGCACCTCTGTGGGAAAAGGCCATGGGATGAAGATAAAGCAATAGGAATCAAGACTTGTGCAAGTGTGTCAGCAACAGATAGAGCCAAATACATAAGGGAAGAGGAGGAAGCCCAATACAAATCTAAAAAATCAAAGGGTTTCTTTGAACCATTCTCACAATCACATCAATATGGACAAAGATCTCCTTCAACATCCTCCCCTGGCAGTGGATATGGAGGCACAGGGTCACGAAACTTCTCTTTAAGGCGTAGAACCATATTAGATTTCCTTGATGAAGGGTGTAGGAATGATGTGGATTCAAAAGTTTACCAGTTTCTCTATGCTTGTGGGATACCATTCAATGTTCTTCGCTCAACTTATTGGCATGAAATGGTTTCTGCCATAAATGATGGCCCTAAAGGATACAAGAGCCCTGTGTATGACAAGGCTAGAAATCTTTGAGTTGATCATGAAAAAGCAAAAATATCACATTCTTTGAGTAGAATGACAAATACTTGGACTGAGCATGGGGTGTCCATTGTATCTGATGGATGGACAAATGTAAAAGGCAAGCCATTGATAAGTGTTCTTGTCGTGTCTGTTAGTGGTACCATCATTCTTTCAGCATATGATTACTCAGAGAAGTTCAAGACTGACATCGACATTGCAAAACCATTACTTGAAACAATTGAACGTATTGGGCCATGCAATGTCATCCAAGTCATCACTGATAATGTTGCTAATTGTAAGGCAGTGGGAGCAATTATTGAGGATAAATACCCCAACATATTTTGGTCTGGGTGTTTGGGTCACACAATGAACCTTTTGATGGATGATATTATTAAGAACAACAACTAACAATAGAAATGGACTGGTGATTTGTATAAGAAAGGCAAACAAATGATAAAATTTATTACAAACCATAGCAATACACATGGGATTTTCCGCAGTCACTCAAGATTAGAGCTGTTGAAGATTGTGAAGATTAGATTTTCTAGCTATTACCTCACCTTCAGGCGCCTTCTGAAGGTAAGAGATTCATTGGCTATGATGGTATCAAGTCCACACTGTCACGTATTAAAGGAAAGGGCTACAAATGCAGCTGACAAGCAAGGTTTTGAACAAGTGGAGTAGACCGCTCTTGATGGTTTGTTTTGGGCACGTGTGAGGTAAGTATTGGAATTCACCAAGCCCATTTATCACATGATTTGTTTTGCAGATACAGATAAACTAGTGATTGGGGAGGTGTATGAGCAAATGGATACCATGTTGGGGCAAATAAAAGATATTGTTCAGAAAGATGATCCCAACTTTTATCCACTGATTCACAATTGTGTGTGTACACGGTGGAATATACTTAATGTTCCACTACATGCCTTGGCGTATATCCTTCTGCCAAAATACTAGCCTCTATCTTGGTTGGGCCAACTTGCACTTGGGGATGGGGTTAGGGTCAAACCCCATACATATCCAGAGGTATCTATAGGATATATGCAAGCATTAGACAAGTTGGTACTTGACAGGGAGGAGGGTGCTAATCTGCGTCTTAAATTAGGCAAATACTTTAGTTGCACTGGTTTGTTTGGTTCTTTGCATGCAATGGAAGATAGAGACAGATTTGATGCTCTCACATGGTGGGAAGCATATGGTGGCATGGGACTTTTGCCAAAATTGGCAAACAAGTTCTCTCACAGGTTGTAAATACTTCTTCTGCAGAGAGGTGTTGGAGCACCTATAACTTCATACATAATGTGAAAAGAAATAGACTCAATGAAAACCGGGCAGAAATCTGGTTTATGTGAACTACAACTTGAGGTTGTTGAGTCATTACTGTGATCGGGCTTATGAGGATCCGTCATATAAAATTTGGGACAACCACTCGGAGGACGATAATTTGGAGGATGACACTATACATCTTGAAGAACTAGAAGCATAACTTATGAGAGATGAAGATGAAGCAACAACCATGCCACCCGCACCATCTAGTAGCAATGCTCCAGTTCCAAGCCTTGTTCCTTTGCTATCGCCGCCTCCTTGTACATCCACACGTGGAGGGCATTTGCCTTCTGGTTCTGGTCGTGGGACTGTGCATGAGGAGATTCCTAGAAGACCACCACGACTTGCTCAGAAATTAGAC
Source organism: Pinus tabuliformis (assembly GCA_031772625.1). Lineage (NCBI taxonomy): Eukaryota > Viridiplantae > Streptophyta > Pinopsida > Pinales > Pinaceae > Pinus > Pinus tabuliformis. The sequence continues at coordinate 573,543,840 of CM062818.1, read as the reverse complement.
ATTATTTGTGGCGGCAATAGGAAGCTGTAGATGATAGATTTACTTGTCTTTTCTAGTTTCTAGGAGTTTTAACTTTTAATAATTGTTGACTCTTTCATATTTATTATGATATTTTTTGTAAACAATAAATGACAATTTAAGTTTGAAGTTGGCAATTATAACTCACTGGTAATGAATTATGAATATGATGCTTCATGAAAGTTGAAAGTTGTTTCGTTGCATTTCATTTCATGTTAGATATTCTTTGTTGTAATGGTTACACTTAGCTTACAAATACGACTTTGGTGATCAATTATGATAAATGTTATATATTGAAATTTGCAAGCTTGAAACTTTAAGATTGATGAATCATGTGGACGTGGTTGATGAAGATTATAACTTCTAGATGATTTTTGTTATATGGTTCAATCTATGTTTTTTTAATGTTTTTATATCTAATTCATTATTCTACGTGCTTTTGTTGACATATATGCATCAAAATATAAAAATATATATATTATATAAAAAACGCTCCCGGAATTGCTCCCAAACCGGGAGCTTCTGAAAAAGTCGCCCCCGCTCCCGCACCCGTTTCGCTCCTGCTCCCAAGTAACCTTGAACCGAAGAAATAACCAGCAGCTTGAATGAGTAGATGGTAACCTTAAAGGACTCGATGGAAATGGATCCTGTGATCGCAAATGAGACTGCAGTTTGTGCAGATGTTGTCAAACCAACTAAGCTAACATGTGCGCGTGCACACTAAAACACCTGCACTTGGCATGCTCTAGTTTTCAGGGTTTGTACTAGGTAGTTCCTGTGTACTAAAGAGGCCCTCCATACCTGAGATTCATTGCAAGGTTGATGTGTTTGTGTCTGTGTTTTGGTGCACCCATGAGCGTGGTCAACTGAGATTAATTGCACCCCTAAGTGTAAAATATTGATGTACATACCTACACTTGGCATAGCCTAGCCTATTTTGGAGGTTTGTACTGGGTACGCCATCTCTAGAAATGTAGAGTACCTGGGCACTTGAAATGTTCCCATACAAGTGACTCCATGCAACTTTAATGTGCATGTGTGGTTTTATGCACTCATGACCCTGGGGTACTACTAGACATCTCTAGTACCCTGGGTACTAGAATGTCCCCATACAAGAGACTCCATGCAATTTAGATGTATGTTTGTGTTTTGATGCACCCATGAATCTGGACAACGCAATATAATGCACAAGTACTAAGTATTAAATATTGATGTCTTTTATTTGTAGCACATGCAGAGATGTGCATGAAGGTTACCAGACTTGGAGTCAGGAAGAACTCGGTGAGGCAGAAGAGTCGAGAGTTTAACTGAGATCTGGAAAAATTCAGCAAATGGGACAAACTTAACAAGTACATAAATACTAAGGAATACACATACGTGACTATAAAAAAATACACAAGCACAAAATACTGGATTGGAAAAAACTTGGGAAGGATATTTTGACTCGTGAGTCTAACGCTTTTCCAGTCGAATCCAAGTTGAAGTCACGAGTCAGTGAGTTTGACTCTGGTTCCTGTGAAATACTGGATTGGAAAAAACTTGGGAAAACAATTGGGGAGGATAGTTTACTCACGAGTCTAACTCTTTTCCAGCCCAATCCAAGTTGAACTCACGTGTCAGTGAGTTTGACTCGTGATTCCTGTGAAAATGATGTGCACACTTAGAGATCAAGTCAAGTCATTTATAAAAAAAATGTTTGTGGAAGTTCACAAGCAGTCTCTCCTTCAAATGCAGAGCTGTGAGTGACGTGTATAAATCCCAAGAACAATAACCTGTTCAGGAGTTCTGGTCTTTGACAAGGTCATATTATATCTTGATTCAGCGTAACATTCTAAAATTTATGAATTGGAAAACTGAATGTTAATAGTAATAGCTAATTGTAGCAAAGGGCCCAAGAAAGCTACAACAAGACGACCATGGGCTAAATTATCATACCCAGGTAAGTTGATTTGTGTTTTAGTAATCTAATGTGGGTTGGTAAAAGCCCTAGTTTGCTACAACTAAGTATTTAGAGTGTTGTAGGTGTCTTTATGACGAGGGAAAGTCGTAGAGGACAAATTCTCAGCCCTAAGGTATTGGTAAAAAGGACTTGACATTGTATTTGCCATTGAATTTGGATATAAAGGGCCATTATTTCTGGTAAAAGAGCCCCATGAGTTTTCTTATGAATGGAATTGTAAGAGATAAGCTTTGGGCATAAAATATTGTGTACTATCATTGATCTAATTGCTGGTATATTCCACTGTGAAAAATTGTTAAGTTAGGAACTATTAGTGTGTTTATGTTTCCTAGCCAACGCATAGGCCATACCTATGGTGTGTGGATTTCTACCATGGTGTCAGAGCTACTTCGAAGAGAAGTTGGATTTGAGATGTGCAGATGTTAGTTCTGAGAGGGAGTTGTGAGGCTATTGTAGGAAGCAACATTGTTGCCAAGAGAGTTGGATAGGTATGCCTTGTGAGACATGGAGCGAACTGTTTAGACAAGGAGCTATGGATTATTGTAGCTTGTGGTGGCAAAATGAGGGTTTTGGTGGATTGGTGGAGGACTCGGTGCACAACATTATGTTGAATGGTGGGTTACCAATATCATTGATGGACTTCTATTGACTTGTCAAAGTAAGTTGCGACAATCCATGTGCCTTGGTAGGGAATTCTTTGGCATGGATGAGGTAGCTTCATATGGATTGGAATTTGAAGTGTTTGATCCAGGAGGATGAGGACACCTGCAGAGTTGAGGTGGTGGTGGTCTAAAGTGGACAATGCTAAGTGTTCAATCGTAGCTCGAGATTGATCTTGAAAGGACACAAGTTCGGTTGCAGCACATGCATAAGTTTTCATGAGGTTACTTTTCGGGAGGGAAAAGCAAAGTGAGCCAAGCGATGGTTGTGTAGGCTTAGAGGGAGTATGGCTTTAGAAGGAGACTACGAGCTTAGAGGGAGAGTCAAAAACATAGTGGAAGTCTAACCTTCAAGTTCATGCAGGAGAGTGGAGTCTTCCAGGCCATGCAAGGAAAGTCACATACCATGCAAGGAAAGTCGTGGCATGTGCAAGGAAAGTTGTAGACAATGCAAGGAAGTTATGGTGCACGCATGGAAAAGTCATGGTACATTCAAGGATGTCATGGAGCATGCAAGAAAAATAAAGGTCATGTAAGAATCCATGACTGTGAAAGGAAAAGTCATGGTAGATGCAAGGAAGCCATGGACATGAAAGGGAAGTCATGGTGTTGGATATTTCTAGGAACAAGGAAATTCATTGAGCTGGAGATTTCTAGGAACAAGAAAAGTCATGGTTTGGATGGCTATGTAGGATGCTCTGAAGCGGGAGGCTTATAGGAGAATGGTGTCTTCAAAGATCTAAGTCTTCCAGAAGGATGTGGCTTCAGATCAGATTTAGTGCAATGTGGAAATACCTTTGTTATTAAGAGGGAGTGTTGAAATATTGGTAGTTCAGAAGGTATTTCCAATTTAAGAAGCCCTCGAGGCTTTTTGGTATTGTTAATGGGCCTTGCTTCCAAGTTTGGGGTTTTGGACCTAAAGTGAGTGGGCTTTGAAATCAAGGAAAACATTTATTATTCTAATTTAATTATTGTCGGCTTATGTCGTCAAGTCAGCTCATGTTGGCTAGCAAGGCCAAGAGACACACCCTTGGGGGTTTCACACCCCTTCGAAAAGTATAAATACAGAGGCAAGGAGAGAAAAGGAGCCATTCTTCTTGTCAAGATCAAAGCTAAAAGTGACTTAGCGAAGGCAACAAATGGAGCTACAACTAAAGAAGGAAATATATGTGGACAAGGCCAAGTTTGCTTAAAGTTTTGTTGGTTGGGAGGGGCTAGACAAAAGTTTTTGTGTAGACCATTGACAGATTGAAGTGAGGCTATAGCCAAGGAATAGGTTGCAAACCCAAACAAACCAACCATAGCAAGCGAGGAGGACTGCAGGAAGGCTGCAAGAGGCTATAGAAGCGAGGAGGACTGCAGGAAGGTTGCAAGAGGCTATAGAAGCGAGGAGGACTGCAGGAAGGCTGCAAGAGGCTATAGAAGCGAGGAGGACTGCAGGAAGGCTGCAAGAGGCTATAGAAGCAAGGAGGACTGCACGAAGGCTGCAAGAGTAGCAACTCCAGATCTTAGGGAGGCATCTGCTGGCTTGTGTAAGGTAAAAATAGGGAGGTTGAGGCAAGAAAAGAGTTAATTCAAGTAGGGATGGCTGAAGGGTAAAGGAGCAGGGGATAAGCTAGGAAAGGGGTTGAAGACCTAAAGGAGTCGCCAGAGGGCCCAAGAAAGCTACATCAAAATGACCATGGACTAAAGGATCATATGCCTAGGTAAGCTAATTTGTGTAAGCTAATATGTCAGCCCTAGGGTATTGGTCAACATGACTTAACATTGTATTTGGCATTATACTAGGATATAAAGGGCCATTATCCTTGGTATGGGAGCCCCATGAGTTTTTTGATTAATGAAATTGTAAGAAACAAGTTTTGGGCATATATTATTGTGTACTATCATTGATCTAATTGTTGGTATATTCCACTATGAAAAGTTGTAGAAAGTTAGGCACTGCTAGTGTGTTTATGTTTCCTATCCAAGGCATAGACTATACTTAGAGTGGATGGATTTCTAACAAGCCCATCGTAATACATAAAATAATTATTAAAATCCTATGTCAACCTTGGTTGAGTGAAACTAAACTATTCTCAACAAGCCACCATTAAATTGAAGTGGGTTATAGAGAAAAAATGATGAAATAAAAGTGAGTGGATTTATGGATACTCAAGCCAATATAGGGTTGGGCATGGATGAAATACGAACAAGAGTGGGTTTATGGATACTTGATCTAAAATATTGTTGTTCATGGCTTATATACAAATGAGAGTGGGATATGGATAGCCAACTCGATATACAAATGAGAGTGGTATATGGATAGCCTTAGACAAAAATTGCAATGGGCTAGAAATAACTAGCTCAATATAAGCCAATTTTAGTTGAAAATGAAGGTTACACCATTAGAGTAATATTGAGGTAAAAGATGGGCCTCAACAAAAAATTTACAACTAAAATCATTAAAAGAACCATTAGGATTCAAGAAGATGATTAAGGGTAAATATTTTGGGAGGGAAAGGAAGAAAACTAGTCTTTTTAATCATATTTTTGGTTTATCTCCTCAAAAGTTTACTCAAATTTCACGTGTAAGCACTCGTTTGATATCAAATCTAATGAGTGCCTACATTTGGAATTTGCAAAAGGTAGTTTTGCTTCTTTCCCTTTGATAATTCATAACTCTTATTTTATTATTTTTACAAGGATGTTTATTTTAGACCTCATATTTGTTTTCAATACCCCCACTTGATCTAAATAAGAGGCTATGGAGAGAAGAAATTCACAAGATACATCCCTTCTTAAAATTGAATACAAGCCAAATAGAGAAGCCATTACATATAATCCCCCTTGAATGCCATATCTCCCAAATTAGTATGATTCCATAAGTTGGCAAAGGTGGCCTCTAGTAGAGGTTTTGTGAAGAGATGTTAGCAAGTTGGTTTGTCAAAGGCTAAAAAGCTTGGCACAAGCTGTCCTTGAGAATGAAGTTGTTGAATGTAGTTGTGTAGTCTTCAATATGATGAAATTGAAATGATTCATCAACATTGCATTACCCAACCACTATAAGAGTAACATCATAATGTGGAAGAGGAAGATCCAATGAAACATGTTGATTTAGTGAAGGTTCAAAAACTAGCACATGCTTTCCTCAAGAATGGGGTCACAAAATGTAGTGCGTCCAGATTGGACCAACACCATATAGAGAAAATTCCATTGGTACATGTTGAGAATCATTTGTGGGCAAAAACTCTTCCTCCAAAGAAAGGTATTTGATTTGGCCAAATATCATAATTATCACCTTATGATGAATGAAACATACATTGCATGACAATTGGTTCAATAGAAAAGCCTTCGTAAAGTCTTTAAAAGTTTTTCCTTTATAAACCCAAGAGAAGTATCAACTTCCTTTAAAAAACATGCAATGTGCTTGAGGAAGGGTTTATACCCTAGGAAATCCTAGGAAAAATCCACTGGCCTTGAAGATGTTGATTTTTTGTAGCATCGAGAGATTTTTTGTAGCATCTAGGTTTGTTTGGTATCTTTGACCTGGATTTTGGCATAGATTCATAGAATATTTTGAATTGTAAATATTGGTGAAGAATCAATTTCTCTAAGAAGAAAAATTCGCTAGGTTTTTTGATGGTTGGGTTTTCCCACGGTGAATTTGTTGTTTCTTTGTTGCTTGGATGTCTATGATCTTGCTATAATTGTTGTATTATTGTTGAGATTTTCTATTTATAATTACTTAATGATACATGAGACATAAGTTAAATTGATCAAACAATAATGTTCTATAAGGACAAGTCCCCCAGGGTGGGGTGCATGTACCCCACACTTTCCAAGCTCCTGGGACAGGGGGATCCTTGGGGAAACGTTTCACCATGTTTCATTTTCGGGAGATGCGAGGAGACATAATGTAAAACTTTTCCCTAGTGTGGGGGACATGTCTCCCCAAAAGGGGTGCTTCTAGGTACACCCCTTCAAAAGGGGGTGTGCTCACCTAGAAGCGCCCCTTTTGACGAGGGACGCCCAGAAACACCCCATTTGAGTTTTAAGAACTTTTGTGCAGGGAAGCCTATTATTAAAGCCTATTGCCCTATTATTGCTAGGAATTCATGATAATGGTAAATTCTTATAGTAAAAGTGACTTTCTGATTTATCTTCCATTTTCTTCCTTTTACTTCAATTTTTAACATTACCAAGAAATCACTGATTACCATGAAATGACTTGGGATGTTTGAGAGTGGTTTTAACCTCATTGGATTTCATATGGAGAAAGTAGAATTTTAGATCTCACTCAAAATCCAACACACTTAACAAAGTTTCAAGATTTCAGGATTTGGGGGATTGCAACGTTTCCATTGGATTTTGTCATGTACAAGGTTATGGAACTCGTATTTAATCAAGAGCACCAAGCCCTCTATGTACTTTGATGTTAGTGGCATTGGTTATCGAAATCCTCTATGATGACCCTTCCAAAAATGTATCCATTACTCAAACAAAATCTTGACTTGACATGCTACATTTTTGTATCTTATTTAAATGTTTGAGGGTGATATTGATGGTGAAGTTTCCAATATAGGTAATGATTTTGATGATATTTAGGTATCTACTGAAGCGTGATTTATTTTTTGGATGTTTTGTTGTAGATATGGATTGCACTCAGTGCTATTTTGGTTATGTGCACCCTTACATGCTATATAAATGAGAACTTATGCTTATTTGTGTATAAATGCTTTGGATTTATATGGATGCACATGAAAATATATGTTTCCTTAATTTCAAATATTTTAGTTGTTTTTGGTTGATTAGTTTTTTGGCTTGGCTTTTTTACTGGTCGATTTAAAGGGTTTTTTGATTCAATCATTGGTCCAGTGCCAATAACATTGGTATCTACTATAGTCGATTTTCTTAGTACTAATATGATTATAGAATTATGAATAATGAATTTAATTTTAAACCAATTTACATTGAAGAATGATAAATTTAATTTTTAAATTAATGTAGATTTTAGAATGATAAATTATGAATACGGACTAATGTATTTCATTATTGAATCTCATAAAGTATGGATGAATGATGTATGCACCACAATGAATGATGAATAAGGATCAATGCATTTCATTATTTAATTCAATTATGTGCGCTTTCATATATATATATATATGTGTGTGTGTGTGTGTGTATGTATTAATTTTAATTATACGAATTTGAATTAGAGCCATTCGCCCTAAATTTCTCTAAAATTTGAGGGTAGTCTCACATGTACCCCTTGTGCGTCTCCCTGCACCTGTGCTCCCTTGTCCCAAAGTCTTAGTGGAACATTGTCAAACAATCATTGGAAAGTAATTATCAGATTAGAAGATCATTATCTCTTATAGAAAATCAACATGGTATCAAAGCACTCTTAAGCCATGTTTGGTAAAGTTTGTCGTTAGCCAAATGTTCTCTAGCCCTATAATGGAAGACAAATCGCAGAAGAATGTCTAGGCCTAATTACAAAGACCATTTTGTGATGTATCTTAAAGGACATTTGAAGCGCTGATTAAGGCACCTCCAAGAGTAGAACTCAGGAGCCAAGAAAGAATTCTAAGATGGTTGAAGACACGACAAGCATTTCCGCTATGAGTGCTTTTTAAGGACAACTTGCTACTTGAAATTATCTAATTCAACTCTGGGTAATAATTTGTTTTTATGATTTGAGTTTTGAGATCATGCTTTAGATGATGACACCTTTTTCAAGCATATCATGTGATATGGTAAATTTGATTATTTGAAATTTGGATCAAAGGGAAGTTGTTATTTTGATTCAAGGAAGTTACTCATGAGCCAGAGGGAGTTGAGGTGAAAGGCTCCTTCAACCTTCTTTTGAAGCAAGAGTTCGAGCTAACTATTACCTCTTTCTTCTAACAAGGGTACCTTACCAAAATTTCTTTCAACAAAGCCTCTAATTAAATGGCATTGCAAAGTATGGAAATTAGTTCGAAAGTGGAAGTGACGAGAATGGAGGATATGGCATAAGATCTATTTTCAAAGCTAAGATACAAACTATAAGTGGATTAAGTTGTGATCACAACCAATATCAGGCATTGGAAGAATGTTGGAATTTAGGTAATGGAGGAAAGAATATTGTTGTGAGTGTTGTCGTTTGAAGACAGTTATGTTGTGAGTGTTGTCCTTTGAAGAGAGGGCCTAGGTAAGGAACTATGCTAAAGCATCTGGATGAGGTGTTTGTTTTAGGGGTGGTTGCTTAGGGTTTCAAATTTGTGATTTAAGTAATTAAACCCCCTTCTTTATAAAACTTGATCAAAGCGCTATCATCCAAACATAATGACCTAATAGTTTGAAAGATTTGGAAAGTTTGATTATTGATATTATGTAATAAGAACAAGAAGCGTGAAGAAGATCCTTTAACAATTCAACAACGATACAAATTGCGATTATATGGAACACAACAATCTCAATGTGTAGAGGGAGTAATATAAATAGGTTGTCTATTTGGTTAGTGGAGTGATGAATATAACTTTGCCATTTGATATAAGGGAGTTTGATTCTCAGCCTATCTTTTCCTATAGATTCACATAACTTCAAAATGCATGAAAGAAAAGAATGGAAAATTGGAAAGTACACACATGAAACAATATTGTCACAAGCTAAAACAGATACTCTTTGATTGAACTTTGAAATACCAATACTCTTTGATTAAACTTTTGAGATATTGAGGCTTTTACAAAAATGCTAGTGTCCATTGGCCTAAAAGTGAATCCTTATTGCATCAAAAGTTACAATACGTATAGAATATTACAATAGTCTAGCAGTACTAGCTCTTAGGATAGAAACTTTATCAAAATAAACAACTTCTGAATTGTTTGCAAGAAATTTGGAAATGCCTAAAGATTCTATGCCTTATAATTTGGAGTTGATTTGTTCGTTGCTTTGTGCCTTGAAATCTAGATCTAAGTTGCTTTTCTGCTTCCACATAGTCTCCCTTTTTGAATGTTGTTGTAGTTAAGAAGCACGTGCAAGAACTCCAACAAGTTTATCTCACTTTGTACCAATTGGATATGTAAAAGAGATGAGCATCCTATAAACCTCATCTAACTTGGTACATTTTTGAAAAGTAGGCTTTACTTTAAAAAGAGATTTAAATTTACAACGTAAGAATTCATAAGTTAACTTACTGAGAATTATTTCACCACTTGGAGGTTATATAAAACTAGCCAATTTTGAATCATCATTTCCACAATCATTCAGTAGCTTATGATATTCTTTTTTGTGCACATGCTTTATTTTTGAATTTCAGAATGATGGTAAACCTTTTCGCTGTAGATTATTGAACCTTTTATTGAATTTATCAATTTCAATTTAGTCTCTCACTTGCCTTGTAAAATTTTTCTTGGTTATAACCTTATTAGCATCTATGGTTGCAACTGTTCTATCATTGATTCCCATCTCTTTGAGTTGTAACTCGTTCTAGAATTAAGGAATTTAATGATTTTGTTAGTTAATGTTGGTTTGTTCCCCAATTGATTTTTAATCCGATCTACTGTTGTATTGGCAAGGTTTAATATTTCCATTTCTTCTGCAATGATCTTAATTGATTCTTAAATTGGTGAGATGAAATTCATGCTTTTCTATACATAAGCTTGCTTTGCATTGAATCAAAGTTCAAGTTTTGATTATTTGTTTAATGTACTAATCAACTTGCTTCTGTAAAGTAGTAGTCTTGTTCGTTAACTATAAAATTATCGTTCTTTTTGGATTCTTTCTAACTTTGATTTATCCTTTCCTTTAAATTCTCATTTTTTTGATACTTAAAAGTCAGGGATGACAATGTTTTTGCTAACTTTTCTAAAGAATCCTCTTCTAGACTACTAGCTTGAGATATAAGGATAACTCTTCATGTTTTCTCTATCTTCTCCTTTAATAATTATTCAATTTGTAGCTTTAATTTCTCCACTTGCTTATTTTGCTCAATAATTTCTTTTTGTTTATCCTCCAATTCTTGAGTTTGAGGATGTTCAATAGTTGGCAATTTAAGCTTCTTTCTAAGTAATTGAATATCTGAATCTCTAGTCTTCATTATTTCTTGAATTGTATTTACATGATTTGGATTTGTTCCCAACTTGATAACTCATCCTTTTAGAAATTTAACTTTGTTATCTTTAGCAGTAGAAGATATTCTTTCTTTCTTGAACTCATTGGTTAGTTTCTGTACTGATTTTGATAGATTTTCCAAATTGATAGCTGAACTGGTTAGGGCACTGTATAACACTTCCTCTGTTTGTCTATGGAGATCAATTTGATCAATAGGTGAACTTTCTTTAAATCAAAATTAAACATGGAAGCTTTGTAATTTATGGCAGCCTTAACAGTCGAGCCTGCTTGCGCATCCTCTCCCTCTCCCTTATGGTCGAGTACCTAAAGGTCCTATGGTCGAGCACCTAAAGGTGATGGCGGCCTTAACAGTCGAGCCTGCTTACGCATCCTTATGGTCGAGCAACTAAAGTTTCAATTTACTTGTTGGGTGGGGGGGCTCGTAACCTCGGCCGAGTCGATGGCGGCCTTATGTCGAGAGTTTGGCAAGCTCACCCTACGGGCTTTTCGGCAAAATTGTTCAGGATATAAGGTTGATAGTAGTTTATTCTTTGTAAATGGTCTTTGTTTCCAAAACTCACTACAAGTAATGAAGGCTATCATTCTTCTTTTTGATTTTCATAATTTGAGCAAAGATATATTGACTAGGACCTACAAATGATGTCACTGTTCCCACTTTGATGATATATGTTCCAAAGTGAAGACAGGTTCACCTAATGCGACCATTTCTTTGGTTGAAATAACTTTTGAAAGTGCATCTGAAAATGAAACTTCCATTTCCTCTACTATTGATCTTTTAGCTATTTAGAACTCTATTTCCTATGACTTTGAACTTGATTGTTGAACATTCATGATTGGCCTTTCTAGTTCCTTATTTTGTTGTGGAGTGGCAAACACATTAGCTTTGATAGGTTGCTGTATCTCTTCTTTCTTTGATTTTTTCACTAATGTGCCTTGTCCCCAGTATTCTTGATTTGCATTCTTTTCTACTGAAGGTTTTGGGAAATGAATATACGCTGATGACCCTTGTTCCACACTTAAAGCTGAAATTTTGGCTAGAGGGTCATAATGCCATTTTTCTCCTCTGAGTAATTTCATTCTGTGTAGCATAAGTTGTACATCAACATTTTTTGTTATAGTGTTCACCACAAAAGGCCCAACGTCAGCTTTCAACGTTAACAATGTAGGATGTTTTCTAGGCAAAAAACGTATTTGATCAAAGTTCAAACTCCTCCTAATGAACTCTAATGCAAAAAATTTTACAGGAAGAAAATCGACAATTTATATGGAGCCAATTCAAACCCATATAACCCGATCTTTGTAAAAATTTCATATAAATACCAATCTCCCACTTTAACATCTTTGTTGAGTTGTAAGAATGTTTAATCTTCGGGAAAACTCTTGGAGGTGCTATACCATTTGGAAGGGTGAAAACTGTTGACAAAAAAGGAATAATTTTTTTTGAAAAAGAAGATTCTTGAAAGTGTCCTCACCATAGAGGTCCAATAAATAGTTGGCATTAGTCCCTTTGAATCTAGCTGTTGTAGGGAAAATGACGAGGAAATCCTTCTGACTGAAAATACAAAAATAATTATACCGATATCGATTGATACCTAAATGACCTATGAAGGTTAAATTTTGATAATTGATCATTGATGACATCAGACATATATTGGCAGTGATTGAAAATGACAGAGGATTTCTTTGTTGGGGAAATGATTTGCCTTGAGATTTAAGGGAATATACTGGAAGAGTAATTGTAGCAATTATCGATAACCTTTGTTTTAGCTTTGAACTTTCGAGTTTTAATTGTTGACACATGGCGACAAATAATTCAGAGAAATGGTCCAACTGGCTTCAATTGTGGGTCCCTCTGAGTTAGCATAATGCATGGTTGATTTGACTTCGAATAACAAGAGAATAGGGGGGGTTGGCTGTCGGTTTTGAAAACCGTGAGTGAGGGGTCTGCTAATTACAAGTAGGCAACACATACCTCGAGAGTTGTTTCATAAAAACCATTAATTTCGGACCTCGCCTCCCTTGCATTAAACTCCAAACAATTAGGGGGATTTGCCATTTGATTGCGATGGTCCATTCTTGAAACAACATCAACGCCCTTGATAATAGCAAGCGCTTTATTCAACCTTTAATCAACAACCTTTATAATAATTCTATATTTTAAAATTGTTTATAATAGTGCTTTAAATGAAAAAGCGCTGTAATTTCAGATCCTTTTAAATATTTACAATATTTTGAATTTTTTTTGCCAAGAAAATGTTACAATAATGACAACAAATAACGTGAATAGGAAAATTATGACCTACACCCAAACATTGCCCCAACAATTTGTATGAGCCTTCAAAGGACAACATGAATGGTTTATGCACTACTAGCAGCGTCACTTAGCCTGTTCAAGTGAAGATAGCAAAGAATATTGGCATTAAGAGGATGATATTGTAGGTTCAAATTGTAGTTCTACCTCAAAGATTTCATAGGCTTGGAAACACTCCTAGCATTATATCAAGCCACTTTGGTGATATGACATAATATAAACATAATTAAATGTTCAAATCATTTGTTGGTCCAGAGGGAGAAGAATCTTTTGTTGATATGTACAAAGATAAAAATGTCATCAAAGAGATTTTGACAAGAGAATATTTTTATTGCAATTTTGGGTTTAGCCAAGAGGAGGTTAGGTTTTCGTTGGAGGTTAAGGATATTTTAGGTCAATCAAAGGCTTGGTTCTAGAGGAGCTCACAAGATAAAGACATGTCCATAAGAAGACTTGGAGACTACATCTTGTATTGAAGTCTTGAATAAGAAAGCACTAGGGTTTGTGTGATGCATGACTAAATGAAGAAACCCTAGCCCTTAAAAATCATCCTTGAGTAATTGATGGTGAGTATGAGCATGACCATCCACCTCGGAAGAAGATGAAAGAATCAAGAGGGAGTTGACAGTTCCCTTCAACTCTCAACTTTTTAATCAAATGGTACATCGTGAAGGTTGCTAAGACAATAATTCTAGTAGTGTCGAGAAGAATGAAGCAACGTTTGTAACAAGAGGGGTCTCCTAGTAAGAGGAAGAAACTATAGTAAGAGGACATACAACTTAAGCAGAAGGTCTTGCTTGCATGATAGAGGGAGCATTAATGGCAGGAGGATTTGCTTTCATGATAGAGGGAGTTTGGCTTCAGAGATTGAAAAGAAGAAATCTGGCTAGATCATAAAGGACTTCGACCTGAAAGTTGAATGGCCCAAGACATTGGCAAGGGAAATTATAGAAACATTCACCTATGAAGCCATAAGTATTTGGCTAGGTTGACCAAAGGTGAATGCCCCAGAGAAATTATAAGATTGGACGGATCTTGTCCTTAGAAGCCAAAAGGACTTTGGTTAGGTTGACCAAAGTAAATTGTACAAAATGAAAATGAAAATTATTATTTTGGGCTTCATGTAGGCCCCAAAAGTCAATTCGGCCCCACAAGTGAAGGGGTGTGACTTTTGGTCAAAATTCACCCCATCTGACTAATTTTAATACAACACGACTTCCTCCACTTTGACCAATTCAGACATGACATTTTTTCTATTCTTCTACACACACGTGCGAAGTCAAGGATGAATTGGTTTATAGACACTGTTATTTGACCTTAATTTGAGCGAATATGATTTGCTTCATCTGATTGAGAATCAGGCTACGTTTGACTACGATTTTGACAAGATTGATCGCTTAAAGGAGGTTGTTTTTGATTGCAGGGAATTCAGATTTAGATAGTAGGAAATTCAGACATTGACCGTAGGCCCTTTGATCGTGGGTCCGAGCTAAACCTAAAGTTGAATTTTGGACTGTTGACCAACATTGACACTTGGTATTTTTTGGAGGTTTGACCAACTTGGACTAGTTGGTATTTGATCTGACTATATTTTACTTGGATTTTGGCACATATCCTTAGAATTTTTTGAATTGTAAATATTGTTGAAGAATAAATTTCCCCTAAGAAGAAAACTTTGTTGGGTTTTACATAAGGTTGGGTTTTCCTAGGGTAGATTTGTCGTCTCTTTGTTGCTTGGTTGTTTTTTTATGATCTATTAGAAATCCTTGGGGGTGTAAATCAATATTTGGTGATAAATCAACTTTTACCTAATTTTCACTCTTCTTTACAATGTTAACTGAAGCATCATTTATGACAACAAATCTAATCATAAGCAAATAACATGTGTAAACCATGACCAATATACAATAATAAATGCATGTGAACTATAAGAGCACAACACATCAAGTTAGCATACACATCATCACTTAGAGATGAAATATTAGGTGGAAAATCTAATTGGGAAAAACCATCATCGCTGTTGTCTTCGTTTTCATATTAATATTTAGAAAATATTCTTTTACATCTACAATGACCACAACCAGTGTGTAGGCTCCTACCTATTGGAGGCCAAGAAGTTCAATTGTTTTTGCAACTACCACTGGAAGGAAGCCGCAACTCATTGATCAAATACTTTGATCACCACCAGAAGGTAGTTACCACTCTCTCATTGAAGGCCCAACTCTCAGAGTTTTGTGAAACTTATTTCATAATGTTTCACATTGGGGCCACTTGCCACAAATTCAAATCCTATAGGCCATGTTTCATCCAATTTTTAAATTAGACCCGCCTAAACTTTCTCGCTTAGTACATCAAAACATCTACAATAAATTTCTGTCACAAATTCAACCAACAATATACATAATATAGATAACAATCTCTCTATCCCACTAGCTCAATCACAACACAAAACCGAACCCCCTCTGAACAACAAATATCACAAAACATAACTCTACAAAAACATATCAACAACTTTCTCTGCAACATCACCAAATAAACTATAGAAGAACAACATGCATATAAACCCTCTCACTCAGCGATGACACTTTAAAAGACTCAGCGATATACACTATGCTCATGACTTCAATCTTTCAACATCATAACAATCACATAGATATGAATCAATACAAAATACAAGATTGAGTTCTCAAGCTTAACAAACAACATCTCTGTCTCTCACATTGAACTTTACATCACACTTGGGTGAGTACATAAAATCAACTAATATAAACTCTACCTCTTTGTCATCAACCGATGCACACTACTGTTGACTCCAATCACTTAGCCTTTTTGTCGTTCGATCTGCAAAACACAATATAGGGAGGTATCCTTTGGTCTAGCTCCGATCCATTGCACCTCTCTCGGGCTATTCATCGTTTTTTGTTTTTATGGCACATATATGTAAGCTTTGTTTTCTAACTTATTGCCAACCATACTTTGATCTCGCTCTGTCCGTCCTCAACTCATCATTGCATTGTAGCCCATAATGCACATACAACACCATTGTATCATCATGGCTGGAAATCAATCTTTGCCATAACCGACAACTACAAGACATGTTGCTCCATACACATTGATCGAACAAAAACTTGGCATGTTGAAATCCCCAACTTAATAAAATTCACTCCATACGCAGAGGATGTAAACTTTTTGTTCCTCTATCATTTGCACAAATATAATGAAATACGCTTTGCGCACTACGAGATTAACGCAAACATATTTATCTATGGTGCCCAATGCCTCAACGATTGACCCAATGAAACCTAAAAGACAATGCACATTGGATGAGACAAACTCACTATAGAATCAGGTTGCCACCAATTTCCAGAGTACATGTGCCAGAACAATTCAAAGAAACTTGAAGAAAACGAGTGCTAGTTCAGTGTAGTCAGAACGATCAACCTCCAAAAATGTACACCCCTACTACTCGATCACACACTATACTTATAGCCTTCAAAGGACCAATTAGATCACGTCTCTTCATGGATACCATGGGCAAGAGCCAATGGCAATACTTGATGGCATTTCAAGCTAACCTTGGAACGCGTTTAAATGACCAAGCTCAGACCATATTGTTTCATAGAAAAATATTTAACCATTGTGGCCCATACTTTAATAAATGGATCGAAGCAATGTGCAACCTCTTGGACCATTTTCATTTATTATCAATGCATAATGTGCAACCCCTTCGACCATTTCCTTTTATTATCAATGTATTTATACCATGAGCTAACAAATATTAAACTTATTCCATACAACGATTTAAAATGACTAGATCAACAATATTTTTTCAACCACATCATTACATGAGACAACATTGCAACCTTGCCACAATAGCAATTCACCCTCAATCGCAAACAACAATCAATAAGGAATACAACCTCATCAAGAGTTGACATCAATGCGAACTTGTCATAATGCCAACATGACCATGTTGGAAATAATGATGGGGGTGAATTCATCAACACCATTCAACAATGGACAATAATAAAGACAGTAGACATAGTGTTAAGTTTAGGTATGTTCTATGCTTAGAGAAATTTATTTCAATTTTCACAGTTAGCTCAATATCTTTTCCAGATTAGCAATCACATCAGCATTAAAGTAAACTGCAGATAGAACATAAACATAAATTGTTGAAGACAAGCCAAGACAAGAGGACACAAGATGTGGCGCTAGCCAGGGACAAACCCCAATGTGGGGAAACCCTTGATCAATTCTTCTTATATGTTCTTCAATAGTTCAACAGAGAGAGGGAGAGAGAAAGAGAGAATACATTTACAACAGAAGTTAACACTCGACTTTCTAGATAAGAGAATAGATCATCTCTACATGAGATCAGTTGAAGACATGTTGCTTCAATTGATTCTCCAAGGTGACTCCTTCACCTATCATTGTGCTGCATCTCGTCCACATGCTGCACCTCACCATGTTGCACCGTGCTACACTCATCATCACAGTGCTGGACCTAATGACTATGCTATGCGCGACTCCTTCACCTATCATTGTGCTGCATCTCGTCCACATGCTGCACCGTGCTGCACTCATCATCACAGTGCTGGACGTAATGACAATGCTATGCACTTCATGTTGCTGCTCCTGTCACTGTGTTGCTCCAATCACTGAGTTGCTCTCATCACGGATCTGCACCCAATGTTGCACTCATAATCATTGCATCCAATACGCTGCTTTACACTTACCAGTGTTATCTACTTGTTATGGCTTACAGCCTATCGGTGTTGCACCGTGCTACACTCATCATCACAGTGCTGAACCTAATGACTATGCTATGCGTGACTCCTTCACCTATCATTGTGCTGCATCTCGCCGACATGCTGCACCGTGCTGCACTCATCATCACAGTGTTGGACGTAATGTCAATGCTATGCACTTCATGTTGCTGCTCCTGTCACTGTGTTGCTCCAATCACTGAGCTGCTCTCATCACGGATCTGCACCCAATGTTGCACTCATAATCATTGCATCCAATATGCTGCTTTACACTTACCAGTGTTATCTGCTTGTTATGGCTTACAGCCTAGCGGAGCAGCTAGACTCCTCCAAAGTGCAGTGAACTAACCATCACAATGTCTGCCTTGATTTGTTTGCAATTGTTCTCTAAGGGAAGGCTGTCTCTGCCTTCCACAAGATTGTCCTCCATTTGTTACAACATGTATATATCTAACATGCCATACATCAGAGTGAAGATGTCGCTGTCATGTGTTCACTAGATAACATACAACCTAGAGAGCAGACTTCACTGTTTCTTCTTTATGACGGGGAATTCCCAGTCCTTAACTCATGATTTGTAACAGTTTTATCTACAACACTATGCTGTCATCTACAACACACTTATGCACCTACAACACTTAGTCCATGCTGTCATCTCCAACACACTTAGGCACCTACAACACTTAGATTCATGCTGTCACCTACATCGTACATAGGGACTCCTTGTGTTGTTGATAAGGGTTGTGTATTGTAGACAAAACAACAGCTAGATATCCTTGATTAGACTATGGATTAGGGCCTTTGTTTGCTGTTAGTTAGGCCTCCTTAGACTGTGGCTAGGGCACCTTATTTGATTGCGTATTAGGGCCTTTTGTTTGCTGTTCATTAGGCCTCCTTAGACTACGGCTAGGGCACCTTGTTGGACTGCGTATGAGGGCCTTTTGTTTGTTGTTCGTGTATCTCTATTGCTATTTCTAAGGCTGTCCCAAACTCTTCTAGAACAACGTATATATATGGGTATGATAGGCTGCGTTAGAGTTTGTTTTTTAGGTCTCCTTCATCATACTAGATCACCCTTCCTTTCTGCATCTAGGGCTTCTTCATTAGGGCATCGTAGATCTCCATTAGGGTAGCATTATCCCTTATAATCTCTCCTCCTACTAAAACCCAAAGACAAGTAGAGAGGAAGAGATCCCAAGTGAGTGTGTCCAAATGACTTTCAAGTCACCTCTATTTATACTAAAACGTTGAGCACACGTGGGGTTTATTTGGTTGTTGGCTGACCTTGACGAATTGTGCCATAACATAAATAAATTCATATCTCCATGAATACTTATTGGAATCAAATGATCTTTAGATCAATCCTACACCTCTCGATGAGAGGGATCCAAGAAAAATATCAACGACCATTAATAACATGATGCACATGGAGTGTGGCCCTAGTTTCCAATTTTAACACAGAGATTTAGGTGGAAACCCTCCAGAATAAAAACCACCGAACGCTTCTTAATATTTGTCTTTCAATAAAATGTACATCAATATTTTCAACTCTAACTGAGGGAGGCTCCAACTTGTAGGACACTCCAACGACATGGTTTACAGGGTCCAACCCGAAGGATGCTCCAACACCCTGTTTACCAGCTGGAACTGGACGGACACTCCAACGCCATGGTTTACAGGGTCCAACCTAAAGGATGCTCCAACACCCTGTTTACTAGCTGCAACTGGGTGAATGCTCCAACGTACTGTGTAGGCTCCAATCTACCCTAACACCAACCTGTCACCCTGAAGTGTTCTCAGGCATCAACTTGCACCACCCTACCACCTTGATCAATCAACATACCACATTTCACCATTTTTAGATTGGATCCACATGTGTTCAAAAAGAACCCACAATACAATCTCTGTCAATCAAATCTACCTCTGCTCAATTTGCACATCAAAGTCTAGTTGCCAATATTAGCTTTCATAAACAATTATGCATTGGCTTTTGCTCAACATTTCATAACCAAACTGATCTCAATACACTGTTAGTCCTGAATCATGCAATCTACAACCATAGCCTGTAAATGTCAAAGTTACTGCAATTTGTGTAAGTACCTCTGCTCAACATCATTACCAAAACTTGATTGTTAATACAAATGCTGCAGTTAAAACCCTAGCTCAACATCGTCAACGTGATGTAAGCTTTTTGCTCAACAACTTGCTCAACACATTCCACAGTCAAAACCTTAATGTTGTTGAATTGCTTTTATCTTTGTACCTTTGCAACCATAAAAAGCGTAGAAAAAAGATTTTGGCCTTTTGATGCACTGTGTTGAAAACATGATCTTCCAATTACTAATTTGGCTCAAAAGTGAACCCAAAAGCAACCAAACACTTAAAATCAAATTTCAAATTAATCGTTATACAAATTGCCCTTTTTAAGATGTGCTCTACAAAATGCCCAAATTAGACGACATAATGAAGTTCTCTAATTAATTAATGATGCAAAAAAATAATAGTTATAAAGTATGATTTAACTTCAGAATTGACCCACACATATTGTCAAACTGTTGTGCTATTTGGCATTCTCTCAAATGTGATTCACAATGGAGAGCCAACAAACCACTTATAAAGAAGTCCAACGCTTCATTTCACATGAAAGCATAGTTGTTTAGTGTCAACGGGAGCCACCTTGAGTTGTGCTAGCAACTCATAGGTGTGCACTTCAAATTTAATTTGTTTTGCAACCAACTTCATTCCAACCACGATTTAAACGTACAAGATATAAACAACACAGTCTCCATGTGGATTTCAACAAATGAATCAAACCTCTTACTTTGCCATAAGTAAATTCAATTCCTTGTCGAATGCGAATAATCAAACACACGGATAAATAATTTGCATTAAGCTTCGTCCTTCAAGAACGCGAGCCACTGTGATTCCTTAGAAACTGATATGTGTGCCATAGAGACACGATTCTTTAGTTAGAGAGGATATAACTAGCCGTTGTATAAAATATGTGAGTCACTGCAAGTATAGCGAGCCACTACAAGCATAGCGAGTCACATAGTAATGAATGCGAGTTAGAAAGTATTTAATGTGAGCCTCAGAGGAAGGATACAATGCTTGTATAACGAGTTACTTCTTAATGCGTATGCAAGGCCACAAAGAATAAGCGAGCTACAACGAGAGGAGAGCGTAGGAACTACTCGAGTGGATGCTTCCGCTGAGCGTTGAGAGAGTTGTCACCGATTTTAAGAAGAATGCAAAAAGCTGTGAACTTCACCAGATCTGACCAATAAAGTTAAATTCCAAGAAATTAGTCTTCACAAAATTGTTGCTCCAGATCAAGATCGAGCAAGGGTTTGTTTTGTCTGGAAATGAATTCAAGACACGAGATTCCTTGCCAAATCTCAGAGCAAAGACAAGATCAAATTCACACACACAGGAAACCGTGCTTTTATAAAATTCAAACCTCATCCATATACATGTTATTTTTTCGAATAGATGGATGAAAATGACCCTTGATTCTCTTGCAAAAGAAAGGAAATGCCCAACGAAAACCCCTTTTAAAGATGAACGACAGACAACACATTTAGCCCCAATAACTCGACCCTTCGACTTCCTCAGGTAGGCAAAATTAATCAAAGGCTGTAGATGTATCATTCTCGTATCAACATACGATTCATGTCTTGGATAACTAATGAATATCCTTTTTATAGAGCTGTAGAGGCTTCTAACAAGAGAGTTGACATTAAGATTTGAACTTTCAATGAATTAAAATTTGGAGCGAATTTGATCTCTTAGGAGGGAGAGATAGATTTTGAAGTTTCAAAATTTTGGGTCAAAACCCTTTTCCATTTAGGCCGATTTAGATTTCCTCCTTAATTAATAGAACCACAATAAATATTAATTTAAATCTTTAATGGAAAAACCCTTGTGGCTTCAAGATTAGAGTAATATGCTAGCCAACGAGAAGTTGCCACATCATTTGCTTCTGGCGTTTTTAACCACAAGATGGGGGCATTGACCTTCCAAGAGATATATCTTGCAAATCGCAAGCAACCACAAAGTGTACCATATACCGTTGGAATCACCATGACGAGGAGCATTAACTAGTGTTGGTCTTGCCAACAAATGCATTGATCTTCAACCTTACATTCTCCAATAAGTGCGAGGCTTCTAGGGTTTCCAGGGCTTCTCGAATATTGAGCTTCAACTAATGCAATCCAGACAAATATGAAGAGTGTTCATTAACAAACATTGGCATCAATGACAACACCATTCAACATATCATATTTTTATCATTGTATTATTGTTGATATTTTCTATGTATAATTGCTTAATGATACATGTGACATAAGTTAAACTGATCAAACAATCATTGAAAAGTAATTATTAAATTAGAAGATCAAATTTTCTTACAGAAAATCAACAACAGATTGGTTTCAACCCTAGGAAACCTTTGAAAAAGAGATGATCCAAAACGCTAGTTTCATAGTCATAGTGAAGCCTTGAGTGATGCAATTGGCCAAAAATATTCTTATCACTCGTTGAAGTGAGACCTTGAAATAGGGGATCAGACCTTGGGAAATCATTAAAAGGGATTATTTGAAAACCTTAGTATTTCAACTCGTAGGTGATGCTTCTGGCCAAAATTATTTGGACCACCTATTGAATTGAGTAAATGAGATAATATGAAACCATGATATATGGTCACAAAAAAATAGTGATGCCACCAGCGAAAATAGTGTGTGATCAACTGATGAAAATCTGCAGTAAAAGTTTAATTGAAACCCTGATTCCATAGTCACAAAATCATTGATGGCACTAGTGAAATAGAGTTGTTGAAACTCTACTGTAAAAAGATCCCCTGAAACCTTGGTTCCATAGTGACAAAATCAATAATGCCACTAAAAAAGTAACCTCAGATCAATTGCAGACTTAAGGGAGGTTCACATATGCTTTGATACATTGTGGAGATTCATAAGAGAGAGAGGATTGAATGGAACCAACCAGAAAAACCCAATTGTTCAATAAATAGAATGAAAAGCAACATTAGGCCACTAAGAGAGGCACAAACCTAGAGAAAAAAATTAATCAAAGTGTAGTGCGCTGGAGAGAAATAAATCAATCACAAGAGCACACGACTTTATGGTAACTGTAGGAAAAATCCCTTATATAAATAATGAACTAATGATAACAAGATACATGAAATTACAAGTGGGAGTTGTTTATACACACAACTCAAGAGTAGGGCATTTTCCCCAAGAAGGGTTATGGGTCGACATTAACTATGTCAACATTAACGAAAACCTAGAAATATGATAAATAAATGTTGACTAGCTTGTCCTTAGCCAATCCTAGAAATATAGACAATAATGATTACAAAACAATATCTGCGTTTGCTGAAAATGAAGCTTATGCCATTCTCAAGATATAAATTGAGCAATATATTGTGGCAATTATTTTCCATCGGTTTGTATCACTATATGCATGTGTGGTATATATGTGTGTTTGAGTATAGTCTTATTATGTACACTAACACGATTTGAACAAAATCTGTTGCTTGAGGATGTTGTTAGAAAACATATATCAAAGAAGTATATTACAAGGAAAGATGATCTGACTTGTAATAATAGGAAATTGGATAACTGATTTATGGAAGTGAAGTGAATCTACAAATGAGATTTGAAAGGTGGACAAGGGGAAGGGTATTGTTTTCTTTTAAAGTGAATGCAAACCTCAAATCATAATTGAGGTCAAACTATCTGAGCTTTAGGGATCTAAATTTTATGAAATATATCTTATAGTAGTAGAATAGTTGGATCTTAAGGACATTTTGGCTATTGTGATTTGTTCTTGTGGGGCATATTCTCTCGAAATCTAGTAGGTCTTGTGAGATGCCTTGAGACAAAAGCCAGACTAAAACACAACAATGATGTGAATGCCACTATCACCTTAGCACTCCACCTCCTGCGCTTTAATGAAATTTCACCACATGGGAGGTTTCATAGTATAGGTCACCTAAATGGTTTTCTTGGAGAGGAACCGAGATGACACTTCAATAGGCTTAGTCAAGGCAGTCAGGCTAGTAATGAGGCTTAATTCTTTGTCAGGGAATAATGTACCTATGAAGACGCCTATAAGGAGAAACTTGTATCCTAGGGTTAATAGTAGCACAATTAGAAATACAATAATGAAAAGGTTTGCTTGAAAGGTATGATCATCAATAAGAGCAACAAACCTTCAAATGACCCTAGGTAGAAGCCTTAATGCAGAATTAAGGTTTTGCAAACCTTAAAGTTGCTAGCGGCTTCCTTTAAGGGCTGGAATTATAGGAGAGATTTTTTTTTTTAATGAGTTTTGATCACCAAGATGGATGCTAGTACCTTCTATTTACTTGGGTGATGAAGTCCTAGGGATTTTGACCGTGGAAATATCAAACCCTTAAAGTGATTAATGGGTAAAACCCTAGGTTTTCACTTGCTAACCCTAACTATCACTTTATGAGGGGATACTTTTTATTAATGAAAAGCTCTTTAGGAGGTTCTCTAAGGAAGTTCAAGGATACAAAAGTAAAGCATGCAAAGTTTACCAAACATTTCGTGTAAATATAAACATTTAGACATGGAACATAATAACACTAGCAATATTCATTACATTTAATGATCAATAGTGATATTCAACAAAAAGTACTCTGAATATATCCAAGACTAAGCCGCCTTTATCCCAAAATGATGTCTCCACAACAAGCACTAGTCTCCAATAGCCTAAAATCCACAAAAGATCACATCTCCACAAAGTAGCGAAGTACCTATAGCTAGCCCGAGTTTTCTTAGAGAGGTCGAGTTTTCCACAAGTGGTGATGAACAAATGAGCGCAACAATCCTCTATTTATATGAGGTTTACCTTTTCTAATTTCTAAATAAGAGCCCCTACATAAGTTTTATTTTTGAGTGGGCAAAAAATAAAATTGCGTTACAAGCCAATGCACTAGCTTTAAAACAAAATATGCCGAGATAAAGTCCACATGTGTGGGATGTAGACCTAAAAAGGTGATGATGTCATGCCCTTTTAAGGCTCCAAATTCTCCATGAAGTCAAAATGAAGGCGGAAAATCTCTTCAATCATCATGATCATTCCCATTTGAGGAAAATCCCCAATTCATGCATCAAGACAACTCCAAGGGTCCAAAATCCATATGTGGGTGCCACATTTCATCTCCATGGGTGTCAAGTGAGCAACACGGTGCCTCCTCTTTCTAGTGTTATGGCTCCATTAGGTGCAACAAGCGCTCCTCAATCATCCAAGGATGATCATTCTCATTTAGGCCCTTGATCATGGTATGCCCATCAACTTGTGTCAAGGCTTGCCTAGGGGCATTCTGGGTCTACTGGTACATCATCAAGAACCCTCCATGCTAGGCAAGAGAAACCCAATGATTTTACTCTTTGGGGTGCTTAAGGATGTATATCAACTACGCAATTCGTCAAACGGGAAAATGTTCTACCAAAAGTGGGAAACGCTGCATCTACAAAGTTATTATGCTCTTTGGAATATAATGTATGGCTTGGGCATCATGTGGAGTAGGGTGCCCTCAAGGCTTATGTTGCTCTAGACCACTTGGAAAAACCAACTCAAAACTCAATTGAAAGCAACCATTCATTAGAAGCTAAGATCACAAATGCATCTAAGTGGACCATTCTTTCTTGTTAAGGGCATATTCATACTTCAAATTGAGATCACATTTAAATATCTAACTATACCAAGTCTTGAAAAGGTGTTTCCCGCCTTTGTAGGGGTGGCTAAGTAGTCAACTATTTTAGGTGCTTCCAGTGCGCAAGGGGAGGTGACATTTCCAAGGTCAATCTTCCAATCAATAGGTGTTGGTGTAAGTAAGTAGCCATGGAGGGGAAAATTTACATGGCCAAGTGGCATGGTTAGGGGACCAACTAGTGGGAATCCACAACATTAGTGTATAGATGTAGTGGAGCGAGAAATCATGGATGCATGAGTTACTTTGCGTGAACTGCTTTTTTACCCCTCTGGTGCATATTTTACTTCTTTTTGCTAGTCATTTTTGTTTTGGTGGGTAACTCAAGGATCAAAGCATGCTCTTTATGTTATAACATTGAATTTACCCATTACGATGAAGTGATTTATCACTAATTAGGGTTGGGACATTCAAGGGCTCATTTTGATGAGATGGAGCATCAAGTGCTCCAAAATTGGTTGATGGCTAACGAGGAGGGTAGAGCTCATGCTAGGATTTTTCCCATTTGCTAACTTATGCCCTCGCTATCTTTTGCATTTTGATCTTTTTCTTTTATTGTGGCCATATTATTCGTTTACATTCCTTTTGCTACATGAACCTCCATGACAATGTTTTCGAGCCCCACTGAAGAATGTGGATAAGTGAGTGCCAAGCCCTAATGAACTAATGACAATTGAACCTCGAAGAATGGAGATGGTATTAAGGGTATGAGGCGGGATATCACTGAGGGGCAACGTCTCGACAAACATGTTCCTTTTTATGAAAATAAGATTCAAAAGGGGCAACCAAAGTTGGCTCATCATGTATATCAATTATAAAAGTTGAATATTTCTGAGAGGTGATATTGGGAGGAGGTGAAGATGTGTGAAACTTCCTTGAATTGCAACAACTTTAATTATTTCTCCTAACTGATTATTTAGTTTATTAATTTTTTTATTAACTTCGAATTAATCACTTCAATTTCTTCACAAAATAAAATAAACGTTGCAGAAATAAAAATGTTGGAAATTGAGAAATGCTCGCACACGAAATTTTTGACACCATTATATTTGGAATTGTCCCTGGAAAAACCCAATGTGTGAAAACCAGTGCAACAATGAGTGTTTCTATTATTATGCAGAGACAAAATTTATGAGTACAATAAAATGTCGCCAAAGTGGCGATTCTATCCAAAAGAAATACTGACAAAAATATATCGAGGGATTGTACCCTCTCTTCGAACAATCCTGACGACACCTCACTGCCTCTAAAAAGCAAGCCATCCAACCTGCTCTACACAACCTTTGCGTCACCCCTGCGCAGTCTGCTACATGCTCAACCTAGAACTCCTGCAAATCTTGCCGTCCTGCTTGCCTTGGGGTGGAGATCAAGTGGTCTATATATATACACATTGGAAGGGGTCGAATCACTGCCTCTTGAGCAGTGAAAAATTTCATCATTAGGAGGCCAACTTGGGCATCTTGTTGTGTCTATGTTAAGGTCATGAAGAACATGCCTTGTAATATTTTTCTTTTGAGTATAGAAATAAAAGAAATTCTTTCCCTGTAAGCATGAAGAACATGCTTCAAATAATTTTTCTTTTATCACAAGTATAATTTATAATTTATTATTACAAGTACAAATGAACATTATGAAGACCGACCATAGCTACAAAATTCAACATAGAGAATGGGAGGTTGTTCGCTAAAGTTTGTGTGGTAGAGTAAACACCAAATATAATAACATTATCGAGATTTTGTCCAAACAATCGGATTGGGTATCACTCGAATTCAACCCGCCAATTATTCCTTCAGGAGATTTTGTCCAGACACTGATTCAAAGCATTGAAATAAAATCATATTACGTGGTCAGAATCTTCTAAAACCAGCGTTCGTTAACTAGAATGAAGTTATCTACAGAGGCAACCTCTGCACAATTCGCAACTAGCAATCATCCTCCAATTTGCTAAATTTTGTGTTGTCGAGCAAACAATATCACTGGTTATCTTACCCATGAATTCTTGTTGATTGAGATCGACGTCAAGATCCCACGGATATATAAGCCATTGAAATGAAATTGCACTTTCTATGGGTGTTGGATCAATGTTCCATGGTCTAGTTAGGACACTAAGGATACAGATAGTGAAAGAATCCTCAAAAGGAAGATGTCTAAGAGAGTAAAGTTGAAAGGAAGAAGGAAACTTTCCCTTGAAAATTGGGACCTTTAATTATGTGAACCATGATTGTACAAAGTGTTTAAACTTGGTTAAAGTGTTTTCATTGTTTATATGAGCCAACTTATCACATAAATCAAAGACTACAACGTTGAACTTAAATCCATGGAGCCAAGGTAGAAGCCTAAACTTTGAACTGGTATGGAATGTTGTTTGGTAATTGCTCTTGAGACACTCAAAAATAGGAGGGAAAAATCCTTCTCCATGTGGAAAGTTTGAAAGGTAAAGTCGTAAAGGAAGAGCGAAACTTTCCCTTGAAATTTGGGACCTTTAATTATGTGAACCATGATTGTACAAAGTGTTTAAACTTGGTTTAAAGTGTTTTCATTGTTTATATGAGCCAACTTATCACATAAATCAAAGACTACAACGTTGAACTTAAATCCATGGAGCTAAGGTAGAAGCTTAAACTTTGCACTGGTATGGAATGTTGTTTGGTAATTGCTCTTGAGACACTCAGAAATAGGAGGGAAAAATCCTTCTCCATGTGGAAAGTTTGAAAGGTAAAGTTGTAAAGGAAGAGGGAAACTTTCTCTTGAAAATTGGGACCTTTAATTATGTGAACCATGATTGTACAAAGTGTTTAAACTTGGTTTAAAGTGTTTTCATTGTTTATATGAGCCAACTTATCACATAAATCAAAGACTACAACGTTGAACTTAAATCCATGGAGCCAAGGTAGAAGCCTAAACTTTGAACTGGTATGGAATGTTGTTTGGTAATTGCCCTTGAGACACTCACAAATAGGAGGGAAAAATCCTTCTCCATGTGGAAAGTTTGAAAGGTAAAGTTGTAAAGGAAGAGGGAAACTTTGTCCTGAAAATTGGGACCTTTAATTATGTGAACCGTGATTGTACAAAGTGTTTAAACTTGGTTTAAAGTGTTTTCATTGTTTATACGAGCCAACTTATCACATAAATCAAAGAAAATAAAGTAATATGGAAAGTTGAGGAAATTCCTATTTCCACCACAGAATTTTAATTAATGCCCCCTGACATGTGCGGGGGATAAGGAAATATAACGCGCCCCGTCATGTCTGGAGGAGAAAAAAAAACGACGAGCGTTATATTTCCCTATCCCCCGCACATGTCAGGGGGCATTAATTAAAATTCTGTGGTGGAAATAGGAATCCCCGAAAGTTGATATGTTTTCATCTTTTACTTTGGTTCCTGCATAATCTACTAGTTAGCATATCATTTCCCTCTCCAAAATATAAAATAAGAACAAGAAGGATTAGATAGAACCTAATAAAACAAGCCAAGGAGAAGGGACAATAAACCAAGTGAAAATTGGGACCTTTAATTATGTGAACCATGATTGTACAAAGTGTTTTAACTTGGTTTAAATTGTTTTCATTGTTTAGATGAGCCAATTAATCACATAAATCAAAGAAAAGAAAGTAATATGGAAAGTTGATATGTTTTCTTCTTTTACTTTGGTTCCTTGGGTGGGTTGTAAAAGCCTTTGCTATGTTAAGACAAGAGAATAAACATAGAGCAACCATAAACACAATTAATAATGATAAGCATGACATGTAGTGGTGCCTCTTTCAGAGAGGAGGGAAATTATGGAGAAGGAAAACCCAAGTAAGTGCTAAGTGTTTCGGAACCTTAAGAACTAAAGAGCATTTAAGATGAAATCTAGATTAGAAAGAGAACATACATAAAAAAAATGTATGGAGAGTTGCTCAATTTATACTAAATTAGTAAAATTGTCAACACACATAAAGGGAAGTTGGTTATTTTTTCATAAGAATTGTATCTCCCTCATTCCATGGGGATTGGGGAGTGTTTCATGAGTAACTCAAGATGGGTGAAATCATTTTTTCATAGCTCTATGAATTGGCAACAAAACTATGCCAATAAGGTTATTGTTTACAATAGAAAAATTCTAGGGCACTAAAAGAGCAATATACAGGGGGCAACATGATCATTTTGACAAGTCATATAATGATTGAAACCAAAGATGAAGGTGCTCATTGTCCCCAGGAAAAATCTCTAACCACCAATAACACTAATGGGAGCCAAAATGATGCAAGTGATTAAGTTAGCTAGACAATAGCCCAAATGAGTGCATAAGTGATGAAAAAACATCAATTATAAAATCAAAGAAGTAATATCAATAGAAGGGACAAAAGGCCATCCATTTATGGACAATAAGAAAAACACTTATGACATCACCTTGATGCTTTGCAAAGAAGAGAGAAATTTCATACACAACAATAATAAAATAATAAAAAATGTAATAACTAATGTAGAATCATTACTAAAATAATGTAATATATTTACAAATTAGCAGGACCACATTAGTAATTTAGATTTAAAATAATAAAAAATGTAATAACTAATGTAGAATCATTAGCAAAATAATGTAGTATTTTTACAAATTAGCACGACTACATTAGTAAATATGTCATCATGGTCATTTTTCCCCTTCTCAAATGTCATTTGCAATTTGCAATGTGATGCCATTTATTATTTGTTACTTTACCATGATGCCTTTTGTCATTGGATAATATGCATGGTATTCTCATAATTATATTAAGTAAATGTAAAAATGTAAACATAGATTTACAGATGTAAGATAGTTGATATTTGAAATTTCATCTATTCTTGGTGTAAATGAAACAATTAAAATATGCCATTATCTTGTTGAAGAATCTAGGGAAAAACACTGTAAAGTGATTCGTCATTACTGATAACAATTTGTGATGCACTTTGACAATTTATTTTCTTCTTTTTAATGTGTGTATTTCATCAAATTGCTACCAAAGCAAAATAACAAGAACACAAAGTTTGGCTCTCTGTTAGGGAAAACCTCTCCACTCTTGAGAGGAAAACCCTTTGTAAGTTTTCTCTTATTGAAACTTCTTATTTGAACAACTGCGAAACGTTAGACCCTTGACTAGGATATCCTCCAAGCATAAGTCAAATCCTTCCTCTTTTTGCACTATAACTTCCAGCGCATGGTACTTTGTTCTTCCTTCTACAGTAAGTAGGTCTTCTAGGAGAAATATGTTTACTTAGACTTTTATTTTACTGTTGATGTGACCACAGAGGTGACTCTGTTTCTCGCACGTGTGACTATTTTTCAACCTAAAAATAGTCCTTTTGACTTCAGCGTTGTTGGCTTTGGCTTTGACTTCTTCTCTTGCGCCGCACTAGAGGAATGGATGTCTATAAATAGAGTTCTGTCCCTCCTCTTTGGGCCGACTTCACTGTCTCATCATATTTCATCTGTTATAGCAGCATCATATCCATCAGCGTTGTCATAATATGACCACCTAGTTTGACATTTTTGTACTTCTTAAGCTTAGGGGAATTCCTTTTGTAGTGTTCATATTCTTGGCATCCAAAGCATTGGATCTTGGACATGTCTTTGAAGTTTTTCCCCTACTCATGAAGAGCATTGAGTACTACAGTTTTCATCTCTTTGTCAGACATGACTTCCCCAAGCTCTTGAAGTTGATCTCTCTTCGTTGGATCTTGATGTTCTTCAAGTTGCCTTCTCCAAATGGATTTGCTTGATGAGTGTTCTCGAGTTGCCCTTTCTTTGATGTGTCACCTTAGTTCTGATACCATGTTGAAGAATCTAGGGCAAAGTAGTGTAAAGTGATTCTTCGTTACTAGATAACAATTTGTGATGCACTTTGAAAATTTATCTTTTCTTCTTGTTAATGTGTGTGTTTCATCAACCTCTACCAAAACAAAATAACAAGAACACAAAGTCCTCTCCACTCTTGAGAGGAAAACCCTTTTGTAAGTTTTCTCTTATTGAAGCTTTTTATTTGAACAACTGCCAAATCCTAGACCCTGACACTAATTTCAGAGCTCAATGATGCGTTGTATGAGGACTGGGCAGCATCTATAAATATAAATATAAGTAGAGGTTTATCTCCTTTTATAGATGTTTGTCTCCTCTTTAGGCCGACTTGAAAGTGATCATATTTCATCTTTTATTCATTATTTGGCTGCTAGTAGACTTCATCATATTTCATCTTTTATTCATTATTTAGCTGCTAGGGGGTTTCGTTGAGGCTAGGAGAGGATTTGACTTGTCTTGGAAGTGTTTCCTGATGAACCTGTCGTCTAATCATAATTACATTTTGACTTTGACTCTTTAGAAACACTTCAAAGAGTCCAAGTCAAAATAATAATAGGAAGAGACATGGCAGCCAAGGATAATAATAATACGAATGTTTTATGGTTTGATAAATTACTTTAAAGACTTCACATCGAGTCAAAACTCTTTATTCAATTTCTTATATAGTTTTGTAACCTCTTTCGACAACTCTCTATTCAATTTCTTATATAGTTTTGTAACCTCTTTCGACAACTCTCTATTCAATTTCTTATATAGTTTTGTAACCTCTTGTAACTCTTTATTCAATTTCTTATATATAGTTTTGTAACCTCCTGTATAATACTCTATTCAAATTCTTATTTGTAACCTCCTGTATAATACTCTATTCAAATTCTTATTTGTAACCTCTTGTAACTCTTTATTCAATTTCTTATAATTTCTTATATAGTTTTGTAACCTCCTGTGTAATACTATTCGGGTTAGATATTCTCCCTAAAATATATATTCCTATCACAGTGGAGTAATTTGGTAATCAAATGCACAGGGATATTTCGTGAGCTTTTGTAGTTTACAGCTTTAAAAGATACATAAAAATTTGTCCACTGAAATATACGGAGAATTAGCACTGAAAGCTGACAAAGAATATCTATTTCTTTCTGTGAAGCGTTAACCATATTAAAAACCGCAGACAGATACGACGCATGAGCACTGATCGAAATCTCTGGGTGTGTGGGCATAACCATCGTTGTCTGTCTTCACTTATCCAGCGGCTTGATCAGGGTGTCCACGTGTTGCCAAGTGGTGCCCATCAAGGCCTGTTTGGTTCCAGTATTGGAGCTATGGTTCCGTTGAAACCGTAAATTCCGCTTCCTGTTGGCTCAGCAGCAAAACCAGCGGATACACAGGCATAGGTTGAAGCAGATGTGTAGCTGTTTGATCCGATGGTCAGCGTTGCCACGTGGTGCCCATCTAGCCGCTTGATCCGACGGTCCACGTGCTGCGAAGGCTTAGGTAACCTCCGTAACGCGCGTGAACGCCTAGAGATTACCTTAACCATGAACGTAATTGTTCCCGCGCTGCGATGGCGCCCATCCAACGGCCTGATCTGTGGTCAGCGGGCTGCCAAGTGGCGCCCATCCAACGGCCTGATCCGAGGGTCCATGGGCTGCCAAGTGGCACACAACAAATGGCCTGATCTGAGGGTCCACGTGGTGCCAAGTGGCGCCCATCTAACGGCCTGATCTGAGGGTCCACGGGTTGCCAAGTGGCGCCCATCCAACGACATGAATTGAGGGTCCACGGGCTGCCAAGTGGCGCCCATCCAACGGCCTGATCTAACGGTCCATGGGCCGCCAAGTGGTGTCCATCAACGGCCTGATCTGACGGTCCACGGGCAGCCAAGTGGCGCCCATCCAACGGCCTGATCTGAGGGTCCAGGGGCAGCCAAGTGGCGCCCATCCAACGGCCTGATCTGAGGGTCCAGGGGCAGCCAAGTGGTGCCCATCCAACGGCCTGATCTGAGGGTCCACGTGCTGCCAAGTGGTGCCCATCCCATGGCCTGATCTGACGGTCCAAGGGCTGCCAAGTGGCGCCCATCCCACGGCCTGATCTGAGGGTCCAGGGGCTGCCAAGTGGCGCCCATCCCACGGCCTGATCTGAGGGTCCACGTGCTGCCAAGTGGTGCCCATCCCATGGCCTGATCTGACGGTCCAAGGGCTGCCAAGTGGCGCCCATCCCACGGCCTGATCTGAGGGTCCAGGGGCTGCCAAGTGGCGCCCATCCCACGGCCTGATCTGAGGGTCCACGTGCTGCCAAGTGGCGCCCATCCCACGGCCTGATCTGAGGGTCCACGTGCTGCCAAGTGGCGCCCATCCCACGGACTGATCTGAGGGTCCACGCGCTGCCAAGTGGCGCCCATCCAGCGGCCTGATCTGAGGGTCCACGTGCTGCCAAGTGGCGCCCATCCAACGGCCTGATCTGAGGGTCCACGTGCTGCCAAGTGGCGCCCATCCAACGGCCTGATCTGAGGGTCCACGTGCTGCGAAGTGGTGCACATCCAACGGCCTGATCTGAGGGTCCACGTGCTGCCAAGTGGCGCACATACAACGGCATGATCTGAGAGTCCACGGGCTGCCAAGTGGCGCCCATCCAACGGCATGATCTGAGGGTCCACGCGCTGCCAAGTGCCGCCCATCCAACGGCATGATCTGAGGGTCCACGCGCTGCCAAGTGCCGCCCATCCACTGGCCTGATCTGAGGGTCCGCGGGCTGCCAAGTGCCGCCCATCCACTGGCCTGATCTGAGGGTCCGCGGGCTGCCAAGTGGCGCCCAACCACTGGCCTGATCTGAGGGTCCGCGGGCTGCCAAGTGGCGCCCATCCACTGGCCTGATCTGAGGGTCCACGGGCTGCCAAGTGGCGCCCATCGATTGGCCTGATCTGAGGGTCCACGGGCTGCCAAGTGGCGCCCATCCACTGGCCTGATCTGAGGGTCCACGGGCTGCCAAGTGGCGCCCATCCACTGGCCTGATCTGAGGGTCCACGGGCTGCCAAGTGGCGCCCATCCAATGGCTCGATCTGACGGTCCGCGGGCTGCCAAGTGGCGCCCATCCAGCGGCCTGATCTGACGGTCCACGGGCTGCCAAATGGCGCCCATCCAGCGGCATGATCTGACGGTCCACGGGCTGCCAAGTGGTGCCCGTCCAGCGGCCTTATCTTACGGTCCACGGGCTGCCAAGTGGCGCCCATCCCACGGCCTTATCCGACGGTCCACGGGCAGCCATGTGGCACCCATCCCAGGGCCTGATCTGACGGTCCACGGGCTGCCAAGTGGCGCCCATCCAGCGGCCCGATCTGACGGTCCACGGGCTGCCAAGTGGCGCCCATCCAGCGGCCCGATCTGACGGTCCACGGGCTGCCAAGTGGCGCCCATCCAGCGGCCTGATCTGACGGTCCACGGGCTGCCAAGTGGCGCCCATCCAGCGGCCTTATCTTACGGTCCACGGTCTGCCAAGTGGCGCTCATCCCACGGCCTTATCTGACGGTCCACGGGTCGCCAAGTGGCGCCCATCCCACGGCCTGATCTGACGGTCCGGGCTGCCAAGTGGCGCCCATCCAACGGCCTGATCTGAGGGTCCACGTGCTGCCAAGTGGTGCCCATCGTGGGGCCTGATCTGAGGGTCCACGTGCTGCCAAGTGGCGCCCATCGTGTGGCCTGATCTGAGGGTCCACGTGCTGCCAAGTGGCGCCCATCGTGTGGCTTGATCTGAGGGTTCAGGGGCTGCCAAGTGGCGCACATCCAACGGCCTGATCTGAGGGTCCAGGGGCTGCCAAGTGGCGCTGGGCTGCCAAGTGACGCCCATCCAACAGCCTGATCTGAGGGTCCACGTGCTGCCAAGTGGCGCCCATCGTGTGGCCTGATCTGAGGGTCCACGTGCTGCCAAGTGGCGCCCATCGTGTGGCCTGATCTGAGGGTCCACGTGCTGCCAAGTGGCGCCCATCCAACGGCCTGATCTGAGGGTCCAGGGGCTGCCAAGTGGCGCCCATCCAACGGCCTGATCTGAGGGTCCAGGGGCTGCCAAGTGGCGCCCATCCAACGGCCTGATCTGAGGGTCCAGGGGCTGCCAAGTGGCGCCCATCCACTGGCCTGATCTGAGGGTCCAGGGGCTGCCAAGTGGCGCCCATCCACTGGCCTGATCTGAGGGTCCACGGG
The DNA here is from genome assembly GCA_031772625.1 of Pinus tabuliformis. Classification (NCBI taxonomy): domain Eukaryota; kingdom Viridiplantae; phylum Streptophyta; class Pinopsida; order Pinales; family Pinaceae; genus Pinus; species Pinus tabuliformis. The sequence goes on along the minus strand of CM062818.1, from coordinate 573,508,256 downwards.
CTGCCAAGTGGCGCCCATCCACTGGCCTAATCTGAGGGTCCACGGGCTGCCAAGTGTCGCCCATCCACTGGCCTGATCTGAGGATCCACGGGCTGCCAAGTGGCGCCCATCCACTGGTTCGATCCGAGGGTCCCGGGCTGCCAAGTGGCACCCATCAAAGGGTCTGATCTGAGGGTCCAGGTGATGCCAGGTGGCGCGCATCCAAGGGTCTGATCTGAGGGTCCACTGGCTGCCAAGTGGCGCCTATCCAACGGCATGATCTGAGGGTCCAGGGCTGCCAAGTGGGGACCATCCAACGGCCTGATCTGAGGGTCCATATTGTGCATATCGTACGGTTCAGAGCCCCCTGATCGGACGGTTGAGAGAAAAGTGATCTAACGGCTGACATCGCCAGGATTGGACGGTCTAGATCGAGCCGACTCACAGCCCAGATTAGACGGTCCAGATCGCACAAATCTGATGGTCCAGATTATTCAGATCTAACGTTGATCGGACGGTTCAGCCCCCTGATCGGACGGTTGAGAAAAAGTGATCCAACGGCTGACATCGCCCGGATTGGACGGTCTAGATTGAGCCGAGTCACAGCCCAGATTGGACGGTCCAGATCGCACAAATCTGATGGTGCAGATTTTTCGGATCTAACATTGATCGGACGGTTCATATTGTGCATATCGTACGGTCCAGAGCCCCCTGATCGGACGGTTGAGAGAAAAGTGATCTAACGGGTGACATCGCCCGGATTGGACGGTCTAGATCGAGCCGACTCACAGCCCAGATTGGACGGTCCAGATCGCACAAATCTGATGGTCCAGATTATTCGGATCTAACATTGATCGGACGGTTCATATTGTGCATATCGTACGGTCCAGAGCCCCCTGATCGGACGGTTGAGAGAAAAATGATCTAACGGCGGACATCGCCGGGATTGGACGGTCTAGATCGATCAGACTCACAGCCCAGATTGGACGGTCCAGATCGCATAGATCTGATGGTCTAGATTGAGAAGATCTAACGGTTAAAATCGAACAGATCTGACGGTTCAGATAGTTGAGATCCAATGGTCCAGATCGTGCAGCTCCAACGGTCCAGATCGGGTTGATCGGACGGTTCATATTGTGCATATCGTACGGTCCATAGCCCCCTGATCGAACGGATGAGATCAAAATGATCTAACGGCTGACATCGCCAGGATTGGACGGTCTAGATCGAGCAGACTCACAGCCCAGATTGGACGGTCCAGATCGCACAAATCTGATGGTCCAGATTATTCAGATCTAACGGTCTAAATTGAGAAGATCTGACTGTTAAAATCGAACAGATCTGACGGTTGAGATAGTTGAGATTCCGATCAAGCCTAGCTGGACCGTCAGATCTGCACGATCAGGACCGTCCGATCAGTGCCCTCCGGACCGTTGGATATTAAAGTTCTCAGCCGTCAGATGTGTTTGATCTGATGTTCGACAACTTAAATCCCAAGAACTTATCTATTGATAACTACTGATAAGTTGCCCCTGTTTATCTACGGATAACTGATACAATAATAGCTTATATACGAATACTAATAGCTTAATAAGTTCTCGGTCGATAACTTCTTGATAGATAATTATCACCAGTAAGTTATATTTGATAACTTATGGGCTGATAGGTTATCCAACCGCTTATTAGTAGATAACTTATCATACATAGTTATCAGTAGATAAGTTATCCTACATAATAACTTGATACGTTATCAAAATTACTTATCAGTAAATAACTTATCATATATAACTTGATAAGTTACCTAAATGCACTTATCAGCAGATAAGTTATCGTAAAATAGCTTGATTAGTTATCAAAATAGACTTACCAGCAGATAAGTTATCGTAGATAGCTTGATAAGTTATCCAAATGGACTTATCAACAGATAAGTTATGGGAAATAGCTTGATAAGTTATGAAAATAGACTTATCAGCAGATAAGTTATCGTAGATAGCTTGATAAGTTATCCAAATGGACTTATCAACAGATAAGTTATGGGAAATAGCTTGATAAGTTATGTAAATAGACTTATCAGCAGAGAAGTTATCAAAGATACTTATCAGTAGATAAGTTACCATACATATAAGTTATCACCAATATCATTAAGTTATCAAAAATAACGAATGAGAACTTATCGGCGAAGAACTGGTCCTTATCTTCCGATAAATTATCTACTATTAAATAACGTGAATCTGTTGGAGAACATGAAGAGGTTGAAGAGCTTCCCGCTTGCGCAGAGATCCGGCGACCCTGAATTTATTGGCTGAAACATCAAGCTGTTTGAGCTTACGGTTTTTGTTGAGGGTCGGAGGCAGAATTCCGCTCAAAGAATTCTTTCAAATCTGGGCAATCTCCAGGTTAGGGAAATCGCCGATTTTATTGGTTTACTTATGTAGGGTGGTTTGTTTTGTTTTTTATTTTATTCTTTTAATCAAATTTTTATTATATTATTTTTAAGAATGTTTATTATCTATTTTTTTAAAAGCATATTTTTCTTTTAATTTTTACATCTTATTTTTCATTATCAAAGTTTTTAATCAAAATTCTCCAAACAAATAAATGACATGGGCATTCGATTTGACAGCCAGATTTATGCCAAGTGGCAGCCTAGCGAGGTTTAGATTTGGATCGCGAGTTCGCACCTAGTGGTGGTCTAGTAGGTCTTACGGAGCCAGTAGATTATGGGCATATGGCGCGCTCTAGAAGCATGAAGAACATGCTTTACTGAGAAGATCAATCAAAATAAACATGAAACCCATGCTTTAAAATTAATAAAGTGTTCCATATACTCTCTCTATCCATGAGCCAAGCTTACTTAAAAGCCAGGATTATAAAGCCAAAAAAAATTACAAGACCCCTACACACTAATAAAGTGTTCGATATACTCTCTATCAATAAGCTAAGCTTACAAAACTACAAAACAATGAATTATTACTTAAAAGCTTAAAGTGTTCCATATACTCTCACTATCAATGAGCTAAGCTTACAAAACTACAAAGCAATGAATTATTACTTAAAAGCCAAGCTTATAAATAAACTCTCTCTATCAATGAACTAAGCTTACAAAACTACAAAGCAATGAATTATTACATATACTCTCACTATCAATGAGCTAAACTTACAAAACTACAAAGCAATGAATTATTACTTAAAAGCCAAACTTATAAAGGTAGTAAAAAAATTGGAAAACCCCTACACACTAATAAAGTGTTCCATAACTCTATCCATGAGACATACTCTATCCATACAAAACTACAAAGCAATGAAGTACTACTTGAAAAATGAATATATGTTTTAAATCTATAAATTTTATATTAATTATAATTATAATTAAAAAACTACACACTAATAAGGTGTTCCATAACTCTATCCATGAGCCATACTCTCTATCCGTACAAAACTACAAAGCAATGAAGTACTACTTGAAAAATGAATATATGTTTTAAATCTATAAATTTTATATTAAAAAAAAAAATTGAATTTGCAAATCTGCAAATTTTATTCTATAAATTGTATTTTTGAACCAATTGTAATAAGTTTTCTTTTAATTAGACAAATATTTTGTAAAAAACTATTCATTGCATCATAGCTATATAATTTGTTTGCTTATAAAGCTAAAAAAATTACAAGACCCCTACACACTAATAAAGTGTTCCATATACTCTTTCTATCAATGAGCTAAGCCTTACAAAACTACAAAGCAACGAATTATCACTTAAAAGCGAGCTAAACTTACAAAACCACAAAGCAATGAATTATCACTTAAAAGCCAAGCTAAGCTTACAAAGTAGAAAAAAATTGCCAAGATGCCTGCACATTAATTAAGTGTTCCATATACTCTATAATTATAATTTTTTATACAAAAATTGAATTTGCAAATCGAACTTTATTTTATAAATTGAATATTTGGACAACCTGTAATAAGTTTTGGATAGGTGGTAAAATTTTTATTCTAATCAAACAAATATTTTGTAAAAACTATTCATTGCACCATATAAAATTTTATTTATATATCTATATAATTTGTTTTCTTCTTTAAAACGCGAAAAATAATATTATAAATATAAGATGATTTGTTTTATTATTTAAAGTATGAAAAGAAATATTATTAATAATTATAATGTTTCAAAACTATATTTAGCTTTTTAAAATTATATGAACTTATTATATATTTATTTGTATAAATATCCACTAAAACATCCACTTATGTATCTAGAGGTGGAGACATCCACTCAAGGGTGATTAGGGCATCTTTTCATCTTTTCTCTACTATATTGGAGAAGCATTAACCCACAAGTAGATTCATTCATACCAAGTTGAGTAGTTTTGACACTAGGATAGGTGATTTAATAGGTTCCCTCGAGGTTTTTTTAATCTTTTATTTAAGGTTTTTCTTTTCGATGTATCGTATTAACTAAAGGGTTTTTTAATCTTTTATTCAACCTCAAGGTTATTCTTTTGGATATATCGTATTTACATTTAGAGTTAACTCAACCTATGGCATCTTCCTTCAAAAAAAAAGAAAGAATAACCATATTTTATCTTTTATTCCACCACAACTTTTGAGCCATACACTTTTCACACAAGGTCTTATTTATGCACAATGATCCAAACACAAAACAAGATAAGACATGACACACATGATTGACATTGACGAAAAAGAAAAGAAGAAAAGGACAAATTGTATAAGCACAACTTGTAGATATTGTAAGTCTAGGAGCTATAGGTTTGGGGCAAGATAGCTTCTTTACCGTAAAATAAGAGTGCACAGTGTGTTAGTGTCCTATATTTCATAAGAGGAGTGAGGAGTTGTGAGATGTTTTTTCCTGATTGTGTTTTTATCATATATTGTGTTTTTTTTTTTTTTTATCTTATATGTTGTTTTTTATCCTATATTTCATAGGAGTGAGGAAAATCATTAAAAATATATTAATGCAGCGTGGAATTGTTTCGAAATAGTTTTTTTAAATCGTGAATAATTGATCAGAAAAAATCATTAAAAATATACTAATGCAGCATGGAATTGTTTTTAAATAGATTTTTAGAGAAATAAAATTTGTTTCTTAATACAAACCTTATTACCTTGTTGATAACTAGTTACTTCTATTATGAAAGTTTTGAACTTTACTCTTCCTATTAATACAAACCAACAAACCAAATCTTATTACCTTGTCGATAAACTCTCCGAAAATCATAACCTCAACATTTAAAACCCTAGCCTATAAATGAGTGTTTACCTTCTATGTATATTTATCTCTTCCGCAAGTCCATAAAAGCAAAACACATCTCTTCCCTTGGCAGGTCCATAAAAGCAAACCACATCTCTTCCCTTAGAGAATCCATAAAAACAGAACACAATAGTCGCAACAATGAAATATGAGGAATATACCATAAAAGCAAACCACATCTCTTCCCTTAGAGAATCCATAAAAACAGAACACAATAGTTGCAACAATGAAATATGAGGAATATAAACATTATCCCATAGCAAGTCCATAAAAACAAAACAATCTCTTCCGTTAGAAAATCCATAAAAACAAAACACAATATCTTCCCTTGGCAGGTCCATAAAAGCAAACCACATCTCTTCCCTTAGAGAATCCATAAAAACAGAACACAATAGTCACAACAATGAAATATGAGGAATATAAACATTATCCCATAACAAGTCCATAAAAACAAAACAATCTCTTCCATTAGAAAATCCATAAAAACAAAACACAATAACTACAGCAATGAAATATGAACATTACGAAAATATATGAACATTTCTCATACAAAAACAAAACACAAGAACTACAGCAATGAAATATGAACATTACGGAAATATGGACATAGCAAATCTATAAAAACATATGACCATTATGAGATAATGACCATTATGGGAATATAAACATTATCCCGTAGCAAGTCCATAAAACAAAACACATATCCATAACAAAAACAAAAAAACATTACAAATTCCATAAAACAATGATATTCATAAAAAGACATTACAAATTCCTTAACAATGATATTTATAAAAAAACATTACAAATTCCAAATTCCAAAGGAGGGAGAAAAATATGAACATTATCCTTATTAAGGAAACTTTTTGGCATTACAAATTCCAAAGGATAGAGAAAAATATGAACATTGTCTTATTAACTGAAACTTTAACGGAAACTTTTTGGCTTTCCATATGAAGCATTATCTCATTAACTGAAATTTTTTGCTTTCCGTTTGAACATTATCCCATATGAGGCATATGAGGCCTCTTGTGAAAATTACCCCATAAACAATATGAAGCCTCTTGTTACCCTGATATCCTGATATCCATAAAAAGGCACATGACAAATTGCAAAGGACGAGAAACGTATGAACATTATTTCATTAACTGGAATTTTCGCTTCAGTAGGAACATTATACAATAAACAATATGAGGCCTCTTCTTACACTCGAACGAATATTATTTCATTAACTGGAATTTTTTATTTCATTAACTGGAATTTTTGCTTCAGTATGAACATTATCCCATAAAGGCCTCTTGTTACACTGATATCCATCAAATATGAACGTCATGTCATTAATTGAAAGATTTTTGCTTTGCGTATGAACATATCCCATTAAAAATACGAGGCCTCTTGTTAGAGTGATATCCATAAAAAAACACATTACAAACTCATCCATCAAATATGAACGTCATGTCATTAATTGAAAGATTTTTGCAAACACATTACAAACTCATCCATCAAATATGAACGTCATGTCATTAATTGAAAGATTTTTGCTTTACGTATGAACATATCCCATTAAAAAGTGATATCCATAAAAAGACACATTACAAACTGAAAGATTATCTCATTAATTGAAAAGATTTTTGCTTTACGTATGAACATATTTTTAATATAACATATCCCATTAAAAATATGAGGCCTCTTGTTTGAGTGATATCCATAAAATGAAGGATTATCTCACTGAAAGATTAACTGAAAGATTTTTGCTTTCCATAGATATATCTCGATATGTTAAAAAAAAAAAAAAGTCTCAATATGTTTAAACAATACGAGGCCTCCTGTTAAAATGATATCCAAAATGTAAGATATTACACGACACATTACAACTACTTCCAAAGGAATGATCTCTCCCCTTCAAAAAACGAAACACAGTAACACAGTGATATCCAAAATGTAAGTCTCAATATGTTTAAACAATACATATCCCATTAAAAATATGAGGCCTCTTGTTAGAGTGATATCCAGAGTGATATCCATAAAATGAAGGATTATCTCATTAACTGAAAGATTTTTGCATTTTTGCTTTCCATAGATATATCTCGATATGTTAAAAAAAAAAAAAGTCTCAATATGTTTAAACAATACGAGGCCTCCTGTTAAAATGATATCCAAAATGTAAGATATTACACGACACATTACAACTACTTCCAAAGGAATGATCTCTCCCCTTCAAAAAAACGAAACACAGTAACACAGTGATATCCAAAATGTAAGTCTCAATATGTTTAAACAATACGAGGCCTCCTGTTAAAATGATATCCAAAATGTAAGATATTACAAGACACATTACAACTACTTCCAAAGGAATGATCTCTCCCCTTCAAAAAACGAAACACAGTGATATCCAAAATGTGAGATATTACATGACACATTACAACTTCCAAAGGAATGATCTCTCCCCTTCAAAAAGGGAACACGAAACACATGCTGAGCAACGAAAAATATGAACATCACCCCATAACTAAAAGATCATTGTTTTCCATAAATATGTGTCCATATGTTCATAAATATGTGTCCATATGTTTAAACAATACCATAACTAAAAGATCATTGTTTTCCATAAATATGTGTCCATATGTTTAAACAATAAGTCTGACAATGACAAAGCCCAATGACCAATTTTCAATTTTTACGCGACCCAGAAAAAGTGTCTAGGATTGCACCGAGGTGCTCATTTAGCTATCATTTAGCGTGCTGAACAATATCCGATGAAAATTACAATCTTGATAGAATGCCTCGACACTGAAACCTGCTGAACAATATCCGATGAAAATTACAATCCTGATAGAATGCCTCAAAATAGACACTGAAACCTGCTGAAAGAGTCGGTTGACATTAACCTGATGATGATGATGAGCTGTACCGGTACAACTTTTTACTTTCGCTCGTCCCACCTATCTATGCCCCAGAGACAACTGCCAAAAAAACGTGGAAAGCCAGAAATGCGGCTTCAGGAAGTGGTATGAAAGTTGTCACTAATGAACATTCCATCAAACTAGTAATTTAGATAAATTGGGAGCCTTTGAATTCTTAGCCTATAGTGAGGAACATTACAAAGAACCTAGAGTGATCCCGAAGTGAACCCCATTACGCTCCTAAAGTGAACCCCATTACGCTCATAATTTGAAAATTGAAGATGAAACGTTACAGAATAAACCCTGAGCAAACACATTAAAAAAACTGGTCTTTAGGTAAAAGGCTTCTCCTACCTTAAATGTCATCATATTGAATAAGGAGACCTTGCCACGGGACGCAGACGTCACATAGGAATCATTCTCAGTGAGCTATACGAGCAGTCATTCTCAGTGAGCTATACGAGCAGCGGCTTCTTCTGGATTTGTATCGCCAATGTCATTATTCATAATAATCCCACTAGCTGGCTGCCACATCTGTGGTGGAATACTCGCTATAGATGGTGGAACAAAATACTAATTCTTAGTTACTCGTCAATCATCACTAAAATAAAAAGGAAACAAACAACTACTACTAAAGAACCCCACCTTTACGGATGGATTCCTGGCCTTTGAACTTTATTTTTACCTGTAAAACCTGTATAAATTGCAGCAAGTTCAGAGCATGCCACAATGAAGGAAAAAGATAAGAATTTTAAATTCAAAGATATATTCGCAGGCAGCACTTTATCAACTCGAGCATTGTATTTTTGAATTGATGAATCCTCCATCCCAATTGCTATCAACTCGAACATTGTATTTTTGAATTAATGAATCCTCCATCCCAATTGCTATCAACTCGAACATTGTATTTTTGAATTTGATGAATCCTCCATCCCAATTGCTATCAACTCGAACATTGTATTTTTGAATTTGATGAATCCTCCATGCCAATTGTAATGATGTTATTGCCCTGAAAGTGGAAAGCCAGAAATGTGGCTGTACGAAGTGGCATGAAAGTTGCCATGCCTTTGAATTCTTAGCCTATAGTGAGGAACATTAAGCAAGAACCTAGGGTGATCCTGAAATGAACCCACTACGCTCATAATTTGAAAGTTGAAGGTGAGACAGTATAGAATAAACCCTAAGCAGAACAATGTACTAAAAACTGAAATTATATAATCATCGGAAACATCAAAATGAAACAGGTCTTTAGGTAAAAGGCTATGTTACCTCAAATGTCATCATATTGAATAAGGAGACCTTGCCACCTGATGTCATCATACAAGCAGCGTCTTGATTTGTATCACCAATGTCATTATTCATAACAGTCCCACTAGCTGGCTGCCACATCGTGGAATACTCGCTGTAGACAATAAACAAAACACTAACTCTTAGTTACTTATCAATCATTATTACATAAAATACGGCTGCAAATTATATATCCAAAATTATAACTATCAAAAAATAAATAAAACAAGCTAAGAAAAACAAACCACTACTACTAAAGAACCCCACCTTTCCAGATGGATTCGGGTCACTCCCCGGCCATTCCATAGCTTATGGAGAGCATTGGATGTCAGTGCTAAAACAACAACACCGGAATTGGTGTATATCAGTTTTACCACCTTCAAGAAATTGTAGCACATAAAATTGTAATGTCAGCCTTTAGTGTTTTTTTTTAATAGAAGGACGATTGCATACCTTGCTCGCATGCATTGTGTTAGGCAACCTGAGAGACCTACACTCACCCGAATCAGTGATCTCAGTCAATTTCCAATTCTTACTCTTGTCTGTGACCTCGTCTAAAAGCATTGGTTTGCTGCTGTCTATACTACTCTGCACACATGTTGTCTCCAGTGTCAGACAATCATATCTTCCTATTCCTATAAAATATATGCCAAAATAATAACTAATAGAGCATTTGAAAAGAGCCTAATAAAAATTGCAAATGATTATATACTTCGAAAAAGTAGTCTTGACAAAAGACAGATCCACATGAAGAGACTTTACAAACTAAACATCATTAACATTTTACATTGTTCCATCAGTACTATAAGCTATTGTAGTGCACCAGAAGCCTGGAGCATTATAGTCCACCCTAGATCCCCCAACATCATACAACCAGGCTTTGATCTTTCCATCAATAGGTGTACAAAAAATAAATTGCTTTCAAACAAAGAATCATAATCCATCTATCTTTAGTGCAATAAAGTATTTGTCATATGGCCAAAGATTCACATGAAGCCAAATATCAAACAAAAATGGAATATGCAATGTAGCTTCAAAACAACTAGAATTAATACATAAAATTTTCAGGTTTCAATGAACAAAGCATCTGAATATTTTCTTACTGGTGAGGTTTAACCGAACATATGGCTGCTTCATGACGTTCCCAATGGAATATGCAATGTAACTTCAAAACAACTAGAATTAATACATAAAATTTTCAGGTTTCAATGAACAAAGTACCTGAATATTTTCTTACTGGTGAGGTTTAACTGAACATATCGCTGCTTCATGACCTTCAAATGTGTACTGCACAGACAAAAATTTTAATTTTCATATACAGATAAATAAGCGACAACTATTAGAATGAGTCTTGACACATGATAAAGCGGATTACCTTGATGGTCTTATCATCCCCGCATGTAATTATGAAGCGCTGGTAGGTAGGGTGTGAAAAAACAATATCATTCACACCACCAACATGCGTCAATCTGTTTAAATTATATCAATATTAATAAATACACTTCAAACACAAATTTAATTTTACAGACCTACAAGAATATATAGGTTGGCCTTTAAGCATGCCAGCAAACCTTTGGATGTTGTCTCAAATCTCCTACCACAATAAGAATACATGTGAACTATATGCTTGGAAAACGCAACTCCTATAACACAAAAGCAGCCATGTCAATATCTGAATACAATGGTGCGCAACCAAGAAAAAATAAAAAATAAACACTAGAGGAATTCGTAGATGGCATTATTACAAATCACTCACGGTGTTGTATAAAGAAGGAAATGATATCAAAACATCTTATTAATGAATAGAGTATATATTAAGTTACCAAGGCCTGCCCCATATATAGCTGGATTTTTCACAAGAGCAACCTAAGAAAACATAATAAAACATTTATAAGAGTTTACACAAGGCCGAAGCGAATGATCAACTCAGTAAGGAACCCTAAAATCTTTTCAAGATCAATTCATACATGTACATTTTTCTAATTTAAATTAGAGAAGTATTTTATAAAAAATTCTACGTGGATGGGAATCGAACGGGCAGAAATTTCCCAAATCTTAAAGTTCCTGCAAGCTAATTTTTGTCGAGATGCCACTTCCCAAATTGCAATATTTCCCAAATCTTAAAGGTCCTGCAAGCTAATTTTTGTCGAGATGCCACCCTCCAAATTGCAATGTCACCAACATTTGTTCCAACCGATCGAACCACTGGCCAGTGTTGTTCCAACTGATTGAACCACTAGCCAGTGTGAACACATTTATAAAGATAAAAAACACATCTTCCGAATTAACTTAAGGAATTTATCTAAATGAAGAATTGTATTGAATGGAATTTGAAATCACATCACCTAGCAGAATTGTTTGCTGCAGAGGATGGAAACCCATGCTCATAACATTTGAACCCTGATTAAGAGTTCTTGCCTCGTTAGAAAATGAAAAGAGCAATATGTAACAATGCCAACTAATAATAATACTACACCTAAAAACATTAAACATTCCCAGCTACTCGAAGGTACGGCCTGTTAATTTTCTTTGATCATATAATATTTACTCAAGTGGCCCAAGGTTATAATGTTGACGTCAATTAGCAAATTACTTTGTATCATTATGAGATGGAAAAGTATCAATTACTAGATGATCAAACTTAATTGCTTAGGGCATCTGAGCACCAACAATGCCTTTATCAACATTTTCTAGGTCAGCTTTGATTTTGGCACATTTTTGCTTGGTCTTTGAAAATTTTTCTTTCCACTTCAACACTTATGCCTCCAAAAAGACTATCAGCACATTCAGCCCTCCTTTGGGAGGATGTCCAATACCTCAAGACCTGAGAGACACTTATGCCTCCAAAAAGACTATCAGCACATTCAACCCTCCATTGGGAGGATGTCCAATACCTCAAGACTTGAGAGTTGTGGAAGATTTATGGGTCTACTTGGATGCTAACATAGCGAGTAGAAGGGAAATTGAATAACACTATTAAAGAAACTCTACATTGAACATGTCTTGGGAGTTGTGGAAGATTTATGGGTCTACTTGGATGCTAACATAGAGAGTACTAGAAGGGTATTTAATAAATTGAATAACACTATTAAAGAAACTCGACATTGAACATGATTGACTTCGCTAAAACTAAAAAATTGAAGAAAATGCAACTGCTAGCAGCATCCACCACGAAAATGCAATTTCTAGCAGCATCCACCACAATCGTTGACCGAGTAAATCAAGCATAAAATAGATGGACAAATTGATGGAAAGGGTGAAGCAAAATGTATTTCTAGCAGCATCCACCACCAATCGTTGACCGAGTAAATCAAGCATAAAATAGATGGACAAATTGATGGAAAGGGTGAAGCAAAATGTTGAAAGAGAACTGGGAAAACTAAAAAATTTAGGAAAATGCAACTGCAACATCCACCACGAAATGCAACTGCTAGCACCAATCCACCACCGATCGCTGACCGAGTAAATCAAGCAAGACAAAATGATGGAAAGGGTGAAACAAAATGTTGAAAGAGAATTGGGATCCTCCCAAGACTGGCTAGAAGTTTCCCAACATTTTGGTTTCATTTTTGCATGAAGCTATAATTGTGGAAGCTCTCAAGGAGGGGTTGCCAAAAAGAGTTCATTTCTGTTTCAAGTTCGTAGCATTAAGTATGTCCAATATGTATGTTAGACTTGATAGGTTGTAACACAAATTGCAAGGGGAAATTTTGTCCAAAGATGGAATTTACTCTTGTCATGGTTATGCGCAAAATGACCCTCATAAGCTCTGGTCGATTGAGCGCCGAAGGATACAGTAGGCACTATAGAGGGATTCTCACAATCTGATCCATCTGAAGGAAAGGCCCTAAACATTCAAGGCTCTAGATGGACTTGGTCTTGAAATTGCAGGTCGGTTGAGCACCGAAGGATACAATAGGCACCATAGAGAGATTCTCACAATCTGATCCATCTGAAGGAAAGGCCCTAAACATTCAAGGCTCTAGATGGACTTGGTCTTGATGTTAATTAAGCAATCATAAGCTACTCAATGGATTTGCACGAGATGTATTTTGAGTACGAGGGAAGATGTTACAACCAAAGAAATCAAACCATTGTTGCTTCAAACCGCAGACAATCAAGATGGATTGTCACCATAGAGAGATTCTCACAATCTGATCCACTTGAAGGAAAGGCCCTAAACATTCAAGGCTCTGGATGGACTTGATCTTGATGTTAATTAAGCAATCATAAGCTACTCCATGGATTTGCACGAGATATATTTTGAGTATATAAGCTACTAAATGGATTTGCACGAGATATATTTTGAGTATATAAGCTACTAAATGGATTTGCACGAGATGTAATTTAGTACGAGGGAAGATGTTACAACCAAAGAAATCAAAGCATTGTTGCTACAAACTGCAAACAATCAAGATGGATTGTAGTCAGAATTTAGATCAGAACACATTGAATTCAACAAATGCCCTTTAATTATTTTAGTCAGAATTTAAACCATAACACATTGAAATAGAAAATCAAGCAGACTTACTCTAGGAACTTGTGACAAGGGTTAGCTGAGACAGCCTTGAAGCTATCCACATATCAAATTGTTTAGAGTAATTCAATATAGTCATGTCATAGTAATTTGAATGAATAATCTTTTGTGTACTCATGTGAAGACCAACATTCTGGTAGTTTATTGAAGAAAATGCTGGCAACATCCACCACCAATCGATGACCGAGTAAATCAAGCATAAAATAGATGTACAAAATGATGGAAAGGGTGAAGCAAAATGTTGAAAGAGAATTGGGATCCTCCCAAGACTGCAATTAAACCTTTAATTTAAACTCGAGTAAGGGAAAAAGCAAAGTTGGCTAGAAGTTTCCCAACATTTTGGTTTCCTTTTTGCATGAAGCTATAATTGTGGAAGCTCTCAAGGAGGGGTTGCCAAAAAGAGTTCATTTCTGTTTCAAGTCCGTAGCATCAAGTATGTCCAATATGTATGTTAGACTTGATATGTTGTAACAAAAATTGCAAGGGGAAATTTTGTCCAAAGATGGAGTTTACTGTTGTCATGGTTATGTGCAAAATGAGCCTCATAAGTTTTGGTGGACTATTATCCAATTGCAGGTTGGTGGACTATTATCCAATTGCAGGTCCGTTGAGCGTCGAAGGATACAATAGGCACAATAGAGAGATTCTCACAATCTGACCCCTCTAAAGGAAATGCCCTAAACATTCAAGGCTCTGGATGGACTTGGTCTTGATGTTAATGAGATGTATTTTGAGTACGAGGGAAGAGGTTACAACCAAAGAAATCAAAGCATTGTTGCTACAAACTGCGGACAATCAAGATGGATCGTAGTAAATATAACTTACTAGAGACCAATAAATGCCCTTTAATTGTTTCAGTCAAAATTTAGATCAGAACACATTGAATTCAACAAATGCCCTTTAATTATTTCAGTCAGAATTAAACCATAACACATTGAAATAGAAAATCAAGCCGACTTACTCTAGGAACTTGTGACAAGGGTTAGCTGAGATAGCCTTGAAGCTCTCCACATATCAATATAGTCATGTCATAGTAATTTGAATGAATAATCTTTTGTGTACTCATGTGAAGACCAACATTTTGGTAGTTTGTTTCAGAGATTCGAAGTGAGAAGACAATTCGTTATTGCAGTGCCTGCCAAACCCAATTCAATACCTTCTAGGTGATCTCAGGGCTTCTTCAATTGCCTATCATATGTCAAGGGGAAAGGGTTCAAAGTGAGGAGACAATTTGTTATTGCAGTGCCTGCCAAACCCAATTCAATACCTTCTAGGTGATCTCAGGGCTTCTTCAATTGCCTATCATATGTCAAGGGGAAAGGGTTCAAAGTGAGGAGACAATTTGTTATTGCAGTGCTTGTCGAACCCAATTCAATACCTTCTAGGTGATCCAGGGCTTCTTCAATTACCTGTCACATGTCAAGGGGAAAGGTTATTGGTTTCAAGCTAGAACTTTTGGGGGAAAGAGTTACTGGTTTCAAACTAGAACTTTTGAGAGAGACAACGGTTCAACAACTTCTTATTTAGATGGAAGATTTGTGTACATAAGGTCGAGCTATGGAGATTTATAACTTATTAAATTGCTGCATCAACAACTATTTGTTTCAAGCTCACATGTAGAAGTTTTGGAAAGATATGTAAATATCGATCTTGTAACAAACTAAAATATTTTAGATCAAAGTCAAGCATAAAGTCAAATTGTTCCCTGTTTTGGAACATTTAAAGAGGGTTTTCATTTAGAATCCGTAGTTGTGAGCACGCATCAACAAAGCTACAGGGCAAAAAAGAGATTTGGTAATATTCGATAATACCCGTTGGGTTTTCTATAATTGTAATCACAATGTTTTTAAAGTTCTTTTGGCCACTAAAGGGGTAATATTGTCTATCTGAAAATTGGAGAAACATTTGGTCCTTGAGTTTGATATAAATCTCATTGGTGATGATCCTATGTGGATTGGATGGGCATATATATAACTTTATATTTAATATGAGCAGAGTAGGGAAATTATCTGATAAGAAAAAGATTATGTTGGGTATGAAAGCTATCAGTTGGATGGGCATATATATAACTTTATATTTAATATGAGCAGAGTAGGGAAATTATCTGATAAGAAAGAGATTATGTTGGGTATGAAAGCTATCAGTCTTCACACTTTTCGATCTAGGAATTCAACACATATTTCTGTAGTGTCACAGGAGTGACATGCTGACAATTATATACAATAGCCAATCATGGCAGCTTACGATTTGTTGTGTTTGATGAAAACAAAAGGGCCATGGAGCAGTGCGCAGGCTGGGTGGTGATATCAACAATATTTGGAGCCTACAAATTAGGCCACCCATGTATATGAGGAGAATCACTGCAAGAAATGTTGGTTTCTTTACGTTTGTGGGCAATATAACTCTTGTACACCTTGCTAACCTTGCTAGTTACCAAATCAAACAAAATGAATCTCATAAAATAGGACTTTGGCAGTTTTTGTCAGCTGTTATCTTCTTCACAAGTTTTTCCCGACGCTGATGTCACTCCAATACAACAGTGGTCTTCTCATACCTATCGTGACTTCTTTCTTTGTTCGTTCCACGACTATAAAAATCATTTTGTTTTATATTTGTATGCAAACATTGACCTCCCATATCTTCCATTCTACTAGAAAGCATAAGCGATTGAAAGACCCAACGATGTATAAAGTCGCACAATTGTTTGGCCACAACATCATGTTTACGTCTGCACAACACAAAATTAAAGGGGTTGCGCTTATATAGAAAAATGTTTGGGATTTAAATGATTTCAGTGTAGACATCAGAGACAATCTCAAAGAGTTCTTTAGCAGAAAGATATCATTGAAACTTCTCAGCATATCTTAGATCGATTCCAACTGATGTCACTCCAATACAACAGTGGTCTTCTCATATTTATCGTGACTTCTTTCTTTGTTCGTTCCACGACTATAAAAATCATTTTGTTTTATATTTGTATGCAAACATTGACCTCCCATATCTTCCATTCTACTAGCAAGCATAAGTGATTGAAAGACCCAACGATGTATAAAGTCGCACAATTGTTTGGCCACAACATCATGTTTACATCTGCACAACACAAAATTAAAGGGGTTGCGCTTATATAGAAAAATGTTTGGGATTTAAATGATTTCAGTGTAGACATTAGAGACAATCTCAAAGAGTTCTTTAGCAGAAAGATATCATTGAAACTTCTCAACATATCTCAGATCGATTCCAACTGATGTCACTCCAAGACAACAGTGGTCTTCTCATATTTATCGTGACTTCTTTCTTTGTTCGTTCCACGACTATAAAAATCATTTTGTTTTATATTTGTATGCAAACATTGACCTCCCATATCTTCCATTCTACTAGCAAGCATAAGTGATTGAAAGACCCAACGATGTATAAAGTCGCACAATTGTTTGGCCACAACATCATGTTTACATCTGCACAACACAAAATTAAAGGGGTTGCGCTTATATAGAAAAATGTTTGGGATTTAAATGATTTCAGTGTAGACATTAGAGACAATCTCAGAGAGTTCTTTAGCAAAAAAATATCATTGAAACTTCTCAGCATATCTCAGATCGATTCCAACAATGGAAGTGCAAAGTTAAGTGAAATTCTCTTCTACAGGACTAGATCTCTACTAATGAAGGAGTCATCATTGTCATACCACCTATGCTATCAAATTTCACTGTGACTTCAACTTTGGAACCCTCGAGTATGCCAAGAAAGGTGCGTATTATTTGAAGTTTAGCTTTGTTATATTGTGTAGCTTGGGAGGTACTCCACAGCGTTTGGTACTGGGTTTGTGTGAGTTTGCACCACAAAAGGGTTTTCCCTTTTGCGAGCGAAGAACCCAAAAAATTGTGGGTTTTTACCCAAGGTGTGGGCGTGAAATCAAGCAAAGGAATTATTATTTATTCATTGTTGCAAGTGGAGAACCCTTAAAGGAGCAAGGGTCTTGATCAAATGAAGAAATTAAATTTCCTTAAGTTAGTTGGGGTTTGTCTAAAACTTCGGGTCGACCTAGGATTGAAAATACACCCTTTGAGGGCAATGTCTACCCTCATGAGAAAAATATAAGGAAAGTTATGAGACTCAGTTGATTATCCAATAAGTGCAATTCTTCTAAAGTGAGAACTGATCCTAGGGGGTTGCGTACCTAAGGAAGACAAGCTAGATAAGAAGCAAAAATAAGGGTTTTGTGTTTGTCTTTTTGTCTCATGTTCTAGTTCAATTTTAAGGAGGATGTTAGTCGATTTTGGTGAGGGTTTCAGTGGGCAAGTTTGTGCATCCAAGTAGTGGAAGAGACCTATGGAAAAGGGTCGAAAGTTGTTGACTAATAGCAATGGTACTTTTGTGATCTAGCCGCAGACTCTTGTACCTTATTGGAGGGTCGAAACACCTACAATAAGGTTGTTTTGGTATGTTGTGAGGATTAGAGGAAAGTTGAAGTAACGACACATGCCTTAGAGAACTAGCAAAGCAAGTGCAGGGCTACAAGTGTAGGTCTAAGGTAACCCTAGATTTGAGGCCACAAAGATTTGTAGCAAGGCCTAGGATATCAATCAAGAAAATACCTAGAACCATGGTTGCTTGGAGGTTAAGTGGCAACATCCTCAAGGAGATAGATTGCTAAGGTTGGAGAGTTGTCCATGAGGTTTTGGACAACAATTTTGATATGCCATAGTTAGGGCTTCTTCCTATGTAGAGAGCCATCCTATGGTCTGTCGAAATCTTAGTGAAAGAATAGTTGAGATTTGTGATGAATGAAGAGCGCCGAGACCCTAGAAAGGGAGGCAGATGACTCTTTGTTGTGGGTAGCAGTTTGAGATGAAAGGACAACGAGAAGTGTGACATAGAAAAGGAAGAGAAGGTTTGTTAAAAGGTTTGAACAACATTGTAATCAATCCTAAGAACAAGGATATAAAAGGCACCTTATCACTTTTGGTGGGTTGTTTGGAATAGCGTAGATCTGGACAATTTGAGATAATATGCAAAAGAAAGGGCAGTCTTGGAAGCCCTAGATTAGTCATGGTGTTGACTGTGTATGGGAAATTTTGGAAGCCCTAAGGGTTGACCTTTGAAGGATGAAAAGGCGAGCAACCAAGAGGGCTAGATCTTGTGTGCCCTATGTTGAAAATTGGCAGCTAGGGGATGAATTTCCTTGAATAAAATTTCATTTCCAACTATTCTAGAGTGACTTTCTAAAAATAGTAAGACACCAGACTTTCCAAAATTGCAACAATGACTTTCCAAAATTAGTAAGACACCATGTTTCAATTAGTAATCACTTAACCTACCATTAATCAATCTCAATTGTTTAATTTTAAATTTAATCATCAATATATATATTTAATATTATTCTTATCCTTATGACACTATAATATTATTATTAAAATGAAATTCCATGTCACCCTCTCCTACTTGGCACTCAATCATGCCACTCCACATCTCTCTCTCTCCTTGATAGCAAATCGAACTCTCTCATTCAATGATATGTTAATCTCTTCCTCTCTCTCTTTAATGCTCTTACGAACCTCTTACTCTCTCTTACACACTTTAATGACACGTCATAAAAAATTCCTCTTACACCTCTTTAATGCATATGTTACACTTCTCCTTAATGGCTTGAATTACTAAGGCATGCATACTCCCTCTTTATGCCCCGAGTTACTAATGCAAACGTACCTCCTTTTATGGCATAAGTTACACTCTTATTTTGTCATATGTAACTCAAGGCATGGGAGTTACTCCATGAATTCGACCTCCTTGCTCTTCCTATATATATGTGCCTCTCATCCTCTCTATTACTCACTTATGCATTGTGAAAAGAGAGTACAAACCTGAGAAAGAGAGAGTTAGAGAGACTAAGGAAGAATTGTGTGTGTGAGAGAGAGAGAGACTTGAAGAGTAAGAGCAAAGAGTAGATATTGATGAACCCTAGTAATTTAGTGTTTGCATCAGCTACAACTATCAAAGATCTTTAGATTTGGGTGAGCTTCTTTCTCTCATTGTATTTTGTATCTTTGTTGAACATTTGATTTCTAATAGAAGAAGAATCTAGCTGGGGCAGAAAATAGATGTTTTGGAATAAGTAATTGTTGCAGCATAGAACTTCATAATTTCAACATGGTATCAGAGCTTTGGTGAAGACAAGCTCTATTTACAACTCGTTTTTTGCTAAAATATCTCTTGTTGTGCAGCTCCATTCCCAGCTCTCTTTTTGCTAAAATATCTCTTCTTGTCCACTCTATTTGCAACTCTCTTTCTACTAAAATATCTCTTGTTGTCCACTCCATTTGCAACTCTCTTTCTGCTAAAATATCTCTTCTTGTTCTTTCTACTTGTTGCTCATTTTACGCTGAAATTGTTGTTGAAATATCTCATTTACTACTAAAATATTTTTTGTTGTTGACATATCTCATTTATTGCTTAAATATCTCTAGTTGTCTCTTTCTATTTGCTGCTGAAATTTTTTAGCAAATCAAAATGTCTTCTTATTTTAAGATTGAAGCGAAGTTGGTTGATGCTTCAAACTTCTTCCCTTGGAAAACCAGAATGGATATTACTCTTAAGGAACATGATCTTCTGGAGTATGTTGAAGGAGAGGTAGCTGAACCAGCTGCAAATTCCAATGTTGCTATCAAGACCATATACAAGAAAGGAGAAGTCAAAGCTAAAAAGATTATCCTTATATCTCCAATTTGAAGAAAGCCAAAGAAATGTATGACAATATGATTGGAATGTACTAAGTGAAAAACTTGAGTCAAATTCTTGCTCTGAAAAATTAGCTCAAGGATATTAAGATGAACAAAGGAAAAACTATTCAAGTATATTTCATAAGGATATCAAAAATCAAAGATCAGTGGTCAACTTCTTCTTGTGAAGTTGTTTCTAATAAAGAGTTGGTGTCGATTATGCTTGGAGGTCTTCCTTCTTCTTAAGAAACTTTTATTACTACCATCAGTAATAAAGACAAGCTTCCTACATTTGATGAGCTTTTGGGAAAGTGTAGTCAGGAATAGGCCAGAATGATTTCCGGGGGAAGAATTTCCAGGCATGAGGAGAGATAACCTACTATGCTTAGAGGTCTTCCTTCTTAGGAAACTTCTAATACTACCATCAGTAATAATGGCAAGTTTCTTGCATTTGATGAGATTCTGATAAAGTTCAGTCAAGAAGAGGATAGAATGATTTTTGGAGGAAGAATTCCCAAGCATGAGGAGTCTACGAGAAATAATTCTTTTTGTAAGAGCGGTCTAAGCATATTTTAAATTTATTTAACACCCAAAATCATACGGGCCACAACGCAATAGTGTTGTCCATTAACATTGGTGGATTAGTTGAAGGGTCAGTATGCTTGCTTATGCTCGCTTATGCTCGCTTGTTCGACCATACCATCCTCCTCTCTAAAGCACGTTGTGTGAGGGTGTACATGTGATGTGGAACAAGAAAGCATATAAATTTAAACATACCATTTGATGTATATGTCAAACCACTAATTGAGTGGTACTACTCGAGAACTATGCTAGAAGGAGAAAACGTCAAACAAACAAATAATAATAACATTATTTTGTTGGAATACAACATTACTCATCCTCTGTGTTGCATATAAATTGCCTAAAGTATCTTCTCCACTCGACCCTCCCAAACACTACAAATGTAGTCACTGCACAAAGTAAGATTTATATATTAGATCACGAATAAACCATGAGAGCTCAAATAACAAATACACAGAGCGATGAATCAACCATACACATACCTACTCTCCCTTAGCTAATATTATAGCAATGGCAAACATGAACAACAAGCCCTGAACGAGAAAGTCCATTTTCTTTTTGATGTATTCATGTTCAATGGAACAAGCTTAGATACACAATAAAATATTAGATTTCTAAGAAAGTTTAAACTAGAGGGTTTGAAAGTATGAACTTGTCATGCAACTTAGTTCGAGTCCAATTATATTGAGTGTTATATCTAAAAAATATATAAATTTTCTAAACTAGATGTACTTCTGTAATACAACGAATGTTTTCATAAGCTGTAAATTTTTCGAAAAAGGAAACTAAGCATATCTAAACATATTGAACAAGGAATCTAAGCATATCTAAACATATTGAACACCCAAAATCCTAGGGTCCACAAGGCAATAGTGTTGTATTTTAGCACGATCGTTGATTGGTTGAAGGGTCAGTATGCTTGTCTACTCAACCTTACCCACCTCTTCTACAAGGCACGATGTGTGGCGGTGTCCATGTGATGTGGAGCAAGAAAACATGCACTGCAACATCCCAGACACTGCAACTATAGTCACTCACTGCACAAAGTAATATTATATATGAGATCACAAATAAACCACGAGAGAAAATGAATAACAAATATACAGAGCAATAAATTAATCATACACACACCTATTCACCCTTGGCTAATGTTATAGCAACACCAACCATGAACAATAAGCCCTGAAAATGTCAACCTCAATATAACATTTCCCTTTATTTCGTATAAAAGTTCTTAGAAAACCTCAATTCCCACTCAATTAGTTTAAGGGTCAGTATGCACGTTGTGTGGGGGTGTACATGTGATGTGAAACAATAAAGCATATAAGTTTAAACATACAATTTGATGTATATGTCAAACCACTAATGGAGTGATACTACTCGAGAACCATGCTAGAAGGAGAAAACATCAAACAAACAAATAATAATAACACTATTTTGTTGGAAAACAACATGACTCACCCATCCTCTGTGTTGCATCTACATTACCTAATTGTTGGAAAACAACATGACTCACCCATCCTCTGTGTTGCATCTACATTACCTAATTGTTGGAAAACAACATGACTCACCCATCCTCTGTGTTGCATCTACATTACCTAAAGTATCTTCTCCACTCGACCCTCCCAAACACTACAAATGTTGTACTCAATGCACAAAGTAAGATTTATATATTAGATCATGAATAAACCATGAAAGCTCAAATAACAAAAACACAGAGCGATGAAACAAACACACATACCTACCCTCCCTTAGCTAATATTATATCAATGGCAATCATGAACTATAAGCCCTGAACAAGGGAACCCCAGTATAAGCTTTCCATTTATTTCATATCAAAGTTCTACGAAAAATCTTGAATCTCACACCCATGAACCATATAATACTACCTCAAAACTAGGACAAAATGATAAAACTTTGTGCAAACAACAAATATTTTAGGATATTAAAGCACAACAGTATCTTGTAGAAGTTAAGTACAACTCACCCATCCTCTATGTCACATTTGTAGAATGTCTAATACATATTCACCACTTCACCTTCATAGACTGTACAATTGTAGTTCTTCAATACATAAAGAAGAAGATCAACATAGTTGATTATGAGAGCATAGATAACACATAATAAATTGAATAACAAACAAATGGAGCCATAAATTAGCAAAAAGTACTTTTAAGTGAAATGCATTGCATTAGGTATGTTGACCTACCTTCATTTATGAAGAATAACCTTCCATTCTTCTTCCTTCATTTCATTTTCCACACCCAACAAATGAAACCAAGACCAAACTACAAAAAACATGAAAAAAATAAAAGGAAAACAAGTACAACACACCCAACAAATGAAGCCAAGTCCAACCACAAAAAATGATCACAAAAAAAAAAAACAAACAAACAAAAGAAAAAGAGTACAACGCAAAGCATGGCCATGCTCAAACTCAGAAAACAAAACATGCAGACAAGAACAAAGAAAAATTGCAAATATCCCCGTTACACATCATCTCTCCTGCAATGTGCTCTGCTCTCCTGAAAGGCAAAAAAAAAAAAAAAAATTTGGGTTGAATAAGGTTAAAATATACACACAATTAGTAATGGTAAGCATATTTCAAAACCAATAATTATTCATACTAGGAAACGAACCAGAGTTTGATTTATAACGTTGAATACTCTATTGTCTATTCCTCTTGCTTGTGCTCATCAAAACAAACCATCTACAACAAACACAAAATAAGATATTAGAATGGTTATATAAGTTAAACTAAATAGTCGAACACAATAATTAAGCATAATAAGAAACACACATTTGTTTAAGATTATTATATAAAACGAAAGAGTCCATTTTCTATTTCATGTATTCACGTTCAATGCAACAAGCCATTTGCACTAGATACACAATAAAACAATAGATTTCTAAGAAAATTTGAACTAGAGTGTTTAAGGGTATGAACTTGTCACGCAACTTAGTTCGAGTCCAATTATATTAAGTGTTATATCTAAAAAATATATAAATTTTATAAACTACATGTACTTATACTACGAGTAATAGAAACAATGTTTTCATAAGTTGTAACCTTTTCAGAAAATAAAACTAAGCATATCTAAACATATTGAACACCCAAAATCCTAGGGTCCACAAGGCAATAGTGTTGTAATTTAGCACAATCGTTCATTGGTTGATTGGGTCAGTATGCTTGTCTACCCAACCTTACGCACGCCTCTACAAGCCTTAATGTGTTGGGGTGTCCATGTGATGTGGAGCAAGTAACCATGCACTGCACCATCCCAGACACTGCAACTATAGTAATTTACTGCACAAAGTAATATTATATATCAGACCACAAATAAACCACGAGAGAAAATGAATAACAAATATACAGAGCAACAAACTAATCATTGACACACCTATTCACCTTTGGCTAATGTTATAGCAGCACCCTCCATGTACAATAAGCCCTGAAAATGTCAACCTCAATATAACATTTCCCTTTATTTCGTATAAAAGTTCTTGGAAAATCTCAATTCTCACACCCATTAACAAGATCATATTATCTTGAAGCCATGACAAAAAGATAAAATGATTCGCAAAGAACAAATATTTCAGTCGATTAAAGGACAATATTCTTATGTAGGAAAAAATATGGCTCACCAATCGCCCAAGTTGTGTTGCTAGAATGTCTATGGTATCTTCACCTTGACCTTCATAAGCTATACAATTGTGGTTCCCACGACACAACGTAGATCAATAGTTGAGTGTGAAACCACATATAAAACATATAATAAATTGAAAAGCAAGCAGAAAGATTGACAAATAAGCGAAAAGTAATTGTGAGTGAAATGCATTGCATATAGTTAAGGTGATTCACCTTCATTTATGAATGATAACCTCAAACTTATCTCTTTCAGTTTCTCTCCATGCTGCCTTCCTTTCCTATATCACATCCAATAAACAAAACCAAGACCAAACTACAAGAAATGAGAAAATGGTGTAAAACAAAGCGAAACGAGTACAACAACAAACATGACTATGCTCAAACTCAACAAAAACAAAACATATAGACAACAACAAACAGAAAATTGCCAACACCCCCTTTGCACATTATCGCTACTACAATTTCTTCTCCTAGGCTGAAGGAAAAGCGTGGGGTGAATATGATTAAAATACAAACACAGAGAGTAATGGTAATGGTAAGCGTATTTCAAAACCAATAATTATTCATAATAGCAAACATACCTCCTCTAGAGTTTGTTATATAACGATAGACACTCCATTTTGTATTTCACTTACTCATGCTCGCTGGAACAAAGCATCTAGTACAACAACAAACATGACTATACTCAAACTCAACAAAAACAAAACATGTAGACAACAACAAACAGAAAATTGCAAACACCCCCCTTGCACATTATCGCTACTACAGTTTCTTCTCCTCGACTGAAAGGAAAAGAATGGGTTGAATAAGATTAAAATACAAACACAGATACTAATGGTAATGGTAAGCGTATTTCAAAACCAATAATTATTCATAATAGCAAACATACCTCCTCTAGAGTTTGTTAAATAACGATAGACACTCCATTTTGTATTTCACTTACTCATGCTCGCTGGAACAAGGCATCTACAATAGATATATAATCAGATATTAGAATAAAAAATGTTGAACTGGAGATTTGAATGTAAAAATTTATCATAATATGAAACATACTTGTCTTTGAGTTTTAATATAAAGAGGGATGATCCATTTTACATTTCATGTATCTATCTTTTAAGAGTACAAAATAAAATATTAAAATTCTAACAAAAAATAAACTAAAGAGTTGAAGGCATGAACTTGTCATCCAACTTGATTCCAAACCATTTATATTCCATGCTACATCCAAAAATATATAAATTTTAGAAACTACATGTTACTCTTCTAGGAATAATGCAACCAATGTTATCATAAGAGAAATAATTAGTTTTGTAAGACAGATCTAAGCATATTTTAAATTTATTGGACACCCAAAATCATAAGGGCCACAAGGCAATAGTGTTGTCCATTAACAATGTTGTCGATTAGTTGAAGGGGCAGTATAACCGCTTGCTCGATCTTACCATCCTCCTCCCTAAGGCACGTCGTGTGGGGATGTGTGTGATGTGGGACAAGAAAGCATATAAATTTAAACATACCATTTGATGTATATGTCAAACCACTAATTGAGTGGTACAACTCTAGAACCATGCTGGAAGGAGAAAACGTCAAGCAAACAAATAATAATAACACTATTTTGTTGGAAAACAACATGACTCACCCATCTTTTCTGTGGCATCTACATTGCCTAAAGTATCTTCTCCACTCGACCCTCCCACACTACAAATGTAGTCACTGCACAAAGTAAAATTTATATACTAGATCACGAATAAACCATGAGAGCTCAAATAACAAATACACAGAGTGATGAATCAACTATACACATACCTACCCTCCCTTAGCTAATATTTTAGCAATGGCAATCATGAACAATAAACCCTGAACATGAGAACCCTATTATAAATTTTCAATTTATTTCATATCAAAGTTCTAAGAAAAATCTTGAATCTCGCACCCATGAACCATATAATACTAGCTCAAAACTAGGACAAAATGATAAAATTTTCTGCAAACAACAAAAATTTGAGGATATTAAAGCACAACAGTATTTTGTAGAAGATAGGTACAACTCACCCATCCTCTATGCCACATTTGTAGAATGTCTAATGCATATTCACAAATTCACCTTCATACACTGTACAACTGTAGTTCTTCAATACATAAAGAAGATCAATATAGTTGATTATGACAACAGATGACACATAATAAATTGAATAACAAACAAATGGAGCCACAAATTAGCAAAAAATACTTTTAAGTAAAATGCAATGCTTTAGGTATGTTGACTTACCTTCATTTATGAAGAATAACCTTCCATTCTTCTTCCTTCATTTCCTTTTCCACACCCAACAAATGAAACCGAAACGAAAACCAAACTACAAAAAAATAGAAGAAAACCAGAAAACAAAAAAAAAAACAAAAAAGGAAAACAAGTACAACACACCATACAAATGAAGCCAAGTCCAACCACGAAGAAAAAAAAAATAAAAAAATAAAATAAAAAACCAAAATAAAGTAAATACAACGCAAAGCATGGCCATGCTCAAACTTAGAAAACAAAACATGCAGACAAGAACAAAGAAAAATTGCAAATATCCCTGTTACACATCATCTCTCCTGCAATGTGCTCTCCTCTCCTGAAAGGCAAAAAAAAAAACTGGGTTGAATAAGGTTAAAATATACACACAATTAGTAATGGTAAGCATATTTAAAAACCAATAATTATTCATAATATGAAATGAACCTCCCCTAGAGTTTGATTTATAACGTTGAACACTCTATTGTCTATTCCTCTTGCTTGTGCTCATCAAAACAAACCATCTACAACAAATACAAAATAAGATATTAGAATAGTTATATAAGTTAAACTAAACAATCGAACACAATAATTAAGCATAATAAGAAACACACATTTGTTTAAGATTATTATATAAAACAAAAGAGTCCATTTTCTATTTCATGTATTCATGTTCAATGCAACAAGCCATTTGCACTAGATACACAATAAAACATTAGATTTCTAAGAAAATTTGAACTAGAGTGTTTGAAGGTATGAACTTTTCATGCAACTTAGTTCGAGTCCAATTATATTAAGTGTTATATCTAAAAAGTATATAAATTTTCTAAACTAGATGTACTTCTACTACGAGTAATAGAAACAATGTTTTCATATGCTGTAACTTTTTCAGAAAATAAAACTAAGAATATCTAAACATATTGAACACCCAAAATCCTAGGGTCCACAAGGCAATAGTGTTGTAATTTAGCACGATCATTGATTGGTTGATTGGGTCAGTATGCTTGTCTACCCAACCTTACCCACCTCCTCTACAAGCCACAATGTGTGGGCGTGTCCATGTGATGTGAAGCAAGTAAACATGCACTGCACGCAAGTAAACATGCACTGCACCATCGCTAATGTTATAGCAGCACCCTTGGCTAATGTTATAGCAGCACCCTTCATGTACAACAAGCCCTGAAAATGTCAACCTCAATATAACATTTCCCTTTATTTCGTATAAAAGTTCTTGGAAAATCTCAATTCTCACACCCATTAACAAGATCATACTATCTTGAAGCCATGACAAAAAGATAAAACGATTCGCAACAAACAAATATTTCAGTCGATTAAAGGACAATATTCTTATGTAGGAAAAAATATGGCTCACCAATCGCCCAAGTTGTGTTGCTAGAATGTCTATGGTATCTTCACCTTGACCTTCATAACCTATATGATGGTGGTTGCTCACGACACAATGTAGATCAATATAATTGAGTGTGAAACCACATATAAAACATATAATAAATTGAAAAGCAAGCAGAAAGATTCACAAATAAGCGAAAAGTAATTGTGAGTGAAATGCATTGCATATAGTTAAGGTGATTCACCTTCATTTATGAATGATCACCTCAAATTTATCTCTTTCAGTTTCTCTCCTTGTTGCCTTCCTTTCCTATATCACATCCAATAAACAAAACCAAGACCAAACTACAAGAAATGAGAAAATGGTGTAAAACAAAGCGAAACGAGTACAACAACAAACATTACTATGCTCAAACTCAACAAAAACAAAACATGTAGAAAACAACAAACAGAAAATTGCAAACTCCCCCTTTGCACATTATCGCTACTACAGTTTCTTCTCCTCTGCCGAGAGGAAAAGAGTGTGAGTGAATAAGATTAAAATACAAACACAGATAGTAATGGTAATGGTAAGCGTATTTCAAAACCAATAATTATTCATAATAGCAAACATACCTCCTCTAGAGTTTGTTATATAACGATAGACACTCCATTTTGTATTTCACTTACTCATGCTCGCTGGAACAAGGCATCTACAATAGATATATAATCAAATATTAGAATAAAAAATGTTGAACTGGAGAATTGAATGTACAAATTTATCATAATATGAAACATACTTGTCTTTGACTTTTAATATAAAGAGGGATGATCTATTTTGCATTTCATGTATCCATCTTTTAGAGTACAAAATAAAATATTAATATTCTAACAAAAAATAAACTAAAGAGTTGAAGGCATGAACTTGTCATCCAACTTGATTCCAGACCATTTATATTCCATGCTACATCCAAAAATATATAAATTTTCGAAACTGCATGTTACTCTTCTAGGAATAATGCAACCAATGTTATCATAAGAGAAATAATTAGTTTTGTAAGAGAGATCTAAGCATATTTTAAATTTACTGAACACCCAAAATCATAGGGGCCACAAGGCAATAGTTTTGTCCATTAACAATGTGGTCGATTAGTTGAAGGGTCGGTATAACCGCTTGCTCGATCTTACCATCCTCCTCTCTAAGGCACGTCGTGTGGGGATGTGCGTGTGATGTGGGACAAGAAAGCATATAAATTTAAACATACCATTTGATGTATTTGTCAAACCACTGATTGAGTGGTACTACTCAAGAACCATGCTAAAAGGAGAAAACGTCAAGCAAACAAATAATAATAACACTATTTTGTTGGAAAACAACATGACTCACCCATCTTTTGTGTGGCATCTACATTGCCTAAAGTATCTTCTCCACTCGACCCTCCCACACTACAGATGTAGTCACTGCACAAAGTAAAATTTATATATTAGATCACGAATAAAAAATGAGAGCTCAAATAACAAATACACAGAGCGATGAATCAACTATACACATACCTACACTCCCTTAGCTAATATTATAGCGATGGCAATCATGAACAATAAACCTTGAACATGGGAACCACAGTATAAGTTTTCCATTTATTTCATATCAAAGTTCTACGAAAAATCTTGAATCTCACACCCATGAACCATATAATACTACCTCAAAACTAGGCAAAATGATAAAATTTTGTGCAAACAACAAATATTTCAAGATATTAAAGCACAACAATATTTTGTAGAAGATAGGTATGACTCACCCATCCTCTATGCCACATTTGTAGAATGTCTAATGCATATTCACCAATTCACATTCATAGACTGTGCAATTGTAGTTCTTCAATACAGAAAAAAGATCAATATAGTTGATTATGAGCATAAGTAACACATAATAAATTAACAAACAAATGGAGCCACAAATTAGCAAAAAATACTTTTAAGTGAAATGCATTGCTTTAGGTATGTTGACTTACCTTCATTTATGAAGAATAACCTTCCATTCTTCTTCCTTCATTTCCTTTTCCACACCCATCAAATGAAACCGGAACCAAAACCAAACTACAAAAAAATAGAAGAAAACCAAAAAACAAAAAAGGAAAACAAGTACAACACACCATACAAATGAAGCCAAGTCCAACCACGAAGAAAAAATAAAATAAAAAATAAATAAAAAACCAAAATAAAGTAAGTACAACGCAAAGCATGGCCATGCTCAAACTCAGAAAACAAAACATGCAGACAAAAACAAAGAAAAATTGCAAATATCCCCGTTACACATCATCTCTCCTGCAATGTGCTCTCCTCTCCTGAAAGGCAAAAAAAAAACTGGGTTGAATAAGGTTAAAATATACACACAATTAGTAATGGTAAGCATATTTAAAAACCAATAATTATTCATAATATGAAATGAACCTCCCCTAGAGTTTGATTTATAACGTTGAACACTCTATTGTCTATTCCTCTTCCTTGTGCTCATCAAAACAAACCATCTACAACAAATACAAAATAAGATATTAGAATAGTTATATAAGTTAAACTAAACAATCGAACACAATAATTAAGCATAATAAGAAACACACATTTGTTTAAGATTATTATATAAAACGAAAGAGTCCATTTTCTATTTCATGTATTCATGTTCAATGCAACAAGCCATTTGCACTAGATACACAATAAAACATTAGATTTCTAAGAAAATTTGAACTAGAGTGTTTGAAGGTATGAACTTTTCATGCAACTTAGTTCGAGTCCAATTATATTAAGTGTTATATCTAAAAAGTATATAAATTTTCTAAACTAGATGTACTTCTACTACGAGTAATAGAAACAATGTTTTCATATGCTGTAACTTTTTCAGAAAATAAAACTAAGAATATCTAAACATATTGAACACCCAAAATCCTAGGGTCCACAAGGCAATAGTGTTGTAATTTAGCACGATCGTTGACTGGTTGATTGGGTCAGTATGCTTGTCTACCCAACCTTACCCACCTCCTCTACAAGCCACAATGTGTGGGCGTGTCCATGTGATGTGAAGCAAGTAAACATGCACTGCACCATCCCAGACACTGCAACTATAGTAACTCACTGCACAAAGTAATATTATATATGAGACCACAAATAAACCACGAGAGAAAAGGAATAACAAATATACAGTGAACCAAATTAATCACTAACACGCCTATTCACCCTTGGCTAATGTTATAGCAGCGCCCTTCATGTACAACAAGCCCTGAAAATGTCAACCTCAATATAACATTTCCCTTTATTTCGTATAAAAGTTCTTGGAAAATCTCAATTCTCACACCCATTAACAAGATCACACTATCTTGAAGCCATGACAAAAAGATAAAATGATTCGCAAAGAACAAATATTTCAGTCGATTAAAGGACAATATTCTTATGTAGGAAAAAATATGGCTCACCAATCGCCCAAGTTGTGTTGCTAGAATGTCTATGGTATCTTCACCTTGACCTTCATAACCTATACGATGGTGGTTGCTCACAACACAATGCAGATCAATATAATTGAGTGTGAAACCACATATAAAACATATAATAAATTGAAAAGCAAGCCGAAAGATTCACAAATAAGCGAAAAGTAATTGTGAGTGAAATGCATTGCATATAGTTAAGGTGATTCACCTTCATTTATGAATGATGAGCTCAAATTTATCTCTTTCAGTTTCTCTCCTTGCTGCCTTCCTTTCCTATATCGCATCCAATAAACAAAACCAAGACCAAACTACAAGAAATGAGAAAATGGTGTAAAACAAAGCGAAACGAGTACAACAACAAACATGACTATGCTCAAACTCAACAAAAACAAAACATGTAGAAAACAACAAACAGAAAATTGCAAACTCCCCCTTTGCACATTATCGCTACTACACTTTCTTCTCCTCTGCCGAAAGGAAAAGAGTGTGAGTGAATAAGATTAAAATAAAAACACAGATAGTAATGGTAATGGTAAGCGTATTTCAAAACCAATAATTATTCATAATAGCAAACATACCTCCTCTAGAGTTTGTTATATAACGATAGACACTCCATTTTGTATTTCACTTACTCATGCTCGCTGAAACAAGGCATCTACAATTGATATATAATCAAATATTAGAATAAAAAATGTTGAACTGGAGAATTGAATGTAAAAATTTATCATAATATGAAACATACTTGTCTTTGAGTTTTAATATAAAGAGGGATAATCTATTTTGCATTTCATGTATCCATCTTTTAGAGTACAAAATAAAATATTAAAATTCTAACAAAAAATAAACTAAAGAGTTGAAGGCATGAACTTGTCATCCAACTTGATTCCAGACCATTTATATTCCATGCTACATCCACAAATATATAAATTTTCGAAACTGCATGTTACTCTTCAAGGAATAATGCAACCAATGTTATCATAAGAGAAATAATTAGTTTTGTAAGAGAGATCTAAGCATATTTTAAATTTACTGAACACCCAAAATCATAGGGGCCACAAGGCAATAGTTTTGTCCATTAACAATGTGGTCGATTAGTTGAAGGGTCGGTATAACCGCTTGCTCGATCTTACCATCCTCCTCTCTAAGGCACGTCGTGTGGGGATGTGCGTGTGATGTGGGACAAGAAAGCATATAAATTTAAACATACCATTTGATGTATATGTCAAACCACTGATTGAGTGGTACTACTCGAGAACCATGCTAAAAGGAGAAAACGTCAAGCAAACAAATAATAATAACACTATTTTGTTGGAAAACAACATGACTCACCCATCTTTTGTGTGGCATCTACATTGCCTAAAGTATCTTCTCCACTCGACCCTCCCACACTACAGATGTAGTCACTGCACAAAGTAAAATTATATATTAGATCACAAATAAAAAATGAGAGCTCAAATAACAAATACACAGAGCGATGAATCAACCATACACATACCTACCCTCCCTTAGCTAATATTATAGCGATGGCAATCATGAACAATAAACCCTGAACATGGGAACCATAGTATAAGTTCCATTTATTTCATATCAAAGTTCCAGGAAAAATCTTGAATCTCACACCCATGAACCATATAATACTACCTCAAAACTAGGCAAAATGATAAAATTTTGTGCAAACAACAAATATTTCAAGATATTAAAGCACAACAATATTTTGTAGAAAATAGGTACGACTCACCCATCCTCTATGCCACATTTGTAGAATGTCTAATGCATATTCACCAATTCACATTCATAGACTGTGCAATTGTAGTTCTTCAATACATAAAAAAGATCAATATAGT
This sequence comes from Pinus tabuliformis, assembly GCA_031772625.1. NCBI lineage: Eukaryota > Viridiplantae > Streptophyta > Pinopsida > Pinales > Pinaceae > Pinus > Pinus tabuliformis. The sequence goes on along the minus strand of CM062818.1, from coordinate 573,474,418 downwards.
TGATTATGAGCATAAGTAACACATAATAAATTGAGTAACAAACAAATGGAGCCACAAATTAGCAAAAAATACTTTTAAGTGAAATGCATTGCTTTAGGTATGTTGACTTACCTTCATTTATGAAGAATAACCTTCCATTCTTCTTCCTTCATTTCCTTTTCCACACCCAACAAATGAAACCGAAACCAAAACCAAACTACAAAAAAATAGAAGAAAACCAAAAAACAAAAAAGGAAAACAAGTACAACACACCATACAAATGAAGCCAAGTCCAACCACGAAGAAAAAAAAATAAAAAATAAAATAAAATAAATAAAAAACCAAAATAAAGTAAGTACAACGCAAAGCATGGCCATGCTCAAACTCAGAAAACAAAACATGCAGACAAGAACAAAGAAAAATTGCAAATATCACCGTTACACATCATCTCTCCTGCAATGTGCTCTCCTCTCCTGAAAGGCACCTGCAATGTGCTCTCCTCTCCTGAAAGGCAAAAAAAAACTGGGTTGAATAAGGTTAAAATATACACACAATCAGTAATGGTAAGCATATTTAAAAACCAATAATTATTCATAATATGAAATGAACCTCCCCTAGAGTTTGATTTATAACATTGAACACTCTATTGTCTATTCCTCTTGCTTGTGCTCATCAAAACAAACCATCTACAACAAATACAAAATAAGATACTAGAATAGTTATATAAGTTAAACTAAACAATCGAACACAATAATTAAGCATAATAAGAAACACACATTTGTTTAAGATTATTATATAAAACGAAAGAGTCCATTTTCTATTTCATGTATTCATGTTCAATGCAATAAGCCATTTGCACTAGATACACAATAAAACATTAGATTTCTAAGAAAATTTGAACTAGAGTGTTTGAAGGTATGAACTTTTCATGCAACTTAGTTCGAGTCCAATTATATTAAGTGTTATATCTAAAAAGTATATAAATTTTCTAAACTAGATGTACGTCTACTACGAGTAATAGAAACAATGTTTTCATATGCTGTAACTTTTTCAGAAAATAAAACTAAGAATATCTAAACATATTGAACACCCAAAATCCTAGGGTCCACAAGGCAATAGTGTTGTAATTTAGCACGATCGTTGATTGGTTGATTGGGTCAGTATGCTTGTCTACCCAACCTTACCCACCTCCTCTACAAGCCACAATGTGTGGGCGTGTCCATGTGATGTGAAGCAAGTAAACATGCACTGCACCATCCCAGACACTGCAACTATAGTAACTCACTGCACAAAGTAATATTATATATGAGACCACAAATAAACCACGAGAGAAAAGGAATAACAAATATACAGTGAACCAAATTAATCACTAACACACCTATTCACCCTTGGCTAATGTTATAGCAGCACCCTTCATGTACAACAAGCCCTGAAAATGTCAACCTCAATATAACATTTCCCTTTATTTCGTATAAAAGTTCTTGGAAAATCTCAATTCTCACACCCATTAACAAGATCATACTATCTTGAAGCCATGACAAAAAGATAAAATGAATCGCAAAGAACAAATATTTCAGTCGATTAAAGGACAATATTCTTATGTAGGAAAAAATATGGCTCACATTTCGTATAAAAGTTCTTGGAAAATCTCAATTCTCACACCCATTAACAAGATCATACTATCTTGAAGCCATGACAAAAAGATAAAATGATTCGCAAAGAACAAATATTTCAGTCGATTAAAGGACAATATACTTATGTAGAAAAAAATATGGCTCACCAATCGCCCAAGTTGTGTTTCTAGAATGTCTATGGTATCTTCACCTTGACCTTCATAACCTATACGATGGTGGTTGCTCACGACACAATGCAGATCAATATAATTGAGTGTGAAACCACATATAAAACATATAATAAATTGAAAAGCAAGCAAAAAGATTCACAAATAAGCGAAAAGTAATTGTGAGTGAAATGCATTGCATATAGTTAAGGTGATTCACCTTCATTTATGAATGATCACCTCAAATTTATCTCTTTCAGTTTCTCTCCTTGCTGCCTTCCTTTCCTATATCACATCCAATAAACAAAACCAAGACCAAACTACAAGAAATGAGAAAATGGTGTAAAACAGAGCGAAACGAGTACAACAACAAACATGACTATGCTCAAACTCAACAAAAACAAAACATGTAGACAACAACAAACAGAAAATTGCAAACTCCCCCTTTGCACATTATCGCTACTACAGTTTCTTCTCCTCGGCTGAAAGGAAAAGAGTGGAGTGAATAAGATTAAAATACAAACACAGATAGTAATGGTAATGGTAAGCATATTTCAAAACCAATAATTATTCATAATAGCAAACATACCTCCTCTAGAGTTTGTTATATAACGATAGACACTCCATTTTGTATTTCACTTACTCATGCTCGCTAGAACAAGGCATCTACGATAGATATATAATTAGATATTAGAATAAAAAATGTTGAACTGGAGAATTGAATGTAAAAATTTATCATAATATGAAACACACTTGTCTTTGACTTTTAATATAAAGAGGGATGATCCATTTTGCGGTTCATGTATCCATCTTTTAGAGTACAAAATAAAATATTAAAATTCTAACAAAAAATAAACTAAAGACTGGAAGGCATGAATTTGTCATTCAACTTGATTCCAGGCCATTTATATTCCATGCTACATCCAAAAATATATAAATTTTTGAAACTAAATGTTACTCTTCTAGGAATAATGCAACCAATGTTATCATAAGAGAAATAATTAGTTTTGTAAGAGGGATCTAAGCATATTTTAAATTTACTAAACACCCAAAATCATAGGGGCCACAAGGCAATAGTGTTGTCCATTAACAATGAGGTCGCTTAGTTGAAGGCTCAGTATAACCGCTTGCTCGATCTTACCATCCTCCTCTCTAAGGCACGTCCTATGGGGATGTGTGTGTGATGTGGGACAAGAAAGCATATAAATTTAAACATACCATTTGATGTATATGTCAAACCACTAATTGAGTGGTACTACTTGAGAACCATGCTAAAAGGAGAAAACGTCAAGAAAACAAATAATAATAACACTATTTTGTTGGAAAACAACATGACTCACCCATCTTTTGTGTAGCATCTACATTGCCTAAAGTATCTTCTCCTCTCGACCCTCGCACACTACAGATATAGTCACTGCACAGAGTAAAATTTATATATTAGATCACGAATAAACCATGAGATCTCAAATAACAAATACACAAAGCGATGAATCAACTATACACATACCTACCCTCCCTTAGTTAATATTATAGCAATGGTAATCATGAACAATAAACCCTGAACATGGGAACCCCAGTATAAATTTTCCATTTATTTCATCTCAAAGTTCTAGGAAAAATCTTAAATCTCGCACACATGAACCATATAATACTACCTCAAAACTAGGACAAAATGATAAAACTTTGTGCAAACAACAAATATTTCAGGATATTGAAGCACAACATTATTTTGTAGAAGACAAGTACGACTCACCCATCCTCTATGCCACATTTGTAAAATGTCTAATGCATATTCACCAATTCACTTTCGTAGACTGTACAATTGTAGTTCTTCAATACATAAAGAAGATCAATATAGTTGATTATGAGCATAGATAACACATAATAAATTGAATCACAAAAAAATGGAGCCACAAATTAGCAAAAAATGCTTTTAATTAGCAAAACATACTTTTAAGTGAAATGCATTGCTTTAGGTATGTTGACTTACCTTCATTTATGAAGAATAACCTTCCATTCTTCTTCCTTCATTTCCTTTTCCACACCCAACAAATGAAACCAAGACCAAACTATAAAAAACATTAAAAAAAAAAAAGCAAAACAAGTACAACACACCCAACAAACGAAGCCAAGTTCAACCACAAAAAATGATCACAAAAAAAAACCGAAAGAAAAAGAGTACAACGCAAAGCATGGCCATGCTCAAACTCAGAAAACAAACATGCAAACAAGAACAAAGAAAAATTGCAAATATCCCCGTTACACATCATCTCTCCTACAATGTGCTCTCCTCTCCCGAAAGGAAAAAAAAAAAAAAAAAGTGGGTTGAATAAGGTTAAAATATACACACAATTAGTAATGGTAAGCATATTTCAAAACCAATAATTATTCATAATAGGAAACGAACCTCCCCTAGAGTTTGATTAATAATGTTGAACACTCTATTGTCTATTCCTCTTGCTTGTGCTCATCAAAGCAAACCATCTACAACAAATACAAAATAAGATATTAGAATGGTTATATAAGTTAAACTAAACAGTCGAACACAATAATTAAGAATAATAAGAAACACACATTTATTTAAGATTATTATATAAAACGAAATAGCCCATTTTCTGTTTCATGTATTCATGTTCAATGCAACAAGCCATTTGCACTAGATACACAATAAAACATTAGATTTCTCAGAAAATTTGAACTAGAGTGTTTTAAGGTATGAACTTGTCATCGAGTCCAATTATATTAAGTGTTATATCTAAAAAATATATAAATTTCCTAGACTAGATGTACTTCTACTATGAGTAATAGAAACAATGTTCTCATAAGTTGTAACCCTTTGAGAAAATAAAACTAAGCATATCTAGACATATTGAACACCCAAAATCCTAGGGTCCACAAGGCAATAGTGTTGTAATTTAGCACGATCATTGATTGGATGATTGGGTCAGTATGCTTTTCTACTCAACCTTACCCACCTCCTCTACAAGCCACAATGTGTGGGGGTATCCATGTGATGTGGAGCAAGTAAACATGCACTGCACTATCCCAAACACTGCAACTATAGTAACTCACTGCACAAAGTAATATTATATATGAGACCACAAATAAACCACGAGAGAAAATGAATAACAAATATACAGAGCAACAAATTAATCATGAACACACCTATTCACCCTTGGCTAATGTTATAGCAACACACTCCATGTACAATAAGCCTTGAAAATGTCAACCTCAATATAACATTTCCCTTTATTTCGTATAAAAGTTCTTGGAAAATCTCAATTCTCACACCCATTAACAAGATCATACTATCTTGAAGCCATGACAAAAAAGATAAAATGATTCGCAAAGAACAAATATTTCAGTCGATTTAAGGACAATATTCTTATGTAGGAAAAAATATGGCTCACCAATCACCCAAGTTGTGTTGCTAGAATGTCTATGGTATCTTCACCTTGACCTCCATAACCTATACGACTCACCCATCCTCTGTGCCACATTTGTAGAATGTCTAATGCATATTCACCAATTCACATTCGTAGACTGTACAGTTGTAGTTCTTCAATACATAAAAAAGATCAATATAGTTGATTATGAACATAGATAACCAATAATAAATTGAATAACAAACAAATGGAGCCACAAATTAGCAAAAACTACTTTTAAGTGAAATCCATTGCTTTAGGTATGTTTACTTACCTTCATTTATGAAGAATAACCTTCCATTCTTCTTCTCTCATTTCCTTTTCCACACCCAACAAATGAAACCAAAACCAAACTACAATAAACATAGAAGAAAAACAAACAAACAAAAAAACAAAAAAGGAAAACAAGTACAACACATCATACAAATGAAGCTAAGTCCAACCACAAAAAAGATCACAAAAAAAAACCAAAAAAAAATAAGTACAACATAAAGCATGGCCATGCTCAAACTCAGAAAACAAAACATGCAGACAAGAACAAAGAAAAATTGCAAATATCCCCGTTACACATCATCTCTCCTACAATGTGCTCTCCTCTCCTGAAAGGCAAAAAAAAACACTGGGTTGAATAAGGTTAAAATATACACACAATTACTAATGGTAAGCATATTTCAAAACCAATAATAATTCATAATAGGAAACGAACCTCCCCTAGAGTTTGATTTATAACGTTGAACACTCTATTGTCTATTCCTCTTGCTTGTGCTCATCAAAACAAACCATCTACAACAAATACAAAATAAGATATTAGAATGGTTATATAAGTTAAACTAAACAGTCGAACACAATAATTAAGCATAATAAGAAACACACATTTGTTTAAGATTATTATATAAAACGAAAGAGTCCATTTTCTATTTCATGTATTCACCTTCAATGCAACAAGCCATTTGCACTAGATACACAATAAAAAATTAGATTTCTAAGAAAATTTGAACTAGAGTGTTTGAAGGTATGAACTTGTCATGCAACTTAGTTCGAGTCCAATTATATTAAGTGCTATATCTAAAAAAATATATAAATTTTCTAAACTAGATGTACTTCTACTATGAGTAATAGAAACAATGTTTTCATAAGCTGTAACCTTTTCAGAAAATAAAACTAAGCATATCTAAACATATTGAACACCCAAAATACTAGAGTCCACAAGACAATAGTGTTGTATTTTAGCACGATCATTGATTGGTTGATTAGGTCAGTATGCTTGTCTACCCAACCTTACCCATGCCTCTACAAGCCTCAATGTGTTGGGGTGTCCATGTGATGTGGAGCAAGTAAACATGCACTGCACCATCCCAGACACTGCAACTATAGTAACTCACTGCACAAAGTAATATTATATATGAGACCACAAATAAACCACGAGAGAAAATGAATAACAAATAGACAGAGCAACAAACTAATCATTAACACACATATTCACCTTTGGCTAATGTTATAGCAGCACCCTCCATGTACAATAAGCCCTGAAAATGTCAACCTCAATATAACATTTCCCTTTATTTCGTATAAAAGTTCTTGGGAAATCTCAATTCTCACACCCATTAACAAGATCATACTATCTTGAAGCCATGACAAAAAGATAAAATGATTCGCAAAGAACAAATATTCAGTGGATTAAAGGACAATATTCTTATGTAGGAAAAAATATGGCTCACCAATCGCCCAAGTTGTGTTGCTAGAATGTCTATGGTATCTTCACCTTGACCTTCATAAGCTATACAATTGTGGTTGCCCACGACACAACGTAGATCAATATAGTTGAGTGTGAAACCACATATAAAACATATAATAAATTGAAAAGCAAGCAGAAAGATTCACAAATAAGCGAAAAGTAATTGTGAGTGAAATGCATTGCATATAGTTAAGGTGATTCACCTTCATTTATGAATGATAACCTCAAACTTATCTCTTTCAGTTTCTCTCGATGCTGCCTTCCTTTCCTATATCACATCCAATAAACAAAACCAAGACCAAACTACAAGAAATGAGAAAATGGTGTAAAACAAAGCGAAACGAGTACAACAACAAACATGACTATGCTCAAACTCAACAAAAACAAAACATGTAGACAACAACAAACAGAAAATTGCAAACACCCCCTTTGCACATTACCGCTACTACAGTTTCTTCTCCTCAGCTGAAAGGAAAAGAATGGGGTGAATAAGATTAAAATACAAGCACAGATAGTAATGGTAATGGTAAGCGTATTTCAAAACCAATAATTATTCATAATAGCAAACATACCTCCTCTAGAGTTTGTTATATGACAATAGACACTCCATTTTGTATTTCACTTACTCATGCTCGCTGGAAAAAAGCATCTAGTACAACAACAAACATGACTATGCTCAAACTCAACAAAAACAAAACATGTAGACAACAACAAACAGAAAATTGCAAACACCCCCCGTGCACATTATCGCTACTACAATTTCTTCTCCTCGGCTGAAAGAAAAGAGTGGGTTGAATAAGATTAAAATACAAACACAGATACTAATGGTAATGGTAAGCGTATTTCAAAACCAATAATTATTCATAATAGCAAACATACCTCCTCTAGAGTTTGTTATATAACGATAGACACTCCATTTTGTATTTCACTTACTCATGCTCGCTGGAACAAGGCATCTACAATAGATATATAATTAGATATTAGAATAAAAAATGTTGAATTGGAGATCTGAATGTAAAAATTTATCATAATATGAAACAGACTTGTCTTTGAGTTTTAAAATGAAGAGGGATGATCCATTTTACATTTCATGTATCCATCTTTTAGAGTACAAATAAAATATTAAAATTCTAACAAAAAATAAACTAAAGAGTTGAAGGCATGAACTTGTCATCCGACTTGATTCCAAACCATTTATATTCCATGCTACATCCAAAAATATATAAATTTTCGAAACTACATGTTACTCTTCTAGGAATAATGCAACCAATGTTATCATAAGCGAAATAATTAGTTTTGTAAGACAAATCTAAGCATATTTTAAATTTATTGAACACCCAAAATCATAAGGGCCACAAGGCAATAGTGTTGTCCATTAACAATGTGGTCGATTAGTTGAAGGGTCAGTATAACCGCTTGCTCGATCTTACCATCCTCCTCTCTAAGGCACGTCGTGTGGGGATGTGCGTGTGATGTGGGACAAGAAAGCATATAAATTTAAACATACCATTTGATGTATATGTCAAACCACTAATAGAGTGGTACTACTCTAGAACCATGCTAGAAGGAGAAACGTCAAGCAAACAAATAATAATAACACTATTTTGTTGGAAAACAACATGACTCACCCATCTTTTGTGTGGCATCTACATTGCCTAAAGTATCTTCTCCACTCAACCCTCCCACACTACAGATGTAGTCACGAATAAACCATGAGAGCTCAAATAACAAATACACAGAGCGATGAATCAACTATACACATACCTACCCTCCCTTAGCTAATATTATAGCAATGGCAATCATGAACAATAAACCCTGAACATGGGAACCCCAGTATAAATTTTCCATTAATTTCATATCAAAGTTCTAAGAAAAATCTTGAATCTCGCACCCATGAACCATATAATACTACCTCAAAACTAGGACAAAATGATAAAATTTTGTGCAAACAACAAATATTTGAGGATATTAAAGCACAATAGTATTTTGTAGAAGATAGGTACGACTCACCCATCCTCTATGCCACATTTGTAGAATGTCTAATGCATTTTCACCAATTCACCTTCATAGACTGTACAATTGTAGTTCTTCAATACATAAAGAAGATTAATATAGTTGATTATGAGCATAGATAACACATAATAAATTGAATAACAAACAAATGGAGCCACAAATTAGCAAAAAATATTTTTAAGTAAAATGCATTGCTTTAGGTATGTTAACTTACCTTCATTTATGAAGAATAACCTTCCATTCTTCTTCCTTCATTTCCTTTTCCACACCCAACAAATGAAACCAAGACCAAACTACAAAAAACATAGAAGAAAAACAAAAACAAAAAAAACCAACAGAAAAAGAGTACAACGAAAAGCATGGCCATGCTTAAACTCAGAAAACAAAACATGCAGACAAGAACAAAGAAAAATTGCAAATATCCCCGTTACACATCATCTCTCCTGCAATGTGCTCTCCTCTCCTGAAAAGAAAAAAAAAAAATGGGTTGAATAAGGTTAAAATATACACACAATTAGTAATGGTAAGCATATTTCAAAACCAATAATTATTCATAATAGGAAACGAACCTCCCCTAGAGTTTGATTTATAACGTTGAACACTCTATTGTCTATTCCTCTTGCTTGTGCTCATCAAAACAAACCATCTACAACAAATACAAAATAACATATTAGAATGGTTATATAAGTTAAACTAAACAGTCAAACACAATAATTAAACCTAATAAGAAACATGTATTTCTTTAAGATTATTATATAAAACGAGAGATTCCATTTTTTGTTTCATGTATTCATGTTCAATGCAACAAACCATTTACACTAGATACGCAATAAAATATTAGATTTCTAAGAAAATTTAAACTAGAGTGTTTGAAGGTATGAACTTGTCATGCAAACTTGGTTAGAGTCCAATTATATTAATTGTTATATTTTAAAAAAATAAAAATTTTCTTAACTAGATGTACTTCTACTACGAGTAATAGAAACAATGTTGAACTTGTCATGCAAACTTGGTTCGAGTCCAATTATATTAAGGGTTATATCTAAAAAATATATAAATTTTCTAAACTAGATGTACTTCTACTACGAGTAATAGAAGCAATGTTTTCATAAGCTATGAATTTTTCGGAAAATAAAACTAAGCATATCTAAACATATTGAACACCCAAAATCCTAGGGTCCACAAGGCAATAGTGTTGGTTGAAGGGTCGGTATGCTTGTCTACACAACCTTACCCACCTCCTCTACAAGGCACGATGTGTGGGGGTTTCCATGTGATGTGGGGCAAGAAAACATGCACTGCACCATCCCAGACACTGCAACTATAGTAACTCACTGCACAGTAATATTATATAAGATCACAAATAAACCACGAGAGAAAATGAATAACAAATATACAGAGCAATAAATTAATCATACACACACCTGTTCACCCTTGGCTAATGTTATAGCAGCACCAACCATGAACAATAAGCCCTGAAAATGTCAACCTCAATATAACATTTCCCTTTATTTCGTATAAAAGTTCTTGGAAAATCTCAATTCTCACACCCATTAACAAGATCATACTATCTTGAAGCCATGACAAAAGGATAAAATGATTCGCAAAGAACAAATATTTCAGTCGATTAAAGGACAATATTCTTATGTAGGAAAAAATATGGCTCACCAATCGTCCAAGTTGTGTTGCTAGAATGTCTATGGTATCTTCACCTTGACCTTCATAAACTATACAATTGTGGTCGCTCACGACACAAAGCAGATCAATATAGTTGAGTGTGAAACCACATATAAAACATATAATAAATTGAAAAGCAAGCAGAAAGATTCACAAATGAGCGAAAAGTAATTGTGAGTGAAATGCATTGCATATAGTTAAGGTGATTCACCTTCATTTATGAATGATAACCTCCAACTTATCTCTTTCATTTTCTCTCCTTGCTGCCTTCCTTTCCTATTGCACATCCAATAAACAAAACCAAGACCAAACTACAAGAAATGAGAAAATGGTGTAAAACAAAGCTAAACGAGTACAACAACAAACATGACTATGCTCAAACTCAACGAAAACAAAACATGTAGACAACAACAAACAAAAAATTGCAAACACCCCTTTGCACATTATCGCTACTGCAGTTTCCTCTCCTCGGCAAAAGGGAAAAAAAGTGGGGTGAATAAGATTAAAATACAAACACAGATAGTAATGGTAATGGTAAGCATATTTCTTTTTTTGTAAGCTTAGGTGGGACCTTCTTCTTTTCGAGTTTTTACATGTCCGTTATTCACCCTATTTCCAGGGAGGGTAGCACAAGAATCGAACCCAAGATCTCCGGTTCGGTGAGACTTCATTTCCACGGCCATTGCCACTTGAGCTACCCCATGCGGACAGTAATGGTAAGCATATTTCAAAACCAATAATTATTCATAATAGCAAACATACATTCTCTAGAGTTTGTTATATAAAGATACACACTCCCTTTTGTATTTCACTTACTCATGCTCACCTAATGTTACCGGAATCGCCCCCCCCCGGAGGATCCAAACCCGGAACCGCGCCCCGAGCGGTTGCGTTCCGGAATCCACAGAGGAATCGCGGTTCCGTTTTCAAGGTTGCGCGGTTCCGATTTTTTTTAACGATTCCTGCCAAAACAGGTTGCGCCACCCCGGAATCGTGCTTCGGCATGCGGTTCGGGCATGGGGTGGCGCCACGCAACCTGCCCGGAAGCGCACGCCACCCGCACGCCACCCGGGCGCAACCCGAACGCAACCCGCGCAGTTCAAATTTTTTTTTTAATTTCATTTAATATCTAACTTAACTAAGCATGAGGGGGTGGGTTAGGGGTGGGTTAGGGTCACTTTAGGGTGAGTTTAGAAAAGAATAAAGCCCTCATTCTCTTCTCATTTTCTCACTTTGAGTTTATGAGAGTTGGAGAAGAGAAGAGAGGAGAGGAGAAGAGAAGAGAGGAAAGGAGAGGAGAAGAGAGGAGAAGAGAGGAGACCTTGGAGGAGTGAAGAAGGAGGAGCTAGGAGAAGGAGGAGGAGCTTGGAGCAAGAGCTTGGAGGACTTCATCTACAAGAGCTAAAGAGGTAAATTCAAACCCCAAACTCCCTTGTTTTTTTGAAAAAAAAATTGTATTTTTCTCCTCCCTCTCCTACTCTTTCCCATTGTTTCTACTTGCTCCTTTATTTACAGGTTGTCCACCACCTATATCCATATTCCAAGATGGTGTTCTTTTGGCTTCTATGTATCATTCCACTCTTGGTTTTAATGATGGCAAGGGTGAGGAATAGAGGGGAAGAGGAAGGGGATGAACTTGGGACTCCTAATAGTAGTGACCCAATGTATGATGAGGAGGAAGGGTTTGAAGAGGAAGGGGATGAACTTGAAGAGGACACTGAAGCACAAGATGGGAAAGGTACATCAAATCCCTTGTGGACCTTTGTGACCAAACTTGAAGGGGGAAAGGGTGGTGGATCTTACAAATGGATGTGCCCTCATGATTGTCATGGAGGAAAACCATATACGGGTTCATATACCCGTCTGAGGAGGCATCTTTGTGGGGTGCTAGAGAGTGATGAAAAAAAGGGTTCTGTGGGGGTAGCCATTTGCACAAAAATTTCAAGTGAACAAAGACAAAAATACATCAAAATAGAGATGGCTGCACAACAAAAAAACAAGAAACAAAAAACTCATTCAGAATCAAGTGCAACCTCTAAATTTGGTAGTTGCCCATCTCCTTATGGTACTTCTGCAACCTCTGGAGGTAGAAAAACAATAGGGGATTTCCTTAATGTTGCTGGGAGGGATGATGTGGATGGAAAGGTAGTCCGTTTTCTTTGTGCTTGCGGTGTACCATTCAATGTGCTTCGCTCTCCCTATTGGCATGACATGGTAAAGGCCATCAATGAAGCCCCAAAAGGATACAAGGCCCCCAACTATGAGAAAGCTAGAACAGTGTTATTAGAAAGAGAAAAAGCTAAGGTTCAAAGAGCTTTGACACGTTTTACACATGAGTGGGTGGATTATGGGGTATCCATTGTATCAGATGGGTGGACAAATATTAGAAACCAACATTTGATAAATGTTCTTGGTGTTTCTTCTAAGGGTGCAGTATTTATTGCATGTCATGACTCCTCCTCCATCAGTGCAACTGCACAAAACATTGCAAATCTCCTATTGAAATCAATCAAAGATGTTGGTCCGAATAATGTGGTTCAAGTGATCACAGATAATGCAGCAAATTGTAAGGCAGCAGGAAAAATTATTGAGCGTACTCATCCACACATCTTTTGGTCTGGGTGCCTGGTTCACACATTGAACCTTTTGATGCATGATATTGTGAAACACAAAGAATGTGGGTGGATTGCTGAGGTTTACAGGAAAGGGAAGCAGCTCATTAAATTCATCACAGGGCATACAAGGGTAAACTACTTCTATGGCACTTACTCCAAGTTGCAATTGCTTAAAATTGCAAAGACAAGATTTGCTAGTTATTACCTCACCTTTAGGCGGCTAGTGAGGGTGAGACAAGCTTTAACTAATCTGGTGTGTGCTGAAACATGGGATGAAATTAACCAGTGTACAGATGGTGCTACTGCAGATGTAGTCAAGGACACTGTTCTTGACACTTACTTTTGGTCACAGGTTAAATATGTTTTGCAATTCACCAAACCAATTTATTACATGATCAAGTTTGCAGATTCAGATCGACCAGTAATTGGGGAGGTGTATGAGCAAATGGATAGCATGTTGGGGCAGATTAAAGACATTGTTGAGCCTAGAGATACCACCTTGTACAATTATATTCGTGAAGAGGTGGAAAAGCGATGGGATATGCTAAATGTTCCATTGCATGCATTAGCATATGTTTTGACACCTAGGTACTATCATCCATCATGGCTTTCAAAACCAGCACCTGGGGGGGGAAGCAGGAAAAAACCACACCAAGATAAAGAGGTTCACGAAAAATATATGGCTGCATTGAGTAGATTAATCCCTGATAATGAGGAGGCTGCATTGGTACGGAGACAGCTGAGCAACTATACGCTCAACACTGGTCCATTTGGGAGCATGCATTCAATTGAAGATCGAGAGCATTTTTCTGCTCTTGAGTGGTGGAACATGCATGGAGGGCCTACTCCAGTTCTACAGAGTTTGGCATTGCGGGTGCTATCACAGGTGGTAAACACTTCTTCTGCAGAGAGGTGTTGGAGCTCTTATTCTTTCATCCACAGTGTTAAAAGGAACAGGTTGAGTTTAGACCGGGCAGAGAGCTTGGTTTATGTTCATTACAACTTGCGATTGTTGTCCCATTACTGTGAAGATGCAAAGTCTAATAAAGACTTGTTGATTTGGGACAAGCATCCAGAGGAGCCCAATTTGGAGGATGGAGTGTTGCAACTAGAGCAATTAGAGGATGCTCTCCTGGTATGTCCATTATGGTATACCGTATGAATTTTCCAATTTTCCCTTATAAAGCATTTCTCTAATTCATGTTTTTAATTTTTTTGTTAACTAGTGTTTTTTTTTTTTGCATGAATTTTTTGAGCGATTCTAGGATGATGATGACCGTGTTGATATGCCACCACCCCCACCCCCATCTGGTCCTAGGTTCCATGGTTCAACACCAACAGCAGGGGGTTCTTCTTCATCAGTTCCAGTGCCACGACTTACACAGGGACCATCTTCTTCATTGCCACCACGTGGAGGCACGCCATCACGTTCTATTCGTGGTGGAAGGAGGAGAGATTAGTAGATATATTCACAATCTACTTCTTTTTGTCATAGTCTATAGATTACTCATTAGACTTGTAGACTTGTGAATTTGAATTTTGAACCTTTTTGGCTTGGCGGTGACCAAGTGACATATTTTGTAAACATTATTATTTGAATTTTGGACATGACAAATGTTGACAGTTGCTCACTTGCTAGATAAATCATAATATGCTTAAATGTTTTATGTTTTATAATATGCTTAAAAATTTGATGTATGTTTGTAATAGCTAGAATATAGATGATTGTTGTACATACTAGTAACTACAATGGAATCATGGATGCCATATCTATCTTGATTTATGCAAAAATATGCATGTTTTCATGTCTTCTACAATTAATTTGGTATTTGGGATGTTTGTTTTGAGTATAAATGCAAAAAAATATATAAAAATATATATATATAGCAGACGCTTCCGCGGACGCTTCGCTCCCTAGATTTTTGGAAAATGACGCTTCCGCGCTTCGCGCTTCCGCTTCGCTCCCGCTTCGTGCAACACTGTGCTCACCAAAACAATAATGTAAAAATTAATCATAATATGAAACATACTTGTCTTTGAGTTTTAATATAAAGAGAGATGATCCATTTTGTATTTCATGCATCCATCTTCTATAGTACAAAATAAAATATTAAAATTCTAACAAAAGTTAAACTAGAGAGTTGAAGGCATGAACTTGTCATCCAACTTGATTCTAGACCATTTATATTCCATGCTATATCTAAAAATATATAAATTTTCGAAACTAAATGTTACTCTTCTAGGAATAATGCAACCAATGTTATGATAAGAGAAATAATTCTTTTTGGAAGAGAGATCTAACCATATTTTATATTTATTGAACACCCAAAATCATAGGGGCCACAAGGCAATAGTGTTGTTGTCGATTATTTGAAGGGTCAGTATACCTGCTTGCTCGACCTTACCATCCTCCTCTCTAAGGCACGTTGTGTGGGGGTGTGCATGTGATGTGGAACAAGAAAGCATATAAATTTAAACATACCATTTGATGTATATGTCAAACCACTAATTGAGTGGTACTACTCGAGAACCATGCTAGAAGGAGAAAACGTCAAACAAACAAATAATAATAACACTATTTTGTTGGAAAACAACATGACTCACCCATCCTCTGTGTTGCATCTACATTGCCTAAAGTATCTTCTCCACTCGAGCCTCCCAAACACTACAAATGTAGTAGTCATTGCACAAAATAGGATTTATATATTAGATCACGAATAATCCATGAAAGCTCAAATAACAAATACACATGGCGATGAATCAAACACACATACCTACCCTCCCTTGGCTAATATTATAGCAATGGAAATCATGAACAACAATAAGCCCTGAACATGGGAACCCCGGTATAAGTTTTCCATTTTCCATTTATTTCATATCAAAGTTCTAGGAAAAATCTTGAATCTCGCACCCATGAACCATATAATACTACCTCAAAACTAGGACAAAATGATAAAACTTTGTGCTAACAACAAATATTTCAGGATATTAAAGCACAATAGTATTTTATAGAAGATAAGTACAGCTCACCCATCCTCTGTGCCACATTTGTAGAATGTAAAATGCATATTCACCACTTCACCTTCGTAGACTGTACAATTGTAGTTCTTCAGTACATAAACAAGATCAATATAGTTGATTATGAGATCATAGATAACACATAATAAATTGAATAACAAACAAATGGAGCCACAATTTAAAAAAAAGATACTTTTAAGTGAAATGCAGTGCATAGTGCATATAGGTATGTTGACTCACCTTCATTTATGAAGAATAACCTCCATTTTCTCTGTCTTCTTCCTTCATTTCCTTTTCCACACCCAACGAAATGAAACCAAGACCAAACTACAAAAAACATGAAAAAAAGGAAAACAAGTACAACACACCCAACAAATGAAGCCAAGTCCAACTACAAAAATTGATCCCCAAAAAAAGAAAAAAAAACAAAAGAAAAAGAGTACAACTCAAAGCATGGCCATGCTCAAACCCAGAAAAACAAAACATGCAGACAAGAACAAAGAAAAATTGCAAATATCCCCGTTACACATCATCTCTCCTACAATGTGCTCTCCTCTGCTGAAAAGAAAAAAAGTGGGTTGAATAAGGTTAAAATATACACACAATTAGTAATGGTAAGCATATTTCAAAACCAATAATTATTCATAATAGGAAACGCACCTCCCCTAGATTTTGTTTTATAACGTTGGACACTCTCTTTTGTATTTCTCTTGCTTGTGCTCATCAAAACAAACCATCTACAACAAACACAAAATAAGATATTAGAATGGTTATATAAGTTAAACTAAACAGTGGAACACAATAATTAATCATAATAAGAAACATACATTTCTTTAAGATTATTATATAAAACGAGAGAGTCCATTTTCTGTTTCATGTATTCATGTTCAATGGAACAAACCATTTGCACTAGATACACAATAAAATATTAGATTTCTAAGAAAATTTAAACTAGAGGGTTTGAAGGTATGAACTTGTCATGCAACTTAGTTCGAGTCCAATTATATTAAGTGTTATATCTAAAAAAAATATAAAGTTTCTAAACTAGATGTACTTCTACTACAAGTAATGCAAACAATGTTTTCATAAGCTGTAATTTTTTCGGAAAACGAAACTAAGCATATCTAAACATATTGAACACCGAAAATCCAAGGGTCTACAAGGCAATAGTGTTATATTTTAGCACGATCATTGATTGGTTGAAGGGTCAGTATGCTTGTCTACTAAACCTTACCCACCTCCTCTACAAGGCACGATGTGTGGGGGTGTCCATGTGATGTCGAACAAAAAAAATGCACTGCACCATCCCAGACACTGCAGCTATAGTCACTCACTGCACAAAGTAATGTTATATATAAGATCACAAATAAACCACGAGAGAAAATGAATAACAAATATACAAAGCAATAAATTTATCATACACACACCTATTCTATAGTCACTCACTGCACAAAGTAATATTATATATTAGATCACAAATAAACCACGAGAGAATGAATAATAAATATACAGAGCAATAAATTAATCATACACACACCTGTTCACCCTTCGTTAATGTTATAGCAGCAACAACCATGAACAATAAGCCCCGAAAATGTCAACCTCAATATAACATTTCCCTTTATTTCGTATAAAAGTTCTTGGAAAATCTCAATTCTCACACCCATTACCAACATCATACTATCTTGAAGCCGTGACAAGAATGGTAAGTATATTTCAAAACTGATAATTATTCATAATAGTAAACGTACCTCCTCTAGAGTTTGTTATATAACTATAGACACTCCATTTTGTATTTCACTTACTCGTGCTCACCGGAACAAAACATCTACAATAGATACATAATAATATATTAGAATAAACAATGTTTAACTGGAGAATTGAATGTAAAAATGACTATTCTCAAACTCAACAAAAACAAAACATGTAGACAACAACAAACAAAAAATTGCAAACTCCCCCTTTGCACATTATCTCTATTGCAGTGTCCTCTCCTTGGCTGAAAGGAAAAAAAGTGGGGTGAATAAGATTAAAATACAAACACAGATAGTAATGGTAAGCATATTTCAAAACCAATAATTATTCATAATAGCAAACATACCTCCTCTAGAGTTTGTTATATAACGATAGACACTCCATTTTGTATTTCACTTACTCGTGCTCACCAGAACAAGACATCTACAATAGATACATAATAAGATATTAGAATAAAAAATGTTGAACTGGAGAATTGAATGTAAAAATTAATCATAATATGAAACATACTTGTCTTTGAGTTTTAATATAAAGAGGGATGATCCATTTTGTATTTCATGTATCCATCTTCTATAGTACAAAATAAAATATTAAAATTCTAACAAAAGTTAAACTAGAGAGTTGAAGGCATGAACTTGTCATCCAACTTGATTCCAGACCATTTATATTCCATGCTACATCTAAAAATATATAAATTTTCGAAACTATATGTTACTCGTCTAGGAGTAATGCAACCTTTTATATTCCATGCTACATCTAAAAATATATAAATTTTCTAAACTAGATGTTACTCTTCTAGGAATAATGCAACCAATGTTATCATAAGAGAAATAATTCTTTTTGTAAGAGAGATCTAAGCATATTTTAAATTTATTGAACACCCAAAATCATAGGGGCCACAAGGCAATAGTGTTGTCCATTAACACAGTGGTCGATTAGTTGAAGGGTCAGTGTGCCTGCTTGCTCGACCTTACCATCCTCCTCTCTAAGGCACGTTGTGTGGGGGTGTGTGTGTGATGTGGAACAAGAAAGCATATAAATTTAAACATACCATTTGATGTATATGTCAAACCAGTGATTAAGTGGTACTACTCGAGAACCATGCTAGAAGGAGAAAAAGTCAAACAAACAAATAATAATAACACTATTTTGTTGGAAAACAACATGACTCACCCATCCTCTGTGTTGCATCTACATTGCCTAAAGTATCTTCTCCACTCGACCCTCCCAAACACTACAAATGTAGTCACTACACAAAGTAAGATTTATATATTAGATCACGAATAAACCATGAGAGCTCAAATAACAAATACACAAAGCGATGAATCAACCATACACATAGCTACCCTCCCTTAGCTAATATTATAACAATGGCAATCATGAACAATAAGCCCTGAACATGGGAACACCAGTATAAGTTTTCCATTTATTTCATATCAAAGTTCTAGGAAAAATCTTGAATCTGGCACCCATGAACCATATAATACTACCTCAAAACTAGGACAAAATGATAAAAGTCTACGTCGACAGCGTAGTAGCTGAGGCCACAGATCCGGATCAGCTCAAGAAGTACAAGGGAGAAATGGCGAAAACAAAAAGAATGATCCTCAACATAGTGAAGGATCATATAGTCTGTCACATAGCTGGCAGAAACACTGCCAAGGAGATGTGGGATGCATTGTCGACATTGTATCAAGGATCTTCCAAGCAGCAGAAGATGTACTTGGAGCAAAAGAAAAGATCTACGCAGATGCAGCTAATGTTATACCAGCGACAACCATGAACAATAAGCCTTAAAAATGTGAACCCCAGTGTAACTTTTCCCTTTGTTTTGTATCAAAGTTCTCGAACAAGTTCAAACCTCACACTCACTAACAAGATCATACTACCCTGAAGCCATGACAAAAGAATATATCGTTGCCACTATACAACTGTAGTCGCTCACTACACAAAGTGAGATTAATGTAGTTGAATATGAGACCATATATAAAACATATAATAAATTGAAAAAAAAAAGCAAATGGAGTCAAAAAGGAACAAAACATATTTGTGAGTGAAGTGCATTATGTATAGTTAAGGTGATTCACCTTCATTTATGAATGATAATCTACATCTCATCTCTTTCATTTCCTCTCCTAGTTGCATTTCTTTCCTTTCGCACACCCAATAAACAAAACCAAGACCAAACTAGAAGAAATCAGAAAAAATGCAAAACAAAAGAAACAAGTACAACATAAACCATGGCCATGTTCAAACTAGAATAAAAAATAAACAAAAAAATAAAACATGTAAACAATAGCAAACAAAAAAATTGAAAAATTGCAAGCTTCCCTTTCGATTAGCTCTTGGTACACAACAACACAATATGAAGGCCCCATTTCATCAAATTTTCACACTGGACCCATCAGAAACTTTGAAGCTCAAACTCTATAATAATAACTACATCAACCAACAATCAGTCAATCTGAACAGTTAGATCACTGTCACCAGAACACTATGTTGAACCCAGAAACCTGCATCATCATTCAGAACCAACTGCAACCTCAAAAATCATACATCAGAATGCATACGATACTTTAATGAACCCAACCTGCGTGTATACGCCACTTCCAAGTTTCTAATGGGTCCAGTGTGAAAATTTGATGAAACGAGGCCTTCATATTTTGTTGTAGTGTCCTCTCTTCCGGTGAAAGGAAAAAACGTGGGTTGACTAAGGTCAAAATAAAGACAGATAGTAATGGTAAGCATAATTCAGAACGAATAATTATTCTTAATACTAAAAATACCTCGTCTAGAGTTTGTTATATAAGGATAAACACTCCATTTTGTATTCCACTTAATTGTGTTCACCAAAGGGTGTGGGTATGTGATAAATGATAAGTGATAATTCTGGCAAAGATGAACCAGACTTCATCTTGATTGGAACTGGATCAGAGCTCTGCCTCTGTGAGGCTGCTGCCAAGAAACTCAACAAAAAGAGGAAGGAAGGTAAGAGTGGCCTCCTTAGTTTGTTGGGAATTGTTGACAAACAACAGCAAGTATATAGGGATGTCATTCTTCTTCCAAGTGTTGTGAAGAGACTGAATACTGAAGTTGGTTCTCCTATGGGATGGAGAGAATACGTGGGCTCTAAGGGGCTAATATACGCTATAAGAGATTTTGGAGCTAGTTGAGCTTTTGAGAAAATGGGATTTACAGAAGAAAATGTAGCAGAACTGGCTAAGTCTCTCTCATGTAGCTAGCTGTATTCTAAGCTTCTATATTCTTCCCACCCAAAACAGGTTTAGAATCAGCAGCACCATAGTTTACTATATGAGAATAAATGCTGGTTTATATATATATATATATGTATATACAGAATTATCACTCCCACAACCATTATACAGATGTCTAGCTATGGCATTCAATCCTGTTGAATGCATGTTTTTGCTTTTCAATTGTCTGTATCCTACACCTACTCAGTCAATTATCTCCTTTACGGTCAGCATGAGAGTCACTAACAGGCCGCTAATTGCATTCTGTGCTATTTTAAGGGCACCATTCTCATGGGCATACCTCCTTGAAACATACATCTAAATTTTTATTTTTTTTGTCTTCCAGAAGTGTCCAGGATGTTTCCTCACTGCTACCAGTGTTCTTCTCTCACAAGAGAAGAAAGAAAAATGCTTTCTGATCCTTTAGGGTCTGTCACAATCACAGTTTCCTTGCCTCCTTTAGGATCAAATACTATCTATGGTGGAACTTTGAACTGCTCCAGGACATAGCATCCCAGGACAGGAAGATATGGTGATGAAGAGTGTCAAGAAAAGGAGCATGTCCAACGTGCTACTCATCTCTAAGATAATATGGTCAAAACAATGTATAAGCAGGCTCTCTCCTTCCTCTATTTATATAAGAGGACAAGAAAGCCAACGACATAAGGTGAGGCTAAGCCTCTGCAGGCAGCCCAGTTTTGTACAAGAACATACGCCCTCAATTAAAATCAGGGATGCAGGTTTCCAGGATAAATAAGGAGAATATTACAGTACTGAACAGCAGCACCCCAATCTCTGAGTAGCCATGACTCATGATAGCCACTTGTCCTCACTCTAGATTCATTTTGTAATAGTTTGTTCTAGACAATCTCTGAATTTTGCACATATTCCAGGGGAATTCATTATTTGTGGTTGTTAACTATGTTTGAGTAGCCCTTCCCTAAGAAGTGAATGACAATTGGTAAAGAGACTTGCTGCAGTAGGAAAAGGTCCATTCTGAGCACTTTTCTCGGCAGCAGACAGCCTGGAGATGAAACTATTTGTCAAGATATTCCCTCGTTGTATTAATTAGTATGGGATCATGCTTTGAGTATGGGGCATCCACTTCTCTTTAAGGGCATTCATTTGTTTTCATGTTAAAAGAATGATGATTGGGAGTTCTTTGGCAAAGGATCCTAGGGTCATTACTGCTCCAGGAATTCGGTTGGATTGTTATGGAACACAAGCACTTGAATTGCAAAATGGTACAATTTGTGTCCTTGGCTTGGGATCACCTGTATACATTTTGGAAGCCACTGAGGTAACTTCAGGAAAAGAAGTCTTTCCTGTAGAGCACACCTTTATTTCTCTGGGTATCCAGAGTAAATCAAGCATTGTTTGCAACCCTTCACTCAGCACCAGGCAGCCATTGTCCCTGTTAGAAATTGAGCATTCAGGATTCCCGTCTACAGTTGGCCTCTCAAAGCTTATATAACTACTGCTACATGAGCTAGATTTGGCAACATCATCATGAAAATCACTCTTGTTACAGCTCCAATCAATGTAGTAGATTTCACCTAATCACTACAGCAGGAAACCTGTTTATTAACCAGAGATATATATATTATTCTGTTCAATTCTGCTTTACAATCTAGGTAACAGAGGGAACAACGATTTGTTTTCCTTATCTTCACATTAGGATTAAGTTACCGGTGCCTTTCACATAGCACCCAGTTTTTGTATCACAGATACAATGGACTTGAAACTTGACTTGGACACTAGAAATATCTCTGCACTTTTTATGCTAATGTCAAACCCATTTGGAGGTTCTTCTAAGAAAATTACATCCATCTTTGGGATAAGATCCAGTTGAAGCGTTAATTCTTGTTGGAGGTAAGAAATTTGGAGATGTATTCTTGTTCTCAGGCCTAAGTATCACCCTTACATAGTGTATTGGTTATGGCAATCCTTCATGCTGGAATTTTGTATTGTAGGTTTGGCACAAGTTTGTAGTTGTATCGGGTTCTAGTCCTTACTAAGAATCTGTTCGATTTGATCTAGAAGCATGTGCTCCTGATTCCATTCTGGAATCCTTCGTAGAAAAAGAACAAATTGATGTGATACATGAATTGGAAAGCCATCCATGGAGTGCTATATTAAAATTGGGATTCACAAATATATTTCCTACTGTACCAGATGGCATATCCTGTTGCCACCCTCATTCACAGTCCTATTATGAACTCCGTTAATCATAATACCAAGACCAAGTAAAGGTCCTTCCAAGTTGAATAGTTCTGCATGGCAAACTATTTGTTGAGAAAACCCCACATATGTATGATTATTTTAACATACTAATTATCTTCACCCCGAGGCCCAGTGTTGAAACGTGGGCTCTGATACCACTTGTAACAATCCTCCTTCAAGAGTCAAGGAGTGGCAATCATTTTTTTTTAAATAATAAAATTGCATTCTCATAAATTCATGTCTAAATTCAAATTTTCAAATGCATTCAACATAATAATTTAATATCTGGTCGGCTGCACAGATCTAGATCTCATTGTATTAAAGCTCTTACCTTTTATCCAGCTCTACATTTGTTTGATCAGAACAAAAGGCAGATCCTTCTGCCATCGTCTCCCTGCTTCTGATTTGATGAAAAACAGTGAAAGTTTCACCTTAAAAGCAGATTCTCCTAGCACTATCTTACTGCTTTTGATTTGATGGAAAATACTGAAAGCTACAGTTAAAACATCCCTGGACTAAGAGTAAGATATGGGATCTGACCAGCAAATGTTGATTAAGTTACAGCCAGGGCTTGTTTCTGAGGTCACCAAAACCAGAAGAACACTCGTTGGATCCATTCCAACACAATTTCCTTCAAATCCAACATAAATAAAAAGCTCAGGTTATTTAAATTTGCAATGTTTAATGGGGAGGATATTTGTAGCTAGTTTAAGAATGAATACAAGGCCAATAATTTATGTCTAAAAGGCTCAAAAGAAAGGGGGCATATTTAATCTGGTGTACCAGAAACAATAGATTGATATGGTGAACCTCACCAACTCTCTCAACCAGTGGATAACTGTAAGGAAGAGTCCACCATAACTTATGGCTGATACACATACTTTGTTGAGGTAGACTTTAAACAAATGGAGCGAGGTAAGGTAGGCTGTTTTACTATTGGTGCCAAGGCAGCGTTTGCTTGAAGGGAAAAATTTCGATAGTGGAAAGAGAGTGCAAGACCCAATTCACATGTTACTACACATTATATCAAGCTACACAACGGTTTGTTGTCAGTGGTGGAACAAGAGGGCTGTGTGTTGCAACATGCCCTGTGTTTAAGTAATGATTACATGCACACATTATCCAACCACAATAAGCAGTATGTATTTGTGACAATGCCTTTTTCCTGTGATTATGTACTCATAACATTTTTCTGTTAACCCACCACATTCTACCCATTAACGTGACCAAGGTTGCACCCTATCTCATGCCCGATATTGAAATAAATGACTACACATATCCCCATGCCTAACCATAAACATTCAGTGACCATACGTTGTGCCTACATGTAAGTGTATGTAGCAACTTGATGTTATAAAGATGTATTTTGCTCAATGAGGACACAAGGGCTGCATAATTCAGGTGACCACGTGTCAAACTCAATATGGAGTTGATTGGATCCACATGACACCAAGAATAATGACAGCATGTTATGTAACCATATAGTTAAACTAACCCTATCATGGTCAGCAAATTCATATCAGCAATTGGCACTTTTTGCAACTAATAAAAATTGCTATGGTGGCAGCATACATAACATTGCAACACCTTATGAATGCACGGGATAATAGTGTAATTAAGCTACACAACGGTTTGTTGTCAGTGGTGGAACAAGAGGGCTGTGTGTTGCAACACGCCCTGTGTTTAAGTAATGATTACATGCACACATTATCCAACCACAATAAGCAGTATGTATTTGTGACAATGCCTTTTTCCTGTGATTATGTACTCATAACATTTTTCTGTTAACCCACCACATTCTACCCATTAACGTGACCAAGGTTGCACGCTATCTCATGCCCGATATTGAAATAAATGACTACACATATCCCCATGCCTAACCATAAACATTCAGTGACCATACGGTGTGCCTACATGTAAGTGTATGTAGCAACTTGATGTTATAAAGATGTATTTTGCTCAATGAGGACACAAGGGCTGCATAATTCAGGTGACCACGTGTCAAACTCAATATGGAGTTGATTGGATCCACATGACACCAAGAATAATGACAGCATGTTATGTAACCATATAGTTAAACTAACCCTATCATGGTCAGCAAATTCATATCAGCAATTGGCACTTTTTGCAACTAATAAAAATTGCTATGGTGGCAGCATACATAACATTGCAACACCTTATGAATGCACGGGATAATAGTGTAATTAGCAAAGGAAGCCAGCAACGAAATTATTACCAGCTTCTCATCTTTACTATGTGCATGTGAGGGCTACTATATTAATCGAATGCAATGCTGAACTTATACCAATCAGACTTATGCATAGAGCCATAGTGCCAGCAACGAAATTATTACCAGCTTCTCATCTTTACTATGTGCATGTGAGGGCTACTATATTAATCGAATGCAATGCTGAGCTTATACCAATCAGAGCTTATGAATAGAGCCATAGTGACCTCAGTTAATAAGCTAGTCAAAAGGTTGATATAGCAGAGTTGATATGACACAGGATTTCATGGCTTCCAGTATTATGCAACTAGGCCATAAATCCTTTACGAAAGAACAACGCATAACCCACTTCTACTTGTCATCCATGCCATCCTGTAACTTGGTGCAGATAGGTAAGTTGGAACCCTTTAGATGTGTTGAACAACCTTGGTGATTAAAACACTCAACAATGTGTGACCTGGATGGGCAGGGGACCGGGCTCATAACTCTCCTCCCAACCATTGACAGTCTGCCAGTAATGCAGCTGTCACCCCCTAGCATATAAAGTCTGTCCCATTGACCAGTCCACCAAAGTTCAAACACACTGGGGAGTCCAGAGGTGGTCCACACCTCCACCCCTCTTGCCTATGAATAATCAGTTACAAGCTTGTTCAGGGGTTCCAGAGGTAATCTTCCTCCACCCAATAGCCATGAGAGATTCCAGAGACCATTCTCCACCCTCACTTGTCCCAGGGATTCAAAAGGTGTACCTCCACCCAATAGCCATGAGGGACTCCAGAGACCATTCTCCACCCTCACTTGTCCCAGGGATTCCAGAGGCGTACCTCCACCCAATAGCCCTGAGAGATTCCAGAGACCAACTCTCCACCCTCATGGTATTAAAGCACACAGATTCAAGCCAGTCCAGGGACTCCAGAGGTGGGTCACCTCCACCCACCAGCCAATGAGGGAATCCAGAAGTGAATACTTCCACCCTCGTACAATTCAGGGAATCCAAAGATTTTCCTCCACCCTACATCTGCTGTTATAGCAACTCTACTGCAATCTGAGTACTTTGGTCAAGGGAGGCTAGTCCAAGGCAGCCACTTACTACACCGATTAGCCACTGAGGGACTTCAGAGGTTAGAGCCTCCACCGTCAGTTAATTTATAGATTTTAGAGACTGGTTTCCATGACTATGTGTATCACAACATTATCCCCAAACTGTGATTGCCCTAGCGTGCCTATTTTCAATATAAGAGTGCCACAACTCTTTAGGTCAAATGCTAGTGGAATACAGACCATAGAAATGCAATTTGTAGCATTCTCCACAGGCCTTCATAAAGAAGCCATCCCCAACATGTACGTGGGCTACCACAAGGTTTGCAAGGTGAGAAGCTGTCAAACACAGTCTTGTTGACAATAGTTTTCTCTTTTCTTTATTTTTATTTTATTTTTTGTTTTAACCACCAAAGCAATGCTCAGCAAATGCAATTATGAACATGTGCAACTACATAGTGATAAGCTGAAACACACAGCCTTACTAATAGTCGTTTTTCCAACCAAAATCGCAAGTAATTGCAGCAATGAAAATAAATAGAAATAAAATGGACACAGTGACTGTATAAATGAAACAAGGGATCAAAGTCACTGCAAATTCGGCTTACAGGTAGCTTCAACCAAGCACACCTCAAGATAACATGGCACAGGGAGTAGCGAAATTATTTGTTGATTACCTGGCTATCGTTATTTTTCCTTTGTGTTGCAGTCCTCCTTGGCTTTAACCCCCAGGCTCAGGGACTGTGTCTCGGCCTCTATATCCCAATCATTGCCCACCGTCGTTCTTCCCTCCCCCTCCTTTCTTTTCCTTTTCGCTCTTTTCTACTATTCGGTCTTTGTCAGTGGTTGCTTAGGGTCCCTCTCCCTCTGGACCAACCAGAGATACCCCCTTATCCTCATCACTACCGATTTGTTTCGCTGGCCAATCCATTTTTCTGCCGTTTGGCCCCTCCTTTCCTCCTTGGCTGCCATCTGCCCTTGATCCAGAGCTTGCTCTAGAATTGACAAGTTGCGCCCAAAAGGTCATGTGCCAGAATTTCTGCAAATATCTGTGGGTTCTCCATTCTCCAATGTTTGTGCAACGTCCTTGGAAATATCATCCTAACATAACCCATGATTTGAAAGTAATATCATCCATATAACATAAATGTAATATTAATGTAATCCATTGTTTGAGTGCTTAGGAGATGTCGACAATGTTTATGTGTTATACAAAGACTTCACTAGCGTCCACCCCTACCAATGGGAGGAATTATCTTGTACAAATTTCGTAAACCTATCCACAAGCCTTATAAATAAAGTTTAGAACATACCATAAGGTGCCCGTACAAACATAAGTACATTTATTATTTTCAATATGTATATATATATATGGTAAATAAGTAAATATTTACAGTAACCATACAAGTGCAGGGTGACCGAGACAACCTTTACATTATATACATGAATGTATCTTGACCAAGACCATCTACATGTTATGCAAGGTGACTAGGTCATTACACAACCTGTGGCCCAGGTAAAAAAAACTACCCACCCCCCTCCCCAAACTTATTTAAACACACCCACCCCCTCTATTTCATTCACACTATTCATTTGAGCCTGCTTCTTGATGTTTTGCACTAAGTTTTTTTGGTTATATGCACTATTACTTGTTATATAAAGTAGAAACTTTGCATATTTGTGTATAGATGGTTTGGATTCATATGTATGCACATGCATGTCTATGTTCTTCTTTAAAATATGAATATTTTATGTGTTTTTGGTCAACAGGTTTTTTTTAGTTCCCGGTCCACAGGGTTTTCCAGTTAGATCCCACAGGGTTTTCCAGTTCGATCAGCAGTTCGGTTCTAATAACATTGTGCTCAATACAGGTTTTGGTCATAGTGTCTCCCTCAATGCCAAACTTGTAAGCATCTATACCCATATGTGGCAGATTGGAAGATGCACAACAAGTGCTCGACAAAATCTATGAGCCAAATGCATGACAAATGTTCAACAAAATTTGTTAGCCAAATGCATAAGTGCCTGGAAAATTTTTTGCATGTGGCATTAATACTTTTCAACTTGAAAATAGATTCACTGTTGAATATTGACAAATTATCGATGGCCTAGAAAGAAAGCATACACTTTTGGTGTTGATCTTCATGTGGACATGTTGGATAGAAGACAATACTTTCCTTCCGAAATATTGGTTGTTTGCTTTGCCTTCTCTTTATAAGGGCACTATTAAAATTTGATTTCAGGATTGAGTTTTTTCTCAGAGAGAGTTATCATTTAACTGATTAGGGCTTTGTTCCTCTTTCCAAGCCGCTACGGTGAGCGTGATTTGGACATGCTATACACCCTCGGGCTTATGTCCCTCGGTCATATTTTGAGTCCTAAAGAAGCAGGTATTATATACCAATTCTACCAGCTTGTTGATTGAGGTGACTACCATGTATCCCAAGATTACCCTTCTTGCCCACAATGACTGAGGTTCTTACACATCTATAGCTTTTGATATTCATGCATGCAAGCAGCGAAAGATAAGCAGATGATACATCTCAGATGTATATAAAGTAAGTTGCTAGAACCATAAAATTTATATTATAACCATCAACCTGTACATGGAAAGAAAGTTATTCATTGTATTTTCTTTATATTATCTTTAGGTAGTATAGTTCTTATAAGAGTAAATGACATACAAATATTAGGCTAGTTCTCCAAAATGGTTGAAATGAAAAAGAAATTAGTTATTCATGGAATTCTAAGTCAAAAGATGTTGTCTTGATATTAGTTGTATCAGAAATATGAATCTTACTATTTTTGAATTATAGAATGTGACTGTTGGGACCGAAGTTGATATTTTCTTGGATCCCTCTCATCGAAAGGTGTAGGATTGATCTAAAGATCATCCGATTCCGATAAATATTCATGGAGATATGAATTTATTTGTGTTATGGGACAATTCGTCAAAGTCGGCCAGCAACCAAATAAACCCCATTTGTGCTCAACGTTTTAGTATAAATAGAGGTGGCCTTCAAGTCATTTCAACACACTTGGGATCTCTTCCTCTCTACTTGTCTTTGGGTTTTAGTAGGAGGAGTGATCTTAAGGGATAACGCTGCCCTAATCGAGAGGGCAAAAGTCGGAACTATCGAGAACTACCAGAACAGCCAGGAAAGCTAACGCAGAGGGCAGAAGCCGGAACTGCCAGGAACTGTTGGAACAGCCAAGAAAGCTGACGTAGAGGGCAAAAGTCGGAACTGCAGGGAACTGCCGGAACTGCCAAGAAAACTGACGTAGAGGGCAGAAGCTGGAACTGCCAGGAACTGCCGAAACAGCCAAGAAAGTTGACGCAGAGGGCAGAAGCCGGAACTGCCAGAAACAACTAGAACTGTCGGGAACTATCGGAACAGCCGGAAAAGCTGACACAGAGGGCAGAAGCCAGAACTGCCAAGAAAGCTAATGTAGAGGGCAGAAGCTGGAACTGTCGCGAATAGCCGAAACTGTGGGGAACTGCCGGGAAAGCTGATGCAAAAGGCAGAAAAGGCTAATGTAGTCCCTAGAGGTTGACGTTGGGGTTTTTCATGGGGCATAATGGAGCTAAGGAGTTGTCGGAGTGTTTATTCGGGGTAGATTGGAGCTAAGGAGCTGTCGGAGTGTTTATCCGGGGTAGATTGGAGCTAAGGAGCTATCGGAGTGTTTATCCGGGTTTTCAACCGGAGCATCTGTCTCCGAAGGAGAACAACATGCAAGGGACAACTAACTAACATCAGGACAGTTGTATGCCCTTAGCAACAAGTACACCAACCATGCAAGGGACAAGAAACTAATATTGGGACAGCAACATGATACTTAGTGCAGTAAGAATGTATTGGTACAGCTAGCATGCAAGGGACAGCTAACAAGCATGCTAGGGACAACAAGCAAGCAAGGTGCAACCAGCACATAGGTCAGTATCGCAATATGGTGCAGCAATGGCACATAATGCAGTACAGTGATGGGTCCAATCATGATTAATGAAGCATGATGAGATGCAGCATAGTGATGATGGGTGCAGCACGGTGAGGTGCGGCATGATGAAAAAATGCAGCACAACGATAGGTGAAGGAGTCACCTTGGAGAATTAGTTGAAGCAGCATGTCTTCAACTGATCTCATGTATCATCTTCTTAGAGATGATTTATGCTCTTATCTAGATAAGTCAAAGTTTTGACTTCTATTGTAAACGTACTATCTCTCTCTCTCTCTGTTGAACTACTGAAGAACATATAAGAAGAATTGTTCAAGGGTTTCCCCACATTGGGGTTTGTCCCTAGCTAGCACCACATCTTGTGTCCTCTAGTCTTGTGATGCAGAAGCATGTGACTTAGAGGGAAAAATCTTCACACATATTCCAAAAATCCAAAAAAAAATCTACATGCAAGGGAGTGGAGTCCTTTAGCCAGCAAATTTTCATGCTTTTCTAGCTTAAGATAATGATAAAATTAAGAATAAAGATCAAGTTGTAATAAGTCGCTTTATAAAAGATGTAGTAGCTTTATTGCTTTAAATCACTTATGTAAAATCCATGTTTTTGTAAAGGATAATGGCCGAGAAGGCTCTATCTATTAATTATAAATAAAATAACAAGACGCTCTAGAGCGAGAGGGCCGGAAGCATTATCATTTGAAGAACAAACTTCTCTCTGCATCTGATTATTGACTCTCTGTTAATTGGTATTTTATACACGTATCAGTCCTGGTTCTGTGTGATTCCGCGTGTATTAATGGAGATTCAATTATTGTTTTTCAATTAACTCTTAATATAAGACCTATTGGGGAGTTTTCCCTTCATATCGGCGAGCGCGGGCTTCTTAAATGCATTGTTAAGTCCCGCAGATAAAACTCTGTTTTACTCAGAGAAATCGAAAAATTCACTTAGCCAGAGTATAGTTTTGGACCTGAAATTCTATTAGATTTGGTTCATACCCATATTGGGTCCAAACCAATATCGCATCGCAGGACCTCAAGTGGAGCGGAAGACCATTTAAAGCGTCGACCTCCGATAGCGCGACACTACCAAAGCCAAAACGATATAGGGAGACTTTAATAAGTTATTGGGTCCGCAATTGTTATCGCCTCGCAAGGTGGGAGCGGAAAGAGTCAGGCCTTTGGAACAATGGAGTCACCGATTGCAATCTCCGATAACACCATGTGTTATCGCATCGGAGAAGGAGCATTGAAAGGGGCCGATAGTGTATATTGCGTATAATGCAATACTTTGAATATTACCGTGCCGATAGTGTAATTCTTCGGAATTTACACAAAGCCTGTTTATAAGCCGTGACTGTGATTAAAAGCGCCGATAGTGTATTTTGTTCCTTTGGAACAAAATCCCCGCCGATAGTGTATTTTGCGTTGAAAACACAGTTTCCCCATTTATTAAAGCGTCGATAGTATTTTTGTGTTCCGATAGGAATAGAGGCCAGTTTGTTAATTGTGAACCATAACCAAGATAGGGATGATTGGAGAAAAACCCATGTGGCCGTCAATTTTACTTTTAGATGATTGATATGCAATCAAGGGAGATTCAGCCTGAAATTGAAGAATTTATAGCCAGATTTGAGAGGTTGTCCATATCGCCTGCACCCAAGCCACCATTAGTGGTATCAGAGCAGTCATCTGACATTGGATTGAATCTCAGAAGCAGGAGAAGGAAAGTTACTATGGCTTTTAGATTTGGAAGAGGATGAGGACGTGGTGGAAGAGGACGGCCCGTTGCAAACTCTAAAGTAATGGAAGTTGTGCAACAGATGCAAGCTAGATTGGATACATTAACAACAGGTAGGAACACAGATGATGGAGATGTTAGTGAACCTGAAGTTGAAGCTACAGAGGAGGAAGTTGTAACAGTTACTCCTGAGATGAGGTTCTTTCAGTCAATGTTGAGATCCACAGCCAGGCCAAAGACAGAGGTATCAATATATGGAGGAGGACTGAATCCAAAAGAATTGATAGACTGGATTAATGGCATGGAGAAATTCCTTGATTATGAAGAAACAGGGATGAGAAGAAAGTGAAGTTTGTTGGCACCAAGCTAAAAGGCCATGCAGCGCTTTGGTGGGATGGTGTGTAGGCAGAAAGGAAGAGACTTGGCAAGCAACCAATCAAGAATGGTAGCAAAACTAAGGTAAGTTTCTGCCAAGTAATTATTAGCAAACCTTGTTCAGACAAATGCAAAATCTTAGACAGAGATCTTTGATAGTGAAAGAATACACAAAGGAGTTCTACAAGGTAAGCATAAGAGCTGGAGAAGCCCAGGATACAGATGAGAAGGTGGCTAGATATATGAATGGTCTTAGGATGGACATTCAAGATGAGATAAGTCTATTGTCTCCTAAAACAGTAGAGGAAGCTTATCAGATAGCACTGAAAGTTGAAGAAAAACTCATGAGGAAGCAGTCTGCTAGAGGGAGAGGTACTTTCCGAGGAAGGGGAAGTCAAGGTGGTAGAGGAAGATCTACAGCACCTAAAGATGGAGCTAGCAGCAGCTCAACCTAGCATGCACCCACAAGAGGTGATGCAAGAGGCAGAGGGAGTTTTTCTAGAGGAAGAGGCAGAAAAATAAGATGTTACAAATGTAACAAACTCGGACACAGAGCTTTTGAGTGCCAAGAGAATGCAGAAACAAATCAAAGGAATGCCATTGTTGCTCAAGCTGAGGGAGAAGCACCAGCAGCAACAGTGACAGAAGAAGAAAATATACCAGAGAGAGGAGAATCTTTGGTAATTAATAAAGTTTTTCTCAAGCCAGCAAAGGAGGTGGTTGAACCATCACAAAGAAATACTTTATTCAAGACAGTGTGTAAAGTCCAAGGGAATGTTGCCAGATGATCATTGATAGTGGCAGCACTGATAATTTGGTCTCTACAGAAGTGGTGGAGAAATTGAAGCTGAAAACAATGAAACATCCAACACCTTACAAGGTGTCATGGTTGCAAAAGGAACATCAATTGTTAGTAAATGAATAGTGTGAAGTGGAATTTCAGGTGGGCAAGTATAAAGATAAAATTGTATGTGATGTGATGCCAATGGATGTGTGTCAGACAGTGTTGCGGGGGAGCACCCCCCCCCCTCGCTCCCGCTCCTGATCCGCGCTCCGGGCGGGAGCGGGCTCCCGAAATCGCTCCCGATTTCGGGAGCGCGCTCCCTGCCTTTTCGGGAGCGTTTTCGGGAGCGTTTTGCCTTTTTTGCATTTTCTTTTTTGTAATAATGTTCGAAATGCAATTTTTTTTGAAAGAAACAAATAGTTTTTGAGTGGGGCAACTTAATGATCAAGTCTAGGCCCTAGTATTGATATGCTATTCATGGTAATGTTAAATTCTTAAAGTAAAAGTGACATTTTCTTTAATTTTCATTTTCATCCTTTTACTTAAATTTTTAACATTACCATGAAATGACTCAGGATGTTTGAGAGTGGTTTCGTCCTCATTGAATTTCATATGGAGAAAGTAGAATTTTAGATTTCATTCAAAATCCAGCAGACTTATCAGTTTTTCAGGATTTCAGGATTGGGGGATTGCAATGTTTCCATTGAATTTTGTCATGTATTAGGGTATGGAACTCATATTTAATCAAGAGTACCAATCCCTCTATGTACCTTGATGTTAGTGACATTGGTTGTCGAACTCCTCTATCATGACCCTTCTAAAAATGTACGCATCACTCAAACAAAATCTTGACTTGACATGCTATGCTTTTTCTATCTTATGTTAATGCTTAGAGGGTGATATTAATGACAAAGATCCCTATACAGATACAAAGGTAATGACAAAGATACCTCTGGATATTAATGCTTGGAGGGTGATATTAATGACAAAGATCCTGATTTTGCAACAAGACTAAAAAATTAGACATTTCTCGTGGTGGCAAGAGGCCCAAGCATAAGAAATAGATAATAGATTTACTTCTCTTCTCTAGTTTCTAGTAGCTTTTATAACTATTGACTCTTTCATATTTATTATGATATTTTTTTAAACAATATATGACAATTTAATTTTGAAGTTGGCAATTATAACTCATTAGTAATGAATTATGAATATGATGCTTCATGAAAGTTGAAAGTTGTTTCATTTCGTTTCATTTTATAACATTTCATTTCATGTTAGATATTATTTGTTGTAATGGTTACACTTAGCTTACAAGTACAACTTTGGTGATCAATGATGATAAATGTTATATATTGAATTTTGAAAGCTTGAAACTTTAAGATTGATGAATCATGAGACTCAATATGTTGTATGTTACTATGTTACTAACTTGCGGACGTGGTTGATGAAGATTATAACTTCTAGATGATTGTTGTTATATGGTTCAATCTATGCTTTTTTATGTTTTTTTATATCTAATTCATCATTCTACATGTTTTTGTTGACATATATGTATCAAAAATTAAAAAATATAAAAAATATATATATTTTTAAAAAATCGCTCCGGGATTCGCTCCCAAACCGGGAGCTTCTGAAAATGGTCGCTCCCGCTCCCGCTTCCGCTCCCAAGTAACATTGGTGTCAGATATTGCTTGGAAAACCTTGGAATATGACAGAGGAGCCATGCATGATGGAAAAAGAAACACCTACAAGTTTGGAAAGGATGGTGTCAATCATACGTTGCTGCCTCTGCAAGAAGAAGATGTACCAGGAAAGAAGACTAATCCAAAAACTCTGTTACTTGGAGAAAAGGAATACTTGAAGCAGATTGAAGAAAATGAGGTAAAGTTTGTTGTAATTTGCCAATGCAAGGTAATAATGACTTCTACTAAAGTTTCTGATTTACCCATTGAAATTCAAGAAATGGTGGAGAAATATTGTGACGTTATTGTTGATGATTTGCCAAATGAGTTGCCACCCATTGGAAGAATTAGCCATCATATAGATTTGATTCCTGGAGCAAGTCTACCTAACAAAGCAGCTTACAAAATGACTCCTACAGAAAATGAAGAAGTTAGAAAGCAAGTGCAAGAATTGTTTGACAAAGGGCTGATCAGAGAAAGCTTGAGTCCTTGCATAGTACCAATGGTGCCGAGTCCAAAGAAAGATGGAGGCTGGAGAATGTGTACAAATTCAAGAGCCATTAATAAAATCACAATCAGATACAAAATTCCTTTGCCTAGAATTGAAGATTTAATGGATTGCTTGAGTGGAGCAAAGTATTTTTCAAAACTATATCTTAAAATTGGGTATCATCAGATAAGAATAAGAGAAGGGGATGAGTGGAAAACCGCTTTTAAGACAAATGAGGATTGTATGAGTGGAGAGTAATGCCTTTTGGGTTGTCAAATGCACCAAGTACATTTATGAGACTAATGAACAAAGTTCTTAAAGAGTTCATTAGTAAGTTTGTAATAGTATATCTGGACGAAATATTAGTTTACAATAGGTCTAAGGAGGAGCACGTAAGACATCTAAATTATGTTTTGCAAAGGCTGCAGCAAGAGAAATTATTACTGAATTTGAAGAAGTGTTCATTCATGAAAGAAGAGCTAGTGTACTTGGGTTTTGTTATTTCTGGTGAAGAGTTGAAGATGGATCCAGAGAAGATCAAAGCAATTATGGAGTGGCCTTCACCCAAGAGTGTTTTTGAGGTAAGGAGTTTTCATGGTCTTGCTAGCTTTTATAGAAAATTCATCAAGAATTTTAGTAAGATAAATGCACCTATTATTGAGACCATAAAGGACAAACAGCCATTTAGATGGACTGTTGAAGCAGAGAAGAATTTCAGCTGTTAAAGAAGAAAATTACTGAAAAGCCTATTTTGGTTCTGCCTGATTTTAACAAACCTTTTCAAGTGAAGTGTGATGCTAGCAGAGAAGCAATTGGAGGTGTTTTAAGCCAGGAAGATAGACCAATAGCCTATTTTAGTGAAAAGTTGAATGATTCAAAGAGGAAGTATTCTTCTTATGACAAGGAGTTTTACACAGTTGTGTAGTCATTAAAATAATGGAGGCATTATTTAATGTCAAAAGAATTTATCCTTTATTCAGATAACCATGCACTACAGTTTATAATGCAGCAGCCAAAGCTCAACCAAAAACATGCTAAATGGGTAGAGTATCTCCAAGGTTTCCATTTTCTTTTGAAGCATATAAATGGCCAATCAAATAAATTTGCAGATGCCTTAAGTAGGAGGAATGTATTATTTCAAGAGAGTCAAATCCAAGTGTTGGGTTTTGATTTTCTTAAAGAATTGTATGAGACTAATTCAGATTTTAAAGAGGCATTTGAAGCTTGTAAAAACCCTGTTTTGACGGATAGGAGTAGATGGTTGGATTACTTCTTACAAGATGGACTGTTGTTTAAGAAAAAACAGTTGTGCATACCAAAATGTTCAATGAGGGAGAACGTAATTAAAGAAAAGCATAGTGGAGGACTTGCAGGACATTTTGGCATAGAGAAGACCTATGAATAGCTAACAGATTTTATTTCTAGCCGAAAATGAAATCTACAGTGGAGAAGTATGTGAAAACTTGCAAAATTTGTCAATATGCAAAGGGAAGGAGCCAAAACACAGGTTTGTATATCCAATTACCAATTCCATATAGGCCTTGGGATATGGTAAGTATGGATTTTGTGTTGGGCTTACCAAAGACTCAAAGAGGTAATGATTCAATTTTTGTTGTTGTGGACAGATTTTCAAAAATGGCACACTTTATTCCATGTTATAAAACTAGTGATGCTTCTCACATTGGTAATTTGTTTTTTAAGGAGATTGTAAGATTGCATGGGTTGCCCAAAAGTATTGTCTCAGACAAGGATTCCAAATTTGTTGGACATTTCTAGAGAACATTATGGAAGAAGCTGGGAACTAAATTAAGTTTCAGTTCTGCCTATCATCCACAAACTAATGGACAGACTGAAGTGGTGAACAAGAGTTTAGGCAATCTTTTAAGGAGCCTTACTACAGAATATCCAAAGCAATGGGATCAAGTGTTAGCACAAGCTGAGTATGCATATAATGACTCACCTAACAGGAGTACAAGACATAGTCCATTCCATATTGTTTATGGAATGCATCCAAGAGGAATATCTAAATTAAGAAATTTGGGAAAAGAAGAGATGAGAAGTGCAGAGGGTGAAGATTTTGCTTCAGAAATGCAAGCAATACATGAACAAGTGAAGCAACAACTGCAGGATAGCAACATCAAGTATAAAACCAGAGCAGACATGAGAAGAAGAGAGGTGAACTTTGAAGTTGGAGATTTGGTTTTAGCACATCTCAGAAAGGAGAGGTTTCCAAAGAGGGAGTATAACAAATTGAAATTCAAGAAAATTGGACCGTGCAGAGTGTTAAGAAAGTTTTCTGCAAATGCATATGAGATTGAGTTACCCCATGATGTTGGAATATCACCATTTTTTAATGTTACAGACCTGTAAAAGTATGAAGGTGAAAATGCAGATGATATAGCACAAGATCAAGAGACCCAAGAGATTGACTGGGTAAAACAGTTACCCACAGCAAAGGAGTTGCAACCAGAAAGAATTCTGGACAAGAAGGTGTTTAAGAAGACAAGGGGACGAGAGTACTTCCAGTATTTGGTAAAATGGAAGGGACAGCCAACCGCTGAAGCTACTTGGGTTAAAGAAGATATGCTACAAAAACTGGGCAATTCTGTAGATGAACTCATGGACAAGAGCCCATGAAGAATTTTTTCCTCAAGACTCTGATGCAGGAGCATGTGACTTAGAGGGAAAAATCTTCAAACATATTCCAAAAATCCAAAAAAAATCTACAGGGAAAGGAGTGGGGTCCTTTAGCCAACAATTTTCATGCTTTTCTAGCTTAGGATAAAGATAAAATTATGAATAAAGATCAAGTTGTAATAAGTCGCTTTATAAAAGTTGTAGTAACTTTATCGCTTTAAATCACTCATGTAAAAGCCATGTTTTTGTAACGGATAATGGCCGAGAAGGCTCTATCTATTAATTGTAAATAAAATAACAGGACGCTCTACAGCGAGAGGGCCGGAAGCATTATCATTTGAAGAAAAAAAAATATCTCTCTGCATCTGATTATTGACTCTGTTAATTGGTATTTTATACACGTATCAGTCCTGGTTCTGTGTGATTCCGCGTGTATTAATGGAGATTCAATTGTTGTTTTTCAATTAACTCTTAATATTAGACTTGTTGGGGAGTTTTCCCTTCATATCGGCGAGCGCAGGCTCCTTAAATGCATTGTTAAGTCTCACAGATAAAACTCTGTTTTATACAGAGAAATCGAAAAATTCACTTAGTCGGAGTATAGTTTTGGACTTGAAATTCTATTAGATTTGGTTCATACCCATATCGGGTGAACCAATATCACATCGCAGGACCTCAAGTGGAGCGAAAGACCATTTAAAGCGCCGAACTCCGATAGCGCGACACTAACGGAGCCGAAATGCTATAGGGAGACTTTAATAAGTTATCGAGTCCGCAATTGTTATCGCATCACAAGGTGGGAGCGGGAAGAGTCAGGCCTTTGGAACAGTGGAGTCGTCGATTGCGATCTCCGATAACACCATGTGTTATCGCATCGGAGAAGCAGCGTTGAAAGGGGTCAATAGTGCATATTGCATATAATGCAATACTTTGACTATTACCGTGTCGATAGTGTAATTCTTCGGAATTTACACAAAGCCTGTTTATAAGCCGTGACTGTGATTAAAAGCGTCAATAGTGTATTTTGTTCCTTTGGAACAAAATCCCCGCCGATAGTATATTTTGCGTTGAAAACGCAGTTTCCCCATTTACTAAAGCGCCGATAGTATTTTTGTGTAAATCCTATGGATTTACAGTTTCGATAGGAACAGAGGCCAATTTGTTAATTGTGAACCATAACCAAGATAGGGGTGCCATAACCAAGATAGGGGTGATTAGGGAAAAACCCATGTGGCCATCGGTTTTACTGTTAGATGACTGATACGCAATCAAAAGAAGAAAGGGAGATTCAGCCTGAAATTGAAGAATTTATAGCCAGATTTGAGAGGTTGTCCATATCACCTGCACCTAGGCCACCATCTTGGCTTGTCTTCTGCGATTTATATTTATGTTCTATCTACAATTTACTTTAATGATGATGTGATTGCTAATCTGGAAAAGATATTGAGCTAACTGTGAAAATTGAAATAAATTGCTCTAGCATAGAACATACCTAAAATTAACATGGTATCAGAGCTGAGGTGACGACAAAGCCCAAGCAAGAGTGAAAGAGCAATCACCGAAGACAGTTGGGAAAGGACAAAAGGATCAATGGGTTCCTCATCCCTCTTCAAATTCACCGAGGGTGAAGTCGAAGTAGAAAATATTATCAGGATGGCAGAGCGGAAGTTTCTAATGGCCTACCTAAAGATCACTTCATTGGGAAGTCTGGATCTAAAGGTGGAAGGAAAGGCAAATGCCTTGGTTGCAATAAGTTCGGCCATTATGCGAAGGAGTGTCCGAATGGTAGAGACACGTCTCTTGATGAAGATAGCAATCATTCTAGGGACATCTTCAATGATGAAAGGAATGACAGGTAATGCACGTCATCAAGGAAATGGCCGACTCTTCAAAGAAAGCAAGGAACCCCAGGTATGAAGAATGAAATATTGTTTTTGATAAGATAAAGAAGCGTTATCTTGTATTGGCCCTCTCCTTCAGATTCTTTGGGAATCTGGCTTATTGATTGTAGTGCTTCAGGGCACTTCATCGGATAGAAGAGTGCACTCTCTAATTTGGTAGAGATGGAAACAATTGTGGGATTATACTTGGAGTCGATGCCACCTATCCCGGAAAGGGTGTAGGGAATGTTACCCCTCAATTGAATGAGGGTAACTGAATTCATTTACAGAATCTCTTTTATGCACCTGATCGCAAGAAGAACCTAGTGTCCATTTCGGCAATGGAAGTCAAAGGTTACAGGGTCGCACTCATCGATGGAAAGGTACATGTTTGAAAATAGAATTTTCAAAGATGTTTTTGAGTTCAAGGTTGTATCAAGTTGCAGGAAATCCACTGGGGACCATGTCCATTGATACATAGCACTGGAGGTCTGTGAGTCAGATGGTGACAGGGATGCCTGAATTCAAAAAGAGCATGAAAGTACATGTCTAAGATGTACCAAAGGAAACTCTTACAAGGGGACCATTCCCCTCATGTAGCAGGTCCACAGGTTTGGTACAACCCAAGGGATTTGAGATTCATGATCAGGAATCTCATGTATGCGGGTGGAAGAAAGCCCTCTATGGCTTGAAGCAAAACTCGCCGAGCGTAGTATGAGAGGATTGATAGCTGTCAGATGAAGTTGAGATTCTCTAAGAGTGAAGCCGATCCAAACCATTGTTTGAAGGTTGTGGATGATAGACCTCTCATACCAACACCTTCTGAGGACGACCTATTTCAAACAGGTGCAGACCCTCTCACTTGCAGAAGTAAGAGGGAGTTGGATTCCGAATGTGGAATGGTAAACTGCAAGCCTGTGACTACCTCGAGGATCTTAACTTTCAGAAGTTATATGGTGATGATGCCGGACCAGATTTGGGAAATGCCTCTGAGTTTCATAAACTCATTTGCATTGATGTTCTTGATGAACTTTCATCCGAACATGTTTTCCAGTTAGCATGGTGAGCTCATATTTGGTTGAACCTCATTGGATTGGTGCCAAGAATCTTTTGAGATATCTTCGGGACACAATCTCTCATGGATTGAGATACACTACTGGAAATATGAAGCTGCATGATTATTCGAATGTTGACTGGGCAGGCAGTGTGGAGGATCATTAGAGCACTTCTACGTGTTGGTTCTCTTTGGATTCTACTTCGATATCATGGATGAGCAGGAAGCGAAAGTCGGTTGTTACTAAGACCGAATACATAGCTACGAGTATGATCTCGTGTGAAGCTGCCTGGTTATGGAAGCTCTTCAGTGCGCTGTTTGTACACATGATGAATACCACTATGATTCTCTGTGACAACCAGGGGGGGATTCGATTGTTGAGGAATCTCGTATTCGATGATTGCTCCAGCAGATAGACATCAGATATTGCCTTATCTGGGATATGGTAAGTCGATGAGCGAGGAGGCTCCATCGCATTGAGACTAATGTATAGGTCGCAGACATTTTGTCGAAGCCTCGGGGAAAGGTCAAATTTGTGACTTTCCCGAACGACTTGGAATCGTTGAGAGACCTTATAAGGGTCCTGCATATCGCATGCATTGAGCTCTGGGGGGTTGGGGTACTTACTGGAGCAACATACGACCATAGGGCGACTCACCCTCCCCTAGTGGTGCGCTATGTACAGGATGACAAGTTCAACCTTCCCCTATGATACCCCGTGGCGACTGTGGAACAGGATGATTAGTTCTCCTGTGGGCCTGGATGATTAGTTCTCCCGTGGCAACTGTGGAGCAGGATGATTAGTTCTCCCGTGGCAACTGTGAAACAGGATGATTAGTTCTCCCGTGGCAACAGTGAAACAGGATGATTAGTTCTCCCGTGGCGACTGTGGGGCAAGATGCTTCGTTCTCCTGTGGACAGGATGATTCATTCTCCTGTCGAGGCATCCTACCCATGCAGTCTGGGACTCATGGGAAGTACCTCTCATCTGATCAATGAGCAGGGAAATGGGGTTACAAACCATAGTAGTACTATTGATGAACGCATCATTGTATCTACTGTACTCCCTATGCTAGGATGACCTCCATTGATCTAGGATCAATGAAACTAATCTGAGATCAGTATGAGTGGTTTGAGACACTCTCTTGTGATATTGATCTAGGATCAATAAAATTGACTTCGAGTCAATAAGAGTGATATGACACGCTCTCTTCATATGGAACTAACTTCGGGTCAGTAGAGAATGGTATGAGACATTCTCGATCAATTATTCGTCATGGTTCAGCAGAGCAGAGCAGAGCAATGCAAGGCACTGATGGCAAAGATAGTACAGTCAGACATATGGATCAGCGGATGGAGTTCTCCCTAGTTGAGAGGGAGTGTTAAAATTGGCAACTAGGGCCAAACTCCATGTGGGTCATCTTATTAATGGAAGCTGATATTTTTCTTGGATCCCTCTCATCAAGAGGTGTAGGATTGATCTAAAGATCATCCGATTCCGGTAAGTATTCATGGAGATATGAATTTATTTGTGTTATGAGACAATTCGTCAAGGTCGGCCAACAACCAAATAAACCCCACTTGTGCTCAATGTTTTAGTATAAATAGAGGTGGCCTTCAAGTCATTTCAACACACTCAGGATCTCTTCCTCTCTACTTGCCTTTGGGTTTTAGTAGGAGAGATCCTAAGGGATAACGCTACCCTAATCTAAAGGGCAGAAGCCGAAACTGCCAGGAACTCCCGGAACTGTCGGAATAGCCAGGAAAGCTGACGCAGAGAGCAGAAGCCGGAACTGCCTGGAACTGGCAGAACAGCCAGTTAAGCTGACGCAAAGGGCAGAAGTCGGAACTGCCGAATAGCCAAGAAAGCTGACGTAGAGGGCAGAAGCTAGAACTGTCAAGAACTGCCAGAACAACCAGGAAAGTTGACGCAAAGGGCAAAAGTCGAAACTGTCGGGAACAGCCGGAACTGTCGGGAACTGTCGGAACAGCGAAAAAAGCTGACGCAGAAGGCAGAGGCCAGAACTGCCGGGAAAGCTGACATAGAGGGCAGAAAAGGCTAACGCAGTCCCTAGAGGCTGACGTTGGGGTTTTTCATAGGGCAGATTGGAGCTAAGGAATTGCCAGAGTATTTATTTGGAGTTTCAGCCAGAGCATCTATCTTCGAAGGAGAATAGCATGCAAGGAACAACTAACTTAACATTGGGACAGTTGTATGGTACTTAGCAGCAAATATACCAAGCATGCAATGTTACAGCAAGCATGCAAGGGACAACAAACTAATATTGGGATAGCAGCATGATACTTAGTGCAGCAAGCATGTATTGGTACAGCTAGCATGTAAGGGACAGCTAGCATGCTAAGGACAACAAGTATGCTAGGGACAACAAGCAAGCAAGGTGCAGCCAACACATAGGCCAATATGGCAACATGGTGCAGCAATGGCACATAATGCAGTACAGTGATGGATACATTTATGATTAATGAAGCATGATGAGATGCAGCATAGTGATGATGGGTGCAGCATGGTGCAGCACAGTGAGGTGCAGCATGATGATGAAATGCAACACAACGGTAGGTGAAGGAGTCACCTTGGAGAATCAGTTGATCTCATGTATCATCTTCTTAGAGATGATCTATGCTCTTATCTAGATAAGTCAAAGTGTTGACTTCAGTTGTAAACGTACTAACTCTCTCTGTGCTGAACAGAACATATAAGAAGAATTGATCAAGGGTTTCCCCACATTGGGGTTTGTCCCTGGCTAGTGCCACATCTTGTGTCCTCTTGTCTTGGCTTGTCTTCTACAATTTATATTTATGTTGTATTTGCAGTTTACTTTAATGATGATGTGATTGCTAATCTGGAAAAGATATTGAGCTAACTGTGAAAATTGAAATAAATTGCTCTAGCATAGAACATACCTAAAGATTTGAAGTT
This sequence comes from Pinus tabuliformis, assembly GCA_031772625.1. Lineage (NCBI taxonomy): Eukaryota > Viridiplantae > Streptophyta > Pinopsida > Pinales > Pinaceae > Pinus > Pinus tabuliformis. The sequence continues at coordinate 573,430,146 of CM062818.1, read as the reverse complement.
GTGCATAGGCACCAAGAACAACAAATTCCAACTGCTGAAACTAAGCTGAGACACCCAATTTTTGTGAATTTTGTTGATTTTGGGAGTTGCTGCCCAAAAAGCCTTTTGAAATTTGTATTATGTGGTTTCCCAGGCCTTTCAAAAGTAGGTGACTTTATATAATAGAAACATGCATGCCACCAAACAAAACACACAAAATTTTCCACACAGGAGGCCCCAGTACCAAAATGACGGTGGTTCCCTTTCATAGAAAATACTTAGCAGGATTAGGCCTGAAGCCAGCAAAAATTCACACATGATTTGCAATGGCCACACTTGGAGAATAAGTTAATATAACTCTAGATGTAGAGAATCCTATATTAATGAATAAATGCAAAATAACTGCAGACAGTAGGAGAGAGAATGAAATAATATGAAGAATTTGGAGGTTTATCTATACTAGCGAATTGTTTGGTTACACCATAAGTCAGGGTGTCCAAGATCTGCTTAGGTGGGCTGACTGTGGCCAAGCCATCCTTGTTTGAATCTCTAATGTCTAGTCAGCCATACATTTTTTTCTTGTTAATGCTGGCCAATCCCTAATTCTTCTCATATGTGAAGCAGCTTCCCTTAAAGGGAGCTGTCGCCTTACCTTGTTTCCCCTCAATTAAACAGTCATTAATCACCTCTAATATCACACTCACTTCATATTCATTAATTATGCATTCTTCTTTCTTTTCCTGCATCAAAACTAGTGTCATAAAAGTTCGGAGCAAAAGCAAGGGATGACTTACAAAATTATTTATTGATGATTGAGTTTCTCTGTAAGGAACTTCTCAAAAGACCTAGGATAAAAAAGAATAAAACTTGAGAATAGTCTTTGGGCCCATAAAGCCACAAGAATGACAATATCCTATAGCCTATAAGGCTCAAAGACCATCTTTATAATGTTGAAAGACAACCCTCGACAGGGAAGAATGTACTAATTTTCTTGAGACTTGATTTGAGATGTTCAATTCTGAAATTTTGCAGCAGAGATTAATCAAAAAGAGAAGCAAATATGAAAGAAGACTATAAATGTTGGATTTTGGTGTCACTACTGTTTATATATTTGAGAGGTTCTGCACTTTGATGTGCCTTGACACTTAAAAAGATTAGATTGAAATCTTCGGCAACAATTTGACTCTAAAATATTTCAAATCTTCGAACTTATAAATTTCACTACTGTGCTATTTATTTTAAATTTGACAATAGCCAAGGAGATGAAATAAGTGCTTGGAGGAAGAATGTTGTTTCTATGCTTATTTTCTGTTAAGTTTTCTCTTCTTCACCTTGCCTGCAGGTTAGGCTCTTATTAAATTGATTTCATTTTGTGGCATGAGAGCAACCGAGCTTTGATACCACAGGTTTTTTTTCAAATTCTCTAAATTCCAAGTGCAATGATTCCTCTGTTCATTAGTGTGAATTCTTGTTGCACAAACCACATTTTACAACTTAATTCCAATTTGTTAGAGTCTTTGGTGGAATCAACAGCCAAATTGGCTCTTGCCCTCTTCACTTATACACCGCATTGGCTTGAGTTCTGTGTAAACCACCTACAACCAACATTTGAGTGTCTCCAAGCCTGTGTGTTTTACCCATCACTTACAAGTATTCACATATAAACAAATATATAAATTGTTTTGAAATGCTTATGCTGATTGCTGGGTTGCTGTTGAAATTTCAACTACCAAAAATAAAAGAGCTTGGTCGTGGAAGAAGTCAATTAAATGATGAAATCCTTAGCTTTTATTAACAGATTGCTAGATCATTATATATTGAGGTGAACAAAAGTATGCCTGGCATATGATGTGTAATAGTTGGAAAGGAAAGAGCAGCAGCTACAATATCCATGTCGTTGCCTTCATTCCCTATAGCAGAAGAAGCATTTAAACTGCAGTTTGACTAAACAGCAAAATGTCACTTAGGATCAGTGCATCGAACCTTTATTCTGGGCAGTGTTGACTCCAGAGTTTAATGACATCTGAGAATTAGGATGAGTGGTAGCAACTAGAGGAGGTCAGTACTACCTTTGAAATACAGTTCAGAGATTATTTCAAGTGTTACCTCTGTAGATAAACTACAGAGTCCTTTTCCAAAGCTATGTCAGTTGAAACTAGAGATTTTCTTGTGTCAAACATTGTACGACACATGTTGTTTTGGATTTGAAGACTATAGAAGATGCTAAAGAAGGGACAGAAGTGGAAGGGTGCATTCTGTCAGCTTGCAAACAAGCGCAAAGAACATTGCCCTTACCCCTATCATTAGGTCTATTCCAAAGGATTGGCCTTATCTAAAATCATCCTCAGATTTTGTTGGTATATTTGTCACAGAAAAGATTTTTTTAAATCAGCTGGAAATTACTAGCTGCTTCTCATTTTTCACGTTTTATTCTTGGACACAATTACAGTAAATATTATGCTAGCTAATAGCATTTTGGCATGGGCATAACTACTATGGCGATGCTTGGTATTGCAGCAAAAGTTTTGACAATGGATGTCTTGATGCCAAAGCTGATAATTATAGGGGCATAATGAGATTCGGAGGAATGTCATTTGCCTAACACTAGAAGGGGATTCTTCTTTGGCAAACTTTGGTGGAACAGAGAACATGGATCTTGACTGCTTCATATAAATTCCAAATTCAATAAGATACGTAGCACTGTGAGAGTGTTCTTCAGGCCTGTTCTGGAGTGTCCAAAACAACCATATAAGGGGGTGGACATCGCAAGCAAGAGGCAATTCAGGAATGCCTACAGCTGGGACCATGAGGATGTATAAAGTCCCAATACTTCCACGGGCAGCTTGGTGAAGCACTGTACAACCATACACATAAGTATTGGTTTTTGAATGTAAATTTATTTCCGAGTAACAATTACATTTTGAAATTGAAAACTCCTGAGAATAAGGTAAATATTATATTGTAAAGACTCTAACATATCTATTTTCCTGATGGCTAAATAGGAACAGCTAACAAACAAGGCATGCAGTGAGTACCTGACACAAAGCAAAGTTCAAGGCTAAAGAATTTGATTTTACATGGGTATATCATGCACTGAGGACAGTGCAAAAATAAGGGGGAGGGGAATGTAACACCCCCACGATGACCCCTCTATGTACTTGTACACATTATTATGACCCCTATATGTACTTGTACACATTATTATGAGGTTGGTGAGCCAGGTTATGTTGGGCCTATGTGCTTACGTTTTCTATGTTATGAGGCATGCATGCTTGCATATATAAATGTGTTAGATCGATGAGCCAGTGTACAAACGTGTTTTAAGGCTAGGGTGTATGTGTGGTGAGGCCAGAGAACCTGTGCAATGAAAGGCTAGCAAGCTTAGTAGACATAACAAGCTAAATTAATAAAATAACACCATGACTACAAACCATGGGATAAAAAGAGTATGGGGGGTAGGACTCCACAAAAAGATAAAGGTGAGGTGGTGAAAATAGACATGCTTCCTAAGCAAAATAATTATTTGGTTATAATATTCCTGAAAGTAATTTTAGGAATAATATTAAAATAGTATAATCCTGAACTATAAATAAAAGGTAAAGGGAGGGGAATAGGAAACATACAACTTTCTTTTCCATCAAAGACTGCCAAGGGATGATTGTGGACTTGGTTATGGGGAGAACCAGAGGATCACTAGCTATTGTACCCCGAGGATCCTAGGCAGGTCTGAGTATGAGTGCACTTCTCCTTGGGCTACCTCGGGGAAGGCTAAAGCCCTAGAGGGAGGAGTGTAGGGACAAGTGTCCTTGTATGGGTATGGAGGGTACTTGGAGACCCCCCAAGGCAACAGGAACTCCTAAAAGCCACAAGGATTTGAGACATCCCTGGCCAACCAAGCTGGAAACCCTAGAGGGTATTGGCACAGCCCATTAGCTACAGGCACAGAGAAGGGGGTGCACTACCCTGGTAATGTGTGATGATGGGGGGATGTAAGCTTGTTGGTTGGATGTTGTTGCGGTTTGGCACCTTGGCCCCATTCATATTCTGAACATATACCTAGCTTGAGTAGTTGTTGGCATTGTGGAGTCATGGCCCTAGCGCGAGGATGGCCCACTACTAAGAGAGTTAGAGTAGCACGGTCTATGGTTGGGTCGTACATCCGAGGTATGTAGCTAGTCAATGGCTTTATCAAATCGGTATTGAATATACTTTGTTGTTTATGTTTTATGACTTTTTATGCACATTATTAACTATTTTAGTGATGTTATACATGTCTTTTCATTATGTTATGATCATATAGATATAAGTAAGAGTCGCATCACCCTAGCGGGATGGTTCGGGGGATTAGAATGGATTTGCAAATTGGAGATAGATTGGTCAATGTTTTCTTGACCATATTGGGTGTTTTTTTGGCATTCTTCCATAGGATGTTGAAGTTCTCTTAATAGTATGGGGCCACCCTTCAACATGGCCTAATGGCAATGTCTACTTACTTGGAAAACACCCTATTTAGGAGGAGTGTTGTGCATCTTGGAGGAGGGCAAGGCCTTTATAGCATGGGGTAGCTGAGATTCTTAGCTAGGAGCTTGGAGTAGTAATATCCCCAACTTGACCCCCCTAGATTGCAATGTACTTGTACACACAGAACTTAGGCTGGTGAGTCGTGATATGTTAATTAGGCCCGTGAGTTGGGTTCTATTGGGCTCTACATACCCTTGTTTGTACAGATATGTTTTAAGGCCAATGTGTCCATGTAATTGGGTCAGAGAACCTATATTATTAGGCTGGTGAACCGAGTTCCATTGAGACCTGCATGCCTATGTATGTATAATGTGTCAAGCTAGTGGGCTAGAGTACTTATGAGTTTTAAGGCCAGAGTGCCTGTGTGATCAAGCCAAAGATCCTATGTGGTAAAAGGCCAGTGGGCCTAACAGACATATTATTACTATAATCATATAATACTATAATATTATAATATAATCTTATAATATTATAATATATTACTATAATAAAAAGTAAGGGTACACCATACTTACAAAAAGTGGTTCCTCTATTCAATTGATCATGAATCAGTGAAGGGACAGGTGTCCCTGAGTAAGAGTCTAGAGTGTACCTGGAGACCCGTGAGGGCAGCAGGAACTCATGGAGCCATAGGGCTCTGGACATCCTTGGCCGACCAAGATAAGGGTCGATGGGGGATGTGAGTTTGTTGGTTGGAAGCTATTGGGTTTTGTACCTTCGCTATGTGAGGGTCTAGAGGGTATCTGGAGACCCGTGAGGGTAGAGGAAACTCCTAGAGCCATGAGACTCTAGACAACCCTGGTTGGCCGACATAGACACCCTAGAGGTGGTGGCACAGCGCGATGGACTACAAGTGCAGTGAAGGGATGCAATGCTTGGATGTGGGGCTGATGGGGGATGTGAGCCTGCTGGTTGAAGGCTATCGGGTTTGGTACCTTGGCCCTATTATGTTTGGTATGAGGCGTGTTCCTGGCTCGAGAAGCCGACACCAAGTGAAGTCATGGCCCCAGCTCGAGGGTGATCAATTGCTAAGAGAATTGGACCAAGACGATCTACGATTGGGAGGAATGTTTGAGGTCAACAAGCAGCCAGGAAATTTAACAAATAAGCGCTTGAAACCCATTATGTGCTCGTTTTAAGAATTATTGTGGCATGTCTTTTGCTATGTTATATGATTTTTGTTATTATGGCTTCACCATGCACATGGTGAAATGTTCTAGTTAAACTATACAACTATTTTTGAGATATGTCTTGGTAATGTTGATACATGTGTGAGCAACGTCGCCCAATGGAAGGATGGGGATGTCACAAGTGGTCTCAGAGCGCAGGTATCAACATTGAGCCTACATGGGCTGGCAACAGAGCACGAAAGTAAATTCCACATAGCACTCTGCAAGCTATTCGACATAACACATAAACAAAATGCATTTTCATGGACGATTTCTAACATTGGTGCGTTCATTCTAAAAGGCTATGACATAGGGCAAGGGAGTCCATGACTACGTAGTGATATGTTTGACAATATTTGTACATAAAATATACTTGTACGCACTGCAATGATTGGGGATATGCAAAACATGAACCTGTGCTGAACATGAATGTCTCTTACACATACCAAATTTGTAATCAAATATGCCATATATGGTAGCTTGGATTGTGCACATCAATTGCTTGAAAAAATATGCAAACCAAATGCATTTCTGTGGAATATTACAAATTTGAAAAGCAAATATAATTCTAGGCATCTTTGCTTATTCTTTTGAAGTGGAGGCATGTTATGGTATATCAACTCAACAAGAGGGCATGTAGATGGATGGAGATGTAGATGGATAGAGTCAAATTGTAATTGTGTAACAAAATTCCTACCGAGTTACGAAACAGGGTTTTGTTGATTAAAGGATAGGGTTTATGGGGTTTTTCTATGCATTTTAGCAAGGAAATTATTGGGAAATAGATACAATCTTGGCATCATAATTGCCTGATACAATGGATGCCAAGCCATCTAATGACACCTCCCATGGCAAGTACCACTGGCATTAACCGATTTCTACCTCATCATTGCCCTCCTCTAGTCCTGGCCTTAAACGTGATAGAAGTATGAGTCCAAATGCTTCTTGTGGGGAGGGTGCAAAAATTGTTGATAGTTCAAAGAGAGCCATGAGGAATGATTGGGGAAGGGATTCATTCAGGGACTATGATCATGTTCATGGTAGGAGAGGACCTCATGCACGTGAGATGATTGAGAGACATTCTTTTAGTTGCAGCCATGATTACCATAGTAGATCAAATGATCACAACTATAATCATAGGCATAAAGGTGTCGGTGATAGGGACTGCCACAGGTATTCTCCTTATTTAGGACGTGACTCTAGGAGCATTACACAATTTGAACTTTTAACATATATTCTGGTACTGTTTTTCTATGCCATCAACTCTTGTGTAGTCATGCTTGGAGATTCCATAACAATCAAACTAGTTGGAAAGTAACTTGTTATAACGAATGTCTTCTTCCAGTTTCTTGTTTATTCATATTTCATATAAAAACATTTTATTATATATGTAGTGTTGGCACAAAGAAGACAATTCAAGCAAACTGTGTTTAGGTCATTGTATTTCTTGCGTAATTGCAATATCACCTCCACCTTTAATTCATATAAACCCATGCTCTTATTGTGTCATCGTTGTTATCAACACAGCTTATGGAGGATCCAGAATCTGCATTTACATAGACTTGGATCCAAACCTGCTCAAGACCAGTTTCCAATTTGGAGGCATTAGAGGACCCACTCAAGAACCTTTGTTTCAAACTTGTTGAAAATGTCAAGCCAGGGGATTCTCGATTTGGCAAAGATATATCGAGAGATCTTAATTTTTTATTTTTATGGTCCATGACATTTTTTAATGATACATCTGTGTAAGTGCACTCTTTCCATGTATTCAAATCCCGAATTTATATAAATAAATCCATTTCCATGTAACTTATACTCTCATCCATGGATGCACCAGACCCATTTTCAGATTTGGAACAACTATTTCACTCAAATTTTAATATAAATTTCATTCCCTATTTAGTTGGGGATGAAACGGTTAAATTATTATTCTTTATTGTTTTAATTCTAAAATGATTTTAATTAATTTTGAAGTGATTCTAGTGTTGGGATCACATTAGGCTACTTAAAGGGGGGCTAAGCTTTTAAAAACATTATATAGCAAGTCATATATTGTACACAAAATGGAATCTTCCACAAGAAAATAGGAGAGCAAGATAATTTTGCAATATTAAGTAATTCCAGAGGAGACTCTAGGGCTCTATGAGAGAAGTTTTCCTTTTGTATATGGAGATAACTAAGATAACCTCCATTATTTTTTACTCAGGACTACAACAATTGTCATGGAGGTTTACCTACAAATATATCAATTTTCTCTTACTTCACTGCCTCGAGTGCCATGCAACATAATGTCAAAGCAGTGAAGTATAGATCCAATCCGAGGAAATTGTAAAGGTAGTGCACATTACTAACCAAATGATGTCCAGTAGGACTATTTGATATGTGCTTTCCTTTTTCTTCATATAGTCATCCCTTAAGGTTTAGATTCAAATGCTCTAGATATTTGATGTATGTGCACTCATAATATGTGTAATGTCCTCTTCTAATTAATTGCCCAAGGGAGGACGAAGTAGCCTATCCAACCCCATAGGCTATAGTCAATTATAAAGTGGGAAACCCATTATTCAATGTTTTGGGGTAACATTGGGTAAATTGGGGTCATTAGAGGAAAACTTGTGGAAGAAGCCAAAATTGGGGCTAAGTGGAGGGAAACTTGTAGCCCTTCAAATTAAATTTAGGAAAGAAGACCCCAAAGGGAATCTATAAATAAGAGGAGAATCATTCTTCTCGTCATGGATTATTAATCTTTCTGATTTGTGAACTGAGGCTCTGAGGGTTTTAAGACCCCTTTTTCTTTGATTGATTTCGATGGTGAAAGATCCCACCCTAGCCAATCCCTTCTCTCTCTCTATTATGTTTGGCCTAATCTTTTGAGGCATCTTTCATCTAATTTTTGGCAAGCAAGGGGAGATTTTTTGTGGGATATTTGGCTTTAGAAGACACTATGTGGCATATTTCATCTATTTTGGGGTTTTTGTGGCTAAAATCTAAGGTGGCAAGGCAGACTAAGGCTTCTATGGAGCAACAAATTAGAGCATAAAACCTCCATCTGAGCCAACAGAACCCTTCTAGGGCCTGGCTAAGACCATTATATGGTAGCTAAGCCCTCATCTAAGCAAAAAACACTCATTCTATGGCATTGGGGCTTGGCTAAGACAATTCTAGGGTAGCAAGGCCCTCATCTGAGACACAGACAGCTTATTCAATAGCATCAAGGTCTGTCCAAGACAACTAAGGGGAGCAAGACTCTTATTTTGGGCCACGGACATCTCTTTGTGGAAGCACAAGTATGTTCACACAAATATCAGGCAACAGAAGTCTATCGACATTGAATCAAGCACACTTTTGTGACAATACAGAGATTTGAAGTCAATTGTGACCTGGCTGCAATAGTGAGTAAACGCTTGAAGTTCTATTTGGATAGTGACACTTTCCTAAGGTCTAGGCGGCTAACACTGGATAGCATAAGGCCTGAACCCTGATCGTTTAAGAGCTAATACCCTAATGTGACAACAATTATCCCTGGAGGGTTGGTTGAAGCAGTCGTAACCTTCTTAGGGTAAGTCACTAGCAACTTTTTGAGCCTAGGGCGAGACTGTAGCAGCGGGACATTCGTGAGGAAACTCTGTGGCATGATCCGTAGCAAACAAACCTAACTAATTCTACTGTGGCAAAGAAAATGAAGCAAGAGTTGGCGAAGTCTAGCTAATACTAGGGTTGAAAAGTCTAGCTAATACTAGGGTTGAATGAAGGTCAGACCAATAGTACTAGGGCAACAGGGACGTCAACAATTATTGTGGATATGAATCTTAGTAGTACTGGGGGTTTATAACCTAGTAAGCATTACATGAATTAATAGCATATTCATGAACTATTGATGGACTTAATCATCGGTTACATTGTTTACTGAAATCAATATTATTTCTATTTGCAAGAATTGAAAATAGTACTATGATACTAATAAAATACAAATTTTTTCATGTACTATATCCAACCCTAGGGCAATTTTACCCTAAGGAATATTATAATATGCTAGTCACATATGTTCATTGACAGTATAATCCACCAACCGATTTTTTATTGATAGAAGAAACATCCCATTGTTGTTTTCTTGTTCAAAAAAACTCTTCCCAAATCTTTGACCATTCTTTAAAAAATGTCTCAACAGTTTTCATGATGTGCATTGTTAGCTAGGCTTGTTGAAGAGGGATTATGAAATGTGTCAATAATTTCTATTTGAAGAAAACAACATATTGGGATTATTTTGACAATTGACTTCACTGATCCTTTTGTTTCCTAAATAAAAATAATTGACCAAAAGCATAATTAATGTAACTTCTTAATGTTGTGGCTCCTTGCATTGGTGTATGTTTCCAATTTGTTTCCCTTCTTTCATGACAACATTAGACACACACACAAATAGACATAGAGATCTAGAGATAGAAGAAGAGATGTTAGCCTATAACCTAACTTACTCAGATTCTGAGTAATTAGTCATTATAGCGGATACCTTGATTGAGGGGATAGAGTATGGCCATTAGTATCTCCCCCATGCAATTGAAACTGACATCGTCATTTCCAGTTAATGTTCATTGCCATTCTTCATGTGGTCAAAACACACATGGTCGTGGATAATCACTCATTTTCTTCTTGTGAATGTCACCTTTTGGTTTGATATAATAACATCATACTAAGGGGAAGATATATACATCAATTCATATAGTATTTTGATTTCAGTAAAGGAACACAATTTGCATTGTGTCAAAAATATTACAGACAATGATTTCATAATTTTAAACTCTTCAAGAAAAATAAATTATACAGGGTGATAGCAAACCAGAAAACAAGGTTGATTTCTCATTTACAAATGACCACTTTATTGATCTAGAAATTAGACATGGCCACGTAATTAAAAGGACCAAGGCATTAAAGCTTGTTGTATAGGAAACACTAAAAGAAATAAAAACAGAATAAAATAAAATGACTTTGTTAATATCCATAAAGCCCAATAGCTTATGAGACCAATCCTAAACAGAACAAAAAGTATCATCTTTATGGTCCTTGGGAAAAAAAAATTATCATCTCTTGGCAACCAAAATGTAGAAGTCAAAGCAGATTGCATAAAAGGCCTGGGAAAAGTTTGCTTGTTGAGTTGGTTGATTAAAGTGTTCAACTTCTTCAACCTTTTATTATTTTTCAAATTTGTAGCACAAAATTCCTTATTCTAGCTAGCAGAAGCTGTAAAAGAGGAGGCAAAAAAGGTGCTTTCTGGCAACACCAAATTTCAGGATTCCTTATTGGCATTGGCTGTGGCTGAAAGACAGGAATAGCATGATTGTGTTGAAAAGTGACTTACTGCAACAATGCAGAATTTTCTGGGAATACTGATGTACAAAAGTTGCAACTAGAGGCAATTGTCCCAGTGTTGCAACATTACAGCATCTCTCTTGTTTCTACTAAAAGTAGGTTGGTGCAACCATTTTGTGCTTGTTTATATAAAAGATTGGTGGGGGCCTCTTTTATATTCATGCATACAATTCCTTTGGATTAATCCACTTTGGGGATAAATAATTTGATAAACAAAAGAAGTAAGCAACCCCAAGTCAAAAGATGAGGGCCTGTCCAAAGAGCGCAGAAATTCTTCTGTTACTAATGATTGCAGTGTAGAAGGTGAAAAGACATCTAAGCAAGATCTAGAGAAAAAACTTCCTATAGCAGCAACGGAGGAGAAGCCAAAAGATGAAACAAATAAGGAAGAAGTTGAGAAAAATGGGAATTAAGACAGGATGCTCAAAAAAAACTGACAAGCTATTACGTTTCCTTGTTGTGATAGTTCAGGCACCAAGTTCTACTGTCAAAATAATTACAATGTGAATGCCTATGCATTTCTGCAAAGCTTGCCAAAGATACATGACTGTTGGAGGAACAATGAGAAACATTCTTGTAGGTACTAGACAATGTAAAAACAAGCATTCAAGTACACATTATTGGCATACAATGAAGTTTATTGGCCTTACACCTGCTAAAATTGGTGCCTCTAATGCTGCCCACCATTCAGAGAACTAGGTTATTTGCCTGCCATTACCTATTTTTCTATGGAGTTTTTTTTTCACCTGGTTCTTCTAGTGTACTGAAATTTCTATCTTAATTAGGTCTACTCCCCAATTGATCTTGTTTTGCATGGGCTCATCCTTTCCCTTCCTTGCACTTTCTGTGTGGAACAGATGCAAAGTCCCATATAGAACCTGACCTTTCTCCTGCTTCACTTTAAACCACCAAGTGACCCCTCTACTTGACTAACAAGTTGAATATATATTAAGTTTTTCAGTTGGTAGTTTTCCAAAAACTATCTTAGTTTACTAGCAATTTGTTGTGTGTCATTTTGTATCATATATACCAGAGCATTAATGTTTTTATCTAGGTGCATCGCAAGGGAGTTCTCTTAATTTTTTTAGAGTCATCTAGATTTTATCTATAGAATTAAACAGAATCAATCCTTTCAGAATATATTCTCTAGAAAGTTGGAGGATGCAGATGACTGCATTTCTCATTATATCAATCTGGTTTGGAAGAGCAAATTTTCAACATCAATTTTAATCTGGAGATTCTGGTTCAGAGTTGAAACTCTTACTTATATCTTTAACCATTCATTCTGCATCCAATCACTTATGTCATGCTCTAAATCGTGTTTGCTTTGCCACTTCCATACTTTTGAGGTTTTTAATTGGATGAATGTGAAAATTTGATTAACACAATGGTACAAAACCCAAACTTCTATTTTCTTTTCAAGGAAACAATATATATTTGGTCTTTGTACCTTTTGCTGAGCACAAATGCTTGCTGACTTTTATGTAATACAAGCTTTATTACACTAACAGATTCAGTTATGCGCGTAATTCTTGAGGGGCTTTATAGCATCATTATCTGAGCAGTTTGGAAGAGTAAAATCCTACAAGAACTCGGTCCAAATTGTTCTTTAGTTAAATAGAATTGAACTTCATGTTCTTGGTTGCTGCTAAAAATTGCATATACAAAAGGTCTTAAAGAGCCTTCATACTTTGGGGGAACCCAAGAACATTGTGAAATAGGAAAAAGGAATTACAATCTAGAAAACGTATTACTACTCCTGATTATGGAAAGAATTACAGAGGTGAGATTTAAATCTGCAAGTCTCATTTCTGCATGTTCATAGGGTATTGAGCTCTCAAAAGAAAATTGTCATTGCAAGCACCGATGATGAAACTAGTCAAAATCACTTTTGACTAATTTGCAAATCTGGTGGAAGAATTTATTGTATGAAGAAAAAAATTCTAGGATTTTGACTAGTTTGCAAATCTGGTGGAAGAATTTATTGTATGAAGAAATAGTTTTCTTATTTAAGGAAGTTGAAACTTCCTAGAAGAAGATGTGTAAGTTTAGTTGTTTTGGTAAAATCTGAGGAAAGAGCAAAAGTGGCAAAAGTCTACTTGGAGTGGTAAAATTTGAGGAAGCAGCATAAAGTGATGAAAGGAATCTATATATCTATATTCCATTTCTTTCTAAAATATCAAATATGCACTTGTCTTCATGGAATATATATAGAGAAAGAAAGAGAGTCCAGAGACTTTTAAGTAGAAATAAGTACATTTTGCAAAGACCACAAAGCATAAACCCTTAATAGCCCCTCCGAATTTCAAAAAACACATATCATATAATTATGTTGCATAAAATTGATAAATTAAACCACACATACCTGCTCTCTAGACTTTGCTGCACCGACTACACCCATGGAACTTTGGAACTTTCATTAGTTGAATTGTTTGGATTAGCCTTAATTTCTTGGCCCATTGAACACAACAAAAACAAAACCATAAAATATAATGAGAAATATTTAAAAAAAAACGAAGAAAAAAAACAAAAAAACACTCATGAGAAATTGAGAGCTTACCCTTCCTTCGCTGCTTTCAGGATTGATGTGTTGGAATGTGTTTCCGTTGATCGATAGATGGTGTTCTTTCCTTACTAATGTGTTCCCTCTGATACTCGTGTGTTTCCCTGATCAATTATTAATGCCGAATGTGTCCTCTAAGATAGCGGATTTACTCGATCTACATCCACCGATCAAATCGCTTTTGCTCCTACCACGCGGAAGGAGTTGAGGGCCTAAAAGAAATTTTCTAAAATGAGAGATATTAACCATAACTGTAAATTACAAAAAATATTTAACACAAATTATATGCAGAAGTCTATCCTATGCAAAAACATAAGATCTTACACTCTACACATGTCAGGAGAAAATTGCATTTGAAATGAAGAAGACTCCACCCTCTGTCTCTGTCTCTCTCACACAGAGATATTCAACCGTTCACATCCACCTTTCTGTACCTAAAGTACAAGGCACGTGATATAAATTCTTAAAAAAACTTCTGATATAATAATGTAGTAGAATAATGTAACAGAATATGAGTTAAATTTAACCTTACATATCTCCTCTTGGAGTAGAATAATGTAGCAGAATATGCTACAAATTTAAGTTTACATATCTCCTCCTGGACCTTCCCCTGCTCCCACTATACCTCCTCCTTCACCTTTCTTTACCTACATTACAAGGGACATGATATAAATTCTTAAATTCTTAAAAATGCTTCTAATATAATTATGCAGCAAAATAGGAGTTAAATTTAACTGAAAATACCTCATCCTTCGCCTTCCCCTGCCCCACTGTACCTCCTCCTTCTTCCCCTGCCCCACTGTACCTCCTCCTTCGCCTTCCCTGCCCCCACTGGACTTGTGACTTGTGAAATCTTCATCAGCCTTTGCTATGGCTAGAGATAATTTTCCAGCGCATTGAACCTAACGAAAAATAAAACCAAAAAATCTTGAAAAAATATTTTAAAAATTTCAAAAATTCTCTTGAACCAAAACAGGACCGACCTTCTGTCTCAAAAGAGGACAAAAATATTAAACAGCTCCTTCCTTCACCTTCCTTGTTCTAAACTTTAAAACAAATCGCATGATAATTCAAGCATACCTTAGCCATCTCGATAGGCTCCGAAAGCAGGAGGAGATGGATACCTTCCCCCAATCTCTACAGAAGGGAATAACAGAAGACGTCTCCTGCGACGGATCTCTTTCTAGCTTTGGTAAATATCTAAGAGATAACTTCCCCTGAAACGGAAGAGGCAAAAGTCGGCCCATCCTCCTCTCTCCTTTTTCCATGCAAACACCGGACCCTTCTCTATTCGACTGCGCATTTGAGTGGGTTTAAACGGATGTTGTACTAACGACATTGTGCGAAAACGGTGGATAGGTCTGCGAGGCCCTCGCCTTCGCCCCTTGCATCAGTGTAATCTGCATAGGTTTCAAACTTTAAAACAAAACACATTACAATTTGTATTTAAAATGAGACAAATGAAGCAATCATACCTGCCCATTGCATCAGTAGAATCAGTAGAGCCTGTATCAGCTAGGTTATTTGGACCGCTTTCATTTTCCATCCATTAACCCCAAAGGATAAAAACTATGAAAACAATAGATAACAGAAAAGACAAAAGGAGAAAGCAAACAGAAACAACAAGATATCAAACCAAAAATCGGCATGGCCATGCTTAAAATTCAGAACAAAATAACCAGAGGGCCCGCAACACCAAAATCCTTGGAAACAGAAAGCCAAAAATAAAATTAAAAGAAACACAACAACACAGCAGACACCATAAACAACCAAGAAATGCCGCCATCATATTGCAGGAACTTTTGTGGTTTGTCAGCGGAACAGCACTCCATTCTTCGACCTCCTTGCCGGCTATATGAACCAGAAAATTGACCCGTCACAGGATAAAATGGATGGAGTAGGTTCAGGAGCATTTTATTCTTTTGATCGGAGGAGGTAGAATTATCTGTGAACAAGACCATTTATTCCCTGCAGCATCGTCAGAGATACGATTCAAGCAGTAGGCAGAGCCATTTCATTGAGTATGTAACTTCTAAGTCTAGATGGTAGAGCCCTCTATATACCTGTTGTAAACCTGATGTTAGAAGCAAGATCAGCCTTCTGTTTCAAGCTGATTGCCCCAGTGAGTGCACCAAAGAAATTGACCTCGGGAGCTCAAGACTCGTATTGGAAATATCATTTTTCTTGCAACTGAGGCGAATTTTGTTCTATTCATTCATTTCCCCATCCAAACTTAGGAGCATCGTATGCCGGAGTAGCTAGAGCGCTTCTCTCTGCATTGTGTCCCGGCTGACCTTGGACACATCGCTGCATCGTATGCCGGAGTAGCCAGAGCGCTTCTCTCTGCATTGTGTCCCGGCCGACCATGGACACATCGCTCCTCGCCCGACAAACGTCCAAACCTACCCGAATCGCATTTAAGGAAATATGTTTTATTATTTGTTTTTTCCACTTTATGCTTTTCTTTCAAAATAACCGTTTCGCTTTTCTAACAGGCGCGGCCGCGCCTTCCAGATTTTCTAACAATAATATGAATTCAAATTAAGAGGATGACACCATTCATTTCGACAATTTTTATTTTTCCGCGGGGGCAATGAAAAACATAATTTATTTTAAGATTAATAAATAATTAAAAACTAAAAATACATCTAGTGGATAAAAGTTATTATACCTGCCGTATTTAATTTTGCATTTGATTATTTAGTTTGTTTTTACCCAAAAAAAAATTGTAAATTGATAAGATAAGGTTTTATAATAAGCTTTTTAGCAACTTCTTATAAGGGTTTATAATAAGCTTTTTAGTAACTTCTTATCTTAATAATGGTTAATTTATTTTTTTAATCCTATTTCCATTTTATTTAATCTTATGAATTTTAATTTTTTTATAGTCAAACAGAAATAAAAGAGTCTATAATCTTTTAATATTTTTAAAAAATTGTGAAAAGAAACTATAAAAAAAATCAATATTAATCTTGATTTTATAATGATTTGTGATCTAGTCAATTTTATTAGAAAATTGTTAATTTTTATATATAATATATAAAATCCATATCAATATAATAAAATAATTCATTCAAAGGCGGATGTGAAATTTTAATATTACTTTCATATAAATTATATAAATGAGATTAAATATATTTTTTCCTAATTATCAGTGTTTTTTTCTTTTTGGTAAATTGTTTCTTTCTTTTTTTGTTTTATAATAGAAGCTAAGTGGAAGTGGAAGAGAACTCGAATTGGTTTGAAGATTATGGATTTAGCTCCCTTGGATAATGTCATTGCCAACATTTGGATAGAATACTATATTTTTAATGAATTACCTAAAAATATATGTAACTTCCAAATCACCATTCTTATTCACACCCTAGTTTTTTATCATAAAATCCAATATAAATTGGCCAAATTGTTAAGAGATTGGGATTTGTGGTTGTATCAAAGTTGAATTCGGGATTCGTTGATATTTTATGAATAATATTGGGTGCTAAGTGTCCAAAAGAACTTGCTTCAAATTCTCAATTGGACTTCCTCATCCATTAGTATGCTCCTATATCTGGAGTCAAGTATTACAATATTTGCTTGGAATTTAATTTGACATAGATGAAACTGAGATATATAAAATGTGCAATTATTCTTGTACTAATTGTTGCACTACGAACAGATGCAAATACTCTCTTTTCATCTGAGATATATAAAATGTGCAATTATTCTTGTACTAATTGTTGCACTACGAACATATGCAAATACTCTCTTTTATGGGTAATTCGTGGGAAAAGAAGAGTTATCACTTATTGATTCGTCCATTCCAGTGAAAGCTCTTAAGTTTGGCTGACCACTTTTAACACCGCCAAAGATGCCTTTCTTTATCGCATGTGACACGTTCAAGAGGATCGGCTTAATTCCCACTCTCTGGCCTCTAATTCAGAGATAATTTTTTTACTTCTTTTTCTCGAAGGATAATTTTAAAGGGAAGTTTTGTTATTTGGAATACAAATTGGTATTTTTTTATTTTTTACCAAAGATAATTTTAAAGGAGTGTTTTGTTATTAGAATACAAATTAGTTTTATACAACTTAACCCTGAGGTTCACAACGAATAACTAATTTGTAAAAATTTTGAAAATTTATATATTTACCTAATTTTATTAAAAAAATAATAATCATTCGACTCGAGTAATTCCACATATTTTTTATTCACATGCCTTATTAAATTCAAATATATTTTATTTATCTTAACCCAATTACATTTGATTATCTTATTACATTATATTTTGTTTATAGTTTACATTATAATATTTCTTTTTTAAAGTGTGAATATATGAGGATTATAGGTGAAGATTTTTATTAAATTTAAATTTAATATTAAAATAATTTTGTAATTGTTGAAATTGTATAAGTTAAGTGGTTTGAGATTTTAAGTGGTTTGAGATTTTTAAATATATTGAATAGATTTATTTAAATAATAATGATTTTAATTCAAAATTAAAATATAAATTATTCAATAAACATTAGCATTGCTACTCTCTTTTTTTTAATATTATTACTAAATTATTATTTTTAAATTGTAGAGAATTAATAAATTTAGAATCTCAACAAAATTCATAAAGATTTTGGTTTTTGCTCTATTTCTATTAATTACAACAGTGAACATAAAACAAACTCTCCAAGATTGCCATAATTTCAGCGTTAATGAATATATTTTGCAGTAGTCTAAAAATTATACTTTTTTGCCCTGAAAGTTATGGAAATTCTGGCTAAACATGATTTAAACGCTACATCTACAATATTTTTTGGACAAAAAATCACGGGTCCCGCCACTTTCTGGCAATTCCTAGACGACTCCTATTATTTTTTCCCAAAAATTGGGTCAATGGATATATTAATTTAGTTGTTGGTAAAAAATTGATTCCCTAACTTAAACCTATCACTAAATAAAGTTATATAGTTTCATAACAGTTTCACCTTTCAACAATCCAAATTTCAATTTCCCTATATTTAAACTGAGCCACAAGTACTAGCTACTAGGTAGTGCTTGATTGAATTATTTTCTCACTTATTACACATTATAATTTATGGAATTAAATAGATATTTCATGTAATGAAACATTTATTAATTAAATTTGTGTAGAAAATATTAGTTCGTTTATAATTCTAATATATTAATTTATTAGTTAATATGTTTATATTGGAATTGGATTTGAAGAATTTTAATTCTTTAAATTATGAATGGTCAAGATTTAATAATCTGGGATAACTCTAGCTCTAATTATGAGCATTGATGTATTGTACGTATGTATGGATTGTAACCTTTTTAGTGATGCTCAATTTCTAAATATGAAGAGATCATTTTTCTTCCATTTTTTGTTGTGCGCGCTCCGTGACTACCTTGCTCCCGCCGGACTCGGCCCCTGCTGAACTGGGCGCGGCCAGTGCGATTGCTGGATCGATTGGGACAGTGGATCAGGATCCGTTCAGAATCGGACTATTGGGGATTGATCAGATTAGGTGCATGGGGCTTCTGCCCTGATCCCAGCTCTTTCCGAATGGCGAAAGAAGGTGAGCCCCTGCCTTCAGACCTAGATGCCTTCCGAGCCCTGGTTGTTGCATCTGAAAAGCGACCAATCTCGCTCTCGCAACAAAAGTTTGTGAAAAAGCTGGACAGCATCCCCTCGGTGTCTCTTCCGGCAGAAGAAGCATGCAGAACAGCGTTAAATCTAGCTAAAAGGGGTCTTATTGGCCAGTTCACAGGGGTATGGCCATCCCCGAAGGCAGTAGATGAATGGGTCAACCGAAACTGGATCCCGCTGGTCAAGGAAGGTATAAAAAGTCATTTCGTAGGCAAAGGGTTCTTCGTATTCGTGTTTGACAGCGAAGAAGATCGAAGCTTGATCTTCAGAAACGGACCTTATTTTATGGGCCCACGAGGGTTATATTTGAACAAATGGCACCCGGATTTTGATCCTGCTCAAGATGTTCCCACAGCGGTTCCAGTTTGGGTGCGCCTCCCACATCTCCCTCTTCATTGCTGGAGTCAGAGTTCGCTGAAATCCATTGGCAATGCCCTAGGCAGATATATAGATCAGGCTCTGAGGAAGGACTAGTTTTCTTGCGCCCGTATCTGCGTGGAAGTTGATCTAGAGGTCGGGCTCCCCGAAGCCATCAAACTAACAGTGGCAGACTGGTCGCACATTCAAGAACTAGACTATGAACAGTTGCCTTTTAAATGTCAACATTGCCACGAATATGGGCATTTTGTAAGGTATTGCAAAAAAAAAATAGAGGAAACAACAGAAAAAGAAAAAGGTGATCAATGGAAGCAAGCAAAGAGAACAGCGAGCAGCAGGCAGAACAATAAAAACAAAGCAAAAGAGACAGGGAACAAATCAGGGCAAGAAGACACAAATAATCAAAACAGTGGAAGTAGAGAAGCAGAAAGCAGTGCTGGAGACAAAAATCCCTTCGAATCTCTCACTCCACCGGAAGATCCGCCGGAGGCCGAACCGGAAGATCCACCTCAGAAGAACAACGAGGATATCCGAGAGCCAGGTAATACTCCAAATCCGAATCCCAGCAACACTCCTTCTCCTTCTTATGCAGACATCATAAAACAAAAGAAGAAGAACCACGAATACGCGGGTTCATCTGATGAAGAAATACTTGAAAGGCCACTAAAAAAAGTGGGTAGAAGAACAAACAAGGAAACCAAGGAAGAAGAATCAGAAAGGCAGAAAACCCTAGGCAGTCAAGCCACCGTAGAAATGACCATCGGGAGAAACACAATACCAAGGGCGTCCAAACCAGGAGGTCCCCCTTCATCAAGCGGTAAATGATGCAGTTGATCTCCTGGAACTGTAGGGGGCTGGGTAATCCCAATAAGGCAGAGGCTATCAAAGACTTACTGAAGATGGAAACCGCAGACATCCTAATGCTCCAAGAGACTAAGATAGAAGGGGAAGCCCTTCTAAACACCAGCACGTTGAAATGGAAATATGACTCAGGAAAGATTGTCAGTGCAAGGGGTTCGGCCGATGGAATAGGCACGATTTGGTCAGAAAACTCATTCACTTTGGAACGATCCACAAAGACCCAACATTGGATCCACACAGATCTGCGTCACACTGTAAGCAATCTCTCCTGAGCTCTTTTTAACTTGTATGTTCCTGTCCATTACGAAGAAAAGAGAGAGTGTTGGAGGATACTCATGGATTATATAAAACAGATCAACCCAACAAATATAGTCATTGGAGGTGATCTGAACATCATCCTAAATCCCAAAGAAAAAAGAGGAGGGATTAATTTTAGGGACCCCTTCATCAACACTGTGGGCAATCTGATTTTACAGTGGGACTTAGTTGATTTCAAACCTATAAAAGGCAAATACACCTGGTCCAATAATAGAACAGGAGAAAATCAAATCTCAGCTAGGCTGGATAGGTTTCTAATCAGTAGTACATTAATGCTGGATAACAGAATGGTTTTTTCCAAGATCCTCCCCAAGCTTACATCGAACCACAAGCCAATTCTTCTATGTATAAAAGAAGAAGAAGACCTCGACCCTCTTCCATTCCGCTTCAACCCTCTCTGGGCAGGTAAAGACGAATTCTACGAAACAGTTCAAACAGCATCGAGGATAGTTGTTCACGGATCCCCAAGTTATGTGTGGGAACAAAAAATAAAAAATACAAAAAACGCTCTTAAAGACTGGATAAAAAAATCTATGCAAACCCCAACCAACCAAAGGAAGGAAGCAGTTCTTCAGCTGGAAAGAGTCCAATTCGAATTGGAGGAGAAAGATCCCTCTCCCACAGATTTAGCCATCGAAAAATCTGCCCAAAGGAACGCATATTGTTCTTTCAGAACTGAAGAAGAATATTGGCACCTAAAGTCCAGAAGTTTGTGGCTCAAATCTGGAGATAGGAACACCAAATACTTTCATAGACAGTGCAGGGCACGATTTTCCCGCAATCATATAGCAGAGATAACTAGCACAACCAGACAGGTGTATAAAGGATTTTCACAAATCAAAGAAGCAGCAGTCACTCACTTTCAGAATCTTTTAAGCGCGGAAAGAAATGGAAATGAGGAGGATGCAAAGGAGTTCCTCACAACCATCCCAAACCTAGTCAATGAGGAGTATAATGACTCTCTGTTGAGCCCAGTCACGGAAGAGGAGATAACTAATGTAGTTTGTAGTTTGGTCCATGGAACCGGATAAAGCTCCAGGACCCGACGGGTTCTCAGTTCACTTCTACAGAATTTGTTGGGAAATTATCAAAAACGATCTATTCAGAATGATAAGAGGAATCCCGAGGAAGGCAAAAGTAGGCGGAGGAATAAACTCTACCTTTCTCGCCTTAATTCCCAAGGAAACAAACCCAAGATCCTTTGACAGATATAGGCCGATTTCTCTCTGCAATTCATCTTATAAGATTGTGGCCAAGCTGTTGGCCAACAGAATCAAGCCTCTTCTCCCAAAGCTCATCTCTCAGGCACAAGGAGGATTCGTAAAAGGCAGACAAATTCTGGACAATGTCATCCAGATCTAAGAAGATCTCCATTCCAGTCTAACTCGGAAAGAACAAGGTATGACTATTAAATTGGATATGTGTAATGCCTTTGACCGTGTTAATCGCTCCTTTTTGTTCAGGGTTCTAGCAGCTTTTGGCTTTAAACAGGATTTCATAAACCTCATCAAGGCATGTATAGAAAACGTTTGGATCGCCCCAATGGTGAATGGCAGACCAACTGAATTTTTTCTAGCAACCAGGGGATTGAGGCAGGGCTGCCCTCTTTCGCCCTTTCTCTACATTTTGATGGCTGATGTTCTAAGCCGTAAGCTAACTCAAGAGAAACAAATTGGAACCATTCCTGGGATAAGGATTGTTCAAGGCATAGCCCCGGTGAATCATGCGCTATTCGCTGATGATTCAATTCTGCTGGGGGGCGCATCCATGAGAATTGCAACTGCTTTCAAAACCATTCTTCAACAGTACTGTAACATCACCGGTGCGCTAGTCAGCGAAAGGAAAAGCGCAGTATACAGTTGGAACATCGATCAGCACGCTACAGACAGAATCGCCAACGTACTGGGGTTCAAAGGATATGCTATGTGGGAAAAAATTAAATATCTCGGCTTATCATTAACGAGGGGACCCAATCGAAATCAATTATGGGAAGAGGTGATATCCAAATAAAAAAAAAAAAAAAGATAACAGCGTGGGGCGGAGTATGGCTCACTACTGGTGGCAAACTCACCCTCATCCGATCCGTGCTCTCCGCCCTGCCTACATACCAAGCCTCGTTGCTGTTGGCTCCAAAACAAATCACCGATCAAATAACCAGTATTATTCGAAACTTTCTTTGGAACGGAAGGAAAGGAAACATAGATCGTTTCCATCTCATCAAATGGGAAACAGTGAAGCGTCTAATAGCAGAAGGCGGACTTCAAATCCGCGACCCCTAGCATGCAAATTTGGCTTTGGGCTGCAAACTCCTGTGGCAATTAATCACAGAGCCATCGCACCCAACCAGTCAGTTGCTGAACCTTAAATACTTGCAAAAGCAATCAATCTCAACATTCATTCCAGCGCATTCCCCAAGAGGAACGCAGGCCTGGAGGCTTTGTTGTAGAGGGGTCGATTTCTTCAAAAATCATTTATACAAAATCCCATGAAACAGCAAAAATTCGCTTCTATGGAAAGATCGAATTATGAATCATCCCCCTCTCTCAACCATCAATGAAATCGCAGAGTTAAGAGCCTGGTTAATTTCTAAAGGAGTAAGGAAAATTGAGGATATAGTAGAGTGGGAGTTCAATGGCAACTGGTAGCGTTGGTCATTGCCAATCATCCCAACTCACTTAAAAGAATAGTCAAAAATCCTTTTAGAGGCAATAACAGATTTTACACCAGTGCATAAGGAAGAGGAAGATTTATGGGGATGGGAAAAAACATGAGAGTACACGGTCAAACAAGGTTATCTTCAAATGCAAGGAAAAAAGGAGTCACATCACCCGGAATCAGTTTGGAAACAGATTTGGGAAAATTTCAGCATCCCCAAGATCAACTTCTTCAGCTGGACCTTATTCCACAATAAAATCTTGACCGGAGACAATCTGTGTAAAAGAAACATCGCAGGCCCGCATCGTTGCGCCCTCTGCAAGAACGCTCCAGAAACCTCAGTCCATCTGTTTATTGACTGTGAGTACGCACAGAAAGTTTGGAACGGCTTCTTGACAGGGTTGAATGTGAGACCCCCATCACACTGCCAGATCACAGAAATGTTTCTGTCTTGGAAAACTCGGTACCCCCACAGCATCAATGAAAAATCTCTTTGGCACAAGCTGTGGATTATTGTACCGAAATATGTATGTTGGAAGTTGTGGCTTTCCAGGAATGAATCTGTCTTCAATCAAAAAGACATCAATGCAGAAGCTGTAGCAAAGCAGGCCAAGGATCTTCTTTTAGAAACTCTGAGACAAACCAATGTCAAAGATAGCACCCTCAGAAATGAAGAAAAGGCTTGGCTGGAAGGCTCTTCACCCATGCCATTTACATTAGCCATCGTCCGCCCAATCCACAAGGAAAACTGGCAGTTTAGAGACAATTCGGACAACTTTCAGAAGTGGTGGAAGTCACAAGGTAAATGCACAATATTCTTCGATGGGGCTTCGAAAGGAAATCCAGGCAGGTCAGGAGCAGGGGGAGTCATCTATTTTCAGAATGGGAAAAAAGAGGAATTCAGTTGGGGACTTGGGCTAAAAACCAACAATCAAGCAGAAGCACTTAGTTTATTAAAAGCTTGTCAACTGGCCAGAAAAGGAAACGCAAATGAAATTATAGTTTTTGGAGATTCAGAACTGCTGATAAGGTCTCTAGTAAATAAGAAAGGCCTCAAAGATCCAGCCCTAAACAAGCAGCTAACAAGAGTAAACAGATTTATGAAGGAATTCTCATCAGCACAACTCTTCCATATCCTCAAAGATTTAAACACTGAAGCAGACAGGTTAGCAAATGCAGGATGCACTCTTGAAAAAAGTATGATCAACATAAATGCAGGGGCACTGAAAATGGCAATCATTCCCTAAAAGAGCTAGGAGGTCTAGAAAAAGCAGAGAAAAGCAATGAGAGAAACAGTGAATTGTAATTCTTGCTCTGGCTTTGGCCATTCATAAATAAAAATACTCGTTTTAGTTTAAAAAAAAAAAAGATTTAATAATCTGGGATTTTTTTTTTTGAAATGATATTTTAAGGTCCACGAGACTAAAAATAGTCTATGAGACAATTAATTCCCTATTTTTCGCTTTTTGAAATTCAATCATTTTCCGATTCAAATTGATGATGAGCTGACCCAACCTTCCAACAATCCCCTAGCTAAAAAGACAATACCAAGAAACTGATGCTAACATGTTCTCATAACTTTCTCGTCTTTGAATGCATCACATTCCAAAATTGAATGTTTTTCCGATTCCACAGCCCTAGACGTACAAAATGTACACACTCGTTCTTCCCAAGCTTCTTTAGGCCTTTTCCATTGTCGTGTTTCACACTGAAGTTGATATGAGTTGGTCCTTAATTGAGCAATAAGAAACTTTGCCCTCCACAAAATGCTAACTCCAATGAACTCTTTTTGTTGTAGATCACACGTAGGGTTGAATTCCTAAATGTAATATTTCTTCTTTCTACCAACTCTTTTCCCCATACCTCTTTATGAAACTTCTCCATGACAAAATCCTTTAGCTCCTTGCTATTTGTGGGATAGGCATTGAGGTAGATATTCCATTTTTGCATCCATGTGTAGTTTTTTTTCATCCATGTTTTCTTTCTTTCACTCATGCCTTCATTGAAGATAACATTAGGCCATATACCTACTCTCATTTGTTCAATTCTTTTTAGATATCTTATGAGCTGCACCATAGCAATTGCTTCAATGGAAGTTGCTCCTGTTTCACTCAACATTATCTCATAAGGTACTGAACTTTTTATTTTGAACTTGCTCATGATCAATTGTTTTTGGATTTTCTCAATTTGTTTCCATTTTGAGACGGGAGTGTTGCTAGCCCACAATTCACACCCATATAGCATCACTGGACAAACTAGGAGTCCATAAAGCACTTTAATCTTTTTCCAATCCCATTCTGTTTTGAAGAGCATATAATTCTTTCCACCCTCCTAAAATTCTCTTCTTTCTGCAGTCCTCCCAATTGAGTTTGTTGTTGAAATCAATCCCAAGGTACTTGTACTCATTTATTTCTTCAAGAATGTTGTCTTCAAAGGAGAAAGTATGTTGGCTATGCTCCCTTTTATTAGAAAAAATCATTATTTTGGTCTTGCTAGTATTGACTTGCATCCCCACTACTCTACAAAAATGTTCAAGGGCATATAAGTGCATTTGCAATCCATGGGCTAATTTAGAAATCAATTCAATATCATCAGTATATAAAAGAAGCTTTATCACAAACTCCCCCAATCGAACACCATCTCCACCTTGCAGATTTAGCCACTCTTCCAATTTATCAATATATAGACCAAAAAGAGTAGGGGATAGAAGGCAACCTTACTTGACTCCAATGTCACTTCTAAAGCTTTATGAAATCCCTGCTGAGGTTCTAATTTTGACTTTCACTTCTTCATAAAGTCTATGGACAGCAGCTCTATAATGCACAAGAATTTCAAGTTCTTCCATTCTACGCCACAACTTATCCCTAGGGACTATGTCAAATGCTTTTTTGAAGTCAACAAAGCAACAAAATACTTCTTCTTTGTCCTCCCAAACCTTTTCAATAATGTGTCTCAACGTGATGCCATGATCCATTGTAGAATATTTTAGCTTAAAACCCGCTTGTCCTCTTGCCCTCCGTTCTTTTACTTCTGCCCACTTGCTAATTCTGTCTTCTACCATGCTGTCGAAAAGCTTTGCAAACAAAGGATTGATCATAATTGTTCTATAGTTGGATGGATTATTAATGTCTCTACTTTTAAAAAGGGGTATTGCTAGGCTAGTTGTCCAGTCTCTTGGGAATCCTTGTTGAATGATGTTGATGAATATTTCCATGATGCACGGTGCAAGATCGTTCATTCCCCATTTTAGATACTCTGCTTGAAGTTCAACCAAGTCCTTTGCCTTTCCTGTTTTCAGCTTCTTAATTCCATTCTCCACCTATTGCAATGTGAAGAGCTTTGAATTTGTGTTGATCCTAGGGGGGGACTCTGCCTCAGATTCTTTCTCATAGAGTTGTCTTGCATATTCAAACCATTGATTGGCTGTAATATTATTTCCAATTTGCTTCTTCCTTGGTTGCGTTCCTGCCATAAAAGATTTGGATTATTCTTTCTTAAATATATTAACATTTCTCTCCTTGTTTACATGTACTCATCTTTTTTCCTTTTTAGTGTCTGCTTATATAAATTTACATTCATATTCTCCTTTCTTACCTTTTTCAAGGTTCTCCTTGCCTTTTGCATTCCTCATCAAACCAAGCATTTACAGGAAAACAATTTGATTCTGATTTCCTATTTTTTGCTTCTCAAGTGCACTTTGAATTATATTTGTTAACTCATGACTGTTGAAGCGTTTGAAACCAATTTTCTCCTTCCGAATTAATCTCTTTAACATTGTCTTGGGGATAGTACCATTTTCTTATGTTAGAAGAATTTTGCCCCTTGATAATGATTGTCGAGAGCATTGGGTTTTCCTCCTATGTTTCCTTTCTTCTAACCATGATAACCATATATAAATTGGGTTATGGTCTGATTTTAAGTCCCAAATATGATCTCCAATACTAAATTCATGTATCTTTTCTATTAAGCTTTGTGAACACATCATATAGTCAACGACACTTTCCCCATTGTATGTGTTGCAAGTGAAGTTCCCAGACCTTTTCCATCTATCTAGACCATTGTAAATAATTAAGTTGAAAGCCCCACATAGTGTAAGCAATTCCTCTCCAAAATGATTGCTAAGTTTGTCATCTTCTGAACACCTCACCCATTGGGGATTCTCCTCTTCAGTTAGCCAAATAGGATTGTTATCCTCTTTGCAACAAAGAATGCTAGCTCAATTATTTATTGTTCTAGCATTGAAATCTCCCACTAAAAGAACTTCTCCCTGCTGAGAATACACAACAATATCTTGTTTTAAAGCTGCATATGGATTCTTGTTGTCAAGCCCCTTATTTTTGTAAGTTTTTGAGACTTGAGGGGCAAAATAACATGCTGCAATTTGTATGTGGTCCTCATTCTATGGTATTTTCAACCATAAATATTGTTTATTTGCATCTTCTTTAATTAACTGAATATGACGACCTTCTTTTTCTTTCGCTAAAACTAGTATTCCCCCATACCCTTTGCCATTTTCTACTACATTTTTCCAAACTGCCAACTTCAAATAACTGTCAAACACAGGAGTTTTGCAACCATCATGATCATGAGTTTCCGTGAGACAAGTTATGTCTCTACCTTCCGCAATAGGCCCTCACCCATGCCCCCTCCTCCAAGGGTAACCTCTACAATTCCAACAAACTAAACTTAGGTAGACCTGGGTAGGATTTGACTGTTATGCAGTTTGGCACATAAGACTCAAATTTGAGTCTTCACCCCTATTTGTACATGTTGCTCTTACTGTTTTTGTCTCTATTATTGAATTCTCTATTTTTTCTTTACTTCCAGCTTGCTGCCTTGATTTGCCTGGAGGCCCAAACACTGCAATAACGGCTTTCCCATTGTACAACCATGCCCTTTTCCCTTCATTTCTTGATGTTCTATTTTTCTCCACTTCATCCCTTCTCTCATCTTGTTGTTTTTTGGTTAAATCTTCATCGAGGAAGAATTATGAGCCTCTCAAGAGTTTCTTTTTGCCCAAAAGTTATCGTTGGTCTTGTATGCTTGCCATAGTGACTTTTATGGGTCGAGGCCTCTCTTCACATATCCTCCCAACCCTTTTTGCTTGGCAAATTTGCCCTTTCCAATGTAGTTTCTCTTTCAGAAAGTCTCTTTTCAAATTGAGAGTACTTTCATTCTTCCCATAATCTCTTATTCCCCTGAAAATAAAGTTTGTTTTCTTGTCATGTCTTTCTTTATGTTCTATTTCATGTGCTCTACGAGCTCTTGCATCATCTTCTTCCTCTGTCCTTATGTAACCATTAGCATCTTCAGCTCTAGCTTTGATTTCTCTTGGACTATATTTCCCGTTGTTCATTTTTGCCTTCTCTTTGATGTCTGTTTGCTGAGATACTTGTGTATCTACCTGAGTTTGTTTAGAAATGATCACATATCTGTTTTTTGTTATTAATCCTTTCATGCTTTGCCACACTATCTTCATGATTTGTCATTCTTGTTTTCCTGTCTCTAGAGCCTCTTGTAACATTGTTACCTGTTTTTTCAAAATTCTATTACCTTCTATTAGACATCAATTTGCAACTGTGATCTCTAAAATTTTGCGGTCCCTTTCGTGTTCTCTAGCTTCCAAAATCTCCAGCCTTGTCCTGGCCTTCATCAGTTCTTGGAAATATAGATCTGATGACCAAGTAAGAGGTGTAGATGTGGGACTGCAAATGATTGATTCTTCTTTATTTTTGTTTCTCTTAATTATTTTCTTTCTCTTGATCGATTTTCTTCTCATTTGTCCCCATTTAAGGCGAGCAATCTTACGCCTTAAAATTCCCTAATATTGCTTTGCGTTTACCTAAATCTACTTTCTTTTTTTGTCTGTTGAAGCAATTTTGACTTGACCCAGATGATTTGTTTCCAAAAAATCTGAAATTTCCTTGCTCTTTACGCCTTGGCTCTTCTGAGTGTTTTCCGTGCTGTGAACATTTACCTATTTAGAACTTAACTGCCTCCAGTGCTCTGTGCTCACACTGCTTCTGCCTCTATGCTCATGAAACCCTATTCACGTTGCCTCACGCTCCCTGTTCATGCTTCCTATCCTCTGTGCTCACAAAACCCTGTCCTCTGTGCTCACGAAACACCAAAATGGTAATTTTGTCTTTGGGGGATAAAATTCCGTTAAAAAAAAATAAAAGGAACGTTTGAAATGTAGAGTCTTTGGAGGTATGGAGACTTGCTTGCCCTGCCCGATGACAACTTAATTCAAACAAATCTCTACCCACCATTCTCAGAACGTCAAAACACGAATATGTGTATATCTATGATTGTTGATGTCATTGGTCCACCACACGTGTATTAGTTTGTTGACATTATCCAATGGACACTATGAAAGGTTAGTGAATAGTTTTTCAATTTCTTAAGTCTGTTTCTAGCTTTAATTTATTAAAAAAAATTATGAAATGTGGTTTCACTAGCATGGCTAAGGGCTATTAATAATATGAAATTTTTATTTAAAATGTTTGCCCTCTTCAAACCTGCATGAGTTGTCCTTCTAATGAAACTTTTGTTTGAAACATTTGCCCTCCACAAACATCTACCCTCATCTAATAAAACATGGCTTGGGGGTTATGAAATGTCTACAGTCATGGTCATGGTCATGCCACATTTTTATATCGTAAGTTTTTATGTTTGTCATAATTAACTCAATCCTTATTTATTTCGTTAGTGAGTTTTTATTTAAGATTTCTTCCCTACATTCCATTTGAATGTTAAGTATTTGACAGTGCGGGATTAGATATTTGACGGTGCGAGATAAGGTGTTTTAATTAGTTGATTTGAGTGCGCTTATTCCCATTATGAAGGTTCAAGTATGTGTCATTTTAGGTTTCAATAGCTACATTAATTTTATGGAGTTTCCATTTAATCTCTGTTGGTTTTGTGACCATATATTTTATGGTGTTTCCATTTAATCTATGTTAATTTTGTGACCATATATTTGTGCGAGGTTGATTTGTGCTTTTATTTGGTCACGGTGCCATTGTTCCATTGCTAGGGTTTCAGAGTTTCGAAATATTAATTGTACCCTTATGAATGGTGCATCAGATTAGGTATTTTGTTTGGGAGATGGTGTAGGGATTCTACCCCTAAATTGTACATATGACAACATGTTAATACAAGGAATTCACTTGATAGGGTGATCCCATTGACAAAATGTGTTAGAAAAGGTTTCTTTAACCAAATCCAATGAATTGAAGTTAAGTACGATTATATATAAATATATCCTCCTTAAATAAATATTAAGGATTCAACCAATATCATAAATAATGTACACTCAAGTTCTTATTTTCATTACCATACTTGGGTAAAATTAACGTATATTCACTCTATCATGACAATGAGCCTATATATATAATATTTGTTTTTATAAAAGCCTTCGAAACAATATATTCATGCTAATAAGAAATGATACAATGGTTTCTTGGTTCATTATTATATATCGATAATCAAGATATAGTGTGTTGATTAATTATTTCCTTCAACCTTTCACCAAAAATCTAGTAACCATCACTTAGCATCTCTTACAAGATTTTAAATGATATTACTTTTAATTTGATACAAGAGTAAGCAATCCCTTGAAGATTGTCTTTTCTATTTACAAGATTTTTAGATTAAGGTTTTAAGTTAATGATAAGTTTTTGTATCATCATTTAAACATCAAATATGATATCAAGTTAACGTGGCTGTGCATGTGATTGATATAATCTTATCCATGTATATTAACCATATTTATTAATGTGGTTGTGTTAGTTGAAAGATATGTGCGAATTCTCGAAGGTTTTGGCTCTGCAATATGAACTAGGGTTTTGTCGTTGGTCACCATGGAGGGATGCAGAGGAGGGAGTTCTGCTCCCTCCTACAGTCAAGTAGCTGTGGATAGAAGCAAGGGAGCTAGATCACATCGCTTCAAGAAACCAATGGAGGTGGCAATAGAGGCTATTAACTCAGAAAAATCGGAAAATATCAGACCTTATGGAATGAGGAAGCTAGTAGGGAGAGAAGGACAAGGGGTAGTAGTCAGAAAGTTGCTCCTATGAGCACAACAGGGGTCTGTAAACCCAAGTCGACCATTATTCCTTTGGTCGTTTTAAGTGACCCAGCACTTCAGGTGCATAGAGATCACATGGCAGAATACATGGTTATATGCAAATTTATGGGGATTTAGCTGACAGAGAAGGCTTTGCAAGCATGGATAAGGAACCATTGAAAACCAAAGGGGGAAATAAACCTTCACCTTGGGTCCAAGGGCTTATTTACAGTGGTGTTCACAAGCTTAGAGGATAAAGACAAAGTATTCAAGGGAGGACCCTATTTTTACACTGGTGCTGGCCTTTACATGCGACCATGGATGATGAACTTTGTCCCAGAATGAGAAACTTTCACATCAGTACCAGTATGGATAAGACTTTTCTCCCTTCCTTTAGATTACTGGCTATCGGAGTCTCTAAAGGCTATTGGCAACAAGCTAGGGCATTTTATAAAGATCTCAAATGTGACTCTAAAAGGCAAATACACATCCTTCGCCTGGATATGTGTGGAAATGGACTAATCTAGGGCACTTCCGGATGCGATCATTTTAGAAGTGTGTGACGAAGAATGGGTGTAGGAAGTGGACTATGAACATGTCCCTTTAGGTGCTGCAAGTGCCATGAACACGGACACCTATACAGAGATTGCCCATTAAACAAAATGGAGAGCAACACAAAAAACACCACAGATAAAGATCCTGAGGGTTTCACTAAGGCTGGGGGCAAAGGGAAAGCAAGAAAGCGATACCAAAAGAAGATTAATGAGGATGGAAAACCAAGCCACAACAGTTTCAAGATCTTAGAAGAAGAAGTTGAAAACAACGGGACAAACCAGGAATCAGAGAATAACCCCACTAAGAAGGAAGGGATGCTAGCATGGAGGATATACTAGAGAACAACCAACAAAATGATGACCTGCCAACCATTATGGAGCTTAGTACAGACCATGAGGTCACCCCAAGTGAGGCTAGAATGGAGGACCATGAACTGTAGGAGATTCTAGAAAGGGAGAATTTAGATCTAGAAAAGTTTCTGGAGCAAGGAATAGCCAAAGGGGTAGACTCTTGCCAAAAGAGGAGTTTGATAGGGTTCAACAACTTTTCCTCTGGAGATCACAATCGAAGGGCTCTGGAGTCAAAAGAAACCTTGATAGCCAGGAGAATAGAGGGGTGAAAACGATGGAGGATACACTGATCCATTCTTCCAAGAACCTAGGTAGGAAAAGAGGAAGAAAAGACAGAATAAGCTGTTGACTGAATGTGGGAAACTCATGATTAACTCAGGAAAGATGAGAGAACTTACTAGTTACTCGTTTACAAACCTTTCTTAATGAAGCTTACAACCTAGAACATTAGGGGTCTAGGAAGTAAAAGGAAACAAATAAATCTTAGTAGAAGAATAAAAGAAGAAAAACCAGATATGGTTTTTATTCAGAAAACAAAGTGTTTGATGGATAAGATCAGAGAGATACACAGCAAGTGGTTAATCAAGTATGAGTATCTAGAGGTTAAAGCAGACAAATCAGCGGGGGGGATTCTTACGCCTTGGGACCCCCAGAAACTTGGAATCCTGGATGCTGAAGCGTCCAGGAACTATCTATCATTGGTGATTCAACCTTTGGGTGATAAGGAGATATACATGATCACAAACGTCTATGGTCCTCAAAAACAAGAAGACAAACTCAAGATTCTCACCTCCATTGAGGAGCTAAGAGAGAGATATCCTTATGTGCCCTGGATTCTGGTGGGGGATTTCAATATGATCAGTTCTCTTATAGAGAAAAAAGGAGGTACCAGAAAACTAGGCACAAACTCCATTGCCTTCCAAAACTTCATAAATAACATGGGGCTAGTGGACACTGAAACAATAAATGGCACTTTTTCCTGGAAAAATAAGAGGGGAGGAGCTGCTCAAGTCGCCTCTAAACTAGATAGACTCATAATCTCATAGGACCTCCTTCTCACAGGCCTTGACATGTCAACTTTAATCATTCCCTTTGGAAGCTCGAACCACTAGCCTGTCCGGCTTGAAGCTACTTTTATGGGCACACCAAGGAGCAAACCTTTTAGGTTTGAAAATGTTTGGCTCTCTCACCCTGACTTCACCAACAATATTTACAAATGGTGGATGGAAGATATGCCCGTTTAAGGCACTAAAATGTTCATGCTACAATAGAGACCTAAATGCATCAAATCCAGGCTTAAAGATTGGAACAAAAAGGAGTTTGGTAATATTTTTAAAGCCAAAAGAGAAGTTGAGCAGAAACCCCAGGGGATTAATCAGATCCTCATCACAGATGGTTTTACCGAGGAATGGAAAAATGAAGCTGACTCTCTTTAGAATGAATGGGAAGATCGGTGCATGCAAGAGGAGATTTTCGCGAGACAGAAATCGAGGGTGCAGTGGATTAGAGAAGGAGAAAGAAATGCGAAGTTTTTTCATAAGTCAACCCTGGATCACAGGTCACATAACAGAATTACAAAACTCAAAGATTCTCAAGGGAAAGAGCTCGTCTCTCACAAAAAAATGGAATTTTTCCTAGTTCAACACTTCCTTAGCATAGCAGAGGAGCCTCTCATCGACAAATCTCGGTTCATTAACAATTTCACAAAGCACATTCCGAAGCTTGTAACCAGGGAAGACAACCACAATCTTAACAGGCCAGTGTCTGAAGAGGAGGTCAGTGAAGTTATCAACAAAATGCAAAATGGGAAAGCTCCGGGCTTGGATGGGTTCAATGTGGACTTCTTAAAAGCTTGCTGGAAAACAGTCAAACAAGATATCCTTGAGGTTGTGGAAGACTCAAGAAAATCCAAAACAGTTTTGAAGGCTCTTAATGCCTCTTTCATAGCTTTGATTCCAAAGCAGGAAAAAGCTATGACACCAGACCGATTCAGACCCATAGCTTTATGTAATGTGGTGTACAAAATTATTTCCAAAGTGATCGCTAACAGACTCAAGCCCCTGCTTCCAGCTCTTGTCTCAGAGGAGAAAAATGGTTATGTGGAAGGAAGATATATTCTCAATAACATCATCCAAGCTCATGAGGTGGTACACTCTCTTAAGAGCAATAAGCAAGCTGGTATGATCATACAGCTTGACCCAGCGAAAGCTTATGATAAGCTAAGCTGGTCTTACATCAGGGCAGTGCTAAGAGCTTATGGCTTCAACCACAACCGAATAAGATGGGTTATGGCCCTTGTATCCACGACTAGTTTTTCCATCCTACTTAACGACTCTCCCTCCAGAACCTTTATGCCTTCTAGGGGTCTTAGACAAGGGGATCCGCTCTCCCCCTTCCTCTTTGTTCTCATGATGGAAGGGCTAGGCAGAGCGATCAAAACAGCAAATGCTGAAGGAAGAATCCGGGGTCTGAAACTTACCGTGGATGGTGTTGCTTTTACTCATCAACAATTTGTGGATGACACAATGTTGCAGGGTATTCCCACGATCAAGGAAGCCAGAGCTTTGAAACAAATCCTGAACGACTTCGCTATGGCCGCTGGTACAGAGGTAAGCCTTGAAAAATCAAAAGTTTTCTTTTCTAACACTGACATTGCTATTCAGAGTAACCTCACTAGAATTCTCTGGTTTCAAAGGGATCAGTTACCTTCCAAGTACCTTGGAATGCCTCTTATGGACAAACCTCTAAGCAAGGGAGTGTGGGAGCCGATAACGAATAAACTTCAGGACAAGGTCAGGAAATGGGCATGTGGGTCTTTAAATTTGGTAGGGCGTGTTGTGCTTACGAAGGCAGTCCTACAGGCTATTCCCATTTTCATGTTTTTAGCTCTTCCTACTGCTAAAGGAGTTATGCAACAGATCAAGAGTATTCAATGAGATTTAATTTGGGGTAGAGGGGAAGCGCAAAAGAAGTGGGATTTGGTAACTCGGGATAAGCCCTGCAAACCTAAGGACCATGGTGGTTTGGGGATTCATGACCCTGAAACCTTCAGCAGAGTTTCGGGAGCAAAACTTTGGTGGAGGTGGCTTAAGGGATCGAAAACCCCTTGTGCCAAGCTTTGGAAACATAAATATGCAAATAATTTGTAGGAGAGGGATCATATCCGAATGTCAGGGCTCATCAAGGGCTCCCACATTTGTCCAACAGCATAGTTTCTGGGAGATCCGAGCTGGGAACCTAGCACAGTTTTGGGAGGATAACTGATAGCAGGAACCAATTTTTTATAAGGAAGAATTAACCGCTCTCAAGAATGACACTGACAACAAAGGTTTACTTATGGTAAGTGACTTCTGGGATCAGGTAAGGAACAATGGTAAATGGATAATATGGAAGGATCAGAGTTACAGTGAAGAAAGCCCTTTCAAGGCCCAGGCAGTTTCTCTTGCTTTGGACTTGGAACAGAGGAAGATTTTGGTGTCATCTTTGTCTGACCAACTGAGATGGGGAAGAAACACCAAAGGCAACTTTAACCTCAAATAAGCTAAACGAATGGCCCTATGGTTTGATTATCAAAACCCTGATCAGGTATGGAAGAACCTTTGGCAAAACCCGCATTGGATGAAAATAAAGTTGTTTATGTGGTTGGTTCAACAAAAGAAAATTCTAACTTGGGAGAATCTTCTGAAAAGGGGTTTTGTTGGCCCATCCAAATGCCATCTATGTGGCTTACAAGAGGAGACGATGGAACACTTACTCAACCTCTGCCCATTCACCTCTACCTTGTGGGATTGGGTGGCCTCAGTCTTTAGGCAAACTGACAGGGACAGACTCAGCATCACCAACACTTTGAAGAATTGGAGGAAAAACTTCTCAGGCAATGAAATCATCAATAAAGCTTGGACTCTAGTTCCAAGCTTTATTATCTGGGATGTATGGAAAGAATGCAATGGTAGGATTTTCAAGAACAAAACTAGCTCGACCCAGTACATCATTGCACAAATATTACGACAGCTCAAAGACACAGTTGGAGCCCTTTTGTGGAAACTTCCTGAGAACCCTCCTTTGCCCCAGGATGCTCACATACTGCTGCAGTTGGGTCTCCATGTGCTAGTTCCCCAGGGCATAAACAAGGGTGTGAGCCAAACAACTGCTGGTAAAGACATCTGGCAACCTCCTCCTCATGGTTTTTTGAAAATCAATATAGATGGAGCCTCTAAGGGCAACCCTGGGATGGCTAGATTTGGTGGGGTTATAAGAGATGAGCAGGGGCGCATAAAGGAAATCTTTCATAGTCATTTGGGGACTGCCACCAATAACATGGCGGAGCTCATGGCCTTAGAGCAGTGCCTGGAAATCTTGATCGAGTCAAATTTATACAATGCCATCATTGAAGCAGACTCTGAATTGGTCATCAATGTGGCCAAGAAGATATGTAATGGAACAACACCGAGAAAAGTTTCAAAACATTGGAGGCTATCATAGGTCTTTCAACGTATTTCTTCCCACTTGCGAACCCTGAGAACTGTTAGCTTCGTCCATGTGCGAAGAAAAGCCAATATGCTAGCTGATCGTCTGGCGAATGAAGGAGTGCTTCGCAAGGAAAGTTACAACAGGTACACTTGGGATTCAACACCCTCGGGGAAATTGCATGATGATTGTCAAAGACAGGCAGCCAAAGACATGGAGCACTTCCAGGCCATGAGAAATGAGCAGAAGAAAGGCCTGTGGAAGCATGAGAGAGCGGAAGTAGGAGTCAATCCTACAATGGAGGAGTACATGGTAAATAGCGAGCTCATATAAAGGCCGCCATCAAAGGTTTTGATGGGCTTCATTATCGAATGGCTATCGGGTTGAAAAATGACCGAAGGTTAAGTCTACAAGCGGACCTGAAGATTTATAGATTAGCGGTTTATAATCTTTATCGGCTACGTAAAGCGGGTAAAGGTCGCGCTAGTTTCCAATCTAATATCTCTGATGACCATCAGATGAACAGGGGCTTGATCGTATGGATATCGGGTTTTAAAAGTGACCGGAGGTTAAGACTTAGACTGGACACGAATTTTCAGCGGGAGAGGAAGGAATGACATAGACCCGAAGTGAAGAGAATGATGCACATGAATCATTTGATCATGGCGGATCAACGAACATATTTGGTGGAAAAGTTTCGCGGGAGTAGGAGAGAACAAAAGTTCTTGAGTTGAGCAGAAATGACACAGTAAATCCTGATTGTCGATCCTTTTTCCACTCTCCAACGTCATATTCCATTACAGGGGTTCAGCCACTGGTAACCCGCGTGCTATTTTGAATAATCGCAGCATGTTGGATCTAAGTACCCTGTCTTTGAATGGATATCGGGTTTTAAGATGGGGGGTAGTTAAGCCGAAGAGCAGACCCGATTTTTTATAGATCACAGGTTCTTTTTCTTTATCGGGTTCGGAAAGCGGTTAATGGGCGCGCAAGTTCCTGAAGCGATGCTGCGTCAACCATCGGATCAAGAACCAGATCGATGGCGGAGATTCAATCGCATTTTGTCTTTCGGTAAAAGTGTATGGCCAGCGATAAACTCAGTTTTGCGATATTGCGATGTGTTGGACTGTGGACCGTCAAATCAATAGTTACTTCGCATTTTGCAGTTTCAAGGGTTGGCGGCGTGCAGTCACTGCGATGTGCGATAAGCCGAGATGTGTGATAAGCCGAGATGTGCCGAGGTTTGCGAGGTTGTGATGGACTCTCGCATTTCGTAGTTTCAAGTGTTGGCGGCTTGCAGTCAATGCGAGGTGCGACAAGCCGAGATTAGGAGGAAGAGTATTCTTTTTTTTGTTTTTATGTGTGATGTTTGGGGTATTGTTGACCCTGTTGCTTGTTTTCATCAACGGGTCTGTCTTTTGTTGGTCTTTACACTTGTAAAGACATTGTACCATATGTAATCTTATTTTTGAAGTTAACTGAAGGCTCCACTCTTACTTGACCCAAAAAAATAAAATGTGTGAATTAGTATAATAGATAATTTGTTTATATAAAGTAGGTTTATCTAATTTTGTAATACATTTTTTTATGATTTTCCATCGATTTAAAATTTTGAAAAATTCAATCAATTTAAAATTGGGCAAAATTCCCAAGGACATTGTTCCACCATGTAAAGATCTTGGATTATTGGTAGGACTTTGCTTACACTTGAAATTTCTACTAGATTCCTATCAAATTTATGGTAAGAAATAAAGTCTCTTCACTATAAGATTAGCTTACTCTTACAAAAGCTTTGACAATCCTTAAACATCAAACAAACTTGCTTAGATCTTAACACTTGCCCAAGAGCTTGTACATATGTCATTAACCATACTAAGAGATGGAGGGGTTATAGATGCAAGAGGGATCATTATTGATGTTGGAGGAAACCGAGAAACAAAATTTGCATGGGGTCTTGGAGAATTTTCAAATAACCAAACTAAAACTTGCACTTTTCTTTAGGGCCTACTCCTTGCATCTGAATTGGGAATAAGAAGTTTAATAGTTATATAGGGTTCAAGTTTTATAATCATACAATGGCTTTGAAATCCCTCCCTTCTAATAACGGGATTGTCTCCATTATATCTTGATCTCACAAGGAAGCTAGACATCTCCAAAAGATCCCATTATGTCAGGTTCCTTGAGATCAAAATTTGCCAGGTAGATAATCAAGCTAATCATGCCTCTCAACTTTGAGAAAGGATGTTAAAGAAAAAAGGGATGTTATATTATCACCTCATCGCTTAGTTTATCTCATCATCAAATCATCATTGGTACCCTCACATTAAATAGTCACATGGCACACATCCAAGATAGATAGATTTCATTTGAGGTGAAGGGGTTGAACAAGACTTGTGTATAACCCTTTCACATGCATGCTCTTTACTCTAGCCTACTCTTTGAATGTTGTGCACAAAATTATTTTAATGGCATGGGATAATGAAATCAATAATGGATGTGCATTCTATAGGTAGGAGTAATGGCAACAATCTAGTAAGAACCTTCCCCTATATATGGATAGCCTTTGGAACTAAAGCTTGGAGGATTCTAACTTAGGGTTACATGTTTTGGTTATTGGATATAGGCTCTTGTGTGTTGAATTATCTTGTCGGATTCTGAGAGTTGTTTGAATCTTCGAGGTTAAAGGTCCACTCTATTCATGTACCATTAATAATGTGGATGATTTTCTTATTTGTAAGTGGTATTTCTTTTTTGGGGGTTCTAGTGCCTTTATTTTTCCCGTGGGTCCTTCGGTATAGGTTTTCCCCTAACTGACTGGGCAAGCAACAATGTGTTTCTTATGTCTGGGTCTAACTGCTTTTCTAAGAAAATTTGGAAGGCCCACTCATTTATTAGTTTTATTGACTATAAGGAGGCTTGAGACGTCTGGAGAGCCCTTCATAGAGACAAATAGTCCATCCATTATAACAAGACCTTTGTTTTCTCATTCACCACAAAGCTTCATGAGAATGAAGATTAGTGTTTAGCTTATAATTCATAATTATGACAACATTCACGCAACATAAATTGTAAATCAAGTCTCTTTGAAGTAGAGTGTAAGATGCTCAACAACCTGGTCCACAATTTGAGCAAAAGCAATCAATCAACAACAAAGGCAATCAATCAGCAACCTCAATTTTGAAGATGTCCACCAATTTTATACATCTATGTATTAAGAGGAACACTATACACCATATTTTATTTATTTATTTATTTATTTTTAAGTCAAGGCTATCAAATTTTGTAACCTTGTTGCCTAACCTCGTCTACAATCTTTTATGAAATATTTTTTCTACCATTTTTTATTTAAAAACAAAATATATCATAAGAGATAGATTATAAAAAATAATTTGAGCAAATTTGATGAACGCGTGAAGTAATTGGAGAAAAAACTACCTTCAAGTCATTAAGGTTATGTGGACTCGTAGTGTGAAGAGAAGATGAAGACATTGTTTGTGCATGAAAAATAGAGGTTATAACCATAAAAATTGTGCCCCACGTGGAGGACAAGAAGCTAGAGACATGCATAAAGATGAAAATATTGGAAATTAATAACCTTGCCACAATTCAACAATAATATCCACGCCCACATGCAACTGAATAGTTACTTAAATAAGAATATGTAGTTGAAGATGACACTTTGCAACTTAAAATGTGAAGTTGTGAGTGGGAATTAGCTACCAGTTTCATTGTCTTGCCTCATCCCACTATTAGTGTAACCACAAATATCATCACATTACATGAACTCTTGTATGCATCTTGACGAAATAAACCTCTACTGTGTGTCTAGGCCAAGCAGGGACACATCACTTCTCTCCCGCCAAGCGTTTAAATTTGAGCTATGTTGTGATTTGCGTCCATGATCGATTGTAGAGACCATCACATTACATCAAATCCCGTATGCATCCCTACGAAATCAACCTTTACTTTGTGTTTAGGCCAACTAGGGACACATCACTCCTCTCTCGCCAAGTGTTTAAAGTCGAACTTTGTGTGCTTTGCATTCACGACCAACCGCAAATACCATCACATTACCTCAATAAGCATATGTGTCTCGACGAAATCAACCTTTACTTCGTGTCCAGGCCAACAAAGGAAACATCACTTCTCTTTCGCCAAGCGTCCTGGTGTCCAAACTTACCTGTATCACGTTTAATGAAGGGCAATGATTATATTTGTTTTCATTATTTTTGAATTTATATTGTTTGTGATTTATGCCCCTTTTTTTTCAAAATAGTCGTTTGCCTTTTCTAACCCATGGCTTCTAATAACAACATGAATTCAAATTATGAGAATGACAAGAACGACCATTCATTTCTCACTAACACGAAAAACATAATTTATTTCCATATGAATAATTAACCCAAAATAAATAAATAAACAAGAATAATAGTTGCAATGCAACATAGTCCCTGCCTATCGTTATCACTAATTAATTGATTAAACGTCTTCATTTCTATCTTGACACATGCTTCCTCTGCACAACCACCTACACAAAGCTTTCTGCATAGTGAAAGCTCTTTGCACACACTGCCTCTGCACAGTCACCTACTTACAACTTCCTTTGCACACACCTCTCTTGCACAACTACTTCCATACTTAATAGTGTATTTTGGTCAATCATTGACATTCGAAGATGTTATTAATTGATGTGAGTCCCAGATGTCGTGGGGAGGAAGCATTCCTTGCGAAATACGTTCCTAAATATTAATTAAAGAAAAGATTTGTATATTTATTATTTTAACATTTATTATATTTAACACTATTAAATAATCATTGTACGCCTTTAAATATGTGCAGAAGGAACATAAACCTCTGCACTTCGATGAAGCATGATCACTCATACAGTTTATGAATCTCCACTCGCGTAGTTTATAGCCTAAATGTCCTGGCTAACAGGAACTTTCAGAAAAAATACAATAAGCTCTTGTAACCCTTAGATCACTTTACGGAGCCTTCATATTTTAGAAAATGAAATCTTCATTATTTGAACCCATGACCACGATAAAGGCAACGACTGTATAATAATAACAACCCTGTCGAGGCCTACAAACACAAGCTATGGAGATGATGGGTTTTTCGAGCTTTGAACAATACGAAGATGACAGATGTTGGAGTTTAATTGTTGTGTGTATTTTTTAACATTTTACATATTTTGGTACACATTCAAGTAAATTTCATTAATGATCTGGTAGAGTTATTGCTCGACGCTTTATCAATTATATAAATAGCTACTTAGGCACACATTATATATACATATATATGTGTATATATAATGGGGTCAGCGAGGGCACTGTTGGCACACATTTGCAGAGATGTTAAGAGAGAAAATACAAGAAATTAACGTGTAGAGAATTGCTAAGACAATACAGAAAATAGAGAACAATATCACGATGAGAATTTTATGGAGCAAAGAAAAATGAATTCCTTCATAGCTTTAAAAACAAATGTTAGATTCCAATTTGAAGGTAAAAGGGGGAATGGTGAACATGTGCTATCACCTTACATCTGTAGAGATTTTTTCGATAAAATAATTGTTAAAAGTGGTCTTGAGCATCAATTTATGTGATATTAGTGCCAAATTTGTGAGACGTTTTAGTTGAATCTTCCCAAAGAATAATACGGCAGGAAGATAAGTGAGGCTTCTAAGTTCCTTCAGAGATTTAGTAAGGCTTAAATATCTCGATTTAAATGGTTTCTTTAATTTAAGCATGTCGAGTGGAAGTTTTGGAAACATCAATGCGCTTGAGTACATAGATCTCACTAGTTGTGACAAAATTGAAGTATTGCCTTCTCAAATTGCACATCAAACGTCCCTAGAAAAGTTATATTTGGAGCTTAGAAACTTAAAAGAATGACCAAGTGCCATTGGACAACCTAGCGGTTTGGAAGAGCTCATATTGAAAACCTCTTTCCTGTTGACATTACCGACTTTGCTCAGGCGTGAGCTAGGAGTTTGAAGTATTTGATGCTGACGAACTGCAAGAAATTGAAACATTTGTCGGAGTTCGTTGGAATG
This sequence comes from Pinus tabuliformis, assembly GCA_031772625.1. Taxonomy (NCBI): domain Eukaryota; kingdom Viridiplantae; phylum Streptophyta; class Pinopsida; order Pinales; family Pinaceae; genus Pinus; species Pinus tabuliformis. The sequence goes on along the minus strand of CM062818.1, from coordinate 573,387,211 downwards.
TTGAAGTAGTGTGTGAATCTTTGCTTGTGTGGAGGAATGCTCTACACAATGAACTTCCTCTACACAACTAGAGCAACCTGAAATGAGTGCGGAGTGTGGAAGTGTGTACACATTTCTCGAAATGTGGCCCCCACCTGAGTTTGTCTCGCCTGCAACTAGAGTAAACTCGGTAGAGGTACCAAAGGCAACAAAAAATGCGGTAAATACAATAATGGAAGACATTTAGACGGTAAATGGTTGTAGTTGTATTTTCCCTGTATAATTTGACGAGATGTCGCTCGTCTTTTGCTCGAGTTCCTCTAGCTCTCTAGATAGGCTTTGGGATCTTGTAAAGATAGAGCTTATAGTCTGAAATATGCATGTTGATGTGGTCTAGTTGGAGTGTGGATGAGTCATTTCTTGCTTTTCAGATTGTTGTGGTGGCTTTTATTTTGAAAACAGGTGCTCCTTTCTTACTCGTTCATTGATTGAATTTTTCGTATCACGATTTGTGGTCGTCCAAAAAAGAAAACGATAGTTTTTTTTCCTATAGGCATCATAGTTACCGAATTCGAATTGGACAAGGTTCCAATTTGAGGTGCTACGTACTTTTTTGTGCCGACGAATGAATGGGACTCCATGGTTCCTTCAACTTCCCCATCAATACTAGTGGGCTTGAATGACCTCTCCTCATCTGAACAAGAGTTGTAACTATATTTAGACTCATGTTTGATATGGTTTGATTAACATTGGGGAATAGACGAAGCAAGAGATAAAAATCAGTTAGCATAATGTGGCCATTGTGTTGGACCAATATGTTGTTTGGATTTAGATCTCTATACATTATTCCTCACTCATGCAAATACTCAAGTGTGAACCACTTCTACCGCATAAAACCTGCAACATATCACCTATATTTGAGATTGTAGCTTATCTAGATATAATAGAATTCAAATATGTCTGAACATCTATTGAAATTATCAAAACATATGAACAAATATATTTTTCTTTTTGTTGCATAGTATATTTGTTCCTTCGATTAGAAAGCAATAATACATTGGGACATTAATCAGAGCCAAAACAATTTTCTGCATGTCATGCTAATTTGACAATATTAATATGTTTATAAATGTAAAATGTCAAATAGTTAGCATCAATGATTGTATCTACACTCAAATGCACAAATGAATCTCATTTACTATCTTCAATATCTGCAATTTCAGTACGATGTACGCATACATAGCACCTGAGGTTTTGTGTCAACAAATGAATGGATAAGCTTACAGAGCAAAAGCAAGCAAGGTAAAGCTTATGCCATCAATTACATTTGTTACAAGTTGAAATCTGGAAGCCAGATAAAGTCATTGTTACCGAATAATACAGATGATGTGCAACAACATTGTCATTGGGTCCACGGATAGTTCCTAATTGCCTAGCGCTCGAGAGGTTCATTTTTCCTAACTCAAGTATCCATCCCAGCTGGTCCCCTTTAAGCCATAATCTAAGTAGGCCTAGCTCAAGCATCAATGGTTCATTGCATGATCTCTCATGGGTTTCTTACTGATTTAGCATTGTGTATTGTGGGCTCTTTTTTTTTTTCAACAACTTATAAAAAATAATATTAATGATAAAAATTATATAGTTATATCTCTCCGCAGGGTCGTTCCTCCTTCCAATAGTGTACATTCATCACTACCACTAAGTTATGTTTATTGTGCGGAAGTTCAGTTATGTGAAGGAACAAAGTTGCTAGTTGTAGGGACCACCACAAATTGTGGGGAAGTTCATTATGCGGAGGACCTCTACACAATGAACTTCCCCACAATTTGTTGTGGTACCTACAACTGACAACTTTGTTTTTGCAGAGTTTTTCTTGTGCGGAAAGCTCCACATACTTGAAACAAACTCCCATATAATTCGAAAATGTATGAACCCACAAGATCTTGGATTTGGAGATATGCATACACATGCCTTGCACAACCTGATGCTCCATCTTAGTGATTCTCATGATGGCATTTAAAGTTAATGGGATGGAAAGTAGAACACAATGAAAATGATGTTCTCATAAGTGAGCTACCAAAAATATTTCTCCAATTTAGGTATATGTACATCGAAATCGATGCTGAATTTAGAAATTAGTTGTTACTTAAATTAGCTTGTCCCCTGACCAAGTCTTTGTAAATCTTCCATACCTTTGATATCTAGTTCTATATATACAATATCGCATCACACTCCAGAATAATCACCTTGCCTTTTACTTTCTTACCATTGTTATATTTTTCTAGCTTTAATTAATTGTTTGCGATGTGAATTATTTCCTCGACCTATGCTTTGACAAAGAAATGGTATTAGATTACTATGCTCATTGAGATTTTGTATAGGACATTAACTTTTCTTATGATGTTACCGAGTTATGACTTTTCGTCTAAATGGGAAGAAAGTTGAGGAGAGTTTATTGCCTTTCCAACATATGCCATTCAAAATACATTATTCAAAACAATTGTTCGTGTTCAACTGAACTAGTGGATAAAATGAATACACTTGTTAGACATGGTTCACTTTTATCTGCAACAATCCACAACCATTGTCAGAACTCGATCCTCCGCACAAGGAAGTTGTGTGGAACTAATTTGTGCAGAAAATGGTAATGTGCAGGGTGTGAAACTACTTTGTGTAAAGCTCCGTACTCTCACACAATGAGCTAGTTCATTGTGCGGGAGAGCGGAGCTCCGCACCATGTGCTGGAATTCCAATGTGTGATTAATTCAAATTAAGTGTGTTGGAATTTGGTTAAGCAATTCTTATAAGAGAGGAAGAGACAATTACTTACATTAAACCAGTTAATCTCTTTAACATCATCACCAGAATTGAGATGCTCTGCTGCCGACTTTGAATTCCTTACATTTTTCAGACCTTTGGATTTGATAACACTAGTGGATTCATTTTATATTAAAGAATTTTCTGTGCAGATAAAAGAAAAATAGTAAAGTTAATAATATTGGATTCATTTTGTATTAATGAATTTTCTATGCAGATAAAAGAAAAATAGTAAAGTTAATAATTATGTGAAATGCAAAATTTCTCATTGCGATGACTTATGAAATAAGTCCCAATAGGCAGGGAGGAGAAAAATAAGTGATGACAAACTTTTCACGAAGGACCATCGCACAATTGTAATTGGTTTAATGTGTGGGATACAACAATTTGAGAATGATAGGTGTGACCCTTCCCGTGGCCACACCACCATGCACATTATGGTGTCATCTTAACTACCAAGCTTCTAGTTTATTGTAAGAGCATCGACCCGGATTAACCATCACAGTCGAAACCCAAATCGACATCACAATGATATCAATAGTCTAGAACATGATAAGCATATTGACAGTCAATGCATCAATATTTTAATAATCAAAGCACTTATATACATACATATATATATATATATATATATATATATATATATATATATATATATATATATCTCTATATATATATATATATATATATATATATATATATATATATATATATATATATATATATATATAGGGGAGGTTTGAGAATAATCTGTTAAAAGCATGGTTTGATTCCATCGGCATAGTCTCTTCAAAAAAACCCCTTTGTTACTCCATTTCGTCTTGACATGAGAAGTTTGAGAATAAATAAATCTGTTAAAGACATGCTTTGAGTCCATTGGCTTGGTATTTGTGATAACATTTATAAATAAATTCATTCCTTGTTTCGAGTAGCTATTTCATAAAGAATTATCGCATGGATTTTTCATGCAAACTTCGTGAGTCATTGTGCGGTGCTTCCTTCGCGTAGTGAAAGCTCCACACAATGAAAAGCCCCCCTCGCCTACGTAAAGTACCTACAACAAGTTCTTCCACACAATGAAAAGCCTCCCACCTACAACAACTTCTTCCACACAATGAAAAGCCTCCCACCCACGTAAAGGACCTACAACCGACTCATTTATGGTATCATTGACATTGTCAGAGACTTCACCAAGGGAATGACCACTCACATAATTAGTTTATTTATTTATTTTAATTTTATAATGAATTGTGAGGTATTGACAAATAGTGAAAATAAAATTCCCTCCAACAAGTGATTTATGTCCCATCAGAGTTCACCCAGCTAATCGAAAATTAGAAATATGATTTCCAGAAAAGTAGAAAATTATTTCTTAAATTTAGGGAAAATATAAATAGTGAGCATTTTCCCAAAACTTTTGTTAAAATTACAAAAAACACAGCCAAATAATTAGAGTCAACGCACTTTGACCACAAGGCGAATGTTATAGTCCCTACATGCAGGGATTAATAAAAATAAAAATACATTCGGTGAATAAAAATTATGGCATTTTATATCATATTTTTTTTAATTGTTTTTCCCACTTATTACACATTAGAAATTATGGGATTGAATAGATGTTTCACTCAATGACACCTATTTATCAATTAAATTTGTGTAAAAAGGATCAGTGTTATTATAATTCTAACATGTTAATTTATTTAAAAGTACGTGAGAATTAATATTAAATAGAAATTGTTTTTATAAATTAGGTTTCTCTAATATTGTAATACATTTTTTTAGTTGCTATATATGATAATAAAAAGGTCAATGTTTCTATCGATATTAAATTTTGATAATTTCAATCAATTTAAGATCGGGCAAAATTCTCAAGGACATTGTTCCACCATGTAAAGATCTTGGATTATTGGTAGGACTTTGCTTATACTTGATTATTGGTAAGAAATAAAGTCTCTTCACTACAATATTAGCTTACTCTTACAAAAGCTTTGGCAATCCTTAAACACCAAACAAACTTGCTTAGATATTAACACTTTCCCAAAAGCTTGTACATATGTCATTAACCATACTAAGAGATGGAGGGGTCATAGATGCAAGAGGGATCATTATTGTTGCCAGAGGAAACCAAGAAACAAACTCTGCATGGAGTCTTGGAGAATCTTGAAATAACCAAACTAAAGCCTGCACTTTTCTTTAGGGCCCACTCGCATCTGAATTGGGAATAAGAAGTTTAATAGTTATCTAGGATTCGAGTTTAAACCATATAATGGTTTCGAAAGCCCTCCCTTCTAATAATAGGATTGTCTCCATTATAGCTTGGTCTCGTGAGGAAGTTAGTCATCTCCAAAATATCCCATTCTTTCAGGTTCCTTGAGGTCAAAATTTGTCAAGTAGATAATCAACCTAATCAAGCCTCACAACTTTGAGAAACGAAGCTAAAGAAAAGAGTGATGCTTTATTATCACCCCATCCCTTAGTCTGTCTCATTATCAAATCATGACTGGTACCCTCGCTTTAAGTAACCACATGAAACACAATCAAGATAAATGGCTTGCATTTGAGGTGAAGGGATTGAACAAGACTTGTGTATAACCCTTTCATATGCATGCTATTAACTCTAGCCTACTCTTTGAATGTTGTGCACGAATCTATTTTAATGGTGGCAGGATGATGAAATCAATCATGGATGTGCACTCTATAGGCAGGACCAATGGTAACAATCTAGTAAGAACCTTCCCCTATCTATGGATATTCTTTGGACCTTAGGGTCAAAGGATTATGACTTAGGGTTACATGTTTTGGTTATCGGATATTAGCTCGTGTGTTGAATTCCCCTATTGTATTCTGAGGGTTGGTTGCATTTTGAGGTTAAAGGTCCACTCTATTCATGTGTGATCAATAGTGTGGATGACATTCTTATTTGTAAGTGGTATTTCTTTTTTGGGGGTTATAGTGCGTCTATTTTTCTTTAGGTCCTTCGATCTAGGTTTTCCCGTAATTGATTGGGCAAGCAACAAGGTGTTTCATGTGTTTAGGTATAACTACTTTTCTAAGAAATATTGGAAGGTCCACTCATTTACCAGTTTTATTGATTATAGGGATGCCTAAAACGTCTAGAGAGCCCTTCATAGGGACAAACAATACATCCATTGTAACAAGACCTCCATTTTCTCATTCACCACAAAGCTTCATGAGAATGAACATTAGTCTTCAACTTAGAATTCATAATTATGAAAACCTTGGCACAACATAAATTGGAAATCAACTCTCTTGAAGTAGAGTGTAAGATGCTCAACAACTTGGTCCATAATTTGAGCAAAAGTAATCAATCAACAACCTCAATTTTGAAGATGTCCATCAGTTCTATACATTGATATATTAAGAGATGAATATTATACAACGTATGCTTGATGACATGGACATTAGCAACCAAGAACCAAAACCAACCAATCTAGGGTTGGAAGAGGCACAACATTATCAGTTTTCTCATGAAAATATTATACAATACAAATTAGTTTGTATATTAGTATTTTTTAAGAAAATATACTACTGAGAATATCTAAGATGTAATTCCTATAGAACTTTATAAATGTTGCAGATAATGAGTTGGCATTTTTATTTGAAAGTTAGGGCTATTTAATTTTGTAACTCTGTTGTTTAGCCTCATCTACAACCTTTTATCAAATATTTTTTCTACCATTTTTTATTTGAAAAAAATATATCCAAAGAGATGGATTGCAAAAATTTATTTGAGCAATTTTTATTTTATTTTTTTTTATTTTATTTTATTTTATTTTATTTTTTTATTTTATTTTTTTTTTTTTTTTTTTTTTTTTTTTTTTTTTTTTTTTTTTTTTGAATAAGATCAAATATATTACTGAAGGAACTCGCAAATTACATTGTTTGGGTTGTGTGGGAGAGAGAGCCCGACACAATACCCAACAAAAATGCCTGAAATGGCCATGGTATTATCTTTTTTACAATGCAACCTTGGGAAAAATGGGTTCTGAGTCCTTAGTTTGAAACAGTGTAGAACCCTCTTTACAAAATTCTCAAAATAGAGAGTATAGAAACAGAGAATGTAGAAAAAATCCATAGCGAAGCAGACAAGGCTTGAGTCATTTTCCTCCGCTACAGACAATCCTCCGCAGACAAGGAGAGACAAAAAGGAGGTTGTCGAAGTCATTCTTGGTTGGTGGTTACCAGATCTTCATCCAAACTAATGGGAGTCTCTTGGGTGCTCCCCTCCTGTTGCGCGGTGGTGTTCAGATGACTGGTAGAGGCCCCAAAGACCCCTTTCTTGATGTTTGGAGAGACTTCAACAACATATTGGATCTTCTCCATCGACTTCTTCCTGATAACAGTGTATTGCGGTGCGTCTTGAGTTATAAAATGGCAGTGGTGGATGGCTTCAACATAAATTACAAACTTCTCAGTCAGATTGTCAATCTTTGTTTCGAGTGCCTTGGTGCGCTCCTCCTGCTCCTGCATCGCTATCCCTATTATGGTTTTCATTTGTGATCTAGGTGGCTCCAGAGACACACACAAGACAAAGAGGGCTTAGGGAAGCTCAAATATCAAAGTGATCAAAATGCTTTCAAACCAGGACCAAAGCGCAGATCTTGTCGTCTTGATCGTAACGGTGTGAATGGTTCGTCAATCCGAGCTCGTATGAGGGAGAACGAGCCAGTCAAATTTTTGGTCAAAGTTGGGTTGTGGGCCAGGTTTAAGTGTCCTACAATTTGACCGACCCCGAGGCATGGAACCTAGCTCCCGAAAGCAAGCGAATTTTTTGGATCGTTAATTTGTCTAATATCCCCTATATTAGAAAAATTCAAAAAAATGTGTTTTGTTCAAGAAAAACTATATATATATATATATATATAGATATGAGGTGGCGGGCCACCCCCCCCCCCCCCCCCCCCCCCCCCAAAAAAAAATACATACCAAAAATTATATTAAAAAAGGACCGATGGGCCATGACCCCCACCGGTCCAACCGCACCCTCCAACCAAAATTTTATATTAAATTTGGGTCGGCGGCCATTACCCCGCCGAACCCTCCCACACTCCAACCACAACCATATAACAACGTTAAACTATATTAAGGGGGTGGGCGGGCCACCTCCAATGGACCCGGCCCACACCCCATTACCACAACCATATGCCACATGATTAATGCGGGGCCAACGGGGATTGAACCTGCCCGACCCACGTGGGCCGGCCCCCACCAAGCGGCCCCATGTACCAACACCCCGTTACCACACAACGCCACCATTAAATGCGCCAACGACGCAATCCAAAACAACGCACCATACACCCAGCCATCATATCCGTTGGGGTTAAGGGGCGGGCCGCCCAATCCGGACTCGACCCCCAAAAATACATTAATGATGTTTGTCAAAACTAAAGGGCATGTAAATATGGAGGGGTCGGGGTTTGACCACCCGACCTCCTCATTATAATTCAGAATTTTACCGTTGGGCCAATGGCCATTTCATTGTAATATCCGCCCGAAAAAGTTTATATAAACTCATTTGTCAGTGCGCCTAGGGGATGGAGAAGCCAACAGTGCGCACATAAATCGAGACATAATTTTTTAATTAATTTATTGCAGGTGGAACCATGAGCCCAGCAAAGAGGCAGTCAGAGCCATGATTGGGCGAAATTCTAAGGAGGGTGAAATTTTTGCAATGTCCAAATTGGACAAATTTTATGTCGATCTTACACCTCTCATCGACATGAACCTAATGGCATAGTCAATTTCCTGATCTAAGCAGTTGATTTTCAGAGGACCCGAAGGAGGGAATCTTTGAGGAATTTAGGGGGAATCTAAAAGATTCCTTAAGCCCCAAATTTCCACTTTCTTGGAAATCAGAAATTTGATAGTCGATTTTGCACTATTCGATGCCACAAATCTAATGGTTCATTCAGACCTTCCATTTGATCATTTCATTTTTCGGCCACTTTTCAAAGTGGAGTGTAGGTGTCAGTATTCAACATGCGAGCAATCATTCCATGAGATTCGATGCAGCAAGATTGATGGTACAACCAACTTCACCAGTTTGACATCCTTTTCTTCAGATGGTCATAGGATGTGAGGTATATGCAGTGCGTTCATGTACTTCTTTTTGCAATGAGATGCATTGTGCTGCATAGATACCTGTTTGATGTTTGATGTGGGATCTTGTTTCTTACTTGCCTCATGATTCCTACTTGATGTGATGCAGAATCATCTGTGGGCTGTACTTGTTGTCATGATTCGTCATGTTTTGTTTGATATCCCTTTTGTCATCATGTTGACAGGATACTCATGTGTCGCCATGTATGATTGCATTGAAATCCCTTTTATGCCATGTTGGCGGGATGTTCATTATCATCATGCATGAGTTTAGGTCATCTGATAGGAGTCCCTTTTGAATGAGAGTTCGTGCAGGGAACATCTCTTGGAGCCACTCCAGCGTGAGGAAATTTTCCTTGTATTATAGCGACATCACCACCTATGTACATCATCACTATTGACAACACTTAATGCAGCGACCTACACCATCTTAACACCGGTGCCCGGAGACGTAGTCCCTCCTGGACGAACTCCGTTATCAACGTCTTGTTATTTTATGTTGCTGATGATTATTATGTTCCTTCTTCTTTATAGCATGCTTTTATGTTCCTTCATGTTATTTTAATTGCAATTCTAACAACATCACGAAAGTAAAATATCTTGGTTAAATCTGGGAGTTGAGTCAACTCGGATCAAGTTTGGTATCAGAGCGATCTTTGCGTGGATGTGAATTGCAAGCGTGAACAATGGAATGTGCAGCGACAGAGGATGAAAAAGCGATGTACGAGACCATGCTCAAAATTTTCCAAAGGGTGGAAATACTGTATGAAACTCTATAGAAAGAGATAGAGGAAAAGGAGCAATTGCAACTTCAGTTGCGAGCCATGGAAGAGGCCTTGGAGGAACCGAAGCACAACAACCAAAACCTTCAAACAGAGAACATTGAATTGAAGATGCTTCTACATGAAGAGAAAGAGGAGAAGCATAGTCTGCTACAACAGTTGCAAGAAAAGGATGAGGCCTTGGAAAAGCTGCAACGTGACCCATGTGAGGTAAAAAGTAGTTCTCCATCTTCATGTATGTTTCCTGATGATGATTTCGCTGTTTATGAAAATCATACCACGGGAATTGGCTCCAAACTATTGAAGAAAATGGGGTATGAAGGAAAAGGCTTAGGCATTAATGGCCAAGGCATTGTCAACCCCATCAAAGTAGAAGAATTATCCCATCAGGTAGGACTTGGGTATGTCAGAAAGGAAGTTGGGGACTGTGCCGAGACAACTAGCAAACCACAAACAACAAATGATGAGAATCCCTCATTAGTTCTTTCCAAATCAACAGAGGAGGTAAAAGATGTTGATTTCCTTTCGGTTTTATCTTCACATAGTATGATTTATGTTGGAGATGTGGAAATACCAATTATAGGGACAAACATGAGGCTCCTTACCAAGATGAGGTGCAAGGAGGAAAAAGAACTTCCAAGGCATAACTCAACCATTGGAGGTTGTGCATAGACCTCAATTTGCAGGCTTGAGATAGACCGAAGGAGAATGCTTGAGGGTGTCAAATTCTTCCGAGACATCGTTGAAATCGTAGAGGAAAGAGAATGATGGGAACACATCCTCATCATTCCATGGCAGTGCCCATTGCAGGGAAAGAGCTGAGGCAAGCTCTTATCACCATAACAACACTAGAGACGGCAAGGAAAGGTATAACCACTCTCGATATTCAAATGTTCATTTCGATTATAATCATGTTGTTAAAGATGAACATAAATCATGGAATCGAAAAACATGTACCTTTTGTGGATTACATAACCATACATTTTCTAAGTGTTGGAAAAGAATAGCAGCACACAAAAGGAGGAGGCATGAAAGACCCTCTCAACAACAGGTAAAGAAACATGTTAAGCAGATCTGGAGGAAGAAGATGTATTGCAGTCATTGCAATAGAGGTGGCCATCAAAGAGCCACTTGTTGGAGGCTCCATCCAGAGTAGCGCCTTAAAGACAAAGCGTCGGTGCATGAACCAGATGAAATGATTGTTCGAACAATGAATGCACCATAAGGAGGTGACCCATTCACCTTGATAAGTGAAAAATGGTTTCTAGATATGTTAGCTTGTCATGGTCATGCTTTTGTAAATCATTTGTTGCATTTTAAAATGTCAAAATGATGATGTGTTTTCCATCACTTGTTAAGCAACAATGATGTCTCGTCTTATTTTGAGTTGCATGATAAACGGTGAAAGTGATGTCGCGTTTCCATCACTTATCAAATCAAAATAGTGTTTGGCCTTATTGTTGTAAATCATGTGTTGCAGTAATGATGTGTTTTCCATCACTTGTTGAAGCAACAATGATATGTTGGCCTTGTTTTCGTAGCTAGGGTATTGTTTCCATTTTGATGTAAACTCGACCACTGAGTATGTGTTAAAAACTCATGGCAAGTATGGGATGCTTGGGTCATTAGTTGGTCATGTCAATCAAGCATGTAATTTTCAGAATGATACTACAAGTTGCAGCAGTGGCAAGTGTCGGCTCATCGCCTAAGGCTCCGAAGGACAAAGGTGAAGGAGATGTAAGTGAGACCATTTCAAGATGCTTGTGATGCAGGCAAGGTACAAAGAAGTTGCAAATTATTTTTCATGCTTTTGGAGGAGCAAAAGCTCCTCAGTGGGGAGGATTGATCTTGGTGGCTCCAGAGACACACACAGGACAAAGAGGTCTTAGGGAAGCCCAAAAATCAAAGTGATCAGAATGCTTTCGAACTAAGACTAGAGCATAGATCTTGTCGTCTTGATCGTAACAGTGCAAACGGTTTGTCAATCCGAGCTCGTATGAGGGAGAACCAGCCAGTCAAAGTTTTGGTCAAAGTTGGGTTGTGGTCTAGGTTTAATTGTCCTACAATTTGGCTGACCCTAGGGAATGAAACCTAGCTCCCAAAAGTGGGCGAATTTTTTGGATCGTTAATTTTCCTAATATACCCTATATTAGACAAGTTCGGAAAAAATGTATTTTGTTCTAGAAAAATTAAAAAATATAAATGATGTTGCGAGTCACCACCCCCGCCACCCGAAAACTACATACCAAAAATTATATTAAAAAGGACCGATGGGCCATGACCCCCGCTGGTCCAACCACACCCTCCAACCAAAATTTTATATTAAATTTGGATCGGCGGGCATTACCCCGCTGAACCCTCCCACACTCCAACCGCAACCATATAACAACGTTAACCTATATTAAGGGAGTGGGCGAGCCACCTCCAATGGACCCGGCCCACACCCCATTACCACAACCATATGTCACATGATTAATGCGGGGCTGGCAGGGATTGAACCTGCGAGGGTCGGCCCACACCAGGCAGCCCCATGTACCAACACCCCATTACCACACAACGCCACCATTAAACGCGCCAATGACCCAATCCAAAACAACACACCATACACCCAGCCAGCATATTCGCGGGTGTTAAGGGGCGGGCCGCCCAATGCGGACCCGACCCCCAAAAATACATTAATGTGGTTTTTCAAAACTAAAAGGCGTGTAAATATGGAGGGGTCGGGGTTTGACCACCCGACCTCCTCACTATAATTCAAAATTTTATTGTTGGGCCAATGGCCATTTCCTTGTAATATCCGCCCGAAAAAGTTTATATAAACTCATTTGTCAGTGTGCCCGAGGGATGGAGGAGTTAAGAGAGCGCACAGAAATCGAGGCATAATTTTTTAATTAATTTATTGCAGGTGGAACCATGAGCCCAGAAAAGACGCAGGCGGAACCATGATTGGGCGAAATTCTTAGGACGGTGAAATTTTTGCAATGTCCAAATTGGACAAATTTTATGTCGATCTTACACCTCTCAGAGACACGAACCTAATGGCATAGTCAGTTTCCTAATTTGAGCAGCCTATTTTCAGAGGACCCGGAGGAGGGAATCTTTGAGGAATCTAGGGGGAATCTAAAAGATTCCATAATCCCCAGATTTCCACTTTCTCAGAATTCAGAAATTTGACAGTGGATTTTGCACTATTCGATGCCACAAATCTGATGGTGCATTCAGATCTTCAATTTTATCATTTCATTTTTCGACCACTTTTCAAAGTGGAGTGCAGGTGCTAGCATTCAACATGCGAGCAGTCATTCCATGAGATTTGACGCAACGAGATTGATGGTGCGGCTAGCTTCACCAATTTGACATCCTTTTCTTCAGATGGTCCCAAGATGTGAGGTATATGCAGTGTTTTCATGTACTTCTTTTTTCTATGAGATGCATTGTGCTGCACAGATCCTTGTTTGATGTTTCTTGTTTCTTACTTGTCTCATGGTTCCTGCTTGATGTGATGCAGAATCATCTGTGGGATGTACTTGTTATCATGATTCATCATGTTTTGTTTGAGATCCCTTTTATCGTCATGTTGAAGGGATACTCATGTGTCGTTATGTATGATTGCATTGAAATCCCTTTTATGCCATGTTGGTGGGATATTCATTATCATCATGCATGAGTTTAGGTCATCTAATATGAGTCCTTTTTGAATGAGATTTCCTGCAGCAGAACATCTCTTGGAGCCACTATTGCGTGAGGGAACTTTCCTTGTATGATAGCGACATCACCACCTATGTACATCATCACTATTGACAACACTTAATGCAACGACCTAAACCATCTTGACATCGGGGCCCGGAGACATAGTCCCTCCTGGATGAACTTCGTTATCAATGTCTTGTTATTTTATGTTGTTGATGATTGTCATGTTCTTCTTTACAGCATGCATTTATGTTCCTTTTATGCTATTTTAATTGCAATTCTAACAACATCACGAAAGTAAAAGATCTTGGTTAAATCTGGGAGTTGAGTAAACTCGGATCAATTTGCCACCATGTTTCGATAGTTCGCGCGTAGAGGTTCTCGCGCGCTCGGGTGAGGGTAGGATCTGGAATCCAGGCGAAGTCAATGTCGACTTCCTGAGTCATGAACTATCTTCGAAGTACATTAGCTTGGGCTTATAAATCGGCAATGCGTTATTGAGTTTCAGGATTAACCATTGCTCCGTAGTTCAAAGTTGTGCTCCTCGCGAAGGTCTCAACACGAGTAGTGGGGGCGAACCCATTGACTACCAATGGTAGGTGGCGCAACTATGCGCACCTCCCCGATTGGATCCAGGGATGGAGCTGTTCTTTGGGGCCATGAAAAGCGCAGGAGGGTTGGGGAGCAGGAGAAGAGGGTTGATGGAAGAGAGGAGAATGAGGGGGAGAAGAGAGAGGGGGGAATATAAAGAGGTCAGAGGATGGAGGGAGGCTTGGAGTGGGGAATAGGGGCGAGAAGGGGAAGCATGTTAAGATAAAATGCAAGGCGGTGGAAGAAGAGCCGAGTTGAGAGGATGTGACTAGGAAGCGGCAGCCGCACAAGGGAGAAGGGAGGTGGCAGCGAGGGCTCTTGTATCTAGAAAGCCAAGGATGGGTCTGGGTGCGTGCACCACAATTCTGTCCTTCCTACAGTACATAGAATCGACCTTGAAATGATGAAGGTTACGCGAACAATTATTGTTCGGTAGAGTGGTTATCTTCGACATTGATTGTTTTGCAGTGTTGATGGAGGTCATTGTTCTCCAGATCCTACCACGCTCTGTAATTCAGGCGTAGGGTCCCTACAATACCCTCATTCACTAGTTTGTCCGCTAGTTTATTGCCATTCCTTCTGATGGCTTGAAAGTGGAGGCCTACCATGCTGTCTATTATTTGTTTGATCTGCTGTATTATTTTGTTTAGGCACCAATTTTCTGAAATTTTATCCACCTCGATGCCCTACTGAAGTTTTTGGCCTATCTGAGTGGCCAACGTGGAATATCCTTCCACAATTAGAGGATTGAGCTTTAGGTTGTGTGTTATGGTAATGCCATTTTCCAAGGCATGAAGTTTTGCGGCATTTTTTGTGGCTGAACCTATATTTCCCTCATATATCCAAATTATTTCTCCTTTTGTGTTTCTAAAGACTCCTCCAAAACCAGCTTGGCCCAGATTACCTTTAGCAATGCCATAGTAGTTGAGCTTGTAAGTCCCCTGCTCTGGCGGCCTCTAGATGTTTTTTTGTTTTTCATGCCTGGAGAGGGGGGTGACTTTGTGTACCTTGATCTGAAGGAGATCCAACATTGAGAGAATTCTCACTTCAGAGTTAGTGGGAGGGGCTTTGGAAGTTTGAGTAGGTAGAGAAGTCACAGTTTCCCGGATTGCACTTTTGATCTTTGAAATTATGATTTCCTCTTGAGTGGAGATGCCACGAAAGATTCTTGCATTGCGCTCCTTCCAAAGTGCCCAACAGACCAGACCAGGAATTAAATTCCATGCGCGGTTAACCAAAGGATGTGAGGAGAAGGTTGATCTCCAGTTCGTGATGGTGCTTTGAATGGAGGAGGGATCCCAATCTGAGCTGTTGAAAACTAGTAATATCCAATCCCAAAATTTGGACATGTATGGGCATTCATTCAGCAGGTGATTGGGGGTTTCTTCTTCTTGCTGGCAGAGAAGGCATCTTGAGGGACCGATGAAACCTTTTCTTCTTAGGTTGTCCCATGTTAAAATATTTCTGTGCATGACTAACCATAGAAAGATAGATATTTTTTGCCAGTGCTTCCTGTCCTAGATTGAGTTCCACTTCGGGTCTGGTTGAAGTTGATCTAGCTTGGCAATGTATATGTAGGTTTCTTTTAAATTGAAATGTCCAGCTGAATTTTTACCCCATTTGATTTGATCCTCGGTAGAGTCAAGGAGGATTTGTCTTTTTTGAAGTTCTGATGAGAGATCCGACCAGGCTTGAGGATTCATATGGGGAGTCCACTGGTTGACTTTGGTCTTCCCTCTGTTTTGCATATTAGTCTTGATTTGGTGATATTGTTCTTGATCAAGTTCTGGCCTTTGTTTCCAGGCGTCCTCCCAGAAAAGAGCCTTGTTTCCGTTGCCTATTTCCCATAAACTATGGTTTTGAATGATATCCATGTTCTCCCACGCTTGGTTCCAGATGACTGAACCTTTGATATTTCCATTTAGCGTGATAATTTGCTCCTGCGAGAGGAAGGGGGTATACTTAGCTTCCCATAGTATTCCCCAAGGGGAGTTGGGGTTTGTAATCCATCTCCATAAGGTTTTGGCTCCCAGGGCCTTTCCCATGAGGTCTATGTCTCTAAGACCAAGGGCACCGTCTTTTGTGGGCTTGCAATTTTTTTCCCATGTCACTATTGTTTAGTCACAAAATGGGTATGTATTTACTATTAATCTCATCATCTCTTTCCTTGATTCTTATCTTTTCCATATCTTAATGTGCTAATACATTGAGGAATTATGGTAAGAAATGAAGGAATTATTTGCAGTTACGATTTAGCTAACTTTTACCCTTCTTATGTAGAAAAGCGACAAAGGGAACAATTGTTGTTCCTTGATGTTGGAAGAGAAAAATCTGACAAGCAAAGGAAAGAACGAGTTGGTTACGGACAAGGCTGAGAGAGAATCAGAGGGATCAGCACGGAATAGGAAATATGTATGAAGTTAGCAATCAGTTGCGAATATATTTTACCCTTTTTTATTATAAAAGAGGACGATTGTAAGAAGAAGAGGAGGATTCTCTATTATTTTGCGAATTGTAATTGTAATTACAGACTCTCGCTGTTGAGAGAACACGATTATATAGCAATGCTCTTTTAAGTTCAATGATTAATATATAATTGATGTTGCTATTCCCTCGCATTATTTGAAGTAGCTCAGCATTGTTCGCTGGCGGCTAAGGGCCCAGCCTCTGGTGGATTTAACTGCTCTCTTTGTGCATACATTTTCGATTCTCCCAAGTGTGATTGGTTTGATAGTTTTACCGCTTTCTGTGATTTCATCTCCTTCGCTGTTTATTGTTTTCCTGTGTTGATTGAATATCTCTGCTTTATATGATTTACAACACTGTCGTTTGATTTAGTTTACCTTCATTACAGATTAAGTTACTTAGGTAAGTATTTGGATTGATTTAATCAACTGTAAAGAGTTTAATTATCGCTATTGGACTCTCAGATTGATATCATTACTATTTGGATTATTTACTAGAGATTGAGTTTGATTTAGATTAAATCAATGAAGAAGAGATGGGTTATTGCTACTGTACCCTCAGCTAACAATGTCGTTACTTGAATTGCTGTAAGATTTGATTTCAGTAGAGGATTGAGTTTTGATATTTCCTTTAATAGTTGCAATTGGAGTTTGTTAGATGCATCTGTTTATTCTTGTATTAAAATATCTATACTGCAATTTAGGAAACATTACTCTCTAAATTAATAGCAGCCACATACTGTGTACACTCTTGAAATAAGAGGACTTGCCCGGGTTGATGATTAATGTGGGATAATTAGGAGTTTTAAAAGGCACCTTATATCAACCAACATTTTGGCGTCGTTGCCAAGGAGAGTGTAGCCATTTACAAAGAGTGATGTATATCTGATAATTGTTGTTGAGGAAAAATTTGGTATTGAAAACGGAAGGTAAGAACCTACTTAACGAGCAAGTAAAGTGCTTGCTCCTCCGCCCGATTTTCAGCACAATTACATAAAAGTGAAGTAGGTGTTTGATGCTTGTCTATTGAGAGAGAAATGGGTATAAAAAACAGAAGTAAGAACCTGCATATGGAGCAAGTAAAATGCCTGCTCCCCTGCCCGCTTTCCAACAGAGTTGTTATGAACTTAGGGTAGAGATAAACATTTGAATTGTTTGCATGAATGACTAAGAAGAAAAGACCCGAAAACAATCCAATTCCACTACCCAAACCTGAAAAATCTAAGGGACCAATGACCCTTGGACGATCAACTTTCATCGACGACATCTTAAAGAAAGCTGAATCTCAACCATCAGTAGGTCCCTGAAACATTGCTTCCAGACAACCTACTGTCTCCCTTCGGGCCACAGGCTCACCATCTGTAGCCTATGTTGAGGTCCACAGTAAAACGGTAGGAACTGAGCAGAGTTTTCAAGAAATTGAAAATTCATGCCCAATTTCCTCACAAGAAGGGAATTCTTGTAATATTCGTGAAGGAGGAGGAGAAACAGGGGAAACAAAGGAACCAATATCCCCTCAGGTAGTAATTGAGCAAAGGACACCCAGTATCCTAGACAAAGGGAGTGCTATTAAGATCATTTCCACCCCTTCTAGACATCCTAGGAATAACTCCCTAGCTCTAGAGATCCCGGAAGGGTACTGGCATATATTTGATCAAATGGCCAATAATCCACAGGCACCCCAGACCTCTACATTACAGTATCCCATCGTTGACACAACTGTCAACGCACCCATGAAAGCTATCCCTATACAAAATATTCCCACCTTTCATGGACTCACATAAGAGGATCCAGATGCATTTCTGTTTGAATTTGATTTATTATGTCGGGGTTATGATTACACCACCGACTCCTAGAAACTAACACTGTTTCCCTTTACGTTAAAAGGAGCAGCCCTGCGTTGGTTTATGGGACTAGCTGGGGGCAACATAAATGATTGGGATCAATGGAAAATCGCTTTCCTTAAAAAATATCAGGGCTATTGCAGATCTAGGGAACTAAAAGACGAAATATTCCAAATGGTAGCAAGACCTAGTGAAACATTGGAGGAGTATGTGGAGCGTTTTCAATATAACCTCCAAAGGTCTCCCTACGCAAATCTGCCTTTGCCTGATAATGTGCTAAAAACTACATTGATTAAAGGGATGAAAGACCAATGGATAGAGACATTAAATATTATGGGTAAAGGTGATATATATCAAGAAGACTATGCTAACATTATTAATTTGTGTATCAGGTGCTCAAGAGGTAGTACGAGATTGAAACCAGCAGAACGTGATATAACCACCAAGGATAGTAAAATCTCTGGCGGAAGCATTACTCGTGCAGAAATCGAAAACCTGCTGGAGGATTTCAAAACAGATATCTTGGGAACTTTGACGATGCAATTAGACATCATGCAAGCCAAGTAGAATCAGGCTAAATCAGAACAGAACCTGGTGATCTTTTGCCCTCGATGCAGGAAGAAGCATAGTCATAAAGAATGCCCGCTGGATATGGTACAGACTTGTGCCATATGCACTAAAGATCATGCCACAAAAAACTGCCCATCGCTCCCAGGGTTAAAAGCAGTCTTCAAGGAGGCAGAGGAAGAAACAGAACTAGTCTACCTGCTAAATTAGCGTCGCCAATGGCAAGCACGACAAACAGGTACACCTACTGACCCATCTTCTTTCTTTCAGCCCTCGCAATATAATTCTCAACAATACACAGGAGCTACGTGGCAGAACCAACCACCTTTCCCTAATTGGTCACAACAACCATTCTCTATGCCACCTTGGTCCAATCAATCAAATCAAAACAATAGTTGGCCAAATTCCTCTTACTTCCCACCATTCTGGAAGAATAATACATATCCATCCCAATGGCCACCCTCCACTTCACAGAACCAGAACTGGCAGTCAAGATAGCAAAGACCTACCAACTAGCCAGCTGGAACAATCCCCCTGCCTCAACCTACACTACCATCACCTTACACATTGCAGTAGAACCCTCAAATCAATCTATGCACACAGCTCCTAACCCAGCCCAACCTAAATCCCAACAATAGACCTGTCCAATCCGTACAAGGTATTGAAGGATCGTAGTCAGAAATTGACTTGAGGGGGTGTAATGAACTCAAATTAAGGTTTGGATGGATAATTGAGTCAGAAGGGGATAAAAACATACAAATAGAAGATCCGTTACCTATAGAACAAACACCTCAAATGGAGAATACGGTTAAACAGAAAAGCCATGATCAAACTATTACCTCTTCTCCACCATTCCCAGAGAGATAGATTATACCCCGCCCAATAGAATATCCTAATTTTGATCTTATGGGAGAATTAAAAAAAATGTGTAAAAATACCTCTCCTCCAGGCTATTCAGGACATTCCAATTTATGCAAAAACTATTAAGGAATTGTGTACTAAAAAGCCTAAGAGGAAAATAAAAACAACCCCAACTGTCCACGTAATCGAAACTTTGTCCGATTTATTATCAGGTAGAGAAACATCGGTGAAATATGAGGACCCAGGAAATCCTATAGTCACAGTACAAATAAATGGATGTTCCTTCCCCAATGCATTAGTTGATCTAGGAGCAGCCATTAATATTCTCACAACAACAACCTATCAAAAACTTGGCATTACAGCCTTGGATCCAACTATGACCCTGCTGGAACTTGCTGACCGATCGGTTATCAAACCAGAAGGGACATTACAGGATGTAATGGTGTCTGTAGATTCCTGGGAATACCTAGCAGATTTCTTGATTATTAATCTTAGAAACCGGCTAGATGAACATCCCCTAATTCTAGAAAGACCTTGGCTAGCAACCGCAGATGCTTACATAAGCTGTCGAACAGGCAGTATGACTATAGAAAGAGGAAGTAATGTGAAAAATCTAGCTTTATATCCTCCAGCTCAGCCAAGCCTAACAATAATAAAAACTAGAAAACAACTTGTATCATAGTTAACTGAAAACATTCGATCACCGCTAACTGTAGAAGATGCTTTCGAATTTAAGAATCAAACATAATATGACATCATTAACACTTACATTAACCAACCAGATGCTGTATCCAATCTAAAATGTCACGTGATCGAATCAGCCCTGGATAACGAAATTGAAGAAGATCCCTTAAAAGATATTAATGACCAGACAATACCAACAACAACTATTTATAACAGTAAACCCATTGAAATTGAGCCAGGGAAAGTCCTAAACATTAATAAAAAACCTGATTGATGATAAGGAGCAGAGGCTTGTTCAACTCCTTAGAAAATATAAAGAGGCTTTTTCTTGGGATTACTCGGATATGAAAGGGATTGATCCCCAATTATGCATGTACCACATCTATATAGAGAAAGATGCGAGGCCCATTCGTCAACCTCAACGGAGGTTAAACCCTCACCTTAAAGATGTTGTTAAAGATGAACTACAAAAACTGTTAGATATAAATTTCATTTATCCTATATCTGATAGCAAATGGGTTTCTCCATTACTTGTTGTGCCTGAAAAGAATGGGAAGTGGCGTATATGTGTCGATTATAGAGAGCTTAATAAAGCAACCCAAAAAGATCATTTTTCCCTCCCATTCATCGCCCAGGTCTTCGACACATTGGCAAGTAAAAAATTCTTCTCTTTCCTAGATGGCTTCAGTGGCTACAACCATATCCAAATTGCCCCTATATACCAGGATAAGACTACCTTCACCTGCCCCTTGGGGACATTTTCTTATAGGGTTTTACCTGTTGGATTGTGCAATGCACCTGCCACATTCCAAAGAGCCATACTCAGCATTTTCTTCAGACTTGATAAACGGGGGACTCGAGGTGTACATGGATGACTTTAAACCCTATGGAGATGACTTCGAGGTGGCATTACAAATGCTAGAGAAAGTTCTGTAAAGATGCATTGTTACCAAGCTCTGCGTAAGCCATGAGAAATGCCACATGATGATGACCGAGGGCCTCATCCTGGGTCACTACATCTCAGCAGCTGGAATTCAGGTAGATACAACAAAAATTTAGATAATCCTCTTAATACCTACCCACTGCACACAAACTGAGGTACATAGTTTTTGGGATTTTCTGGATATTATAGAAGATTTATAAAGAATTTCTCCCAAATTGTTGCACCAGTATATGCATTAACAGGAAATATCGATTTCATATGGACTGACAAATGTGACATTGCTTTTGAAGATTTAAAACGGCTAGTATCAACAACCCCAATATTACGGGGCCCGAACTGGGATTTGTCATTTTAGATTTCATCCGATGCATCAGATACTGCCGTTGGAGCAGTTCTCATCCAGGAGGAAGATAAGAAACCTTATGTGATATACTACATCAACAAAAATTTAACTCCTACTGAGTTGAATTACACTGTGACCGAGAAAGAATTTCTGGCTATAATCTATGCTATTAACAAATTCAGACACTATATAATAGGATACGCTGTGGTTTTGTCCACTGATCACTCTGCTATTAAATATTTAGCTAATAAACCTGTTACGAATGGAAGAATGACACAATGGTTAATCCTTTTGCAGGAATTCGACATAACAATCAAGGATCAACCGGGAAAGGAAAATCCGGTGGCAAACTTCCTCTCACGTGTGCCAAAGACAGACGACTCGGCAGCAGTAGAAGACCAGTTCCCTGATGAGCACTTATTTGCTGTAACCGTGAAAACACCATGGTACGCAGATGTTGCGAACTACCTAGCAGTGGGAAAATTACCCAAGCACCTGACGCCCAGTGAAAGAAAACTAATAGTACAATGCAACACTCGGTTCTCCTGGATCAGAGGATACCTCTTTCACACAGGAGCCGATATGCATATCCGAAGGTGTGTCAGGGAAGACGAAATCTTCGACATCCTAAAAGCTTGCCACGATGGACCTTGCGGTGGAATTTTTGCATACTGCGAGACTGGTCACAAAGTCTTACAGATGGGCTATTATTGGCCCACCATTTTTAAGGACGCCAAGAAGTTTGTCCAGGCATGTGATAGCTGCCAAAGAATGGGTCGCCCTAGACAGTCTGACGAGATGCCCCTACATCCATAGTTAGTCATTGAACCTTTTGAACGTTGGGCGTTAGATTTTATTGGCCCAATAAACCCATCATCTAATCAAAAGACATATATACTGGTTGCAACAGAATATGTGACTAAATGGGTGGAGGCAGAAGCATTACCAAGGGCAACAGAGGATTCAGTAATCCACTTTCTTTTCCAAGTTTTTGTGCGGTATGGCTTGCCTAGAGAAATAATCACGGATGGAGGGCCACAATTTGTAGGCCATAAGATTGCTGCTACATTAAAAAATCATCATATCATGCACAGAATCACATCTCCATACCACCCGCAGGCAAACGGACAAGTAGAAAGTACCAATAAAGTAATCAAGGCTATACTAACAAAGACAGTCACATCACATAGACGTGACTGGGCTACCCGATTGCCAGAAGCCTTGTGGGCATATCGCACGACATGGAGAAATACCACAGGATATTCCCCATATCAGCTAGTGTTTGGCAAAGAACCTATCTTCCCAATAGAATTTGAAATTCAGACATTGAGGATAGCTCAAGAAGTAGGCTTGAACCTGAATGAAGCACATATTAACAAGCTACATCAAATCAATGAATTGGATGAAATCCAGCTATGAGCTCTTTAGTATGCACTTCCCTTGCTGTTCCCTACAAGGAACAACTGTTGTTCCCTATAGGGAACAACAATTTTCGTATGTATTCCCTTTGTTGTTCCCTACAGGGAACAACACCGTTTTGTGATTGTTTTCTTTGTTGTTCCCTACAGGGAACAACTGTTGTTCCCTACAGGGAACAACTGTTGTTCCCTATAAGGAACAACACATTTTTTTGCGATTTTTTCTTTGTTGTTCCTTACAGGGAACAACTGTTGTTCCCTATAAGGAACAACACTTTTTGTGTGGGTTCTTCTTTCGCCATTCCTTTCAAGGAACAACACTTTGTGAATATTTTTGAGAACATCCTCTTTCTCTTCCTTGCATAATCATCCCTAGACCATCCCAGTTTCACTCTTTATGATCCTCTTAATGGCATGAAAGGTACAATACATATTTAAGGACAACAAATATGGAGTCTAGTGGAGTAGGCAAATACCTTAAATACTATCATCTTTAACAAGATTATTTTATGATGATCAAAAAAGGAAAGGACACAATTATCTATATCACTTCACTGTCCTCATTTCCACTATAAACCAAATTGATTGATTATCTATACCATGGTGGTTCCCCCTTTCCTGTAGAACTCTCTTGGTGTATTATCAATAAAATTATGGGTATATTTTTTTATATTGATATGTCAAACTTCTTCCGCCATCCATACTCTTAAGGAGTGACGAGCCACCCTCTATGTATAAAATGGGGACTAAAAATAAATAAATAATATATCTATATATATATATATATATATATATATATATATATATATATATATATATATATATATATATATATATATATATATATATATATATATATATATATATTCATTAACAGTTTTATGATTTTTTTCCACAGATGGAGGATAGGGGGTCTCAACATGAGCCAGCCTACCATGATCATAAGGAAGGAGCGAAGTGGCATTCCCAGTATTGCCACCACACCAGGGATATGATTCAATGGATGCATAGACAAACAAAGTCCTTGGAAACAAGAGGTCTCATCGCGAGCCGACCTAACCACTTTCGTTACTTCCTAGTGAATGGCAATGTGTTCACCTGGTTACCAAGCCAGCACATTGGTCTCTACTATGGACATCATAAGGCACTTCCCAAATTATACATAAAGGACCATGGTTTCCAAGGGTTAGAAAGCAGCTCTGTCGAGGCTATGGACACCTGCAGGCAAAAAAAGCTTTTTTGATGGTATTGAAGCTTTATTTTACATCAATAACTATTATAATACCCTCTTATTATGTTTTTACGGAGAGATTATGTCCCTAACATACCTTGAATCTTTATGCATGAGTAATTTTTAAATCAATCACAACAGTTTTAAGTGGAATAACGGCAGTAAAATACTATTTCTTACGCAAGCTGTCCCTTTTTCTTTATAATATCACATCACGGAAGCCTATCACTTATTGATAATTCTCGGTACAAGCCTTGATTTCACCACTCCAATATCTTTTATGATCCTTTCATGAATAAGCATACCTTGCCAATTCATCACCCCTGTACTTCGCCACCAGCATTGTACCCTTTCAATCATTCGGTCGTAGGTGACCTATTATTTTGAAGGGGGCGGGGACCTCTAGTCTACGTATGAATGCGCTGTCATTTTTCTTTGGATTTTGCAAAATGATACGACATTC
Organism: Pinus tabuliformis; assembly: GCA_031772625.1. Taxonomy (NCBI): domain Eukaryota; kingdom Viridiplantae; phylum Streptophyta; class Pinopsida; order Pinales; family Pinaceae; genus Pinus; species Pinus tabuliformis. The sequence continues at coordinate 573,362,413 of CM062818.1, read as the reverse complement.
CATGGTCACAGAGCACGTGGTATGATAACAACACTCAATAACGGTATTTATATCTATAAAATATCACGTGATAAAACCATTACGGCCATTTGTTGTTCCATCACTCGGCTCTGTTAGTTGCTGTGCTATCTCTGTTACACTTATCGTTTGCAGAATTGAAGTAGTATGGGAGGAAGAATAGTGCGCAGAGAGCCGCTAATACTGGTTGTTTCTGATGCAGCCAAGGAAATTTTAGCTCGAGCTGGGTGGATAGCATACTTTACGAGATTTCAACTACCCAACGAGGAAATTTCCATCAAATTCTTACAAAATATTCAGAATGGACAATCCATGGTAAGGGGTAGGAAAATCATAGTATCAGATGCTGTGATAGCAGAGGTATCCGGATTACCGACAGAAGGACCAGTGTGGGCTGGTAAGCGGTTGAAGTTGTAGGACGCTATCGAAGCTTTCAGGGATGAAGGATAGGAGCTGATCAAAAAGGGCAAAGGCGTTCGACCATCTTCGCTTGGAGAACCATGGGGAGAACTAGCAAGGATCGTCCAGAACTACATTACATGCGACGGGCGCAAAGACGTGGTAAGGCCGTGTCAACTCAAATTCTTAGCAGTTCTAAAACAAAAGTGCTTTGTAAATTTACTTGCATTGTTGAATTCTTTACTGCATGACACCGCCGAGAAGCTAAGACAGTCCCAACACATAGAAACCATAGTAAGCCACCACTGTTTGATCAGGCTAATAGTTAGCTATAACCTTGCCCAGCAACAATCAAGCTGGGATGAACTAATATTAGCTCTCGAAGGAGGTTTAGCCCTGCCTGCACCTAACCCTGTTCCAAAAAGGAAGAGGAATACCCTTGCAAGGAACATACCTCAAAAGCGCAGAAGATCCACAAGGCTGAGGTCAAAATTAGGAGCAGCCAAAAATCCTCAAGGCAGTATCAGTCAACCCATAGAACTATCCATCCCAGGAAGTGAACAATACTTGTAGCTAGAAGGACAGGATAACCTTGAACCAGACCATGAGGAAGAAACAGGGCATTCTGGAGATGAACAATGAAATGAATCAGGACTTCCCTCAACACCAAGCACGAGTCCCTAAGGTGATTTGTTGCACAATTTTGAACTGGCCCAGGTCCTGGCCGACATGAATGACTACATGCAGCTTGAAAGCCCACTCAATCTTAATTTGGGAGCAACCCAATCTCTTGAGAATTTTGGCGAGGCCAGAATTCTATCTCTCTCAAAAGATGCAAGTTGTTGAGTTCCAAAACTGCCTTTCCCTTAGCTACTTTTCTCATCCTTCCTTCTCTGTTTTGCCATGAAAAATGCATCCTTATCATTAAAAACCATTATACATTGCCTCAAGGAGTATATTTCAATGATTTACATGTTATATTGTTATGTTTGCTATTTGAATAAGTTTTTGTCTTTTAGTTACAGAATGCAGCCACATTCTGCAGCTATTCCACTGTTTCGCAGCTACTTCCACGCTTTTGCAGGTTCCAGGTGTCAAGAGGGGAAAAGGACTACATGGGTAGCTTGGAAAACATCAGGGCATGGATCGTATCCTATTCATTTGACCTCGATCAATGAGGGAGACTCCAGTCAAAGGGAAGTCAAACATAGAAACCTATGGCAAACAAGACTCTGTTTTGCACACGTTTCTTAGTGATGGGATCCGAAGCAGTTTCCTGAGGCCACAAAATTCATCTGCCACCTGCGCAAACGGAATCCAACAACCATTACCATAAGATTTATGTTTCCAAGCAACCAAGGACAAGAATTCCACATACTTGCCTGCCTACGTATTTTGTTGTAGCTTATTTCTCTCTTTAAAACAATTGTATAATTTCTCTATAAATACTTGTGTGAAGAACGCATAACAAGTTCAGTTTTTTTGCTTATGTGTTAAGTTCAGATTTCCGCTCTGTAGTTTGAAGAACTCATTCTTTGTTTTTAATATAAAGACTATGTTTCATGGATACCTGAAGCATTGTTGGAGTGTTGATTAAGTGCTTATAATCCGAGACCTTTGCAGAGGGCCCCTGCGTTGGTCAAGGTTACATTTTATTTATGTTTTGTCTTTCATAGTTAACTGTAAATTCACTGTGTTTTTTCCATGATGTTTATAACCATTTTCTAACTCTGTTCATAATGCATCTTGTGTCATCTTCTTATTAGCACATAATAGCTCTTTTGTTTCACTACTTTCTAGTTTCTTATCAGTAGCTTGAAGTTGATGTCAGTAGCATAGAGTAATTTAGATTTGTTGATCATTAGTCTAGTTTCTTTCATTTGTTGTTCATTAGTCTTCAGATTTTGAATTTAATAACTCATGTTGTAAGTGAATGTTTCCGAAAGCCCTTTCAGTTGATGGTTCATCTTAAAACTAAGTGGTGAAATATTTGATTTATGAATGAGTCTTTCTCTGCATTTTTTTGTTTACTTTTTCTTAGAACAATGAAGTATGGAGTCCCTCAAAATGCTATCACAAGGAAGTTGTTCTTTGAAAATTGTGTAGCAGAGTGATAAAGCACTTCATTTAGCTGTTATAGTATATTAGTGGCAATTTCACTTTCAATCTTAGTCTTTCATTTAATTTTGTTGCAATTTCATTTTCAGTTTTAGAACAATGACGTATTGAATCCCTCAAAATGCTATCACAAGGAGTTTGTTCTCCCAAAATTGTGTAGTAGAGTGACAAAATACTTCATTTAGTTTTTATGATAGATTAGTTGCAATTTCATTTTCAATCATAGTTTTTCATTTAGTTGCAATTCCATTTTCAGTTGTTCATTAAGTTTTGGTTCGACAATTAGACAATAGTTGTAATCTTATTTTCAGTATTTCATTTTTGGTTCATCATAGATAGCTGCAATCTCATTTTTGGTTTTAATATCTCATTTAAGCTTTGGTTTTATAATTGATTAGATAGTAGTTGCAATTTCACTCTTAAGTCATTTTAGTTCATGTTTTGGAAACAATCATAATAGCAAGAAGAGAAACTTTGTTTTCATTTTCTTGGTTTAAACTTTACTTCCAAATCTGGCTTAAAGCACTTTTAGCTCTCATTTCATTTTCTCTAGATTCTTAGCAGCGATAGATTTAAGATTTTGTTAGGAATTAAAAGAGTGAAACCCCAAAACAACTTAACACTCAAAAAAACTGAAGTAGGAAGGGCCATCTAGCACATATAAAGTAATTTTAGCTCTCATTTCATTTTCTCTAGATTCTTAGCAGCAGTAGATTTAAGATTTTGTTAGGAATTAAAAGATCAAAACCCCAAAACAACTTAAAACTCAAAAACACTGAAGTAGGAAGGGTCATCTAGCACATATAGTGCACTACACTTTATCAGTTTATGATACCTGGATTGATAATTTGTGAGAGCAATTTAGGACACTAAATTGACCAAACATTTTAGCACTGTTGCCAGGGAAGTGTAACTAGGTAGCCTTATCTCTTATATTCATAAAAACAAAAACAAAAACAACAAAACAAAACAATGACATGCATAGAGAATGAGACTCTAGGGGTAGATTTATAGCTAGGGGCAGAAGTTCGATTCCTACAACTCCACCTACTCCACCAAAAGTTAGAAAAGACACACATCCATCCCAGTCTCATACTCCAAGCCATAGGATTCCTGGAATTCAAGGGGCAAAAATGCAATCAGAATATTCTCCTACATCATCCACCAAAACAGTCCTAGGAGAGAAGACTTTTTTCACCTCCACAAGGGAGCCTATTGTATTTGAAGAATTAGGAATACCTGGTGAGGAAGAAAAAGTAGAAACTCTCTCTCATAGTCCATTAATAGAAAAACTAGAGGAGGAGGGAATAACCTTGCAGGTTAAGCCCTATACTGACTCTGAAGAAACTATAATGGCAGAAGAAGAACAAGATGGAGAATTCACACTGTTTGGAGGAGGGGGTAAAGGGAGAAGTAGAGGAAACAATGGAGGAGGTAGAGGTAATAATGGAGGAGGCGGATGGAATAGGGAAGTAAATAACTCATTTGGATTCCCTATAGTAGATGAGGAAACACACACCACAATGAAAAACATTTCACCATCTGTCCTCCCAAACTTTTATGGGTTGAGATGTGAGGATCTTGAAACATTTTTATTTGAGTTTGAAGTCTTGTGCAGAACCTATGACTATCTAGAAGACTCTCAAAAACTCAAATTGTTCCCTTCAACACTAAAAGGGGCTGCTTTGAAATGGTTTATGGGGTTAGTCACTCAATTCATTAGAACTTGGAATGACATGAAACAAGAATTTTTGGATAGATATTTGGATTATTGTATGCCTACCAATCATAAAGATGAGGTGTTCAAAATGATGCAAAAAGAAGATGAAAACTTATATGATTTGCTTGAGAGATTCAACTATAATTTGAAAAGAGCAAAGATGAACAATTTAGATGAAGAAACTTTGAAAGCTCTTTTGTTAAACACCATTATAGATGAATGGATAGATATCCTTACCATGATGGGGAAGGGAGATATCTCTCAACTTCCATTAAGTGACATAGCATAACTATGCGTTCATCTCTTAAGAGGGAAATCTAAAAACGAGAAAGGGCCGAGAGATCCTTCTCTTGTTAGAGCAAACAAATCTGCAACCGGATCTGTAAGTAGGGCAGAAATTGACAATATGCTTGATGATTTCAAAGCTGATATTTTAGGGAGCCTTAGTGAGCAGTTAGACACCCTTAAAATTCAAAACAAGTAGAACATATAGGCTGATGCTTTAGCCATTTTTTGTCCAAAATGCAGAAAGAAACATGCTCTAAGGGAATGCCCTTTAGATGCAAAAATTGTAGAAACTTGTATGATTTGTTCAGAAAGTCATGAGACCAAGGATTGTCCTTCAATCCCAGGTCTTAAGGCTGTATTTCGAGAAGAAACAGTTCCAAATATTGTAGAATCTCTTTTTTTTGTTGCAAGAAGACCTTGGCAAGGGCCACAAAATCGATTCAACAATACAATGTATCTTCAACCCCCACCAAACTGGAATTCTTGGCAGCAACCTTGGCCTCAAACTCAAACTCAGTATCAATCTCAACCGTGGGCATAAGGGGTACAAAATTCTTATGGGAGATTTTCCCAATATTACCAATATCATCCATCTTATCAGAATTATCCTCCCTCACAAAATCAACCACAAAATCAGCCACAACTTCCAAATCAAAACCCTTAACTTTCATTGCCATTTCCACAACAACCTCCACAACAAGGTCAAAATCCTCAACTCTTACTTCCATTTCAACAAAAACCAAATCAGCTACCTGCCCAACCATTACCAAATCCCAATAATAAAACCCCTCAGAATGCTTACATGGTAGAAGGACAACAAGTTCCAACTTACATGATTACTCCTCTAGATCTTAATGATGTTCAACTTAGATCTGGTAGGATATTAGAAAAGGAAAAACCTTATATAGTTATTCAAGAGAAAGACACTTCTGAGGAGGATTCTCTGAAAGTCAATAAAAGTTTTGAGGAAACATCCGTCCAAAACCAAAACATTGAAAAAGAAAAACAAAAAGAATCAATAAACACAACTCCTATAATTGAAAAACCAACATCTACTTCTACACCTCCTTTTCCTGAGAGATTACAAATTGATAGAGGGGTAGAAAAACAGATCTTGCTGCCCAATTATGATTTTCTAGATGAATTGAAGAATGTTTGCATCAAAATTCCTTTGCTGCAAGCCATTAGAGAAATTCCTATTCTATCCAAGACAATAAAGGAGTTGAGCATCAAAAGACCAGGAAGAAAACCGAGAGAAACAAAAAGAATTCACTTGGTAGGAAAGATAGCAGACATCATGATGGGAAAGGTTGCCATGCAAAAATATGTGGATCCGGGAAGTCCAATTGTCAAGAGACATATAAATGGGATTGAAATTCCAAACACATTGATTGACTTAGGGGCAGCAATAAATGTTATGCATAGACAAGCTATGGAGCAGCTTAAACTTCCTAACCTTCTTTACACAACTACCTTACTGCAACTTGCAGATAGATCAGTAATTAAACCAGATGGTGTGCTAGAGGATATTTTAGTCTCCTTAGATTTTTGGGAATACCCTATTGATTTCATGATTTTAACTCCCAAGAATAATTTAGGAGGACACCCACTCATATTAGGAAGACCTTGGCTGGCCACATCTGATGCTTTTATTAGTTGTAGATCCGGTGACATGTATATTTCAAATGGTAATTCAACAAAGAAATTTACTTTGTATCCTGCAGCAAAAGCAATAACATAGATAGATGACAAGGAATGGATTAATGATGAAGATGATATTCAACCTCTCTTTACTATATCTGAAATTAGTGAAGACAGTCAAATTTTGAACACATTGGAAAATTTTGAAACATCTTCAGAATATGATCATGCACAATTTCAAGAAATATCTAATATTGAATACTTGTCATCTAGGCAGATGTCTCTCTATTCTATGGAAGAGTTTGGTAGCTCTACAATTGAAATTTTTCCAGGTAGGACATTGAACATAAACAAAAACTTGGAGAAACTACAACAAGAAGAGCTAACCAAAATATTACAAAAACATTCTGCTGCATTTGCATGGGAGTATACCGACATGAAAGGTATTGATCCTAAGACTTGTATCCATCATATCTATATTGAGGAAAACAGTAGACCAATCAGACAACCTCAAAGAAGAATGAATCCAAATCTTAGGGAAATTGTGAAAGAAGAGCTCCAAAAATTACTCAATGTAAACTTCATTTACCCAATTTCAGATAGCCAATGGGTTTCTCCTTTGGTAATTGTGCCTAAAAAGAATGGTAAATGGAGGGTGTGCATTGATTATCGAGAATTGAATAAAGCAACCTTGAAAGATCACTTTCCTTTGCCCTTTATAGATCAAGTGTTAGATACATTAGCAGGTAAAAAGTATTTCTCATTCTTGGATGGTTTTAATGGTTATAATCAAATTCAGGTAGCACTTGAGGATCACGATAAAACCACATTTACTTGTCCATGGGGAACTTTTGCCTATCGAGTGCTTCCTTTTGGGTTATGTGATGCACCTGCAACATTCCAAAGAGCAGTACTAGGAATTTTTTCTGATCTAATACATGATTGTGTAGAGGTATATATGGATGATTTTACAGTTTATGGTAACACATTTGAAGAAGCTTTGGAGAATTTGGAAAAAGTCATTAAAATATGTAAAGAAACAAACCTTTCACTAAGCCATGAAAAATGCTTTATGATGTTTACAGAAGGTATCGTTTTAGGACATCATATTTCGGGAGAAGGGATTAAAGTTGACAAGTCTAAAGTTGAAGTTATCTCTAAGTTGTCAATTCCAAATTGCCAAAGGATTTTAGAAGTTTTCTAGGAGTTACAGGATACTATAGAAGATTTATAGAAAACTTCACTAAAATAACATCTCCACTCTTCAAATTGCTTACAAAAGATTGTGAATTCAAGTGTAATCCTGATTGCCAACTTGCATTTGAAACCTTGAAAGCAAAAATATCTGAAGCACCTATCTTAAGACGACCAAATTGGAAACTTCCTTTCCGTATTTCTGTAGATGCTTCAGATACAGCTCTGGGAGTTGTATTGGGACAAAAATATTTGATTCCTTATGCCATTTACTATACAAGTAAAAATTTGACTCTCACTGAGTTGAATTATACTGTAACTGAAAAAGAATTCTTAGCTGTTGTTCATGCAATTAACAAGTTCAGACACTATATAATAGGCTATGAAACCTTTGTTCATACAGATCACTCTACAATTAGATATTTGATGAATAAACCTATTACTAATGACAGAGTTACAAGATGGCTTTTACTTTTGCAAGAATTCAACATTACTGTGCTAGATAGACATGGAAAACAAAACACAGTTGTTGATTTCTTGTCCAGGATTCAGAATATCAAAGAAGACTCTCCGGTTAAAGATAAGTTTCATGATGAATATCTCTTTGCAGTAACTACTCAAACTCCTTGGTTTGCAGATGTTGCTAATTACTTGGTTACAGGGAATTTACCTTCACATTTATTTCCTCGAGAGAAAAGAAATATTACTCAAGATAATGCAAGATATTCATGGATCACTAAAGAATTGTATAAAACAGGGCCAGATCTTATGATATGATAAAAAGGTGTGTCAGGGAAGAAGAGATGCCTAATATTTCCAAAGCATGTCATGATGAGCTGTGTGGTGGACACTTTGCTGACAAGAGGAAAACCTATAAAATCCTTTCCTTAGGATATTTTTGGCCATCCATCTTCAAAGATGCTAAAGAATATGTTAGAAGGTGCGACAACTGCCAAAGGGTAGGGAAACCTGCTCCCTCAAATGAAATGCCATTACAACCTCAGGTACTTATCGAACCCTTTGAAAAATGGGCTTTAGACTTTATTGGACCTATTAATCCTCCATCCAAGTAGAAAAAGTATATATTGGTATGCACTGATTATGTCACCAAATGGGTAGAAGCCAAAGCATTACTTTTTGCTAACAAAAAATATGTAGTTAGTTTTCTTTTTGAGGATATTTTTACTCGCTTTGGTGTTCCAAGAGAAATTGTGACAGATCAAGGACCTCAATTCACATCCAACATGATGGAGAAGCTTCAGGAGGAGTACAAAACCAAGCATAGGGAATCCACTCCCTATCATCCACAAGCAAATGGTCAAGTGGAGTCTACAAATAAAGTGATTGAAAGAATCCTCACCAAGACTGCGCATCTACATAGAAGAGATTGGGCAGAAAGGCTTCCAGAAGCCTTATGGGGATATAGAACTACATGGAGGAATACAACGGGACATACACCCCATGAACTTGTTTATGGGAAGCAAGTCCTGTTCCTTCTAGAGTTCCAAGTCAAAACTTTCAAGATGGCAGTCCAGTTGGAGATGGATTTATCAGAAGCTCAAAAACACACATTAGAGAAATTGAATGAACTTGATGAAATCAGACAAGAATTTTTTCAAAGGACTGGTCTAGTTCAACAGTAGAAGGCTAAGTGGCATGACAAGTACATCAAGGACAAAAAGCTTCAAGAGGGAGATTGGGCATTGTTATTTGATTCAAAGTTTAAAGATTTTCAAGGGAAGTTTCAAACTCATTGGCTTGGGCCATATGAGATTGAAAAAGTTTTAAGTAATGGAGCGGTAAGAATCAGAACAATAGATGAAAGTCAAACTTCTCTCCTTGTGAATGGTCATAGATTGAAAATTTATCAAAAACCAATCTCAAAGGAGGAGTTCATCAAGATCTTTCAGAGCAATTCTAAAATGAAGTTGGTGAAGAAGAATCCTTCTTCTCCACCAACTTAGTCTTTGTTTTTCCTATCATAAAAAAAAAATAATAATAAATAAATCAATTGTATAAGGTTGAAAACCAATCACTGATTGGCATGCTTATACAGAAAATACAGGGTGAAAATCAAAAGCTTCTGACACCCTATATTTTCCATTTCCTTTTCTAAAAAAAAAATGGTGACTCACTTTGCATTCTGCAAAATTCATTGTTTTATCTCAATTTCACTCTGTTTTACTTTTGCAAAGTTTCACTTCACTCCACTACCATATTCCACCAATAAATTTTTCCTCTCCAACATTTCTTCCATCTCCATTTTTCATTTATCATCTTGTCATATTTTCACTCACACAGCCATCTCCATTTCATTCATTCATAAAGTCATATTTTATTCTCTGTTTTACATTCTGCAGTTGTTTCCACGTTCTGTAGCTATTCCTGTTCCGTAGCTAATCCTGTTCTGCAGCCAATCTGATTTTGCAGCAACAGTTTGATCATTAGTCCAAGCATAAAGAGGCCAGTTCATAATAAAATTTCATATGCAGGTAATTGAGGAGAGAACAACTTTTGAAGACCAATCACATCTAAGCACTTGTGGAAGCAAACAACAAGAGATTAGCAAGCGGAAGGTATGGTTCTAAAAGGTAAAAACAAAAACTTATTTCAAAAAGCAATACAAAACATAAGTTTGTATAACTCGTATAATCACATGACTCCTTGATTTATCATTATGAGATTTGACTACCATGATGATTCTGCCACACCTTCCGTCTTTAATGCCAAATGGTCTAATGATGCAATCTCCGTTTTAAACTCAATGACTCGTACTTAACTGGACTTCTCCAGCACACCTATTAAACAGTTAGATTCATGACATAACCTATTTGAATACGACTCCTCAAAACTCTGATTGTTCATTTATTACACCAAGTTTTTCTCTTATACTTCCGTAGCCTTTTCATGCATATAAACATTCTATTACCTTGTACACACAGTCACTCTATTTTCGTATTCTCTGTGTATAACAGTCACTCTGTTTTTCACACAGTTTACGTGTACAGCCACTCTGTTTCATATACCTTGAGCACACTCTGTTTCCACACATTTTATGCATACATCTACTCTGTTTTCGTATACCGTTTATGTACAGTCGTTTTATCCCATACTCATAGTCATTTTACCCATATATTCTGTCATTCCATCCCCATATCCATAGTTATTTTTGTTTATATATACTAGTTGTGCCACTGTTGTATACACAGTCCTCTTTACACAGTCACTCCATTTCTCAAATAGTGAAGGGAATTTTGAAGAATAATAGAGAACAGAGGTGATGGGGCTCATCGTCAAAACTGAACCCATAGGGGTGAAGTACATGGAAGGTTATCCTCAGCTGAAAGGAATGTTGCAGAAGGCTGGTTGGTTGAGTTTCATTAAAAAATTCAATGGTTACCATAAAGAAATCACCAGATCTTTTACCAGATCGTTTGATGGAATGGATGTGGAAATAGGTGACATAAAATTTGTAGTGACCGAGTCTTTTATTACTGAAGCAACCAAGCTACCAAGGCTAGGAGAGAGGTGGTTTAAGAACAAAGAATTTCATGATGAAACCTGGAAGGTCATTCTCAAAAATCCAGGTATGGACACTTCAGTTTTTAGGAAAGGGATTCCAATATCTACACTCAAGGGAAAATGGAATAGCATGTTATTAATTTTGCAAAAGTTTATTACATGCAAGGGAAGGTTTGGTTCCATGTATGTATATCTCATAAGACTATTAATGAATTTTCTTGAAGATGGAACCCTCAATCTCCCATTTTTCATGTTGAATAGTTTGAGAAGAATGGCCACTAATGTTCAGAAGAAAATTGAAGCAATAGAAACCACTCTTTGTCATCATGGACTCGTAAAAATTTTAGTTGAACATCACTTAAAGAGTGTAGGAGACACATGAGAGGACTTTTTGGTCAAAAACTTCTTCCAATATGCTCCAGAATTTCCTGAGAGAAGTCCTGTAAAAAGAAGTAGGAGAAGGAAGACTAGTCTCACCATTCAAAACACTCTTGAAACTTCAGCACACAAAAAACAATGAAGAAGAGCCCATCTCTGAAACATTAACATAGATCAGAAAGCAGATAAAGCAAAGAAGAAAAATAAAAGAAAAGGTTGAGGAAATCCACAAGAATATTCCTGAACCTTCATCATCTAAGGAGGATGAACAGCTGCTTTCGGAGAGACTAATCAAAATCAGAGATCAGCTCAAGAAAGAGAAGGAGAGGGGAAAAAGGAAACAGGTTATAAAGGAAAGAATCATAGGCTCCCAAAGTTTGAGGAGAAGTTATAGACTCAGGGGAAAAGTGAAGAAATCAAAATCAAAATAGACCGAGTTCATAGATTTGGGGGAAGAAACTCTAACTCAGTCCCATGACAATATTCCATATGAGCAAAGCCCACGGAAATATCCTCAACAAAACTTTGAAAGCAGCCCAAGAAGAGCCTCTCCAGGCATTGTTCCAATACAACAACATATTTATGACTACATAGAGTCACTGGAGAAAGAGAGTACATCAGTGGACCCAGGGACTTCATCTAATCCTGAGCAGCTTGCCACATCACAAGAGACCCTAAGTAGCTCACTTAGACAGGAAATCTATGAGCTAGAAGTTCTAAATAGGCACATCCAAAGAGAAAATGAAGCCTTAAAAGAACAGAACAAGTTGGATATGATTATCCATGATAACACTATGCTTCACTTGGGTTTATGGCACAAGAAGAACAAAAAACTAAAAAGGAAGAATAAGAAGCTAAACAGGGCACTCATTAACCTCAAGTACAGATTTCTCATGAGGAAGCCTAGGATGGTAGTTGGTGTGATGCAGGAAAGTGTTCCCTCTGCGGACAGAGGGAACCCCTCTAGCCCTAGAGTGGGTCTAGTCACAAACAAGGACAGATCAACAATAGCTTTCCTTAAACAGTCATAGTTGGAGGCCTACCTCAACCAGTGGTCGATGGAGTTCCATTGCGCTGCTCCAGCTTTCGCTTCCTTCTCCTAATGAGTAATCAACCTGAAACAATGCAAAGGAAATACAACAAAGCATGTAACCGGAACAACAATGATCTATTTACTCACAAAGTCAAGAAGTCATGAGCTATCAAGTACATTACATACAAGACATAGGAAAACATCATTGATTGCATTAATAATGAAATAAGAGTAAGCTTACAACCAAAGTCTTGATGTCACAAGCCTTCTCAGAAGGGTCCAGCCAGCATGTTCCTCAAGCATTCACTCTTTGAAGATGGATCTCCCAACATACAAGTCTCTCTCACTCACAAGTTTTACACAAGATTAAGGGCACTTCACAACCTTCCTCAAGCTATCAACAATCCCACACTTGTCACACTCACATCAGCTATCTAGCAAACTCACAAACACTAACAGCACTGCTCCACTAGCCAACTATCAACAACCATTCTAAAAACTAGCAGCACATAGCAATGGTGAGAGTTTAAATATGAGAAGGAGTCTCCATGAAAGGTGGAAGAGTGAGCTTATCTCCAAGGAAGATAGCACAAATGATAAAACAACCATGCCAGAGAAAGGAGGGCGACATAAACTATGCCAACAACCAGGTTTGGAGTCATCTGGAAGGCCGACTGTTGGAACAAATTCGCCCAATCTAGATCATCGCGGGTACATAACTGATCTTCTGCGCTGACATCGCTATTGAATAACGTAGCTAGTCAGGTCATCGTTGAAGATTACAAGCGACCTCGCGCTGGCACATAAAATTGGACCATCGTGGGAATCAGGTGTACTTCCGCGCTGGCAGCGTAGCTGGACTATTTAGGGGCACCCTTCAGCATGGATATTAAGTCCATAGTCGCGATGAGGCAGATAACTTAGGGAAAGTGGGTCAGTTGGTAGCATAGGATAACATTTGTTCAGTATGAGCATGTTTGACTTCGACACATGACACAGTAGAAGGACCGAGAGTGAAGGCGGTGACAAATTATTGTGTAACAGATGCCCCCTAAAGTATGAAGCCCGAGAGAGTGGGAGGGGTGAAATGCTTTACGAAACTGACTGAGCTGGAACACCATCTGGAAGAACCTGCACGCAAGTACAACTGATATCTCTGATAATGAAGTACATGTAGTCTAGGCATGGGCGCAGCCATCCAACAATGAGTCATGTAATCATAAACCAATCCACACAGCCCGAACATGTGTAATCTGAGTTCGGGGTCTTGAACCCATCCGATCATAGTACAAATTCTAACATGCGAATAGATGTGCTGAGGTCGAGCATGATAGAACATCGCTTGAGTACCGATCAATGATGAAAACCGTTAACAAGCGCGAGAGAAACCACCAATAATGCCAATGGTTCTCAAGGTACTGTTTAGCACAATCCACGAAGTGTGAAAAAGGCGTTGAAGTCGAACACTCGTGGAATCACCCAATTGATGACCAATTATGAAAGTCAACCGTTAGGTGCAAGGAACTTGCCATTGAGGCATGCAAGCTCTAAGGTACCAAAGGGGATCTCTAGATCGATCTCCTGGATAATGAGCTGATGTCAACAAGAGATGATCCATCGCAGGAGGGCCATAATGTTTCCCCCATCAATGACATGAGATAAGGAACAAGTGGTAGATGGAAAAACAGAGTATCAGAGGAGAAGGCAAGGGTGTAAACTGCAGAAGGATTATACTCTTGAACATGTCGGCAACACGACTCTGGAGGGTGGAAGCATTCAGATACCAAGGGATCAGAGGCTCGATGGAGACGGCATGAATCAGATGGAAGGAGGCTAAATGACAACCCAAACCCGTGGAAGGCCAAATGACGATGTATGGATGTCCCAACCCGACAAGAAGCAAAAGTGTCGATGTTCAAGAGTAACGAGCTGCCATAGACAACCAATGATAAACCTGTTGTTGAATCCAACCTAGTAATAATTTCACGAGCCTTAGGAAGGAGAAGCTCGAGTCTCGTCATGGTGACGAGTCTAATTTCGTCAAGGTTTAATGAGTCCGACATAGGTAAAACGTGGAGTCTTTTTCATATTTAGAGAGTTTGAAAAAGACACAGAAAAGAAAACTCCAGGGGGGTCCTTTTGTAGATTTGTGTCTCTCGAGCCCGAAAAAGTATAAAACGATACTCAAAAGAACCGCTTGACCATTACGATCAAGGAGTACTTTTCATGATTAGTGACCTCGACCCGAAAAAGTAGAAAAGCGATCGAAGACACGTCGTTTCATAACCAATATCGAACCTGAAACGACAAAAGTCTGGCAATCTTTTCGTGTTTACACGGTCGGAAAAGAGCTTAAAGTGGACCGCCTTTTTAATTCCATTTAACGAGTCAAAAAAGGAAAAACTTGGCAATCTTTTCATCTTTAAATGGTCGGAAAAGAGCTGAAAGTAGACCTCCATTTATATTCTCTTTAACGAGTCAAAAAGGGAAAAATACTCGGCAATCTTTTCATCTTTTACGAGTCAGAAAAGAGCTTAAAGGAGACTCATCCTGGAGGAATGAGTGGTATAAAGGGTAGCAACTGGTTCCGGCAATGGTGGAACTACTCAAAACATGTAATGGTCAAGAGGCTGGCTAATAAAACCACTCATCGCTACAATTCCTTAGGAAAGGATAAACAACCAAGTGAAAGCATATGATTAGCCAAAGAGATGGTGGCGATGGAATGAAACAACCAAGGCTCATCTAGCAGAATTTAGCAGATAAACAACAATCACGAGGTGTAAATTGGCTATGGGTTCATTTTTACACAAGCTTGAACCACGAAGAACTCTGCTTGGATTCGGTTTCATGTTTACACAAGCTTGAAACGAAAAACTATGCTTGTTATAAGTTCGCATGCCCCCAGCATAATAATGCAAATCGAGGTACATGCCCCCCAAGCTTCATTGCATTCAACGAGGTGGATGGAATGAAGGTTCACTTTCGAGATCTTGGAAAGACTCGACTTTGGATTTTACGAGATCTTAATCAAAGACTCGATTTGGAAAGGGAGTTGTTTCATTTTTTAATGAGGTTGACATAGTAAAAGAACTATCCTCATAACCCTTGTTTCATTTTTTAATGAGGTTGACATAAGATCAAGAAACTATCCTCGGGCACCTTGTTTCATTTTTTAACGAGGTCGACACAAGAAAAGAACTATCCTCGGCACTCCTTGTTTCATTTTTTAACAAGGTTGACACAGGAACAAACTATCCTTGTAAATCCTTGTTTCATTTATTAAGGAGCTTGACAAAAGATCGAGAACTATGCTCGTACTCCTATTCATGGGCCATCCGAGAACGTGGCTCCCAAGAGGTCTTCACGGGATGGAAGAAACGCACTCTGGGAGGAATACATGTCATGACGCGCCAATGACAGATCGGGTTCCAATGCCCCCAGTACATGATGTACCAGACCATCTACATGATCATCAGTAGATGCGGAGACGGAACGGGTAGCCACATAATTGACCTGTGGCAAGGAAGGTACTGCTTGCGAGCAAGAACCGAGAGGGGATGACAGCTGTGCAGGAGGCACCGGGGACTAAAGAACGATAATTAATCTATGGTCACCACTCTTCCGTCGTGTGGAAAACAAACCACACGGAAAAGTTAAGAGATGAGGGCCCCCATGGCATAAACATAGTCACGACCAAGGAGAAGACTGAACTCTAAAGCACCTTGGACAACCAGTACGTCTATATATATAGTTTTGCCTCCCAAAGTAACAGGGAACTTCGGAAGGATCCCTACCTGTTGACTGGTTCCTCTGTCAAACGCTAATAGATGCTGTGCAACCGCCACAAGCTATGGGGAGCCCAAAGCTTGCCAAGTAGTGGAAGGCATAAGACTGACAGACGCACCCTCATCCAGGACAGTGCCAGGTACTGCCTTATCATAGGCATGTACTGTAATCTCGAAAGGCACATAGGATGGAAGGCGGAAAGTAGTCAAGTGACTCCAGTCGAAGGTAACGACCAAACTACTTGGTGGGGGAATCGTATGATTTCCCCCATGCTCTAGAGGAATCGAAGAAGGACTCTCGTAATCAGCAGGGATAGGAGGGTCGTTCTCGGACTCAGGAGAATTTGACAAGATGAGAAGAACATGAGCATGACACTCTTCTGAAACAGAGTGATCAACAGGTGGTGAACCTAAGTTGACACTCTCCCTGACCAATAATTGGTCTGGAATGGGCTTAGCACAACCAGGCTCGGAAGGAGGAGGACGGACAAGAGAAGAATCAAAGTAAATCTCTTTGTCAATGGGGACAGGTTCTGAAGAGAGCTTCTGATAACCAATGGGAAGTTGGGGTGAAGAAGCTGTAAGACTTTCCAAAACGGCAGAATCTTTATCCGTGAGCGGATAAAGGTGAAGGGGATGGTTGCCTTCACATAGCATACAGGGGAATCGAATCTTCCCTTTCGTCTTACCGTTGCCAGTTGATAGGGTAGCGTCACCATGAGCTTCAGAGGACGATGAAGGACGAGCCGGATCGTGAGACCATACGTCTAAGATCCTAGGAATACCAGGACAATCACGAAGAAGATGGTCACCCTTGCACAATTTACAAGGAAACTTAACCTTCTGCGGAGGAGCAGAAGGTGGTCCAACCTGGGATGTACTCGGAGCAGTAGCTGCACAAGTGGCCTTGGATTTATCGGACTTCTTCTTCCTCTTCGGCTTCTTCTTCTTCTTCTTAGTCTCCTGGTTACTAGATGTGAAACTTTCACCAGGCGAAGGAGGAGAGGAGGAGGAAGAAACAGGGGAAGAAGGCACAGGCTCTACCTTGGAATCAACATGTCGTGGTTCGGACGAAGGGGACGGTGGAATAGGAGTCATGACACGCGGGACCACTGAGGTTGAAAACAACCATACGGGCAAACCGATGGTCAACCCAGGCAAAGACAATGTTGCCATATACAGAGCACTGACATTTCCAAATGAGGGAAACAGACCAGGATTTCCATCTGGGGTAAAACCTTGGCCAGTAGACTCGGGGAATGTTTCCATCGAGAATGAGAAAGAACCCTACTCAAGCTAACGCAAACAAGATCTAACAGGGTAAATGTGAATCGTGGCTGAATAAATTTTAAGACACAGGAACAGAACTTGACCTTTTCATTTTTAATGAGTCAAGAAAAGGACAAAAGATGACTCTAGTCACCTTCGAATATTTAATGAGCCTGAAGTGACAAGTGCTCAGATGGACCTTTTCTTTTAGGGAGTCCAAAAAGGAATGAAAGTGACTACTCTGGGGAACTAGGCAAAAGGTTTACTAGACAAATCCGTAAAACTGCATATACACCTTGGCAGTCATATGAAAACCAAGGACTTTCCATACGGCAGTCAATCTTCCCGAATGTTGTGTTTGGTGCGTTACGGTTTGCAAGGCGGCAGACACGACTTCCTAGGAATAAAGGATGATAACCTAATGGGGTCTCCCAGCATATACTCGACGGTACATGGGAGCAAAATTTCGTGCTAGACCACTATTGAGTCACAGAAGGAGGAATCGCCCAACCTGAAACAAAAGTGACTAGGTTTAACGATGCCGGGGCACGTCTCTAGCCTAGACCTCTAAATAGTGTGTGTTATGTTCCAATGCGTTGTTAGATTTATTCAGTTCATTTTAGAGTTGATCTTGGATTATGTTTCAGTTTTCAGGCCTTACTGTATGTATATAACAAAACCCTAAGATGCAGCTAGAATGAATGAAATATCCTTTTTCTTCAATGAACACCTACCTATGGGAGGGTAGAGAGATCATTCCCAAACCAAGAAAACCAAGACAACAAAGTAGTCACTCAATGCAAGCAGACATCAATTCCTAAAGTGCACGAATACTACTAATGAGAGATTCAAACATTCGCTTTCCAATATGTAAACTTGAAATGCAAATTCACTTTCACTTTCGTATACCAAATGAACGCAATACTTTTGATTTTGATGTCTCTTAAATCTAAAAGAAACAAATAAGCAATAAGAAAATGTGGAAAAATGGTTGATCCAAACAATTGTAATCTATGTCCGGGTAGTGAAGAGAAATTGAATCAATGCCAAAGATTGGTCCAATAACAATCACTAAACAATCAACCAAAATTAAGCAAAGGGGAAGGCTCAATTAAACAAACAGCAAGCTGCAAATGAATCTTTGAGCAACCAAGCAACCAAGCGAAACCGATCCAAGAGACTTGAAACAATGAAATTAGGTCACAGAAGCAAGGAAACAAGATTCATTCAACAAAGCTCACAAGGGAGTGCCTCAACCTATAAATAGTGAAAAACAAGTCGTCAAGCAAGTGAGAACAATAAGGGACTAGCAGGATTGATGGGCTCATGAGGCAGAATTGAGAAAATTAATTCTATAGCAATCAGCGCGAGTAATACACAAGCAACAAGCGCTGATAAAGAATGCGCCATAGCAACAAAGCAATGTCAGTGCGAAGTACACGACTTTCCCGCAATGGTCCAATTTACAGAACCATCGCGACTGTTAGGCGTAATCACGCAATGAACAGGATACTACAAAAGGGTGGACGCGATGACAGTGCGACTGTTAAATTTAAAGCCGCGATGATGTTCAAAACAGTAACAGGCGAACCAAAAACTCCCAAATCAAAAATAGTCAAATCTTCAATCAAATCAGGGGCGTTCCCAGATCAAGCTAGGAAACTCAGAAGACTGGTAACTAATCCCCAAAACTTCAAAAGAGACCAAAACAAAAATCAAGACAAGAGTAAACAAGAAAAGAACAAAGGCCAAATCATCCCCAGTATGGTCGCCAATTTGTGATGCAGGAAAGTTTTCCCTGTGCGCACAGAGGCAACCCCTCTAGCCCTAGAGTGGGTCTAGTCACAAACAAGGACAGATCAACAATATCTTTCCTTAAACAGTCATAGTTGGAGGCCTACCTCAACCGGTGGTCGATGGAGTTCCGTTGCGCTGCTCCAACTTCCATTTCCTTCTCCTAATGAGTAATCAACCTGAAACAATGCAAAGGAAATACAACAAAGCACGTAACCGGAACAACAATGATCTATTTACTCAAAAATTCAAGAAGTAATGAGCTATCAAGTACATTACATACAAGACATAGGAAAACATCATTGATTGCATTAATAATGAAATAAGAGTAAGCTTACAACCAAAGTCTTGACGTCACAAGCCTTCTCAGAAGGGTCCAGCCAGCATGTTCCTCAAGCATTCACTCTTTGAAGATGGATCTCCCAACATACAAGTCTCTCTCATTCACATGTTTTACACAAGATTAAGGGCACTTCACAACCTTCCTCAAGCTATCAACAATCCCACACTTGTCACACTCACATTAGCTATCTAGCAAACTCACAAACACTAACAACACTACTCCACTAGCCAACTATCAGCAACCATTCCAAAAACTAGCAGCACATAGCAATGGTGAGAGTTTAAATAGGGGAAGGAGTCTCCATGAAAGGTGGAAGAGTGAGCTTATCTCCAAGGAAGATAGCACAAATGATAGAACAACCATGCCAGAGAAAGGAGGGCAACATAAACTATGCCAAAAACCAGGTCTGGAGTCATCTGGAAGGTCGACTATTGGAACAAATTCGCCCAATCTGGATCATCGCGGGTACATAACTGATCTTATGCGCTGACATCGCTATTGAATAATGTAGCTAGTCAGGTCATCGCTGAAGATTACAAGTGACCTCACGCTGGCACATAAAATCGGACCATCACGGGAATCAGGTGTACTTCCGCGCTGGCAGCGCGGCTGGACTATTTAGGGGTGCCCTTCAGCACGGATATTAAGTCCATAGTCACGATGAGGTAGATAAATTAGGGAAAGTGGGTCAATTGGTAGCATAGGAGAGCATTTGTTCAATATGAGCATGTTTGACTTGGACACATGACATAGTAGAAGGACCGGGAGTGAAGGCGGTGACAACTTATTGTGTAACAGTTGGTGCAAAGAAAGGCAAGAAGAGGTTGGATGTTTTGGTTGAACTCTTAGAACAAATGCAGTAGGAAGAGGGAATTCACAATTTTGATTGCATGGGGACATGCAACAGTCTTGTAGTGGGGGTATGTTGAGTTCCAAAATTTCCTTTCCCTTAGCTACTTTTCTCATCCTTCCTTCTCTGTTTTTCCATGAAAAATGCATCCTTATCATAAAAAACCATTACACATTGCCTCAAGGAGTATATTTTAGTGATTGACATGCTTTGCTATTTGAATAAGTTTTTGTCTTTTAGCTGCAGAACGCAGCCACATTCTGCAGCTAATTGGTTGTTCCGTAGTTACTTCCACGGTTTTGCAGGTTCCAGGTGTCAAGAGGGGAAAAGGACTACATGGGTAGCTTGGAAAACATCAGGGCATGGATCGTATCCTATTCATCTGGCCTAGATTGACGAGGAAGACTCCGGTCAAAGGGAAGTCAAACATAGAAACCTATGGCAAACATGACTCTGTTTTGCACACATTTCTCAGTGATGGGATCCAAAGCAGTTTCTTGAGGCCACGGACTTCATCTGCCACCTGCGCAAACAGAATCCAACAGCCATTACCATAAGATTTATGTTTCCAAGCAACCAAGGACAAGAATTCTGCATACTTGCCTGCCTACGTGTTTTGTTGTAGCTTATTTCTCTCTTTAAAATAGTTGTATAATTTCTCTATAAATACCTGTGTGAAGAATGCAGAACAAGTTCAGTTTTTTTGCTTATGTGTTAAGTTCAGATTTCTGCTCTGTAGTTTGAAGAACTCATTCTCTGTTTTTAATATAAAGACTATGTTTCATGGATACCTGAAGCATTGTTGGAGCATTGATTAAGTGCTTATAATCCGAGACCTTTGCAGAGGGCCCCTGCATTGGTCAAGGTTACATTTTATTTTTGTTTTGTCTTTCATAGTTAACTGTAAATTCATTGTGTTTTTTCCATGATGTTTATAACCATTTTCTAACTCTGTTCATAATGCAGCTTGTGTCATCTTCTTATTAGCACATAATAGCTCTTTTGTTTCACTACTTCCTAGTTTCTGATCAGTGGCTTGAAGTTGATGTCAATAGCATAGAGTAATTTAGATTTGTTGATCATAAGTCTAGTTTCTTTCATTTGTTGTTCATTAGTCTTCAAATTTTGAATTTAATAACTCATGTTGTAAGTGAATGTCTCCGAAAGCCCTTTCAGTTGATGGTTCATTTTAAAACTAAGTGGTGAAATATTTCATTTATGAATGAGTCTTTCTCTGCATTTTTTATGTTTATTTTTTCTTAGAACAATGAAGTATGGAGTCCCTCAAAATGCTATCACAACGAGGTTGTGTTGTCATTTTGGCACAGGTTTGGAGCTATGGCACAGGTGTTGTCCTTGATGGCAACTCACTCTGGTGACAGATCACAGTTTAGGCTCTCAGAAAGAAGAAAAAGATATATATGCAGGTTAACCTTGACGAAGACGCGTATACACACGGGTTAGACGTTTCAAAGGCGCATATGTGTATACACGCACTTTCACGCAAGATAAAGTGCGTACATGTTGGAGAACTTACTTTTGGTCCGTGGTAGTTAGTCCTTGGTAATTGAACCTATGGTTTTGGGCCATGGTATCTCGTCAGAAGTGTTGATCCCAAGTATTGGGTCCATGGTATTGTTTTGTTATGGTTTTGGATCGTGGTATTTTGAAAGGTCTAAGACTATAAAAGAGGAAGGAGATCATTTGGCAAAGTATGATCTGAATTATTGAATATCTGATAAAGTGCAAGATCTGAAATATTGGTGATTGGGTTATGGTGTTGATTTGGATCTTAATGAAGGAGGAACTTAAGCGCAAAGAGAAGGATAAGTTCTATTGATGGGTCATAATCTTAAGGCTTGAATAATAGTATCTTTGTATGATTTTGATCTGTTATATGTGGCGCATGCTTGATCTATAAATCTGGGTTAATTAATGTCTGAATATTTGAAAGAATGAATTATCCTTTATAGATATGTATGCAGGTTTAGTGAAGCGAAGGCGCATATACACGCTGGTTCTGTGAGTAAAATCAGCGTATACGCAGGTTGGTCCAAACACAGAAGCGTATGTACGCATGTTTCAGGTTGTTGAAGTAGCGTACATCTCTTGAGTTGTGTTCTAGCTGCTTCTGTTTATTGCTGCAGTGTTCTGGGTTCAGAATTTGGTGTGTGGCTACTGTTACTATGTTCTGGGTACGGTTGTCAGAGAAGTGTCTACACTATTCAGTTCTAATTGGTGAAAAGGAGATTGTTTGATGCAAAAAAATTCTTGATGATTGATTGATGTTCATGGGTCCAGTCTGAAAATTTATGAAATGTGGTCCCTGGAAGAAAGAGGAGGTTGTAGCCTTCTGTAGGCCAGCACCTACGTACTAGTATCTTGGCTAGTGTAAGAGCTAAAGGGGTTGTAGCTCCCTTTCAAGAGAAGCTAGAGAACGAGAGAGGGTTGTAGCTCTCTGCAGGTTGCAGCCTGCGTACTGGTAAAGGACTGCACCAGTATAGAATCATTGTAAAAATAAGTTTCTAATTAAAGAAGATAGAGACGAATTGTAGCAGGTGGTTTTCACCCACATTAGGTTTCCACCTTATATCTTGTGTTATTGTGTGTGATTGTCTTCTGCTCTGTTTTACTGTTTCTGGTTACTGTTTATTTGATTCTGATACATAGATTAATGATCAACATCTGTAAGATAAATTAAATTATAAGTTTGCATGGTATATGCGGGTTTCCTTATACGTAGTTGCGTATATACGCGGTTTTCTCTAACTGAAGTAGCGTATATGATCTGGGTTTGAAAAAGGAAATAATTGACTTGATAATACTGATTCACCCCCCCTCTCAGTATTATTTCCAACAATTGGTATCAGAGCAAGTCCTTCTGAAGAAGCTTGATTGCTTGAAGGAAGATCCATCATCATGAGCAACTACGAGAGAGAAGCATCTATCAGGCCACCAATTTTTGATGGGACCAACTTCGTCTATTGGAAGGTAAGAGTTACAGCCTATCTTCAATCTCTTGGTACAGAAGTCTGGGATATCATAGATACAGGGTACACTTTTCCATCCACAACTCCTATAGATTCCGCTAGTAAGAAGCAATACGAGACAAATGCAAAGGCTGTCAATACTCTATTAGGATGTCTATCTCAATCAGAATTCGTCAAGGTTATGCAGTATAAATCCGCAAAAGAAATATGGGACAATATTGTTCTGAGCTATGAAGGAGATGAACAGGCAAAACAAGCAAAACTTAAAACCCTCAGAATTCAGTATGAAAATCTCAGAATTCATAATGATGAAAGTGTGGCTAACTATTTCCTTTGTGTAGATGAGATTGTTAATTGTATGAAAAACTTAGGTGAAGAAATAACAGAGGCTGTTGTAGTTGAAAAGGTTCTAAGATCTTTGTCCTCTAAGTTTGAATCTAAAGTTTATGCAATAGAAGAAAAAGAGAATCTATGGAACCTTACCATGTCACAGCTGCACGGAATTCTGACTGCTTACGAAATGAGGAAAGGAGGACCATCAGACAGGAGAGAAGCTGCTTTCAAGGCTTCAGGCAAAGGAGATTACTATGAGTCAAAAGAAGAGGAAGAATCAAATTTTGTCAAGAACCTTCAACGGGGTGCTGGAAGATTCAGAGGTAAGTTACCTTTCAAATGCTTTGCTTGTGGAAGAGTTGGTCAGTATGCTGCCAAATGCCCTCATAAAGATAAGCTTGACAAGGGTAAGGAACCTGTTAGATGGAACAAGAAACAGAATGTAAATAAGAAAAGCTATTACACTCATGAAGATAGTGATGGACTTTCAAATAGTGATGAAGATGAACAAGGTAATAAATATAGACTTTTAATGGCTTTTGAAGATGAAGATTTCATGGATGCTATAGATGAAGAAGGTCTTTATGAAGAGATTTCTAAACTCAAAATTTGTTTAGAAGAGAAAAATATGATTATTGATACTCTGCAATTCCAACTGGTTGAAAGGGAAAAACATCATGAAAAGTTAGAATGTGAAATTGTGGGACTTAGAAAAGAGATTGAGAAATCTAAATCTCTTAATCTTAGATTTGTTAAAGGATCTGAAACATTAGATGAGATTATCAAAGTGCAGCGTTCTCCACTAATCAAGACAGGTCTGGGATATAATGAAGAAACAACTCAAGCGCAGGAACCATCTACCTCCAAAAGTTATCTTGTTGCAGCAAAGAAAAGTGAACAAAGGCCAAATGGAAATCACCAGGCAAATCAGGGACAATTCACCTCTAGAATGAACAAAGACTATCAGATAAATCGGGGGCAATCTACTTTTAGAGTGAACAGAAGATACAACCAACCACAGGTAAAACATTCTCAATATGCCTCAAGAATGGATGTCAATAGAAACTACAATCATTTGGCTGGTAGATTTGATAATCACAGGAGTTTCTTCAATGGCCAATGTTTTTATTGTCATAACTTTGGTCACAAAGCAGCTAAATGTGTTGCCTATAAGACAATCATGACTAGATAAGCTCATAAACGAAGGAGTATGACTGGGATCATGAAAAGGACCTACAATAACTTATCCGCTCTTGAAAATAAAATAGAATGTTCTATTTGTAACAATTTCGGTCATGAAGATTCAGAATGCAGGAGCAGGTTTCAGTAGACAACTCAGAAGGAGCAAGCCTCAAGTGCCAAATCATGGAGAATAAAAGAATCACAACCAGAAAGATGTGGTATAGCCTTATATGCGAAAGGGCGGGAAAATCAATGGTACATCGACAGTGGATGTTCGAAACATATGACAAGTGATAAAGAAAAACTTCAGTCATATAGTGCCTTAGAGAAGGACAAGAAGGTCTCTTTTGGAAATGACACCCCTGCTCTCATAAAAGGTAAAGGTTCTGTTCAGTTGAAAGAAAGGGTTAAAGCTGGAAATGTCATGTATGTTGATGGCTTAAAGCATAATCTATTAAGTGTCAGTCAGATGTGTGATCAAGGAACTGAGGTAATATTTCGATCAAATGGATGTAGTGTTCGTGATCTTGATACAGGAAAAACAGTGATCAAAGGCGTAAGAACTCCAAATAATTTATACATATTCAAAGAAGGACAAAATCAATGCTATCTAAGCAAGAATGATGAACACTGGCTATGGCACAGAAGGTTGGGGCATCTTAGCTTCTCACATATAAGGAAAGCATGCAAATACTAGGCAGTTCGTGGTCTTCTAGACATCAGAATTCCAGACAATACAATATGCAAATTGTGTCAGTTTGGTAAGCAAACCAGAACTAACTTCCCTGAGAAGGAAGGATCAGCTAGCAGGCCACTTGAACTTGTCCATACTGATGTATGTGGTCCATCTAGGAAAAGGTCACCCCGAGGAGAAGAATACTTTATATTATTCATTGATGATTTTTCCAGGATGTGTTGGATAGGTCTTATGAAGCACAAAGACGAAGCCTTTGAAAAATTCAAGTCATTCAAAGCCTTGGTGGAGAACGAATCAGATCACAGAATCAAATTCCTTAGGTCTGATCGAGGAGGAGAATTTACCTCGAATGAATTTTTTTATTTTTGTGAAGTACATGGAATAATAAGGGAATTCTCTACAGCTAGGACTCCTTAGCAAAATGGAGTAGTGGAAAGGATGAACAGAACGTTTCAACAAATGGCTCATGCTATGCTTGATGATTCTGGAACTCCCGCAACCTTCTGGGGTGAAGCCACATTTGCTACAGTTTTTATTCTCAAAAAGACAAATATCCGGGTGAACAACACTAAAACTCCTCATGAGCTCTGGTATGGTGAGACTCCTTCGGTAAAATATTTCAAAATTTTTGGAAGCAAATGCTATATCAAAAATACTGATGAAAATCTTGGCAAGTTTGAACCTAGAGCAGATGAAGGCATTCTCCTTGGTTACTCTCCCCACAGCAAAGCTTACAAGTGTTACAATAAAAGGCTTGGAAAAATTGTTGAAAGCATTGATGTAGTGGTTGATGAAGAAGGAAACATTCCTAGGCAAGTGAATTCCGAAGATTTCGAAGATGATGAAGACTATCCTTCAACATCAAATCAGACTTATGATGAAGAAGAAGCTCAAGAGGCACCAGAAGAACAGATAAGGATAGAAGATAAGACTCCATCCAAGTACGTTCAGAAGAATCATCCAGAATCTCAAATTTTGGGGCAGAAAGAGGCAGGTATACAAACAAGAAGAACAATTGCAGAAGCCTCAAGCTATTTGGCATTGCTTTCCTCCACTGAACCACAAAATGTAAAAGAGGCATGCAAAGATGAATGTTGGGTCAAGGCAATGGATGAAGAACTTGAGCAGATTGAAAAGAATAACACTTGGGAGTTGGTTCCTAGAGCAAAAGATAAGAATGTCATAGGGACAAAATGGATATTCAAAAACAAGTTGAATGAAAATGGGGAAGTTATTGGAGACAAGGCCAGACTTGTGTGTAAAGGGTATGCTCAACAAGAAGGAATAGACTTTGAAGAAACTTTTGCTCTCGTTGCTAGACTTGAGGCCATCCAAATGTTCCTTGCTCTCTCAAGCTTTCAAAAGTTCAAAGTATTTCAAATGGACGTGAAATCAACTTTTCTGAATGGAAACTTCGAAGAAGAAGTGTATATTGAGCAACCAGATGGATTCATCCTTGGAAATGATCCAAAACTTGTATGCAGACTTAAGAAGGCTCTCTATGGTCTTAAACAAGCTCCAAGGGCTTGGTACTATCGTCTGGACAAATATCTTCATCAACAAGGTTTCTCAAAAGGATCAACAGATAGCAATCTTTATATAAAAATTGAGAATAACAAATTGCTAATACTTGTTGTGTATGTTGATGATATCATCTTTGGCAGCAATGAAGAAGCTATGAGTCAAAACTTTTCCTTGGTGATGCAGAAATAATTCGAAATGTCCTTGCTTGGAGAATTGACATATTTTCTTGGATTACAAATCCAACAAAATGAAGGCGGTATCTTTTTATCTCAAACCAAGTACCTCAAGCAGATTTTGAAGAAGTATGGCATGGAAGATTCGAAACCAGTATGTACCCCTATGGTTACAGGATGCAGCCTCAGTGCAAATGATGAATCAACAACAGTGCATCAACCAACTTATAGATCCATGATTGGAAGTCTACTCTATTTAATAGGTACCTGACCAGACATCATGCATGCAGTGGAAATGGTTGGAAGATTTCGGGCAAATCCTAAGGAAACCCATCTTCAGGCAGTAAAGAGAATTTTCAAGTATCTTCAAGGAACTCAAAACTATGGCCTGTGGTATCCAAGAGATACAGATCTCACTCTTCATGCTTATACAGATGTAGATTGGGCTGGAATCATGGATGACAGGAAAAGCACTAGTGGTGGTGCATTCTTTATGGGTTCCAGACTAGTATCTTGGTTCAACAAGAAACAAAGTTCGATTGCCCTATCTACAACTGAAGCAGAATATGTGGCTGCTGCATCCTGTTGCACTCAACTCCTTTAGATGATGAAAAATTTGCAGGATTTTCAAATCACTTGTACTCCACCTATCTCCATCTTATGTGATAATACAAGTGCTATTAGTATCTCAAAGAATCCTGTCATGCATTCGAAGACTAAGCACATACCGATCAAGTATCATTTTCTCCGGGAACAAGTATTGGAACAAAAGGTCAAATTGGAGTATGTTCCCTCTAAGGAACAAGTTGATGATATTCTCACCAAACCACTGCCTAGGGAAACTTTTGAATACCTCAGACAGAAGCTGGGAGTAGTTGATGCATCATCTTGCTGTTGAAACTTGTCTGTTTCAGAGAAAAATGGGTGTACACGAGTTTCCTGAGGAGGATCTGCGTACATAAGCCGGTTTATGAAGAGACAGTCGCGTATATGGCAGTTTGAAAGAAATCAGTGGGGACAAACTCTGGTTGAAGAAAGTCTGATATGGGTTTGACAGAGACCATCTGGCACAGTAAGGGGGAGCATGGTTAGCATAGCAGAGCAGAGATTTCAGCATGTACTCAGGGGGAGCACCACCCTTTGCCCTTGATGACAAAGGGGGAGAATGACTTTGAGGATCTTGGGGTTGCCATCAAGTCCAAAGGGGGAGATTGTTGGCATTTTGGCACAGGTTTGGAGCTATAGCACAGGTGTTGTCCTTGATGGCAACTCATCACAGTTTAGGCTCTTAGAAAGAAGAAAAAGATCTATAAGCAGGTTAACCTTGACGAAGACATGTATACACGCGGGTTAGACGTTTCAAAGGCGCGTATGCGTATACACGCACTTTCAAGCAAGATAAAGCGCGTACATGTTGGAGAACTTACTTTTGGTCCGTGGTAGTTAGTCCTTGGTAATTGAACCTATGGTTTTGGGCCATGATATCTCGTCAGAAGTGTTGATCCCAAGTATTGGGTCCATGGTATTGTTTTGTTATGGTTTTGGATCGTGGTATTGTGAAAGGTCTAAGACTATAAAAGAGGAAGGAGATCATTTGGAAAAGTATGATCTGAATTATTGAATATCTGATAAAGTGCAAGATCTGAAATATTGGTGATTGGGTTATGGTGCAGATCTGGATCTGAATGAAGGAGGAACTTAAGCACAAAGAGAAGGATAAGTTCTATTGATGGGTCATAATCTTAAGGCTTGAATTATAGTATCTTTGTATGATTTTGATCCGTTACATGTGGCGCATGCTTGATCTATAAATATGGTAATCTGGGTTAATTAATGTCTGGATATCTGAAAGAATGAATTATCCTTTATAGATCTGTACGCAGGTTCAGTGAAGCGAAGGCGCGTATACACGCTGGTTCTGTGAGTAAAAACAGCGTATACGCAGGTTGGTCCAAACACAGAAGCATATGTACGCATGTTTCAAGTTATTGAAGTAGCGTACATCTCTTGAGTTGTGTTCTAGCTGCTTCTGTTTATTGCTGCAGTGTTCTGGGTTCAGAATTTGGTGTGTGGCTATTGTTACTGTGTTTTGGGTACAACTGTCAGAGAAGTGTCTACTTGATTTAGTTCTAATTGGTGAAAAGGAGATTGTTTGATGCAGAAAAATTATTAATGATTGATTGATGTTCATGGATCCAGTCTGAAAATTTATGAAACGTGGTCCCTGGAAGAAAGAGAAGGTTGTAGCCTTTTGTAGGCCAGCACCTACGTACTAATATCTTGGCTAGTGCAAGAGCTAAGGGGGTTGTAGCTCCCTTCCAGGAGAAGCTGGAGAACGAGAGAGGGTTGTAGCTCTTTGCAGGTTGCAGCCTGCGTACTGGTAAAGGACTGCACCAGTACAGAATCATTGTAAAAAGAAGTTTCTAATTAAAGAAGATATAGACGAATTGTAGCAGGTGGTTTTCACCCACATTGGGTTTCCACCTTATATCTTGTGTTTTTGTGTGTGATTGTCTTCTGCTCTGTTTTACTGTTTCTGGTTATTGTTTATTTGATTATGATACATAGATTAATGATCAACATCTGTAAGATAAATTAAATTATAAGTTTGCATGGTATACGCGGGTTTCCTTATACGTAGTTGCGTATATACGCGTTCTCTAACTGAAGTATCACATATGATCTGGGTTTGAAAAAGGAAATAATTGACTTGATAATACTGATTCACCCCCCCCCCCCCCCAACTCTCAATATTATTTCCAACAGGTTGTTCTCCCAAAATTGTGTAGCAGAGTGATAAAACACTTCATTTAGCTGTTACAGTAGATTATTTGCAATTTCACTTTAAATGATTGGGATTAGGTGGGGGCACCATAAATGATTGGGATCAAATGAAAACCACTTTCTTTAAAAAATATCAGGACTATTGCATATCTAGGGAACTAAAAGACGAAATATTCCAAATGGTAGCAAGACCTAGTGAAACGTTGGAGGAGTATGTGGAGCATTTTCAATATAACCTCCAAAGGTCTCCCTACGCAAATTTGCCTTTTCCTGATAATGTGCTAAAAACTACACTGATTAAAGGGATGAAAGACCAATGGATAGAGACATTAAATATTATGGGTAAAGGTGATATATATCAAGAAGACTATGCTAACATTATTAATTTGTTTATCAAGTGCTCAAGAGAGAGTACGAGATTGAAACCAACAGAACATGATATAACCACCAGGGACAGCAAAATCTCTGGTGGAAGCATTACTCGTGCAAAAATCAGCAACCTGTTGGAGGATTTCAAAACAGATATTTTGGGAACTTTGACGACGCAATTAGACATCATGCAAGCCAAGTAGAAGCCGACTAAAGCAGAATAGAACCTGGTGATCTTTTTCTCTCGATGCAGGAAGAAGCATAGTCACAAAGAATGCCCGTTGGATATGGTACAGACTTGTGCCATATGCACTAAAGATCATGCCACAAAAAATTGCCCATCGCTCCCAGGGTTAAAATCAGTCTTCAAGGATGCAGAGGAAGAAATAGAACCAGTCTACCTGTTAAATCAATGTCGCCAATGGCAAGCACGACAAACAGGTATGCCTACTGGCCCATCTTCTTTCTTTTAGCCCTAGCAATATAATTCTCAACAATACACAGGAGCGACGTGACAGAACGAGCCACCTTTCCCTAATTGGTCACAACAACCATTCTCTATGCCACCTTGATCCAATCAATCAAATCAAAACAATAGTTGGCCAAATTCCTCTTACTTCCCACCATTCTGGCAGAATAATATGTATCCATCCCAATGGCCACCCTCCACTTCACAAAACCAGAACTGGCAGTCAAGCTAGCAAAGACCTACAAACCAGCCAGTAGGAACAATCCCCCTGCCTCAACCTACACTACCGGCACCTTAAACATTGCAACAAAACCCTCAAACCAATCTACGACCACAGCTCCCAACCTAGCCCAACCCAAATCCCAACAATAGACCCGTCCAATCTGTACAAATTATTGAAGGACCAGAGTTAGAAACTGACTTGAGGGGGTGTAATGAACTCAAATTAAGGTCTGGACAGATAATTGAGTCAGAAGGGGATAAAAACATACAAATAGAAGATCTGTTACCTATAGAACAAACACCTCAAATGGAGAATACAGTTAAACAGAAAAGCCATGATCAAACTAATACCTCTTCTCCATAATTCCCAAAGAGATTGATTATACCCTGCCTAATAGAATATCCTGATTTCGATCTTTTGGGAGAATTAAAAAATCTTTGTGTAAAAATACCTCTCCTCCAGGCTATTCAAGACATTCCAATTTATGCAAAAACTATTAAGGAATTGTGTACTAAAAAGCATAAGAGGAAAATAAAAACAACCCCAACTGTCCACATAGTCAGAACTTTGTCCGATTTATTATCAGGCAGAGAAACACCGGTGAAATATGAGGACCCAGGAAACCCTATAGTCACAGTACAAATAAATGGATGTTCCTTCCCCAATGCATTAGTTGATCTAGGAGCAACCATTAATATTCTCATAACAACAACCTGTCAAAAACTTGGCATTATAGCCTTGGATTCAATTACGACCCTGCTGGAACTTGCTGACCAATCAGTTGTCAAACCAGAAGGGACATTACAGGATGTAATGGTGTCTGTAGATTCCTGGGAATACCCAACAGATTTCTTGATTATTAATCCTAGAAACCGACTAGATGGACATCCCCTAATTCTAGGAAGACCTTGGCTAGCAACCGCAGATGCTTACATAAGCTGCCGAACAAGCAGTATGAATATAGCAAGAGGAAGTAATGTGAAAAATCTAGCTTTATATCCTCTATCTCATCCAAGCCTAACAATAATAAAAACTAGAAAACAACCTGTATCATATTTAACTCGAAAAATTTGATCACCGCTAACTGTAGAAGATGTTCTTGAATTTAAGAATCAAACAGAAGATGACATCATTAACATTTACATTAACCAACCAGATGTCGTATCCAATCTAAAATGTCACATGATCGAAGCAGCCCTGGATAACGAAATTGAAGAAGATCCCTTAAAAGATATGATGACCAGACAATACCAAAAACAATTGTTTATAACAGTAAACCCATTGAAATTGAGCCAGGGAAAGTCCTAAACATTAATAAAAAGCTGACTGATGACCTGGAGCAGAGGCTTGTTCAACTCCATAGAAAATATAAAGAGGCTTTCGCTTGGGATTACCCAGATATGAAAGGGATTGATCCCCAATCATGCATGCACCACATTTATACAGAGAAAGATGCGAGACCCATTTATCAACCTCAACGAGGGTTAAACCCTCACCTTAGAGATGTTGTTAAAGATGAACTACAAAAACTGTTAGATGTAAATTTCATCTATCCTATATCTGATAGAAAATGGGTTTCTCCATTAGTTGTGGTGCCTAAAAAGAATGGGAAGTGGCGTATATGTGTCAATTATAGAGAGCTTAATAAAGCAACCCAAAAAGATCATTTTCCCCTCTCGTTCATCGACCAGGTCTTGGACACATTGGCAGGTAAAAAATTCTTCTCTTTCCTAGACGGCTTCAGTGGCTACAACCAAATCCAAATTGCCCCTGAAGACCAGGATAAGACTACCTTCACCTACCCCTGGGGGATATTTGCTTACAGGGTTTTACCTTTTGGACTATGCAACCCACCTGCCACATTCCAGAGAGCCATACTCAACATTTTTTCAGAGTTGATAAACGAGGGACTTGAGGTGTACATGGATGACTTTACACCCTATGGAGATGACTTCGAGCTGGCATTACAAATGCTAGAGAAAGTTCTACAAAGATGCATTGCTACCAGGCTCTGCTTAAGCCATGAGAAATGCCACATGATGATGACCGAGGGCCTCATCCTGGGTCACTACATCTCAGCAGCTGGAATTTAGGTAGATCCAACAAAAATTCAAATAATCCTCTTAATACCTACCCCCTGCACACAAACTGAGGTACGTAGTTTTTTGGGATTTTCTGGATATTATAGAAGATTTATAAAAAAATTCCCCCAAATTGTTGCACCATTATATGCATTAATAGGAAATATCGATTTCATATGGACTGACAAATGTGACATTGCTTTTGAAGCTTTAAAACGGCTAGTATCAACAACCCTAGTATTACGGGGCCCGAACTGAGATTTTCCATTTCAGATTTCATCCGATGCATCAGATACCGCCATTGGAGCAATTCTCAGTCAGGAGGAAGATAAGAAACCTTATGCAATATACTACATCAACAAAAACTTAACTCCTGCTGAGTTGAATTACATTATGACCGTGAAATATTTTTCTGGTTGTAATCTATGCTATTAACAAATTCAGACACTATATAACAAGATACCCTGTGGTTTTGTATACTGATCACTCTGCTATTAAATATTTAGCTAATAAACCTGTTACGAATGGAAGAGTGACACGATGGTTGATCCTTTTACAGGAATTCGACATAACAATCAAGGATCGACCAGGAAAGGAAAATCCGGTGGTAGACTTCCTCTCATGTGTGCCAAAGACAGACGACTCGACAACAATAGAAGACCAGTTCCCTGATGAGCACTTATTTGCTGTAACCGTGAAAACACCGTGGTACGCGGATGTTGCAAACTACCTAGCAGTGGGAAAATTACCCAAGCACCTGACGCCCAGTGAAAGAAAACTAATAGTACAACGCAGCACTCGGTTCTCCTGGATTGGAGGATACCTCTTTCACACAGGAGCCGATATGCATATCCGAAGGTGTGTCAGGGAAGACAAAATATTTGACATCCTAAAAGCTTGCCACGATGGACCTTGCGGTGGACATTTTGCAGACCGCAGGACTGGTCACAAAGTCTTACAGATGGGCTATTATTGGCCCACCATTTTTAAGGACACCAAGAAGTTTGTCCAGGCATGCGATAACTGCCAAAGAATGGGTCGCCCTGGATAGTCTGACGAGATGCCCTTGCATCCATAGTTAGTCATTGAACCTTTTGAACGTTGGGCGTTAGATTTTATTGGCCCAATAAACCCATCATCTAATCAAAAGACATATATATTGGTTGCAACAGAATATGTGACTAAATGGGTGGAGGCAGAAGCATTACCAAGGGCAATGGAGGATTCAGTAATCCACTTTCTTTTCCAAATTTTCGTGCGGTATGGCTTGCCTAGAGAAATAATCACAGATGGAGGGCCACAATTTGTAGGCCATAAGATTGCTGCTACATTAAAAAATCATCATATCATGCACAGAATCACATCTCCATACCACCCGTAGGCAAACGGCCAGGTAGAAAGTACCAATAAAGTAATCAAGGCTATACTAACAAAGACAGTCGCATCTCATAGACGTGACTGGGCTACCCGATTGCCAGAAGCCCTGTGGGCATATCGCACGACATGGAGAAATACCACAGGATATTCCCCATATCAGCGAGTGTTTTGCAAAGAACCTATCTTCCCAATATAATTTGAAATTCAGACATTGAGGATAGCTCAAGAAGTAGGCTTGAACCTGAATGAAGCACAGATTAACAGGCTACATTAAATCAATGAATTGGATGAAATCCGGCTATCAACTCTTCAAGATACTGCACTGATCCAACAACAAAGAGCGAAATAGCATGATGCCCTCATCAAGAAGAACATCTTCCATGAAGGTGATTGGGCACTTCTGTATGATTCTAGGTTCAAGGATTTCCCGGGAAAACTCCAGACCAGATGGTTAGACCCCTATGAGATACAAGAGGTGCATGATAATGGCACCCTTACACTAGCCACCATTGAAGGGTCTAGCTACTCTTTTAAAGTGAATGGAAATCGAGTACGCCTCTATCACAAACCGCTTACAAGGGAATCCTTTTGCTAGCAGTATGGGAAGATTCCACAATACAAATTCTTGCCGAGGAGGACAACCCTTCCACAACGTCAATCCAGTGAAGATTTTTTTTTTTTGAAACTTGTACATAAATTTTCCTTTTTGTTTGATTGGATTTGCTTGGATAATAGATTGTATATTAGTTTTTCCTCTATTTTTCCTTTGTTTTTCCCTACAGGGGACATCAATCTTCGTGTGTATTTTCCCTTGCTGTTCCCTATAGGGAACAACAATTTCTGCGTGCATTTTGCTTTGTTGTTCCCTACAAGGAACAACAATTTTTGTGTGTATTTCCCTTTGTTGTTCCCTACAAGGAACAACAGTTTTTGTGAGAATTTCGCTTTGTTGTTTCCTCTAAGGAACAACAAATTCGGCGTGTATTTTTGTTGTTGTTTCCTACAGGGAACAACTGCTGTTCCCTACAAGGAACAACAATTTTCGTGTGAATTTTGCTTTGCTGTTCCCTACAGGGAACAACTGCTGTTACAGGGTGTTATCACAAAATCAAGCACTGAAGGCTGCTAATCAGTCAGACTCTGTGTAACTATTTCTAACCAGACTTTTGACTAAGGCTTAGCCTCCTTAGCCTGAGAGGGCTCTCTCAAAGGGTTATTGATTTTAAATATTGATGAGATGGCTAACTCTTGCAAAGTAAATTTAACATATAAATTGGCTGGACAGACCTTACAAAGATTTCCATTGGGCTCATGGAGTTAATCATCATTTCAGCAAACTATAAAACCACTCATTCATAGAAGTCAGGGCATGTAATGTTTAAACACTCAAGACACCTCTCAAATAAACCTCAACTTACAAATACACACAGGAAATCAGAGCAGCAGAGTGAATTCTGAGTGATTGTGTATCTATAAAGCTATAAAACATAAAGGATAAAACAAAACCACATATATCTTGAGCATCTGAAACAATGTATGAATCCTGAGAAGAGAAAGCAGTCATTTGTATTACTGAAAACAAGTTCTTACATAAGCCAAAATAAACTCTGTTTCTCAAAAACATCCAACCCCCATTACATCAAAGTCTGATCTATATATAGAGATACAACCTTAACCACTATGAGCTTCCTCCTCCAGCATGAGGGGAGCTCGAAGACTATTACTAATTACCCCTATCTACCAATTAACTAATTCATTAAATACATTAAGTGCTGACTGTAATTACAAAGAGTGCTAATTAAACTACATATCTAATTCTATCTTCCTCGTATCATGATCCTTCTTTGCTCTTGGACACCTGTCTCCTTTCAGTTTGGCCGAGATAACTGAGAAGTGGATGCAATGAACAAGGTTAGCATTGGATACTGAATGCGCTGATGGTTCATTGATCATAAGAACAAACCCCTGTTTTTCCGGTCCTTGTCTCCCACCATCCTTCGAAAGTTAAGCAACATGTTCCCAGCTCTTTAATACCCCAAAATTTATGAGCATCACCATATTTCAGATGTGTTGGAGGCTTCGTTGATGGACATGTGTATAAACCAAAACAATACTCCTCGTATGCCATTTCTGCCAAACCCTAACTGGTCATAAAGTACCTTTATAAAAGTTTTAACTTGAGACAAAATATTTCACCTTTACAAAAAGGTACACTTGTCATTATCTGAATGGCTAGGATAGCCTCATGTGGTCTCCCTTTTGTTCCTTAGGCGTTTCCTTTAAAAATTTGCTGATCTTACCATTAAACTGTTTGTCTTCATCCAAAAACAGCACCTACAGCAGTTTCGTAGCGCGCTACGAAACTGCTGTTTTTGCTAAAACAGAGTGTATTTGCCTTGAGGAATTTTCCGCTTGGACCTTTGATTCTTTTAACCCCCTTTACATGTGGCAGAGACCTATATGTCCTCAAAATAATGAAACTAAGCCAAATTTTAACAAAACTTAGAACATCACCTTTCAGTGAACAACAACATCAATTAGCAGCTATTTGACTTAGCTGTATCTTTAAGTTTTCAATTTGTTTCTTCTTGCTTCTAATCCCAGCTCTCAGTTGCCTGTTAACCATTCTGATGTATCTCACCTTCTTTTTCTTGCATTGTTGATATAATGGTAAGTGAAGATGACATGAAATATAAGCTTCTGTTCAGGCTGAAAAATAGGTCTTGGGACAGAGCTTATAACTTCTTGCAGAAAACGTATTTGGAAAAACTGAAGGAGGATTTTGTGAAACAATCCATGCTGAACAAAAACCTCCTTTGGTTTTTTGAAAAACTACTCCAGCTGCCCAGAATCAATCCTTGAAGAAGATGTGTAAAACATGAAATTAAAAACTGCACCTACAGCAGTTTCGTAGCGCAATTTTTAGTCACTCGTTTCTCCTAGCTCATAATCAATTTGAAGAAACTGAAAGAGGTTTTTCTAGTTCAGTATGTGAGGAATAAAAACCTCTTTCAATTTTCGAAAATATTCTTTTAGCTGCTCTAAATACCTCCTGGAAGTTGACTACTTAAATCAGAGAAATATGCCTGTAAAAAACATCACCTACAGCATCTCATTAAAACTAATCTCGAGATATTCAAGTAATATCCCAATTTTAGCATCCTCTGATAATATTGACTGAACTTGCACCAAACACCAAACACCATCAGCAAGGCCAGCAAACATATTTAAATGCTCTATGTCAACAGCAAGAACAAGCTCCTTAGGATATCTTTCTGTTCTTCAAGACTTTTTTGCAAATTATAAACAAGAAAAGGTGGCAAAAGCCCGTTCTTCCCAGAAGTCATACTGCCATCTTTATATCTTCATCTAAGGGTTTTAAGTGTGCAACATGATCAACATAAATCTGCTCTGCCTCCACAGTCCCTATGATGTTCTGATGGTGAAATTATTTTGAAACAAAACCGCGAATCTGTCTATTCTGCATCCACCTTCAGATATTGCAGTTGCATATTGAATTAACAGCTGTTTGGAAGAGCTCCCTGTATGAACATTATCTTGCCAATGTAGCGGGATTATAGGAAAAACCTTGAGAATGAAACACAGCAGTATTATTTGTATATTGATGATAAGATCCAACACTGTGACATGTCGAGTCAGATATTCCCACAGAACCCATAGGAGACAGAGGTGATATGGGTGGGCTAAGGTTGTGTTGTTTTGCTTCCCTGAATATAGCTTGCCTCTCAACATCAGGCAATGAACTCATTTCCCCAATTTCGTAGCGCAGCCAGTGCAAAATATGAATTATGCGCTACGAAATCACCTAAAAGATGTTGCGCTGCGAAACTGCTAAAAGGATCTATGCGCTGCGGAAACACTTTGTCCTTAAGCTAGTCCGAGCCATTTTGGCAACAGAATTTTCAGTGATAACACAGGGAATAGTTGTTGTTCCCTCTAAGGAACAACAATTTCGGCATGCATTTTTTCTTGCTGTTCCCTACAGGGAACATCAATTTTTGTGTTTATTTTGCTTTGCTGTTCCCTACAGGGAACAACTGTTATTCCCTCTAAGGAACAACAAAATTTTTGCGTGCATTTTTCTTCGTTGTTCCTTACAGGGAACAACATTTTTTTTTAGCGTGTATTTCTCTTGTTGTTCCCTACAGGGAACAATTGCTGTTCCCTATAGGGAACAACATTTTTCGTATGTATTCCCTTTGCTATTCCCTATAGGGAACAACACTGTTTTGTGACTATTTCCTTTGTTGTTCCCTACAGGGAACAACTGTTGTTCCCTAGAGGGAACAACACATTTTTTTGCGATTTTTTCTTTGCTGTTCCTTACAGGGAACAACTGTTGTTCCCTATAAGGAACAAAACTTTTTGTGTGGGTTTTTATTTTGCCATTCCCTTCAAGGAACAACACTTTGTGAATATTTTTGAGAACATCCTCTTTCTCTTCCTTGCATAATCATCCCTAGACCATCCTAGTTTCACTCTTTATGACCCTATTAATGGCATGAAAGGTACAATACATATTTAAGGACAACAAATATGGAGTCTAGTGGAACAGGAAAATACCTTGAATACTATCATCTTTAACAAGATTGCTTTGTGATGATCAAAAAGGGAAATGACACAGTTATCTATATCACTTCACTGTTCTCATTTCCACTATAAACCAAACTGATTGATTATCTGTACCATGTTGGTTCCCCCTTTCCTGTATAACTCTCTTGGTGTATTATCAATAAGATTATGGGTATATTTTTTTATATTGATATGTCAAACTTCTTCCACCATCCCTACTCTTAAGGAGTGATGAGCCACCCTCTATGTATAAAATGGGGACTAAAAATAAAAAATAAAATAATATGTATATATATATATATATATATATATATATTTATATATATATTCATTAACAATTTTATGATTTCTTTTCCACAGATGGAGGATAGGGGGTCTCAGCACGAGCTAGCCTACCATGATCATAAGGAAGGAGCGAAGTGGCATTCCCACTATGGCCACCACACCAGGGATATGATCCAATGGTTGCATAGACAAACAAAGTCCTTGGAAACAGGAGGTCTCATCATGACCTGGCCTGACCACTTTCACTACTTCCTAGTGAATGGC
This sequence comes from Pinus tabuliformis, assembly GCA_031772625.1. Lineage (NCBI taxonomy): Eukaryota > Viridiplantae > Streptophyta > Pinopsida > Pinales > Pinaceae > Pinus > Pinus tabuliformis. The sequence goes on along the minus strand of CM062818.1, from coordinate 573,322,714 downwards.
AATGTGTTCACCTGGTTACCAAGCCAGCACATTGGTCTCTACTATGGAAATCATAAAACACTTCCCAAATTATACATAAAGGACCATGGTTCCCAAGGGTTAGAAAGCAACTTTGCTGAGGCTATGGACACCTGCAGGCAACAAAAGCTCTGCTGATGGTATTGAAGCTTTATTTTACATCGATAACTATTATACTACCCTCTTCTTATGTTTTTACGAAGAGATTATGTCCCTAACATACCTTGAACCTTTATGCATGAGTAATTTTTAAATCAATCACAACAATTTTAAGTGGAATAACTGTAGTAAAGTACTATTTCTTACGCAAGCTGTCCCTTTTTCTTTATCATATCACAACATGACAACCTATCACTTATTGATAATTCTCGCTACAAGCCTTGATTTCACCACTCCAATATCCTTTATGATCCTTTCATGAATAAGCGTACCTTTCCAATCCATCACCCCTGTACTTCGCCACCAGCACTTTACCCTTTCAACCATTCGGTCGTAGGCGACCTATTATTTTGAAGGGGGGGTGGAGACCTCCAGTGTACGTATGAATGCACTGTCATTTTTTCATTGGATTTTTCAGAATGATACGACATTCCATGATCACAGAGCATGTCGTATGATAACAACCCTCAATAACTATATTTATATTTATAAAATATCGCCTGATAGAACCATTACAACCATTTGTTGTTCTATCACTCGGCTCTGCTAGTTGCTATGCTATCTTTGCTACACTTATTGTTTGGAAAATTCAAGCAGTATGGGAGGAAGAACAGTGTGCAGAGAGCCTCTAATATTGGTTGTTTCTGATGCAGCCAGGGAAATTTTAGCTCGAGCCGGGTGGATAAAATACTTTATGAGATTTCAACTACCGAACAACGAAATTTCCATCGAATTCTTACGAAATATTCAGAATGGACAATCCATGGTAAGGGGCAAGCAAATCACAGTATCAGACGTTGTGATAGCAGAGGTATCCGGGTTACCGGCAGAAGGACCAGTGTGGGCTGGTAAGTGGTTGAAGCTGTAGGATGCTATCGAAGCTTTCAGGGATGAAGGACAGGAGCTGATTAAAAAGGGCAAAGGCATTCAGCCATCTTCACTTGGAGAACCATGGGGAGAACTAGCAAGGATCATCCAGAACTACATTACATGCGATGGGCGCAAAGACGTGGTAAGGCCGCGTCAACTCAAACTCTTAGCAGTTCTGAAACAAAAGTGCTCTGTAAATTTACCTGCATTGTTGAATTCTTTACTGCATGACACCACCGAGAGGCTAAGATGGTACCAACACATAGAAACTGTAGTAAGCCACCACTGTTTGATTGGGCTAATTGTTATCTATAACCTCGAACAACAACAATCAAGCTAGGATGAACTAATATTAGCTCTCGAAGGAGGTTTAGCCTTGCCTGCACCTAACCCTGTTCCGAAAAGGAATAAGACTACCCTTGCAAGGAACATACCTCAAAAGTGCAGACAATCCACAAGGCTAAGGTCAAAATTAAGAGCGGCCGAAAATCCTCAATTCAGTATCAGTCAACCCATAGAACTATGTTATGAAACCAGCTCAAGAAAAGATAGAAAAGATAGATCAACGCCTTAGAATTCAGCCTCTTCGAGGGGGCAACCTCCTTTACATTACATAAATGAACAATTCTTTGATGATACAAATGACAAAACATCCTTTCTATATATAGGAGTCTAAGGAGTCACAATATAATCCAGCCGAACTAAAAATAATAATATAAAGCCACAAAAATAACAATAGAGGGATTCTATGGGGTACAGAAATAACAACATGGGGGTAATAGGGGCACAACAATATAAATAAGGGGTATAACTACAATAGTAATGGGGTAATCACTACAATAGTAATGGGGTAATCACTAGTATTATAGGGACCCAACATGCCCCTCTCCTTCAAAAAAGTGTTGTCCTCAACGCTTGAGTAGTTCTGGATACTTCTGCATAAAATTCTCATCCTCCCATGTGGAATCTTCAGCGGATAAGTTCTTCCACTTGATAAGATACTCTGAAATTGATCGATTTCGTAGCTGTCGAGTTCTTGTTTCTGTGACTGCTTCCGGTTCCAATATAATTTTTCCTTCCTCATCAAGTTCTGGCAATATTGTTTGAACTGGGAGCTTGTTGCCTATAACCTTCTTTAAACATGAAACATGGAAAACTGGGTGCAATCGAGAAGCTGCAGGAAGCTCCAATTTGTATGCCATAGTACCAATCTTTTGCAACACCTTGTACGGACCATAATACTTTGGTGATAATTTATTATCCTTCTTAGCTTGCTTTAGGGACATTTGCTTATATGGTTGTAGCCGTAGGAATACCCAATCACCTACATCAAAACTTCTTTCACTGCGATGTTGATCTGCCTGTTGTTTCATTCTATTTTGTGCCAACACGAGGTTATCCTTTAAGAGTTGGAGGACTTGTTGTTGATGTTCGATGTGATGTTCCACTGCCTGAACCTTAGAATTTTCTCTTAAATATGATGTGATGGATGGTGGTTGATACCCATAAAGTGCCATAAATGGGGTCATTTTTGTTGCTGTATGGAAGGAAGTGTTATACCACCATTCAGCCAGAGGCAACCATTTGACCCATTGTGTCTGTTTATCAGATACAAAGCAACGAAGATATCCTTCCAAACATTTGTTTACTATCTCAGTTTGCCCATCAGATTGAGGATGATAAGATGAGCTATGAGCTAACTGAGTACCAAGACAAGAAAATAATTCTGTCCAAAAATTTCCAGTGAAAATGGGATCTCTGTCACTTACAATAATCTTTGGGTTTCCATGTAGCTTTTGAATTGTTTCCATAAATGCAGTAGAAACTGTACTGGCTTTAAATGGATGTGATAATGCACAAAAGTGTGCATACTTGGTAAGTCTGTCAACTACCACCATGATGACACTCTTTCCCTCAGACTTGGGTAAACCTGTGATAAAATCCATTGAAACCTCCTCCCAACGTTGGCTTGGAATGGATAAAGGTTGTAATAGACCCGGTGTCTTAATTGTTTCAACTTTATTTTGTTGGCAAACCAAACATTCCGCCACAAACTTTTGAATATCTGATTTAAGGCCATCCCAAAAAAATTCCTTCTTAACCCTGTGGTAAGTTTTTAAAAATCCTGAGTGCCCTCCTAAGGGAGAAGTGTGCAATTCCATAAGAATCTTTTGTTTTAGCTGGGAATTCTTACAGAGGTATAAGCGATCTTTGTACCATAACGAATCATTTTGCCAGCTAAATGTATCAGACGTACTGGAATCTTGTTGTAGCTTTCGAATAAGTGCCCACACTTCTTCGTCATTCTTCCATTCCTCCCTTGCTTCGTTTATCCAATCTGGTTGGATAATAGAAATGGCGCACAACAATGCTTCCACATCCTCATCCTTTCTTGAGAGTGCATCTGCCACCACATTTTGCTTCCCTTTTTTGTAGATGATTTCAAAGTCATAACCCAACATCTTTGTGACCCACTTTTGTTGCTCTTCAGAGGATAATCTTTGTTCTAAAAAGTATTTAAGGCTATCATGATCCGTTTTTACCTTGAAGTGTCTTCCCATTAGGTAGGGTCGCCATTTCTTAAGTGCATGGAGTATTGCCAACATTTCCTTCTCATAAATAGCTTTGCTTAAAAACTTTCCCTTGATTGGACGACTTTCAAAAGCAATGGGTCTTTCATCTTGCATTAGAACAACACCAATTCCATTTCCTGAAGCATCACATTCCACAATAAAGGTTTTTGTGAAGTCCGGTGTAGCTAAGACCGGTGCTTGGCACATTGCCTCTTTAAGATGTTCAAAGGCCTTTGTTGCTTCCGGAGTCCATGAAAATGCATCTTTCTTCAATAATGTTGTTAGAGGTGCTGCTATTCTCCCATAATTCTTAACAAACTTGCGATAATACCCTGTCAACCCAAGAAATCCTCGCAGATGCTTTATGGATGTGGGGATTTTCCATTCCTTAATGGCTTTAATTTTGCTAGGGTCTACCTTAACTCCTTCATGAGATACAATATGACCCAAATATTCCACCTCCTGGACTCCAAAGAAACATTTGGATCTTTTTGCATATAATTGTTTCTCCTCCAATAGTTGTAGCACCCTGTCAACATGTTCAACATGATCCTTCCAAGACTTGCTGTAGATTAGTATATCATCAAAAAATACTAACACAAATTTTCTAAGGAATGGTTTGAAAATTGAATTCATCAAACCTTGAAATGTTGAAGGTGCATTGGTAAGGCCAAAAGGCATGACCAAAAATTCATAATGACCCTCATGAGTTCTAAATGCCGTTTTCGGAATGTCTTCAATCTTCATTCTGATTTGATGATATCCCGAACGAAGATCCAACTTGGTGAAGTAAATTGATCCATGCAATTCATCCAGTAATTCATCAATGACAGGAATGGGGAACTTATCTTTAATAGTGAGCTTGTTGAGCTCCCTATAATCCGGACACATGCGCCATGATCCATCCTTCTTGTGCACCAATACTACTGGAGCAGAGAAAGAACTTTGACTTGGTTGAATTATACCAGCCTCTAGCATTTCTGCAACCATACGTTCAATTTCACTTTTTTGGACATAGGGATATCTGTACGGCCTGATGTTTGGAGGAACACTTCCTGGAATCAGATGAATAGCATGATCATGATCACGCATAGGTGGGAGACCTTTGGGAGTCTCAAATACCTTGGAATGATTGTCCAAGACTTTTTGGAGATCTGGAGAAATAGATGATTCCGATGTGGAAACATCTAGCGAACATAATTGTGCAATTACACCTCTTTGCTCCTTTTTTAGAAGCTTTGTCATACCATTAGAGCTGATTATCTTTCCTGGTTTCCCTGCAATACCCCTTAATTCAACTTCCTTTCCTTCCATAGAAAATTTGATGAAAAGTTCTTGAAAATTAAAAGCTATTGTACCCAAGGATTGTAGCCATTGGACTCCTAGTACAACATCAGCACCTCCCATTGGAATGGAAAGCATTGGGCTAGTCAATACATATTCTCCCATGGATAGCTTGATATTATGGCACTTTCCAGAGCAATTTATTGTTCCTCCATTTGCAATCATCACTTGACACTCTGGTGCTGGATATAGGAAGCAATTCAATTCTTTTGCTACCCTACAATGAATAAAATTGTGGGTGCTTCCTGAATCAATCAACACTATTACCTTTTTCTTCTTGATTTGTCCTTCTATCTTGATGGTCTGGGGAGTGGTAATTCCCGCCAATGCATTACAAGATATGGTCGGATTTATTTGTTCTTGGATTATATCTTCTTATATCTTCTTCTTTTGACCTTTCTTGCTCCTTTTCTTCTTCCTCTTCACAATCTATGTAGAATAATTTCTTCTCAGCACACTTATGACCTTTAGTGTATTTGCTATCACAACTGTAACAAAGCCCTTTTGCTCTTTTTTCTTCCAATTGTTGTGGTGTCAACCTTATAGGTTGTGGAAGACTAGGGGCAACAACACTTCCGTCTTTATAGTTGTGAGTGGTATGCTTCCTGGTTGCCATAATTTTGCTTTCCATTTTTCTTGCTAACCTGAATGCCTTCTCTAATGAATCAGGTTCCCAAAGGCGAACATCATGTTGGATATTATCCTTTAAAGACCCTATGAACACATCAATCCTATGCTCCTCTGGAATATCTTTTACCCTTATGTTCAATTTTTGGAACTCCTCAATGTGCTCCATTATTGAACCCTTTTGTTTGAGACTTATCAATTGGCTAAAAAAAGTGTTGCTTTTTGTATCTTCATAATGTGCTATCAATTCTTCCGTAAAAATTGCCCAAGTGATAAATTTTTTACGAGAGCAAAGCCATTGATACCATACAAACTGATTTGGTTCCAAATATACAGTTTCCATACGTACCTTTTGTGTGTTTTGCACATTATTGAGATCGAAGAATTGCTCCATCTGTAATATCCATGTGGCGGGATCCTTGCCATCAAACTTCCTCATATCGATTTTTGGAATATGGTGAGTCTTCGATCCAACATTAGCGTCTATGGAATCATGATTAACATTTCTTTTGTTCTCATCATGAGTTTCCTTTAGTACCCTTTCACCCTTAGGGACCATTTCTTGTAACAACTTATTCATATTTATCTTCAATTCATCCATGTCTGTCTTCAAATCTATCTTCAAATCATCCATCTTAGCTTCCACGTCAATCATCTTAGCTTCTATGCCTTTCTTTAAACAGTCCATCTTAGCTTCTACACCTTTCTTTAAACCATCCATCTTAGCTTCTACATCTTTCTTTAAACCATCCATCTTAGATTTTGTTCCTTTTTGTGCAAGGGACAGTTGTTGCACTTGGTCTTGTAATTTTGATATATCATGTTGCATTTCTTCCTCTTCTTCATGAGTCATGCTAGAGATTTCAGGTTCCTTACTAGGTGTTTGCATTTTCTTTCCTCGGGGCATCAATTACCGATAATAATTCTCTACTATGCCCTTTTAATTCCTTCAAAATAAATTTTCAAACCAAGCTTAAGCAAAAATTTAAGAAAATCTACACACCTTTTTTCACTTTGTACGAGCTCGATATTGCCTCTGATGTATCTCTGTACTTTTCAATCATCTACTTCTGAATTTGTGAGCTACAGTAGCCCTATTTGTCCTCTTTCCAATTCCACAAGTCTGACCCAAATTGGATTCTCCAAGGAAGAGTTATGTGAGATCTCCCACAGTCACTTGCTTATAGACTAGTTCAGTAGAGCGAACTTTTACGGCGTGCCACGAGTCACTGTTTCAACCTTTGAAATGAAACATGCATACAAGAAACTACAGTCCGTCCTCTTTCTATACCTTCTTACGAAATTTCAATCCGATCCCCAGAGAGAAAGTTATGACGATTTTCCCCAGGTCACCTGTTTTGAATGTAATTCAGGAGTCTGCAAAAAGACCAACTTCCTCAGATCATATCTCCGCAAATATCGTGCGAAAAGCTCTGAAATTTGGACCCAAGGTTAGCGTGATTTCTTCTCAAATGGGTTTTTTTTGCAACTTCTGAAATGTCACAGAAAAAAAGTTATAGCGAAAATGCCACAATGACCTGTTTGGAGCAGCGAAACCCTAGAATCCAAAGCTCTGATACCAAATGTTATGAAACTAGCTCAAGAAAAGATAGATCAACGCCTTAGAATTCAGCCTCTTCGAGGGGGCAAACTCCTTTACATTACATAAATGAACAATTCTTTGATGATACAAATGACAAAACCTCCTTTCTATATATAGGAGTCTAAGGAGTCACAATATAATCCAGCCGACCTAACAATAATAATATAAAGCCACAAAAATAACAATAGAGGGATTCTATGGGGCACATAAATAACAACATGGGGGTAATAGGGGCACAACAATATAAATAAGGGGTATAACTACAATAGTAATGGGGTAATCACTAGTATTATAGGGACCCAACAAACTATCAGCCCAAGAAGTGAACAATACTTGCAGCTAGAAGGATAGAATAACCCTGAATCAGACCATGAGGAAGAAACAGGGCATTCTGGAGATGAACAAAGAAATGAATCAGGACTTCCCTCAACACCAAGCACGAGTCCCCAAGGTGACTTGTTGCACGATTTTGAATTGGCCTAGGTCCTGGCCAACATGAATGATTACATGCAGCCTGAAAGCCCACTCAATCTTAATTTGGGAGCAACCCAATCTCTTTAGAATTCTGGCAAGGCCAGAATTCTATCTCCCTCAAAAGATGCAAGCCATGAAGCAGAAACAGATGCAGAGGCCATTCAAGAAGAAGGGAACCAATTTGGTAACACGCCTCCAGTAGAAACCAACCAGGTAGGCCTAAGCACAGAAAACATAGGCCAAGAAGAAGAAGAAGCCGAAATAATTCGGGAGTCTGATATTCAATAAGGAGACACGATCCTTTTAGAACAGAGCCAGGATGAGCAACGAGGCTCTTTAGAAGTAGAAACTATGGATGAGTCCGTCAACAGAACAGTTGCTCCTCCAAAAAAGTATAGAGCCAAATTGAAAAAGCTTAGGAAAGAATAGGAGAAGCTTCACAAAACAGTAAAAAGGCTCAGAAGAAAAATAAAGGAAATCACAGCGGGAAAGGTCCTGGACAAAACCTCGGAGATAGCAAACACGGCTGTACATACAGAATCATATGAAGGGAGGGCTACAAGGACTCAAACTGAGCCCATACCCACTTCACCTGTTATCACTCAAAAGGAATAGCATGCAATTCTAGTATAAGTAGCTACCCAGATAGAGGATATACCCTCTTACAACATAAATACCCAAACGGAGGATGTACCCTCCTACAACATGGCTACTCAGATGGAGGTTTGGACCTCCCATAATAAAGAAATATAGATAGAAGGCATCCCTTCTCATAGCAGAAGTACTCAGACAAGCATTCAAGCCAAAGATGTCATGACACACAATGACCCCATTATATTGAATCTTCAGGAAGAATTAGCATAGGCTCAACTCGTATTAGAACGCCTTGAACAAGAAATTGTTTCCTAGCAAAAATACCAAGAGTTGTAGAGGTAGCTTCGGGAAATGAATGCAACAGAGAGTGAGACCTTTGACATATACAGAAGGGCAGAAGAGAAAATTGAGAGAATCAAGGTCACATTAGATAAGGTCATAGCTCGGACAGACACCATCTACTCGTTATATACAGTTGTCTTGGCATGCAGGGCTCCCGCCACTAACTATGCCTTGTTTTTGTTAGAACGATACTTGCTATTGAAAATTAAAGCCGTGAAAGCTAGAAAACCAATTGAATTAAAAACAGTTGAAGATTTTATAAATTGTTGCAAACAGCATGGGGTGAAGGTTCAGAGGCTGCTTTGTGAATTTTACCTACACAATTTTGTATTAGAGAATGAGGTGGAAACGAATCCCAACCCTTTTGTGGGAGATGTTCAATTCCAAGCCTTATCTCATTTGCAGTCAATCAACTTAAATGGTTCAAAGCTCATAACACGTTCCAAAGACAAGAGCATGGATTGGATCTTTGGGTAAGAAGTGAACCCAAGAACCCTTTGCAAATGCTTTCTAACCATAAGAGTCTGATGACAAGGGAAGGGATGATTAAAATTTTAGGGCCTATTCAGAAGGAGATTGTACGAACGGGAGTAGCATACTTCCTCTCCATTCAAGAAATTTCTTTAGCTGCATCCAAGCTTAGGTGGGCAGTCTCCACTAGTAGTGTACAGGATCGAGAGCCATTTAATTACAAAAATTTTAATTCAGCTGCAGACCGCTTCATCACTTATAGCAATCTCATTTTGAGAGAAAGACCTTATTGGTTAGGATGTCGGTTTCGTAGCCCCATCATTTGGTATCCTCCTGAAGGTTATCGAGCTATATACGAATTTCCTGAAGGGAAGGGCCCACCTTTGAGCTCTTACCCCAGAATCATAGTTGTAGACCAATTTTCGACGTTCCTTCTCCAGCTTATTCTTTAACTGCTCTGCATACAAATTACTTGTTTTTCATGAGGCTATGAAACACGGTAAGCAGGGAAGTATGTTGAGTCATGTTATCACTGAAAATTCTGATGCCAAAATAGCTCACACTAGCTTGAGGACAAAGTGTTTTGCAACACATAAATCCTTTTGGCAGTTTCGCAGCGCAGCATGTTTTAGGTGATTTCGTAGCGCATAATTCATATTTTGCACTGGCTGCGCTACGAAATTGGGGATTTGTTCGAATCCATAGTCATTCTTTCCCAGCTGTCATGTTTATCAAAATCCATTGGGTTTGCATCAACAGTTGTCAGTTTATAAGGTTTTTTAGTACCCCAGCAGATGGTGTTTCATTGGGTTTATCTGGAGCATTCTTTCCTTGGAAGAAGCCTTCTGTGGTAATCAGTGGATAAACAAGAGATCAGACAGTGGATATCACATCATTTATTTTGGCACTGTTGCAAGTGCAAGGGAAGCTCTCATGTCAGAGGTTAGAACATGGGTTCCTTTAAAGGTTTCCTGCAAAGACTTGCATTTGAAGAAAAGAATTGGAAGTGGAAGCTTTGGTGAAGTCAAAGAGATTATCTGGATGGGAGAGAATTTTGCAATGATGCATATGTTTACCAATGTGGAAATATTTCTGCATGAGGTCTCTGCAATGTCTAAGCTTCTGCACCCAAATCTTTTGCAGGCATTAAGCTCGTTTGTAGATAAAGACAAAAGTGAGTGATGTCTGGTGACAGAATTGATGCATAAGGATCTTCGTAGCTTCATCAACGAGAATTCTTCTCCTCACAAGAGAATCCCATTTTCACTTCCAAAGGCAATAGATATTATACTTCAAATAGCCAGAGGACTGGAGTATTTGTATTCCCATGGTATTTTGATATGAATTACCTTTGTGAAGTTTTCCTTGAAAATTGGTGCCTCTGCATAGTTTCAAGGCAGATGAGAAGGACATTTCAAGATAAAAAATCTCAAGACAATTGAATTTGGCATGTAAGCTGTGTTTTTGAAATTACACAGCAGTTTTGTAGCGCGCTACGAAACTGCTGTAGGTGATATTTTTTAAAGGCATATTTTTCTGTTTTAAGTAGTCAACTTCCAGGAGGTATTTAGAGTAGCTGAAAGAATATTTTCGAAAATTGAAAGAGTTTTTTATTCCTAACATACTGAACTAGAAAAACCTCTTTCAGTTTCTTCAAATTGATTATGAGCTAGGAGAAACGAGTGAATAAAAGTTGCACTACGAAACTGCTGTAGGTGCAGTTTTTTAATTTCCTGTTTTATACATCTTCTTCAAGGATCGATTCTGGTCAGCTGGAGTAGTGTTTTAAAAAACCAAAAGAGGTTTTTGTTAAGCACGGATTGGTTCACAAAAATCTCCTTCAGTTTTTCCAAATACGTTTTCTGTGAGAAATTATGAGCTCTGTCCCAAGACATATTTTTCAGCCAGAACAGCAGTTTCGTAGTAGCTGAAGCTAAACAATCCAATCTCAATCACTAGTTTTGAACTACAAGTGGAAATGTTGGAAAGGGAATACATGCTATAATCAAAGATCAGATTGAATTTTAGCAAGGAGTGTCTATGGCCGAAAAGCTCATTTCATTCAAAGATAACTGTATGCAGGTCACTAATGAAGCAATAAGCAACATTAAGATTATTAAGTTACAGGCCTAGCATGAATGGTTTCATAGGAAAGTTGATGCTGCTCGTGGTAAAGAATGCATTTGAATAAGGGGGTTAAAAGAATCAAAAGTCCAAGCAAAAAATTCCTTACTGCAAATACACTCTGTTTTAGCAAAAACAACAGTTTCGTAGCGTGCTACGAAACTGCTGTAGGTGCTGTTTTTGGATGAAGACAAACAGTTTAATGGTAAGATCAGCAAATTTTTGAAGGAAACGCCTAAGGAACATAAGGGAGACCACATGAGGCTATCCTAGCCATTCAGATAATGACAAGTGTGCCTTTTTGTAAAGGTGAAATATTTTGTCTCAAGTTAAAACTTTTATAAAGGTACTTTATGACCAGTTAGGGTTTGGTAGAAATGGAATACGAGGAGTATTGTTTTGGTTTATACACATGTCCATCAACGAAGCCTCCAACACATCTGAAATATGGTGATGCTCATAAATTTTGGGGTATTAAAGAGCTGGGAACATGTTGCTTAACTTTCGAAGGATGGTGGGAGACAAGGACCGGAAAAACAGGGGTTTGTTCTTATGATCAATGAACCATCAGCGCATTCAGTATCCAATGCTAACCTTGTTCATTGCATCCACTTCTCAGTTATCTCGGCCAAACTGAAAGGAGACAGGTGTCCAAAAGCAAAGAAGGATCATGATACGAGGAAGATAGAATTAGATATGTAGTTTAATTAGCACTCTTTGTAATTACAGTCAGCGCTGAATGTATTTAATGAATTAGTTAATTGGTAGATAGGGGTAATTAGTAATAGTCTTCGAGCTCCCCTCATGCTGGAGGAGGAAGCTCATAGTGGTTAAGGTTGTATCTCTATATATAGATCAGACTTTGATGTAATGGGGGTTGGATGTTTTGGTGAAGACTGTTTTTGGTTTATGTATAAACAAATTTCAGTAATGCAAATGACTGTGTTTTCTTCTCAGGATTCACAATGGATCTTCTTGTTCAAATGTGTGATGGTATTATTTCTTTAAGGTTCTTTTACAGTTTTGTTAATGCATAATCACTCAGAACTCATGGATCATGCTCTGACTTCCTGTATGCCTTGGCAAACTGTGGTTTCAAAGTTATGTTTGAACATATAGATGTAAAGTGCCATGATTTCTATGAAAAGATAGTGTTTTTGTTTGCTGAGATATGAGAGACTCCATAAGCCCAATGGGAATCAATTCAATGTTGTCCAGCCAACTTATTTTTCATGTGTCTTATAAGAGTTAGCCATCTTTTCTTGTCATTAGTCAATATTCATAATCTGTGAGAGAGCCCTCTCAGACTAAGGAGGCTAAGCCTTAGTCCAAAGCCTGGTTTGAAATAGTTACACAGAATCTTGCTGATTGGCAGCGTTCAGTGCTTGATTTTGTGATAACAAGTCACAAAATGGGTATGTATTTACTATTAATCTCATCATCTTTTTCCTTGATTCTTATCTTTTCCATATCTTAATGCGCTAATACATTGAGGAATTATGGTAAGAAATGAAGGAATTATTTGCAATTACGATTTAGCTAACTTTTACCCTTCTTATGCAGAAAAGCGACAAAAGGAATGATTGTTGTTCCCTAACGTTGGAACAACAAAATCCGACAAGCAAAGGAAGGAATGAGTCGGTTGCGGACAAGGCTGAGAGCGAATTAGGGGGATCAACACAGAATAGGAAAGATGTCTGAAGTTAGCAATCATTTGCGAATCCCTTAGGATCGAGTGATCTTGAGGGATCGCATTTATCTTTTACCCTTTCTGATTATAAAAGAGGACGATTGTAAGAAGAGGAGGATTCTCTGTTATTTTGTGAATTGTAATTTTAATTACAGACTCTCGTTGTTGAGAGAACACGATTATATTGTAATGCTCTTTTAAGTTCGATGATTAATATATAATTGAAGTTGTTGTTCCCTCGCATTATCTGAAGTAGCTCAATAGTGTTCGCTGGCGGCTAAGGGCCCGACCTCTGGTGGATTTAACTGCTTTCTTTATGCCATACATTTCCAATTCTTGCAAGTGTGATTGGTTTGATAGTTTTCCTGCTTTTTGTGATTTTATCTCCTTTGCTATTTATTGTTTTCCTGTGTTGACGGAATATCTCTGCTTTATATGATTTACAACACTATCGTTTGATTCAGTTTACCTTCATTACAGATTAAGTTACTTAGATAAGTATTTGGATTGATTTAATCGTCTGTAAAGAGTTTAATTATCGCTATTGGACTCTTAGATTGATATCATTACTATTTGGATTATTTACTAGAGATTGAGTTTGATTTAGATTAAATCAGTGAAGAAGAGATGGGTTATTGCTACTATATTCTCTGTTGATGATGTTGTTACTTGAATTGCTGTAAGATTTGATAGGAATGTACGTGCCGCTTTCTTTATGGATATAAGCAAGCAGGGGCCAGGGAAATAATGGGTTAACCCAAGACTTCACCCTATTAACGAAGTGGAGGGTGCACTAACGACTTAATTGGATGGAGTTAGGTCCTTAGTCAATACAGATTCTATAAGGCGCTTATGAAGCCTCGATCGATCAATCAATAGGCAGGCAAAGGCAGGCCCTCTTCATTCCCCTCAATCCTTTGTTTTTACATATATATTGAGAATGGAAGAAGAATAAGTAAGTTTATAGAAAAAGAAGTAAGTTTCAAGGTGCGAAGCGGAGGGAGTAGAGGATTGAGTTTTGATATTTCCTTTAATATTTGCAATTGGAGTTTGTTAGATGCATTCGTTTACTCTTGTATTAAAAGATCTATACTGCAATTTAGGAAACATTACTCTCTGAATTAATAGCAGCCACATACTGTGTACACTCTTGAAATAAGAGGACTTGCCCTGGTTGATGATTAATGTGGGATAACTAGGAGTTTTAAAAGGCACCTTATATCCACCAACAACCAAAGCCCATTTGTTTTTACCTCTGCACCTCTCCATAAGAAATTCCTCTACAGGTTGCTGATTTTGTTTGAAATCACATTTGGGGCTGCGAGAGCCGAGTACAAGTAGAGCAGGATGGACTGTAAAACAGATTTGACCAGGACAAGGCGCCCTGCCAGATTGAGAGATGTAGAGGTCCAATTGGCAATTCTTTTCTCCAAATTATTGATCAGGTCGTCCCAAGTGGCATGTCTATAAGGGGTACTCCAAGGTAAATGGAGGGGAGGGTGCTGATGGGAATGACCAGGAGTCTGGCAATGTTCCTACGAATAGGCAGCGGGGTGTTAAAGAAGAACAACTTGGATTTCTCAGGGTTGATAGTGGTCCAAGAGGCAACATAGAAGTCGAATAGAATGGACATGAAAGAGGAAGCTTCTTTGATCGTTGAGAGCCCCATAAGAAGGGTGTCATCGACAAACTGTTGGTGCATGGAGGGGGGAGCAAAGGCATGGGGCTGGAGACCTGTGAGCTTATTATCGTGAAAGGCAGTAAAGATTGAGCGGCTTATCCCTTTAGCCATAATGACAAAGACGAAGGGAGAGATAGGATCCCATTGCTTGATACCCTTGGAAGAATTAAAGGGTTTCGAAGGGGAACCATTCACAAGGATGGAGAAGAAATCTCCCGACACCACTGCCATGACCCACTTTATGCTGTCTTTGTGGAACCCAAACGCTCTTAGGACCTGTCTCATATAATCCCAGCTAATTTTGTCAAAGGCTTTGGACATATCTAGCCGAATCATCATTCCAGGTTTTTTTTGGGATTTGAGAGAGTGGATATGCTCACGAGAAAGGATGATACTATCCATGATTTGCCTTCCTTCCACAACCAAATTGTTGATGGGAGATAATGAGAGGAAGGATGAATTTAATCTGATTAGCAAGGACTTTGGAGATTATTTTGTAAATGACATTGTAGAGGACTATGGGCCTAAATTTGTCCGAGGAATCAGCATAATTGCCCTTGGGAATCAAAGTTAGGAAAGTGGAGTTAAGGGATTTTAGGAAAGACTTATGAATGTGAGATTCTTCCACAAGGGCGTGCACTTCCAATTTGAGGATGGGCCAACAAGCTTTATAGAAATCAATAGTGAAACCATCTAGACTTGGGGCTTTGCCATTTGGCATTCCCATGACTACATCTTCCACTTTCTCGAGGGAAACTTTCCTAAGGAGCATTTTTTTATGCTCCTCCATGAGGATTTTGGGGATGTGATTGGTGATGTTTTTATCTTGGTCATACCTTGGTTCTTTGAGAAGAAAGCTGAAATAGTGAGTGGGCTCTGTTTCTAACTCCTCTTGAGAGTGCATGACATGACCATCTTGGTTCTTCAAAGCCAGGATTCTCTTGTTTCTCCTATGTTGTATCATTAATTTATGGAAAAATGTGGTGTTCCTTTCCCCACATTTCAACAAATTGATTATGAATTTTTGTTGCCACAACTTCTCTTCCTGGATGGCTCTTTCCTCCCAACTTTGTTGTAACCTTTGTTCCTCTTGCTTACTGCTCTCCGTGAGCCCTTCTTCAATTATGTTTTGTTGGAGGAGTTCCAATTTGTGCTCCAAGTTTTCTTTGTCCGTGATGATGTTGTGGAATGATTCTCTATTCCATTTTTTGATTTCCTCTTTGATATGTTTTAAATTCTGTTGGAACGTGTACATTTCATTGCCAGTTCTGGTGGGAGGTTAATTCCACTATTGTTTCATTTTTTCCATGAAGTCCAGGTGATCCAACCGGAAGGATTCGAATATGAAAGGCTTATTTTTCGGACCATTGGAAATTTGAATCTTGAGAGAGATAGGCCAGTGATCCGAGCTTGCTTGCGGGAGGATTCTCACTTTCGTTTCCCAAGAGGTAAGATAAGTTGCCTCAATCAGAAGGAAGCATTCTTATTTTAGCAAATTTCACTAACAAGTGTAGTAGGTGCAAATTTTGTTTGCTTGGGAGGTACTCCCATAGATCATGGGTACTTGAATTGTGAGGAGGTGGCTAAAGTACCCAAGTCATGGGTTCTAACCCTAAGTGAGTGGGTAAAGAACTCAAATTTATATTATAAGGGTAAGTGGGCAAAACCATAAGAGGATATAGAGTTTTCCTAAGAAACCCTAAAAGTGAATTATATATAGAGGCCAATGGAGAGGCCTAAGGGCACATTGTGCAAGTGATCATTCATGAGTGAGAAGGAGATTTGTTTGAGATAGTTGTTGCAAGTAAGATTGTGGAAGGTTCGGCCATGTGTCGAAAACCTAGGGTCGAAGCCCTAAGAAGAATCCATATTTGTTGCAAGTGAGCATGATAGAAGAAAAGAGAGAGTTTGATGACCTGGATCTAGCCACTGGAGAGGTAGATCTAGCCAATTTTTGGTACAATTAGAATAAGGTGAGTGTTGGAAGGTCATATCTACAAGAGGAAAGACATATCTAAGTGTTGGAAGGCCAAATCTACAAGAATAAAGTCATATTTGAGTGTTAGAGGTCCAAACCTGCAAGAAGAAAATCAAATCTCACAGTCGAGAAGCTACAGTGTTATCATAGAGGGATTGGTTGCTAAGGACAACAAAAATCCAAGGACATTGAGTTGAAGGCACTATCTCAAGTATGCATTTGATTTATTGGGTAGATTAAGATTCGAAGGAGAAAATCTTAAGCCATAGATTATTCAAAGGACATATTGTGTATTTTATTGTAAATTATCTATTTGTATTAGAGATCTGAAGGTCATGATCCTTGGTATGGGAGCCTTAGTGTTTTGTTGTTAACGGACTGATAAGAAGACTAATTTGGGCCAATATTCTTGTGTGTTGTTGTTTATTTCACTGCTAATTTATTTTGTTGTGCTAAGTTGTTAGTTAGGGATTCCTGACGTGTTTATATGCTAAGATCGGTCATAAACCAGATTTAGGGCCTATGAAAAATTAACATGGTACCAGAGCTACTCCAAGGAAATTGGATTAGAGTGTGCACAAGAAGCAGTGTAAGCGGGAGCTAGTTGATTTGTAGTTGAAGGACAAACTGCACGTCAAAGATGATTATTGCCTTGAGGTATGAGGACCGCCTATATGACTTGTCCAACAATTTTTCGTGGAAAGAAAGGATAAAGCTAGTGTCGATTATGAACGAAAATCTAGGAATTTACTGAAAAGAGAATTTCCAAACCAACAAATCCGACTGATTTGGAAAAGCATGAGAAGTTAGATGCGAAGTCCAAGTTGATCATCCTTAATGGAGTCAAGGATCACTTAATACCTCATATTTCAGGGAAGGCCATGACACATGAGATGTGGAAGGCTCTTCAAGACTTGTTCCAAAATAAGAACAAGAATCGAAAGATGGTATTGAGAGAGAATCTCAAGGAAACCAAGATGACAGAGGGAGAAGACCTGACTTCGTATCTCATAATAATTCAACTAGTTCATGATGAGTTGAGTGCCATTAATGATGGTGTTTTGGAACCTGAGTTAGTGAGGATTGCCTTCAATGGTTTCTCATATCAGTGGAAGCCATTTATCAAAGGTATAGTCTCTCGAGGGAAGCAACTTGATTGGAACAAGTTATGGGATGATTTCATCCAACAGGAAATTTGGGAGAAGGACCTTCAACATAAAAATAATACCATTGACGAGAATGTTGTTATTGCTACTAGGTTGGGAAAGGGCAAAGGCAAAATCAATGGCAAGAAGAAGAAATATATAAGTAAGGTGAAGTGTTTCACCTATGGTGAGATTGGTCACTATGCAAGTAAGTACCCACACAAGATGAAAGGATATAATTAGAAGAAGAAGGAAATGAGCATGGTTGTTGTTGAACATGGTGATTTAGTGAGAAGGCTTGATGAGGACTTTGCTTTAGTCTCTCATTTCTCTAAAATCACCATTGATGAGGGTGCATGGTGCATCGATAGTGGAGCATTTAGGCGTATGACTGGTTTGAGAAAAGTGTTTGAGAGGCTAACAAAATGGGAGTCTGACCTACACGTGAAGATCAACGATAAGAGTCAAAAGACAACCAAAGGAGAAGGGATTGTACTACAATGGACTCAGGAGGGTTGCTATGAGTTCATAAAGTACTATGGGTATCAAAGCTAAAATGAAATGTGTTATATGTTTCATATATTGAGGCTAAGGGGTTTGAGATTGTGTTCCAGGATGGAAATGTGATCTCAGGCCTAGGGGCTCTAACTCCAATACGGGAGTGATAATTGGATTCAGAGAGAGTCGGTTGTACAAGATAAAGGGCAATCCCATCAACCAAGGAGAGAAGAAGGGAGGGAATCAAGTTCGAGAGGGAGTTTGCATACTTAGAGCGAGATTCGACAGCTGAGAAGAGCGCAACGATAAAGGGAAGATAGGAGCCTTTTATAATTGACAAGAAAGGGTCATGAAATGGTCTAAAGGCGTATCAAGAAAAGAAGAGGCATGAAGCTTCAAGTAGCAGGGACACTTCCAGGGAGAGTATTGTTCATGATTCATTTTATGATGTTGTGGTACATGAAGATAAGGATGCATGGTGGAAAGAATTCCTAGAGGAGAATCATGTTCATGTGTGGGAAGATGATGTACTTATGTGCAATGGAAGTAACACCGTCGCTAAGAGGGAGTGTTAATTTTTGTAGCTTGGGAGGTGCTCCCATAGATCATGAGTACTTGATTTGTGAGGAGGTGACTAAAGTAACCAAGTCATGGGTTCTAACCCTAAGTGAGTGGGAAAAGAAATCAACTTAATATTATAAGGGAAGTGGGAAAATCCCTGAGAGGATATAAAGTTTTCATAATAAACCCTAAAAGGGAATTATAAATAAAGGACAACTGAGAGGCATAAAGGCACATTGTAAAAGTCATCATTCATGAGAGTTATTCACGAGTGAGTGGGAGATCTGTCTGAGATAGCTGCTACAAGAAAGATTGTGGAAGGTCAAGCCATGTATGATAGACTTATATTCAAAGCCTTAAGAAGAATCCAAGTTTGTTAAAGGTGACCGTGAATGAAGAAAATGGAGAGTTTAATGTCCTAGATCTAGCTTCTAAAGAAGTAGATCTAGGTTAGTTTGTGTACAGGGAAAGTAAAGTGAGTGTTGGAAGGTTAAATCTGCAAGAGGAAAGTTAGATCTCGGTTCTATAAGGTCATAACTACAAGAAGAAAGTCAAATATGAGTGTTGGAGGGTCATATCTACAAGAAGAAAGTCAGATCTGTGATTTGGAGAAGCAAATCTAGTAGATTGAAAAGTTGTAGCGTGATTGCATAGGGACTAGTTGCCAAGGACAACGAAAATCCAAGGACCTTGCATTTAAGGCACTAGCTTAGGTATGCATTTGATTTATTTGGAAAATTGAAGATTTGAAGGAGCACATCTCAAGCCCTAGATCAATCAAAGGATAGACCGTGTATTTTTTTGTAAACTATATTTGTATAAGAAATCTAAAGAGACATGATATTTCGTATGAGAGGCCTAGTGTTTTTTTGTTAATGGACTAATAAGAAGACTAGTTTGGGCCAATATTCTTGTTTGTTGTTTATTATTTCACTACTAATTTGTTCTGCTATGCTAAGTTGCTAGTTAAGGGTTCCTAATGTGTTTGTGTTAATCTCAGTCATAGACCAGATATCAGGCCTATGAAAAATTAACAGTAACTAGAGAAAAAACTACCTTCAAGTCATTAAGGTTATGTGGACTCTTAATGTCAAAAGAGGATGAAGGCATTGCTTGTGCGTGAAAAATACATGTTATTTCCATTAAAAATATGCCCCACATGGAGGTGAAGAAGTTAGAGATAAGAATCAAGAGGGCAATATTGGAAATTGATAACCTTACCACAATTCAAGTGTAATATCCATGCCCATATGCAATTGAAGCATTACTTAAATGAGAATATGTAGTTGAAGATGTCACTTTGCAACTTAAAATGTGAAGTTGTGAGTGAGAATTATATACTATATTCATTGCCTTGCCTCATCCCACTATTAGTGCAACCAAAAAGGCCATCACATTACATCAACTCCCATATGCATCTTGACAAAATCTGTTGAAATGTGTAACTAGGTTCGACCTTCATAAGATATGAAATGTACTATTGATTCTTGTATAATGTAAAATGAAAGAAAATTATTATTGTTATTTTTGTAGCATGGGTTTCATGCTCAAGGTCATTTTATTTAGACGTAAAGCACCCATTAAGTGCTTCTAGGGTTTGTACTAGGGTCAAGAATTCAATAGATTCATTGTCACATGAAGAAGTCTACCCCATTGGGCACATTGTAACATGTCAAAAGAAATATTTTTGTATTTGAAAGTGTCAAAATACCCTCCAAGACTAAGTCGGTTTGGTAGCTAAGAATTTTTCCTCATTAGGGCATGTCATCTTCCTTGGAAGCCTATATATAGGAGGGAACTCGACCTCCTATGGACACTAACTCACTTCCCATCAGCTAAGCAAAGGAGAAGGAGAAGAAGGCTAGCAAAGAAGGAAGAAGGATGAAGAAAGGTTTGGGTTATTTCTCTCTCTCTCTATCTCACACGTGCGAAGAAGGAAGGCTAGGGTTTTGATCTTGCAAGGTTGATGTTGAGGAAATTGCAGAAAGAAGGTCGAAGAAAGGACTATTAGGTCACCTACAAGTCCTAGAAGGAGAAGCAACACAAGAAAATGTTAAAGGAAGCTTTGGAAGCCCTAGAATTACTCACATGTGTGGAAGAAATAGCCGTTGCAGGGGCAAAAAGTTTCATACTTGCAATGGAGGCCGAAATTTTATAGTTGGGGGTTGAAGTTGTGCAACTGGAAGAGATTTGACTAGGTTTTACTTGGATAGAAGGAGCACATCGTCAAGAAGGTCTGTGTTGATCTTGGAATGGTATTGGTCTTATTCTAGAGGTCATGGAATTTGTCATTTGAAGAATGTATAAGAGGAGAGGAGATTTGTGGGTTTTCCTCTCAAGATGAGAGGTTTTGGCCTGGCTTGCAACCTACATCCTGTGTTCTTGTGGATTGTTGATCTTCTTGTTATGGTAGTTGTTTGATGATAAGAACAACATAATAATAAGATAATAATTAAGAAAATTAAAAAGACATCACAACCAATTATCAAGTTTAAGAGAAATCATCCTAATTGTCATCCTATAGATTTCTCAACAAAATCAATCTACACTCTGTGTCTAGGCCAACCAAGGACACATCACTCCTCTCCCGCCAAGAATCTAAAGTCAAGCTTTGTTGTGCTCTACGTCCATGGAAAACTGCAGATACCATCACATTACATCAAATCCCATATGCATAAAGATAAAATCAACTTCTACTTTGTGTCTTGGCTAACCAGGAACATGTCACTTCTATCCGGAGAAGTGTATAAAGTTTAACTTTGTTGTGTTTCATGTCCATTGCCAACAATATAGCCCATCAAGTTGCATCAACTCCTGTATGCAGCCTGACGAATCAATCTCTGTTGTGTCTAGGCCAACTAGGGACACATCACTCCTCTCCCGCCAAGCATCAAAGCGTCCAAACTTACCTCAATCACATTTAATAAACGACAATGATAATATTTGTTTCATTATTAGTTTTTTTAAATTTATGTTTTGTGTTTTATGCCTATTTTGTTATAAATAATCGTTTGGATTTTCTAACACGTGCCTTCCAATAACAACATGTATTCAAATTCTAAGAATGAAACGACCAACCATTCAATGGGAACTAACACGAAAAACATAATTTAGGTTAAGATGAATAATTAACCTAAAATATAAATTCATTTGGTGGATAAAAATTATGGCATTTTACATCATTAAAAAGTATTTTGAATTGTTTTTCCCACTTAATACACGTAAAAAATTATGGGATTGAATATATGTTTCACATGATGACACATATTTATTAATTAATTAACTATGGTGGGTCTTCATCATTAATATTTTATCACTTCAAATATATGTAATAATAAACACAAGACATTTTCGTTATGTCGACTTTAAAAAAAGGGAATTTTGAATTTCTAAATTTTGAATCTTTTTTCTCGTATGTTTCAAGTCGGTCTTAGTGAAGGGATACACCATTTCAACTTTCTAGGATCACTATATATATGTCATTTGACTTCCTCCTCTTCGCCAATTCGAATCATACATATAAAGTATCTTATGCTCTTTTATGCAAAGGAGACAAGGAAAAGAAGGTTGAAGTTGACTAGAATAAGACCAATCTCTTTCTCTCTCTTTGTTTGTCCTCTCACGTGTAGTAGACATGCCAAGACTTTCTAGGCATCTTCATTGGGAACAATCTGAGATTTTATGTGGAAGGAGTAGGCCCAAGTTTCAGTCTGATTGACTGCCTTTGATTGAATCTTCAAGCAACATCTTATCTCATCTTGTGGACAGTCTGACCAAGTTTGACTTGGGAATATTGCTGGTAAGTTTGATCTTGTTCTGACTAGAAGGATCAAATGTATTTCTTGATGAATTGTATAATTCCTCTAAGGAAATGGTTGTTGGGTTTTTCCCCTAGTGGGTTTTCCCAGGGTAAAATACTTTTGTCTCTTGTTTGGTTATCTCTTTATGATCCTACATGCATTTTTCTTTCTATTGTTGATATATTATTTGTAATTGCTTCATGATGAATGTGAATACGAGAAACATTAACTTAAGAAATCATAAGAAGTAATTATCAAATTAGAATATCCTTGAAAAATCAACATGGAATTAAAGCATGGGTGTAAGTGTAGCCTTTCCAAGTTAGCTTACTTTGAAGGAAAAACAATCCACAATCAACTGATCTTTGTGTTAAGAAAAGAAGTCTAACTAGAAGTAATCCAAGTCACCTTAAATCCAAGTTTCAATTTTGAAAGCCTTAGATAGGAGGCATCAAAATGAAGGCCAAAATTCTTAGAAGGTCAAGAAGCCTCAGTCTGAATCTCATGTAGGCTAAAAGGCCTAAGAAGGTGGGTACAGGCGGGTGAGAAACTCAAGATCATCCCGAGGAAAATTGATCAAGGACCAAAGCCCTAATTTAAGGTCGAATTCCATCAAACCTAGTATATGATGAATCAGATGATCTTAGGAATGTTGAAGTTTCATTTATTTGTCGAAGATGAGATTCATATTGTTGGAAGAGAAGCCTATAATCCATTTTGAGGTCTATTTGAAATCGTGATAATATTTCGAGAAGGCCTCAAGGCCTGTTGCATTAGGCTGAGAAACTTTAGGAGAATCGAGGAACCTTCGACAATAGCAAGAAGAACTATGAAATACCTCTGGAAAAGCCAACAAGTTGTCTCTTGTGTATAAGGATACTAAAGTTTGTTTACTTAGTTCTTGAAGAAGTGTTTTGGGCAAGGAATGATAGAAGATCACCAATAAGACATATTGTTTGG
Organism: Pinus tabuliformis; assembly: GCA_031772625.1. Classification (NCBI taxonomy): domain Eukaryota; kingdom Viridiplantae; phylum Streptophyta; class Pinopsida; order Pinales; family Pinaceae; genus Pinus; species Pinus tabuliformis. The sequence goes on along the minus strand of CM062818.1, from coordinate 573,299,202 downwards.
TTCATAGTTTGAGAAGTTTATTGTTCCCATACAAAGCACTCTACAGTGATGGATTTTTAATGACGAGTATGAGGCTTGGAAATACAGACCTATAAAGAGGCCAAATAAGCTATAAGAAGTTCGCTTGATGCTTGAAATGTAAATTTTATATCATTGCTCAATTTACCCACAATGATTTTGTTTAGGATCAAAGGTTTTATTTTGGTAACACTCTTTTAGACTTCAACTAGAGGAAATGATCACTTAATAGCCCTATCAATGAATAGGCTTAGCTAAAAAGTCTATATTAAGGTTGTTTCATAAAAAACTAAACAAAATTGTGATCTACTCCTTAGTTAGATCATAAGATTGTGTCAAAGGTTTGACCTGTTGTCGTTATGAAGGGATCCTTGGAGAAACCATTCAGGAAAATTATGATGGATATAAATGTTGAAAGAGTCCCTTCACTTACAATTTCAATGATGAGATTCACAAATGATATTTAATCATGCTCGTGCAACTACAAGAAAATATTGCTAAATACACGTGTTAATTTATAACATGAAATTCATCTTGATATTTCAATAAGTAATGACAACATTATAATTGGAATTATTGCTCAACTCAATATAATGCCAGTTAAGGGAAATATGTGATCTATACAAGTTGAATGTTTGAAGTTTGACATAACGAACCTGTGTTTTCTAGCCCCAAGGGTTAGCTCAGTTGGTCGATTTCTCGTTGATAACTACCTTTCCAGTTGGGAGGTCACAGGGTGAAATCTCCTCAACGCCCTGGCTCTACTTGTTTGGCCGACGGGTAGATCCCATTGGGTTGTCTGACTGGATTTTACCGCAGATGTAGCGGCCACCCTGGTGAACCACCTTAAATATGGGGAAAAATGAACATGTGTTTTCTTTGAAGATGTTGCAATGTATTTCAGAATGTGTTCAAAAGTAGGGCGTTGCTTTGAAGCTGCAAGATTTTAAAATATTAATGTCATTTATTGAACCAGCATTGTCTGACAATCAAGAAGAAATAGATCGCATTCAGGTATGTGATATCTTTCTATAATCTCCACGATATTATGATATTATTTATGTTTTGCAACATCTAAATCCCGCTCTTGGCATGTCTAAGGCTAATAGCAGGTCATTGAAGCTGAAGGCTTCTAAATATTGCATTATGGACAACGCACTTTATTGTAAGGATCCTGGAGGTGTGTTGCTAAACTGTTTGACCGAAGATGAGTCTAAATAAGTAATAAATGACTTCCACAAATGTGATTGTGGGGGCCACTTGTACTAGAAGACCACGACCAACAAAGTACTGAGAGCGGGTTACTATTGGCCCATACTTTTTGCAGATATCTACAAGGTAGTGATGAGTTGTCACGAGTGTCAAGTTTTCCAAGGTAAAAGAAAACTTCTTCCTTTGCCTCTACAACCTATATCAGTTCATGCACCTTTTCAGCAGTGGGGCCTAGATTTCATAGGTGAGATTAATCCATCATCATCCACACAACACAAGTGGATATTGACAGCTACAGACTACTTTACTAAGTGGATTGAAGCGATTCCAACCAGGCAAGCAACATATTTAGTTATCATTCAATTTTTAGAAACTAATATCTTGTCCCGTTTTGGTTGTCCTAATAAGATCATCACAGACAACGTGGCAACATTCAAGTCTAAAAAGATGACTGAGTTTTGTGACAAATACAACATTAAGTTGGGACATTCTACAGCATACTATCCACAAGGAAATGGTTTGGCGGAGTCCTCCAATAAATCCTTAATCAGCATCATCAAGAAAATGTTGGAGGCCAACAAAAAGAATCGACACGAAAAGATAATCAATGCATTGTGGGCAAATTGGATGAGTAGTAAGAAATCCCTGGGACTTTCTCCTTTTCAAATTGTGTATGGAGTAGATATTGTTTTTCCTTCATCATTAGCAGTCCCGGTCATGAAATTGTTACAAGAAGTGGAAAGTGAAGAGAATGATATGCAGTGTAGGATCAATCAAATGATTAACCTACAACAGACATGGGATAAGGTATTTTAGAACACCTCTAAGCTCCATGAGAGGATAAAGAAAATCTATAATCGGAAAACCAAGGAGGATGACTTCAAAATTGGAGATGTGGTGCTTCGTTGGGATTCTAGAAACGAAGACAAGGGTAAGCATGGTAAATTTGAAAACCTATGGAAAGGCCCTTATCGGATTTCAACTTTCCGAGGACAAAATGCTTTCTTGTTGGAAGAGATGAATGGAGAACCATGCTTAGGAGGGCCAGTCAATAGTAGGCTCCTTAAACACAATCTTTTTTGAATTGTCCTGGTTTCATTGTACATAACAGTTTAACTTTATACAAGTGTGAAAGTAGAGAATCACTGGAGTTTGGAGCCTGAAGTGAAGGCCATGGAGCTTCACTAATTTTTTGCCATTTTCAATGTTCAGTCGTCAGTTAAGTAAGTCAGTTTGTGTTATTTGAGTCGACAGAATTTAGTCATGCATTTTAGTATAAGTGTTTGACCATATTGGTCCACATGGTTAGGCAATTGGTCTACGATGTTCTTGACACCTCTAAGGAGCTGCCATCCCCAAATAAGGTCGATGTTAGAGTCAGTCTTTGCATACTGCCATCAGTGATCAAAACTCCCCTTTTATATAATATTAGGGTCCCATTCTGAATTTTTTGTCATTCCACCTAGGTCCTCATTTAAAAATTTATTCACTGAGGGTAGCCCTATGTCAAAATCCCTACTCTCTCTCAAAAAATCAATATTTGTTGGCCCACCTTCATGTGTCTTACTGAGCATACACTAACTATAAAATCTCATTTCATCATGTTTTGTGTCAGTCAAGTCCACCTGGAGTCTACTCATTCAAGGTCTCATTAGGTCTTTAGGTATCATTCTTCCAAGGTCCAATAAAACACCATTTCACTGCATAAGGCCAACAAAAGTATGAGAGTGAACAAAATAATATCCATTTTTCAGTTAAAGAGGATTTGCATGCATGTAACCATGGTTGCCAAAGTTCTAATTTTGATTTCAAGTAAGAATTTCATTCCAATTTGTAATTCCAAAAACAGAGATGTAATTCTATATTTTATATTTATGTAATTTTATGTCATTATATGTAATAAGTAACTTTTCCCTAGCTGTCAACTCAGTTCGAAAATGCCAAAGGACCAAAAGTCAAAGGTTAAGGTATTCCCAATGTATATCAAGTGATCAATTTGTCAAAGAAAAAGTCAAGTGTAAAGGTGTAGTTTCCATGAGTAAAGTGAAGGATAAAAGGAAGAAAGTGGGTCCCAAGGCCCAAATCATCAATTTCATGAAGTATAAAGGCCACCAAGACATCAAAAGCAAATTCATTTTCACTCTCAAAGGTCAAGCTCATACTCCCTTGGTTCAAAAAGTAGATTTTGCAGGTTCAAAGGAAAAAATTATCTTGGCGTTGCACTTAGCAGGGAGGCGTTGTGCTTAGAGCTACGGATGTTGCCTTTTTTAACACAGGTGCTACGATTCTGGGTAAGGAGTTGTGCTTTTGCCCAGTGAGCCCCCAGAGCACCAAAACGCCTCCAAATCCTCTCAAAATTTCAACAAGGATTTGTTTCCTCTTCTACCAAGTAAGTGACCCTATTTTCCACCTATTTGCACTCCTAAACAACATTTGTTTTTAGTGTTTTGATTCCTAAGCAAAATTGGCCCTTGGGCAAGGGACAAAACCCTAAATTCATCCCTATCCCAAAATTTGTTGACCATAGACCCTACAACACCTTCCTACATCACTATTAAACCCATCCCTACCCTTACACTATCATTTCCTAGTCCCTAAACACTTTTCCCATAAAACCCTAAGACCTAGGTTTCCAAAATTCCTAGGCAGCCTTTACCATAAACCTGTAATTTAATTTTCATTCCCAACTCCCTTGACATTTTCACCTCCTATCACTTCCCACATCTCCATAATCCACCACCTCATCTTCCCAAAATTTTATAGCCCTATCCCTATTCCCTAGACCTATTTCCACTTCCCATTCCCACCTACATTATCCCTACAGTCTCTTAACCAAACACTATGGAGGAAGACAGAGACTATTTGGAAGAGGAGGATACACAAGAAGAGGAGGATAGGCAAGAAGAAGAGGACAAAGAATAGAGGAGGCCACACAAAGGAGGCAGAATCCTAAGGCTAGAGCCCACTAACACAAATGAACTCATGGCTTCACCAATGGCAGTCTCATGTTTTCAGTATGTAGGTTGCCTTGATTTTTGCAAAATGATTGAAAGAGGTCAGCATCACCCTGTTTTGACTAGATTTTTTGCTTCAAACCTTAAAGATAATCAAGTTACCTTCACTTTGTCTACTTCCATCATCGCTACTGCCACAGGGATTCCAAACATGGGTGAGAGGTGGTTTAAATCAAAAGATTTAGAGGATCAGTTTTATGAACCATTCATCAAACCACTGTACAAAAATGAGAGGAGGAGGTTGTTCCCTTTCAACTACCTTCTTATTAGGTTTTCCCCCATGATTAAAATCATCATTAATTACTTCTCTTGTGAAGGAAGGTTCTCTAGGCTCTACACCTACCATATGAGACTGCTTATGGACTTCACAAGGGTCAAATTCCTCAATATCCCATACTATCTATTCAGAAACATAGACAAAATGGCCTCCATTGTGTAGAAGAGATATTATGACCACCAGATCAATATCCTTTTCCATCACCCATTGAAAGATCATTGTCCTTCATCACCTTGACTAGTTGCATATTTCATGGGACAATTTCATTGCCAATGATATTTTCACTGCTCCACAAGCTCCACATGCTGAAGGTATGCCTTCTTCATCTCATACCATTGATCATCATGCTGAAGCCATACCTCCTCCATCTCATCCCACTATATCTATTCCTCCATTTGATCGGCCATCCTTCGCATCACCTCCATCATCACCATTTCATAATTATGCAGGGTCACCTAACAGAGTTGAGGTCATCAGGACTAAGAGCACAGAGGTGAGCACATTGGCACAAACTTATCAGAGAGGCCACAGGCAGGTGTTTTCCCCACAAATTGTGGGAGGGGCCTTGCCTTATTCATCAACAAAGTAGGTACACAAAGGTAAAGAAAATATGACAGAGGTAAATATCCAACGGTAGGAGGAGGGCCTCCATGAAACAAAACAAGATTTTGAGCTTATTGATCCAAGTGAGCAAGATGGATATGAAGATTTTAGCATATTCATCAAGGAGACGGATTCCCAATTTATAGAGCTTCAGACTAACTTAGAGAGAGCTAAGTTTGTCATTTATTTTCTTGAGCAGGAAAACAAGGAGCTAAAGACCAAAAATTTGATCAATGAGGTGAAACTCATCAAGGCTCAAAGAGAAGATAATAAAGCAAAGGTCATGCTTGATGAAGCATATGGGAAGTATGGTGATTCTGATGAGGAATAAGACCAAATTCCAAGACAAAGGCCCAGGACTAGAGGGTTGAAAAGAGCTCTAGAACTAGAGAGGCAAAAAGAGGTTGAACTTGCCAATAAGCTCACTTTGAATGAGTAGTTTGCCACCATGACCGATAAGGACCGGGAATATTGGTTTGAAAGGGTAAATGAGAATATTGAGAATATCTTGAAGAATTCAAAGAGGGACAATGACTTACAAAGAAAGATGGCCAAATATTACTTCAAGAAAAATCAAATTGCAAGGTCCAAGCTCCAAAAGGTCAAAACAAGACTTGAAACCCTAGCCAAGCAAAAGGAGGAAGACAAGCTTGAAATCCTTGCTGAGGCATCACTCATGGCCTAACACACCTCATCAGCCTTCCACAGGTCAAATTTTGAATAATTTTGAGCAATTTTGGAAAATTTTGAGTTTTTCAGAGTTTTTGCATTTTTGGCAACTTTTGCACCAATCACACTACCAAAAGCGCAGTGCCCTAGGCGTTGCACTTTTCATAAAGACCTCAAAATGAAAAATGTCCACCACCATTGGATTCAGAAGGCCAAATACAGTAAGGAAACCCACTTTGCTAAGATTTTTTGGGTCATCTGGGCAGTCAAAAGGTCAAAAAAACCCAAAAAATCATGTTTCTGCCCTGTTTTGAAGGTTGGGATTGTGCTTTTGACCAGTCTTGGGAGAATCAACTTTTGGAGGATAAAAAATTGACCATTTTTGAAAACAAAGGTATATATGGAAACTATATAGGACAGTCTTTCCAATGAGCTATCCGGAGCTCAATTTGGACACTGGGAACCCCCTCAAAAGTGGATTTGAAGTTGGCATTGCACTTAGGACAGTGGCGTTGCACTTTTGACACAAATTTTATGAGTTTCTTCATTTTGTAAATTTTCTCAGTTTTGATAGTTTCACCTTGACAAATCATGCTTTTACCAATGTAATTGATGGATGTAAATGTAATAATGATGTTTTTATTATTACCTAGGGTAAATATATTAGGTGAAAACTCTTTTTGTGATGTAATGAATCAGTTTCCAAAAAGCGAGGGATGAGTCACTTTGGCCACCCTACACTCTAGATATCAATTTAGTTTTTGGTGGAACTACTCCTCTCATGAATTCGACCCTTGAGGATGGGAGGAGTTTTTTTGAGGCATATATCATGTACTTTTTCGGTGATTCTACAGGTTGGACTCCGTTGGATGTTGTACTAGTGTTTCAGACTTTTGCATGGAATATATTGGATGAGTTGCAACTATTTTGGTGGGATTCCTATGGCATGGTATTTTGATAGTGTTTCTTCTTCAGTTACATATGTGTGAATTTTTTATATCTTCCATGATCCATTTCACTTCTAAATATGTTTGATTTTCAAGGTGTGGTAAGCAGAATACATCTTTTATGCTCTGTTTTGGGAAAATCATCATAATTTGTTTCATTTCTTCAATTTAAAAAGAATTAATGATTTTCATGCTCTTTTTAGCACCTCATCAGTCTAAACCATTTCATCAATATACTACATAGTGTTAAATTACTTGCCTACCTTGCCCCATCACATGTCTGCAATTCTGATTTTCTTTTGCCCTGACTTAGTTCATTCTCTGACCTAATTCACTCATCAAGTGACTACCCAAATCAAATCAAAGAAAAACCCTAAGCTATTATATCTAGCCTAAAACCCTAATCCATCCAGCCCTTTTGGGCTGTGATCCTTTGGAGAGAGCCCTCTCTAGCCTGGTAGGGCTAGCTACCAAGTCAAAAGATTGGTTTTTGGTTACCTCAGCTGGACTCTTCCTCAGCCTTGGAGATCCAGAGGAGTGATAACATTAGGTAAAGGAAAAAAAAATTAACACTTGCTTTTTCAATGAATGGTAGTCAATGCGTAATCATATATCACCATTGTTTTTTCTTAATAGGACCAAGTTGGCCACCCACTCTAAAGATTTTACTGGAAAAATGATTTGGGCTTGTAAAATATTATCCAGTTCTTTTCTAATCATGTCTTCAAAATCTATGTTGAATGGTATTTGTCTTTACCTAATTGGTTTAGCATCTTGTTTGATAAGTATATCATGTTGTATGATATCAAGATCAAAACGGTGAAGGTCTTTATAAGACTAGGAAAACATATAAGAGAATTATTTTAAAATGTTTATGAATTTATCCTTTTGTTCTTCAGTACATTGGGCCCCTATTTTTAATATTTTTGGATCATCTAGGGTTCCAATGTTTACTGGTATTGTCTCCCCAACTTTCCTTTTGGACCCTTTTTCCCGTTTTCCCTTCGAGCTTAAGACATCATTAGGAAAGAAATAACTTTCTGAGGGTGAGAGATCAGCTGGAAAATGATTTTTGTTTAATGATGTAATATTACACTCCTCTAAAGGATGATTTTGAGCAAAAGCACAAACAATTTCATCATCTGAAAATACCTACCAGTATTCCTCATTGTTTGAGAGGTCAGGTCTGTAAATATATTTGAAAATGCAATAACATATTTTAGACAATATTTGTCGAGAAGGACTAATGGCATAAAAAACTAATTGATGTGTGAAGGAATTGATTTCCTTTCTAATATGAGTTATGTTGAAAGCTAGAAATTAAGAAATCTTATCTCAAGGACCTTGGGTATACCTTTTGATAAATTCGTTTATAGGAGAGTATATTTTCTTAATTAGATTGACAATAATATATGAATCATCGAAAATATTTAAATTCCTACAACCTAGGGCCAAGGCTTTCTCTATTCCCAAACGAGGAATTGAAACTCAACAATATTGTTAATGCATTGAAATTCAAGTCTGAAAGAAAATTGGTGTATTTTTCCTAGGGGAGAGTATAAAACAACTATTGTGCCATTTTTTTAACTAGAACATTCTCCATCAAAGTAAATGTGTCGAAGTTCATCATCATAAAATATTTTAGGTGAAGAAGGCACCTCAGCTTTGGTAAAAGGTGAACATATCCCAATTTCTTCTTCCACATAGTTAATGTGAGGTTGATGCAAGCCTTCGATGTAAGGTGAGATATGGCATTTCTTAAATACACTTATATTTCTACCATTTTTGGGTAAGGTCGTGTGTGTACCATTAAGAGAAACGTACCCAACGATCCGGACTTGCCAATCTCTTCCTAGAATGATAGAGTAATTAGACACTAGAATATCCATGACTTCTATATTGTAATTCATTCTAATATCAAGATAAGTGAATATGACTAAAGTAATGTCATTGATTTGTTTGATCATTTCTTATAAATAATTATTGAAAGGAAAGACTTTCCTTGGGGTATCCTCGGAACATTGTTGATCTAGTTGCTCCATTATAACCTTAGGCATGACATTATGGCTTGAGCCTCCATTAATGAACAAGAAACAATGTGTTATCTTGTCATGAATTTTCATGGATACATATAAAGGAGGAGTCTGAAGGGGAGTCGAAGGAATGTGCACAAGAAGGAGGTTCTTCTTCCTTGGGCTAGATTTTGAGGGTGTTAACAAGTGTTAGTACCTTTCCATCAAGGAAGCCTTTCAACTTATTTTTTTGTTCGAGAATGGCTGCCATATCAGGAAGCCTTTCAACTGCTTTTGTTGTTTGAGAATGGCTGCCATATCAGGTATAGATGCATCAACCTTAATTCCAACAATTTTCTTAAGAATGTCAAACTTTGGCCACAGTGAAGAATGAAAAGAGAAAGGAGAATGTATATTTTGGGAAGAAGGGGTGGAATGTATAGGTGATTATGAGATCGAGGAATTTAACTTTTTGGATATTCATGTTAGTTTGAAAACTTGGTTTTTTTCATTATGAGCCCTAAAGGCACCTCTTGCTTCAACAAATAGGACTTCTTTGTTATCCACCAAATCTAAATTTTTCATATAAGGGTATAGTTTCTTACCAAAAATTGTTTCCTTCGCCATGATTTTTATTTGACAAGTCTTTTCATCATGGTACTCCTTACAAAAGTTACACCACAAGAAATTGATGAAGGAATTCCATCGATGCGTAGTTGAGCAACATGGACGTGCATAGGGGTGGAAGATTCAAATTGAGGTTGTGTACTATTCTTTCTTTCATAGGATATTGGTTTATTACTCATGTCTTTCATGAGTGAAAGGATTAACGACATGTTAGACTGGTTAGATTGATTTTTTGAAGGGATACCCATCTTTTGAAGTTTGTCTTCATATTCTAGATAGGTTTATAACAAGGAATCCAAGCTCACAACATTATTTTTCCTCTAGATGATGGTGATACATGGAAGGAACCACGCTATAATATTGCATCATATTCGTCTAGTTTTTGGGGTGTATTACTTCCAATATTTGATTATAAAATTTATAAAAAAGTAAATTAAAAGATTGAATGGTTTCTCCTTTTGAAAAAGAGACATTGTTATAATTATATAAGAGTTTAATTAGGTTGTCAGGCTGTCCATAAGTGGACTTAAACCAATATCAGAGCTCCTCCTAAGTCCAGAAGGATTTGTAGAAATTTCTACAAATTCTCTACAAATATCGCCCTCAGGCCTATGTAGAAAATCTAACTGTAGATTAACCCGATAATGCAATACACCAAAGCAAAATACTATAATATACTTCTACTATCAATTTTCTTTACGGAAGCTTAAAGTTTGAGCAAGATCAAGCTGAACACATATAACCAAAAGAAGAAGAATCAATGCACATGAAACACAGAAAATACTCAGGGGAAAGCCTTAGCTAAAAGCCCCACTATCTATATTATCATACAAGGTGGAAATACATCAGAATTATACAAAGCCTTAGCTCTCACAGCTAGCCAGATCTCAGTACAATCCTCCTAGATGCTCATAGGAAATAAAATCTTCTCTCAAGCCTTCTCCTCTGCCCTCCAAGCTCCTATTTCCTTGTGCAGTTACCTCTGGGATGATCTCCTTGACCCAGTGTAACACTGCTCTAACACACTGTCAGAACTGCGCAATCCTCAAGGAACATTACCTTGACTGCATGCATTAGTTTCCTCTATAGGAGAAAACATGCAACTGATAGTACATTGTCCTTGACATTTAGCTCAACTGGGTATTTCTCAGAATAGACATGCATGGGTTCTTGGTGAGGGAATCTTCAATTATCTAGAGTACACTGGTTGAGTGCATGCATGCATCAATTAACTGATAACTCACAATTAGTTCCTCAAATAGTTTGGAACTAATTTAAATGGACTTAACTCAGTAAAATGAGCTAACTAATTACAAATCAAATATAACTCAATCTTATCTCCTTAATTAAGGGATAATCTCCTTAATTTAAGGGATAACTGTTGCATTTAGAAAGACTTCTAACTTGAATTTCTCCAACTAGTTAATCCATAATGAATGAATTAATTATTTCCAAGCAGCTGGTGAGACTAAATTCGAATTTCAATTCATAATTTTAATTCAAGAACAAATTAAAATTGGAATATTCTGGATTCTATTTTTATCATTTCTTGTTGCTATTTTCAACACTTCCTCTCAATAAGAAAGGAATTCAACTCGATCCCGATCCTGAACATTTGGAATGTTCTGCATGCAACACTTCTCTCAAGTTTTGTTGCTCCAGCAACTCCAGAAACAAAAAAACCATCCAACCTGAATCAGTATGATGCATCTATCATCAAAGTCTCTGACTGCTATTGCCTCTGTCAACTGAAAACTTTGCGCTTCGGCTGACTTTGCCTTTTTGCACTATTGTCAATCCTTCTCTGTGCTCTTCAGTATCTGACTGCTCTAACCTCTGTTACTTTGATCTCTAATTACATCAAGCCCACTGATTCCTCCCGCTGCATCCGTGTTGATGTTGGTCCTTTCTCCCAGCACTGCACCTCCTTTCATCATGTTGCATCGTGCTGCCCACTGCTGCACTGCAACTCATTTACTGAGAAGTAAGTAACTAATCTCCCAACTGACCTCCTTGTTGGGCTAGAGCACCCTTTGATGCTAAAGCTCCCTCTGTTGCTGACAAGTGCACCCTCTCTAACCTCTGCGCTGCTGCAACAACTCCCTGCATTGTGCACCGTTGCACACCTCTCTATGCCATCCTACACTGGTGCAACACTCCTGTGCCTCTCACACTGCTGCAGCCTCGCACAGTCTCATAACTCCTGCATTGTAGCTCTCTCTACCGCTCCATCTGCTTCTGTCTCTACCCACTCATCCAGTTCTGCTACTCCTCGTCGGGGCTCCCGTAGCAAGGTTTAATCAAAGAGGTTGGGTACCTCAAGGATCCTGCCCCTATTTCAGCCTTCTTGGGACTATCACTTCACATTGCCCCACCTCACACCTAGAGGTATGGCTGCATGTGATCCCTCTGCTCACTTCTCCAATTGTGGCTCCTCCACAATTATCTGACACCTCTTCTGGGACTGCATGTTGAGAGGTAATTTACTCTCCCTCTCAACCACCAAGTCTCTAACATTTTCCTTGCTCCTCAAGGCTTTGCATGCATCTTGAACCTTAAGAGCATATAGGTTCTTAACTCGTGAACCAATCTGTTTCACATGTCACATGGTGATGTGTCTAAGGAATGCATTTCCTTTACTGAAGACAACATCGTAGCCTTTGTCCTCCAACATTGCGATCGATACCAAGTTCTTCTTCAGTCTAGGCACTTACTTCACATTTGTCAAGGTGATAGGAGCTTCATTCTCCCTCTCAAAAGAAATCGTGCCCACTCTTGAAACATTATACCTTTCCTCGTCACCTATCTCAATGCACATCTTGAGGTCTTTCTCCTCCAACACACTGAATAAACTTTTATAGTCAGTCATGTGGAATGGGGCTCCACTGTCAAGATACCAACCATAATCCATCATCGATGACACCATGCATGCGACGAGGTTAAAGTCCATTTCGAACTGAGAGGCTAATGCCTCACCTTTTAATCCTTCCGAGGATCCCTTCTTGGGCTTCTTCGATGGGCAATTAGTCACATAATGTCCCATCTCAATTGAAGTATGATATGAATTCGATTTGCACCTAAAACCCCAAACTTCAAACTTCGAATTCTCTTCTCTGTATACTGTTCACAGCTCCGATAAACTTGGCTTCGATACCATGTATACATTTCTACAAATATCTCTTTGAGGCCTATGTAAAAAATTTGACTGTAGATTAACCTGATAATGAAATATACCAAAGAAAAATACTATAATCTACTTCTACTATCAATTTGCTTTACGGAAGCTTAAAGATTGAGCAAGATCAAGCTGAACACATATAACCAGAAGAAGAAAAACCAATGCACATGAAACATAGAAAATACTCAGGGGAAAGCCTTAGCTAAAAACCCCACTATCTGTATTATCATACAAGGTGGAAATACATCAAAATTATATAAATCCTTAGCTCTCACAACTAGCCATCTCTCAGTACAATCCTCCTGGATTCTCATAGGAAATCAAAGCTTCTCTCAAGCCTTCTCCTCTTCCCTCCAAGCTCTTATTTCCTTGCGCAGTTACCTCTAAGATGATCTCCTTCACCCAGTGTAGCACTACTCTCACACATTGCTCTAACACACTGTCAGAACTATGCAATCCTAAAGGAAACTTACCTTAACTACATGCTTTGGTTTTCTTTATAGGAGAAAACATGCAACTGATAGTACATTGTCCTTGACATTTAGCTCAACTGGATCTTTCTCATAATAGACATGCATGAGTTTTTGATGAGGGAATCTTCAGTTATCTAGAGTACACTAGTTGAGTGCATGCATGCATCAACTGACTGATAACTCACAATTAGTTCTTCAAACAATTTGGAACTAATTTAACTGGACTTAACTTAGTAAACTAAGCTAACTAATTACAACTCAAATATAACTCAATCTTATCTCCTTAATTAAGGGATAATCTCCTTAATTTAAGGGATAAATGTTGCATGACTTCAGAAATACTTCTAACTTGAATTTCTCCAACTAATTAATCCATAATGAATTAATTAATTATTTCCAAGCAGCTGGTGAGACTAAATTCGATTTTTCAATCATAATTTTAGTTCAAGGACAAATTCAAATTGGAATATTCTGGATTCTATTTTTATCATTTCTTGTTGCTATTTTCAACACTCCCTCTCAACAAGAAAGGAATTCAACTTGATCCCGATCTTGAACATTTGGAATGTTCTGCTTGCAACACTTCTCTCAAGTGTTGTTGCTTCAGCAACTCCAGAAACAAAAAAAAAAAAAGATCCAACCTGAATCAGTATGATGCATCTGTCATCAAAGTCTCTCACTGTTGTTGCCTCTGTCAACTGAAAACTTTGCGCTTCGGTTGACTCTGCCTTTCTGCACTATTTTCAATCCTTCTCTCCACTCTTTAGTATCTAACTACTCTAGCTTCTGTCACTTTGATCTCTGATTGCATCAATCCCACTGATTCCTCCCGTTGCATCCGTGTTGTTGCTGGTCCTTTCTCCAAACACTGCATCCACACTGAACCTCCTTTCATCATGTTGCATAGTGTTGCCCATTGCTACACTGAAACTCAGTTACTGAGAAGTAAGTAACTGATCTCCCAACTGAACTCCCTGTTGGGCTAGAACACCCTCTGATGCTGAAGCTCCATCTGTCGTTGACAAGTGCTCCCTCTCTAACCTCTGCGCTATTGTAACAACTCCTTGCATCTCGCACCATTGCACACCTCTCTATGCCATACTGCATTGGCGCAACGCTCCTATGCCTCTCACACTACTGCAGCCTTGCGCAGTCTCATAACTCCTGCATTGTAGCTCTCTCTACCGCTCCATCCGCATCTGTCTCTACCCACTCAGCGAGTCTTGCTACTCCTCATTGGGGCTCTCGTAGCAAAGTCTAATCAAAGAGGTTGGGTACCTCAAGGATCCTGGTCCTATTTCAGCCTTCTTGGGACTATCACTTCACATTTTCCCACCTCACACCTGGAGGTATGGCTGCATGTGATCCCTCTGACCACTTCTCCAATTGTGGCTCCTCCACAATTGTCTGAGACTTCTTCTGGGACTGCATGTTGAGAGGTCTTTTACTCTCCCTCTCAACCACCAAGTCTCTAACATTTTCCTTGCTCCTTAAGGCTTTGCATGCATCTTGAACCTTAAGAGAATACAGGTTCTTAACTCGTGAACCAATATGTTTCACCTATCTCGTGGGGATGTGTCTAAGGAACACCTTTCCTTTACTGAAGACAACATCGTAGCCTTTGTCCTCCAACATCGCTACCGATACCAAGTTCTTCTTCAGTCTAGGCACATACTTCATCTGTCAAGGTGATAGGAGCTCCATGCTCCCTCTAAAAAGCAACTGTGCCCACTCCTGAAACATTATACCTTTCGTCGTCACCCATCTCAATGCGCATCTTGAGGTCTTTCTCCTCTAACACATTGAATAAACTTTTATCGCCAGTCATGTGGAATGAGGCTCCACTGTCAAGATACCAACCACAACCCATCATCGTTGACACCATGCATGCAATGAGGATAAATTCCATTTCAAACTAAGAGGCTAATGCCTCACCTTCCGATCCTTCCAAGGATCCCTTCTTAGACTTCTTCAATGGGCAATTAGTCGCATAATGTCCCATCTTAATTGAAGTATGATATGAATTCGTTTTTCATCTAAAACCTCGAACTTCAAACTTTTAATTCTCTTCTCTGTATACTGTTCACAACTCTGATAAACTTGGCTTCGATACCATGTAGAAATTTCTCAATAGATCAGCTAGTCTGATACCATGTAGAAATTTCTGCAAATTCTCTACAAATCTCTCTCTAAGGCCTATGTAGAAAATTTGATTGTAGATTAACCCGATAATGCAATATACTAAAGAAAAATACTATTATCTACTTCTACTATCAATTTGCTTTGTGGAAGCTTAAAGATTGAGCAAGATCAAGATGAACACATATAACCAGAAGAAGAAGAATCAATGCACATGAAACATAGAAAATACTCAGAGGAAAGCCTCAGCGAAAAACCCCACTATCTGTATTATCATACAAGGTGGAAATACATCATAATTATACATATCCTTAGCTCTCACAACTAGCTAGCTCTCAGTACAATCATCCTGGATGCTCACAGGCAATCAAAGCTTCTCTCAAGCCTTCTCCTCTTCCCTCCAAGCTCTTATTTCCTTGCGCAGTTACCTATGGGATGATCTCCTTCACCCAGTGTAACACTGCTCTCACACACTACTCTAACACACTGTTAGAACTGCGCAATCCTCAAGGAAACTTACCTTGACTGCATGCATTAGTTTCCTTTATATGAGAAAACATGAAACTAATAGTACACTATCCTTGACATTTAGCTCAACTGGGTCTTTCTCAAAATAGACATGCATGAGTTTCTGATGAGGGAATCTTCAGTTATCTGGAGTACACTGGTTGAGTGCATGCATGCATCAACTGACTGATAAGTCACAATTAGTTCCTTGAACAATTTGGAACTAATTTAACTGGACTTAACTCAGTAAATTGAGCTAACTAATTACAACTCAAATATAACTCAATCTTATCTCCTTAATTAAGGGATAATCTCCTTAATTTAAGGGATAACTGTTGCATGACTTCAGAAAGACTTCTAACTTGAATTTCTCCAACTAATTAATCCATAATGAATTAATTAATTATTTCCAAGCAGCTGGTGAGACTAAATTCGAATTTTAATTCACAGTTTTAATTCAAGGACAAATTAAAATTGGAATATTTTGGATTCTATTTTTATCATTTCTTGTTGCTATTTTCAACAGGATTTGGGGGGTAACTTTAAAAAGTATGAAGAAACTTTACCTTGAAATGAGTATACAAACAATCACATACATTTATCATTATCATTTCCTCCAATATTGTGGCAAGCATTAAAGAAAGTGATCAAATGTTCATTGGTAGTGATGGTACCATTGGCGAAAAACTTGGGTAGAAAATATTTAAACTTGGGAAGAGGAGTGTTTGTAGTCATTAAATTCAGTGGTGAATGAACATGCCAATGATAATTATTATGATCTTATTAGAATTGAAACAATACATACTTATGAATGAAATTCACTAGATGTGTTGTTGATTGAAGGGTTGTAACAGATGAGAAAATTGACCAATAGAAACTCTTGATCCAGAGCCTAAAAAGAGGAACTAGAAGAGGAAAACGCTTTGATTCCATATGAACTAGTTATGAAGGATGACTATCTCCCAGACATGATTATTTTGGCTGAATAAGTAGTCCTAGATGAACTAGTTAAACTTTGAAAGAAGCATCTATGAGCTTCAATTTCTAAGATAATATTTCATCTCTGGATTTCCACTATGGGGGCATATTTTGGGCTATAATACAAACTCTTGATCCAGAGCCTGAAAAGAGGAACTAGAAGAGGAAAACACTTCGATTCCATATGAACTAGTTCTGAAGGATGACTATCTCCCAGACATGATTATTTTGGTTGAATAAGTAGCCCTAGATGAACTAGTTAAACTTTGAAAGAAGCATCTATGAGCTTCAATTTCTAAGATAATATTTCATCTTTGGATTTCCACTATGGGGACATATTTTGGGCTATAATATTTAAGTATTCTAGAATAGCGAGGCTCACAACTCATACACAGATTATTGATGTGGTGGTTGTTGATGCTCACGTTCATGAAATTTATTTTTGAGGATTTCTTGTTCATCAACTATGTCGATTTCTTGAATGATAACAACCAATCGTGATTCAATTATTGAATGGTAAGGAAATTGTTTAAGATATAATTAAGTAATGAACTAGTTGTGTTTCTCTAATCATTTAGTTGAGGGATAAATCCACGTTGTTGATCAAATTGGATGCTCATCAAGTTCAATAGATTCAAACACTTGAAAATGATTTATGATTTAGAGATTACAAAAGTTTAGGGTGTTTATGTCGACAAATTTGTATTCGCAAAGCCTCCCTTCTTTCTTCAAATTAAATATCTCAAGAAATAATGACCAACTTTATCCCACACTCTTCATTAGAAGCAACATTTATGAGGATGAAATCAAGAAATAAGTGAGAAATGTTTGTTTTATCATAGATCTAGAAACCTAGGTTAGGTTATTCAAGATTGGCTAGTCATATATTTTGAACAAATTTCGAATGATTAAAGAACCAATGATCCCTAGTCAAGTCGCCAAAAATTATGTTGATGGAGGGATCTCTACACTTCACCCTATCACATTCTCGAATCTCACTTGAGGGAGATAATGGGAAAAGACTTCCCGAAACTTAATGTCCTATAATATGACCAATTGAGATGGATTTACAACATTTTAATTTTTCTTTTGATTTTTTTATGATTATTACAACATGGTTAAGAAAGAAAATGAAAATTAAATACAACATGCACACAAATTATGTATGAAACTTATAAGAGAAATGCAAAACTACAAATAAACACATTAAAATTGCGTAAATGTATTAGAATTCAAGCATAGATAGGAACAAACTAATCAATATTTCAAGACTTTTTGGGGTCTCGGAAATCTATAGAGCCTCACCCGCAAAAACAAAAAAAGGCAACAAACTAATTTTCGTTTTAAGACTTTTTTTAAGGTATAAAAAATATGTAGAGTCTCGACTACTTAAAACTTATAGTAAAAAAAGAAAGAAACAAAACTGCAAAAAATATAACATATTATGAGAAGTATGTACAAAAAAAGTATAGATGAAACAAGGTTGCTTTTATTAATAAATCATGTTTGTCAGTACATCAGAACTGTAAAGGTAGGTCCCAGCGAAGAACCATATAGCATATCAAAATCTAAAAATATGAAATGTAGAAAATCATATATAGAAATTCAGGAAAGAAGAAATAACAATTGAATAGCCTTCAAGAACACTTTTATATATTCTGATACAAGATGGACAACCTATTTCTCTGCACAATTAACCATCGTTAGCACTGACTGTGAAAAAATTAGACCTTCAAACAACAATTATTACATCATAAAAAACAAGTTACCTAAGATAATGTGTCCAATAAGTGAATGGAGTTGCTCATAAATGTCATCTTCCCTTTGATAGTGATCCTCTATCACCTAGGGATTCAACCTCTTATGACTCACAAAGAAATGTAATCAGGAGGAGAAAATGAGAGAAATATTTTAGTACATACCTCTCTTTGCAGGATTATCTCTCTTGTATTCATAACTCTCCCCCCTTTATACCTCATCATGGTGGCTGGGTGGTTGAACCACCTGGGTAATTAAGCATAATATGATTTCTATCCTCATTTGATTAGATGTTGAGGGTAGGGTTCTAAAGGTTTGTATATATATATATATATCTATATATATATAAACTCGTCTAAGTTCACTAATAGGCGGGACCCCCTTTTCTTCCACAATCAATATCATTTATATGTGTATTTTGTTGAAAATGGCAACAAGAAATGCTAAAAATAGAAGTGATAAAAATAGCACTGCTAGAAATAGTAGTTTGGGTACCAGTGTTGGATTGGGCAATAGGGAATGAAAAATGGAAGTCCTAAAAATAGAAGTTCTATTTTTAGTAGTTCAGGATGGATTCTTATTTTAGTCAGTCCCTAGACTAAACATAGGAAGTAAAATTCAAATTTGATATCAACAACAGTTTGGAAATTAATTAATTAATTCAGCTTGAGTTAATTAGGTAAGGAAATTTAATCTTGAAGTCTAGGACGTGCAACAGTTTCTCCATTAATTGAGGAATTTAACCTTCAGTTAAAGAGATAAGGATGAGTTGTAATATCGAGTTGTAATCAGTTGACTTAGTTTAACTTAGTCAAGTCCAGTTAGATTAATTTAACAGTTTGTTAAATTAATGAGAGTTTAGTTAGTTAATGCTTGCATGCATGTAACTACTGTATTTCAAATAATTGAGTATTCACTCATGGATAAGTCATGCATGTCAGTTCAGTCAGAGACCCAGTTGAGATCAGATGGAGGGACAGTGTACTATTAGTTGCTAAGATATTCCTTGGTGAATATTCCTTGCATGCAGAAGGAATATTATTCCTTATGGATTGCGCAGTTGGACGTGAGGTTACAATGAGTGTGATGAGGCCAATTCACACATGTGATATCATTGGACCCCAATAAAAAATGCAAGGAAATAGGAAGCTTGGAGGGTTTGAGGAAGATATATTCTATGTCTATTGAGTCTGTGAGCAGTATTGTTTGATTACAAAGAGAGCAGGATAGCTTGAGAGCTGATTCTTTTTGTAACTTGAACAAGATTTCCACTTGTATGATAATACAGAGTTGGGGTTTTAGGCTGGTGCTTTGCCCAGTGATATATCTTCTGTGTTATGGTTGATTACTTCTCATTCTCAGTTATATCTATTCATGTTTGATGTTGCTCACGTTCTGTTAAGCTTCCACTAAATTGTTTGTATAAGTAGACCAAGTGTTTTGCTTTAGTACATTGCTTTACCAGGTGATCTATAGTGGGAATTTCTACATGGTATCAGAGCAAAGGTGATCAAGGAAGAACAGTATACAAGTAGGAGAAGTATGAAGTTTGGTTTCTGAATATTGAATTGAGTTATTATCACATCTATTTCACCGATGGCTTTCAGTAGTTTAAGACTAGAATATGCCCTTGATGGTAGTTCGAATTATATAGTTTGGAAGGATCACATGGAGACAGTATTGGAAGATAACGGTCTCAAGGACTTCATTGATAAAGAAGTCCAAAAGCCAACTGATGCTACTTAACTGGCGAAATGGAAAATGTGTGTGGCTAGAGCAAGGAGAATCCTCCTGGAGGGAGTTCGAGATCACATTGTCTCGAGCCTCCATGGGAAGGAGACTCCATTTTCGATGTGGAAAACATTGAAAGATCTTTATCAAAATAGCAGTGATCAGAGGAAGCTGGCACTGAAGGACAAACTTCGCAAGATCAAGTGGGAAAAGGGCGACACCATCTCTATGTTCCTGAACAAGTTCACCACCTGCTGGGATGAGCTTGCAAGTGTAGGGGTCGTGACAGCTGATGACAACATGGTGAGTCTAGCACTCCTCGGTCTTCCAAAGAGCTGGCAGAGCTACCACAAAACGATTAATGGAAGAGAGAAACTACCAGATTGAGAACGACTTTGGTCAGATCTGATGTAGGAGGAGATAAGGCGGAGCACCAGGGATGGTTCTTCATCAAAACAAGATGATGAAGAAAATATAGCTTTAGTGAGTAAAGCTAAGAAAGGGAAAGGGAAGGTGTCCCAATCCAAATCTTCTCATGGTGGGAAGAAGGTTGACAAGTCGAAGGTGTGATGCTTTTACTGTCATGAAGTGGGCCATTATGCTATGCATTGTCTGTAGAAGAAGTCCAAGAAGGGTTCCTCTAAGGGATCTGATGGTGATGCACTAGCTTCACAATTTGAACGAGATTTCTCGCTTATCGCATGCATGGTTTCATCCATGGTGGGATGTGTTTGGTACCTAGATAGTGGAGCTTCTTTCCACATGTCGGGTGATAAGAATCTTTTCTGTACCTTGGAGGAGAAGGATCTCTAGATGCGGATCGAGATGGGTGACGATGGAAAGTACTGTGTCTCAGGTGAAGGTACAGTTGTGTTTCAGAGGGAGCATGGTCCTCCTCCCACCCTATCTGATATTAAGTATGTACCAGGTCTTAAAAATAATCTTGTGTCTGTTGCTATGATAGAAGATAAAGGTTATGATGTAGTCTTTAGTAAAGGAAAAGTGTTCCCGAGGCATATCAACACCGGACAGACCAAAAGAATAGGAATTTGAGTAAAGAATCTCTACAAGCTGGAGGTAGATGATTGTGCTGCACTGAGTTCCAAAGCAGAGGTGGTGCAAAGCCAAGATGTTGGTGAGTTGTGGCATATAAGACTGAGCCACTTGCATCACGGGGCCTTGAAGATCATGCAACAAATTTCTATCGGCTTACGCAAGGGAAAACTGGAGCAAACAGACACATGCAAAGGATGCACCCTAGGTAAGTATGTGAAAGCTTCCTTTCAGGATCGGGATAGTTGAGCTGGAGCAATCTTGGAGCGAGTTCACTCAGATGTATGTGGACCATTATCTACAACCTCCATCACTAAACAAAGGTACTATGTTATTTTCGTTGATGATTTTTCTCGTAGACGTTGGGTCTACTTTATGCAAAAGAAGGATCAGGCCTTCTTGAGGTTTTGTGAGTTTAAAGCCTCAACAGATAAAGAAACTGGGAAGAAAGTAAAAGCCTTGCGTAGCGACAATGGTGGAGAGTATGTTTCCCAATAGTTTAAAGACTTTTGTGCAACAGAAGGAATTAAATGGGAACTGACAGCACCTCATAACCCACAACAGAATGGGGTGGCCGAAAGGAAGAACAGATCTATTGTGGGAGCAGCTCGAGTGATGTTGCATGACTAAGGCCTACCACTTCATCTGAGGGCTAAGGCATGCAATACAACAGTGTACCTTCAGAACAGAAGTCCTCATCGTGTTTTGGGGATGAAGAAACCTATGGAGGCTTTTTTGGGGAAGCGTCCTGATGTGAGTCACTTTCGCATTTTTGGATCACCAGTTTTCTGTCATGTGACCAAAGATGCTCAGAAGAAGCTAGACCCAACAGCTGGGTTGGGGATACTTGTGGGGTACACAGATACACCCCACAACTATCGTGTGTTTCTACCTTCCAGTCAGAGGACCATAGTGCGCAGGGATCTGAAGTTCGATGAGAAGAGAGCCATGCGAGTGTCACTTGAGAGGGAGCTCAAGTTGCATGGCGATGAGGAACTTTTAGTTCCAAAGGAGGAGGAGCCTCCTGATGATGTGGATCAACCACATGCAGAGGATCCAGTAGTGGAGACCACCACTGCTGGAGAGTCTTCCAGAGACAGGCAGAAATGCTCGCGGGAAGCTGACAGATTGATGTAGGATGCGAGAGAGAATGTGGGGTAGCCATCCTCTCAGCGTAGATAGAGGAGATCTCCCGAGAGATACACTGGCTACATGGCCCTGGTTGGGGAGTGTGTAGCGACCGAACCTTCTTCTTTTCAGGAGGAAGTGCAGCAACCAGTCTGGGTTGATGCAATGGTAGAAGAGTACGATTCTATCATGTGGAACAGTGTGTGGGATGTTGTCCCTAGACCTACAGACAAGTCAGTGGTTAGTTCCCGATGGCTTTACAAGGTAAAGCAGGCAGCTGATTGCAGTGTTGAGAAACACAAGGCAAGGTTTGTTGCCCGAGGTTTCTCATAGGCAGAGGGATCACATGCAGCCATACCTCCAGGTAGGAGGTGGGGCAATGTGGAGTGATCGTCCCAAGGAGGAGGGGTAGGATCCTTGAGGTACCCAACCTCTTTGATTCGACTTTGCTACAGGAGCCCCGACGAGGAGTAGCAGGACTGACTGATTGGCTAGACATAGATGCAGATGGAGCGGCAAAGAGAGCTACAGTGCAGAAGTCCCAAGACTGTGTAGAGCTAGCAGGCTACAATGGTGCGAGATGCATGGAGTGTTGCACCAGCTTAGAGGTCAGAGAGGGAGCACTTGTCAGCAGCAGGTAGAGCTTCAGCATCAAAGTATGTTTCTAGCCCAACAGAGAGGTCAGTGGGGAGTTTTTTGTTCCAAGAGTTGCTAGAGCAACGACACTTGGTAGATGTGTTGCATACAGAACATTCTAGGGGTACAGGATTGGGTTCGTGTTGAAGCCTTTCTTGTTGAGAGGGAGTGTTTAAAATGGAAACAAGAAATGCTAAAAATAGAAGTGCTAAAAATAGCAGTTTGGGTAGCAGTGTTGGATTGGGCAACAGGGAATGAAAAATGGAAGTGCTAAAAATAGAAGTCTATTTTTAGCAGTTCAAGATGGATTCTTATTTTAGTCAATCCCTGGACTAAACATAGGAAGTAAAATTCGAATTTGATATCAACAATAGTTTGGAAATTAATTAATTAATTCATATTGAGTTAATTAGTTAAGGAAATTCAACCTTGAAGTCTATGTGAGGACATGCAACCGTTTCTCCGTTAATTGAGGAATTTAACCTTCAGTTAAAGAGATAAGGATGATTTGTGATATTGAGTTGTAATCAGTTGACTTATTTTAACTTAGTCAAGTCCAGTTAGATTAATCTAACAGTTTGTTAAATTAATGAGAGTTTAGTTAGTTAATGCTTGCATGCATGTAACTACTATATTTCAGATCACTGAGTATTCACTCTTGGATAACTCATGCATGTCAGTTCAATCAGAGACCCAGTTGAGATCAGATGGAGGGACAATGTACTATCAGTTGCTAGGATATTCCTTGGTGAATATTCCTTGCATGTAGAAGGAATATTATTCCTTATGGATTGCGCAGTTGGACCTGAGGTTACAGTGAGTGTGATGAGGCCAATTCACACATGTGATATCATTGGACCCCAATCAAAACTGCGCAAGGAAATAGGAGGCTTGGAGGGCTTGAGGAAGATATATTCTATGTTTATTGAGTCTATGAGTAGTATTGTTTGATTACAGAGAGAGCAGGATAGCTTGAGAGCTGATTCTTTTTGTAACTTGAACAAGATTTCCACTTGTATGATAATACAGAGTTGGGGTTTTAGGCTGGTGCTTTCCCCAGTGATATATCTTCTGTGTTATGGTTGATTACTTCTCATTCTCAGTTATATCTGTTCATGCTTGATGTTGCTCATGTTCGATTAAGCTTCCGCTAAATTGTTTGTAGAAGTAGATCAAGTGTTTTGCTTTAGTACATTGCATTACCAGGTGATATACAATGGGAATTTCTACATATTTAATAATAATTATCAAATACATGTGAAAAAAACCATGCCAACATACCACATGCATCATCCACCATGTATGTTGAAACTGATATTGTCAAACAACAAGATAAAATATCCATAAAACAACCTCGTAGCATCATATGAATGTTGAAAGATACCATTCCCTTGTGATCAATCCCTTGTGCCTCCCAAAATCACCTTGTTTCTCCATATTCTTCATGATTCACATGTACGAAATGTCCCCCCACATATGTGCATAAAAAGGATCATATGCATGATAACATGTTTCTAAGACAAAACCCATAATACAAATAAAATAAAGCACGATAAATATTCATAAATATACATAATGTTGTGAGCCCAAGTACACTGAAAAAGTAGCATCATCCACTAGTGCATCCAAAGTTCAACTAAAAACATTATAAAACATTATTTTAGTTTGTGTGATGGAGCAATTTCAGCTTGTTTCTCTTCATGGTGAGATGAGATTTTAGCAAGTGAGAGTCTTAATTCTTCAGAATCTCCATCAAAATGAACTAACACTCTAGGCCTCTTGTCTCTCCTTATTCCAAAATTTCTATCCTTATTTCCTCTCCCTCTACCTTTGTTTCTATTAAAGAAACTCATGTTGAAAATGTGATCATAAAGTTATTTACAAGTAATAAATGATAAGGTATTCATCATCAACAAATTAATAAATTACTTGAATTAGAAAAATAGACAAAGAAAACAAAATTTGTAAGGGAAAAGGGAGTTGCATTGGCATGTCAACAAATTAATCCACATACAAAGGCGTAAATGTAGAAAGCATTGTCAAAGTAAAACGAAAATTCTATGTATGTTGTAAACATAAAAAGACATAAATGTTTTCCTGATACAAAACAATAATCCCATGATGTGTTTCATCAAAGGATGAATAGTCTAACACTTTCACATACTTGATTTCGAAGGAAATGAATTTCATTCATTCGACGAGAACATGGCTTAAAGTTTGAGGATGCATGGTCTAACTCACTAAGAGAGAGTAGCTCCCTCTTTTTTATATATTCATTTCATTCAAAAATGAAAAAGATGATAAGAATATATATACTTCACAAAGGCCGCATATACAATTGATTTATAGCATGAATTCAAACTATAATGATAGAAAGGGGTTTATTACCTGAATCATATTTAGTAGAGAAAACAAATCCTTTCACATTGATAGTGTCACAAAACTTTTTTCCCAAGGCCATGGTATTTCAAAGGCTCCAATGGACGAGAGTTATGTTATGTAATTATAATTATAGGATTTTACTAACCAATATTTGTGTAGCAAAACCCTTATTACTATTAATTACAAATTTCAAATAAAAAATACTAATCCCAAAGTTAAGTGGCCTCCAATTAAGGTTTAGTATGGGAATATATATTATTTTGATAGAACATATGGAAATGCTCATTGTATGAGGAGTTCAAACCTTTAATAATAGCTAGGGATCCATGATTTTCTTGAAAAATGTAGGTGAAGCTTATAATTATCCTTGAGAATGCATGTTAACTCTAGGAGTTGAAGGGGGTGTTAGGTGCTTTGTGCCCAAGGGTATCCTCGAAGGCTTACACCAAAATATACAAGGGAACGAAACAAAGAACCTAGTTCTAGAACAAACAAACTCATGACACACAGGCTAACTTTTCAACATACTTTCAATTCATTTTTTCAAATTTTCAAACAAAGGAAAATTTTTAAGATGAAAACAATGACCATGCTAAGCAACATTAACCAAAAATAGGCAAGGGATAAATGCAAGGACTATTAATTTAGAGAAATTTTCAATTCATTAATGAACACAAACCTCTTGAAGCATACCTGGTAACCTGATTCTCTTAAGAAGAACCTGTTTGCAACGTGACAAAGCCCAATTTGTGTCTCATTTTCCCAGTTCGGAGAATGGGTTTCCCATTTTTTTTTTTGCAAGGTAACTGAACATTCGAACATTAATGTGTTTGATCCATGAAAGTTCATGTGAGGCTGAAAAATGGAGTGCGAAGGTCAAACCAATCATTGTAATGAGTGAGTTAATGCAGGAGTAAAACTCGGTGCAAAGGATGGTGAGTCGAAATGGCAAGCTAATATACTAGGTGAGTTATGTTATGCCATGTCACATTTGTCAACCAACATCAACCAATGCAATGATACCACAACAGTAAGGTTACGTGCTTGAGGTAGATGATTTGACAACATAATGAAAATGATTAGGACATTGCACTATCAGGAGCATGAGTAAGATATATCATTAAATGAAAGCTTTGAACCATGAGTTATGCTTTCAACACAGAGGACAAGTCATAACAGCATGGCATCCATACAGTCTTATATGGGCCAATCACATTGCAATAAAATACACACATCCACTACTAGATCAACCTTTACTTCGATCATCACAATCAATTTGAATTGCACATTAATATCAACTATATTCTTCACAACATTGAGAAATATGCCAATCTTATGGACTATATATGTCCCATTTAACACTAGTACATTGGTTAAAATGCACATAAAAATCATATCAAATCAACAATAAACATTTCTACAAATCATATAATGAAAATCATCCTATATATAGAAAGGAGGTCTTGTCATTTGTATCATCCAAGAATTGTTCATTTGTGTAATGTAAAGGAGGTTGCCCCCTCGAAGAGGCTAATTTTTAAGTCGTTGATCTATCTTTTCTATTTTTATGAGCTCGTTTCATAACAATTAGTCTCCCGGGGGGGGAGGGGCGGGGGGAATATTCATGTCCTCTTGGTCATGTTCCTCTATTGAAGTCCCCTAGATCCCAAAATTGACTTTGTTGTTGTCGACATGATTAACTGGTTTGTGTTTTTGTTGTTGTTGTTGCTTGACACCTTCTAGGATCCCAAATTTTTTATTATTATTGTCCACTTTATTTATTGTTGTAAAGCCTTTCAATCAGCTGCATTTTGTTTCTGATTGTCCTTCTCATTATATTGTACCTCATTTTAACCATCCTCTCCATGAGAATCCATAGCTTGTCCACTTCATCATCTACTTTTGGCTTCAACTAAAACTTGTTGTTGCTACTCTTTATCTGTTGCAATACTTCCTCTTACCTGAGAGTTATAAAACTCTTATTCAATTTTGATTCAAATGCTTCCACTCAACCATCATTCTCCTTATGCAATAATTCCTCTATTACCATGCACCGTTGATCACCCCAAACTATCATCCCACCTTTGATGAGCTTCATACTATAATTTTGCATACACCATTTCAGAGCCTCATATACCTTACTATATGCAGCATCTTTAATCCAACTTGTGATTCTCTTCATGCCTTCAGATTGTTGTTTCATTTCTAAAATATTTTGGTTGTCTTTCTCTTTAAATTTCCCTCCTTGAATTTCCTATGTATTTAATCTACCTCTAGATGATTTTTTTGTCTCATATAATAATGTCCCCTTAGATGTTATGGGCACCTTTTCTCCTATATGTACTTGTGTACATTTCTCATCACTAGTTGTAATCTCTTCTTATAGCTTAAGTTCTCTCAGAAACTCTTCCAACAACTTTATTTATTTATCACACTTCATGACTATTATAATTGATTGTTGTTCTTGATCATTTCCTTGATCCTTCTTTTGGTTGTCTACATAAGCCAACTTTGTCCTACTCTCTGCACTAATAGATTCTTGTGACTGTTCTTCTATAACGACATTTTTCCACTGTGTATGTTGTGCCCTCTAATTTTCTTTCTAAGCCAACTATGCCCTTCTTTTTCTTGTAACAAACTTCTAGTTTTGTTCTTCCTCTAGCCTTATGATAGTTTTCGCTGAGTCTCCTTCATCTTCAATACCTACAAAACATACATCCATACACAAATTATTAGTTTTAAAAACATATGTCTCTCTAGCCTCCTTTGTTACCTCTATTATCAGATCTCCATCCTAATCTAAACTCCTTGAGTAATCCATGAGACTCTCATGAAGTCTTTCATCAACATCATCATAATCATCATGATCATCCCCAAGAATATTTCCATGTTCTAGTTCACAATAACGAACTCCTCCTTCCTCAAACTCAACTACTTTGAATCCCTCTTCCTTCAACTAAGAACTCATCATGCGCCTTAACTTCTTCCTCAACTTTCTTGCAAGCAATTCTTTCGCAGCCCAGTTCACCTTCTATTTCCCTAATATCTAACTATATCTTTATTCTTCATTAATTTCATGTAGGAACTCCATTATCACACTAAGTAGTGCCTTCAACTCAACTATCTCTCTCTCATATTTTTCATCACTCAATTTAATCTGACTTCTTCCTGATCCCCTAGCATGACTATTCGTAGTCATCTTTCTCTCCTTCTCTATAACCTTTCCCATACTCAACTGCGAGTTGTAAGCAAGCCTCTGCAGTAACAAGTATATTTCACCTTATTACAAAACACCTCACCAAGGTCTACTTTCTTGGACATAGCATTTTGGTATCACTAGTTCTCCCCTCTAGAACCCTATGAGATTCTCTACTCCCCTAGGTTTATGCACTTTTTCTCACTTCTCTTCTAAGTGCTTCACCCCCTCTTATCCACACTACCAACCTTAGATGGAATTTAGTTAGGGTCTATATTACACTCTTCTTCACTTAAGAGCGCCATTTCTCCCAATTCCTCTATCACAACGTTCTAGTTATAATATTATGCCACAATACCTTATGTACTATTGCCTACGAGATCTTAGTACATATGATTCTTAAAAAAATCTTAGTTTTGCTTCACATTGTTGCAAGAATACTTTTGTTATTAGTCTTCTCCAATTCTTTTCCAAACTTCTATTAACAATTCTACCTAGCTCTACTCCTTAGCTAGAATTGTTATTCTCTTTTTTCTAACTCCTTATCAAACCTCCCTAACTCCTTGCTTACAACCTCTGAACACATACTTAGATTTATTAATAAAACAAAATAAATACATTACCTTTATGCCTCCTTCAACGCTTATGTGTTTGCATATTTCTCTTCAACACTTTAAACATTTTGATGATGTCTTCTATAACTCTAATTTCCTTCTCTTCCCAAATATCAGCACTATGATCTGATACCAAAATTGAAGATGAGTCTTAGAGATTCCTACTCTCTTTCTTGGTCGTTGGCTCAATTTTTAATGAGCCCCAGACCCTCAGGATTGTGCTTAAGCCTGTTATAATACCTCTCGATGTACGCCACATTGGTCTCTTCTCACTCCACCAATTTCTCCTTTACCAAATTTTCACTGTATTCTCAGCCTTAGGTGCAGGTTCTACCCAAGCCTCTAAATTTCTTACCACCAAGCATTAAGTGCTATACTCCACTTAACTTGGTGCTTGGTGGGCCATGGTGCCTAAAGTTGTTTCCAAAATTGCAACCTGAGTGTCCCTTGCTTGTAACAATCCTTATGTTTGTTGCAAATGGTTTCTCAACTACATGTTTTTTTTTCAAGTTTTTCCCTCTTGTTTGATTCATCCAACCTTAGGAAGGCCATTTATTCTCTTATTCTCTCATTCTCTTCATTTCATATTCCATCCTAGAAATATCGGCTACTCGCTTGGATTCAACTATTTTCTTCTACTAGTGAGTTTCAACTTTTTCTCTATCTACCATGAGTGGCATATGGGGAACTAGGTGCTCATGAATCATTTTTTAGGTGTTCCTATAGGAGGAGGATCAAATATTAATGAAAAATCAAAATAGGAATGGATCTTTCCATATTTCTTGGTTGATTTGTCTACTTTCTGCAATTTTGCAGGTTGTTCCTGTAGCAAGGTGTGTAGATAATCCTGTAGATTCACAAGCTCATGTAATCTACTAAAACAAGAGACAAGAATCTACTTCTACTCTTACAGCGGATGCACATAAAGATAAAGAAAAATAATAATAGCAAGAGGAAGACAAACCAATGGCACATGACACAATAGATATCTCTGGGAAAGCCACAACTCAAAACCCCACTATCTGTATTGCATTAATTAGAAATCCAAGATGATAATACAATGCTTGTTCTCTCACGAACAATCCCAACACTCAGTAAAATAAATCTCCAACTCACAAGCAAAATATTTGCCAACACTTAACCAATTCTCCTACTCTCCAAATCCCTATTTCCTTGCGCAATTCCTATGGCTGATTAGCCCACCTTAAAGGGAAATTAGTGTATCCAAAACTGTGCAGTCCCTTCAAGGATCAATTCTCGATTATATACATTATATGTACAACTCAAAAAATTATACAACAAATAGTACATTGTCCCTACACTCTAGTCTCAATTGGGTCTTTCTCATAATTGACATGCATGAGTTTTTGATGAGGGAATCTTCGGTTAACTGGAGTAGCACTAGTTAATGCATTTGTGCACCAACTGACTATTAACTCACTATTAGTTCCTCAAACAGTTTGGAACTAATTTAACTGGACTTAACTCAGTAAACTGAGTTAACTAATTACAACCCATACTTAACTCATCTTTGAACCCCTATAATATAGGGAGAACATAGACATTACTTCAGAAAGACTTCCAACTCGAAATTCCCAAGTTAACTAAGTCAACTCACTCTAGTTAACTATTACAAGTTGCTATGAGAATAAATTTCGATTTTAATTCAAGGACAAATTAAACTGGAATTTCTGGATTCTATTTTATCATTTCTTGTTTCTATTTTAAACAAGGTGGCATGTTCCTGTAGGTGGGAAGCTTGTTCATGTGATTGTATTTGTTGCCTTATTTCCTCAAGAGGTGCTTATATTTATGGTATTTGTGCCTCTAATGTCTTTAATTTTTGCCCCTCTACATATTGTATCTCTTCTTTTTATGGACCAGGGGTCTCCTCAATAATGATATGAGTGGGAGAAGGAGGCCTTGGCTTGCCACTATACTTTATCCTAGTGATTTTTCTCCTGGTGTAAAAAACATGTTGAGCGAGTCTACTTTTCTTTAGAATTATGGGATTTTGAGTGTTGTTAATGTAACTGCAATTTCCTTCTCTCTGTTTTATAGGGCTTGTCATTGCCTTTTCTTACCTCTTCTTAGTTTACCTCTTTTGGGTTTTTTCAACCTCTACCTAGGGTTTTGCCAATTCTACCTAAGGTTCTTCCAACTCCGCCTGACGTTTTTCTAACTTAGTCTAGGCCTATAAGAAGGCATGCCTATCCATATCAACAAAGTCTACCCATAGAATGGGGCACTAAAGATGTTCTAATGCATCTGCGACCAACAATTTGATCATGCTATGATGGTCTAGATAATTCTGTTTACCCTCCTTGACCTTGGTTCTCATCTACTTAAGGGATTGGATGAGGAAGTATGGGATGCTTAATTTCTCATGAGCTGGTAGGTTAGCCAACTCTGCTTGAGGTTTTTCTACTCAGCCTAGGCCTCTAAGAAGGCATGTATATCCATATCCACAAAGTCTACCCAAGGAATGGGGCACTAAAAATGTTCTAATACATCAGTGACCAACAATTTTATCAGGCCATGATGGGCCAGATAATTCTACTTACCCTCCTTTGACCTTGGTTCTCATTTGCTTAAGGGATTGGAGGAGGAAGTATGGGATGCATTATTTCTCATGAGCTGGTAGGGTAACTTGAAATCTCAAGTGGCAGAGAAGTCTAAAGTGGTAAGCATATATGATACTTGGCCTTCCCTCACAAGAAATATACTTGAGAACATGGTAGGTTATCAAGTAAGGCAAAATTTCCCTCCTAGCCCCATTCTTGTCCTCATATGGTTTCTCATTAGGGAGGAAGAATCATCTCTTGGCACTGATAGCTTCTTGTCTTTCTTCTTTACTCCAAAGTAACCCCTTTGGGAGAGTAGTGACCCTATTAGTTGAGTCTTCATCAATGTATATTACTATACCTTTAACCACTATGATTACTTCCTAGTCCTCAGGGTGTTGTAAGTTCATGGTAATCTCTAAGGCAACTTCATCATCATACTTGTGAGCTTTTCAAAGAATTCCAACCAATGACAATTTTCTAAGATGGCCATAACATGAAGATTCTGATGAGTCCCAGTGGTATCTATCGGTTATGTTCTATTGAATCCAACTCCCATGGTTTATGACAAGTTCTGCAGAGGTCTACTATTTGTTTTCACAAGTTTGGATAACTTTATAGGTAAGGGAAAATATTATGCTTGTGTTGCTATAGGAATTGGGGTTTCCTATGGAAATAGACTTAAATATGTGCAGTCTTTAATCAAATTTGAAATAGACACCTTATCTTTCCATAGTCAAACTATTTAGCATGTTTAGAGGAAAAAGACTTGAATATCTTTTGTTAATTTACTCCCTTAACACAAAAAATATGATGGCTTGCAAATTTTAATAATCTAGGTAGCAAACCAATACCAACTGAGAGTAAAACGATGGCGAGAGCTTAAAATTATAACTTTAGGACAACAATTAACCTCTTTAGTCTTTTCAACAATTTACTCCTTGTGAGTATTTTCAACAATGCTCTGCAAGCTTGTAGCAAAATTCTCCCCCCTATAGTTGCTTGCAATTTGCTCCTGTAGCTTTGAAATTTTGGACTCGATACCCTGTAGTGTTCTCATGTAGCAAGGGAAAACTTGTCATGGGCCTTTTAACTCTTATTTTCATGTAGGTCGGTTAAACAAGAATAGGTGGTCAACTTCAAGTAATATCTCACTTAAGTGGAGATGATTCCAAGTGGTGGATGAAAAGATCCAACGCGCATTACTTGACATGGTCCCACCTACCCTTATTCAATATTTGTGACTAATAATCCACATATCCTCACCATCAAGATATGGAAATTCCAACCTTTTCAAACAATCACTAGCTTTGTCTCATTCACCTTCCCAGACATAGGAAGAACTTTTAGATAAAGATGAGTTTTCCTACCAAATTTGTTCGAGCCCTTTGCTAGTTTATTTGGCTATAAAACCAATCCATTTTGTACAAATAATGCTTCCTTATGCCTTAAATAAATTTGTAGGGTGAGTATAAGAGGGTTTTCATACTTTATGTTTTGCCTTTTCATGATGCTTGAGTTTGATTTTTTTTTACTTGTAGGTGTTTTTAGGGTGTTGTTGGTGAACAGACAATTCTATAACAACTTACAGGAAATGGTGTAGCTGCTCAGGTTTATTTTTCCAAAGTTGGAGTGATTGATTGCATTGATGCTCTTGGAGTTGTTGATAAAAAAAAATTGTGTGATGGAGGTTTTAGAATTCTTCAAGAATGTTTTTGTTTCTCTATAGATTGAGCTTGTAGGATCTCTATAAGATGTTATAGGACTATGTAGTCTCTTGTTGCAATTATAGAGGCCCTTCTTGCTCACCAAAATACCTTTTCAAAATTGCATGGGGACTTGATAATTCATGGAGGAGCCAATGTTGATGGTCGAGAAGCTTTTTATTGTGTCTGGTGGAAAATACAAGCAATTGAGCTATTGCAGGGCTAGAAATGACAAACATTGAAGGTAAATTTTACTCTTGATGCCTGGTAATGGAGAAGCTAGATGTTAGGATGTCCCTAGTGCTTGTCTCTAACTCATGTGAAAATAAATCCCTTAACCTATAGCTTTTTCTTGAAACTAAGTTATCCTATAGCATTACAAGACTTTCTTGTAGCAGTTCAAGGAAGCTGACAAAAACACATGGGAAAGGGCTGAGGATATAGTTTCAGTGTGGTGGAAGATGAAAGTAGTTGGAAAATAGTGCAGAAGGTATGATCTAGGCCCAGTTAAAGTATTGGAGTTGATGTCTCAGGCCAAATGTGCAAGTTGAAATTCTTACTGCTTTTCCTATAAGACCTGCACACAATTTAAGGTGATACAAAAGCAAAAAAAAAATGTTGTTGTTGTTGTTTTTGTTTTTTTACTTTTTTACTTATTTTATTTTATTTTTTTTTGTTTTATGAGGCCTATTGACTACCTCATGGAGGTTTTTGGTCAGTGGGTTTGCCCAGGTGCCTTGGAAGAGGTTTTCACTCGGGGTTCTTTATTTTTCTTCTTTTCTTCTTTATTCAGACTTATAGGTTGCCTCATGGAGGTTTTCAGCTAGTGAGCCTACCTCACGTGCCTCAAAGGAATTTTTCACTCCAGGTTATTTTTTTCTCTCTTATTTTTTCTAGTCAAGAAATGAATGAATTGGGAGCCTTGATGCCCTCAATCAGATTTAGTTCCTTGATTATTGAATTAGCAAACTCAACCCTAAAGAGGGGCTTCTTGTATACTTTCAACTGGTATCCATTTATCAAGGGTGGAACTTATTCCTCATCAATAGTCTTGATTCTGACTCAGCCATTATCATAACCCTTTTCAACTAGATAAGGCCCTATCCATCTAGTCATGAGCTTACTTTGAAGTCTTTAAACCTGGAGTTGTACAAGAGGGCCCAATCACCCTCTTGGAAGGATTTGGTTTTTATGTGCTTGTTATGCCAAACTTTTCTTTACATTTGGATTACTTTGGTGTGCAATAAGGACCGCATTTTGTATTAATCAAGTGCATTCAATTGTTGTAATCTTTCATCATATACTTTAGTTAGGTTGAAATCAAGTTGGGATACCATCCTTAAGGTGTTATATTCAAATTCAATTGAAATCAAATCTTTCTTACCATAGACTAGCTCATAGGAGGTAAATTGAGTAGTGGTCTTCCAAGTGGTATTGTAGGCCCAAGTGGCCTAAACAATTCTCTTTGCCTAATCCTTTTTGTTGCTACTGATCACCTTGGTTAGAGTGTTTTTTAATGCTTTGTTGGTAACATCCACTTATCCATTTTAATGAGGGTAATATGGAGTATACCTCCGGTGTTGGATGTGGTGTTGCTTCATGATCCACTCCATCAGATTGGAGGTGAACTAGAAGCCTTGGTCTGTCACCAATTCTCTTGGAAAACCAAACTTTTAGAAGATGTTTTCCCTTAGAAACTTAACCAATTTTTTTTCTCTCACTTCCGTTACTTCAACCTACGTGGTTAGGTAGTCTGTGCAAACAATGTTATACTTATTTTGCCTGGTTGGAGGGGCATCTCAACCTTATGAGTAGGTTTCCCCATCCTTCGACATTCATCACACTGGGAAGTATACCTTTGGGCATCCTTGTGAAGAGTTGGTCAAAAGTATCATGCTTACAAAATTTTGTAGGTTATCCTCTTTGCATCAAAATTCCCCCCATAGGGTCCATCATGGCAAGCCGAGAGGATGTCATAAAATTCATATTCCCTCACACATATTCTCACAATCTAATTAGGCCCTAACTTGAATAGGTTCCCCCGAATCAAAGTATAAGGGGCATAATTTCTAACAATCTTGCTTTTCTTCTTCGAAGATAGGCAAGGACGAAATTGGTCAATAGCTATAGGAAGTTGTCTATGTCAGTAAACCATGGAGACATGAGTGATATGGCAAAGAGATGCTCATCACACAGTTTCTCATTTAAGACTTCTTCATCTGCAGACAAGGTTAGTCTTCATAGAAAATCTACAACAACATTTTCCTTCCCAAGTATGTCAACAATAGTCAGATCAAATTGTTGCAATAGTAATAACCACCTAATTATGTGAGCATTCACATATGGTTTATTCATTAAGTATTTGATTGTTTCATGGTTAATGTGCATGAAGACCTGATAACCAATGATGTAATGTGTGACTTTGTCTAAAGAATGTACAACGAAAATAAATTGCTTTTTAGTTACTGTGAGTTGAGTTAAGCTTTCGACTAAGTTTTGTTAAAAAAATAAATTGCATGGTGGAGTTTATCTTCAAGTTATCCCAGAGATGCCTCAATGGCCTTGCTTAATGTATCTATATGGATATGGAATGACAGGGTCCAATTCATACCTCTGAGGATAGGTGTCATCATTAGTTTTTCAATTCCCTAAAATGATTCTTGACATAAATTTGTCCAACAAAACTCGACATCTTTTGTCATCAATGAAAATAAAGGAGAATCAATTTTGCTAAAATATTTGATGAACCTTTTATAATATCAAACAACGCCTAGAAAACTTCTAACATCCTTTTGTTTTTTAGGAACATGAACTTTTTTCATGATGGCTATTTTGTTAGGATTCCTTTTGAAGAGAGGAATTTCCCTAAGAGAATCCCCTCATGCATTAGAAATAAGAATTTCTCGTGACTTGGGGAGAGATTCTTCGCCTTACACCTTTGCAAGAATTTGAATAGGTTTGAGAGAGCCTCTTCGAAATCATCCTTGTAGGGTGTAAAATAATCCATGTCGATTTCCACCGAATCATGCACAAGATCAAATAATATGCTTAATACAGTCCTTTGGAAGGTAGCATGGGCATTACACAGGCCAAATGGAAGAAATCTATAATCAAAAATCCCCCATGGGCATGTAAAGGTAGTCTTGTCCCGATCCTCAGGACCAATTTTGATTTGGATGTATCTAGTGTATTTATCCAAAAGGGAGAATTTTTTTTCCTAGCTAAGACATTGGGAACTTGGTTACTAAAAGGAAAGGGAAAATTATATTTCCTATTGGCTTTATTGAGTTCTCTGTAGTCAACATTGATCCTCCTTTTTTCCATTTTTCTTAGGGATAATGACTAGGGGAGACACCCATTTGCTATTTGATATTGGGTAGATGAATCATGCATCCAATAATTTCTTCAATTCATCTTTCACAATATCTTTTAATGCAAGGTTCATTCACCTTTGTGGCTAGAAAACAAGTTTATGAACTTACTTGATATATATAAGGTGAGTGCACACAAAAGGATGAACTCCCTTCTTCTCTAAATTATAGTCCCATGAAAGTCCATCAACATGTTGTTTCAAGACAATGAGTAATTGATCTTCTTAATAATCTAAGAGAAAGGGGCTATTTATTCAGGGTTTCAGAGGGGTTGATTTCTATGGTTTTCACATTACTTTGATCATAACCAGAAGTTATCAATTTTTCTCATGAATTCCCTTGAGAAGAGCAAGGCTTCCCTATAAAAGAATCTTCTTTTAAGCCATCAATATTCATGGCACTAGGGTATTGGTTTTGCAGAAATTTATCAATTAGATTATCTTCGTCAATTCACCTGTTGCTAATGGTGATTTTTAATGTACATACAGGGTAGGATGATGAGAGGCAAGAGTCATATTTTTATTTTCCTTCCTCTACCCATGTTAGAAAGTCATCCTCACAAAAAGTCTAAGTTGGTGGGTATAATGTAAGTTGTTTTATTGATTAACCATTGGTGATGGTCATGTTCTTAGCCCTACAATTAATGTATTCATTAACAACAACTAACCAGGGTCTTCCTAAGATGAGTGAGTAGGAATTGAACTTGGAGTTGGGTTGAAGGACAAGGAAATCAGTGAGATACTCCCAAGAATTAATGAAATTCATTACATTCTTTGTGATACCTTCAGGTGCTACCATAGATTTATCAAAAAGTTGTATCATAGTAGAGGTCTTCCTTTGAGATCCTTGGAGGTTAAGTTTAAGCATGGTTTACATGGTTATGATGTTGATTGCAACCCATAGATTGATGAGAGTGTCTGGATTTGC
Source organism: Pinus tabuliformis (assembly GCA_031772625.1). Lineage (NCBI taxonomy): Eukaryota > Viridiplantae > Streptophyta > Pinopsida > Pinales > Pinaceae > Pinus > Pinus tabuliformis. The sequence goes on along the minus strand of CM062818.1, from coordinate 573,261,482 downwards.
AACGTCATTGATGTTCACATCTACTACTGGGCTTCCAGGATCTAAGTACTTGGGATGATTACTCTCCCAAGTATAAGATCATCTAGCTTCCCTATGACATTAATGGTAAACACATCTTTTTTCTTCCTCCTAGGTATTTTATAACATTCTTCCTTAATGAAGTTTTTGTAGGTAGGAACATATTTGATGGCTTGAAGGAGAGGGATCTTGACACACACATTTTTCAATTCTCCTAGAAGTTCAACTTCTTTTGGGGTGTGTTCTTTGCAGATTGTCAACCTTTCACGATAGGGAGGTTTTGGTTGGGTGACATGATGTAAAATTTCTTCCTTCTCTTCCTTGAGATTATTTGTTGGAGGAGGTGGATGAACATCTAGAAGGACCTTCCCAGAACTAAGGTTGATTTCCTAGATTACTATAGCATAAGTTTGATAAGTAGTTTCTCCACTATAGACTAATTGAGTTTTCTTATTGTTGGGATTCAGATTTGGTTGGGAAGATATTTGTGGTTGCTTTGGAGGAATGTTTTGGGGTGCCTGAGATTGTTGAATACGAGGCATTAGGGTGGGTGTTTGGGCCACTTGAGGCCTCCATCCCGGTGATGGATTACCCCATTAAGGAGGTTGAGTAGGGTTTGGATGAAAGGGAGAAGTGACATTTTAAGGAGGATATGACCAGGGAGTGGGCATACTCCAAGTTTAAGGGTTATGAGGACACCAAGGTTGATAATTATCATTATAATTAGCATTGAAAGGAGAGGGGAAGTTCATACCTTATTGGTACTACCTAGGGGCTTGTCGCATCTTTTGGTTGATAGAGCATAGTTGCTCCATGCTCCCTTCTGATCCCTGGTACACAACCTTCAAACCCGCAAATGATGGACACTTGTTAGTGGCATTATTTTCCTCACATACAAAACATATTTCTATGACATTCAAAGGACTTTCATTCCTAGGACGCCTTTTAGTGCATTGAGGACAGAATATGGATAATGCCTTTTTTGTTTCCTCCCATTTTCTCTTGATCCATAGGGTGTCCATATTCATGGAAAAATTATGTAAGATTTTGGTCTTCATATCCACTAGCATACCTCCTATCTCATTTTCAGTAAGCTAAGGGGAGGAAGAGGGACTTACTGAACCTTTGTTTGTTCTACCTCTTTTAAGCGATCCTTGATTTTTGAATGCCATTTTGATATAATAATAACGAAGTTTGTATATGTCTCCATTGGCTAGTAGGTTAAGTGTTTCCATCAATTCTCCCCTGAATCCTCGTAGTAGGACTACCTTCAAGGAGTTTGGATCTAGGTTGAAATTATGTGCCCTTTTGTAACTCAATTGAAATCTTTCATCAAAATCTTCTAGAGACTCATCTACTCTTTGGACCATTTTAAATATCTCATCTTTCTTATACCTTTCTCTACAATAATCTCGTTACTTGTTGTAGAAGGCTTGTTGCATTTATTCCCATGTGGTGATGTTGTCTCCTTCTAGGTTCATGAACCATGGAAGGGATGCATCCTTGAGAGTGGAAGGGAACAATTTAAACTTATGATCATTAGTTGTATTGTCATAAGTCTTGCATTCTAAAACAAACTCAAACATGAAATTGTTAATATCTTCTAAAATCAAACCATAGAATTGTGGTTGGACAAATGGACTAATGTTTTTCATTTTAGCTTCTCCATCTATCTCTCTAATGGGAAATGTGAACAATCCTAGTCGTTTATCCTAAGCCATGGTATTGGTGGGATGTGAGTGTCTTTCTCCTTCTGAAAGCTCCTTAGATATCCTTGTTTGCTCATCAAAAAGGGCCTCAAGGGTCCCTGTGGACAGGGAAAGGGGCTCACAATCAACTGAAAGGGGATGACTGCTAATGAAAGTGGGGTTTTTGGTAAGAATTTTCTTATTCTGTCCCTAATTCTTCGAAGCATAAAAGAATTTATTTATTTATTTATTTTATTTTATTTTTATTTATTTATTTATTTTTTTGTGTGTCTTTTTTAACAAGTAAATGCTAATATGTTTTTTTGTTTTCGTTTTTGTTTTTTTTTTGTAGGAGATAAAATGAAAGGAAGAGCAGATCAACTAAGGAAAAAGACAGTACATACTTTAACACCTCCTAGGAAATGGCACCAAAAAGTGATGGTCTTCAGTATTGCAACAACAATGTTGCAACTTGTAAGGGTCTCAACTTTAATTCTTAGCACGAGGTTAGTAGAAACTTAAGAGGGGTCGACACTATATGTGCAACAGGAATTATCTCTTATCTTTGCTTACTTTTATGTAAGTGGAAGTACTAAGATGAAATCTGGTTGCACAAAGACCAATCTAACTATTCTATTCTACAAGAAAGACTTAAATTGAAGGAAATGAAAGACAACAAGCAAAACTATGTTATTTTCAATGATGGAAGGCAAACCATCTCAACTATAATTAAATGAAAGCATATGTATTCTATTTTCCAAGGAAAGAAAACACACTCTCAAAGTAAAAGCTTGTAAATAATAAAACCTAAATCTAGTTTAAAAGAGGAATTTCTACAACAACCTAAGTAAATGTGTCTACTTGGTCTCTCTACTTCTAAATTCCATTCTTAGTGTTCCAAGAGCGTTGTAATATGGGTGAGTTTTAGAGGTGAATTGCAAACTTCTACATGAGATAGTCTAGCGAGCAGAAAAATAAGTTAAAGGAAGGGTTGGAAAGCGAAAGAAGCTATCAGAAGGGCTAGGAAATGATAAATCACACATGTCCAAGTCATCACATCAATGGTGGGAGGGTTTATTCAACAAGATACGTGACTATAGCGTTTGTTATAACTATAAGACATGGGACTGCATAGAAAATTAAATAGTAAATGATGGACAACAATTAAACAAGTGAGCTTAAATTCATAAACAAGAATGTTATTTGAACAACATAACCACTACCAATGTTATCACCTAAAGCTTAGATATTATGCAAGAGAATTGTTCAAAAACTAGCTAAATAACCATGCATAAAAGTAATATTCAAAAATAAGTTGCAGAGACAAACAAATGCACAATTAATAGTGGTACAAGTGGGATATTGAGCGCCTGGGGTGGGCCCTAACCCAAAGAATCTTAAGGCCCTTAAGGAAAAGCTAGATTAATAACTAAAATCAAAGATCACTTACATTAACATAAGAACTACTTGTACATGGCAAAGTTGCAGAACTTGAAGTCTAAACTTTCTAGTGCTCGATACAATGATTCTCTTGCTCATAGTGCTCCTGTTGGCCTACTCGAGCCCTCTATTTATACAAAATGGGTGGGGGGAAACCTCCTTGAGGAGAGGACTTATTTCCCTCCAAAACCCCTAAAAATATGGATCATGTTTCTTGGGTCACCATGCAACAACAAGAAAGAGTATTTATTATCCTTAGTCAGCCAAGTTGGAAGTATTTTGTAGCAAGGATCAGGCCCCACAACTATCTCTTGTTAAATGTCCTCAAAATTTGTGAAAAATCCCCTTAATACCCCACACAATAGTCATGTTAGGCACATAAAGCATGAAAAAACCCCTTTACCCTCCTAAGAACTCATTAAGCTAGGAAAGTGTTATTAAGTGCAAAAAGGAAGGTTTAATGTAGCCTTTATGTGCCTAGAATATGTTAGATGGGCCTTATGTTCTACCTATTTAGGAGGGCCATCACATTTAACTAATCAAAATATCTCTAATTACATCATGGGGGCTATAACTAGCAATCATGTCATAATTCTACTTTATCCCTCTTCTAGAAGCTAATGCCACTTCACCTAACTGATTTCCTACATCTATCTTCCTCTGTAGAAATCACATAACAATTCAACCTACTTACTTGTTTCTTCTGCAATGTGCCACATGGCCAAGAAGGATAACTTTCATAACAATCATAGATTCCTTCTATAGGTAGGACACTTGTATTTACATGAGAAAATTTAGTATCCTAGTTTATACAAATTTTAATTGAGGGAATCCACTCCCTTTAGGAAATTCCAAAACCTCTCAACTCTAGGCAACAAATGATTGACTTGGGTTTATGCTCCTAAATCAGACTCCAAAGGGGAAAACTATTCATGTGCTCCTAGTCATTTTCCTCTATTGAAGTCTTTTAGGGATCCCAGGCATGACTTTGTTTTTGTCCACATGCTTGATTGGTTTGTGGTTTTGTTGTTGTTGTTGCTTGAAACCTTCTAAGATCCCAAATTTTGTGCTATTATCATTCACTTACTTTGCTAATGTAAATCCTTTCATTCATTTGTGTTTTGTTTTTGGTTGTCCTTCTTATGTTATTGTACCTCTACTTAATCATCCTCTCTGTGAGCATCCATAGCTTGTGTACTTCATCATTTGATTTTGTCTTTGGCTTAAACTTGTTGCAGCTACTCTTCATTTATTGTAGTACATCCTCTTGCATAAGAGTTATAAAAATCTTTTTCAATTTCAAATCAAATGCTTCCACTATGCGACCATTCTAATTGTTCTGTGATCATGCACCATTGATCACCCCAAACTGCCAACCCACATTTGGAAGGCTTCATATTATAGTTTTGCATACAACATTTAAGCACCTCATATACTTTACTATTTGCAACATCTCAAAGCCAAATTATGATTCTCTTCATGCCTTTAGATTGTTGTTTCATTTTTGAAATCTTTTGGTTGCCTTCCTATTTAACTTTCCCTCTTTGAATTTCCTCTATTTTCAATCTACCTCTAGATGAGTTTTCCGTCTCATCTGATCATGTCTCTTTAGATGTGATGGGCACCTTTTATCCATTAGGTAATTACGTACATTTATAATCACAGGTTGTAATTTCTTCTTCTAATTCAGGTTCTCTCAGCATATTTTCCGACAACTTGACTTCTTTATCACATTTCATGACTATTAAATCCAAATGTTGCTCTTAATCATTTCTTTGCTCCTTCTTTTGGTTGTATTCATAAGCCAACTTTGTATTTCTCTCCGCACTAATAGGTTCTTGGAACCATTCTCCTATAGTTGCATTTATCCATTGTGTATGATGTCCCCTCTGATTGCTTTTATAAGACAACCCTATCCTTCTTTCTCTTGTAACAAAATTTTGGTTTTGTTCTTCCTATAGCCTTATGACAATTTATATTGACAATCCTTCATCTTCAACATCTTCAAAACCTACATTTATACACAAATGATTAGTTTTAAAAACATAAGGCTCTCTAGCCTCCTTTGTTATCTCTATTATTAGGTCTTCATATTGTTATAAACTCCTTAAGAAAAATGGAAGGTGTTGGAGGTGATGGAAGGCTTAGGGAAGGTGGTATATGGGTGGAATGAAGTGAGGAAAGGTCTAGGATAACTCATAAGTCAACAACAAAGATAGAGGATGGTTGGATTCGTTCAATGTGCTTGGAAGAATTTCTATGAAAAATGATGAAAACTAGTGAAGGCAATGGTGAAAACAAGGAATGACTATGATGGATGGAGTGGAAGGTGGTTGCTAGTTATTAAGTCTTTGTATCCTCCTAAAGCACCTACTCTGCATAAAACATGTATAATTCCCAAAAAGCTATGTAAACAAGAAGCATTCTCATAAGCTAGAAAAGCAGAATTAATGAACTAACTGCCTACATGATGCATGAGGAAAGTTGCTGAAAGGAATGAAAGAATGGATGAGATCTACTACAAGAGTGAAGATAGAAGAGATGGCAATGAAATCCTACTTTGCAAAACTGATCAAATGCTAACTTAAATATAGTAAACTGTAAAGCTTATGCAAGAAATAGAAATCTGTGTTTTTGGGGCTGCATAAGGGCCCCTTCCTCAAATCATGATTCCAAAGGGAGGAAATGAGGCCAAGACACCCACTGACAATCTTGTGTTACTCCTTTTATCCCTACTAACCTGCTACTGAAGTAAGGCACAAATGGAAGCAAACCAATAAACAACCAATCCAATCTACACTACTTGTAATGAAAACACATCTAAAAGCAAATTAACAATGAAGCTATGAGACTAATCTAAACATACATATACAAGAAAGAGGAGCCTTGGCTGCTAGGGTTGGGCCCTAACCCAAGAGCTTTAGCCCTTTGAGTTAACTCAATGTTGGCTCAAAACAAAACTCATTCTTATTGCCAAAACAAAAAATTACATCAATAAAACTTTCACAAGTCTGGAGCTCGAAAATAGCTTAGATTTTTACAACAAAAATTCGAATCCTAATGAGGCTCTAGGCCTATCTACTTATACAACTGAAGTCCCCAACGACTTCCTTAAAATTAGGGAGGCTCAGCTCCCAAACTCGAGATAAACTAGCTCTTTGTCTCTCACTTGCTCAGCTACCTTCTAATCCACATGGCTTGGTTGCTTGCACTCCGAGCTGGTGTGATGGATGGAGGAATATTTGAATGGGGGAGAAGTAAATGAGGAGGATTTACCTCCTATAATTTCTCTCCCTTGTCCCATTCGAGTTTTAACTTTAGTATTTGCCAAAATTCCTTGATTTTCTCCTTCAATCCCGCATTCAATGCATATTAGTCCACTAGGCATAATATCCAACTCTAACTCTTCTCATAAACAAAATATAATAAAAAACATGTAATAAGTTCTCAGAAAAGTTGGTTTGACTAAGCTAGGAGGTGAATTAAGGCCCATAGAATTACCTAATGATGAGGCTCATCACCATCATTCTCCTTATGCAAGAATTCCTCAGTGATCATGCACTATTGATCACCCCAAACTGTCATCTATTATGCAACCAACTAACGAAAACATATATCAATGACTTAAACATTATCCTCATTGAGGGGGAAACCTCCTTTACATTACATAAATGAAAAATTCTTGGATGATACAACTGACAAGACCTCCCTTGTATATATAGGAGTCTAAGGGGCCACAATATAATCAGAGGCTACATAACAATAATAATGTAAGGGCACAATAATAACAATATGGGAGCTACATGGGCACAACAATAACAATAAGGGGGATACACTAGTATTATAGGGACCTAACATGCCCCTCTCCTTCCAAAAAGTGTTGTCCTCAATGCTTGAATAGTTATGGATGATGTTGTATAAAGTTCTCATCCTCCCATGTGGAATCTTTAGTGGGTAAGTTCTTCCACTTAATGAGATACTCTGAAATTGATCGATTCCATAGCTGTCAAGTTCTTGTTTTCGTGACTGCTTCAAGCTAAAATATGATTTTTCCTTCTTCATCAAGTTCTGGCAACATTGTTTGAACTGGAATCTTGTCACTGATAACCTTCTTTAAGCATGAAACATGGAAAACTAGGTGTACTCGGGAAGATGCAGGCAACTCTAATTTGTATGCCATAGTACCAATCTTTTGCAATATCTTCTAAGGACCGTAGTATTTGGGTGATAATTTATTATCCTTATTAGCTTGCTTGATAAACATTTTTTTGTATGGTTGTAGTCGTAAAAATACCCAATCACCTACATCAAAACTTCTTTCACTACGATGTTGATATGCCATTTGTTTCATTCAATTATGTGCCAGAGTGAGGTTATTCTTTAAGAGTTGGAGAACTTCTTGTTTATGCTCGATGTGATCTTCCACTGCTTGAACCTTATAATTTTCTCTTAAAGATGATGTGATGGATGGTGGATGATATCCATAAAGTTCCATAAATGGGGTCATTTTTGTTGTAGTATGGAAGGAAGTGTTATACTTCAATCCAGCTAGAGGTAACCACTTGACCCATTGTCTCATTTATCATATACAAAACAACAAAGATATCCTTCCAAACATTTGTTCACTATCTCAGTTATACCATCAGATTGAGGATGACAAGATGAGCTATGAGCTAATTGAGTACCAAGACAAGAAAATAATTTCGTCTAAAAATTTCCTGTGAAAATGGGATCTTTGTCACTTACTATACTCTTTGGATTTCCATGAAACTTTTGAATTGTTTCCATAAATGCCGTAGCAACTGTACTGACTTTAAAAGAATGAGATAATGCACCAAAGTGTGCATACTTGGTAAGTCTATCAACTACCACCATGATGACAATCTTTCCTTCATACTTGGGTAAACTTGTGATAAAATCCATTGAGACCTCCTCCAAACGTTGATTTGGAATGGATAAAGGTTGTAACAAGACCAAGGTCAGAGACTGATTGAGGAGGAAGATGGCCATCGCAGCGAGCTCTTCCTGTGCCGAAAATGGAATCCACGACTGTGCGATCGTTGGAGGCGGTGTGGCAGGGACGGCCATAGCCTCTGGCCTCTACAGGTTCGGCTTCAAGCATGCGATGATGGAGCTCCCGGAACCCCTTCGCTTAATCGGTATGGACGCGTTTATGTGGCCCAACGCCAGGGAAGCACCCGACGTCCCTGGCATAGCAGACATGATTGAAGGGCTAATCATATCAAAGGCAGAACGGAAGGAGAAGCCCGGAAAGCTGAACGAGGACAGAGATCGGCAGGCAATTTTCGTTTTAGGGCTCAGAACCCATTTCGGGGGCGGAGAATCGTCAGGGTTTGGCCCGATTGATGCAGGCCATGCCAGCCGGCTGATCATCAGGCTAATCTCTCTACTGTCGCCTTTTGCATGCAAAGTTGGGGGACTGCATGTAGCAGACCTACTCCATCCCACATCTGCATGGCCCAAATTCTACAAATCCAGGCCGGATCTAACTGATCTGAGCAAGCTTCATGATTACCCAGAATCCAGGCAGCAGATCGGCGGGAATAGACATCGATTGAGCAGAGGATACGCAGATCCCGTCATACAAAAGGCAGATCGACGCAATAGGAGGCAAGATCTGGAAGAATACACACAGCCAGACCATCTGGTAACCAGCAGCGACACCGGTTCAGGCAGAGCTCAGTCAAAACGCAGACAACAGGTAACCAAAAATCGATTTCAGATTTTTATTAAAACCCCTGAGAAGAAATCTGTTTTAGTATGGGTACATGCAGAAAGCTCCATTTCGCAGCTAAAGCAGCAAATTTGGGCATTTAATGGCTACCCAGGCCAGATCCAACATTTAGTCAGTGGCAGGTGGTCCCTCCAGGACAACAGAACCCTGGGAAGCTACGAGATTAGCCCAGGAGAAACCATTGTTTTGAACCTCAGGCTGAGAGGAGGGGCCCCATCTCAGGGACAACCAAGCAGTTCAGGAAGGGACAAGGGGAAAACAGCACCCCAGCATAAACCTAAGGGAGTTTCATCCTATAAAAACATTCTCCAAGGCAACAGAGAACCAGGATCCCCCCCAGATCAAGGTGGATATACTCCCCGGCCTTACATAGTAGACCAGCTAGGACAAACTCCAGCCTTTAATATAGAATCCACAGGGCTTGATGATTATGTTAAATCCTATGAAACGCAAGCTCTAATATGTCGCTTCAACAGCTTCTGGCCAAAACCAACGGATCTATTTCATTGGATTTTTACCACTTGGACCATGGAATGTGACATCCATCTATGCTCCAAAGGGTTTTTCATAGTTAGATTTGCATCCAAGGAGGTCAGAGATACTATCATCAGTGCTGGGCCTTGGTTCTGGGGAACGGCGGGGCTATTCATGACCCCATGGTTTAAAGATTTTGATCCAAACAAAATGAGTGTATGTAAAGTGCCGGTTTGGGTTCGTCTACATAACCTTCCCCTTCACTTTTGGAGTGAACGAGTCTTGGAAGTAGTTGGGAATAACATAGGGAAATACATTAAAACAGATCTAGAAAGGATTGATGAAAGGATCTTCACTTTCGCACACATTTGTGTGGAAGTAGATCTAAGTAAAGGGCTGCCAGATAACATAAGGCTGATCTACAAACAACAAAATTGGCTGCAAGTATTAGACTATGAAAATACTGCTTTCAGATGCAGGCTTTGCAGACAAACAGGACACCTGCAAAGCACATGCCCAGAAGCCAAGAAAGTAAACAGTAAAAGAAAGCAGAAAGGGAAGCAGAGGAAAGGATGGCAATTCTCCCCCCCTATCTCAGAGGATGAAGAATCAGAAGCAGAAGAGGACGATACCCCCACAGAGAATGCTGAGGCACCCCAAGAAATGGGAACCCAGAAGGAAAATACATCAGAAAACAAGACTCCACAGTTCTACCCAAATCAGGCAGAGAAGACAAACGAGGATCAAAGCATGGGAGGGATTAAACGAACTCATCAATCAGATACTTCAGATTCAGACAAGGAATTAGGTCCACAGAGAGCAGAAACACAATTAGTCATAGCTTCGATCAAGCCTACTCAAGGAGAGTGGCGCAAGGTCGAAAAGAAAAAGGGAAGGAAAACCTGAAGATCCGAAATTCAGTTTTCCTTGCTCCTCCTTGCTTCCCTTTCTTTTCTCTTCTTCTTCTTTTTTCATTTTTTATTTCTTGCACGCTAGTTGTGTCTCGTCGCGAAGGATGCGAAAGCACTTGAGCCCAATGGGCAGCTTAAGGAAATGCTCAATGCATCTGCAATTGTAACTTTTCATTTTTTAATAAAAGGTTACAGATTTTTCCACTGGAAAAAAAAAACAGGACCAAGGTCTTAATTGTCTCAACTTTACTTTGTTGGAAAAACAAACATTCTGTCACAAACTTTTGAATATTCGTTTTAAGGACATCCCAAAAAAATCCCCTCTTGACCCTTTAGTAAGTTTTTAAAAATCCTGAGTGCCCTCCAAATGGAGAGGTGTGCAATTCCAAAAGAATCTTTTGTTTGAGTTGGGAATTCTTACAAAAATATAAGCGATCATTGTACCATAATGAATCATTTTCCCAGCTAAATTTTATCAGATGTACTGGTATCTTGCTGCAACTTTTGAATGAGTGACCACACCTCTTCATCATTCTTCTATTCATCACTTGCTTCAGTTATCCACTCAGGTTGGATAATAGAAATGGCACAAAGCAATGCTTCCACATCCTCATCCTTTCTTGAGAGTGCATCTGCAAAACCATTTTGCTTCCCTTTTTTGTATATGATATCAAAATCATAATTCAACATATTTGTCACCCATTTTTGTTGCTCTTCTGAAGACAATATTAGTTCCAAAAAGTATTTAAGACTATCATGATCTGTTTTTACCTTTCATTAGGTAAGGTTGCCATTGCTTTAGTGCATGTAGCATTGCCAACATTTCCTTCTCATAAATAGGTTTGTGTAAATACTTTCCTTTGGTTGGGAAACTTTCAAAAGCAATGGGTCTTCCTTCTTGCATTAAAATAACAACAATTCCATTTCCTGAAGCATCACTTTCCATTATACAAGTTTCTGTGAAGCTTAGCATAGCTAAGACCGATGCTTGGTACATTGCCTCTTTAAGATGATCAAAGTCCTCCGTTGCTTCTGGAGTCCAAGAAAATGCATATTTGTTTAGTAATGAAGTTAGAGGTGCTGCTATTCCCCCATAATTCTTAACAAACTTGCGATAATACCCTGTCAAACTGAGAAATCGTCATAAATAATTTATGCTTGTGGGGATTTTCCATTCCTTAATGGCATTAATTTTGTTAGGGTCTACCTTAACACCCTCATGAGATGCAATATGACCCAAATATTCAATCTCCTGTACTCCAAAGAAACATTTGGAGGTTTTTGCATATAATTGTTTCTTCTCCAATAGTTTGAGCACCATGTCAACATGATCCTCCCAAGACTTGTTGTAGATTAGTATATCATAAAAAAATACTAACACGAATTTTCTAAGGAAGGGTTTGAAAATGGAATTCATCATACCTTCAAATGTGGAAGGTGCATTAGTAATGCCAAAAGGCATGGCCAAAATTTCATAATGACCCTCATGAGTTCTGAATGTTGTTTTCGGAATGTCTTAAGTCTTCATTCTAATTTGATGATATCTTGAACAAAATCCATCTTGGCGAAGTAAATTGCTCCATGTAATTCATCAATGACAAGAATGAGAAATTTATCTTTAATCGTGAGCTTGTTGAGTTCCCTATAATTCAGACACATACACCATGATCCATCCTTCTTATGCACCAATACTATTGGAGCAGAGAAAGAACTTTAACTAGGTTTAACTATACCAGCCTCTAGCATTTCTGCAACCATACGTTCAAGTTCACTCTTTTGGGCATAAGGATATCTGTAAGGTCTAATGTTTGGAGGAACACTTCCTGGAATCAAGTGAATCACATGATCATGATCATGAATAGGTGGGAGGCCTTTGGGAGTCTCAAACACCTTGGAATGATTGTGCAAGACTTTTTGGAGATATTGAGAAATAGATGATTTCAATGTTTGAACCCCCAGTAAGCATAATTGTGCAATTACACCCCATTTTTCTTTCTTCAGAAGCGTTTTCATGCCATTAGAGCTGATTACCTTTCCTGGTTTCCCTATGATACCCTTTAATTCAACTTCCTTTCCTCCCCAAAAAAATCAAGAAAAGTTATTGAAAATTGAAAGTTATCGTCTCCAAATATTGTAACCATTGGAATCCTAATACAACATCAACACCACCCATTGGAATGGAAAGCATTGGAATATTCAATACATATTCCCCCATAGTTAGCTTGATATTATGGCACCTTCTAGAGCAAATTATAGTTACTCCATTTGCAATCATCACTTGACACTCTGGTGCTGGATATGGGAAGCAATTCAATTCCTTGGCTATATTACAATGAATAAAATTATGGGTACTACCTGAATCAATCAGCACTATTACTTTTTTCTTCTTGATATATCCTTCTATCTTGAAATTTTAAGTAGTGGTAATTCCAGCCAATTCATTACAAGATATGGTCGGATTCATTTCTTCTTTCTCTGGGGTTGCTTCCTGGTGTATATCCTTCTCTTTCAATGTTTATTGTTTGTTTTCTTCCTCCTCTTCACAATCTATGTAGAATAATCTCTTCTTCGCACACTTATTACCTTTAGTGTATTTTCTATCACAACTGTAACAAAGCCCTTTTTCTCTTTTTCCTCCAATTGTTGTGGTGCCAACCTTGTAGGTTGTGGAAGACTAACACTTCCATCTTTATAGTTGTGAGTGGCAGACTTCCTTGTTGCCATAATTTTGCTTTAAACTTTTCTTTCCACCCTGAATGCCTTTGCCAATGAATCAAGTTCCCAAAGGCAAACCTTCTGTTGGATGTTATCTTTTAAAGTCCCTATGAAGACATAAATCCTATGGCTCCTCCGGAATATCGGTTACCCTAATATTCAATTTTTGGAAGTCTTTAATGTGCTTCACCATTGAACCCTTTTGTTTGAGATTTATCAATTGGCTAAAGAAGATGTTTCTCTTTGTATCTTCATAATGTGCTATCATTTCCTTCATAAAAATTGACTAGGTGACAAGGGGTTTACGAGAACAAAGTCATCTATACCATACAAACTGATTGGGTTCTAAATATAAAGATGCAATACATACCTTTTGTGAGGGTTGCACATCTTGTAGATCAAAATATTGCTCCATATGTAGTATCCATGTTACCAGATCCTTGCCATCAAACTTCCTCATATCTATCTTTGGAATGTGGTGGTTCTTAAACCCCACATTGGAGTCTCTAAAATTGTAATTCATATTCTTTTTGTCCTCGTCGTGATTTTCATGGATTACCTTGTCACCACCAGGAAGCCTTTCTTGCAACAAATATGTCAAACCTTACTTCAAACCTTCCATGTCTTCTTTTAAATCTTCCATTTCGCCTTTTAAACCATCCATGTCACCTTTTAGTTCATCTTTGGTTGCTCTGTGAGAGCGAAATTTGTTGCACTTGGTCCCTAGATTTTGATACATCATGCTACAATTCTTCCTCTCCGTGCATCATAGTAGAACTTTCTGAGGGCTTAATGGGCACAGAAGTCTTTTTCTTGTGAGGAATTTTAGAACCTAATATTGATATATATGCTTCAATATGCCCTTGGAATCACTTCAAACCGATTTTTCAAACAAAAGTTATGCAAAAATACACACCTTTTTTCTTGCTTTTAGGAGCTCGATCTTGAAATGGTTGTAACTCTGTAATTTTGGATCTCCAAGTTTTCAAACTTCTTCATGTGGTAGCTCTTTGAGTCTTCTTTCCAACCCCACAAGTTTGATCATGATTGTATTCTTCAAGAAAGAGTTATGCCAAATATCCCATGATGACCTAATTATGGACTGGTTCAATAGAGTGAAGTTGTACGAAATGCCATGTGTCACTATTTCAACCTTCAGCCCTGAAATTTCTACACGAAAAACTACAGTCCGTGAACTTTTAACCACTTTTTACAGAATTCAAATTCGATGCCTGAAACGAAAGTTATGACAATTTTCCCTAGGTCACCTGTTTGAGACAAAATTATGGAGCCTGCAAAAACCCTAACTTCCTATAATCATATCTCCGAAAATATAGCGAATCAAGCTTTGAAATTTTATACAAAGTTCACCAAGATTTCAGCTCCACATGGTAAAACTTTCTTCTTCTGAAGCCTCGTAGAAATTTTTTTATAGAGAAAATGCCAAGATTATTTGTATGAAGAAGCAAAACCCTAGAATCCAAAGCTTTGATACCAAATGTTATGCAACCAACTCACAAAAAGTTAGATCAACGACTTAAAAATTATCCTCTTTGAGGGGGAAACCTCCTTTACATTACATAAATGAACAATTCTTGGATGATGCAAATGACAATAACTCCTTTGTATATATAGGAGTCTAAGGGGTCACAATATAATCAGAGCCTACATAACAATAATAATGTAAGCCTGCATAACAATAATAATGTAAGGGCACAAAATAACAATAGTGGGTTTCTATAGGGCACAAAATAACAATAGTGGGTTTCTATGAGGCACAACAATAACAATATGGAGATTACATGGGCCCAACAATAACAATAAGGGTGCTACACTAGTATTATAGGGACCTAACATCATCATACCTTTGGCAAACTTCATGTTATAATTTTGCATACGCCATTCCAAGACCTCATATACCTTACTATTTACAACATCTCCAAGCCAACTTATGATTCTCTTCATGCCTTCAAATTTTTGTTTCATTTATGAAATCTCCTAGTTGCCTTTCTCTTTAACTTTCCCTCGAATTTCCTCTATCTTCAATCTACCTTAGATGAGTTTTATGTCTCATCTAGTGATGTCTCCTTAGATGTTATGTGCACCTCTTCTCCGCTAGGTACTTGTGTACATTTCTCATCACTGACTGTAATCTCTTTTTTCTAATTCAGGTTCTTTCAACAACTTGATTCTTCATCATACTTCATGAGTATTACATCCGAATGATGCTCTTGATCATTTCCTTGATTCTTCTTTTCATTGTCTTAATAAGTCAACTTTGTCTCACTCTCTGCACTAACAGGTTCTTGCAACTGTTCTCCTATAGTTGCATTTTTCCACTGTGTATGATCTCCCCTCTGATTGCCTTTATAAGACAAATCTGTCCTTCTTTCTCTTGTAACAATTCCCCCCCTAGCCTTCTAAGTTATCAATGATTTTCCTTCATCTTGAATACCTACAAAACCTACATTCATATACAAATTATCAACATTAAAACTATAAGGCTTTCTAGCCTCTATATTGTCTCCAGTATCAAATATTCATGCTGACCTGAGCTCCTCAAGCAATCCACAAGACACTCATGAAGTCTTTTGACAACATTATCATCATCATCTTCCCCAAGAAGATGTCACTATTCTGGTTCACAATAGTAAACTCCTACTTTCTCAAACTCAACTGCTCTAAGTTCCTCTTCCTTCAACCAAGCACTCATCATATGCCTTAGCTTCTTCCTCAACTTTCCTGCAAACAATTCTTTAACAAGTCATTTCACCTTCTTTTTCGCTAACATCCAAGCATATCTTTGTTCTTCATTACTTTCATGTATCAACTCCATTAGCACACTAAGTTGTGCCTTCAACTCAACTATTTCTCTCTGAAATTTCTCATCACTCATTTTCTTATGGCTACTTCATGAACTTCTGGCATGACTATTGATAGTCATCTCTCTCTCCTTCTCTATGAGCTTTCCCATGCTCAACTGTGAGCTGCAAGTAAGCCTTTGTAGTAACAAGTCTATTTCACCTTGTTAGAAAATACCTCACCAAGGTCTACTTTCTTGGACCTGGCCTTTTGGTATCACTGGTTCTCCCCTTTGGAACCCTATGAGCTTCTCTGCTCCTTTAGGCTCCCGCACTTTTGCTCACCTCTCTTCTGAGAACTTCACCCACTCTATTCCACACTACCAACCTTAACTAGAATTCAATTAAGGTATCTACCACATTGTTCTTCACTTGAGAGCTCCACTGCTCCCAAATTCCTTTATCACAAATTTCTTATTGTACTTTCCTACCACAATATTTTATCTACTACTATGATTCAGATGTCAGTAGATAAGCGAGTCAAGGATTTCGATCTCTATAGAGTGTAAGAACCCCCTCTTGCTTCATAATATGCTACCCTGCGTCAGAATTTGGCTTGCTATCATTGTATGGTGGATACCTAGAGCCATAGACGAAGTTGTAGGAGAGGTGTCAATTCCAAGTCTACGAGAGGAAGATAGATCAAAATAAAGCAAAGGAATCAATGTATGTGAGCAAGACTATAAGGAATCCATAAACCATAGACCAGTTGCTTAGGAACATGCCACTCAGGGGAAGGGTAGCATGAAGTGAGGCCTAGGAGAATATGGGTATCTTGAAGACACTTGATGAAACCTAGCCACTCACGACAGAATAACGAAGGGCAACAACAAAACAAAATGACAATTGAGATAACAGAGCCTAGAGGACGCTTTGTAAAAGTCATTGATTTGAGAAACAAAGGAATTGTAACACAAGACCACCCAGAACTCAAGGAGATTTTATGAAATCACAGATGTGTGTGAGAGCAGTGCTGGCATAATGATCATATCACAACAATTGCAGACTCGAGAGAGATGCCAAACCACAATCATGTTTAAACCTAGACTTCTCTTCACCACCTCGTGACATTAAAAACTCATCAAAAGGTTACTTAGCACGTCCCCTCCCATTAATTTTGTGTAAGACGATCGACATATACCAACTGTTGCACATCAGGTCCCTTTCCACTCCATATAAAAAGTATTATTATACATATTGATTTTTATTTTTATTTTCTATGAAATTTGTAAATTTCCCATACATAAGAAACTTATATTTCACTATAATATAAATAAATTAAATTGAAAATATAAATACAAATAAAATATTTTTATATAAAATAATAATTTGAAAATATAAATATTAATTAACCTTTGGAAAATCTAGTCCAAAATATTGAAGTTATATGTTATTCAAACACCCTCTTTCACCTCAGAGGCACCACTGAGTTTGGTCTTTTGTATAGATAGACAGAGGGAGTGAAGCTGCAAGGCTTCATAGATACAGATTTGGTAGGGAGTTGTTATAGACATTTTTTGGCACTGCAACCCCAATCATAAATTTCCATAAACCAAGGGCTCTTAAGTCCCTAAAAGTGTTGTTCCAACCCCTAAAAGAACAAGGTCAGCTGATTACATCATCTCCCAGAAGTTGTCCATGAAAAACTACTCAGAACTGGTCAAAACTGGACCATCTCACCTGCTCCATGGTCAAAGTGCGCTGCATCCCACCTAAATGCACACGGGAGGTGCGATGCATACTGAAAAGCCCTTCTATGGGGTGCGATGGGCGAGAGTGGACAAATGGCAGGGTCAATCTGTGAGGTGGAGGATCATGGAATCTTCCATAAACTTATCCTGTGACACTTGCCTCTTTGCATTCGCCCAGGGATGAGTAAGAGATCATCAATCTCCAAGTGGAATCAAGAACTATCAGAGAGAGGACACTAATCAAATCTCAAAATCCGACTCACCCCCCTTGCAAACATCTATATATGGATCCCTCATCCCAGAGATCCAAAGGCTGGAATTTTGTATCTTGTAAGGAAGTGCTATTGGTTTCTTGGTGCAACATCATAGTGTTGGGTGATCTAAGCTTTTCATGAGGTGAAGAAGGGCTTTCTTGCTAAGAGTATGATGTTGGGTCAGAACAATTGGTTGTAATCCTCTTTGCTATTATTGATTATTAATAAAGTTATTCAAGTTTTCCTCCACATTCTTGTATGATTGATGATATATGCACTTGTGTGGTCAATATATATCTGGTCCTATATTGTTTATGATAGTAGATCTCTGTTTGTGTATAGTGTTATGCTGCTTTGATTCCACAGGTGCTCTTTGAAGCTGGGTAAACGAGGAAGCGAGTGGCAAAGACCTATCAGAAGGGAGAGGAATCAAGCAAGGAACCAAGCGCAAGACAGAGATTGGTCTCCTTTTTCCCCTCTTATCTACTTCTCATAAAGGAAAACGAAAGTGGTTTAGTTTGTTTGTTTCTAAGGTAGTTACCAGCCTTAGTGGGACTAGCAGCTCTGCATAGACACTAGATTTCCCGATAACAAAATGGAAACTCCGCTGGGGAGTGAATAGATTATTTTTTTGTCAATATTTGTTTGTTTTATAAACTTACAGACAGAGCCTGAAGTCAAGCCAGCTAGCCTTCGAACTGCATTTGTTATGCAAGTGCAAAGTAGATCAATGCTGCTTCAGTCTATCTTCGGGTTTTGTTTATGAACTAAAAAATCGATTTACAAACTCTCTAATTGCCCTTGTGGTGGCTCTAGTAACCTCCTTAGATCTACCCCTGTGATTTATTTACTGATTATCACTTGCTCGGCCTAAATCCCTGAACTGTGCTACAAACTGTGATCAAGAACTGGATCAAAAGTCTCACACTGTACCATCGCACCCTCTCTTCAAGGATATCAGTATGCATCGCACTTCTCGTGTGTTGTAGGTGGGATGCATACTAGAATCCCTGTGTAACAGGTGCGCTGATCAGAAAGGGCTAATTTTTCCTCCATACTTTGGTTTTTTCACTCTTTTAAGCTCTATTCAGAAGTTTTACTGTCTGTAGTCAGTATACCTCTGTTGGAAACCCCCTTCCTTGCCATTATTTGCCTCCATTGTGCAAAGAAATGTAAATGTTTTTATGTATTGTGAGACATTTTCAGTTCTCCTTTACAAAGAAGTAGCGTAATTGAACTGTTCTTGATAGTCGATTACACTATTACTCTTGTATTTGATTTGAATTAGTAGTTTTTCAAGTGTTGAAAGCAAGTTTTCAAATCCAAATAACAAAGTGTCGTCATTGTCTTCATTTTGTCTTGAAAATAAACTTGTTAGTAATGTCGATTTGAAAAATAATTCAGATTTGCGCTTAGCTTTCTTTCTATCATTCACACATTAAGAAGGCTGAAAACAAATACATGCATGTGCATTTGCATTTAGACTGTTTGTTGGTTTGATTTAGGATAGTGCATATAGTGTGTGCTCTCTGCTCTATATTGAAAGAATATCATCTCTCTTTCTTTAGTAGCTAGGATTTTCATTGCAAAAAGAAGATTAAACGATTGTTTATCATCTTAGATTTCATTTTAGGAATTGTATATCTACATCACGCAGTGAACCTGAAAGGCAAATTTCTTAAGCAAGATCAACTGTAAAATAAATTTAATGAATCTAAAAATGCTTTGGAACCTAACGCACAACATTTAGAAGTCTAGGCTAGAGACGTATTCCGGCGTCATAAAGCCTGGTAACTGTTGTTTTCATTGCTGGTTGGGTGATTCCTCCACTTTGAGACGATAAGTGCCAGTACAGACTTGTGCTCCCATGTACCGTCGAGTATATATTGGGAGACCACAATAGGATTTATCCTTTATCCATAGGAAGCTATGTCTGCCACCCTATCGATCGCAATGCACTGAACACAACATTCGGGAAGATTGACTGCCGTGCCGTAAAAAGTATTCTGCAGTTCTGTGATTGGTTTGTTAATCCCTCTGTCTAGATTTCTAGAGTAGTCTCTTTCATTCCTTTTTAGACTCCTTAAAGGAAAAGGTCCATCTGAGCACTTGTCACTTCAAGCTCATTAAAAATTGAAGGCGACTAGAGTCATCTTTTTTTTTTTCTCGACTCTTAAAAATTGGAAAAACAAGTTGTGTCAAAGCATCTAAAATTTATTTTAATCGGAATAAACATCACCTTTCCTACGTTGGTCTTAGGTTGAGAAAAATGGAGTCCACCAACCAAGGATTTCCCCTTGGAGGAAATCCTAGTCCTTTCTCCTCTTGGGGAGATGTTGGTGCACCCCATATGGCCACATTGTCGCTTCCAGGATTGACAATCGGCTTGCCCGTATGGCTCTTCTCAACCTCTGTCGTTCAGAACACTGTGATTCCTGAACAATCAAGTCAACAACTAAATGATACCAGGGTTACCCCCCAACCTTCTACTTCGTCCAATTCTCTCTCTCCTCCTTCCTCTTTGCTTGATGAAGCTGGTAAAGCCAAAAATCAAGTAACTGAGAAGAAGAAGGAGAAAAATAAGAAAGAGAAGAAGAAGAAGGAGCCAAAGGCGAAAAGGGGCAACCAGGCATCGTCTAGTGAAAATCCACACACTGCATCGTCCAGGCCTAAATCGCCATGTGTCATTTGCAAAGGAGATCACTATCATCGAGATTGTCCTTGCATCCCTCGGATCCTAAGGGACTGGTCTCCCTGTTTGCACAATCCGGTGTCATCAACCTCTAACGATCATGTTGAGAATACACCGTCAACTAGTGAAAGTGAAGCCCCTGGAAAAAAAGGAAAATGTAAATTTCCTTGTAAATTGTGTGAAGGCGATCACACCATCCACCGTTGTCCCTTCTTAGACGAGGCTAAAAGAGTTTTGGACGACCGTTCGGTTTCACCGTTACGGCTTCCTCCTGGATATAAGAAACTCTTGCCGAGTCCGTCACTAGTTGAAAATCCGACTGACATGCCATTGTGGTCAGCCGAAGCGTCTATCATTGAAGATGAACCCTCTGAATCCACACCAGATGAAAGTCAAAAGGTCGAGGTGGCAGTTGACCCGGTCTTGCCTTCAGAAGGTCCATCTTCAGATGATACAGTCACCGGAGAGAACAAGATCGACACCGTTCAAATTCTCTTCATAAGCACAAACTCCGATGAATATGGGGGCAGTCTACCTGTTCCTTTACCGCAGGGAGGAAGTTCGTGAGAGTCATATCCGGCCGTCTATTCGGTCCCACCTCCAAGCAACCTAGTTGTTTCCTTCGATTGGAATCTACTAGGCAGAGTCTGTTTACCGACTAGTGTACCATTTCAAATCATTGCTCAAATATATAGAATGGTCATGGTACCATCATAGATGAAGGGGCTTCTGTGAGTATCCTTTCCTCAACTGCTTGGAAAGTGCTTGGTTCGCCATTTCTTTTGCCTGAAATGAGAAATCTAACAGGCTTTGACAAAGGAACCAGTCGACTGTTAGGGATCCTTCCCAATGTGCCGATAACATTGAGGAAAACCTTTCACATGAACGTAATGGTAGTCCAAGGACCCCTGGATTATAATATACTCCTTGGACGCGACTATATTTATTACGTGGGAGCCATTGTCTCCTCACTCTTTAGAGTAATGTGTTTTTCGCATGAAGGAAGAGTGGTCAAGCTCGTAGACCAGCTTTCATTCCCCAGTTCACACATAACAAATAGTCAAATACCATCCTTGAATGGTCTTTTCACGCAAGGAATGTCTCATCAATCCCTAGTCCGTCCACCTGATGAGCGCGAGTGATTCGGAGGACACGACTGAAACCCAGGGGGCATGCACCCTGGTCTGTTTCGACAGGAAAACCTTGGGTATAGGGTAGGTTTCTGCGAAGGATATATGACTGGTTTATGAGATTAGATTGGAATAAGATTCCTTTGTCAAAGTTATGTGAGAAGAGCCAGTTGCGCCACTCACCTTTGTTTATTTCGATAGACATCGCCGAGGAAATGTTTTGTCCGCAGTGCGGATAGAACAATCTTTGGTAACTTGGAAATTTTTCGCTATACCCGGAGGCATGCAAACCTTTTGGCGTGCAAGTGAAGAGCGACCATTTATTTTTTAAATTTGTAGGTCCTCTAACCCTTTAAACTTGTAGGATTGGTCGTTTCCTAACTTGCATAAAGAAAGGATGCGGGGCAAAGCTTTGAAAAAATGTCGTTTTAAATGAGACATCCTTATTATGCGACTAGATCGAGCAGTTTTAACGCAGAATTCAAGCTCGTTAAAAAATAAACATAAGCAATGAGCAAACGTTCCCCAGAGTTTAAGCTCATTAAAAAATGAACCAATTTCTGGTAAATAACCATCGTGAATGCATTATCATCAGCCTTTGAAGCCTTGGTCGTGTTCTCATCATCACCTCCACTCTGTATTGGCCGATCATTCACCTCCATTTGATTGTTTACCCTTTTTGAGGAATAGCTGCGAAGAGTGATCCTGTTAGCCATCCTTGTGACACTACCGTGATTGGAAAATTCCAAACCTTACCTGGAATTAGCTGCTACCCGAATTTATCACTCGTTCCTCGAAAAACGAGTCTCCTTTAAGCTCTTTTCATCTGACTCGTAAAATATGAAAAGATTGCCGAGCAATTGGCCTCTCTAGCTCGTTAAAGTGACCGGAAGTGCTATCCCTCCTTTAGATTTTAATCTTTTTGGACCTGAGGGATTATTACACAAAAAGATTGAGCGCTTGTTTTGTTCGGCTCATTAAAATTACCGAAAATTCATCCCTTTTGTATTATTTTATACTTTTTCAGACTCAAGGGATGATATGACGAAAAAGGATTATTGGAGTTTTCTTTACGTCCCTTTTCAGACTCTCTAAAATTGAAAGGACCGAGTTATCTTTGTCGTTAAACTTGTTAAAACCAAATAGCGACAAACTTGTCCATACAGACAAGAACGAATTTCACTATCGCTAGGCTCGTTAAAACATAGCGATGGGTTTGCCCGAAAGGAAAATTATAGAACAAGCATATGTTATCCTCCTCAAGCTTGACAAAAATAAAGAGGTACTGGTCAGCAATGACTGGGGAAAAATTGGGAAGAAAACTTGAAGAAACTTTATTGGTAGCAAGTCGCTCTTGAACATGACACTTTCACTCCGCATCCAAGTCGGGTTGGGTTGTTCCGTTCACTGGTCATATCACCATTGGTCCATCACACCATCCATATTTGGGGTTAACGCTACCAATCCATCATGTCAGTGTCGCCGATATGTTCAAGAGAAGTCGCTCAGAGAATTCACCTGTGTCTCATCCACTGCAATACATTTACGCTCCATTCTTTCATGACCGCCACCCTGAACCTTATGTCATCAGATCGTTTTCACCTCCATTAAAATCATTTGCTCTGTTCTGTGTCATTGATGTGGGATTCACTAAGGCCCTCCTATGACGGATCGCTTCTTATCGACATCAGCTCATTATCCAAGAAGTCGATCTAGGAACAACCCTTTCAGTACTTTGAAGCTTGCATGCCTCAATGGCAAGTTTCTCACTTCCGGTGACAGGTTTACATCAATGGCCTTCGACCGAAAGATTTTGCGTGGTGTTCGACACCAAGTCCCTTATTCACACCACGTGAATTGTACTGTAGTACCTTGAGGGTCATCATCATTATCAGTGATTCCTCTAGCGCCTGTTAACAACTTACATCATTGGCTGGTAATCAAGCGATGTCTTTCCATGTTCGACTCCAGAACATCTCTCACATGGATTGACTTGTACTTTGAGTGAAGATCGAATGAGATTGAAGACCCCAGATCTAGTTTCATCCATCCGGGCTGCGATATATATTCAGGAAAATAAAGACATCAAATGTACATCGTTGCTGCACAGATAATCATCCAACCTAAGGGATGATGGCTCTAACAGAATCATCAGTGTGCACACAGACGATTGTCTGTCTTATGTACATGAAAATGAATTTATAAAGCTGAGCATGGGAATGCCCGCCTCAGCTAGATCATGAAAATATTATGAAGATAATGTGTTGTATTGTATCTTATTACAGGTCGCCTTCCAGCTCGAAAAAACTTTGGATCCTCATGATAAAGCATTTCACCCTACATCAAAAGATTAACGACCTCATGCTTTAGGGGGCAACTGTTATAGACATTTTTGGGCACTGCAACCCCAATCATAAATGTCCATAAACCAAGGGCTCTTAAGTCCCTAAAAGTGTTGTTCCAACCCATAAAAGAACAAGGTCAACTAATTACATCATCTCCCATAAGTTCTCCATGAAAAACTACTCAGAACTGGTCAAAACTAGACCATCTCACCTGCTCCATGGTCAAAGTGCGTTGCATCCCACCTAAATGCACACGGGAGGTGCAATGCATGTTGAAAAGCCCTTCTATGGGGTGCGATGGGCGAGAGTGGACAAATGGCAGGGTCAATCTGTGAGGTGGAGGATCATGGAATCTTCCAGAAACTTCTCCTGTGACACTTGCCTCTCTGCATTCGCCCAGGGATGAGTAAGAGATCATCAATCTCCAAGTGGAATCAAGAACTATCAGAGAGAGGACACTAATCAAATCTCAAAAGCTGACTCACCCCCCTTGCAAACATCTATATATGGATCCCTCATCCCAGAGATCCAGAGGCTGGAATTTTGTATCTTGTAAGGAAGTGCTGCTGGTTTCTTGGTGCAACATCATAGTGTTGGGTGATCTAAGCTTTTCATGAGGTGAAGAAGGGCTTTCTTGCTGAGAGGATGACGCTGGGTCAGAAAAATTGGTTGTAATCCTCTTTGCTATTCTTGATTATTAATAAAGCTATTCAAGTTTTCCTCCACATTCTTGTATGATTGATGATATATGCATTTGTGTGGTCAATATATATCTGGTCCTATATTGTTTATGATAATAGATCTCTGTTCTTGTATAGTGTTATGCTGCTTTGATTCCACGGGTGCTCTTTGAAGCTGGGTAGACGAGGAAGCGAGTGGCAAAGACCTATCAGAAGGGAGAGGAATCAAGCAAGGAACCAAGCGCAAGACAGAGGTTGGTCTCCTTTTTTCCCCTCTTATCTACTTCTCATAAAGGAAAACGAAAGTGGTTTTAGTTTGTTTGTTTCTAAGGTAGCTACCAGCCTTAGTGGGACTAGCAGCTCTGCATAGACACTAGATTTCCCGATAACAGGAGTCCATCCGATAGGAAGAGCACATCAGGGGGAATCTTCAGTATTGGGCCAACAATAGTTTCTTGGTACAACAAGAAGCAAAGATTAGTTGCACTCAATTCGGCAGAAGCAGAGTACATGGCTACTAGTCAAGCAACATGTGAGGCTATTTGGATGAGCAAGATCCTTGTTGGGTTATTTCATCAGCCGATGGATCCTACAATGATTTAATGTGAGAATCAAAGTAGTATCAAACTCTCTGAGAATCTAGTTTTTCATGATCGGTCTAAGCAAATCGACATCCGGTATCACCATCTACGATATTGTGTGCAGAGGAGAATCATGTTGCTGAAGTACATTCCTACAGAGGAACATGATGGATATATTTTGGCAAAGGCATTGTCAAAATGAAAATTCGAGTTTCATAGAGGCAAGATCGAGGTAGCAGATAATCCCTTTCTTGTTAAGAGGGAGTGTTGACAATGCAACAAGAAAATCCTAATTTATTTTTGTTCTTGAATTAAATTAGGAATAAAATTGTAATTCCACATCACATGGCAACTTGTATTAGTTAACTAAGTTAATTTGACTTAGTTGGCTTAGTTAATTCGAGTTGAGGGTCTAACTTGAGTCATGTAGAGTGTCTCCTACTTTATAGGAGCCCCGGTTGAGTTTATTTTGAGTTGTAATTAATTAATTTATTTTAACTGAGTTAAAGTCAGTTAAACTAGTTCCAACTATTGGAGGAATAGTGGGAGGTCTAGTAGTGTGGTGTCGCCTGCAGTGATCAACCAGTTAACTGATGATTCACTCATAAATAACTCGTGAATGTCAGATCTTAGAGTTATCCAGTTGATATTGGAGTTCAAGGACAATTTACTATCAATTGAATAATCATCCAAATTGTACAATTGGTGCATGCAGTGAGTGGAAGGCCTATGAGGATTGCACAATTCCAATTGAGGAATTTCCCTAATTAATAGGGGCTAATTCCCAAGGAAACAACATAAGGCCATAGGGACTTGGGCAAGCAGAAAATTGGTTAAGTATTGACCTAGGCTTGTTTAGGAAGTTGTGAGACAGATAGCGATAATGCAAAGGTTGCTCGGGCTTGAGAAAAGCATTGTAATCTTCTCATATTTTTTGATTAATGCAATATACAGATAACAAGGTTTTTTAGCCATGGTTTTCCCTAAGAAATCATTGTGTAATGTGTTGATTGAATTCTTTCTCTTGTATGCTTTGTGATTTCGTGATCATTTAATTGTTTCCGCTGATGAGTACAATAGGTTCAAGTCTATTGTTTTAGTAAATTACAATTAGCAGTTTGAATCTATAAGTATTTTCTACGGATTCAAGCAATTTTCCTCATCACAGAGTACTCAGACAAACTTACAGGAATCAACACATAATGAATAGAGGATGATTCCACATAATTATCATGAACATGAAATCCTGTACAAAATTGGATTGACTATACAATGATTGCCCATTTAGTCTCTCTCAGGCATCCTTCTTGGATATTTAGCTTCTCTATTCCTCTCACCAATCCCCCCTCTCGAAGATTCAACATTTTCTTCCTATCACTTATCTCCCTTTTTTCCGCTCGTTCTCTATGTACTTTAACTAATCAAATATCTCTACCACATCATGGAGGTTGTAACTAATAGTCCCCTCATAGCTCTACATCTCTCTCTCTTCTAGAACCTAATGCCACTTCACCTAACATATTTCGTATATTTGTCCTCCTCTCTAGAAATCACATGACAATTCAACCTAATTACTTGTCTCTTTTACAATCTGCCTCATGCCCAAGAAGGTTAACTTCAATAACAAACCTAGATTCCTTCTAGAACTAGGACATTTGTATTTAAATGAGAAAATTCATTATCCTAATTTATACAATTATTAATTGAGGGAATCCACTCTCTTTAGGAAATTCTAAGACCTCTTAGGTCTAGGAAACAAATGATTGACTTGGGTTTATTCTCGTGCATCAAACTCCCAATGGGAAAAATATTCATGTCCTCGTCATAATGTGCCTTTATTGAAGTCCTCTTGGATCCCAAACTTGCCTTTGTTGCCGTCCACATGCTTCACTGCTTTGTGGTTTTGTTATTGTTTTTGCTTGACACCTTCTATGATTCCAAATTTTGTACTATTGTTGTTCACTTGTTTTGCTAATGTAAAGCCTTTTCGCCAACTACATTTTGTTTTTGACCATCCTTCTCACTTTATAGTACCTCTTCTTAACCATCCTCTCCATGAGCATCCATAGCTTGTATACTTCATCATCCAATTCTGTCTTCAAATTGAAACTTGTTGTCGCTACTCTTCATTTTCTATAACACTTCCTCTTGCATAAGAGTTATAATACCCTTATTCAATTATGATTCAAATACTTCCACTATGCCATCTGATGAGCACTAGTATTGCAACAAGAATGCTGCAACTCCTTGGCTACCAGCTTTACTTTGTCAACCCAGGGTTCGTACAAACTTGGAGGTGTCAGTGTTGTATACACAAGTAAAAGTGTTGGTTCTACCTTTTGTCACTGTTTAGCTAGCGAGAGACCACTGGGGTTTTCAAGCCAGGCTTCTATGGAGTCAGAAGAAGCTTGGTTTCTTGATGGAAGAAAGGGAAATCTGCTCTAAGGGAGAGCTACTCTACTCCAATAATGGAAAAGACAGAAATTCAATGCTAAATCACACCATTTCCTAATTAACTGCCAATAAACTATGCCTTGCAATAATGCTAAATTAACATGAACCAAATGCTACTATCTAAGTATGGAAGTAAGAAGCATCAAACATCACTAATGTGCAAATAAATGGACTTAAATAAATCTGTTTTTGTCTTTTTGTCTTTTCGTGCAAAATAAAGCATGCAAACTAATTTCTTTTGGTGATGTGGTAGGTGAATTAAGGATGTTGGAGGATGGCTGGAAGGGTTAGGAGATGGTTGGATGGTGTGGGGTACCCTTGGGAGGCTTTTGGTGACTTCTTAGAGGTTTTCCCTCAATTCAGCCTCAAAACAGGCCATTTTAGGAAAACCTACAGGATGTACTAGAAACCTACAGGATTCCTTATAAACCTATAGGATACAACCGAGAGAAAAATGGAAGGTGTTGGAGGTGATGGAAGGCTTAGGGAAGGTGGTAGATGGGTGGAATGAAGTGAGGAAAGGTCTAGGATCACTCAGAAGTCAACAACAAAGATAGAGGATGGTTGGATTCGCTCAATGTGCTTGGAAGAATTTCTATGAAAAATGATGAAAAATAGTGAAGGAAATGGTGAAAATAAGGAATGACTATGGTGGATGGAGTGGAAGGTGGTTGCTAGTTATGAAGTCTTTGTCTCCTCCTAAAGCACCTGCTCTGCATAAAACATGTATAATTCCCAAAAAGCTATGTAAACAAGAAGCATTCTCATAAGCTAGAAAAGCAGAATTAATGAACTAACTGCCTACATGATGCATGAGGAAAGTTGTTGAAAGGAATGAAAGCATGGATGAGATCTACTGCAAGAGTGAAGATAGAAGAGATGGCAATGAAATCCTACTTTGCAAAACTGATCAAATGCTAACTTAAATACAATAAACTGTAAAGCTTATGCAAGAAATAAAAATCTATGTTTTGGGGCTACATAAGGGTCCCTTCCTCAAATCATGATTCCAAAGGGAAGAAATGAGGCCAAGACACCCACTGACAACCTTGTGGTACTCTTTTTATCCCTACTAACCTGTTACTGAAGTAAGGCACAAATGGAAGCAAACTAATAAACAACCAATCCAATCTACACTACTTGCAATGAAAACACATCTAAAATCAAATTAACAATGAAGCTATGAGACTAATCTAAACATACAGATACAAGAAAGAGGAGCCTTGGCTGCTAGGGTTGGGCCCTAACCCAAGAGCTTCAACCCTCTGAGTTAACTCAGTGCTGGCTCAAAACAAAACTCATTCTTATTACCAACACAAAAAATTACATCAATAAAACTTTCACAAGTCTGGAGCTCAAAAATAGCTTAGATTTTTACAACAAAAATTCGAATCCTAATGAGGCTCTAGGCCTCTCTACTTATACAACTGAAGTCCCCAATGAATTCCTTAAAATTAGGGAGGCTCATCTCCCAAACTCGAGATAAACTAGCTCTTTGTCTCTCACTTGCTCGGCTGCCTTCTAATCCATATGGCTTGGTTGCTTGCACTCCAAGCTGGTGTGATGGATGGAGGAATACTCGAATGGGGGAGAAGTAAATGAGGAGGATTTACCTCCTACAATCCCTCTCCCTTGTCCCATTCGAGTTTTAATCTTAGTATTTGCCAAATTCCTTGATTTTCTCCTTCAATCCTGCATTCAATGCATATTAGTCCACTAGGCATAATATCCAACTCTAACTCATCTCATAAACGAAATATAATAAAAAACATGTAATAAGTTGTGAGAAAATTTGGTTTGACTAAGCTAGGAGGTGAATTAAGGCCCATATAATTACCCAATGATGAGGCTCATCATCATCATTCTCCTTATGCAAGAATTCCTCGGTGATCATGCACCATTGATCACCCCAAACTGTTATATGTTATGCAACCAACTCACAAGAAGATAGATCAATGACTTAAAGATTATCTGCTTCGAGTGGGAAACCTCCTTTACATTATATAAATGAAAAATTATTGGATGATACAAATGAAAAGACCTCCTTTGTATATATAGGAGTTTAATGGGTCACAATATAATTAGAGGCTACATAACAATAATAATGTAAGGGAACAACAATAACAATAGTGAGCTTCTATGGGGCACAACAATAACGATATTGGAGCTACATGGGCACAACAATAACAATAAGGGGGATACACTAGTATTATAGGGACCTAACATGCCCCTCTCCTTCCAAAAAGTGTTGTCCTCAACTCTTGAATAGTTATGGATGCGTTTGTATAAAATTCTCATCCTCCCATGTGAAATCTTTAGTGGGTAAGTTCTTCCACTTAATGAGATACTCTGAAATTGATCGATTCCATAGCTGTTGAGTTCTTGTTTCCGTGACTGCTTCAAGCTCAAATATTATTTTTCCTTCTTCATCAAGTTCTGGAAACATTGTTTGAACTGGAATCTTGTCACCGATAATCTTCTTTAAGCATGAAACATGGAAAACTAGGTGTACTCGGGAAGATGCAAGCAAATCTAATTTGTATGCCATAGTACCAATCTTTTGCAATATCTTCTAAGGACCGTAGTACTTGGGTGATAATTTATTATCCTTATTAGCTTACTTGATAGGAATTTGTTTGTATGGTTGTAGTCGTAAAAGTCACTTACATCAAAACTTCTTTCATTGCGATGTTGATATGCCTTTTGTTTCATTCGATTATGTGCCAGAGTGAGGTTATTCTTTAAGAGTTGGAGAACTTGTTGTTGATGCTCGATGTGATCTTCCATTGCTTGAACCTTATAATTTTCTCTTAAAGATGATGTGATGGACGGTGGATGATATCCATAAAGTTCCATAAATTGGGTCATTTTTGTTGTAGTATGGAAGGAAGTGTTATACTTCCATTCAGCTAGAGGTAACCACTTGACCCATTGTCTCTGTTGATCAGATACAAAACAAAAAAGATATCTTTCAAAACATTTGTTCACTATCTCAGTTTTCCCATCAGATTGAGGATGATAAGATGAGTTATGAGCTAATTGAGTACCAAGATAAGAAAAATAATTTTGTCTAAAAATTTCCTGTGAAAATGGGATCTCTATCACTTACTATAATCTTTGGATTTCCATGAAACTTTTGAATTGTTTCCATAAATGCAGTAGCAACTATACTGAATTTAACAGGATGAGATAATGCACCAAAGTGTGCATACTTGGTAAGTCTATCAATTACCACCATGATGACACTCTTTCCTTCATACTTGGGTAAACCTATGATAAAATCCATTGAGACCTCCTCCCAACGCTGACTTGGAATGGATAAAGGTTGTACCATGCCCGAGGTCTTAATTGTATCAACTTTATTTTGTTGGAAAACCAAACATTCTATCACAAACTTCTGAATATTCATTTTAAGAACATCCCAAAAAAATTCCCTCTTGACCCTTTAGTAAGTTTTTAAAAATCTTGAGTGCCCTCCTAATGGAGAGGTGTGCAATTCCAAAAGAATCTTTTGTTGAGTTGAGAATTCTTAAAGAAATATAAGCGATATTTGTACCATAATGAATCATTTTCCCAGCTAATTTTATTAGATGTATTGGGATTTTGTTGCAACTTTTGAATGAGTGACCACACCTCTTCATCATTCTTCCATTCATCCCTTGCTTTGGTTATCCACTCATATTGGATAATAGAAATGGCACAAATCAATGCTTCCACATCCTCATCCTTTCTTGAGAGTGCATCTGCAATAATATTTTGCTTCCCTATTTTGTAGATGATATCAAAATCATAATCCAACATATTTGTCACCCATTTTTTCTTCTCCTCCGAAGATACTATTTGTTCCAAAAAGTATTTAAGACTATCATGATATGTTTTTACCTTGAAGTTTCTTCTCATTAGATAAGGTCGCCATTGCTTTAGTGCATGTAGTATTGCCAACATTTCCTTCTCATAAATAGATTTGTGTAAATACTTTCCTTTGGTTGGGCGACTTTCAAAAGAAATGGGTCTTCCTTCTTGCATTAAAATAACACCAATTTCATTTCTTGAAGCATCACTTTCCATTATAAAGGTTTTTGTGAAGCCTAG
This sequence comes from Pinus tabuliformis, assembly GCA_031772625.1. Taxonomy (NCBI): domain Eukaryota; kingdom Viridiplantae; phylum Streptophyta; class Pinopsida; order Pinales; family Pinaceae; genus Pinus; species Pinus tabuliformis. Next base: position 573,229,701 of record CM062818.1, on the reverse strand, counting down.
CATAGTTAAGACCGATGCTTGGCACATTGCCTCTTTAAGATGATCAAAGGTTTCCGTTGCTTCTGGAGTCCAAGAAAATGCATATTTCTTTTTTAATGAAGTTAGAGGTGCCGCTATTACCCCATAATTCTTAACAAACTTGCGATAATACCTTGTCAAACTGAGAAATTGTCAAAGATGCTTTATGGTTGTGGGGATTTTCCATTCCTTAATGGCTTTAATTTTGTTAGGGTCTACCTTAACACCCTCATGAGATGCAATATGACCCAAATATTCAATCTCCTGTGCTCCAAATAAACATTTGGAGGTTTTTGCATATAATTATTTCTTCTCCAATAGTTTGAGCACTCTGTCAACATGTTGAACATGATCCTTCCAAGACTTGCTGTAGATTAGTACATCATAAAAAAACATACTAACACAAATTTTCTAAGGAAGGGTTTAAAAATGGAATTCATCAAACCTTCAAATGTGGAAGGTGCATTAGTAATGCCAAAAGGCATGGCCAGAATTTCATAATGACCCTCATGAGTTTTGAATGTTGTTTTCCGAATGTCTTGAGTCTTCATTCTAATTTGATGATATCTTGAACAAAATCCATCTTGGCAAAGTAAATTGCTCCATGTAATTCATCAATGACAAGAATGGGAAATTTATCTTTAATAGTGAGCTTGTTGAGTTCCCTATAATTTGGACACATACACCATGATCCATCCTTCTTATGCACCAATACTACTGGAGCAAAGAAAGAACTTTAACTAGGTTTAATTATACCAGCCTCTAGCATTTCTGCAACCATACGTTCAATTTCACTCTTTTGGGCATAAGGATATCTGTAAGGTCTGATGTTTGGAGGAACACTTCCTGGAATCAAGTGAATCACATGATCATGATCATGAATAGGTGGGAGGCCTTTGGGAGTCTCAAACACCTTGGAATGATTGTCCAAGACTTTTTGGAGATATGGAGAAATAGATGATTTTGATGTTTGAACCCCTAGTGAGCATAATTGTGCAATTACACCCCATTGTTCTTTCTTCAGAAGCTTTGTCATGCCATTAGAGCTGATTATCTTTCTTGGTTTCCCTGTGATACCCTTTAACTCAACTTCCTTTCCTCCCCAAAAAAAAATCAAGAAAAGTTATTGAAAATTGAAAGTTATAGTCTCCAAATATTGTAACCATTGGACTCCTAGTACAACATCAACACCACCCATTGGAATGGAAAGCATTGGAATATTCAATACATATTCCCCATAGTTAGCTTGATATTATGGCACTTTCTAGAGAAATTTATAGTTACTCCATTTTCAACCATCACTTGACACTCTGGTGCTGGATATGGGAAGCAATTCAATTCCTTGGCTATATTACAATGAATAAAATTATGGGTACTACCTGAATCAATCAACACTATTACTTTTTTCTTCTTGATATATCCTTCTATCTTGAGAGTTTAAGGAGTGATAATTCCAACCAATGCATTACAAGATATGGTCGGATTCATTTCTTCTTTCTCTGGGGTTGCTTCTTAGTGTGTATCCTTCTCTTTCAATGTTTCTTGTTTTTTTCTTCCTCCTCTTCACAATCTATGTAGAATAATCTCTTCTCCACACACTTATTACCTTTAGTGTATTTTCTATCACAACTATAAAAAAGCCTTTTTGTTCTTTTTTCCTCCAATTGTTGTGATGCCAACCTTGTAGGTTGTGGAAGACTAACACTTCCATCTTTATAGTTGTGAGTGGTAGACTTCCTTGTTGCCATAATTTTGCTTTAAACTTTTCTTTCCACCCTGAATGCCTTCGCCAATGAATCAAGTTCCCAAAGGCGAACCTTGTGTTGGATGTTATCTTTTAAAGTCCCTATTAAGACATAAATCTTACGCTCCTCTGGAATATCAATTACCCTAATATTCAATTTTTGGAATTCTTTAATGTGCTTCACCATTGAACCCTTTTTTGTTCTTTTTTCCTCCAATTGTTGTGGTGCCAACCTTGTAGGTTGTGGAAGACTAACACTTCCATCTTTATAGTTGTGAGTGGTAGACTTCCTTGTTGCCATAATTTTGCTTTAAACTTTTCTTTCCACCCTGAATGCCTTCGCCAATGAATCAAGTTCCCAAAGGCGAACCTTGTGTTGGATGTTATCTTTTAAAGTCCCTATTAAGACATAAATCCTACGCTCCTCTGGAATATCAGTTACCCTAATATTCAATTTTTGGAATTCTTTAATGTGCTTCACCATTGAACCCTTTTGTTTGAGATTTATCAAATGGATAAGGAAGATGTTGCTCTTTGTATCTTCATAATGTGCTATCATTTCCTTCATAAAAATTGACTAGGTGACAAGTGGTTTATGAGAACAAAGCCATCTATACCATACAAACTGATTGGGTTCTAAATATAAAGATGCAATACATACCTTTTGTGAGGGTTGCACATCTTGTAGATCAAAATATTGCTCCATATGTAGTATCCATGTTACCGGATCCTTGCCATCAAACTTCCTCATATCTATATTTGGAATGTGGTGGTTCTTAAACCCCACATTGGAGTCTCTAAAATCGTAATTCATATTCCTTTTGTCCTCGTCATGATTTTCATGGATTACCTTGTCACCACCAGGAAGCCTTTCTTGCAACAAATATGTCAAACCTTACTTCAAACCTTCCATGTCTGCTTTTAAATCTTCCATTTCACCTTTTAAACCATCCATGTCACCTTTTAGTTCATCTTTGGTTTCTCTTTGTGAGAGCGAAATTTGTTGCACTTGGTCCCATAATTTTGATACACCATGCTACAATTCTTCCTCTTCATGCATCATAGTAGCGCTTTCTGAGGGCTTAATGGGTGTAGAAATCTTTTACTTAGGAGGAATTTTAGAACCTAATATTGATATATATGCTTCAATATTCCCTTGGAATCACTTCAAATTGATTTTTCAAACAAAAGTTATGTAAAAAAATACACACCTTTTTTCTTGCTTTTAGGAGCTCGATCTTGAATGGTTGTAACCCATTAATTTTGGATCTCCAAGTTTTGAAATTTCTTCATGTGGTAGCTCTTTAAGTCTTCTTCCCAACCCCACAAGTTTGATCATGATTGTATTCTTCAAGAAAGAGTTATGCCAAATATCCCATGATGACCTGATTATGGACTGGTTCAATAGAGCGACGTTGTATGAGATGCCACGTGTCACTATTTCAGCCTTCGGCCCTGAAATTTCTACACGAAAAACTACAGTCCGTGAAATTTCAACCACTTTTTATAGAATTCAAATTCAATGCCTGAAACGAAAGTTATGACGATTTTCCCTAGGTCACCTGTTTGAGACAAAATTCTAGAGCCTGCAAAAACCCTAACTTCCTATGATCATATCTTCGAAAATATAGCGAACCAAGCTCTGAAATTTTTATACGAAGTTCACCAAGATTTCAGCTCCACATGGTAAAACTTTCATCTTCTAAAGCCTCACAGTTTTTTTTTTTATAGAGAAAATGCCAAGATGATTTGTATGAAGAAGCGAAACCCTAGAATCTAAAGCTCTGATACCAAATGTTATGCAACCAGCTCATAAAAAGATAGATCAACGACTTAAAAATTATCCTCTTCGAGGGGGAAACCTCCTTTACATTACATAAATGAACAATTCTTGGATGATACAAATGGCAATAACTCCTTTGTATATATAGGAGTCTAAGGGGTCACAATATAATCAGAGCCTACATAACAATAATAATGTAAGCCTACATAACAATAATAATGCATGGGTACAAAATAACAATAGTGGGTTTCTATAGGGCACAAAATAACAATAGTGGGTTTCTATGGGGCACAACAATAACAATATGGGGGCTACATGGGCCCAACAATAATAATAAGGGGGATACACTAGTATTATAGGGACCTAACATCATCATACCTTTGGCAAACTTCATATTATAATTTTGCATACGCCATTCCAGGACCTCATATACCTTACTATTTACAACATCTCCAAGCCAACTTATAATTCTCTTCATGCCTTCAAATTGTTGTTTCATTTATGAAATATCCTAGTTGCCTTTCTCTTTAAGTTTCCCTCCTTGAATTTCCTATGTCTTCAATCTACCTTAGATGAGTTTTATGTCTCATCTAATGATGTCTCCTTAGATGTTATGTGCACCTCTTCTCCGCTAGGTACTTGTGTACATTTCTCATCGCTTACTATAATCTCTTTTTTCTGATTCAGGTTCTTTCAACAACTTGATTCTTCATCACACTTCATGAGTATTACATCCGAATGATGCTCTTGATCATTTCTTTGATCCTTCTTTTCGTTGTCTTAATCAGTCAACTTTATCTCACTCTCTGCACTAACAGGTTCTTGCAGCTGTTCTCCTATAGCTGCATTTTTCCACTGTGTATGATCTCCCCTTTGATTGCCTTTATAAGACAACTATGTCCTTCTTTCTCTTGTAACAATTCCCCCCCCTGGCCTTATGAGTTATCAATGATTTCCTTCATCTTCAATACCTACAAAACCTACATTCATATACAAATTATCAACTTTAAAACTATAAGGCTTTCTAGCCTCTATATTGTCTCCAGTATCAGATCTTCATGTTGACCTGAGCTCCTCAAGCAATCCACGAGACTCTCATGAAGTATTTCGACAACATCATCATCATCATCTTCCCCAAGAAGATGTCCCTGTTCTGGTTCACAATAGTAAACTCCTACTTTCTCAAACTCAGTTGCTCTAAGTTCCTCTTCCTTCAACCAAGCACTCATCATATGCCTTAGCTTCTTCCTCAACTTTCCTGCAAACAATTCTTTAACGAGTCATTTCACCTTCTTTTTCCCTAATATCCAAGCATATCTTTATTCTTCATTACTTTCATGTATCAACTCCATTAGCACACTAAGTTGTGCCTTCAACTCAACTATTTCTCTCTCAACTTTCTCATTACTCATTTTCTTATGGCTTCTTCGTGAACCCCTAGCATGACTATTGATAGTCATCTCTCTCCTTCTCTATGAGCTTTCCCATGCTCAACCGTGAGATGCAAGTAAGTCTTTGTAGTAACAAGTCTATTTCACCTTGTTAGAAAATACCTCACCAAGGTCTACTTTCTTGGACTTGGCCTTTTGGTATCACTGGTTCTCCCCTCTGGAACCCTATGAGCTTCTCTACTCCTTTAGGCTTCCACACTTTTGCTCACTTCTCTTCTGAGAGCTTCACCTACTCTCTTCCAAACTACCAACCTTAACTAGAATTCAATTAAGGTATCTACCACATTGTTCTTCACTTGAGAGCTCCACTGCTCCCAATTCCTCTATCACAACTTTCTTATTTTACTTTCCTACCACAATATTTTATCTACTACTATGATTCAGATGTCAGTAGATAAGCGAGTCAAGGATTTTGATCTCTATAGAGTGTAAGAACCCCCTCTTGTTTCATAATATGCTACCCTGCGTCAGAATTTGGCTTGTTATCACTGCATGGTGGATACCTAGAGCCATAGACGAAGCTGTAGGAGAGGTATCAACGAGAGTTGCCAAGTCTACGAGAGGAAGATAGATCAAAATAAAGCAAAGGAATCCATGTAAGCGAGCAAGACTAGAAAGACTCCATAAACCATAGACCAATTACTTAGGAACATGCGACTCAGGGGAAGGGGAGCATGAAGTGAGGCCTAGGAGAAGAGGGGTACCTTGAAGACACTAGATGAAACCTAGCCAGTCACGACAAAATAACGAAGGGCAACAACAAAACAAAATGACAATTGAGATAACAGAGCCTAGAGGGCGCTTTGTAAAAGTCATTGATTTGAGAAACAAAGCATTGCAACAGAGGACCACCCAGAGCTCAAAGAGATTTAAAGAAATCACAGATGTGTGTGAGAGCAGTGCAGGCATAATGATCATATCACAACAATTGCAGACTCAAGAGAGATGCCGAACCACAATCATGTTTAAACCTAGACTTCTCTTCACCACCTTGTGACATTAATAATTCGTCAAAAGATTACTTAACACGTCCCCTCCCATTAATGTTGTGTAAGACGATCGAAATATACCAACTCTTGCACATCATGTCTCTTTCCACTCCATATAAAAAGTATTATTATACATATTGATTTTTATTTTTATTTTCCATAAAATTTGTAAATTTCCCGTACATAAGAAACTTATATTTCATTATAATATAAATAAATTAAATTGAAAATATCAATACAAATAAAATATTAAATTAGTTTTTATTTATTTTTATATAAATTAATAAATTGAAAATTTAAATTTAAATATAAATATTAATTAACCTTTGGAAAATCTAGTCCAAAATATTGAAGTTATATGTTAGTCAATATCATGCTTTGGAATACAAAATTTATGACTCAAATGTTTGGACATGATAACCTTATTTCAAACACCCTCTTCCACCCCCCCGAGATGCATGAAACTTACCTAACATGATTTTGTTTATCACACTTATGCAATGTTTGGAGTACAAAATTTAAAAGGTTCTGAACATGTTAACCTTACTTGAAAAATTCAAGATGACAGGAATTATTACGGGGAAATTTTGAAGACGGCTTAGACTCGTGATGGCTTTAGAAATTTAAACAAGCAGGAACGCTGTTGAGTGTAATTTACAGAGCTGGGAATGGGTTTATCAGCAAAATCTACTTTGCGTTGCTTGTTTTTCAGGGGATTTTCTTCGAGTCCATGGATTTCTCCCCTTCAATTCACGCCAGGCGCGAAACCCTCTTTAAATTCCAATTTTTCGGACCCTCGCAGACCAGAAAATGGCGTGCAAACGACCCCGAAAGGGCCCAAAACGATCAAATATCTTTCACATAGCGACGTAGTCCGTCTAATAACTGAAGAACAGGACCTTCAGAAATCGTTGGACATCTTCAACAATGCCGCAAAACAGCAAGGGTTTTATCACAACTTTACGACCTACAATGTCCTCATCAACAAGCTTGGCCGAGCAAAGAAATTCCAAGCCATCGAAGGGATTTTGACACAGATGTCTATACTGGGCTGCAGATGCCATGAGAGTCTCTTCACAAATCTCATGAAGCTCTACTGCAGAGCCTGCATGCCCGAGAAATCAAAGGAAATCTTTTACAGGATGAGGCTTTTCAATTGTAAGCCCTCTATGAGTGCCTTGAGTACTCTCCTTAATCTCTTTGTGGAAGCCGGGCGCCTGGATTTGGCGGAGGAAGTGTTTGCGGATTTGAGGAATTTGAGGTTAGTTCCCAATGCCTGCATTTTTAATATTTTCATTAAGTTTCATTGCAAGGCTGGAAATTTCGAAAAGGGTTTTGAGATTTTGGAGGAAATGGATAGGGTTAAGTGTGCTCCCAATGTTATTAGTTATTCAACATTGATGAATGGGCTATGTCGTGTGGGAAAACTGAAGGAGGCCGTTGGGGTTTTTGAAGGAATGCTGACAAAGGGAATTGTTCCTGATGCACTGGCATATAATGTTTTAATTAATGGATTTTGTGATGCTGGGAATGTGAATGGGGCGATGAAGATCTTTGATGTGATGAAGGAGAACAGGTGTAAACCCAACAATGTCAATTTTAGTTCTATTATGAATGGCCTGTGCAAGGAAGGGAGGGCACATGAGGCCTCTGAGCTCTTGGGTGAGATGCTCGCAACCGGTTGTCGGCCCGATGCAGTGACTTATACAACCCTGATCAATTGTTTTTGCAAAGAGGGTAGGACTGAGGAGGCGCAGAGAATGATTGTGGAGATGAAGGCTGCAGGGTGTGCGCCAGATATTATTACTTACAATATATTAATCGGTGGTTTGTGCAGGGAGTGCAAATTCGAGGAAGTTTTTGGGGTCCTAGATGAGATGTTGCGCTGTGGGTGTGTTCCAAATAGGGCGAGCTATAGGATTTTGCTCAATTTTCTTTGCAAGGAAGGGGAATTTAAGAAGGCTTTGGCTATCCTTGATCAGATGCTGAAGAGAGGTTTCATTCCCCATTTTGAGACTTCTAATGGATTGCTTGTTGGTCTCACTAAAGCGGGCAAGATACCAGATGCCACTAAGACTCTTTATGGCTTAGCAGATAGGGGTTTTGCTCCTGCTGAAGGTACGTGGAATTGCTTGATCACCTCTGTTGCAAGGAGAGGAAGCTAAGTAAGGTCACTGAAAGGTTTCGGAGAATATTGGAAGGAGAGGATTAGTTACTTTCTTTCTCTATAATATGCTTTTCCCCCTTCAGGGCAAAGTTGCTACCTCGCACGATACGATCTTTGTTTTCTGTTTCAGTGACAATTCCTGTTTGAGCAGCAACCAAAGGAGGCAACTGTGTTGAGCAATTTTTTTCCCTCAAAAGCGATGCTGTCAATTTTGGCTTTAGTACCTGAACAGATTTATGAATGTGCTAGTGAAGAATGAGGTCCTAAGCTCATAAAGGATGGTGACACTTCACAAAAAAAACAGGATACCTTTTCCATATTGATGACCTGAACAGCAGGTAAATTTGGTTTCTAGCTGGACTAGAAGGGATATTATTTCAAACTTCCAAACCATTTGCCAGAACACTTTAATAGCTCTTTGTGTACTCAGCGATGGAAGGAACAATGTACATTGATTAAATGAGCAGAGCCATGACTCCATGGACCACCAATTGGCCTGACCACCCATTATGTCTTGACCTGAACATGTTATTGGCTCAATGTCAAACAACTTCCCTGAGACTATAAAATTAATCGACATTGGCATGATCTGTTCACTTCATGGCATCCAAATCGTCATAACTTATGGAAGATGAGCAAGAACATAAGTTATTGTTGACAGACACCCAAGAATTTTAGTGCTAGATTGAAAATTTTGGAAAGCTCCTCCTTTCCTGCTATATACATGCAATTCTTGCTATGACATTAGATACGTTGTTCCATTATTATTCTTCATTAATTGAGGGTTTCTGGTGAAATTAATTAAGTAGCTAATGGATATTTGCATTTTTATGCTGGTTTCGCTATATTAGCTATGTCTTTAGTTGCCACTAAAAGCAATAATAAATTGGCTGATATATAGTTATAAAGTTATGGTGGTTCGTGATGAGTCTTGACATGGAGTAATGTATACTTGCAAGTATGAAATTCCAGGAGAGTGTAAACGTATATTCAATATTCATTTTCTCAAGGGGTTGCATGTGGAGTGGGTCCAACCCTTAATTACCCTGAATTAGCAAGTTGTTTCTGTGTTTACGGCAACTGTCCAACTGTGAAGCAATCAGTGCATGCACAACCAATTTACAGCACTAATCGTTTTTCACTGCTACCACAACCAGTGATAGATGATAGCCACTTGTTTGAGATTCTTTGTGGCTGAGACGCAAACACTCTGTTTCCATAGTTTAACTGCATATTATGGCACATATGCATTATAATAAAGGTTAGAATTTGTATGATTATCTCAGTGGTTGTCCAACACAGATATGTTTCATATATTTAGTATATGAGATTTCATGGGCCAAGACTTATCTGTTTTCCTTTGCTGGCTGCAATGCGCATATACAGCAGCAATGAAAGTGCCCTAAGGTCTGATTGTAAAACTCTTCTAGTTTGACAGAATTTTGTCTTTGTATTATATTTGGCCAGATTGCAGATAAGATAAGATAAGTACATTAATGTCCACAAAAGTGGGTCAATGGGACTAAATTATACATCCAGTGTGAATACAATGTGGGAGTGCAAAAGCAACTCCTAGGTAACACTGAAAGCAAGATAAAGAAAGCTAAAGAAAAAGTACAGCATAGATAAGTATTTAAGTATGCTAATCACTTGGTCTAACCAACACCAAAAACCAAAAAATATATCGCAGTATCATAGGTGTGGTGATACAAAGTGAAAGTTCAAGACTGGAAAACTGGATATTTCAGTACAGAGATAGAGAGAGACAGAGAGAGGATGACATCAATGATGCCGAGATCTCGTGGGCTTGATGACTGAGGGTGAGGGAGCCAACTGGGGCACTTGCTTGCTGTCAGGGTTGTTGGGTACCACGGTGGGATCTGACTGTACGGTCTTGGGGGGATGTGGGGGTGAGTGAGCCCTGCTTTCCTACCATCCAAGGTCAAAGGTAAGAAATCCCAGATAGATCTCTGGGTGCTTAGCTGAAACTGGGAGGTGATCTGACAGGCCGGAGGCACCCTGCTCTGGATCTGTCTGGGCTGCTCCATATGTCAAAGGATCTGTGGTGAACAGCAGATTCAAGATCTGGTGGCTGATGCTACGTATGGGAAGCTGTACCAAAGACATATATGTGGAATCAGAGATGCTGCTCCAAGAAGCCAGGCGAGAATATGAATTTGATTCAAAAGATAGCAATGATGCATTTTACAGTATTTTTTTACTTTTTTGGATGGCCTTACATGTAATGTCCTAAACTAGATTTTTAGTTCCATGTATAAAATCCCTGAAATTCTGCAACTGCTACAATGAACAATCAGAACACTAGTTTTTTTTAACTTTCCATTAATAAAAATAAAAAGTTACATGCCATACGTGCCCTTCAGGCACTTGAGAAAACCATCCACAACCTGGATGGGTGATATAATAGAGCCAAAAAATACAAGTTTATCGTCGGTAACAAAATCTGAACACTGTTTTCTTTTCATTAAGACACAGAATTTCTCTACCATAGATAAGCAGTGGAAATAAAAACAGAGTCACACAAATTGACACAATTTTCTCAGGAAACCCAACTGGGAAAACCTGCTGCTTGTTTGAGAATCTTATTGAGGAAGAATGAGCAATAGATCTCTTACAATACAATATAGTTTCAATAGAGAATACAATGATCTCCTTGCTTGAACTAAGCTTGAAACAATCTGCAAGACCCTTGATCTGCTTGCCTTCTTGCCTTCCCTGAATGAGCTCCGAAATCCTTGCGTAAATCCTAGGAAATAAGCTCCTATTTCCTAGTGCATGGGCTGCTTCTATTTCTTAGTGCATTTCCTAGGCAAATCTTAGTTCTTCAAAAACTTGCACAAGCTCCTCTTGCACGTTCTTTCCCTCACAAGCTCACAAATTTGTGCTCAAGAATGATTACAATTGTGCCTTTGTTCCTCCTTATAAGCAATTCAAATGGCTAAATCTGGCAAATTATATTTTAGGAATTGATTTTGTGATTGATGAGTTAACCGAGTTGAACTAACTCATGCAACTTGTCTCATCTTAGTTCTAGAACTTGAGATTCAGTCACTTGTCCTTTTCCTAAATTAACTCGCACTAGAAGACAACAAATGCGTTCTTCCACTTTTGCACATTAATTAACTACTTCATAACTCGTCCTAACTTTTAGGAGCGCATCTTAAATTATAGGAACTTGTCCGAATTTGTAGGGAACTGTAGGGAACTCTAGCATGTCAAGGAGAAACTCGTTGAGGTCCCTTTGATTAAAGCACAAATCAAGGAACCTTTATCGCAACTATTTTCAACATTCCAAACTAGTTTTTTGCAGTAACTCTTCATAATTACCATGACATTGCGAATGAATTTTTGCTAATGATTAATGTAAGGATGTTTCATCAAACATATTGCACACATTTTAACATGAAAACTTGTTTAACGATAAGCACAAGCAACAAAATCAGCCTTATTATAGTGAACATGAATGTGAATATACACGAGAACTTGTTAAAACAATGGCACAAACGGCTAAAGATATAAATGACCTCTCCAATGAATTTGTTGATGCTCAATGAGAAACCTGGATGGCTCCTCCTTCAAGAGTAGCTAGGGTGGAGTCATTCACCACCAAAGACTTGTTATTTTAATCAACTAGGGTAGGTAATTGCTCCACCGAAAGAGATCATGCTTAGGGTTATAAATCCTCAAGCAAGCTCCGAGACCCAAAGTAAACAATCCATGAGGATATCCAAACATGCCTAAAGAATGATCATGAGCTCTCTTTTATAATCTCTGGCTACCCCAATACCATGGGCAAATATTCCGTGGATACCAATACCATGGGCAAGTATTCCATGGGTGCTAGTACCATGGGTAAGTAAATACATAATAATGCGACTTTATAAAGTTCCCCCTTGTTCTCTTGAGCACATTTTAATCTAATTAGATCAATTGTTTTCCCTATAGTGCTTACTTAGAAAAGGGACATGACAATCCTCCCTCCTCGAGATTGCTTGTCCTCAAGCAAGGCCATAACCTATATATCAATGCTCTGGTCCCAAATGTGTCACTGTGTCACTCCATACAAATGCACTATCTAACCATCAATAAAGCCTTTGATACCTAGGTCCTAAATATACCATTGTTCATCCGACCACAAGTTGATCCGTTGTAGTGTGAACCATCCCTCAACTTAGAGGCAAACCTGTTCTTTGATTGCTCCATTCCCAAGTGGAATACCTAATCTTTGCATGCTACTGGTCTCCTGGATAAAATTTCTGTAACAATGTCATCCATAAACTTGATAGCGCGCTCCTCCACTATGTCAAAAAATATATTTGATTCTGCTGCCCATGATATCCTACTCCAACTGAATCTGAGAAATCACGACTGCATCAAATGGACCGTTGCTTCCTTGTCAAGCTTTGTTATGTTATGACACAATCCACTTGGCTCCCATTGCTTATTAGGGAGTCTGTCATCCCAAATATGCGATGTCTGTCGTTGCGCTATGCTTTTGGCTAGAAGTATCCTCCTAGGGCACATCAACTCGGTGGGATTCCAACTCATAATCTCTCTCCATTCCAACTGAAATGGATTTCTCAAATAGGAAGTATCCATAACCTGCCATGGAATGTACCTTCCATGATCTATAGTTATTAGTAACCCCTGAAAAAAGCCTCGTGTATAAATGCCAACACAAGGAATATCCCCACCATGCTGATATTGTGCCACTCTAATTTCAACTGGAATGCTTATATATTGAAGCTCTATTAGGAGGAGTTGGCTCGTTCTTCCTCATACCAACTCACCTCCCCACTATGCAAACATGGATTTATGGTATTGCAAGCCTTGTCTATGTACTCTTGAAGAGTGCTGCTTTGCAGCTCCAAAGTAGGCTTCTTTTCGCTGCCTCTTAAGATACTCTAACTGGTTCCCAACATGGGTAAGATTAGCAGTTGAACTAGCACACCTAACTCCAAGGAACTTAAGCTCATTGTCTTGCTGTAATATGATGTCCTTGAGCATCTTGGTGCTCTTCTTCATTTTTAGGAGGCCTTCTTTAAGGTGTTTAATCCTTATCGAATATGTTCCTAGTGATTGTCATTGGAAAGTCTTGTAGAAGAGGTCAGTGAAGTGATACAACTGCCTTCCTCATGAGTTGTGGCTGCCATATAAGATTGACTTTCCACACAAGGCACATCCATCTCCTTGGGTTTGAACCCTACCAACTTTGCATCAAGCGAGAGTTTAGCCTCCCCTCATGTTGTTTGACAACATCCTGTACCAAGTTATAAGCAACTGTAGAAGTGGCTTGCTTTTGTTTCCAAACAACCAATAATAAGGATATGATGGGCTAGAAAATAACCTCACTTTCATCACATTCATCAATAATTGTACCCATGATGGTTCTCATGTGCTCATGAATGGATATGCCATGGTCTTTATAACATTGATGAAATAACGAAACAGTGGTAAAACAAAATCATGGTAACCATGGTCAAGCATAATAACACATGACCTTAATTCTGCCATTAATTTTAGAATCTGGGCCCTCTTGCCAAAAGATGGATTGTCTATTTGATCTAGCCCCTAGAAACTTCCCATAATCAACGAAAATATTTCCTACATTATATTCCCCTTATAAGAGATTTCGGGAGTTGTAACCCTTCCAACTTCACTTAGACAATGTGCAACAACAAGCCTTACCTCTCCATCTTTATGCCTCAATAGCTTGTACTCACCCAAGTTAGTCACTGTTGGAACCATAGCTACTAGAGTCAATTGAGAAGGTGCTTATCCCATCATTTGTATTTGCCTTGTCACCTCCTCCAACGAGCTAAGAAGGACATCTTTGGATGGTGACAATTGTCCAAGTTGATCTCTTGCTCTAAAAAGCTGCCACAAAAACTCAATTTTCCCTGAAACTGACCAACAATTTATTGAGATTGAAATCCTTTACTATTATGCCAACAATCCTTCTGAATACATTTCCATTAATAGGTATGTTGCCTTAGAGTAGATGTTGCATGCCAAAGCTGGATGGGAAAAAGGTGTTTCTAGACCTTTAACTTAATCAATTGGTATTCTTAATCTTGGATTTGAACTCTGCTAAAAATTGGTAACAAAAGTAGAACAAAACTTAAGATAGATCAAGGGCGGAGAAAATATGACTTGCTCACATATCACTACTATAAATCAACATTTCCCTTCAATTTAAAATTGCTTCAAAATCAGCCAAAAATGAAAATTCCCAACTCTTGTTTCAAGTTGTTGTATAACCAGTAACATAGCAAAACCTCATACCGAATCACACTTTTAAGAATTCTTTCACACTGAATAATCTAGCTAGAACATTGCAAAAGACCTTGCAAGCCACTTGAAAAATATTGATATAAACAAACCTAAGCAGAACAACACTAGTGTCACACAATCAAAGGTTGACTTCGCTATATGATCTGAGTTCGCAATGTTAACACATTTAGAATGTTGTAGAGTGTGATCACTTGTGTCTGGATTCTCAATGTCAACGCCTTCACATTCTTTGCAAAAAACCACTCTACATCCAACTGTTGTGCGCTCAAGATTGACTTTGTTTACTTTGTTAGCATATAGTGATTTCATTCAAACTCACAGACCATGTCATCTTTTAACACTAGTATGGGTATGAATCTTCTGCTCCAGTTTGTAAGGCAAACCTAGCCACACTTTGTTGAAGTATTCACTCTCTTTCTACAACAAACTTGATAGACAACACAATTCGACCTAAAAGCCGATTCCACGCTGTTAAATTCGACACCAAAACTACCCTTCTGGGTTGAATTTGACAAGCCGTCAGTGTTAATTAAAGATCTTGTGATGTGGTCACAAAGTCAAACGGTCACATAAAACATTTGGATATATTATTTCGCTGTTTTGCCGTTGCGCAAATGTAACAAAATTTTATTTCAGAATTCGAGTTTGTAAGCTCTTACACATCATTTTTCTGTCATGGTTTTTTGATACCAAACATTTAAACCACATTTTGGGCAGTTGGCCTTGAAAATCATAATTCCTGAATCTAACATCCGTAACGCCCTGCCCTCCATTTCCAAGCAACCATGTAGCTACGAGCGTGTCTATTCTGGTTCCACCACTGACGACCTCCCCAATATTAAGATAACCAGGCACAAAAAACGATTGTTACATACGTTGTTTATCATGTTAATTGCCCCCCAAAGGGATGGTCAAGTTGGCATTATCTCCCTCTGTTTCCACGTAAGAAGGTTCCTTGATTATTGCAATGGCGTAAGAGCATCCCTTCCCTTTAGTGAAATTTGCATCTGGGTTTTGCTCGTATAATAGTTCGGTTGATAGATTGACGACTTGTCTTATGGCATCCATAATGGTGGTTCCTATAGTTGTTGCACCACAACTGCCTTCCTGACATATAGTTCATCCTCCACACTGGTACCCCAGATTGGCTGTATGATTGCCCATTACAGGTAGCTTCAGATCATTCTTGTCAAGAGGCAATATTGGCTTTCTAGGCATTTCCCATTCTTCATGAGGATGAGAAACTTGCGTACAACTTTTCTGGCTAGATTGCCTATTAAGACACGCAAGAACAAGCTCGAAGTATGAATGGCCATTAATGTGAATCGAACATCTCTGATAGGCATGTAATGTTGCAGACTAATCATTTGCACGTCTAACAGAAATCGTTACGCTAGCCTCCAAACGACAATGATGGATGACAAACACGCCTTTGAGAAAACTAACACTCGATCTCGACTACAAGAAGAAATCTTGGTCCTTGCTCTACACTTCCAATTTCGGCTTAGGGTCAGGTGTTCCAATTCGCACATGATGATTCAACCTCCAAAGCTCAGTGCAAAATTAGTTTGGTTACTCGATTTGTTCGCTCTTCGCAGCTCTATATAATTCTTTCCAGATCATAACAATTGTAAATTCAAGGGATTTTCTTTCACGGTCCATGTTAAGAATAGACCCCTCGATTTCAATTTCTCGGGTAAGCCTAGTTTGTTATTTTCCAAAATGAAAGCGTTAGCTGGCTTCCTTATGTCCCTTATGCAGGCCCCATGAGGCTGCCCCTATTTACCACGAAACTTCTTGAGCATGCTCTGATATATAGTTTCATTACATAGATCTTGTTATCGCTCAAACTGGTAGGGTCCTAGGAAGGGATCTTATAGAGCAATTACTAGGTCAAGGGGCAACAACGAAGGGATAACCCACTATCACTTTAGCTAAGGCTCCCTATTCTTTACAGACTTTCATTGATGGGAGGAGACTTGGTATAATAGGAATCACTAGATGAATGGATCAATAAGAGGATAAAGAGTGATCTCTAATGCCTATTCACAAGAGAGACTCAATTGGATAGCTTGCTTGCTTTGAAAGCAAGGTGATGGGCTCTCTAGGAAGGGCTAAGAGGATTCTTGGGCCTAGATTTGGGAGATATGCCTTAACAAGGAGCCTCCTAGACCAAGGGATCCTTGAGGATAGGAGGCATTTATGTAATCCTTGTGGAGTTGAACTTACAAAATTGCGGGACCACACAAAGCCAAGTGGACCCGAAACTAAGTCAAGGGTGTGGAGTTGATCATCCAATGAGGTGCTTTACCTAATTAGGGTCGGGAACAAGATCAAAGGAGTAATTTTCTTTTGAGATTTGTATGCAATGATCCTCATGAGGACACTAACCCAAGTCAATCTAGGGCAAGAATTGGTCTTGCGGCTAGGGCTTGCTATATTTCTAGATTCCACCGTCCAATTTGCTTCAAACTTGGAGGACCTCTAGACAAAACCCCAACCGAGTAGTGAACCAAAAATCGAGTTAATTGGATGGCTAGAATGGAATTCGATTGATGCCCTAGAAAACCTACAGGGCTAGGCCTACAAAGAGTAGGGGCGAGAAAAATATTCTTTTAAGTGACCACCAATGGTTGGCTCAATGCCTTGCTTTTGGGAGAGATGAAGTCAAGGTGAACTCATGATTTGGAAAGACTATACCTGATCAAGGAGACCTCTAGACAACTTCACATGGCAATTAGGGCATGAGAGTAACCGCAAGGAGATTTTATACTTCGATATGCAATAATTGATGACTTGTCAAGGTGTTTTCAACAAAGATAACCTCCAGGAACATTCACCCATTCATGCATGACACATGCAATGTATGCAACGCTTCAAAAGACCAAAATTTCCACCATTTCACATAAAGTGGCAATAAATTTCAAACCTATAAAGCGAAAATTTCGACAACATTCATGTGACAAGAATAAACATGAAAAAAATCACTTACATGTACAATGAATATATCCAATCATCAAACTATGCCAATAATGAAGCTCCAAGACCAAGAAGATAAAATCCAAGCATCAAAATTCATCCATGAAACCAAACTCATCCTCCTAAAGGGAATGTGAAATTTTCCAAGTAGCTACTAAACCCAAATCCAAGTGATGATGAGAGAAATGAATCATCCTCTCATCTATTTATACAATCCAATAGGGGATTCAAATATCCTAATTTGTCTTATATAGCCCTAATTAATAAAATAATGCTCAATAATGACACGACTTGGTGACAAGCCCACCAAGATAATTGAATAACATAAAAATAAGCCTCTCAAGAGGGCAAAATGATCAATATAATGAGTGGTTGGGCCATTGAGAAGCCCTAATGATGTCCAAAGTGTGCCTTGGTGAGAGAATGGACTCCAAACATAGTGGACAAGAGGTTGGCCCCTTGTGTTAGGGTCCCACCCTAACCCCCTTATTCATGTAGTAGGATCGAGTCATAGTTATAGTTAAGTAAGGAGTCAATAAAGCCCATATTAATAATTGTAAGTGGTTAACCCGCAATTAATGATGGGACCACAGTTAGTTGCAAATGGGCCATTGTTATAGACAATTTTGTGCCTTACAGCAACAGGCATGAATTGTCAATAATCCAAGGGATCCAAAGTTCCCTAAACATGATGTTCTTACCCCTAGAGGAACAAGGTCAGCAAACCAACAGCTCTCAGATCAGTTCTCCACCTGAAAACACTCAAAAACAAGCAATCCTGAAATCAAAGCAGGTGCTCCACTAGGCTTCTGCGCTGAAACACAACTCCTCCATGGTGTACCTGCGTTGCAAAGCAGGTAGAACAAAGGCCACCTGCGTTGAGCGAGTTTGGACATGTGGCACACTGAGTCATTGCTCTGGAATCTTCCAAAAATGACACTTGGATCAGGGATTTCGCCTTGTGATGAGTCAGAGGCTCTGTTTCTCCAAGTGGAAGCAAGGTTCTCCAAGTGGACTCAAGAACTGAAGATCAACTAAAGATTAACTGAAGAGAGAGAGGACACAAGGCAGCTACACATCAGTTGCAAGCTGACTCATCCTTTCTCAATTCATCTATATATTGAGCTCTCTCCTATGAGCTCAGGAGGCTGGAATTTTGTGCAAAGTAATGATATGCTGTTGGTTTCACTATAGAGCTATTGGGTGATTTCTTGAGAGAGGTGAAGAGGAGAAATTCTTTCTGCTGGGAGGTGTTGCTGGATTGGGGCCTTCAATGGTTGTAACGCTCTCAGAATCTTTACTTCTTCATTAATAAAAGCTATTGAGGTTCTTCTATATGCTCTTGTTTCAATGATATATTGTAATAATTGTATATTTGGTTTACACTAATCCTTGAACCAGTTATGATTGCATGCCTCTTGTAGTTTCCTTCTTTGTTATTTTGCAGGATCTCATTGTAGCTGGGCCAGCAAAAGAGCAAGGAGCTAGGAGCAAGCGGCCAAAGAGAAGAGTTTGGATTCGACATTAAGCACAAGGCAACGGTTAGTGCATTTCTCCACTCTCTTTTGCTTTCATAAAGAAGTAAACCTTAAGTAGTTTGCTTTACAGTTGTTGTTGAGGTACTATCACCCTTAGAGTGGGATAGGGTCATCCGAGTCGGATACTTTTCCCTACAACAGCCATGGTATTAGATAGATAAGAACCATGGTATTGCATGTATGAGTCATATATAAAGGATAGAGACTCCCTGCGAGGAGCATCGTGTCTTATTTTGTAATCGAGCTCTGCTTTATTGGAGGTTGCCCCCTCGAAGAGGCAAGTGAACATTGCTTTCTGAATAATAAAATACTTGCTGTTGTTTCTCACTATTCTATGTTTTGGGTATATTTCTTCGCATATTCTGTATTCTGGTATCGTCTTGCAGGTTAAGAGCATAACAAGTGGTATCAGAGCTCTTTCCAGGGCCGGTGGGATCTCCATTTCTTAGCATTTTTTTTTTGGCTAGAGACGTGTTCCAGCGTCTTTAAACCACGGGATCTGTCGTTGAGCGCATAAACCTGCGGATTTGGGGAGGCATGCACACAGGAAATACAAGAGGTGGTCACGCTTGTTGGACTCCCTTGTAACCCCTATGGGTACCCCTTCGAGTAGCAGCGCATTAGACAGAACCGCGCACAGACTGTCTTCTAAATACCCTCTAGGTATATTGGAAGCCCCCTAGCTCCTTTGAAACCTCACCATAGATAAACTGTCGGACGTCTTGCTGCTACAGTACACTGAGAACAACACTCAGAGAGATTACTCGCCCGTACGATAGGGTAGTCGGGTTGTACGGCTAACGGTACAGTTGATCCTCCTTAGGTAGAGCCCTGAAACATTGGGTCGAGTAATACTGTCAGACCCTCATGTATATTGTGATCTGTAGCACCTAACACTTCTCGAGACCATAGTTCCCTTTTATATCTCCGGATCACGCTTAATCTCTTCCAGATCAGATCTCGCAAGTGGGGTTGTAGCAACAGCAGACATTAGTCCAGCAATTCCGAGTTAGCAGACCAGCCTTTCCAATCCATCAGATCCGCAGCAGCAGTGGGTGCCGCCGCTCAGAGCTATCCGATTAGCCATTCAGATCTCTCAGATCCACCAGATCTGAGTAGTTGTGTGGGGTTCCTATACCCGGGCGTGATTTTCGCAGGGCTTTTGGCAGCGTTGACATTTTGGGGATTCGGCTACTGCAGTATTCCTAAGAAAGGAGTAAAACTCCGTTAGGAGACCTGCTGAGGCGCTTATTGGTGATCTAGCCCATAAGAATCAGGACGACGAGCTGAGCAAGGTGGTACCATTCAATTGTCAGTGAAAAAAAAATTCGGGCGGTCCCAAATTTCAAGTACATAGGATTGGTGCATGGTAGAAACTAGAGCTCAAATTATGGCCAATGAGAAGATCGACAAACTTGAACAATCCTTGCAAGCCATCCAATCTCAGCTTGACAGACTAACTGACACACTCTTTAAAGGCAAGGAGGAAGCCCGCGAGGAGGCGTATATTGGCAATGGACATAGTGAGGGTGAGTCTAGCCGCTCTATTCACCTTTGGGGCACCCACCAACAATCCCTTCCGCGACCTCCCAAGCTGGATATGCATAAATTTGATGGTACTCACCCGACCGGATGGATAGCACAAATGGAGCAGTATTTCAATCTGAATAACATCTTAGATAATGAGACTCAACTTATGGTGGGGAGCATGTACTTGGACAATGCAAGATGGCAATGGTGGGAATGGCATCAACGTTGCAATGGAAGTTTTCTGACTTGTGCCACCTTCAAAAAAGCTCTTATAGAGCGCTTTGACCAGGAATCTTCTTTTTTGGGTCGTCTCACTAAGCTCCGATAGACTGGCACAGTGGATGAATATGTTACAGCCTTTGAAGCTTTAGCTTTCCGCACTAGGGATCTCTCAGATGCGTTCTACACGGAATGTTTTATCAGCAGTCTTAAAGAGGCCATACAAGCCAACGTCCGACTACACCACCCTCCCACATGGTCGGAGGCTTGCAAGGTAGCTTGTAACGTGGAACCTGCGTTAGCAGTCCAGTCCATTCGTCCAAATTTCACCACCAAGGGTCGCCCCCCACAGGCTCACAACACGACTCAAACACTTAAGGTTTAAAAGGTGTCACCTGCAGAAATGGCTGAAAGAAGAAAACAGGGATAATGTTACTACTGTGATGAAAAATACTCCCTAGGTCATAAATGCAAGGAGCCTAAATTTTTTCAAATTGATGCCACTGATTATAGCTCATCAGAGGAAGCCCCACCACTTGAGGAACCGGAGGAGGTAGAAGAAGACAACCAGAAGGACAATGTCCCTGACGAACCAGTTATTTCGCTGCATGCTTTGGTATGGATTTCTTCACCTCAAACTCTCAAAATCAGAGGTTTTATTAAACATCGCCCAGTAGTAGTCTTGATTGATAGTGGAAGTACACATAATTTCATCCATCAAAAAGTCGCGGAAGCAGTGCATTGCTTTGTATGAGTAGTTTCTAACTTCCAAGTCCAAATTGCAGATGGGGGAACAACGAAATGTGAAGGCCGCTGTGAAAATGTCAAACTTCAAATGGGGGATTATCAGTTGAAGACGCACATGTTTGCCATACACATGGCGGGGTGCGACATTGTCCTCGGTGCTGAATGGCTTCGCACTCTTGGGCCAATCACAATGGATTTTCAGGAGTTATATATGAGCTTCAAGCAGAACAACTCCACATATACCCTTCGTGGACTCCAGGCGGGAGCTCCCTCTATCATCAACTCACATAGGATGGAAAAATTGCTAAAAAAGGGCCATCATGGAGTTATCGCTCAATTTAATGCCATCCAGGCCGTCGAACCCTATTTTCTGCCGATTCATCCTGAGATGCAACAGATTTTAAATAACCATATGCCAGTCTTTGACAAGCCTCATGAGCTTCCACCCTCGTGAGGGGAACATGATCATAGCATCACCTTGGTTTCAGTGGCCCAACCACCAAATGTGCACCCATACAGATATCCATTCACCCAAAAGAATGAAATAGAAAAAATAATCAAGGAACTTTTGGAAGCAGGTGTCATTTGTCCCAGCATTAGTCCTTATTCATCACCGGTGGTCATGGTGCTCAAGAAAGATGGGGAATGGCGGATATGTCTAGACTTCAGGCCCCTCAATAAGTTGACAGTCAAAGATAAATTTCCCATCCCGGTTGTTGATGATTTGTTCGATGAACTCAATGGGGCTCAATTCTTCACTAAGTTGGATCTTCGCTCAAGCTACCACCAAATTCGCATGAAGGAAGTTGACATTCCAAAGACTGGTTTCAGAACTCATGAAGGCCATTATGAGTTCCTGGTCATGCCATTCGGTCTTTGTAATGCCCCATCTACTTTTCAGAGACTTATGAACCACCTTCTCAAACCATATCTCAGGAAATTTGTCCTTGTCTTCTTCGATGACATCCTCATCTATAGTTGCACTTGGGCCGCACATCTTCAACATGTAGATCTGCTCTTGCAACTGCTTCGCAAGCATAAATTATTTGTTAAGATGTCCAAATGTTCTTTTGGCATGGAAGAAGTGGAGTATTTGGGCCACATTGTGGGGCATGAAGGTGTCAAGGTGGACCCCAAAAAGATCCAGGGAATGCAGGATTGGCCTCAACCTAAGACCTTGAAGAGCCTGAGAGGATTTTTGGGTCTCACTAGCTATTATCGCAAATTTGTCTGCAATGCGAAGCCCCTCACTCAACTCCTCAAGAAAAATTCATTCTTCTAGAATGATGATGCACAACAGGTATTTACAGTGCTAAAAAATGCCATGTGTTCCACTCCAGTCTTAGCACTACCTGATTTCACCAAATCTTTTGTCATTGAATGTGATGCTTCCGGTACAGGTATTGGGGCAGTCTTAATGCAGGAAGGTCGACCCTTGGCCTTCACAAGCCAACAACTAAGTGGGAGGAATCTGGGACAATCTACCTATGAGAAGGAAATGATGGCCATCTTACATGCAGTAGATACCTGACGACCTTACTTACTGGGGCGACGTTTCCAAATCTGCACAGACCATCACAGTCTTAAATATTTTTTGGAGCAACGCCTATCCTCCCCACAACAAAATAAATGGCTTGCCAAAATGCTGGGATATGATTATGAGATTATTTACAAGAAAGGGCACGAAAATAGTGTAGTAGATGCATTATCTCCCCAATTTGAGGAGGAAAGTACCCTGCTCGCAATTTCCCTTCCCATTCCAGAATGGATTGAAGAGGCTCGCAGGGAATGGTTTTCACATCCCGGACTCTCCCAACTCATTACTCAATTGCAGGCAGATCCCAATTCCACCAAGGGCTACTCGTGGCAGGATGAGATTCTTCGCTACAAGGATAGAGTCGTAATATCACCAACATCCACCCTCAAAAGCCGCATTTTGACAGAATTGCACTCATTCCCCACTACAGGGCATTCAGGCTTTTAGAAGACATATGCTCGCACTAGAAGATCATTTTTTTGGACAGGCATGAAAAAGGACATCCTTACTTTTGTAGCGAAATGCGATGTCTGTCAACGCCACAAAGGGGAGATAGTCAAAGCACCAGGCACATTACAACTGTTGCCCATCCCGACATCTATATGGACGGAGATTTCTATGGATTTCATTACAGGTCTTCCAAAGTCGGGAAACAAGTCAGTCATCATGGTGGTTGTGGATTGACTTTCTAAGTATGCTCATTTCTGCGCCCTACCCCACCCGTTTACACCGACTTTGGTTGCTCAATCTTTCATGGATCAGATCTTCAAATTGCATGGCATGCCCACTTCTATTGTGTTTGATCGTGACCCGATCTTCACAAGTAAATTTTGGCAGGAACTCTTCAGGCTACAAGGCACCCAACTAAAACTCAGTACTTCCTATCATCCACAAACGGATGGTCAAACTGAGGCCGTCAACAAATGTCTGGAAACCTACCTTAGGTGTTTCACTTCAGAAAAGCAACATCTATGGGTACAGTGGTTGCCTCTAGCTGAATGGTGGTATAACACCAACTATCATGCCACCACCAAAGTGACTCCCTATGAAGCAGTTTATGGTCAACTCCCTCCTTCCCCTACTTCTTATATCAAGGGGTGCTCCAAGGTACAAGCAGTGGATCAACCCCTACAAAACCGCACAACCATGCTCGCCCATCTTAGAGAGAATCTTCATCAAGCTCAAAACCGCATGAAGCAAAAGGTAGATCAGCATCGCTTAGAGCGCCAATTTCAAGAAGGGGATCAGGTATTTTTGAGGTTGCAACCATATAAACAAACTTCACTCAAAGACAAGGGTTGTCATAAACTATCTCCAAAATTCTACGGACCATATCAAGTACTTCAGCGCATTAGAGAAGTGGCCTACAAGCTAGCTTTGCCACCCACTGCAAAAATCCATCCAGTTTTCCATGTCTCATGCCTCAATAAAGTGATTGGGAACAATTGCAGAATTCAAACTAGTCTACCTGAATTGGATGAAGAAGGGTTAATCTGGCTCCAACCTGAACAGGTCCTAGACACACGAGAACGACACCTGCGTGGCCGCATGATCAAGGAAGTCCTCGTCAAGTGGAAAGACACCTCTCCGGAAGATGCAACCTGGGAACCAGCCACTATTGTTCAACAGTTTCCGCAGCGTCAACCTTGAGGACAAGGCTATTCGTAAGGGGGAGGGCATGTTAGGGTCCCACCCTAACCCCCTTATTCATGTAGTAGGATCGAGTCATAGTTATAGTTAAGTAAGGAGTCAATAAATCCCATATTAATAATTGTAAGTGGTTAACCCGCAATTAATGACGGGACCACAGTTAGTTGCAAATGGGCCATGGTATTAGATAGATGGTATTAATAAGAACCATGGTATTGATCCATGGTATTGCATGTATGAGTCATATATAAAGGATAGAGACTCCCTGCGAGGAGCATCGTGTCTTATTTTGTAATCGAGCTCTGCTCTATTGGAGGTTGCCCCCTCGAAGAGGCAAGTGAACATTGCTTTCTGAATAATAAAATACTTGTTGTTGTTTCTCACTATTCTATGTTCTGGGTATATTTCTTCGCATATTCTGTATTCTGGTATCATCTTGCAGGTTAAGAGCATAACACCTTGTTTCCCAAGTACGTCACATATGGTGCTCCCAAGTGGGTGTGGGGGCACAAGGACATCCTCATGGGTCTCCAAGTGGATCGATAATGCCTGTAAACCATCTGTAAAGGCAAGGATGATGAAATAATCCCTCCCCTGCAGTGAGACACATCCTCATCTGAACACTGGAACATTTCCCAAGTATATGGTGCAAGTGCGGAGTCCATTGGGCATGGTGAACCAAGCGCATCATCCTCATCCAAAAGGTGGAACACAAGCAATTGCTGAGTGGTGTTGGGGATCCATGAAGTATTCTTAGCCATGGTGGAGGCCCATGGTTCTCAACGCTCACCCTACAAGTGCCAATGTGGCCCTTTGGAGGGCTTGGACCCCGTATAAAGACACCAAACCACAAATGGAGACCCACCTGCAATCCTGCATAAGATCCAATGTGTCCCCTTACCCTCCAATACAACAAATCATTAGAATAATCAAGTAAAAGAGCTTACAAATCATGGAATCAATGGGGCACTTCATGGTGGCATGCCCTTCCATAGTGGGCTTTGGCATGTACAAGTGTCTCCAAGCTCAATAAGGGGGTTAACCAAGGACCCTATTAGGTGGTTTCAACCTTTAAAGGGGGTGACATGTCCATGGTACATCCATTAGGTGGTAGGTGGCAAGTGATATAATGATGGTATGGAGTGGGGATTAGGGGAAGGCTCCAACCCACATGCCATGGTACAAGGATAGCTATGATACAGGAAGCCTAGACCTGGGTATATGAGTGGAGGGAGCATGTCGTTTTACAAGAGTTACCCCGACTTTTGTTTTTCCACCTTTCTTATATGCCTTTTGCCTTTGATTGATTTTTTTTTTTCATAACTGCTTGGGGCTCCAAGGGATGAGAGTATGATGTTTAGGATATAACAATGGATATCCCTTTTAATGTGGGGCATTTCATTGCCCACCAAGGGTTGGGACAATCACAGGTTCCTTAATGTGGAGGGGGCTCATCTAGGGCCCATAGAAACCGGGGTGATGACCATAGATAAGGGGTAAAGCTCATGTGTGGTTTTTGACTACGTGCTAAATTTGTATGTCCCGACCATCTTTTGCATTTTGTGGTACATTCCTTGTTGAGAGTGGCCAAATTATGCTTTTTCTTTTCTTTTAGCTACATCAACCTTTGAGGCATTATTTCAAGCCTGATCCAAGGTGTGGACAAGGGGAGAGGGAGGATAACCCTATGTGGACCAAGATGGGAAAAGAGATGAATGGGGCTAAAATGAGCAGAGGGGAGTGATGTACATGGTGTCAGGAAGCGCAATTATGCAACCAAAATTAGGAATTCCCATGTAGTGGCAACCCTAAAGCTAATGGCTAGTAAAGGAGATCCCATGAGGCTATGGTACAAGGGTAATCGCCAAATCGAGTGGAGGAGACAAGAGTACAGACCTAGCCTATTCTTTCCGTCAAATCTCCCCACCAATCCATGCCCAAAAGTGTCCATGATAAGTAAGGAAAATTATTCCATTATATCAATGAAAAGCCATACCTTCGGGGTTGGGAGGCCCACTGTTGGGTCCTTATAATACTAGTGATTACCCCATTACTATTATAGTTATACCCCTTATTTATATTGTTGTGCCCCTATTACCCCCATATTGTTATTTCTATGCCCCATAGAATCCCTCTATTGTTATTTTTGTGGCTTTATATTATTATTGTTAGGTCGACTGGATTATATTGTGACTCCTTAGACTCCTATATATAGAAAGGAGGTTTTGTCATTTGAATCATCAAAGAATTGTTCATTTATGTAATGTAAAGGAGGTTGCCCCTTCGAAGAGGCTAAATTCTAAGGCGTTGATCTATCTTTTCTATCTTTTCTTGAGCTGGTTTCATAACATTTGGTATCAGAGCTTTGGATTCTAGGGTTTCGCTGCTCCAAACAGGTCATCATGGAATTTTCGCTATAATTTTTTTTCTATGACGTTTCAGAAGTCGCAAAAAAACCCATTTGAGAAGAAATTGCGTTGAACCTTGGGTCCGAATTTCAGAGCTTTTAGCGCGATATTTTCGGAGATATGATCTGAAGAAGTTGGTCTTTTTGCAGACTCCTGAATTACATTCAAAACAGGTGACCTGGGGAAAATTGTCATAACTTTCTCTCTGGGAATCAGATTGAAATTTCGTAAGAAGGTACAGAAAGAGGACGGACTGTAGTTTCTTGTATATCTTTTTCAGAACCAAATATTGAAAATTGTACACATGGCACTTCATACAAGTTCGCTCTTCTGGAAAGGTCTATAATCAGGTCATCTTGGGAGATTGTGCATAACTCTTTCTTGGAGAATCCAATTTGGATCAGACTGGTGGCATTGGAAAGAGGACACAGAGAGCTACTATAGGTCACAAATTCAGAACTAGATGATTGGAAAGTACAAAGATACATCAGAGGAAATATCGAGCTCCTACAAAGTGAAAAAAGGTGTGTAGATTTTTTTAAATTTTTGCTTAAGTTTGGTTTGAAAATTTATTTTGAAGGAATTCAAAGGGCATAGTAGAGCATTATTATCGGTAACTGATGCCCCGAGGAAAGAAAATGCAAACACCTAGTAAGGAACCTGAAAGCTCTAGCATGACTCATGAAGAAGAGGAAGAAATGCTACATGATATATCAAAATTACAAGAACAAGTGCAACAAATGTCACGCTCACAAAAGTTAACAGATGCTAAGATAAATGGCGTGGAAGCTAAGATAAATGGTGTGGAAGCTAATATGGACAATTGAAGATAGATTTGAACACAAATTTGAAGACAGGCATGGCAGATTTGAAGACAGATTTGACAAATTTTCTACAAGAAATACTTACTAATGGTGAAAAGGTAGTAAAGGAAACTCATGATGAGAACAAAAGAAATGTTAATCATGATTCCATAGACACTAATGTTGGATCGAAGAATCACCATATTCCAAAAATCGATATGAGGAAGTTTGATGGCAAGGATCCCGCCACATGGATATTACAGATGGAGCAATTCTTCGATCTCAATAATGTGCAAAACACACAAAAGGTACGTATGGCAACTTTATATTTGGAACCAAATCAGTTTGTATGGTATCAATGGCTTTGTTCTCGTAAACAATTTATCACTTGGGCAATTTTTACGGAAGAATTGATAGCACATTATGAGGATACAAAAAGCAACACTTTTTTTAGCCAATTGATAAGTCTCAAACAAAAGGGTTCAATAATGGAGCACATTGAGGAGTTCCAAAAATTGAACATAAGGGTAAAAGATATTCCAGAGGAGCATAGGATTGATGTGTTCATAGGGTCTTTAAAGGATAATATCCAACATGATGTTCGCCTTTGGGAACCTGATTCATTAGAGAAGGCATTCAGGTTAGCAAGAAAAATGGAAAGCAAAATTATGGCAACTAGGAAGCATACCACTCACAACTATAAAGACGGAAGTGTTGTTGCCCCTAGTCTTCCACAACCTACAAGGTTGACACCACAACAATTGGAAGAAAAAAGAGCAAAAGGGCTTTGTTACAATTGTGATAGCAAATACACAAAAGGTCATAAGTGTGCTGAGAAGAAATTATTCTACATAGATTGTGAAGAGGAAGAAGAAAAGGAGCAAGAAAGGTCAAAAGAAGAGGATATATTCCAGGAACAAAGCCTAGATGAAGAACAAATAAATCCGACCATATCTTGTAATGCATTGGCAGGAATTACCACTCCTCAAACCATCAAGATAGAAGGACAAATCAAGAAGAAAAAGGTAATAGTGTTGATTGATTCAGGAAGCACCCACAATTTTATTCATTGTAGGGTAGCAAAAGAATTGAATTGCTTCCTATATCCAGCACCAGAGTGTCAAGTGATGATTGCAAATGGAGGAACAATAAATTGCTCTGGAAAGTGCCATAATATCAAGCTATCCATGGGAGAATATGTATTGACTAGCCCAATGCTTTCCATTCCAATGGGAGGTGCTGATGTTGTACTAGGAGTCCAATGGCTACAATCCTTGGGTACAATAGCTTTTAATTTTCAAGAACTTTTCATCAAATTTTCTATGGAAGGAAAGGAAGTTGAATTAAGGGGTATTGCAGGGAAACCAGGAAAGATAATCAGCTCTAATGGCATGACAAAGCTTCTAAAAAAGGAGCAAAGAGGTGTAATTGCACAATTATGTTCGCTAGATGTTTCCACATTGGAATCATCTATTTCTCCAGATCTCCAAAAAGTCCTGGACAATCATTCCAAGGTATTTGAGACTCCCAAAGGTCTCCCACCTATGCGTGATCATGATCATGCTATTCATCTGATTCCAGGAAGTGTTCCTCCAAACATCAGGCCGTACAGATATCCCTATGTCCAAAAAAGTGAAATTGAACGTATGGTTGCAGAAATGCTAGAGGCTGGTATAATTCAACCGAGTCAAAGTTCTTTCTCAGCTCCAGTAGTATTGGTGCACAAGAAGGATGGATCATGGCGCATGTGTCCGGATTATAGGGAGCTCAACAAGCTCACTATTAAAGATAAGTTCCCCATTCCTGTCATTGATGAATTACTGGATGAATTGCATGGATCAATTTACTTCACCAAGTTGGATCTTCGTTCGGGATATCATCAAATCAGAATGAAGATTGAAGACATTCCGAAAACGGCATTTAGAACTCATGAGGGTCATTATGAATTTTTGGTCATGCCTTTTGGCCTTACCAATGCACCTTCAACATTTCAAGGTTTGATGAATTCAATTTTCAAACCATTCCTTAGAAAATTTGTGTTAGTATTTTTTGATGATATACTAATCTACAGCAAGTCTTGGAAGGATCATGTTGAACATGTTGACAGGGTGCTACAACTATTGGAGGAGAAACAATTATATGCAAAAAGATCCAAATGTTTCTTTGGAGTCCAGGAGGTGGAATATTTGGGTCATATTGTATCTCATGAAGGAGTTAAGGTAGACCCTAGCAAAATTAAAGCCATTAAGGAATGGAAAATCCCCACATCCATAAAGCATCTGCGAGGATTTCTTGGGTTGACAGGGTATTATCGCAAGTTTGTTAAGAATTATGGGAGAATAGCAGCACCTCTAACAACATTATTGAAGAAAGATTCATTTTCATGGACTCCGGAAGCAACAAAGGCCTTTGAACATCTTAAAGAGGCAATGTGCCAAGCACCGGTCTTAGCTACACCGGACTTCACAAAAACCTTTATTGTGGAATGTGATGCTTCAGGAAATGGAATTGGTGTTGTTCTAATGCAAGATGAAAGACCCATTGCTTTTGAAAGTCGTCCAATCAAGGGAAAGTTTTTAAGCAAAGCTATTTATGAGAAGGAAATGTTGGCAATACTCCATGCACTTAAGAAATGGCGACCCTACCTAATGGGAAGACACTTCAAGGTAAAAACGGATCATGATAGCCTTAAATACTTTTTAGAACAAAGATTATCCTCTGAAGAGCAACAAAAGTGGGTCACAAAGATGTTGGGTTATGACTTTGAAATCATCTACAAAAAAGGGAAGCAAAATGTGGTGGCAGATGCACTCTCAAGAAAGGATGAGGATGTGGAAGCATTGTTGTGTGCCATTTCTATTATCCAACCAGATTGGATAAACGAAGCAAGGGAGGAATGGAAGAATGACGAAGAAGTGTGGGCACTTATTCGAAAGCTACAACAAGATTCCAGTACTTCTGATACATTTAGCTGGCAAAATGATTCGTTATGGTACAAAGATCGCTTATACCTCTGTAAGAATTCCCAGCTAAAACAAAAGATTCTTATGGAATTGCACACTTCTCCCTTAGGAGGGCACTCAGGATTTTTAAAAACTTACCACAGGGTTAAGAAGGAATTTTTTTGGGATGGCCTTAAATCAGATATTCAAAAGTTTGTGGCGGAATGTTTGGTTTGCCAACAAAATAAAGTTGAAACAATTAAGACACCAGGTCTATTACAACCTTTATCCATTCCAAGCCAACGTTGGGAGGAGGTTTCAATGGATTTTATCACAGGTTTACCCAAGTCTGAGGGAAAGAGTGTCATCATGGTGGTAGTTGACAGACTTACCAAGTATGCACACTTTTGTGCATTATCACATCCATTTAAAGCCAGTACAGTTTCTACTGCATTTATGGAAACAGTTCAAAAGCTACATGGAAACCCAAAGATTATTGTAAGTGACAGAGATCCCATTTTCACTGGAAATTTTTGGACAAAATTATTTTCTTGTCTTGGTACTCAGTTAGCTCATAGCTCATCTTATCATCCTCAATCTGATGGGCAAACTGAGATAGTAAACAAATGTTTGGAAGGATATCTTCGTTGCTTTGTATCTGATAAACAGACACAATGGGTCAAATGGTTGCCTCTGGCTGAATGGTGGTATAACACTTCCTTCCATACAGCAACAAAAATGACCCCATTTATGGCACTTTATGGGTATCAACCACCATCCATCACATCATATTTAAGAGAAAATTCTAAGGTTCAAGCAGTGGAACATCACATCGAACATCAACAACAAGTCCTCCAACTCTTAAAGGATAACCTCGTGTTGGCACAAAATAGAATGAAACAACAGGCAGATCAACATCGCAGTGAAAGAAGTTTTGATGTAGGTGATTGGGTATTCCTACGGCTACAACCATATAAGCAAATGTCCCTAAAGCAAGCTAAGAAGGATAATAAATTATCACCAAAGTATTATGGTCCGTACAAGGTGTTGCAAAAGATTGGTACTATGGCATACAAATTGGAGCTTCCTGCAGCTTCTCGATTGCACCCAGTTTTCCATGTTTCATGTTTAAAGAAGGTTATAGGCGACAAGCTCCCAATTCAAACAATATTGCCAGAACTTGATGAGGAAGGAAAAATTATATTGGAACCAGAAGCAGTCACAGAAACAAGAACTCGACAGCTACGAAATCGATCAATTTCAGAGTATCTTATCAAGTGGAAGAACTTATCCGCTGAAGATTCCACATGGGAGGATGAGAATTTTATGCAGAAGTATCCAGAATTACTCAAGCGTTGAGGACAACACTTTTTTGAAGGAGAGGGGCATGTTGGGTCCCTATAATACTAGTGATTACCCCATTACTATTGTAGTTATACCCCTTATTTATATTGTTGTGCCCCTATTACCCCCATATTGTTATTTCTGTGCCCCATAGAATCCCTCTATTGTTATTTTTGTGGCTTTATATTATTATTGTTAGGTCGGCTGGATTATATTGTGACTCCTTAGACTCCTATATATAGAAAGGAGGTTTTGTCATTTGAATCATCAAAGAATTGTTCATTTATGTAATGTAAAGGAGTTTGCCCCCTCGAAGAGGCTGAATTCTAAGGCGTTGATCTATCTTTTCTATCTTTTCTTGAGCTGGTTTCATAACACCCACCTTCAAACATATGATCATAACAGATGGGCGAGGGACCATATGGCCAGTGCATGTGGCGGAGATAATGGCACATCGAGCTATCTGCGGGCTGCAAGGGGCTACTCGCTGAGGACCATACTAGCAAACCACATGGCCAACTCAGGTGGCAGACATAATGAGACATCAAGCTATTTGGTTGCTGTTAGGTTCCGGCTGAGGACCATCTAGGAGAAAAAAATTTCTCCTATGCATACTACCCACAGGTAGTGGGTAACTTCTGGCTCCAAATGGAACATGAGCTCTCGGAAGGGTGCACAAAGGTACTCAAACGAGAGGTCATGAGAACACTAACAATCTCTTAGGTCTGCAGACCTGTCATCTGCACATATCACAAAACGAACACACGGGGCAACATGCTTTCACAACGTCTCATGATCGCACATGCTTGTATTAGGCCACTTTAACTAATAAATAAATTTTAAACAAAATTCAAATGCAAATTTAATCTAAATGCAACTAACCTACCATGAAAATATCATATGATGTTAGTTTTAATGAGAAAATCTTCATGCAATGCATATTACTCTAACATGCATACAACAAGGCTAATACTAAGTGTAATCATAAAGCCAGTACAACCAACATATCATCAAATGAATATACATATGTCTGCCAATATGATTATTTATGTAGTAAATCCCAAAGCTAATGCAGACATAATCATGTGAGGGATGATACGGGTGGGAAGTGGGAAAATATGATACTCACATGGCATAGAAAGGAACCCTGGGTGAGGGAAAGGGGGTCAATCCAGAAGTGCAGGGCCTCTCTTCTAAGCATAGGATAGAAGAATGAATGATCAAACTCAAGAAACTCCCTATCACAATCATTTCTCACAATGTTATGCATAGTAGATGCCACAAGGTCATGATGGGAGGGAAGAGGGGAGTGAGGAAAAGAACAGGCACAACAATCATGTTGAAAAGTGCGCAACAAGAAATGCTTGTTGAGATTGCAACAAGATGATGGAGCTTAGTGAAAAGAGTCGCCTTCACTAAGTGGGTCCGCAGGCTATTTTTGGCGCAAGTCTATTTTTAGACATATGGATCATGTCTATGGATTGCAGGTTGCTGTTTATGGATGATTGGTCAAGTTGGGAAAAATAGATGGACTTCTATTTTTGATCAAAGTGTGAGTGATCAAAGTCTATTTTTAGACTGGCTGTCAAAAATAGAAAAGTCAAATATTATTGTCTCATAATAATATTTGGACTATAAACTTGATCTTATTCTCTTGGAGCACTTCAGTTTGAGCTACAGAGGTGGCACATGCAGCTGTCAGAAGGAAATAAGCTTTTCTTATGAGTCAGTTGAGTTGTTGCATGCATGACTTCAGTTAGAACTCAAGTGAGTTGAGTTTAGTGGACTGGAGGTACAGTTGATGGAGTTGTGTTCAGTTTAGCTTTGTTAAACTAGTTGTATTTAGTCTAACTGATCAATAGACTAGAGATGAGTTGGGTGAATTAGTTATTAATTAATTCAAAAGTTATTAACTCATAATGCAACTATAGAATACATCAGTTAACTCAGTTGCATGTCAATGCATGTTCAGTTCAACAGGGACAGATGTTAGAGAATCAGATTGCTATCAGTTGTGACTATAGTTGTGCACCAGATCTTGCACAATCAAGGGATTGAGGATGCCAATGAGTTTGCTCATGTATTTTCCCAGTATTGTAGCCTTTGCTCACGTCCAACAAAGTGTGAGTGATTATTTTGAGGTGAAATACGAGTTTTGGAAGCCATTCTCATCAGTTCTTGTGCAGGTATTGAGAAGTGGAGGCAGGAAAGCAGTGGAATAGATTTGGAGATCAGATCTGAGCTGTATTGTGTGTAACAGGTGGAGCTGGTACAGGATTGCTTGTGATAAGCATTGTACTTTGTAATGTTACGTGATTCAATCAATATAATATACAGATAGTTGGGGTTTTTAGCGAGATGCTTTCCCCGGGATACATACTGTGTTTATGAGTTTGACTGATGCTTCTATCTATGCCTGTGAATGTTTCTGCTTCTGTAAATTGATGATCAACGTAGAGGAGATTATGTATTATACATGTTCCGCTTATAATTGTATGATCAAGATAATCTCTGTGAATATGTGTTAAATTATTCAAAATTTCTACAAATCACGCTGCCTAATGTGATGGTCACATTGGAGAGGGGCAATGATGATGTGATCATAATCCTGAGGGCTTGAGGGATGATAAAGGAATCGTCTTACGGATGGCTCTTCCTCAACCTCACACCAAGAAGGGGGAAAGGGATCACTATTAGAGATGGTATGAGATCGGGCACGGTTGAGGTTCACGAACAATGCAGCTAAGTTATTGGGATCCTGGAGAAGACAAGGGAAATTAAGGCCTTTGTTAGTGTCATTATTGGTATCATAAATAGGGCTTGCTATTTCCAATAAACTTCCTTCGTGCATGGGAAAACAATGATCCTCCTTTTCCATGGTGTGAGTAGATATATCGTTATGAGTAATGTCCTGAAGAAAAGGAGAATTAATTTCAACCTCATCCTCCTTGTCAATATCATAAATAGGGTCATTGTCAAAATGATGGTTGAAATCCCATTTTCCCTTGTTTATATAGAGGAATTCAAAATGTCAATATCATAGGGATCCATAATAACCATATCCTCTAGTGTCTTTCCTCAAATGAGAGACCCTACATCATCACATCCATCTTTGTGGATTTCAATGGGGCCAACATTCACATCAATTCCCAAATCAAGATTTCTTAAAATTTCTTCACTTTCTTGGTTATCTTGATTCTCCTCAAAATCATCCTTATTACTAGGCAAGTGGGACTTCTCTTCTTCCCTCTTCTCTTAGACAACAATAGCTAAGGTATTTGTTACATGAGCTTGGTATAATGCTTCTAGGAGGAGGACATTAGTAGGTTCTCTTTGTGACAATTCGGTGATCCCGAATCCTACTGCAACAACTGATAATGTTTCTTCTATTTGTTAAATTAATCAAACAAATTACTTGTAGTTTCCTACGACAATATCGAAACATATACACTGCAACCTTCACAAATTAAATATTGCGGAAGAAATAAAAACACTGGAAGAATAGATGCACACACACAATAATAGACTGTTATTTTTGGACCAATGTCCCCGGAAAAACCCAACTTGGGAAAACCGGTGCAACAATGAGGGTTTTATTATTATGCAGTGGTAAATCTGAGTACAAATCTATGGAAGCTCAAATCTAGCTTTCCATACAGAAAAAATGACTGACAGAAGTCTAATGAGAAAAATCTCACTTCCACTGGTGATTAGACACTGACCTTAGCTCAAGATGAGCTGCCCCTTGTCGCCTCTCTGTCAGCCTACGCAGATCTGCATTATCTTGCTGGGACCAACATCTCTCTAACTCTTCTGATTGGCTGCTGCTCTGGAAACTCGATCTTCTGGCTCTTCAGGCTCCCATTCCGACTCCTACCTCTGGAACTCGACTTCTCGTCAGCAAATACGGATCTCCCTCTAAAGCTCTGCACTGCCTCTCTACACTGTGTCAACCTCTCTGTGGAGTACATTGTCTCTCTGCTATGCACTCACCGGATTCGAAAAACTTCCTTCCGACCTTACTATCATTTCCCCTCTCTCACTGCTTCGAAACCACTGAATCACCTCCGACAACTCACAACTGCTACTCTAGAGTTTGATTTCCCAACAATATCGAATTCCTGGTGGCTCCAAGTGTGTTCTCCAACCCCCATCGAATTTCTTCTTATAATCTCTCGTTGAGGCTTCAACGACCAAGATTATAACATAATCGATGACTAAGATTAACTAGAACTCGATCCATGTCTTCTTCCAGAAGATTCTCACCATGACTTAATTAATACCCTTTAATTAACCAGATTTCCTAAGTTTAGACTTAGGAACCATTAACAAAGGTTAATTATTTTAAGTCGTCTCTAGGTGGAATTTCTAGAAACCATTTCATTTTATAGAGCATCTCCTCTTGCTTGTATAAATGGACGAACAAGTCCTTAGCATTATATTCCCTTACTAACCCCCTGGATGACCTATTATATTCGTCTAGTCTTTCTTGCAGGATCTGGAGACTTTCAGGCTCAAACTCTTCATCATCCTCAAAAGAGATGTTCCCCACCTCATTGTTGTTGGCCTCAAATTCTATAACTAATATTTGCTTATCATCCTTACTTTCTTGATAATCTTGGTCATCCAAATCCTCATCTGGTAAGGAGCCATATTTTTCTTCAGTCTTGTGAGACAATGAATTGAATGCACTAGTATAATAGGTAAGCTCAAAGAAGAGATAATCTGTGGGGCTTTGTTAAAATTGGCAACTAGGGCCAAATTCCATTTTGGGCAGGTCTTTTGAAGAAGGTAATTATGGCATTGAGTTCCTCTTTTCAAGAGGACTAAAACCGACCTAAAGATCGTCAAATTTGGATAAGGATAAATGGGTTTTTGAATATATGTTCTCGCTTGTAAATTATCAAGGTCTGCCTCACCTCTATGTAGGCTCATCAAGCCCAATGGTCACATCTCTTGACTCCCATCGAGTTGTATATATAGAGGTGCCTTCAACCTCATTTCACACATCTTGATCACATATCCTTCTCTTTGAAATGGCTGCAAAAGGAAGGATGGCACCAGCGAAGGAGGAAGGGTTTGCTTGTCACTGTTGCTGGGCTATTAGAGGGTCCAAGATCTTAAGGCAGAAGGCCGAGACTGTTAGGTACTTGTTTGGGGTAGTTTAAACTCCATTCAAGCTACGTCTTTCTTCTTATGCAGGGTAATACCACACAAAAAGGCAACAACAGGCTTGAGAGCTATTTGAAGGAAGATCATGGGCTATTTTGTAGAGGGCGTCTCTTATGAAGTTGGGTTGCAGCGCTGAGAGATTGTCTTAAGCAGGCCGCAGGCCTAAATGAGCTCGAACCAGGGTTGAAAGGGCAACAATATACCCTGGAAGGCCGTAGTCTTTGTATGAGGGTTTTGTGGCTAGTTTAAGTGCTGAAATAAGCCCACATCAACCTCTTACTATGGACAGAATGTATTCGCTAGTCTGGAATTAAGGAGAGCGTTTTCACTGTCAGTCACCAGGATTCTATATGTTGTTGAAGAAGTCCGAGCTCACCAGAGACTACTTTGCCTATGCCATCATTGACCATTGAACAAGGCACACTTTTGTTTGCTATGACAAAATGCCAAAATTGCATTATTGTTTGGACCATCTACTTATCTAAGGGTAGTTATATTGTACTCTCTCTCTGAATATTTGATATTGATAATAAGAAGAATTGATCAAGGGTTTTCCCCATCTTGGGGTTTTTCCCTGGCTTGTGCCAATTTTGTGTTCTCTTGTCTTGGCTTATGGTTTTTGTTCTTTCATCAGCTACTGTCAATATAATGAAAATGTAAATTGGGCCAATATGGATTATTGAAGTAATTGACCAAAGCAAAGAACATGTTAACCTAAATTTAACATGGTATCAGAGCTTAGGTGAGAACAAACCCAAGTAGGAGTATAAGAGAAAGCAATCACTAAGAGAAGTTTGTTGTCAATCCTCCATGATATGCTTCCTATGCCAGCCTGAAGATAAGACTTCATGAAGTGCCTATGAGTATAGACTGCCAAATTGATTAACAACAGAAACTAAGTTGCATGAAATGTCTAGAAGTTTCTGAAACGGGGACAACTCGAAACACGACCCCCAGAAAATGGAAAGGTGACAAAAACATCATATATATATATATATATATATATATATACATATACATATAACACATTATTTTCCAAGAAAAGAAAAAATGAGACATATAAGTGACATTTTGGAAGGAAATCCAAATTTAAATTAACTCTAATAGGTGATTATATGATGCAAAGACCCAAAATTAACCTTTATAGACGAAGCTTTACATCTAAGGATCCAAAATCAACCTTTATATGTGAGCCTATACGTGCTAAAACTAAAATAAAACATGAGCTAAAGACAATTATGGCTACATTAACATATCATTACTAATAAAACTCATAATCCTCATCAACAAAGATAGAACAAGATGTTTGTTCAATAGAAGAGGCAACTCTACTATTACTTCCAGTTGCACTTGCACCACCATTGGCACAAATTTCAAGAGCAGAAAGAGAGAGCTCTAAATCTGGACATTTGGGTGTTAGAAGGGGCCCACACCCCTCTTCACCCCGTGAGATGGCTGAAAAAGGTTAAAAAAAAATAATTTTGTCTTTCTGCTTCCTGAAACGCGGGCTATAGTGGCCGAAACGTCATTGGCCATATCATACGACGTTTCAAAATAGCGAAACGCTGTACGGTATGACCAACGAAGTTTCGACTGCGTTTCAAGGCCGTTTTGACGTTTCAGGCCGTCCTCGGTACTGGTATGCCACCTTTTTAGGCGTTTCCTACAACATAGAACAAAAGGAGGATGGATTTCTCTATATTAGTCTTTCACTGTAATAATGCCAAGCAAAGGCCGAAATTTCTGTCAAGACTTGTAGAAGTTCGACTCCTATTTTGAGGACTCCTCTTGGAATACATTCAGGCCGAGTTCAACATAGAAGGATCGAAGTAAGGCATAGAGGCTTGTTGAACATGCTCCAGTCAAAGAATTCAGGCTTGTAAATTTGGGAGAGGGCTTGAAAGTAGGCCTAGGCCCACTCATGGCCTTATCTATGAATGGATGTTGAATTTCCACGACCTTGGGTCTAGGTTAGAGTCTTAAAATCGTTGACGCTATCAAACCAAGAATCTCAACCATAAACTACTTTGCACAGTGGAATAAAATAACAGTAAATCACACATGCAAAAAATATTGACAAATTTTTATTTTGTCAACCCAACTTCGTTATATTAATCCAACTGATATATTACAATAGTCTAGGGCTCCTGTACTAGGGATAATGGCCCTCAATCATCCACTAGTACAAGATACAAAACAAGATACTCTGACCATCTGGTTGTAGCATCCTCTATCAACTCCTCTCGGTTGTACCTTGTACCTACCCGGTTTTTTCAACTCTCAAATTGCAACTCTTGCCTCCATCAATGCTCCAAGTCCATCTAGCCACAGAATCTCGACTATCAATCTGCTCTCTAGTTGTCCCTTCGTCCATCAAGGGCACAACACATCGAGACTTCTGTCGAGTTGTTCACATCTCCACTTGTGAACAACTCTCATCTACCCACTGCTGCTCCTCAACTACTCAGGGACTTCCACCCATTATAGTCTTCCTGCACTGCTTCGATGAAGAACAACATAGGGCACAGAGGGCTACCACCTATCACTGCAAGATGTCCATCTCCCACAATGAACACGGGCTAGGAGGACTGGCCATCTTCTGCTGTAGATGTCCTTCTCCACACACAAGTCTCGGGCTCCACAATTGCTCCTTTTGTCAACTCTTGAGCTCAAGCACTACCTCTCTCGCAAATACCTTTATCCATCAAGGTGTTGCTCACTGGGCTCCAACTTGGACACTATCACGTTGTCCTCCAGCAAACCATAAGTGCCCAATCTTCCAATAGTGCACGAGAGACCAAGTCCACGCTGCATCATTTGCTCCTAGTTAGGGCATCCTCACACTTAGGAGACCCTTACACATGGCTTCCCACAGACTCCACCAATCTGCCCTTTGCTTCTGTAATAGACGAGTTATTGCACAAATATGGACAAATCAATATGTCCTTCACCTAGGACACCATCAACTCATCATCTAAGGGAACATCTGCAACACTCATTGCTATTGTTCTCTTGCTTTCCAATTTGATGTGCCTACTGTCACCTTGGCTGCTTGGTAAGCCTCCCAACAATCCATGTGGGCTCCTCTAAACAACTCCTAAGGCCTCCTATAAGCAGCCCATCAACCAATCCAAGTTTTAGTCCACAAATCACGGACCCAACACACATCCAACTGCTGCTCCATGTCTACTTTCGCTGCTATTCATACTGTCACTGGTTAGGGCATCTTAGACTGTAGCAACAACCCCTAATCAGTGACCAAAATTGCCCGTCTTGGCTGCGACCCACCTTTGGACAGGTCTTCACTTCGTTTTCTGTTGTTCTAGGCATGAACAACCCTCCATATACCCTATGCTCCCCTCAAATGGTAAGGTAGGGCCTGTGGCCTACCCACAGCAAGTAACACTCCCTCTCCCAAGGCTGTTCAACCCAAGAGA
Source organism: Pinus tabuliformis (assembly GCA_031772625.1). Taxonomy (NCBI): domain Eukaryota; kingdom Viridiplantae; phylum Streptophyta; class Pinopsida; order Pinales; family Pinaceae; genus Pinus; species Pinus tabuliformis. The sequence continues at coordinate 573,188,928 of CM062818.1, read as the reverse complement.
TACCTCACACAACCCTTAGAATAATCTTCTACTGCCTCGGCATACCCTTGGAATAACTCTCCTCCACTACGATGTTGTTTTGGGGCTTAAACCAATGCTTATATCCTCCTCCGCACACCTTGCTATGGTGTTATGGCCTTCAGCCTAGCACACAACAATTTTGTTGGTATTGGCCAACCCTGTAATGTAGCTTCGATCCCCAAGAGTTGCTCCAAAACAGACTTGCGAGGAACCTTCTTTACTCGGCCTAGCCTATAGTACTCTTGACATCCATAACAACAATCTTCGATCCTCAAACAACCCTGAAACAAACCTAAAAACCCATGTTGTTCTGCCTCCTTCTTCACTGTGGCTAGGGCATAAAAGTATCCTCGTCAACGAGCTCTTCTTGATGTATATGTGTTGCACAAATGGATGAGTTTAAAGTGACTCCCTCACCCTCTATTTATACACAAATGAGGGGCTTCTCAAAACATCATTCTAGGGGTTTCCATAACTAGTTAAGTCAATTTAACACCAAGCCGACCTTAACACGTGTGGAAACTCCATCACTAATCTTCAAAAATTCATAAATCTACATCTACAACTCGGAATTGGATGATTCTCATTGCGTTAGAATCATCTCGCTAAGGGCTATCATCCTCAACCATCACATGTCAAAATGGGTTCATGATTTTGGCCCAAATCTCGATGGGTGCAAAACCCCAGGCTTGGGTTCTAAGCCCATAAGCCTACTTGTGGCGCTTTGACATCCAACCCTCGAACACTGGGGCTTGGAGTACCTCCCAAGCTACACAAATCAACAACGAATTCCTATGAAAGGAAGCAAGCTAAATATATGACAACAGATATACTTTCGACTAGAAGAGATTCGTGAGGCCTATTGACCCTGCCGCCTACACCTACCTACAAATCAGTGAGAAAAGCCTTCAACCCCACAAGGTGTGGTTGGTGGTAGTGAACTCAAAGAAGGGGCTGTCACACTAATACCAACTCTCTCCGTTTGAGCTATCTCCTACGTTAGCTAAGGGGGGTGGTCCCTAATGAAAAGTTAAGTTAAAAGATGTGAGTTTCTAGGAGAGTGTTATAGTGAAAATGGATTACTTTTAAGGATTTATGGGAAAATATGAAGTGAGCAACTTGAAATAATAATTCCAATCATTAATATGATTAAAAACCATAAAACTAATGCCTTATAAGGAATTTGCTCAACAATTTAAAGATATGTTTGCTCAAAGTAAAATGCAATGCTCTCAAAAGAGAAAACAAAGTCACCCTGAAATGTAAATAAGAATTGCTAGCACAAGATATGTAAGATGCAAAATGATTTTGAGATAATCAACTTTATAAATCAAAACATGTGAAACATATCTTGCCAAAACCCAAAAATTAGTAATTAACTTGGAAATGTAAAAGAAAGGAAGTGCTAAACCAAGACATCAATATGCAATTAGACTTGAAACATGAAAAGAAAACACTTGTTTGAAATGATCACAATACTTTCGTTTGGAATAGACTTTGCATATGAAAACTCAAACCATCAAGAGACAAGTAAAGTAAATGTAATGGAAAGTGCTCTTGGTTAATTTTATTAATTAGCTCTACAGCAAGATTACAATTTAACTCTTCAATCCTCAGACCTCACCCTCGTCCAATGATATGGATCTCATAGTGAAGAGTCAATAGAGGAGTAGAGGATCCCTAAGATGTCTACTTCAACCAACTTATGTTGGAGGTAAAATTTTAATGAGCCTTGGGGCCTTTCGACACTAAAACGCCTAGATGAAATGAAAATTGTGTTAATTTCCAAAATTAAAATAATGATACATGCAAATGCTTCAAAGAGATTGATTTGCAATGCTTGAAAATGAAATAGTGTTCAACATAAGTTGCAATTATAACTTCAATTGGAGGAATAAAATTAGCTTACAAGTGTTGCATCTGTTTCATCAATGAATTAAAATGGTAAAAGTAATTTGCTTGAAAGTAAAATTTGTTTCAAATAGACAATGGCAATAAATTGCTCCAATATTCAAGATAACAATGTAGCATAAAATTGAAGCATGTATTCAAGTGTTCATGAAGAAATTTATCAAGGTAAATGGAAACGAATCAAAGTTTGTTAAGAATATAAAATGCTTGCATGTAAAGGATGAATTGCCCATAGTAAAGTGCAAGCTTGTAGCTCCAAGCAACAATGAGAAAGAAAATGCAAAGCCCAAATGAAATTGTAACAAACTTTAACTTAATGAAATGTGATAGTGAGGTTGTGTTAATTCCCAATTAAAGCATGCATATAAGTGAATGAAGTATGAAAGCTTAAACCATGCAAATGTCAATCCACCCAAGAGAAGCCTCCCTCTAAATAGGGAGATAGGATACCATGGGAGAAATCCCAAGCTCCCACAAGCAAGTTAGCTATTTTATTAATATTACAATGAGAAGAGGGCCCTTCAAAGTTTTCGACTATACTTCAAGGAGGGTCCTCACAATAACTGTTTGAAACTTGGACATTAGACCTCTTTTCTTGAGAAAGTAGTAACAAGATCTCACAAAACTTATGCAAGGGAAACAAGGTGTGAGTTTCCTCCAAATGCCCACGGCCTAAAGAGGAAAATGGGCAGCCCTCTAGTGAACTCAACTTGGTGAAAATAAGCCTCAAAAGGGCTCACAACATCCTTGGAAATCGAACCCCAACACTTGTTAGATGTTGTGGGAAGTTGCTCTTCAAAATCTGCCACACGAGTTAGCAAACAATCCAAACAATGGCTACAAAATAAGTTAAGTATTAATGGAAAAATCAACAAGATAAAATGTATATGTACAATTATAATTTACAAAAGGCTAAGCTAAAGAGTGAGAGTAAACTCTCGTCTTTGCTTAGCCATTTTCAAGCTCTTAGATAGAAAATGAAAGAAATGAAGTACAATGTTTTTTTAAAGAGATCTAAATTTAGAAGTTCTCGGATTGTGCACAAGCTATGTGCCGAAATCCCTGCAAAACCACTTTGTAAGATAAGACTATGAAGGTTCAAAGAATAAATGAGAGCTCCTTTAAGAATGTATCAAGAGTGGGTTGGTTTCTCCAAAGACTTCCCCTCACACTTGATTTTGTAATCCAAACAAAATGTTCCCTCTACAAAACTTCAATCAAGAATTAGTTCCATATAGATTTAACAATAAGTAATGATAAAAAACCCTAGAGATTTATTTAAAACCAATGAGAGAATTCTATACCTAAATCATACTTCTAAATCAAACGTCAATGCAAGATAACTCTACATTAACAAATATACAAGAGCATATGGAAGCAAATTAGATCAAAGCATGAGTAAAATGAATTATACCAATGCTCAAAAATTCATCACACTCGAAAAGGAGCAACACCTCATGAATGAAACCCCAAAGTCTTTATTGATATTTCCGAAAGTGTACAAGGTAGTAGCGCTTCCGCAAACACAATAGCTAGTAACAATCTTATACAATGTGAGAGCCCATGGCTCTATTATATAGAGAGTTTGGAGCAAATCTCAATGAAGAATGACAATGACAAATGCCTATGCTCCTGTTGAGGGCCTTTATTATTTTTCCATCTATCATTTGGCCTTGTTTGGAATCTTTGCACTTATCATCTCTCCATGAACACCAACCTATTTTGCATGGTTTTCATTTTTTTGATGTGATTTGCTTCCATGCTCTTGATGAGTTGAGTTAATTCTTTAATAGGGTCATGTGTAGTCTCTTCCTTGGCATTGCCTTTGTAATCATCTGATTTTGATGGCCCTTTATTGAAACTAGGAATTTCAGATTTTCCTGACTGCTTTCTAGCTCTTTCTATCTTCAAGGTTTCAGATTGAGCTACACTTAGATTCATAGGCTCCTTCCTCCTCAACTCATAGGCAGTGTCAACCCCAAAAGCATCTAGATATGAACATAAAATAAATTCATCAAGAGGTTTAACAGTAGCAAGCATGCTTTTTACTAATTCGTTGAATCTCTTGTTAAACTCCTCCATGGTCTCATTCTCATTTTTCTTCATGTTGCTAATGGAATTGATCAAATGCCTATTTTCTTTCTTCTCTCCAAACTGATCTAAAAATGTAGTCAGAATGGCTTGTAAAGAGTTATATGAGTTAGCAGGTTGCTCAGTGAGCCAATCAAGAGCATCCTCTTCTAAAGATAAAACAAAAAGATTCATCTTCACTTTGCGGTGTTACACCATTTAAAGATACAAATTTTAAAGTTTTTCACATGTGATGTAGCACTAATGGCATTGTTACCTTGAAAGGAAGACAACTTTTCAATAGCCTTGTTAGGGATATTGTGAGGATAGCCATTTATGTTAGTGAAGTCACAAGGAGCAAAAAGAACATTCATGATGCTATGCTCTACTTGTTCTTGAAAAACCAAATGAATATCAGAAATAGCCTCTTGCCCAAGACTAGCAAGAGTTCTACTATGAGAAAATATATTCAACCTCTCTCTAAAAACCCTTTCATGATCAGGAAAGGGGCTAACTAGACCACTTGAATTTCTCCTAGTAGAGACTCTTGTAACATTTAGATTGAGTGGAGTCGCCACTTGAGCAAGAATCTAAATCTAAAGTTTAAAAATGCTAAAACCAAAAGGTTAGTTGATTTCCCAAGTACAAGAAAGCTTGTCCCCGGCAACAGCGCCAAAGATGTTGACCTTGCTGCCTACACCTACCTACAAGTCAGTGAGAAAAGCCTTCAAACCCACAAGGTGTGGTTGGTGGCAGGGAACTCAAAGAAGGGTTTGTCACACTAATCCCAACTCTCTCCGTTTGAGCTATCTCCTAGGTTAACTAAGGGGGGTGGTCCCTAATGAAAAGTTAAGTTAAAAAATGTGAGTTTCTAGGAGAGTGTTATAGTGAAAATGGATTACTTTTAAGGATTTATGGGAAAATATGAAGTGAGCAACTTGAAATAACAATGTCAATCATTAATATTATTAAAAACCATAAAACCAGTGCCTTATAAGGAATTTTCTCAACAATTTAAAGATATATTTGCTCAAAGTAAAATGCAATGCTCTCAAAAGAGAAAACAAAGTAACCCTGAAATGTAAATAGGAAATGTTAGCACAAGATATGTAAAATGAAAAATGCAAAATGCTTTTGAGATAATCAACTTTAAAAATCAAAACATGTGAAACATATCTTGCCAAAACCCAAAAATTAGTAATTAACTTGGAAATGTAAAAGAAAGGAAGCACTAAACCAAGACATCAATATGTAATTAGACTTGAAACATGAAAAGAAAACACTTGTTTGAAATTATTACAATACTTTCTTTTGGAATAGACTTTGCATATGAAAACTCAAACCATCAAGAGACAAGTAAAGTAAATGTAATGGAAAGTGCTCTTGGTTAATTTTATGAATTAGTTCTACAACAAGATTACAATTTAACTCTTTAATCCTCAGACCTCACCCTCGCCCAATGATATGGATTTCATAGTGAGGAGTCAACAGAGGAGTAGAGGATCCCTAAGATATCTACTTCAATCAACTTATGTTGGAGGTAAAATTTTAATGAGGCTTGGGGCCTTCCTACATTAAAATGCCTAGATGAAAAGCAAATTGTGTTAATTCCCCAAATTAAAATAATGATACATGCAAATGCTTCAAAGAGATTGATTTGCAATGCTTGAAAATGAAATAGTGTTCAACATAAGTTGCAATTATAACTTCAATTGGAGGAATAAAATTAGCTTACAAGTGTTGCATGTGTTTCATCAATGAATTAAAATGATACAAGTAATTTGCTTGAAAGTAAAATTTGTTTCAAATAGACAATGACAATAAATTGTTCCAATATTCAAGATAACAATGTGGCATAAAATTGAAGCATGTATTCAAGTGCTCATGAAACAATTTACCAAGGTAAATGGAAACGAATCAAAGTTTTTTAAGAATATAAAATGCTTGCATATAAAGGATGAATTGCGCAAAGTAAAGTGTAAGCTTGTAGCTCCAAGCAACAAAGAGAAAGAAAATATAAAGCTCAAATGAAATTGTAACAAACTTTAACTTAATAAATGTGATAGTGAGGTTGTGTTAATTCTCAATTAAAGCATGCATGTAAGTGAATGAAGTATGAAAGCTTAAATATGAAAATGTCAATCCACCCAAGAGAAGCCTCCCTCAAAATGGGGAAATAGGATACCATGGGAGAAATCCCAAGCTCCCACAAGCAAGTTAGATTTTTTATTAATATTACAATGAGAAGAGGGCCCTTCAAAGTTCTCAACTATACTTTATGGAGAGTCATCACAATAATTGTTTTAAAATGGGACACTAGACCTCCTTTTTTGAGAAAGTAGTGGCAAGATCTCACAAAACTTATGCAAGGGAAACAAGGTGTGAGTTTCCTTTAAATGCCCACGGCTTGAAGAGGAAAATGGGCAGCCCTTTAGTGAACTCGACTTGGCCAAAATAAGCCTCAAAAGGGCTCACAACATCTTTGGAAATCGAACCCCCAACACTTGCGAAAGGTCCTGCAAACACTTGTTAGATGTTGCGGGAAGTTGCTCTTCAAAATCTGCCACACGAGTTAGCAAACAATCCAAATAATGGCTGCAAAAAATAAGTTAAGTATTAATGGAAAAATAACAAGATAAAATGTATATGTACAATTATAATTTACAAAAGGCTAAGCTAAAGAGTGAGAGTAAACTCTTGTATTTGCTTAGCCATCTTCAAGCTCTTAGATAGCAAATGAAATAAATAAAGTACAATGTTTTTTTAAAAGAGATTTAAATTTAGAAGTTCTCGGCTTGTGCACAAGCTATGTGCCGAAATCCCTGCAAAACCACTTTGTAGGATAAGACTATGAAGGTTCAAAGAACAAATGAGAGCTCTTTTAAGAATGTATCAAGAGTGGGTTGGTCTCTCCAAAGACTTCCCCTCACGCTTGATTCTGTAATCCCAACAAGATGTTCTCTCTACAAAACTTCAATCAAGAATTAGTTCCATATAGATATAACAATAAACAATGATAAGAAACTCTAGAAATTTATTTAAAACCAACTAGAGCATTCTATACCTAGAGCATACTTCTAAATCAAATGTCAATGCAAGATAACTCTACATTAACAAATCTACAAGAGCATATGGAAGCAAATTAGATGAAAGCATGAGTAAAAAGAATTATACCAATGCTCAATAATTCATCACACTCGAAAAGAAGGAACACCTCATGAATGTAACCCAAAGTCTTTATTGATATTTCCGAAAGTGTACAAGGCAACAACGCTTCCACAAGCACAATAGCTAGTAACAATCTTATACAATGTGAGAGCCCATGGCTCTATTATATAGAGAGTTGGGAGCAAATCCCAATGAAGAATGATAATGACAAATGGCATTGGAGCCAAACCCAACGTGGAAGTGATTTAAACAAGTGGCATAAGGTGACAATCCCAAAGAGAAATTCGAATTTTCTGAATGGAGCTCCAATGCCAAGTGTAAAAATTGAATTCTGGTAAGTGGACATCATTTTCTTCTTCCCTCATGTGCCAAATTCGATTTTTATGGTGGAATGACAAGTGTATATGGGTGGTAACCCATATGGAGACAATTTCCCACAAAAATCTCCACCAAATATTCTTCCAAATCCTCCTGAATGTGCATTAACTTCACAAATTCGAATTTCCAAGCAATTTTTTCATTTAATGCCAGAAATTTGATTTTATTTGAACACATGTCCTTTCCTTGATTTTAGGAGTCCACATCACCTTGAGACTTCACTTTGACTGCCCCATAATTTTCCACCTCATTTCCACAATATTTAGCATGTGTGGATATTTATTTTTCTCTATTTATTTAATTTTTGGCTTAATTAATTGCTAGATTTCCCACTAAACTTAGGAAAAATGGGTTTTGAGGGTCCAAAACACATTATTAACCCCTCAAAGTGTGTTATATTAGAAACTTGAGGGTGAGAGGTGTAATTTTGATTACTCATACCCCATACAACTTCTCTATAATACATTTATTACAATTTAAATACAATTTTATTTGCAATTTTTGCCCTGCGGGAAATCTAAAAAATTAAAAAATGACTACCTAGACCTAACCAAATTCCACGAAATTTTTTGTGTGATCTAGTATGGTAATATACATCGACTCTAGACACTAATATATGTCAAGGGCTCAACCTTCAAACCGTCACCCCGGATTTGGGGTAAAACGTGAGTGAAAAAACCTAGAAAATTATCCACCTTTGAAAAATGGATAATTAATAAGATAAAAAAACTCTCCAAGGTGTACTCGTTTGCTAATCAAGTCCTAAAATCCTAGGCCTGTTACAGACTCAAAGCTCATCATTACTAGTATCACTTATTACAATTCCCTGTAGGGTGTGGAATCTGGATACAAGAAAGATGATGATAATATAGAAGTAGAGTTAAAAAACTCTGTTGACTGACGATATCTGATGGTACAAGTGTCCTCTGGATCATCTTTGGGCATGGAGTCTTCATATAATCATCAAGTGTCACTCCAATGGTCAACATTTGGCTCCATATGAGGATGCATGCTAGATATGAAGTGATAGTGTGCAAGAACCTAGAATCTGCATCCACCGACATAAGACATATATCAGTAATATCCATTCAAAATATCATGAAAAGAAATCAATTACAGAAACGAAGAAATGAAAATTTATTCTAAGAGCATAAATGATAATTTATTCATGAAATAAAACTACTTAAACAAAAATGGCACGAGATAAGGTTAGAAATATGATACAAAAAGATGCTCCATGTCATAAGATGTCTTCGGTGAAATCCATCTTGAAAACCTACCTACTCACAGGCAAGTCCATAGGTTTTTTCTTTGATGTGCCTTGCCCAATTCTGACTATCTTGGGACTATGACTTGCCCCAATATTAACATGTTTGTGGCCATCAGATATACCAAACCTCCTCCTTTTCCTTTTCTGACTATTGATGCGTTGAGACTTGATCCTGCTCAGAACTGGTGGTTCATCTTTTTTTTTTTTTTTTTCTTGGTTAGTTGCGATGGTGATGATGATGCATTTATTTCCAATCCTACCGCTTTGTCTTGAAAATTCTTTGATGGAAAATTTGAAGTACCCAATCTTTTTGAGCTATGCCGAATCTCTTCGTTTTGAATCTGTTCTGTTAAGGGGGGAAGGAGGGTTTCCTTGGATCTTCAACATGATATCTTTTTTCTAAATCTCGATCAAGTCTGACAAAGGTATTATCAGGCATGGGGATGGTGGCATATGATAAGTCCATTTGAACGCTGCCACCTAGATACGATGCCCATTTTCTTGATAGGAGCATTCCCCATGAATCTGGAACATCTATCACAACAATATCCATAGTCATTATTCTATATGTGTATGCAGCTAGGAAAACGTGTAAATCTTTAATTATCCCACACACTTCAATTCTTTTAGAATCCATTGAACATATGTTGTGATGGGACCTAGAAACCCTTAAATTTAGTTGGTCCATGACTTTCTTGGTCATGACATTTGATGAAGCCCTTGAATCAAGCATGCAGTTGTGTAAAAGATTATCATTCACTATCAAAGAAACATAAAGTGGTAGATGACTTCATTCCCCACATAACAGTTCATACTTTTCAATACAATTTCCTCATCTTCTGATTTGTCACTAGCCTTTTCTTCCCTTTGAGTAACTTCAATGGCACTTAGTAACTTGGCCCTTTGAGATGGTATCTTTAAAAGCTCTGTCACCGGAATAGAAACATTTTCATTATTCACCCAATTGCCCATGTCAAAAAATTATGAAGTAGGAGGATAATTTTTTTTTGTGATTATTCTGGTCTTGGATATCCCTTCTCTGATAAATCATCCCTTTGTGTTTTGCCATAGCAAGAATCTGTCCAGATGTAGGTTTTTCCCCAAAAATCGTAGCGACCTCGTCAAAATCTGCAATCATATTGTAAACCCCAAGATTATTAGGCCTATGGTCAATCTCTTGATTTCTCTCAAAGGTGTATATCTGATCTTCCATGGAGAACATATTGATTTGACCACCTGTCCCTCCTAACATGCCACTTTCCATGATTCTCTTCACACATGGGCATGTGGCTTCTTCATGGAACTCATTACACGGCCTACAAAAATGGGGAATTTGATCTACCATGTTTGTGGATTCCAATGGATTTGGAGGCCTATGCTCCTGTTGAGGGCCTTTATTATTTTGCCATCTATCATTTGGCCTAGTTTGGAATCTTTGCACTTGTCATCTCTCCATGAACACCAACCTATTTTGCATAGTTTGCATTTCTTTGATGTGATTTGCTTCCATGCTCTTGATGAGTTGAGTTAATTATTTAATACGATTATGTTTATTTTCTTCCTTGGCATTGTCTTTGTAAACATTTGATTTTGATGGCGCTCTACTGAAACCAGGAATTTCAGATTTTCCTTACTGCTTTCTAGCCCTTTCTATCTTCAAGGCTTCAGATTGAGCTACACTTAGATTCGTAGGCTCCTTCCTCCTCTACTCATAGGCAGTATCAACCCCAAAAGCATCTAGATATGAGCATAAAAGAAATTCATCAGGAGGTTTAACAGTAGCAGGGATGCTTTTTACTAATTCATTGAATCTCTTGTTAAACTCCTCCATGGTCTCATTCTCATTTTTCTTCATGTTGCTAATGGCATTGATCAAATGCCTATTTTCCTTCATCTATCCAAACTTATCTAAAAATACAGTCAGAATGGCTTGTAAAGAGTTATATGAGTTAGCAGGTTACTCAGTGAGCCAATCAAGAGCATCCTCTTCTAAAGATAAAACAAAAAGCCTCATATTCACATCCTCATAATTAGTAGTGTTACACCATTAAAAGTTACAAACATTAAAGTTTTTCACATGTGATTTAGCACTAATGGCATTGTTGCCTTCTGCTTCATACACATTGAGTTTCCACCAAGCACCCTTTGAGATATTTGCATGAGATTATCAATTTTTGGTCTGAGACATTCTTCCTGTGATATCTGACTGCATGGATGTATTGACGTTGTTTGGATCATTGTTGATGAAATAAGAACATTTGGGTGTTACCTTAGTATGATATCTGCCATGATATTTTGGATGAAAGTTTCGTATCTTTCAGCATGGCTAGTTGCGAGACAAGATGAAGAAGCTCTTTGGAGAGTCGTTTGAGCAGGTTCTGGATATTACAAGGAGACATTGCGATAATAATGAGTGGGATCCAATTGGCAGATATATTTAACTAGTGCTATTGTACGAGACAATCTTAGGCTTGTGGTTGGTACCTCCACGAGAGGGAGGATGAATATGGTATCCTTTTTGTGATATATATATATATATATATATATATAGATATATATATATATATATATGTTCTAATATGATATTTGATTTGATGTCCTATATGAACAAGAGACAGTTGTTATTAAGACATGATGATTACCAGATATAAGCACGATGATATATTTATGATATATAGAAAGCATCAATGATCGAGGACATTGAGCCAACTCTTCGCCCCTGTTTGAGCTCCCATGGTGTGGAATTGAGATGGAGACCTCCTGGGGTTGAGGGATCTCTAGACAATAGGGTATGACTGCTATCCATTACCCATAGGGTTAGATATGTTGCTCCCATTTCTTGGTCTTTGTAGAGTATACCCTATTTGGCATCATACTCACAAGCCAGAGTTGTTGGGATTGTCCCTCCCTGTCTAGCCAAGGGGTTGAGGAAACTTGGGGCATGTTATCCTTACCTTTTGGTATGTCAGGTACCTAGACCAAGATCGTATTATGATGCAGGTGTTATACCACATGACTATTGAGATTCATTTTTGGGACAATCGACAAGAAATAGGATGGGTTGAGATGTGCTCCCCTATATCACTTATTGCTCTATATGGGGTCGTAGAATTTTAGCTCCCCCATGAGATTATAGGTTGAGATGTGCTCCCTGATGTGGTTCTAGGTTGAGATATGCTTCCTGATGATATTCTATCTGATGAATATGTGGGTGGTAGAATTGGCTCACCGCTGATGTTTCCCAGGTGGTAGCATTGGGCTCCACATTGGCAATGATTTCAGGTGGTAGTTGTGGCTCCCCGATAAATAGAGGGTGGTATATTAGGCTCCCTTCTAATGTCAAATTATTCTTCTTTTATATTCGATAATGTCCAACATATAAGAAAGGAAAATCAAGAGATAAGCATGAATAAGAAAGAGATGAGCAGTGATGGAATTTGATGATGAGATATTTGAGATCAGATATGATTTGATGTCAGGATACACTTTGTTATCACCCCAAGAAACTCTCCTAGGTTGTATCTCAGAGATGCTCAGGAACATTACAAACTCAACAAAAATGTTGGAAAATGGTGGATGAATGGAAGAAATGATGCATATTCAAGCCAGATAACCACTTCTACTATGCTTAACCCCAGACATGGGTGAACACCCCCAGACTACAAGGCTTTAGACCACCAATGACTCATAGTTTAAGGAAAATGTGATGATGGAGAATACTAATCGCACCAACAGATGCACAGAACCCTGTGATGGCCAACTGCAACCAGTTAAAAGGTCTATAAATCTATTTCCTAATGCACAGACATGATGACATCTCTCTGGCATTAATATAACAGAAACCTACATACAAATTCAATGATACATACTAGATTCTAACACAGAGGTGGGATGACAGTCCCTCTAATGCTAAACATCAAGAACACATGAAAAATGCATAACAGGCACAGCTTGGAACAAAGAAGAAGAAGTGTAAAGTGAGCAATTAACAGCAAAAGAAGCTTGCATTAGTTGAAAATGAAGACCAGAAGCTGCAGGTGTCACAATAGTTACAGTGTCCAGAAGTTGAAGTTTACATCACAATAACATTCATCAACCCTCCACACATTTTGTTTTTGGGTATATATGGAGTTTTTTTACAAAATTTCTCTGCTATGCTATGCGTGGAGGGGTCATAGCTGACCACCAAACACATTTACAATTAGATATGGGTCTCTGCTGCAAACTGTGTGTTTTAATGAACAAAATCGGCCTTTCTGGTACTCTGTTGTACTTCATGAACTGGTGGAATGCCGTGTTTGTCTGCTCAAGGCTATCCTTCTCATCCTTCAGGTGTACAACGTGTTGAATGCAGTGGGTGAAGTATTAACTGTGCAAAGTATTTGGTGAGCGATCGTTGCATGCTTCGAGTGAATGATACAGGGCAACGGGACGAAGACAACATGGAGGATGTATGAGCGGGACAAGAAGGAAATATTGGCCGTTGGATGAAGTAAACTGATGGCAGAAATCGACTTGGAGTGGCTATCGGGAGAAAATGGGAGCGGATGAACGAGGGTCGTTGGATCGCGGGTGGCAGATCCAATAGCTGACGGGAGCGGGAACTGCACGAGCGTTAATGAGCGGGGGGCCGTACGGGATGGCGAAAGTGGTTTCCCTGCACCGCTTCGGGATGGCAGGCAGTTTCCGTATGTAGGGACGCAAGCACATACGATGAGCGCCACGTGGCTGGTGGGTTTGGCGGGAAAACCGCTTTCCCTGCAGGCTAATGGACGTGCGGCTTTCGGCGGTGGGAGCAACGTATAACGTTGGATCACAAGGTGGAAGATCGGACGGCGGTGGATAAAATCACGCGTTTTGGATTGATGTGATAGGTGAAAAGACCCCACGGGTTATGTGATTTGGCAAAAGTGCACGGTTATGTGGATTATAATCGTATGGTCTTTGAAATTAAACGGTGAAAGGTTTGACCACATAAAAGGACTTTCGCAGGGTTTTGGGAGAAAAACAGGGATAAAGGGGTTTAAAGGAGAATAGGGAGGATTAAGGGGAAGGAGGAAACGAAGGAAACACTTGTAGCGGGGGTTAAGTAAATACGAGATAACGGGGTTTAGAGAAGTGTAGGGAAAAATGGAGGAGAAGAGGGAGAAACTGTTGCAAGCCCTTTGCAACCCAAACCAGCACTGCCTAACCTGATTTTATGCATCAAATGTTGCAAAATGTAGTAGAGATAACATTGGCTCCTTCTGGGGATGAGATCCTCCCTGTGAGGTCTCAAGAACCTGCAGATCAATGCTTTTCCAGCCGAAAACAAATTAGCCAAAATTCCTAGTGTTCCATTGGGCATGGAGTCTACTGCACCTATACTAAAACTAATAAAAACCAAATGTTTACAACTTTTAAGGCCAAAGAAATTAAACCACATAATTTTTTAGAAAACGCCCATTAATTGGGCCATCAAAAACTGTTTTTCCTCCCATACTTTTCAGTATGAAGGTGTTGTTCCCTTGAATATGTGAAATGATGAAAGGGCATGTCTAGAAAGCATCAAATTTCCCATGGTTGCCTTTCTTTTCATTTAGTGCATCCCATTTCAGAACCAGATCTCCAACCTGAAAATTATCTGATTTTGCCTTCTTGTCAAAGGCTTCCTTGATCTTTCTCTGATGTGCTACAACCTTTTCAACCAGCTGTTCTCTTACCTGATGTACCTCTGCTAAATTAGTGATCCTCTTTGCCATGTCTTCTTCCTCATCCTGTTATGTTTGAAGGAACTTTGCCACAGGGAGAGTTGATTGAATTGGGAATATAGCTTCAGTGCCATATACCAGCTTGAAAAGAGAATTCCCTGTGGATTTCTTAATGGTCACTTTGTCAGCCTACAGTGCATACTTGAGCTTGGAATCCCAATTCTTTTTATTGTCTTCCAGCAGCCCCTTAATTATCCTTATCAGGCTTTTATTTGAAGATTCTCTTAGACCGTTTCCTTGAGGATAATATGAGGTGGAATGAACAAGTTTAATACCCATTGAATCACACATTTCCACCAATTCTTTTGCCCTGAAGGCTGCTGCATTGTCTGTGACCAGTTTATGTGGACAACCAAATCTACTGAAGATATTTTCTGTAAAAAACTTCATGACCACATTATGATTAGCCTTTCTGGTAGGAATTGCCTCAATCCACTTAGTGAAATAATCAGTGGCTACTAATATCCACCTGTGCTCGCCACTGGAATGTGGATTGATTTCTCCAATGAAATCCAAGCCCCACTGCTGAAAAGGTCCTTTTACAAGTATTGGTTTCAAAGGCAGGGACTTCAATTGCTGTTTTCCTTCAAATCTTTGGCACCTGTTGTCAGGCGGAAAGAGTCGATAGTGCGGACACAACCAACCTCCCTAGGAGCCTAACACTCTCTAGTGACAAACAAGACAAACAAGAGCAATCCTTCTCTAAACATGTATTTACCATACGAGAAATCAAGTGTTTAGATCCTACCTGTAGTCCAACGCTGTTGTAGCAGTCCAACCTCGCCGATCCGGATGAGCTCCTCCTTCAATTCGAAACCTGCATTCACTAACAATCAAACGATTAAATAGCACTTGATAATCTCATAAAATAAAACATATTTAACATGTAGACCAAGGAGTACATGAAACAACTCATTAATAACAAGTTATTGAGAAAAATGGACTCATTTGCATTAATAGGAAACAAAAGGAACAATTACAACCTGAGCCTTGGTGTTGTGCAAGTCCCTCCCAGGGTCCATCAAGAGTTCTCCTTTACTTTGACAAAGCTCACCCACTTCCAAATAGAACAAGAAAAGATGGTAATCTCTCCTCACAAGCTTCTAAATGGGAGTCCTAATTCCAGCAGCATCTACCCTTAGAAATGTTTAGCTTTCAACCTCCCCTCCTTCTAGCCCAATGCTTGTATTTATAGTGCTCTAGAGGAAGTTATTCAGGTCCACCATCAATGGGATAAGTCCCTCTTTGGATGGGATAGCTCCCTTATTGATGGGATAAGTTCCTCTTTGGTAGGGATACATGAACCATCTGGAGGCGCTTCATACACGTCAAACATACTTTTAGAAGCCTCTAGAAATGACCACAAGTAACTTTTTTGGAGTGAAACTTGCGCCTTTTGACCTTTACAGGGGTACGCACCTGCCCCTTTACATACAGAGCGTACAAGTACACAATTTTTGTGAACATTAGGTGCGTATACGCAGGTAAGGCCGAGAGAATCTGCGTACCCAAAGATAAACACATTTACAAAGACTTTCTCTCTTTTTTGGAGTTTGATATGGAAAGCAGAGGCATAAGACTTGCCCAGGAGGATAGCATGACTGTTGATAGAGCCATACTAACTGTAAATAGCCATGGTGACATTTTTTAGTGTAACAGATTGCCCCCTAAAGTGCGAAGCCTATAGTAGATTAGGGTTTTGTATTATCTAGGAAGGGTGAAGCGCTTTATCATTTCAAGGATTATCTCGTGGAGAGCCTGGTCAGAACCTGCAATTTTCAACACAAAATACATGTATAAGATTATATCATCGCTGAGGTAGGCATTCCCATACTCAGATCAAAACTTTAACTTACAGACTAACTACTCTGATACATGAATGATCTTGCAGTACATCATAATCATAGACTTTTGTAGACACAATATGGACGCAGCCATCTGTTTATAATTGGTCTACTATATAATGAATACAAAACTCCTCGCAGCCTGGATGGTGGGAACTAGATCCAGGGTCTTCATTTCTACTTCCCGAATTGGTACGATTCTAGCCATGCGAATAAATGAGTTGATGTCGAACATGGTAGAAACCACTTGATTACCAGTCAATGATGTAAACCATTAACAAGTGTGAGAGAGACCACTAGTGATGTCAATGGTTCTCAAAGTACCTAGTACAATCCATGAAATGTGAATAAATGAGTTGATGTCGAACACGTCACAAAATCCTCTGATCGAAAGTCAATGATGTAAACTGTCGTCAAAGGCGAGAAACCTGCCATTGATGCATGCAGACTTCAAGGTACTGTCGATTTCTAAGTCATCTTTCCAGATAATGTGCTGATGTCGATAGAAAGCGACCCGTTGCAGGCAAGCCCACAACACGAAATCATTGTTCAAGTTGAAGAAATGTTGCTGTAAGGACTGACTCAGGGATGGTCAAAATGGATGAAAAGTATTTTTGTAGATGAAAGTTTGGTTTGCAGACCTCTTGAACACATAACGACACGACAGATGGTTTGGTGACGATTGACCCAAAGTTAATACCCGGAAACGGTTGAAGACTTTCAAAGTGGTTTGATCAACTTTTAAGGCGAAGGATTTCCCAACCCAGGTGAACGGAAAGTGTCGTGTTCAAGAGCGGTGATAAGGTTCTTCTGTAACAAAGGATAACAAATAGGCTCATTCTTCTCTCTTTTCCCCCACCATTTCTGGCAAGTACCTCTTTATTTTTTACAAGCTTGAGGAGGATAACATATGCTTGATTATAAGCTCATCCTTCGGATAAGTCCAACCTAGTTTTGATTCGAACCTAGGAAGGAGTGGTTCGTTCCTGTTTGTAATTGAACAGGTCCTTTACTGTGAAATTTTAACGAGCCCAGTATAGGAGAAACTCAACGTTTTTCAATTTTAGAGAGTCTGAAAAACTTAAGAAGACTCCAGGTTGAACTTTTTCGTAAATTTGTGTCCCCCAAGTCCGAAAAAGTATAAAATAATACCTGGGAGAACCGCTTGATCTTGCGACCAAGGAGTACTTTCATGATTAGTGCCACTGACCTGAAAAGTAAAAAGCGATCAAGGACACGTCGTTTTATTTTCGTATCGAGTTTGAAACGACAAAAACCCGGCAATATTTTCTTGTTTTTACAGTCAGAAAAGAGCTATAAGGGAACCGTCTTTTAATTCCGTTTTAACGAGTGTAAAATAAACGCTCGGCAATATTTTCATGTTTTAGGAGTCAGAAAAGAGCTTAAAAGATGACTCTGATGTTTTGGTTCGTGAAAAATGACAATTTACCTTAAAGTCCCCTTGTCCTGCACAAAAACAACACATTGCTCATACCTGTTTAAGATAGGCAAAAATACATTGAAAAACATCTTTCCATGGTGAAAAATAAACAAACTTAACATTCATTCATCCAAAAAACCTATAAAAATACCTTTTACCATGTCATTTTACCATTTTACTATTGAGGTTGAGAAAAGGGCTTTTGACAAGAAAACTTCCTGTGGACATTGCGGAGAATCCGACCGTCAGAATCGAGTGCCGTCTCTTTCAGGTATTCCACAACATCCTCCTCTTCAATTTCATCCATTTAAAATCCATTTTTAGGTTTTAGTTTGATTTTTTAGGGGGTTTAGGGTTTTAGGATATGTTTCTCGGGGTACGCAGGTGCCCCATGGGTGACCTGCGTACCTCGACCTTTTTTTTATATAGGAAAAAGGTCGGGGTACGCAACCCGCCTTCAGACCAGTTGCGTACCGCCGCTCTGTGTTCTGAACGCAGGGTGCGTACCCCGTGAAACACGCATTTTGAAACCCCAAACTCCAATTCCAACCAATCAAATTTCTTCTAATGAATTCTAACTATTGTTTTTTGGTGTGTAGGGCATTCACCATGCTAGATTGGAGAGAAAGAGAACAAGAGGACGTTGATTTGGCCGCAATTGGTCATCAACCTTCTATTGATGCGTTAAAAGCATGCGGACTGTACAAATACTGGGCCATACCTGGCATGAGGGGCCAGGTGTCATTCCTTGAGTGGCTGGTTGAAAGGTGGAACATTCAGGATCAATGCTTCTACATCGGAGAGAACCAGCTCGAGATAGAGCCCTCCGACATATATTTTCTCTCTGGCTTGCCAAATAGGGGCGAGCAACTGACTCTGTCCGGGACTAGGCCGGGTGACCAATCCCTTGCTAGCCTCCGGGTAGAGTGGTGCAACAATCAGAACCAGGAGAAAGGGATAGAAATCAAGTACATATCCCTTCCCGAACTTATGGTGATAGCCTTTACTGTTACCAGACTCTGCGGTGCAGCCGCCTTACACATTGCCACCGGGTCCCAAATGCGGATGGCGATAGATTGCTACCGAGGCACCATTTTCAACTGGTGCGATGCTGTGTTGGCCAATATGAAGGGCCAACTAACCAGGGCAAAGAACGGACAACTGAAGACCTTTGGATATGGGCCTTTAGTTGTGAGCTTTGCCTTAGAGAGAGTTCCAATGCTGATCCCCCAGCATCTTACTGTTCCAGTTGGGGCTCCTCGGGAGCCTAAGTTGACGAGATGGGTTGCGGTAATGGCCCGACATCCTGATGAGGGCGCGACAGTTGTTCGATTTCCTGATGGTTACTTTCACTGGCTAGAGGGCCAGGTCTTTGCTATTCAGGATTTTCCCTATGCCAGAATGGATTTTCGGAATGATCCGGACATGGTTCTTCCACAGGGAGAATAGTGGGACGACAGAGGTATTTCATTTTTCACAAGTTTTTAAATTATGTATTTTTTTTTTTGTTTTTATATATATCGCCTCAAAACTGACAGCACAAATTTTCAAAATGTAGATGTAGGTCCACGGCGTCCGACCAACCTCCGGGCTTTTGAGAGGAGAGTACCAGCTGTACCAGCACCAGCCCCACAGGATGCGGCCGCAGAGACCTTAGCCGAGCTGGAATAGGATCTAGAGCGTCTGACGGCGGGTATACCAGAGACCACCATAGATGACATTCCTATTCGACTTCTGCGCTATGTGGTTGCAGTCCCAGGACCTTTTAGGAGGTTCCTGTGTAGGGTAGCGCGGGCAGTGGTCTCGTATAGAGAGCACCACCAGTGATTGGCTAGTCACTTTTGTAGACACATATGACATTTTTGGTTTTTTGTACTTATCATTTTGCCGATCATAAGGTGTTTTTCAACCTATGATCGAAGACGATGTATATTTTTGACACACTCCTATCTATATATATATATCATTATTACGGGCTTATCTTGTTTTAACATATGTGATGAAATGTTTTTAAATTTACTTGCATGATTATTGCAAATATTTGTCCAACATTCGAGAAGCAACTGCATCTGCTAATGTATTTAAAGACCTTGGAATATGCTGATATTCAATGTAATCAAATTCACGTTCCAAGAGGCGCACTCTCAAAAATAACCTTAATAACACAGGATTTCTAATGGCATATACTCTATTAAGCTGTAATACAACGAGTTCAGAATCTAACCTCACTATCAAACGTCGAATTCCAAATGAAATAGATTCAGACAATAATTCAACCACTGCACTGTATTCTGCAATGTTGTTTGTCGTTTGACCGAGGCTCACCCCATGCATAGAAACTAACTCGTCAGAGGGCGAATAGATAACCCAAGCTGTGGAAGAGATATTCTGTGTACTACGACAAGCACCATCGGCAAATCCAATGTACGTTTGGAGAGGCGTCGACATCTGCAATATCAAGAGTAAAACCAAGATAAGCCAGAATAACGACGAAAAACACACTTTCTAAGCTAAGCACACTATCTAAACTAACAAACATACTAGCTAGAAAGAAAACCTAACTTAACTAAAAATTCTCCATACCCATCATTTAAGCATAATACCTCTTAAGGTAAAGACCATTTCTGGGTTTACCCAAAGAGTCCCCATCAAAATCTACCAGCTCATAGGCCCCTTTTGCTAGCTTCCGCTTTACAATGTAGGGTCCATGCCACATAGGAACGAATTTTCCAGCACCTAGCTTATCGTTAGCTTGATCATATAATAGCACTAGGTCTCCCTCCGAAAAACTTCGAGGGGTCACATTTCTATCATACTGAGCTTTCTTTCGCTTCGCGTGAGTCTCGATTGCCAATGCAGCGTCACGTTGAGTCTCATCTAATTGGGCTAAATATAATAAACGTTTCTCCTCTTTGGAAGTAGCTGGGAGTAATTCGACAGCCATTTGAAGTGATGGGATTTCGCATTCAATGGGTAACACAGCTTCCAAGCCATAAACTAGCTGGAAAGGAGTGAACCCTGTTGAAGTTTTCACTGAAGTTCGGTATGCCCATAGCGCTGAAAATAACATGTTGTGCCAATTCGACCGATGAATACCAATGATTCGTCGGATCATGATAACTAGAACTTTGTTGATAGACTCAACCAAACCATTGGCTTGCGGATAATAAGGAGTAGAGCTATCGTGGCGTAAACCAAGCTGGCTTGTAAGCTCAGTCATCATGATGTTTCGAAAATGGCTCCCATGGTCAGTGATGATTGCTTGCGGGACACCAAACCTAGTTATAATGTGATTGAATACGAAAATTGCAGCTGTTTTTCCGCTTGCGTCGAATGTAGGCATTGCCTCGGCCCATTTAGTAAAATAATCAACCGCGAGGATGATATACGCATGCCCCCTGGCCGAGTGAGGGTTACAAGTAATAAAATCGATACCCCATTTGGCGAAAGGACCAACGGAAATTATAGGGTGGAGAGGAGCAGGTGGTGCGCGCATCTTGCGATCAAACACTTGACAGTTGTGGCATTTTCGGACCGCAATGATACAATCTTTAAACATGGATGGCCAGAAATAGCCAGCACGCAACACCTTCTGAGCTGTGGCATACCCAGACATATGACCGCCACACGCTCCAGAGTGACAATCATTCAAAACCCTCTCAGCCTGTTCGTGAGTTAAACAACGTCGAAAAACTAAGTCTGCCCCCCGGCGATAAAGTGTATCTCCAATAACTCTGTATTGCTAGGATTGAAACCGAATTTTTCGACGTTCCGACTTTGAAGCTTCAGGCCGAAAGGTTTGGGTTTGGAGATAGATGACTATATCCCCATACCACGGATCTAAAGTACTGATAAGAAACAAAGATTCGTCCGCAATGGATTCCTCTGCCACAGTTTCTGTGTCAGCATGCGGGAAATCACACATCAATTCCGCAAAAACTAAGGATTTCTTAGACTTGGACTTCTCGAACTCCAAGTCGAACTCTTGCAGGATAACGATCCATTTAGAGTACTTGCCCCCTAGCAGTTGTTTAGTCAAAATATAAATCATAGGGTTGCAATCCGAAATAACTGTAGTTTTACGGAGAAGAATGTAGTGACGAAAACGCTGGACAGCTTGAACGGCTGCCAGGGCCAATTTCTCCACATGCGAATATTTTAGCTCAGTGGGGTTTAATGTCCTACTAAGATAATATATCACATGTTCCGTTCCGAATTCATCTTCTTGGACTAACACCATTCCAATAGTGGAATGCGAAGCTGCGAGGTATAAGAAGTAGTCCTGGTTGTAGTTGGGAGGATGCAACAACGGTGCATGGGTCAACGCGTGCTTAAGTGCATCAAAAGATTGTTGGGCAATCTCGTCCCAAAAGAATTGAGCGTTCTGTTTCAACAACCGTGTAAAACCCGTAGTGACCTCGGCGTAAAAAGTTTGCTTTCCCTTGCAAACTTTGGAGTTGGCGCAAACTCGAAGGGGGAGGTAATTTGATGATAGCTTCAACCTTCAAGGGATCGACGCGAATGCCGGCTTTTGAAACAACAAATCCCAACAATCGACCCACTTCTATACAAAATACACACTTGTGAGGATTCAACCGAATACGATAATGCCTACACCTCATAAAGATTGCTCGTAAGTGGACAAGGTGATCAGCTCGATGTAAAGAATGAGCAGGCAAATCATCGAGGTACGGTTGCACAATGTGCTTGATGTCATGAAATGAATAAGACATCGCTCGTTGAAAAGTGGCTCCGGCATTCTTAAGCCCAAAAGGTAATTTGCAGTAAGCAAATGTCCCCCATGGACAAATGAATGCCGTTTTTGGTTGATCGGCAGGTAGAATATTGATTTGATTATAGCCCAAAAAACCATCCATAAAGGAAAACATTTCACTTCTGGCACAATCATCAATTATTTGATCGATATAGGGCGTAGGATAGTTGTCTTTTGGACAAGCTCGATTTATATCCCTATAGTCGATACATATTCTTATTGTTCCTTGTTTCTTGTTAACCGGAACAATATTCGATACCCAATCCATTAACGAGATTGGATAAATGAAACCTGCTTTCAACAGCTTTTCGACTTCTGCTTTAATCGCAGCTGCTTTTCGAGGGTGAATTTGACGCAACCGTTGCCGGATGGGTTTAGCATCCGGGTAGGTCTTTATTTCATGAACAACAATGGCAGGATCGATTCCTGGCATTTCCTCGTAAGACCAGGCGAACACATCGCGAAATTCTTGGAATAGGGCCTTGTAAGTTTGAATTTCATCTTCTGTACATGAGGCACCTATATGAATGTTTTCCTCAATTCCGGACTTCACTGAAATGTCAATGGGAATAGTACGAGAAATATTCCCTAAATTGAACTCTGAATCAGGATGTTTCGTTGGATTCTGAGCGTCTTTGACATATTCAGTGGTAAAAATAGATGAAAAATCGTTTTCAAAAGCATCATCCTCAGGTAAAAACGAAGATCTATGATGGAGATCTTCCCATGGTAGATCGTCTACACTTAGGATTTCGCGAAGTTGTTCGTCAGATGACACGACTTCAGGAAACGCTATCCATTCTGAGGTTGATGTGAAAAGTGATTCCTCACTGACCACATTCATTTGGTCGATTTGGGTTGAACGCGAGTCGGTAAAAGACACGATGGCTTCATAAGAAATTTCATATGGACTAAAAGGCATAACATTACCGAATGAGTCTATCTTAGATTCATATGGGACAATCCAAGGATCGTCGTAAATAATGGTGTCTGATGTAATCATATGAATTGATGCAAACGAAGGGTCTGCGTTGATTGGAGGGAAAGGAAAAGTTCCCAGTAAACTGGAATATTTAATTAAACCTACGCCAACGTCCCTATAAGGGATTGTTGTCTTACCGACATGCTGGATACTCTCTGAAGAGGCTGGGTCGGATGAAAAGTATGTCAGCTGATCAATTGTCATGATCTTGCCGTTATGTGGAAACTTTATTACTCTGAAGACCGATGAAACGACCGCTGTCATAGCATATGACCAACTTAAACCCAAAAGAAGGTTGTAGTCTAGAGGGGCATCAACCACCTCCACATCTAGACTAACGGTTTTACCTTCTACCCCTATAGGCAATTCCTGTAGAATACCAAACGGACGGAACCCACGGCCATCAAAGGCCTTAAGGATGGTCGGGGATTGGTTCAATGAAGGGGAACCAAGCGATCTCCAACACTGAATCGACATAATAAACGTGGAAGCTCCCTCATCAATTACAGTCCGATGAATAGGCCTGTTTTTTACTATCACTGGAATCTGAAAAGCCATTTGATGAGGGAGACGCGGTGTACTATTTTCTAGATCGAAGATTATTAGATTCGGGTCCTGAACATCAACAGCTCCAATAGCCGACAAAAGTAATTTTCGTTGTGCTGGGCATGATTGCAGCACTTCTAAAGCCGACATTGCTGAGGGTGAAATAGCTAAGTCCTCAACAATGTTGTAAATCTGGGCCGCTCTCGCATGTGGATTGAAAGCAGACCTTCGAAGAACACCCTTGGCTGGCGGTTTGATTACTAAGTCCGGGTTAGGTTTTTCGATCTGTAGTGGATCGGAACTAGGAGCTGAGGTTGATGGATTAGAATGGGAAGATTCTGCTTCCTTACCATCAACAGGATTCTTACTACCATAATCTTGCGACCGAGTCGTAATCCTCACATGAGACATCATCAAAATGGATTCTTCACTGGCAGTCGAGGAAGAACCTATCATCTTACTCTCCTGCTTTGGAAATGGATCTTTCAACAAAGCAGGAGTGGGAGAACCTTTGACTATTTTCACAACCTCGGCCCGATGAGGGCAATCTCTTGTAAAATGATCCTCTTCACAAATAAGACAAGGATATCGAGGTTTGCGCTTTTCGTCATTGGTTTCCGACTTTTCTGTTTTCTCCTTCGGAGCCTTGTCTGCTTTAGCCTTCTTATTTCCTTTCTTATTTCCACCGTTTTTTGATTTGGTCGTAGATGACTCTACAGCGTGAATATCGGCGGAAAGTTCAGGAGAAGACTCTCATGTCGGGGAATCAGGCAAGGTGATTATAGGAGTAGTAGAATTCTTGGAAGATTTCTTCTTGCTCTTTGTGTTCACCGTACCAATCATACCATCAGCGGCATGAGATCCCGAAAGAGCAGCAGCAATTTGATTCGATTTTGGAAGATCTGGGATCTTCTCGTGTAACGTACCCGACTGAGTATAAACTAAGTCAAGGTACTGCGCCTGAGCAATGACTTGCTCCTCAGTAACTACTCCGGCCTTAGCTACATCTTCAGTAGTATTCGGTAATAATGATTTAACAAACCATTCAGCTAAGATTTGGTCCGGAATAAAAACTTTCACTAACCTTCTTCGACGTCTCCACTCATGAATATGATCGGAAATATACGTGGACGTCGATTGTTTTAGTGAAGTTAATAACTCCGTGCCGTTATCATATCTGACCGGCAACTGAAAGTGAGTTAAGAACGAGGTAGCTAACTGGCTAAAATTGTAAAAAGAGGCCCGTGGTAACTCAATGTACCACTTGGCCGCGAGACCAATGAGTGTACGCTGGAAAAGACATAAGCGGATCGAATCATCCGAGATAGAATTTGAAGCACACCAGAGGTGGTAAGTCATCACGTGATTGGACGGATCCTCTCCAGACTTACCTTCGAACTTGGGTATATCATTGGGCAACTTATTTGGCATTGGCGGCCAGAACGAAAGATATTGAATTGGATCGTTCGTTAGGCGCGTCAAGTCTGGTAAATCCAAACTTGCGATAAACGGTAATTTCCGGTTAGGATATCTAAAACTCTGGGTCACAAGACCAGTCCCAGGAGGAGGATATCCAGGATAACTAGGAACAGGAATCACATTAGGGATATTATATCCTCCTGGAAAAACAGGAGTAACCGGACCGTACTGGGGTTGTTGAGGTTGTTGATAAGTGTACCCAGGATACGGTTGATACTGGTAAACCGGCTGCTGGACAACTTGCCCATATTGGTACTGTCCCTGGTACGGTTGATGAACAAATTGTGGTTGAGTAGTGACAACCGTACTTATACCAGGCTGACCTACAGGCATCTGAACCGTAGTTTGAATCGTAGATCCAGATAAGGGTAAAGATTTCTGAGGAGTAGTTACAGAGACAGTAGAAACAAGAGGTGTCGATACTCCAGAAGTAAGTGCGGTAGATGTTGCGGTAGTTGCTGCAGCCGTTTGAGATGGAGTACTAGGTGCAATTGGCGGCTGAGTAACTACCGAAGTTATAGAAGTTTGAACATTTGGCTGGACAGGTTGCGGTTGCTGGGGTGGACCAGAAACTATGGGTTGTCCAGCTTGAGGTAACATCTGTATACTTGGCTGCAACACCTGTTGACCTTGTGATGGATCCCACACTATCATTCCAGGGTATTGACTCGTAATAGGTTGAGGATACTGAGATCCATAATCGGATTGAGGATAGGATTGATAACTGAAAGGTACAGTTCCCATACCTTGAACATATGACTGACCTTGAGGTGGTTGATAACCTTGACTCGAGTATTGACCTTGAGGTTGATAACCTTGTGGTAAATACTGATAGTGGGGTTGACCTTGACCTTGAGGTTGATACCCTTGGGGTTGATACCCTTGAGTTAAATATTGATACTGAGGTTGACCTTGGGGTACATATTGAGGCTGGGGTTAACCTTGAGGCATGTATTGTACCATAGGAACATACTGACCTTGAGGCTGCCCCCCAGACACAATTTGTGTACCTTGAGGTTGCCCCCCAGGCGTTAATTGAGGCTGCCCCCCAGGCGGTAATTGGCCACCTTGAGGTTGAGAAACGGGAACTGATCCTGACATCATGTAAATGTCTCCTACACCCAACGGTTTATTACCATTGTTTCCAGCTAATAACCCATGATCAATGGGTTGAGGAGATGCCCCCGCAAAGGTACCAGAAAGTGACTAATACCCGGTGGGAACAAAAGGACCGCCGTGTAAGAAAGATTCAGGAGATTGAGTGAACACGGACGACTGACCAGACATATTTATAGGAGTATAAATACCTCGAGGTGGAAAATGAGTACGAGGTGGAGAAAAACCTAGCCCTGAGTTGTCTCAATAACTGGCTAACGAAAGGTACCAAGTAGTACTTCTAGGAGGACTGTAAAAGATAGATTCACGCTCTCTTAGATCAAGAGTAGGTTGATCTTCAAGGTTAGAGACGCCTATTTCTTCCTCTGGAGCAAGTTCTTCAATAGCAATCAAACCAGTAGGAAGATTTTCGGCGATAACTCGTTCTATTCTTGGTGAATCTGGAACACTAGAAGTTGGAGTAACAGGTTCAGATATTTCAGGTTCTTCGCCTATATTACTAGTAGATGAAAAGCTACCAGCAAGCTCAGAAACTGTAACAGCTTCGGGATTATAACATGTTTCTAGACTTTGGTAATCTGGATGGAATACCAAGGAAGACTCTCCTTCTTCAGGTGAACCTACTCTACTGCCACTAGGAGGAGTTACAAGGACCTTCAATTCTTCGTATTGACCCGGGACGTCTTCAGTAGGTCCACCCCGTGATCTACGAAGTTTCCTCAAAAAATCAGTTCCAGTAACAATCTCAGGTGACTTGCCCCGAAGTCTACGGGACTGTCTCGGTAATTCCGCCACAGTTAAAGACTTTTAACTACTACACACAAAAACAAAGTAAAATCTCAAATCAAACCACCTAAAGTCTCTAAAGAACCAAACAAATTTGAATCATACGCGTAAAGAATCTAGGGCGTCAAACCAAACACAAACAGTAGCCTTCCAGACCGAAAACGCTAGTTGGAGATGAAACCCAACATCGCTGGATTCAGTACAGAAGTGGCGGGTGGAACAGTTACCCCGGCAACCTACTTAATGAATAGACCAGCACAAGTTCCTCCACTTTAACCGTCTCGAGTGAAGTGAACCCCCCGGAAAATCCAAGTGAGTCTAGCCGACGTCTGCTCCAGGTATAGTGGGATCTTCCCTCCACCGTCACCTCGGTAGAATCCTAAAGATAATGGTCACTACGGTTACCAACCGCAACAAATGCACCTGGGGGCACAGTCTACACTCCGACAGCACGCAAGGGCAGAGTATCAAGCTCAATCCCCTTACTGGTTCCTTGACAATAATCCAAGTTTTACCGATAAGTGACCCCTGGCTCCTCGACAATGGTTAATCCGAGGTTTACCGTTTGTAATACGTGCGTGTCTGGCGTCGTTCCCAACGAGGGAGGATTGATCCCCTCACTGGTTCGGACACGAGCTCGTGCTTCTCCTTTAAGAGGAGCTTTCCCAGAGTAGAAATGAGATAATTGGATTTATTCTATCACAAGATAAGCTACTTGTTTGGTTTTGTTGTCTTGGAGAGTTAATTACTCTCCTACTCCAAGACACTAGCCTGATCTAAATTGGTGTTTCAGAGCCCTAGTAAATAAAAGTTACTAAGTTGATTTTACTTTAAGCGTTAATTTTATGGTTTTCTTTAAAGACAAAAGGTAGCGGAAATGAAACCAATGGTGTGTAGACTCGACTCAAACCACTACAAAGATGCACCTAAGATGATTTACGCTACTTTTCTCTTTCAATGAAACTCCTAACTAAGAGAGTTGGAAAATGCAAATGTTATAGAAAACAACTTTCTTAGTAAAGACAATCAAAGAAACAATTCTCTTTATCTTTCCAAGCATACAAACATGACCACTCATTACGTGCACGAAAAGTCCCTTTTCTTTCAAAATACTCCAAAAGCTACTTGAAACAAAACTTTTCAAAGGAGATGTTTTTGTACTTTTTCTTATTTAATAAAGCATATAAATCTATTTTAACGAAAATCAATCTCAAAATCTATAAAATCTATGAGAAATTGACTCACAAGCAAATCAAAAGGAAAATTACTCTAAAGCAAACCTAACGAGGCAAAAGCCTACAAGGATGATTCTAGGTTGTTTTACTTGACCACAATCAATCCAAGGATCAGCTAATGCAGAATAAAAAAACCAGTCAAAACAAAACTCAAATATTTTTGTTCTTTTTGTAAAATGGAATTCAATACTCAATCAACAAGCACTTCGAAATTCGCCAAAGAGACAACTCAAAGGTAAGTTTCTCTCACAGGTAGACTTTATGACAGGTCCGACTCCTAAGAAGGCTGACAAAACCAGAGAGATCTAAGGCTTGACAACTTCTACCGCCAAAGTCACTACAGGACCTACTCAAAAATCAAACCCTAGGGCTTAAAATTCTATGAAATCCACTAAAACACTCAATGCTATCGAAACAAGTTCAGGTGAAGATCTTTGACAGGAGACTAATGGATATGGGCAGTAAAAACTAAGAAAAAGCAAAATCTAAGAGGAAAAATGTAAAAAATGGAAATTTCTTAATTTTTAGCAGGGTACGCAGGCAACCTGTTAAGACAGGTGCGGGCCCGCTCTGTGCGCACAGCAACAGTGCGTATAGGTACGCACTGTGCAATACTCAGAGGGTGCGTACTACTGGAAAAACCAAGAAAAACTAAATCTAATTTAACCCTAAGCTAGCCCACCCAAATACAAAGTCACAGAGCCAAAAACCAGAAAATAAATGACTTTTCTCAGATCAAAGTTGCATACAAAGGAAAAAACTTTCACATCAATGGAGTCCCCAGCGGAGTCGCCATTTTGTCAGGCGGAAAGAGTCGATAGTGCGGATACAACCAACCTCCCTAGCAGCCTAAGACTCTCTAGTGACAAACAAGACAAATAAGAGCAATCCTTCTCTAAACATGTATTTACCATACGAGAAATCAAGTGTTTAGATCCTACCTGTAGTCCAACGCTGTTGTAGCAGTCCAGCCTCGCCGATCCAGATGAGCTTCTCCTTCACTTCGAAACCTGCATTCACTAACAATCAAACGATTAAATAGCACTTGATAATCTCATAAAATAAAACATATTTAACATGTAGACCAAGGAGTACATGAAACAACTCATTAATAACAAGTTATTGAGAAGAATGGACTCATTTGCATTAATAGGAAACAAAAGGAACAATTACAACTTGAGCCTTGGTGTTGTGCAAGTCCCTCCCAGGGTCCATCAAGAGTTCTCCTTTACTTTGACAAAGCTCACCCACTTCCAAATAGAACAAGCAAAGATGGTAATCTCTCGTCACAAGCTTCTAAATGGGAGTCCTAATTCCAGCAGCATCTACCCTTAGAAATGTTTAGCTTTCAACCTCCCCTCCTTCTGGCCCAATGCTTGTATTTATAGTGCTCTAGAGGAAGTTATTCAGGTCCACCATCAATGGGATAAGTCCCTCTTTGGATGGGATAGCTCCCTTATTGATGGGATAAGTTCCTCTTTGGTAGGGATACATGAACCATCTGGAGGCGCTTCATACACGTCAAACATACTTCTAGAAGCCTCTAGAAATGACCACAAGTAACTTTTTTGGAGTGAAACTTGCGCCTTTTGACCTTTACAGGGGTACGCACCTGCCCCTTTACATACAGAGCGTACAAGTACACAGTTTTTGTGAACATTAGGTGCGTATACGCAGGTAAGGCGTAGAGAATCTGCGTACCCAAAGATAAACACATTTACAAAGACTTTCTCTCTTTTTTGGAGTTTGATATGGAAATCAGAGGCATAAGACTTGCCCAGGAGGATAGCATGACTATTGATAGAGCCATACTAACTGTAAATAGCCATGGTGACATTTTTTAGTGTAACACCTGTCACAAGATTTAACAAATGAAAACACATTAGAAAATAAATTGGGCCAATAGTACTCGGCTTTGAGAATTTTATGTCCTGTAGTTTTCCAATAATGGTGCCCTCCACACATGCTGGAATGAAATTGCTGCATAACTTCTTTTGACTGTTCTTTGTTTAGACACCTTAAAAGCATTCCAGTTGGATCCCTCCAGTAGAGCAGATTTTCATTAATGCAATATTTAGCTGCCCTAAGCTTTGTAGTTCTGGCTTGACTTTGAGTAAATCCCGAAGGGATTTCTAGCTTCAGCAAGAAATTAATTATTGCAGAGTACCAATCACAAGAAGCTAGATCCTCGGCCACTGATCGCTTTATGTCCGGTTCAATTGCTTCCTCTTCTTCTGCCCGACCATTTTCTGCTATTGTGCTCAGGAAATCAATATCTAAAGATCTGCAATTTTCTTTAGCCAATAACTTGGCAAGACCCCGACCTCTGACCAGTTTAGTGGGCTTCAGTTCTATATTAAATTCAATCAGCTTTCCAATCCATTTTTCCCTTCTTCCATCAGCTTCAAGTTGTGTCAAGACATCTTTTATTGCAATAGAGGGTACATATGCAATTATCTTAGAATGCAAGATATAAACTCTGAAAGCTTTCAAGGATTTGATAAGAGCATATGCTTGTTTTTCAATAATAACATACCTCAGCTCAGCATTCCTCAAGTTCTTGCTGAAGAATTCTACTGGATGTTCTGATCCTTCTTCATCTGCCTGCAATAAAACTACTGCAATAGTGTCTTCAGAGGCAAATGAGAATATATGAAACTCCTTGCTGTAATCTGGGCTGCTTAGAGTAGGAGCTTCCATAATAGCTTTCTTGATGGAATCAAATGATTTTCTTGCTGCATCAGTCCATCTAACCTCTGACCCTTTCTTCAACATGGAGGTAACATGCTTCACCAGTTCTGCAAAATTTGGTATAAACCTCGTCACAAAATTAATTTTGCCCAGAAAGGACTGAATATCTTTCTTTGATCTAGGGACCGACAAGGTCTATATTGCTTTCACTCTTTCTGGGTCAATTCAGACACCTACAAAAGACACAACATGTCCTAACAGCTTGCCTTCTTCCAAAGCAAATTGTGATTTTTTAGGATTGACTGAAATTCCAAACCTTCTGCACTTCAGAAACAATTTTTTCAAATGCTGCAAATGATTTTGATGGCTGCTGGAGTATACTGTTATGTCATCAAGGTAGATGAGGAAAAATTTATCCTTCTCTCCCACAAATGCCATATCGATAGCTCTCTAAAAGGTGGCTCCAACATTCATCAATCCAAAAGGCATCTTGACATACATAAAAGTGCCCCAAGGAGTGGTAAATGCAGTATTATCTTGATCATCTAGATGCACAACAATCTAATTAAACCCTGAAAAACCATCCAAGAAAGACATTACTTTGGCTCCTGATAGTTTTTGTAGAAAATGCTCCATTTTTGCTAGAGGATAGTTGTCTTTCTTAGAGCATTTGTTTAGGTTTCTGAAATCAACACACAGTCTGATTTCTCCAATTTTCTTCCTCACCACTATTAGGTTGGCTATCCATTTGGAATATCTAAGAGGAACTATGATCTTGGCAGCCAACAATTGTTTAATTTCTTTTTTCAATCAGTGGAAAAAACATAGGATTTATTGGTCTCAGCTTCTGTTTGAAAGGAATAGTGTCTTTCTCCAGAGGGATTTTATGTTGGATTATGTTCTTATCATACGTTTTCAGGTCACTATACTCCCAGGAAAACACATCAGAAAACTGCTTCATTAATTTGCAGTAATCAGAACTTTGGTCAGCAGACAGATGAGTGGACAAATGTATGTATCTAGGCTAACCTGGACTTCCTATATCATACTTACAAACTACAGATTGATTCTCTTTCTGAGCAGCTTTGTAAGGCACATCATTCTGATCAAACAGTCTTTCTAGAGTAATTAGACCCTTAGGAATATGATTACTAGGAAGCTAGACAATGCTATTTTTACCAATCTTGTTTCGAAGCTGAGAATGGGGGCTTTCTTCCAAGGCTTCATTCTCTTGGTCAATTTGCATTTCGGAAAACTTATCAATGACTTGCAGAAACCTATTTAGCTCATCATCATCATTACAAAATTTCCAATGCTGGACATTATCAGGTAAGGATGGTCTGTATTTCATTTGGACTTCATAAACTAGTCTCGGTGGCATGGGAGGAATAAATAGACTAGCAGACACAGCAAGGGAATCAGCAAGCTGATTGGGTTCTAGGAATATATGAAATACAGAAATAATCAAAAGAATCTTTAATTCTCCATACCTCATCTCTGTATGCTTTCATCCTTGGGTGCTTTGCTTGAAATGTTTTATTTATTTGCTGAATAATCAAATCCACATCTCCAAATACCTTCAGATTCTTGATTCCTCTGTCTTTTGTTGCATTAAGGCCTAATAGTAGAGCTTCATATTCTGCTATGTTATTTGTGACTTGAAAAACCAGCTTAAAATACAGTTGTGTGCTTTCTTTCTCTGGAGATACTAGCACCGTCCCTGCTCCTGCAGTCTCCCTGGAACATGCTCCATCAAAGAACATCTCCCAAACTCAACTTCCTTGCTGTTCTTCGACCTGATTTGTTGGTTTCCTGATCTGCATTGAGGCCTTCTGAGATTCTTCTATTTGGAGGATACATGCTCCAAAATCAGTTTCCACTGCATATATGGGATGATTTGTAGGATTCTTCTCATCACTGATGATATATGCCAGTTGTGATTCTCTATGCAATCTCCTGGTTTCTCCTCCAAACACTGGGACAGTGGCATAAGATAGATCATTCTGTAATGTCCCGCCTAGTCTCTTAATCCACCCTCTGGACAACAGCATGCCAAAATTGGGAGGGACATCAGCGACCATGATATCCGCCATCATACTCTTCATGGGCAGCTGAGTTAAGGTAATGGACAGGTCTTTGATCAATCCCAGGCATTTCACTTTCCTTGAATCAAAAGAGAATAAATCATGATATGGTTTGGTGATGTCAAGGCATAACTCTTCCATGACAGCTTTAGGCATCAAATTATGGCTGGCCCCTGTGTCTAGCAGGCAATTGTGGAGGATTTTGTCATGAATGGTCAAGGAGACATAAAAATATGGAGAATTACTATCAGCAGGTTCAATAATAGGGCTGAGCATAATGGTAGGTTTTTCATCTTGCAAATTGACAGAGTCAGTGGAGGTTTGTGTGGTTTCCAGCTCAAGAGATTCAAGGATAGGCTTTCTAAATACCTCACTCTTTACCAACTCTACCAGAGGCATATATATTTTTAATTTCTGAACTTCTGACTCAAAGCTAAAAGAAGAAGATAACTTATCAGAACTTTTTATCTCTTGAACTTGAGCTTTAAGGATGATTGGGTCAGCTGCTGGTCTTCTCTGCCTGATATTCTGTGACTCTGTTTGGACAACAGCTCTTTGGGCAGGATTCTCTTTGACATTTTTAGCATTCAACCTCAGGTTATATCTTCGCTGCTCCTCAATTTGTAGGACAACTTCTATATCCCATTCTTGACTGGCTTGATCTTGCAGCAATGATTCTTCATAAGTAGCCAAAGTCAAGAATGTAGCGCTGCCTTTATCTTCCATGCAGTGAATTTCATCCTCATCTTCAAATTGTTCCTCCTCCATGCCTACATTCTGGAAAGGTGCTTTAACTTTATATTCTTCTTTTGATTCTTCACCCCTCTGAATTATTTATAACTGCTCATTTTCTCTTCTGAATGGATTTGGATTTCTTGGAGCAGATGTGTTCTGCTGCCTTGCTTTTCCTGAACTTTGCTCAACCTTCAGCTTAGAAATTTCAGCAGCCAATGAATCTATCATCTTAGTCATTTTGTCCAATTTAGGCTATGAAGATGATGTAGAGGAAGCATAAGCCTGATCTCTCTGCCTCCTTCTGTCAGCTTGACTTCTTAGCTTTTCTGCAGCCATGATATTAGATTCCACCTCTAGCGCTGCATCCTGCATGTCTGCTAGAGTGGCACATCTTCTTTCCCTCAACAACAGGCAAAAATCAGAGTCAAAAGCATTGGCATAAGTGAGTTTGGCAGAGGTGGGGATAGGCTTTACCTCAGCTGGTATCAAGTTACTATACATACGATTGAATCTTTTATTAAAATCAGGCAAAGATTCACCATTTTCCCTCTTCAGGTTACCAAACTCAGTATGATAATACAACAAGTCCTTTTTATCTCCCCAGTGCTTCAAAAATGCATCATATAAGGCTTCAATATCTTTTATGGATCTATGGGGTAATTCTCTGAACCATTTTCTGGCCTCTCCATCAAGGCTCTGGACAAAACCTTTCATCCACACATCATTTTCACTTATATCTAAGTTATCAACATAACTGTAAAAAGCTTCTAGGTGTTCTTCTACTGTTACTCCCTCTGTACTAGTGAATTTAGGCATATATTTTTGATATTCTCCCATAGGCATAGGATTTAAAGGAACATGCAAGACTAAAGTTCCATATCTAGCAACAACAATTCTTTCTATCTTCGTGGGTGCTTGCTGGCCTGCCATGATTGGGATATGTGGAAGGATAGTAGCAGATTGAATGGTAGGAAGTAATGTGATGGATGGTAGAGACAAAGGGATGTTTTGGACTAAATGTGAAGCTTTCTTTGGACTGCGATTCAAAGGGGAACTAATTGCACAAGGGGCTGAATTAATCTCTGAAGGAATTTCGTTATTAACAGTGCTGGGTTCTAAATTTTCAAACTGTATATCTTCAGCTATAACTTTATCTTTTAGAGATGCATGAGATTTTTTAGGCTTACTTGATCCTGATGCCCCTTTCTATGAAGCTTTCTTCGATTTGACAGTCCTCTCAGGGTCAGGCATTGGTTCAGCTGGTGATTTCTAAGGATTTCTTCGAGTATGTCTCACAAACTGAGCCAGAACTTCAATGTGGAGTCGCCAAAGGTTGGTATTCCTCCAATGGAGTCGCCAGATAGATGATTACAACCAAATTATGTGCCCAGACCTTGTCTATCATCAAAATTTGGAACTGTGTCATTCTCCCAGGGAAGCTGAACTTCAATCTCCTCT
The DNA here is from genome assembly GCA_031772625.1 of Pinus tabuliformis. Taxonomy (NCBI): domain Eukaryota; kingdom Viridiplantae; phylum Streptophyta; class Pinopsida; order Pinales; family Pinaceae; genus Pinus; species Pinus tabuliformis. The sequence goes on along the minus strand of CM062818.1, from coordinate 573,153,189 downwards.
CCCCGGCAACGGCGCCAATTAATGTTATCACCCCAAGAAAGTCTCCTAGGTTGTATCTCAAAGATGCGGGAACATTACAAACTCAACAAAATTGTTGGAAAATGGTGGATGAATGGAAGAAATGATGCATATTCAAGCCAGATAACCACTTCTACTATGCTTAACCCCAAACATGGGTGAACACCCCCAGACTACAAGGCTTTAGACCACCAATGACTCACAGTTTAAAGAAAATGTGATGATGGAGAATACTAATCACACCAGCAGATGCACAGAATCTTGTGATGGCCAGTTGCAACCAGTTAAAAGGTTTGTAAATCTATTTCCTAATGCACAGATAGGATGACATCTCTCTGGCATTAAAATAATATAAACCTACATACAAATTCAATGATACATACTAGATTCTAACACAGAGGTGGGATGACAGCCCCTCTAATGCTAAACATCAAGAACACATGAAAAATGCATAACAGGCACAACCTGGAACAAAGAAGAAGAAGTGGAAAGTGAGCAATTAATAGCGAAAGAAGCTTGCATTATCTGAAAATGAAGATCAGAAGCTGCAGGTGTCACAGTAGTTACAGTGTCCAGAAATTGAAGTTTACATCACAATAACATTCATCAACCCTCCACACATCTTGTTTTTGGGTATATATGGAGTTTGTTTACAAAATTTCTCTACTATGCTATGCATGGAGGGGTCATAACTGACCACCAACCACATTTACAATTAGATATGGGTATCTGCTGCAAATTGTGTGTTTTAATGAACAAAATCAACCTTTTTGGTACTCTGTTGTACTTCACGAACCAGTAGAATGCCGTGTTTGTCTGCTCAAGGCTGTCCTTCTCATCCTTCGGGTGTACAACGTGTTGAATGCAGTGGGTGAAGTATTAACTGCGCAAAGTATTTGGTGAGCGATTGCTTCATGCTTCAGGTGAATGATACAGGGCAACGGGATGAAAACAACATGGAGGATGTATGGGCGGGACAGGAAGGCAATATTGGACGTTGGATGAAGTAAATGGATGGCAGAGATCGACTTGGAGTAGCTATCGGGAGTAAACGGGAGCAGATGAACAAGGGCCGTTGGATCGCGGGCGGCAAATCCAACGGCTGACGGGCGCGGGAACTGCACGAGCGTTAATGAGCGGGGGGCCGCTCGGGATGGCAGAAAGTGGTTTCCCTGCACCGCTTCGGGATGGCAGGCGGTTTCCATATGCGGGGGCGGAAGCACATACGATGAGCACCACGTGGCTGGTGGGTCCGGTGAGAAAACCGCTTTCCCCGCGGGCTAACGGATGTGCGACTTTCGGCGGTGGGAGCAGCGTATAACGTTGGATCACAAGGTGGAGGATCGGACAACGGTGGATAAAAGCACGTGTTTTGGATTGATGTGACGGGTGAAAATACCCCGTGGGTTATGTGATTTGGAAAAAGCGCATAGTTATGTGGATTATAATCATATGGACTTTGAAATTAAACAGTGAAGGGTTTGACCACATAAAAGGACTTTCACAGGGTTTTGGGAGAAAAATGGGGATAAAGGGGTTTAAAGGAGAATAAGGAGGATTAAGGGGAAGGAGGAAATAGAGGCAACCCATGTAGCAGGGGGTTAAGTAAATACGAGATAGCGGGGTTTAGAGAAGTGTAGGGAAAAATGGAGGAGAAGAGGGAGAAACTGCTGCAAGCCCTTTGCAACCCAAACCAGCACTGGCTAACCTGATTTTATCCATCAAATGTTGCAAAATGTAGTAGAGCTAACACACATGACATGATGCAAGTGGAATTCTCCCTAGTTGAGAGGGATTGTTAAAATTGGAAAATAGGTCGAAATTCCACTTTGGACATCTCGTTTGATGGAGATGATAATTGCATTATATTACTCTTTTCTAGAGGACCAAAATCAACCTAAATATCATCAAATTTAGACAAGGGAAAGTGTACTTTTGAATTAAAATTCCTAATATGCATATTTGATCAGGTCAGCCCTAAAGAAAATTGGAAACCCTTGGAAGGATATAAATACAAGTGACCTCAACCTCATTTGGACATCATCATGATACGTTCTTATATTCTCTTTATTAGTTTTGGCTTGCATAGGTCTAAGGCTCATCCGCCGAGAATGGGCTCACAGAAAGGCGAAATTGCAAGGTCTAAAGCTTGCATTTCTGTTTTAGGGTTTTGGGCCTTAGTTGCAAGCATAACATAGATAGATCTCAAATGTAGTTGCTCGCTCGGAAGCTCATCCATGCGACTGAAGCTTTTCAGTCACACACACAACACATCTTCCATGTGACTGGCATCTAGGGTTTCTGAGTCACAATCGCAGGCTTTCAAAAGGTTGTTTTTTACTACAGTCGCTAGCTTACAGGCTCAAAGGAGCGATTGGAACCTCCGAGTCACATGCATGACTCCTTTTCCATGCGACTGGGACCTAAAGGTTGAAATTTTAGTTTTCTGAAGTTTCCGCTCATTGAATGAAAACAGTGTAGATCATTACATGCTTTTGAATTAGGGTTTTGAGCATGAGCATTGTTGAGTTCATTTCATGGATGTTGTTTAGTTGGTTTTATTGGATAATTGTATGGATGAAGATATGGATCCTTGGACTCTCTTTTTTGAATCATTCAATGACAATCTAATAAGAAGAATAATTTGAAAGGGTTTTCCCCATAGTGGGTTTTTCCCTGGTCTCTAACCAATCCTGGTGTCTCTATGTGTGAATGTTTTTCTTCTATTGTTCCTTTATGTTCCACTGCATTGATGATGATATTGTTCTTTCTATATAATTGCATATGTTGTTGGATAATTATGTAAATCTGAATAATGTTATCGTGTAATGGGGTGAAAATAATATGGAAATGTTAAAATGAAATTATCAAAGCAAAGAACAATATAGCCCAAAGAAAAATTAACACACCCTCCAAAAATTTTCCCACACTTGAATTTTGAAGCCTACCGAGGATTCCACAATCTTCCATTCCATGGTTAATTGGTGTTTTGTAAAATTTTTAAGCCTTCTTCCAATTATTAATTGTCAAGTCACTTGCACACACATGCTCAGCCTTCAATGAGTTCATGAGAACACTTCTTTTATGCAATCTTGAAGAGGCATGGCACCGTCCATCAAGACAATGCATGTGTGATGTTCAAGTCACGTTGATAGCCAATGTGTACTTTCGTTGACAGTATCCCTCACCTTGGTTGTGATTATATTCTATTTTTGTGAGTTTTGTCAACTGTCGCTTTTGTGCGCCTCTGTGTTCTCAAGTGTCGCTTTCACTTTCATGGTTGTCACTTTTGCTTGCTTTTTCCTTAACAAGTGTCACACTTGTGTTATATTCACCCTAGCATGTGTTTCCTTCAATTTCTTTAACTGTTTCAAGTGTCTCTTTGCTATTGTTTGAAGGTGTGATTTTTGTTCATGAGTCTTGTGCATTCCCCTGGCTTTCATCAATGGCATTCATGTGTGTGATCATTGTTTGAGTTGTGATCGGATGCATTTGTCTTTTTTACTCTATTAGTCTCACATTTAGCCATTTTTAATCCCTTTCTTGGTCCTACTATTCAACACAAGTTGTAGATACATTAGACTTGTTACTATGTAATGAGCACAACTTATCCATGAACCTCATTGAACCATGTTTTCTCCCATACTTGTGCACTAAGTCTTTTCTAAGGTCTCCTTCCTATCACAGTGCATTAGTATTTCCTAAGGATAAGTCACCAAGCCTTTTAATGCCTTTCTCAGTGAAAAAGTGCACTTTAGGAGAACAAGGACCTTCTCTCCCCTAAAAAGCGCACTCCAAAAAAACAAGGATCTTCTTGCATTAAAAAGGACACTCTAAGAGCCTGAGCGCACTTCAAAACCGCGAGCGCACTTTGTGACTATGAGTGCACTCCTTAGACATGCAAAAATGTGCCCTATTAGAGTGCATGTTGCAATCACAAAGCACAAAGCTTCATCCTTCTCTTTGAGGGCATGTCGCATTCACGAAGAACAAAGCTTGGGTGCACTCCTTCGGCACGAATAAATTATCCCTCTTAGAGTGCATGTCGCACTCACGAAGCAAAAATATTGAGCTCACTCCTTCGACACTAAGAAATGATCCTCTTAGAGTGCATCTCACACTCATAAAGAACGAAGCTTCATCCTTCCCTTTGAGTGCATGTTGTACTAATGAAGCATGAAGCTTGAGTGTACTACTTTGGCATGAAGAACCAATCCCTCTTTGAGCACATGAGTGCACCTCGAAGGCTTGAATGTTTTCCCTTAATCCCTTCAGCATGCTCCAATGTTCCCTCCTTGTCCTTGAGCTCATGGCACACTCTTTAAGCCTGAATATTTTTAGCGCACTCCTTCGACTGAAAGAATTGCGCCCTCCTTAAGAGCACATGTCACACCCATAAAGTACAAAACCTTTGAGTGCATGTTGCAACCACGAAGCATGAAGCCTTTGAGTGCTTGTAGCACCCACGAATCACAAAGATTCATCCTTCCCTTTGAGTGCATGAGTGCACCTCGAAGTCTTGAATTTTTTCCCTTCGTCCCTTTAGCATGATCCAGTGTGCCCTCCTTGTCCTTGGGCGCATGAGCGCACCTTGAAGGTGTGAAGCCCTGAATCTTCACTCCTTCATCTCTTTGAAGTGTGCCCTTGTTCCCTTGAGCTCTCTCTCTCTTGATTAAGTGCACTAGAACACTTTTAAGGCCTCTTTTGAACCTTCATGAGTTTAATTGCGCCCTCCTTATCAAGTCTTATTCTTTTAACACTCTCACAGACTTATCATGAGAAAATCATTCCATGAGCTAGGTAGTGATAGATTATATGTTTTTAGATTGATTTCACCTTGTCATGAATGATTTTCAATGGAAGGAGTACCTTCCTAGCATGACAAGGTTATTCTCAATAAAAGATATCATGGAGAAAGCATAAATAAACACATGTGGAGAAGAAGAACAAACGAGAGCTATCATGTATACATGAAGTAGATCATGGACCAAATGGAAAGAAGAAATTGTGTGATGACTTAGAGGTGTTGAAAATGCAACAAGATGATGGAGCTTAGTGAAAAGAAGTCGCCTTCACTAAGTGGCCCGCAGGCTATTTTTGGCGCAAAGTCTATTTTTATACTATGTCTATTTTTAGACATATGGATCATGGTTTATGAGTTGCAGGATGCTATTTGTGGATGATTGGTCATGTTGGTAAAAATAGATGGACTTCTATTTTTAGACATATGGGCGGTTTCTATTTTTAGAATGCCAGGCTAAAAATAGAACAGTCGAATATTATTAGCTCTTAATAATATTTGCACTATAAACATTATCTTATCCTCTTGGAGCACTTCAGTTTGAGCTACAGATGTGGCACATGCAGCTGTCAGAAGGAAATATGCTTTTCTTGTGGGTTAGTTGAACTATTGCATGATGGACTTCAGTTAGAACTCAAGTGGTTGAGTTTGGTGGAGTTGATTGAGGAGTTGATGGAGTTGTGTTTAGTTTGACTTAGTTGTATTTAGTCTAACTGCAAAATACACTAGTGATGAGTGATGTGAATTAATTATTAATTGATTCACTAATTATTAACTCATAAAGCAAATAAAGAATACATCAGTTAACTCAGTGCATGGACAATTCAGTGGAGACAAGTGTTAGAGGTGAGTGAAAGGGCAAGACAACTGTCAGTTGTGACTATAGTTGTGCATGAGATTTGCACAATCAATGGATTGAGTATTGCCAATGAGGATTGCATGGTTCAGCCAAGGGAAATACGAGTTTGGATCAGCCATTCTCATCTATTCTCATGCAGGATTACACAGTGGAGGTAGGCAAGCAGTGGAGGAGATTTGAACTTGTGATTGATTCAGATCTGAGCTAGTTTGTGTGTAATAGGTGGAGATAGTACTGAGTACTTATGAGGAGTATTGTACTATGTATTGTTACATGTTCTCAATCATTATAATATATATATAGTGTGGGGTTTTCAACTGTATGCTTTCCCTGGGTTACATACTGTGTTAATGTGCGCATGCGATTGATGTTTCATTGTTTTTAATTCCGCAAAATTGATGATCAACATAGAGGAGGTTATGTATTATGCATGTATTCCGCAATAGCGTATAAGCGAGATAATCTCTGTGAATAAGTTTCATATTATTCGAAATTTTTACATGGTATCAGAGCAGTGGATCATCAGATATATTATTCAGAAAGTGTTTACATTTTATTTCTTTAGGCAGAGTCTGTAATCGAGCCAGGTAGCCTCTGGATTCATCCTTCCTTTGGAAGGTGAGATATCCGGTAAAAGCCCATATAGTCAATCTCTGTACAAGAAATACTTTGTTCTCACGAATTTTAGATCAGAGGCGGTTGAGTTTTGAGCTGGTGGAATTCGAATTTGCAGCAGTGTTTTCTTGGTGTCAAAGTTGAAATGTGTTTCAACAGATTACGATTGGAATATGCTCTTGAGGGCAGCACGAATTATATTGCATGGAATGACAGGATGGAGGCGGTGTTAGATGATAATGGGTTGAAGGAGTTCATAGTGGCTGAGGTCCCAAAGCTTACTGATACTGTGCGAGTTGAGGCTTGGCAAAAGAAGAAAGCAAAGTGTCGAAGGATTCTGTTGGAGGGCGTGAATGATCACATTGTGTCCAGCCTGCATGGAAAGGCTTCTCCATACTTGATGTGGAAAGCGTTGACATATTTATTCCAAAGCAAGAGCGACCAGAGGAAGTTGGCGCTCAAGGATAAACTTAGAAACATTAAGTGTGAGAAAGGAGACAGTATGCCCAAGTATCTCACGAAGTTCACTCAGTGCAGGGATGAGCTGGGACTTGGTGAGCTTGGCTGGGACTTGGTATGCCCAAGGACTTGGTGAGCTTGGCTCTCCTTGGTATTCCGAAGAGTTGGCATTCCTATTAGGACTCTGTCAATGGTCGGGAGAAATTTCCAGGATGGGAGAGACTTTGGTCGGATCTTTTGAAAGAGGAGATCAGACGGAGCACCAGAGACAGTTCTTCATCCATGCACGATGAGGAGAACTATGCCTTAGTGAGTAAGGTGAAGAAGGGGAAGGAGAAGGGTTCTCTTTCCAAATCCAGTTCTCCCAATGATGGGAAGAAGGTTGAAAAATCGAAAGTGCGATGCTTTCATTGTCATGAGGTGGGCTATTATGCCACAAATTTTCCACGGAGGAAATCCAAGAAGGGATCCAGGGAAGGATCTGAAGGTGAGGCACTTGCTTCACAGTTTGAGTTGGATTTCACACTCTTCGCATGCATGGTTTCATCCATGGTGGGAAGTGGTTGGTTTCTTGACAGTGGAGCTTCTTTCCACATGACCGGTGACAAGAGTTTGTTCAGTACTTTGGAGGAGAAAGATCTCCAAATACTCATAGGGATGGGTAATGATGAGAAGTATAGTGTCTCAGGTGTAGGCATGATTATTTTTTAGAGGGAGCATGGAGCTCGCCTTACCTTGACCGATGTCAAGTATGTACTAGGACTAAAGAGAAACTTGGTGTCGATCGCGATGCTGGAAGACAGAGGCTGTGATGTAGTCTTCAGTAAGGGAAAGGTTTTCCTTAGACACATCATCACTAGACAGGTGAAGCAGATTGATTCACAGGTCAAGAACCTTTATGCTCTTGAGGTTCAAGATGCATGCAAAGCCTTGAGCAGCGAGGCAACCGATGGAGACTTGGTGGTTGAGAGGGAGTGTATATTACCTCTCAACATGCAGAGCCAGAAGAAGTCTCAGATGATTGTGGAGGAGCCACGATTGGTGCATCAACTTCAGGAGGTTGTGGAGTAGCCACAACAAGGGAAGCTGAGAGGAGATCAAGTAGAGACATCTACTCATGCAAAGACCTCCAGTAGAGGTAAAATTCGATCCAGGTGGGCTGAAGGATCACACGCAGCCATACCTCCAAGTAGGAGGTGGGGTGATGTGGATTGATCGTCCCAAGGAGGAGGGGTAGGATCCTTGAGGTACCCAACCTCTTGGATGAGACCTTGCTACGGGAGCCCTGATGTGGAGTAGCAGGAATTGACTGATTGGGTAGAGACAAATGTGGATGGAGCGGCAGAGAGAGCGACAATGTAGGGAATCCCAGGACATCGCATAGCTAGCAGGCTGCAGCAATGTGAGAGGCACAAGTGTTTTGCACAGTGCTAGGTGGCACATAGAAGTGTGCAATCGTGCGAGAGGCATGGAGATGTTGCAGTAGCGCAGATGTCAGAGAGGGAGCACTTGTCAGCAGCAGGTAGATCTTCAGCATCAGAGTATGTTCCTAGCCCAACAGAGTGGTCAGTTGGGAGTGTTTTTGTTCCAAGTGTTGTTGGAGAAAGTGGACCGGGCAAATGTGTTGCATGCAGAACATTCCAGAGTTGCAGGATAGGGGTTGCAGATAATCCATATCTTGTTGAGAGGGAGTGTTGAAAATGCAACAAGATGATGGAGCTTAGTGAAAAGAAGTCGCCTTCACTAAGTGGGCCTGTAGGCTATTTTTGGCACAAAGTCTATTTTTAGATATATGGATCATGGTCTATGAGTTGCAGGATGCTATTTGTAAATGATTGGTCATGTTAGTAAAAATAGATGGACTTCTATTTTTAGACATATGGGCAGTTTCTATTTTTAGACTGCCAAGCTAAGAATAGAACAATCGAATATTATTAGCTCTTAATAATATTTGGACTATAAACATTATCTTATCCTCTTGGAGCACTTTAGTTTGAGCTACAGATGTGGCACATGCAACTGTCAGAAGGAAATACGCTTTTCTTGTGGGTCAGTTGAGCTATTGCATGATGTACTTCAGTTAGAACTCAAGTGGTTGAGTTTGGTGGAGTTGATTGAGGAGTTGATGGAGTTGTGTTCAGTTTGACTTAGTTGAACTAGTTGTATTTAGTCTAACTGCAAAATACATTGGTGATGAGTGATGTGAATTAATTATTAATTAATTCACTAATTATTAACTCATAAAGCAACTAAAGAATACATCAGTTAACTCAGTGCATGGACAGTTCAGTGGAGACAAGTGTTAGAGGTGAGTGAAAGGGCAAGACATCTGTCAGTTGTGAGTATAGTTGTGCATGAGATTTGCACAATCAATGGATTGAGTATTGCCAATGAGGATTGCATGGTTCAGCCAAGGGAAATACGAGTTTGGATCAGCCATTATCATCTATTCTCATGCATGATTGCGCAGTGGAGGCAGGCAAGCAGTGGAGGAGATTTGAACCTGTGATTGATTCAGATTTGAGCTAGTTTGTGTGTAACAGGTGGAGATAGTACTGAGTACTTGTGAGGAGTATTGTACTATGTATTTTTACATGTTCTCAATCATTATAATATATAGATAGTGTGGGGTTTTCAGCTGTATGCTTTCCCCGGGTTACATACTGTGTTAATGTGCGCATGCGATTGATGTTTCATTGTTTTTAATTCCACAAAATTGATGATCAATGTAGAGGAGGTTATGTATTATGAATGTGTTCCGCAATAGTGTATAATCGGGATAATCTCTGTGAATAAGTGTCATATTATTCGAAATTTCTACAAGAGGATTCTGATATTGTTCAAAGACCTTCTGGAGGAGGAAGTCAAAGAGTCATGACGGTAACACAAGAGGCATGACGATATGAAAGGTCATTCCTCTAGTTATAAAAGCAACCTCGTAACTCAAGCAAGGGGCTTTTGGAGGCTTAATATTTAGAGAGCTAGTCTTGGCTTCTCTACTTGACATATGAGAGAAAACTATTCTTTGGAGAAGCAAGAAATGACTTAATGTTCCACTATTGGAACTAGTGTCTCATCATTGTAATTGTGTACTTGGATCTTTCACCTTATAATTTAAGCTCAATGAGCCAACACATTTTCATGCATGTATTGTGAATGTCTTAATATTATTCTTTAGATGTTTTCTATATATGTTTTGTTCACATGTACTAAGGAAATTTAACTATTTTGGTGGCCTTGGTACTTATCTTGTTGAAGGTGTGTTGTATGTGGCTTAATGATTGTTGTTTCTAAGTGAACTATTTCGCTAGATAACTAACAAATCTTTATTTTCTCATGTGTCTCTCTTAGGTTGGTACTATTACTTCCTTCTAGAGGCTCACTTTTGTCTCCCCCCCTCATGAACATCTCCTTTTACAGATTACAATCGATGTTTCACAATGTCAACTTACTTGCTTATTCAAGATTTATTTATATAATATCTTATGTTATACGTTGAAACTGAGATGAACCTTTGTGTTATGGAAGCTAATCTGAAACTCCAGATGGGGTTCCTACTCCAAACGGTGTGAGGTCTAATTGAGACTTCACATCGAGGAGACCCCCTATACGTCGGTGGTATCCAACACCGTAAAAAAAAATGATTCCTTGGGGAAATCTAAGACACCAATCCCTAGCATTTCCATCAAATGCAAGGGAAAATAACATCATAAAAATATCTTCTTCCATTATAATCATAGCACTTACCGCCCAATAGAAATCATGAATATGTTTTTCCAACATTATGGTCTCAATGCCATTGAATTTTGGAATCCATTCATGATATTTATCAAGTAAAGGATGAGAAGCATCAGGGAGATTGCTAAAATCCAAAGGCCCAGAGGCAACAATAATCCAGGTCTGATCCATAGTGATGGTATGTGTAGTATTATTAGAAAAGAGTTGCCTAACCATTGGACTATTGTGGTTAATGGGAGAAGTAGAAGTCTCAGTAGTTTTCTTGGTAGTTTTTCTCTTTCTTGGAGTTATGGTCCTATAAGAAGAAATACTAGGGGGTTGAGTATGAATTAAGTTAGGAGTCATGAGAAGAGGATCTATCTTGTCATTTGAGATTTTCCTTTTCAAAGGACAACAATGAGGTGTAGCCCATTGTCACCACAACCACATTCCATCGCTATTTATCGAATTTCACCAATGGGAGGCTTTCCATTATATATGTAACCTATGATAAATATTCTAGGTTTAAGGTTTAGGGTGAAAAATGACCTATAGAAGATGACACTTCTTAAGTACAAGGTTCATTAATCCAACTAAGAGAGGCAACTCACATACTCTAGAAGGGCCAAATTAGGGCACAATGAGACCTTGGGTTGAAGGAATAACAAGAGAAATGGAATTTTATATGGTTAATGTGCCCAAAAGGTTTCCAAACAATGAATATTAGAAAAGCCAATGGCATAATAAACCTTCAAAAAGTACTCAAGTTGAATTTTAGAAAACTAGGATTTATGTATGGAAAACTAGCTAGGGAAGGGTAATTAAGGCCTAAAATAGAAATATTAGCCACCAAATAACTTTTATTTTGAGGCAAGTAATTATTTTCTTGATGTTGAATCCTTCCGACACCCAAATGTTTTCCTTTAACCCAATTCACACTAAACCCTAGTTAGTCTCTTATCCTTAAGAGGGTCGAAATTAGGAGAGAGAAACATAGCAAAATTCATGTTTATGGATGAAATAAGGTTTGATCACCAAATTTCTAAGGACATTGCCTATTCCTCAAGTTGATGGAATTTATGGATGTGATAGATTAGGCAAATATTGCAAATAAGTAAGGATATTTTTATGCCCTAAATCAAAACCCTAACTATTATCTTTGTGAGGGATCATAGTCACTTGGGAGAGCTATTACAAAGGTTTACCAAGGGGATTTCCATTCACATTTCATAATGAATAATGCATACAATGATGATATCTAGATTCTATACAATTGATCTTCAATAAGGATTGGTGCAATAGAAATACCCTAGATTATCAATTCCATACATTAGACATATAAATCAAAGATTTATCAAATACAAGGTTCAACTTACAATACAAAATGCATGTACAATCCTTATTGGTCCAAAATAACTTCTCCAATGCTAAGAAAATGGCTCCAATAAACAAATTCATCATAGATCACATCTCTCCAAGATATAAGAGGACCAAAAATCTCCAAAGATGCCAAATTAGTCACAAGTGATGATGATTAGAAATGAATGAGCCTCTCCTCTACTTATATGAGGAGTAGGACCTAATATTATCCTAATGACACCCCTAAACAAGTTTTATCATAAAATATCCTTGGGTTGAAATCCAACCCACTAGCTTCAACCATAAATTATCTAATAATCCCACACGTGTGATACACTAACTCTCTAAGCTTGAAGGCATGCATGAAAAAAGCTCCAAATTCCATGTCTAAGTGATATGAGGTGTCCAAAGTGATGTAGAGGCATTTAAAAATCAAGATTTGAGGTTTGGCCATCAAATCAACCTCGTTTCCTTCCATGTGGCCCAAGATTCAGTTGGGTTGCCACAAAGTGGTCTCCATGGGTCTCCAACTACTTAAAGTGGCCTTCTATGCTTCAATGTTGAGGAATTTCCAGGTGCAACTAGCCCTCCCTAATCTCTGAAGGTGATAGCATCCTCATCCAAGATATGAATCAGCTGTCATCCATCAATTGGTCTCTAGGACAACCTCGAGGCAATATGGGTCCAACTGTGTCATCTTGAAGAATCATCAAAAAAGGTGTGAAGTCATCTAACGTGTTGGATGCAGGAGGTACCCTAAAACATATTTCATTTGTTGATACTACAAAGAGGCCCAAGGATCTCAATGCTTCACATGTTTGTGCCAATAAACTTATTTAATGGCTTGGGTACCTATGGATAAGGTGCCCAAGACCTAGGCTACTAAACCACCTGAAAATCACAAAAAAGATTCTAGTGAAAGCAACTAGTAATCATAGACATTAGCCATTACAACATCTAAGTGAACCAAACTTGAATTTCATGGGCTATTTAATACTTCAAATAAGGATCTCTTTTTCTAAATTAGGACCTTGATATTGCAATGGTGTTTTCTCCCTAGGTGGAAGCAGGTAAAGGAAAACCCTATTAGTTGTTTCCAACCCATAAGGGGAAGTAACATTTCCTTGGTCCACCATTCAATTGATAGGTCTTATTGAATAATAATGATGGTAACATAGGGGATAAGGCTTCATGGCTAAATGCCATGGTCAAAGGGACTAGTTGATGGGCAAGTCAACACCCTAAGTGTATAGTTGTGAGGAGGGAGAAATCGTGGATATATGAGTTACCAACTTGACATTTTTTTTCCACTTCTCTTGTGCACCTTTTATTTTTTCTTGATTTTTCTTTATATTATTTTTCATATCTCAATGTTTAAAGCTTTCTTTGTATTGTGAAATAATTTTATTAACCCTTAATGATGATTCAATTCATCACTCATAAAGGTTGGGATGTGCAAGGGTTCCTTATTTTAATGTAATGGAGAAACATGTGATTAGGAATTGGGTTATGGCCATATGAGTGAAGTAGAGATCATGCCAGGCTTTTACCCATGTGTTAATATTTATGTATTTGGTCCTCTTTTGCATTTTGATTTTCTTTCTTTTGTTTTGTTTGTGGCCATGATTTTCTCTTTCTGCTTCTTTTTGTTGCATCAACCTCCTAGGGAAAAGTTTTCGGGCTCTACCCAAGTATGTGGACATATGAGTGCCAAATCCAAAAGAACAAATGGTTAGTTGAACCCAAAGAATGAAGGTGAGATATGGGCTTGTAATGTAAGATGAAAGGTGTTAAATATGATATATAGGATAGATGGAACTAGGTTATTTCAATATGGGCTTCCCAAGTAGTGCCCCCCCAATACCCATTGGGCCATTAAGGGAGGTCCCATTAGATTAGGATCAAATATTAACCCCCCATTAAATGTGACAGAACAATATTACAGTCAAAACCCATCATTCTTCCAGATCACCCCATAACCCATATCAAATGAACAAATTTAAAAAACAAACTAGTATAAGCATTCGATTGCAAAATGACCAAATTATCTTTTGAGTGGAATCCCACCTTAGTCCATGTGCTCATGCCATATGGTTGAGAAGAAAATGGTTGATACAAGTGGTGGATAAAATGGAATATCATTAGCTAGTGGTGGTTTTCAAGGGTTGTTGGTTGCATGGCTGACTGGCTAGATGTCAATAATGGGAGAATTTTTTTCTCCTGTGGGGTTACCCATTTGGGTGAGTAACAGGACCCAACATGCACTCACTAAGTAACTTCTCTCAATCTCTAGTTGTCATTGTGTGTCTTATCCCTCTCCCTTGCATTTATTTTGTAATTTTTAATTGAGTTATAACCCTCACCCTAACACTAATCTGAAAGTGATTAACAATCAATATTAGACCTCACCTCACTGAGATCAATGGCTAAGATTAAAATTTACTCACTAAAGTAAATTAATTTACTTTTCCTAAGTTTTATTAGCTCAATAATTAAACATATTAATATGTGTTTTTTCCGAAGTTAGACTTAGGCTAAGTTACATCAACAACTTACTCAACCTAGAGCATATGTTCTAAGGAGATGTGGGTGGCTTCAAGACTCCTAGATATAAGGCCTATGTAGAAGTACCTACCAAAGCTACAAACTTCAACACTCCCTCTTAGCGAGGGAGGTAATTTTGGAAGAATATTCTCTACCTGAATCTATCTCCAATCCCACCACATCATTTGTTGATATAGCTACTCCCTCTAAATTTCAATACTTCCCTGTCCCCTGCTTTGGAATTTGATTTGAAGACCTGTTTCTTCCAACCATGCTCCTAGGAGGTCGCTCTTGCGTGTTACTTGCTAAGTTGTAGATAGTAGTATGTGAATACCCCATGGCCCAATGTACAAGGCACTCATCATTTTTTAATAAGTTCAGAAGTCAGCAAGGCACCTATGCCCCATTTTCTCTCTCCTCCCTCTACACTTTATCTTTCAAATTCTGCAACCCCTGTGGGGGAATTTTAATAAATTTCTCTAGCGTGATGAACTTTTGTAATAGGATTAGGCAACCTAGGAATTGGTTAATAAGTGAGTCTACTCTAGAGTGTTTTTTTTCACTCAACTAATTATTTTCGCTCTTCGTCGATAAATAATTAGTTGAGTTTTTTCACTTAATACCTCCAAAGCTGGAGTGTGGCTTAATAATTGGGCTTGGCTTAGTGCTAATGTCTAGGTTCAATGTGTATTACCATTCTAGGTCATATCTAGTGTATCGCGGAATTTGACTAAGTTTTTTAGGATTTTTTAATTAATTAAAATTTCCCGCAAGACAAGGTTTTAATTAAGTTCACATGTAAAATTATAAATAAGTGGCACTAGGATATGTTGGTGGCATATGGGTACTCGAAATTCATGCTCATAACACTGAAATTATCCTATGACTATATTTTGGGGTCAAAAAATCACTATTCCCCCTTGAAAACACACTTTCTCTAATGTAAGTGGCAGAAAAGACAAGAAAAATTAAAAAATTAATAAGTGAAAGACATATTAAATGTTTTTTTCCAAGTCAAAATTCAAGACAAGTGACATGGCCATTCAAGTTTAGTTCAAATATGAGTTAGAAGGTTGATCTAGCAACCACTTCATCATCACAAGTTAATGGGCTAACAGGCCGACTTCATTAGCAGTTCAAGGGGACGGATTCCCCCACCTTAGTAGGGCGATTTTACTCAATTGTGGCAATCAATTTAACTAATTGAATGAGGGAATAGTGTGGTTGTTTGTCACTATTTTGAAGAGGGGGTTAACTCCCCCATTTCATCCACCTTCACACTTTTCCACTTAGAGATGGCATGTAGCCTAAAGAGACTGCCACGTAGGGAATAATGCACACGTAGACCTATCTATTAGTTGAGGACATGTTGGGATTTTTATTGGAAATTTAGTAGATTTTTAACCTTGAGTTATGTGGGGATTTTCTCCCCCTTCACCACACTTATGTTACACATGGCAGACAATATTATGTAGTGCAATCAATCAAGAGAAAATCACACAACAACTAAGGAGATACGTTGGCAAGGAAATTAACAGCTACAACAGTCAACTTCATGCTTAGCCAACCATTCTACACTTGGAGAAACTTGACTTATCATTGGGATCATCTACACATGCCACTTGTGTGATCATCTTTGCATTCATGTTTTCTTCCGTAGTTGTATAAATCATCCTCTTGGACTTATTGTTGCTCATGGTTGGAAGCTCTATGCTTGGGTACATTATGTCAATTTTTTTTTTGCTTGTGATAATAAATAAATGCTTTGGAGGTCTCTTGTCTTGTGTTGGGGTGATTGGTCCTTGGTTTATGTGGTAACCTTGTGTTTAACCCATTGATATTTATGTATTTATTTCCATGAATCTTTTCACTTGCTTATATTTATCTTGTATCCTAGCCTAAAGGCACTATTGTCTAGGGAGGAGGAGTTGCAACTATTTCTAGTTTCTCTAAGACTTGCTCTTAATATAGGCTTGATTTGGACTTGTTTGTTCTCAATTAAACAATAAGTCCAATCTTACCATTTTATGAGCAAACTCTCTTGATACTAATTTTTGTATTACAAGATTTGGCTTAATGTGTGATGGTTACCAAAGTATTTGGAGTTGGGGATGTTGCTGGATAAACTAGCCATCTCCAAGTTAGCCAAGGAGCTCACAATCCAAGTTGACTTGAGGCCATCCTATAAATTTCAAGAAGATAAAGAGAAGAGGCTTTAAAAATCCCATACCATTCCTCCCTTCCATAATTTCAAATCCAACATTCTTTTGGTTACTTATCTATGTGCAATATTGAGATATAAGAGAATAGGCTTCCTTATTGGATTGTTGTTCTAACAAGTAGTGCTATTTATCTAAGAAGAAAGTTTCCTTAGGCAGATTAGAGTAGGGATTAGTTGAATTAACTTTCCATTTTTATCAACAACTAAATATAGTATATGCTAAGTTTTTTTAGCTTCGTTTCAAGCCTTTATTAGTTAATTGTAATAATTTCTTCTTGGTCTCCTTTGGGCAGATTTGTGGATAACAAAAATTGTCCTTTGGTTGATTTGTGGGCAACAAAGATCGTCTTACTTTGCTGATTTTTTTGACAGAATTGGTGAGGAGGGGGCAGTGGTGGATCTTTCCTTTGGACACCTAAACGAACAGCTTGGAAAGTCATCAAGTTTTAACCATTGTTGTTCTTGTTGAATCTCTTTCTCCATTGGAGGGATCTTCAAGGATTTCCCTTTTTTGTAACATTTTGTAATATCTCCCACTTGCTTACAAGGGAGTTTTATATCTTCCTTTTGTCCTTAATCTCATCCTGTGTGAGAGATAAATCTAAACCTTGTAACTTTTACTTAACTTCTCTTGTAACCTCCGAGCAAAAATTAAATCATTTATAACATTTGGAAGGATTGTTATTCCCCTTGAGAGATTTGTTTTTAAACTCCTCTCCAAAACTACTCTTTATCAATCACTTCATAAGGGGGGATCTAATCTAATAAAAGGCACCTTTTTCTTTGGAGTTAGGAGGTTTTCCCCTAAGCATCCATATCCCCATTTAAGGAATACCCTTGTGTGATGCTTGAGTGTTTCTCTTCTTGTGTCATCTAAAAATAAAGTAGATTATATTAAACACCGAGTGCATCCAATTTCATTTGCAAGATATTCTAGTTATTTCGTGCATTTGATTTAAATTATTTTCCATTTTCATTGTTGTGGTGAAGTAAAATTATAAGTGCGGACACAAACAAATTCCTCTAGATCGATGATGGGTCTAGCCACAATAGATACATTCTATGGAAGATTTCCTTAGGTTATAACCAATTAAGAGGGCCTACCTCTTAGTCCACTTATCCTGTTTGATGATGTCCTTGATTTCTCACTCCTGTTATCTCTCACTTCTTTCTTCAAGCACCTAAAACAAGTAAACAACAACAAACAACAAACGTGATAATAGACAAATTGTAATTTAACCTACTTAACAAGTCAAGAAACATTAAGCCATGAATATGTAAGATGAAAAATCATGTAGGAAATCAATCGATAGTTGCATATATTAATATTAAAGAGATATTACAACCATTTGTCTTGATGTTGCAGTCCTCCTCTGACAAGACCAGGTTCCCACACACTTCTGCTAGCATTCCATGATGGCCTCAATCAACAATAGTTTTAAGGCTCTTCCCTTTAGGCTTCACTCCAAACCAAATCACATTTCTCCCTCACACAACTAGATAGCTACAACTAGTAATAGCTTGTTGTCTACTCCAAACCAAAATAGCATTAGCACACCAATATCAACACTTCAACACTAACACTAGCTTGTGCTTGGGAAGAAGGGAGGTTTATATAGGATGAATGGATGGGAAATGGATCCTCTTCTCATGGGAGAAGGGCTTATCCCTTGAGGTAGTTCCATCATTAAAGGGGAAAGGAGCACAAACTGACATCCTTGACCCCATCCGGCCAAACCATTTACTAGACTTCCATGACGAAGCTTCTAGAGCTAGAAGCTTCGACTCCTAATTTGAAAAACTTTCCATAACAAGACTGATGTGATTGGAACACAGCTCAGTCGCTCCGGTCGGCGCCAGGGATAGTGCTAATCTCTGCACATTGATGAGGGGGAGACAAAGGTCATTAGTGCCGGTCTTGTAAACTGGGAAAAACAGATTTCTCAAGGGAAATGATGCAAAAGGGAATTGATCTGCTCATGAAGAGGAACACAATGGGAATTTCTTCATGAAGGTAAAGCATGCGGGGTTCATTGTAGAGGTCCTCTGGGATCAAGGAATGAGGAGTACAGGGAAAATGAAAAAATGTTGTGTAACAGATGCCCCCTAAAGCGTGAAGGCCGAACTGGAGTGAGGGATGAAATGCTTTATAAATCAGTGCAGGGAACTGGTCAGCTGTCGAAAAACATGAAAGCAAGTATAGATACATATACATATGCTGAGATCTCTTTCAAATGATACATGAATCGTGGCATGGATGCAGCCATCTAGAGAATGATCATGTAAATGGATCCAGGTATGGGCGGAGCCATCTGTCAAAGAGGGTCATAACGAAACCAAGGTATGGCCACAACCATCCAAGAATGAGAAGGATCACATATGATAACTCATGGTCTAGTCGTAACGAGCCATCTGAAAGAGACATGCATATCATCATAATCATGTCACACCACTTCGCAACCTGGACTTTTGTGATCCGATTCCAGGGTCTTACACTCCAACACAACCCAATCAAAGTACAAATTCTAACATGTGAATAGATGTGTTGATGTCGAACATGCTAGAAAGTCACTTGATTACCCGTCGATAATGTCAACTGTTAACAAGCGTGAGAGAAACCACCAATAATGAAAATGGTCCTCAAGGTACTATCAGCACAATCCATGGAATGTGAATAGAGGAACTGAAGTCGAACACTCGTGAAATCACTCGATCAAAAGACAATGATGTGAACTTGTCATCGAGTGCAAAGAACTTGCCATTAGGGAATGTAAGATCTAAGGTACCAAAAAGGAGTCTCTTGGTAAACTTCCCGGATAATGAGCTGAAGTCGACAGAAAACGACCGTGTTAAAGGAGGGCCATAATGAATCCCACATCATCAACGTGAGATGAGAGGATGCAAAATGATTTTGGATGATACAGAGAATCAGAGGTAAGTGTAACTGCAGAAAGACAACTCTTGAAAATATCGACGACACAACTGGAAGTTTTGCAGCTTTTGGATCCATGGGATCAGTGGTCATGGCGATGTGGTAGAGATCAAATGGAAGGAAAAAATAAATGGCCCAAACCCAGGAAGTTCAACGATACAAGGGAGGATGTCCCGACCCAACACGAAGCAAAGAGTGTCATGTTCAAGAGTGAGTTGCCGACACAACTGATAGATTTCAAAATTCTCCCCCACCATTTCTGGCGAGTACCCCAATTATTTTTTGATCACAAGCTTGAAGGGGTTAGCATTTGCTTGCACTATAAGTTTGTCCTTCGGACAAATCTGACCTAGTATGTTTAATGAGCCCTAGGAAGGAGAAGCTCATGTTCGTCATGGTGATGAATCCGATGTCATTTAATAGTTTAACGAGTCTGAAAAAGGTGTAACTTAGTATCTTTTTCATGACATGAAAAAGATAACTCCACATGGTCCCTTTTTGTACAATTGTGTCTCTCAAGCCCGAAAAGGTAGAAAATGATACTTGAGAGAACCGCTTGACCATTTCAATCAAGGAGTACCTTTTTCGTAAATAGTGCTTCCTAGCCCGAAAAAGGGGTAAACTTATACTGGGTGCACGATGTTTCACATCCATTAACGAGTTCGAAACGAAAATGGCTCAACTATCTTTTAATTTTTATAGGGTCAGAAAAGAGCTTGAAAGCAAACCCCCTATTTTATTCTCTTTTACAAGTCAAAAGGGAAAAATACTCGGAAATATTTTCATTTGAGTTTTACGAGTCGAGAAAAGAGCTGAAAGGTGACTCGTCCTGGAGGAACAAGTGGTATAAAGGGCAGCAGTTGGTTACAACAATGGAGGAACTTCTCAAAACATGTAATGGTCAAGAGGCTGGCTAACAAAACCACTCATCGCTACGGTCCCTCAGGGAAGGAAAAACAACCAAGTGAAAGCATATGATCGGCCAAAGAGATGGTGGTGATGGAATGAAACAACCAAGGCTCATCTAGTAGAAATTAGTTGATTAAAACGACAATCATGAGATGTAAATCGGGCATGGGTTCATTTTTACACAAGCTCGAACAATGGAGAACTCTGCTTGGATTTGGTTTCATGTTTACACAAGCTTGAAACGAAAAACTATGCTTGCTATAAGTTCGCATGCCCCCGACATAATGACTCAAATCAAGGTACATGCCCCCCAGCCTTCACTTTAGTCAACGAGGTGGACAAAATGAAGGTTCACTTTCAAGATCTTGGAAAGACTTGACTGGGATTTTATGAGATCTTAATCGAAGACTCGATTTGGAAAATGGATTTGCTTCATTTTTTAATGAGGTTGACATAGGAAAAACTATCCTCAGATATCTTGATTCATTTTTTAACGAGCTTGCCACAAGACAAGGAACTATGCTCATCCCTTGTTTTATTTTTTAACGAGGTTAACTCAAGACCAGGAACTATCCTCATCCATTGTTTCATTTTTTAACGAGGTTGACACAAAAAAAGAACTATCCTCATGACCCTTATTTCATTTTTTAACGAGCTTGACACAAGACAGAACTATGCTCAAACACCTTGTTTCATTTTGTAACGAGGTTGACACAAGACCTGTAACTATCCTTGTTAATCTAATCATGGAACATATGAGAACATGGCTCCTAAGAGGTCTTCACTAGATGGAAGAACCACGCTCTGGGAGGAATACATGTCATTTGGTACCAAAGACAGATCTGGTTCCAGTGCCCCCATCACATAAAGTACAATACCATCTGTGTGATCATCAACAGATGTGGAGACAGAACGAGTAGCCACATAATTGACCTGTGGTGAGGAAGGCACTGCTTTCAAACAAGAGCCGATAGGGGATGATGGTTACAAAGGAGGTGCCTCGTGACGAATGAACGACAGTTGATCAATAATCACAATTCTCCCTTTGTGCAGAAAAAAAACCACACGGAAAAGCGAAGAAACAAGAGCTCCCATGACATAAACATAGTCGCGTCCAAGGAGAAGATTGAAATCTAACAAACCTTGGATTACCAACACGTCTATATAGATGGTCTTTTCTCCCAAAGTAATAGGGAACTTTAGAAGGATCCCCAAGGGCTCACTGGTTCTTCTGTTGAAAGCCAACAGATTCTGGGTGACAGGCACAAGCTATGGGGAACCCAAATATTGCCAAGTAGTATAAGACAAGATGCTAACCGACATGCCTTCATCTAATATAGTGCCATGTACTACCATTTTATAGGCTTGTACAATGATCTAGAAAGGCACATAACATGGGAGGTGGAAAGCAGTCAAGTGATTCCAATCGAAAGAAATGACAAAACTACTTAGTGGGGGTATCATATGATTGCCCCCATGTTGTACAGGAATAGGAGAAGGACTCCCCTAAACAACCAGGACGAGAGGGTCACTCTTAGATTCATGAGAATATGACGAGATGAGAAGAACATGAGCAGTATGATCACCACTCTTTCCTGGAACAGAGTGAGGAATTGGTGGTGGAACCAAGTCGACACTCTTTTCGACCAATGGTTGGTAGGGAACAGATACAAGACAGTCATGCTCAAGAAGAGCAAGATGGGCAAGAGATGAATCCAAGTCAATCTCTTTACCAACCAGGAGAGGGTCAGAAGAAATCCTCTGATAACCAATAGGAAGTTGGGGTTGAGGAGCTACAAGGTTTTCAAAAACTTTGGAAGCTTTAGCCATAAGAGGACAAAGGTGACGAAGATTCTCTGCTTCACATAACCTACAGGGGAATCTAATATTTCCCTTCTTCTTACCATCATTAGCTAAATGCGTAACATTGACATGATCTCTAGAGGTCGATGGGGATGGTCAGTTCAAGTTTTGAGACCATACCTTTAAGACTCTAGGAATGCCACGACAGTCTCAAAGGAGATGGTCACCCTTACACAGCTTTCAAGGGAATCTGACCTTATGTAAAGGATCAGAAGGTTTGTCGACGGGGGGTGCATTTGGAGTAATAGTTGCACGGTTGGCCTCTCGCTTATTTGACTTCTTCTTCTTCGTCCTCTTCTTCTTCTTATTAGCCTCCTGGTTACTGGATTTCAAACTTTCACTGGGCGAAGTAGAAGGGGAAGATGAAGAAACAATGGAAGAAGGTGAGAGTGAAACCTTAAAATCATCGTGACACGATTCAAATTAAGGAGACGTTTGGACAGGATTCAGGACGCTCGGGACCACCACGGTAAAAAACAACCAGATAGGGAAACCAATGGTTAACCCTGGAAGGGACAATGTTGACATGTAAGGAGAACCAACATTTCCAAAAGACGGAAAAGGACCAGGATTCCCCTCCGAGGGGAACCCTTGACTGGTGGACTCTAGAAATGTTGTCATTGGAATCGACCCTAAAGAATTACTAAGGAAGTTAAATTTTACCAAGAGTATTTCGTGGGAAGTTAATTTTAGAACACTGAAACAAAATTTTTCCTTGTCATGTTTTAAGAGTCGAGAAAAGGACGAAAGGTGAATCCATTTGCTTTCAGAGTTAATGAGCTCGAAAGGACAAGTGATCGATGATATTTTAAATTTAATGAGTCACAAAGATCAAATGACTACTCTGGATGTCTAGGTAAAAAGTATTACCAAGCACTCGTGAATTGTAGAATACCTCCCTGCGAACTGAGAAGTACGAGCAAACAATCTCTCTGAATGTTATGTTTGGTGTATCACGTTTGCAAGGCGGCCGACTTGGCTTCCTATGGATAAAGGATTGCAGCCTAAAGGGGTCTCCCATTATATACTCGACAGTACGAGGAGCACAAATCTATACTAGCGTTGTCTAGTGCCGAAGCGAACGACAGCTGCTAGGTTTAAAGACGTCGGAACATGTCTCTAGCCTAAACCACTAAATGTGGGTGTTAAGTTTCAATGCTTCCTTAGGTTAATTCAATAAATTTTAACGATTGATCTTGAATTAGGTTTCAATTACAAGGCTCTACTTCTATTATCTAAAAACTCCTATATGCCGCTATATGAGAAAAGAGATCTTTGTCTTCGATGAAAGTTAACACTAATTGAGGGATAGAGAACACACAATCAATGAAACAATCAAAGAATGAAATATTTCACTAATAAATCTCTTAAATGCACTTAATCTTCCTATAACAACAAAAGAAGTTTCATTTCATTTCCAATGCTTATGATAATGCAATTCTAGCTTCTCAATAACGCTACTAATGTAATATTTTCGCTTAAGTAAACTAGAATGATGTTCTCCTTTTCAAAAAATGCAAATTGAATCTTTCACATAAAGCACTTTAATGAATTTTTTCACAATTTAGAACAAACAAGCATCAATCAAATCCAAAAAATTATAAATGAAACTAAAAGCAAATTCTTCCTTGAATCGAACAAACCAAACACATAAATGCTTCAATCGACAAACCAAGCAATGAAATCTATGCTTGGAAAGAGAAAAGAGACACTCGAAATAAGAGAACAAATGAGACTCTTTCACTCATTCAATTGAAAACAAAGCATCCTAGTCACTTATGGGTGGAAGAAGTGAGTCTGAGGGTCAAGACACACTAGCACTGGAATGGGAGAAATTATGATTTTTTCTTAACTTAGAGACCAGAGCGACTTTTGGGCCAAAAGTAGCGCTGATCGGCATGAATAACCAGTACTACAACTAGCACTGATGGCCTGATCGACGCGACTTTTTGGCCAAAAATAGCGTCAATCGAGAGATTCAAAGAAAAAATAAAAAGGAACTTCACACAGGGCCAGAGTTAACACATCAGAGGGTGGGCTAAACCAAGTAAGCACACAAACCAAGCTAAATGCAGCTCTCTAGTGAGGGAGAACACAATCTAAAAGGCTTACGGGGTCAAAATCATGAGAGCAAAACACACTGGCCAAGATTGGGGAGGAACCCTAATCTTCACTTATAGGCATTAGTGTGACTACGTAACTGACAGCAAGTGCCAGAGGCTAGTCGGCGCGAATGTTTCTCAGAAACTCGCGCTGATCGGCGTGACTGTCAACGAATTAAGCACGTTGATCGAGGGAGCTAAGGAAAAAATAATTTTTTTTGAAACAAGGACCAAATCTGCTACTATGAATTTTAGACTCAGGCCAGTAAGAAGGAGAAAAGAACAGAACCAAAGGGGAAAAGTGGAACTAGAAATGTTCTCACGAAATCATGAAATCCAAGACAAACAAAAGGATTGGGATCCCCATTGGAGTCGCCAATTTATGGTGAAGTAAAATTATAAGTGTGGACACAAACAAATTCCTCTAGCCTGATGATGGGTCTAGCCACAACAGATACATTCTATGGAAGATTTCCTTAAACTAGAACCAATTAAGAGGGCCTACCTCTTAGTCCACTTATCATGTTTGATGATGTACTTGCTTGCTCGCGCCAACTATCTCTCGCTTCCTTCTTCAAGCACCTGAAACAAGTAAACAACAACAAACAACAAATGTGATAATAGACAAATGGTAATTCAACCTACTTAACAAGTCAAGAAACATTAAGCCATGAATATGTAAGGTGACAAATCATGTAGGAAATCAATCGATAGTTGCATATATTAATATCAAAGAGAGATTACAACCTGTTAGCACCTAAATCTGCCTCAAGCAGAAGGAAGGCAAAAATTAGGGTAACCACAAACCACGCTCAGTCTGGTAGCTAGCCCTACCAGAGCAGGAGAGGGCTCTCTCCGAGTCACGCTCAGTGAATAAATGATCGGAAACAGTCTGAGATGACTTACAATACAATGTTTACCTTAGGCTAGTAAGTGAAAAGGGATTCTGGAAACAATTTTATGAAATGACCGAGCTTCTGGGATGTTATGGGACCGACGCTCAGCAAAGAATAGAGAATTGAATATGAAGGCACAGATTATTCCGTGAGGCAAGGTAGGCAGAAAATGTAACAATTTAGTTTGAGGTATCACGGCATGAATATATTGTTGAAGAAAGTGAAAAGGGCATAGTGACATGAATCCTTTTGAACAGAAGAAATAACACTAAAACATGAAATTTTCCCATAGGTAGAGCAATAAAATTTGGATTCTACCTAATCTCACTCAGAAAATTTCACTAGAAATGAGCATGAAATGAATTATGAAACATAAATAAATACATATGAACACATAAGAAATACATTTGCTACACTCACAACCATAAGAATCTCGTGAAACAGAGCTGCTGCCTTTCATTAATTCTCTGTCAAAAATACACAGTGCAGAAACAGAGTTTCTTTCCCACAGTCTCCTAGAAGTTACAAGCCAACCAACCCTTTGCAAATAACTTGCGTACAATATATAGAATGTGTGAGGAAGATATAGAACGCCCAAGGGTTGGGGAGTTACTCGAATCATTGCGAAATGGAGATGGAGAGCCAACCATCAGCTACAGGTGCAACATTGCAAACATGACATTTGGCTTTGGGTGACCGTTTGCCTTCCTTCGCCACTTGGATGGAAGCCCATCTGGAGAAAAACCTCTTTAAATGCTGCCTTTGGTGCCAAAAAACCGAAGTGTAGATGAGCGGGCCCACTTGGAGAAGTTGCAACCCGAAATTTCGCGAAACAGAAGCAAATTGGCAATTTTTCCCTCTGTGCGCCATGCCATTTTTTCTGTGCGTCGCACTACTTTGGGACTTGTTTTGGGGCACTTTCAGGTGTCCAAAATGTGCCCAAGTGGGATTGCTGGAAAGCGTGTCCTGTCTACTTCCTAATCCAACTAGAATTTTAAAATTTGGTGTTCATTTTCCCTTCCAAATCTCCATTCTCCAAAGACTGCTTTCTGTGTGTCAAAAAAGTGGCAGAGAGGCCATTTTTGGGTGTTTTTTGACCTTTAGGAGACCCAGATCTTGCCCAAATATTTTTCCCAAACACCAGTAGTCGTAATTTTCGATGCTGAATCCAAATCTGCAAGCCATTTCTCAATTGGAGCCCTAGAATTTTAGCGTCGCGCCAGTGGCGCGGCGCACAGGGAGAAAATCCCTGTTTTTTACCCAAAAATTTGCCAAGTGACCAAAATTTCCCCAAATTTTTTGAAATTTGGGCTGGATGCTCCCTATGAAGTGCTATGCTGTGCCAAGGAAGCCTCAGCCAAGATTCAAAGCCTATCTTGCTCCTTTGCCTCCTTTGCCTCTTTTGTTACTTTGCTCAATTTTGCCTTTAGGCTTCTGATTATTACTTTGGAGCTCATGTTTCGGGCCATGTAGTGGTGAGTCATGCGTCTTAACATGTCATTTTCCCTGTTAGCCTTATCCAACCGCTGCTCCAAGTGAACGTTCACTTTCTCTAACACATACTCCCGGTCCTCATCTCTTTGCTCCATAGGTCTGCCTTGTGCTGCCATGATGTGTTGCCGGTTTTCCTTGATCATTTGCAACCGTATCTCAGCTAGTCGATCCTCAAGTTTCTTGTTCCTCTACTTCAGATACTTCATGTTCCACTTGGCCCTATCCAAGTCCAGGGATAAGTTCTCAATCACCAATTGCTGCTCCTGAATGATCTCTCCAAGCTCAGCATTTGTAGGTTCTGCATCTGTCTCATCATCCTGGAGGAGAACGAATTCTGTCTCTCGTTCACCTGATGGCTCACCTGAAGGCCCCTCATCATGCACTGGCTCCTTACCTCTACCCTGTTCCTGTGATGCTGATGTCAGAAGCGAGGCCCCTTCCACCCCGGGTGGAGATAACACTCGCTTTGCTGCTGCAAATAAGGGTCTACTGCCTTTCTGATAGGTGATGTATACTGGCATAGTGGCAGTCTCATGTCGCTCATATTGATGCGACGGAACCCCTATCTCATGCTCTGCCTCTGATACTACCTGTGGAGTGCTGAAGAAGTCACGAGAAATGAAGTTCTCCCAAGCAATACCCTGCAATCCCAACTGATGGTCCACGAAAATCTGGATAAGGGCAAAGTGATAAACATTGTTGAGCTGCTGTCGAGGGGTCTTGTGCTACATGAAATTTCTCATCCTCTCTATGTTCCTGCAAATGAAAAATGGGAGGCTCATCATCCGTACCCTGGTAAAGTGCATGAGCAGCCTGATGTGGTATGCATAAAGGCGAGAAAACCTCCCCTCGCAACTGAAGTATTTCATGATTAATTTCATGAGTGGGGCATACTCATCTTTCATAAATCTGAATGGAAAAACTCTCGTGAGGTGGCTCAAACAGCTGTCTTTGATGTAAGGCTCACAATGATGTCTTTCTACCTTCTTCTTCTTGTTCCACTGCTCTCCAATGTTTGGTATGCTTGTTGTCACTGATATGGTCTCGGGTGTCAATGTGAAAGTGACCCCAGCCAAGATAGACTGTCTTCCATGTAGGTGAAGTGCAAAAAGACAGGCCAACTCATGATGCACTCTGACATTTGCCACCCTCTGACAAAATTCGAAACATGCTAAGTGCTGGAAACAAGACATAGCAAGAGGGCATGCCTGCAACTCGGTGAGGGTGTTTGGTTCGTCTCTAAGATGTCTGCCACTCTAGTGATGTCTCCTTTGGGCCCTTTCTCCCGAAGCTATGTCACTGTGGGTCTCCTCCTCATACTCTGATGAAACTTCGGATGCCATTACTACTGTTTGTACCCTGAGTTTTATGTTGCCCTTGAATTTCAATGAAGTTGGTAGCTGCTCTGAAAATCTACCACCAAGGGGACAATAAAACAGGGAGTATTAGGAGGGGAATGATGAAATAGGAATAGGGGTTTAAAGGGAGAGATTTATCAGGGATTTAGGGGTAGTTTGGGTATGGGGTTGATGGGGTAGGGTTTGAAATATATTGGCAGCACTATCACTGTAGCATAAACCCTAGGATCAATGATTTCTTTGTTTCCCTTTTGTTTGCTTTACAATTTTTTTTTGCATTTGATTTCTACCCCTACAACCATGCTATCCCTTTCAATTTTGGTGCAAGAACTGAGGTAGGTGGCCTACCTTTCAAATTTGGTGAGCATTCAAAAGTTTTTAGGCAGATTGGATAGTTTCTGGGCCTTGTATTTCTATGCACCGCGCGCTCTGCCCAGTGCGTTGCGCGCAGGGTATGCGCTACGCCAGTGTTATGTTTACACAGTGGGTGGGCCCTATGTGCACTATGCACAATGAGTGCGCCGCGCTCTTTGGCGTATGCGCTGCGCGCTATGAAAACACCTGAATTTCTTCCTTATTGTTTGAATCTCCAACTTTTTCGACTATGCACCCCTCTCCTCACAGCTTGGCTTGCACAATGAGCTAGTCTTGTGGTGATTTTACATTAACCAAATAGTGGAGGAATAGTGAGAGGGTTTGGTAGTGACTTAGGGCAGGGGTTTAGGAAAAATGACAAGGAAGGATGAGGAAAAAACGATAGGTGAGGGGAATAGGTGAGTGGGGTGAAACCTTGGCAATATCAACACAAATTTACAACCTCAGCCTTCGTTTTCTTGTTAATTTTCTCATGGGTGACATTATGTGTTTTGGGTGACATTCAAACCTCTGCAAAAACACCATATCCTTGACAAAACTTGATGAGCAGGTGATGTCATAAGGCTTACCTCTCAATTTGATAGCCTTCCCCAAAGTTTGAAGTGGTTGGGCACCGTTTCTTGGCCGCTGGACTGTGTGCGTCGCGCGCCTTGTATGCACCGTGCCTGTGCAATCTTTCAACAGCGGGCTGGCTGCGTGTGTGCTGCACCCAGTGAGTGTGCCACACCCTGGTTATATGCGCCACGCACTCCCAAAACCTGCTTCCGCTCACTCAAACTTCTCCAACCTCACACTCACACCTTTGAAATGCGTTCTCCAAGTCTTGCAAGAGCACAATGCCTTTGATTTGGGTCAAAACATGTATTTATAGCCTTGGAGGAAATGGGTTTGATTTTTGCCTCTTTGAAAACCCATTTTCTAATGTTGTGTTTTGCACTTTTTCATTGACCTTTAAACACACTGATTTTCACTTTCCCTTTGACATTTTGGCTCAAACGATGAAATTTTCGGCACCTCTTTGCAGGGACTGTATGACAGAGCATTTGGCCATGTAAATCATAACTACATCTGAAAATTCAACTGGTGATTTTTTGGAAAATTTTGTCATAAATGACCTTGTTTGACTTTTCTTCAAAACAGAGTTTTGAAGAAGAGTCGATGTCTATCCAAGTGACGATGAAGCTCTCTGAACCATAGTTGTATAAGGGCCTCCCTCTGGCCTGCATGGCTTGTTCTGGACATGTTTTCAAAGACCAAATTGATGAATTCCTAGACCCAAACATAAAAATGACTTTGTCCTGTAAAGGACCAGACCTAGACTGTCATGAACTTCAGTGATTATGGACAAAGACCTGAGCCAGCAGGAGCCAGACATGAGGGAAAATGATTAGCATAACTTTCTCCGTCAGATCATGGCATGTCTGTCACGATCCGAATCTAATTTATACCAATTTTTTTTTTTTTAATTGTTACCAACCCCTTACAGGTCATCATGGTATATTTTTATAATGTATGCACGGGTATTACGTTTCAACCTTGCAGTAAATGGATTATGGTTTATCCTTCACACTTTAATTGACATACGTTAAACCACATTTCACCAACCCACTTATCATTATGCACAGTTTATTAATTGAGTTGAGTACTGGTCTATTAATCACAACCATATGGTGAGCGGGTGTTAATCCACCTCACCCGTTCCGTGGCCAGGTGGCTACGGGCCATGTGAAACCATGTGAATAAGCGGAGGGTTTGCATTGGGGTTTGCGTGCTACATTCCCGCTCAAATGAACGATGGCGATCACTCCTTTAGATCGGACGGCGCAGGTTGATTCGAGGGTTTGGTTGACATTATATGAACCACCGGGTTCTTCGGCCTCGGTTCATTTGCGTCCAATGCATCCGTAGCTCATCCGACATCTTCCACCACCACACCGGTTCTGCCATTCGCACAGGTATGGAACCTCATCGTTCATGGCAAGTTTAAAAAGGTTTACAGTCTTGCTCTTGACAGCTTATTTCGGTTCTTGGTTTGCTCGTTTACCACTTATACAGTTGATAACGATGGCGGCTCTGTGCAGGAGGGTTTGGGCTCAACGATTCCTGCTTTCCGAAGGAGGGTTTGTAGATTTGCGTTCCATCCAGGTAAGTCATCGATGCTGTATGCGTTGTCATGTAGAGTTGACTCTTATGAAAGAATGGCGATCTTCAATGGCCAGAACGAGACTCATGTATGGTTATTCATGTGTCTCAGGTCTGGTTGCCCCTTATTCAATCCCTGGGTGGTTTACAGGCGGCATTCCCATACCGAATCTGTACTCCATAAAACCCTGAGGGTTAGATAATTTCTTGTTACGGCTACAGGCCATTTGAGGGTTTTAATGTTTGGTTATGATATTACACCATCGGCTATGTAATAAGTTCTGTTATGGATATTACAGTGCAATGTTCTGTTCTCTTTTTGCATGCAGCTAATATGCTACGGGGTTTACCTATCAGTAACACCCCGCTCTGACTGTTGCTACAGCTTAACCTTGTTAATCTCATGGATTTCACCCTACGAGGCTTACTACAGTAATGAATACATTTTGATCTGTTTTGACATGTTTGTCGACTCCTTTATATTGCGTGGTTTCTTCTGTCTTTATGGATCTGTAGTTAATTTGTTTCAATATTCAAAGATATCACACAGTTTATGGTTATGCTGTTGCGGTCACAGGGTTTTGACTTGCTTTCGAAATAATGAAGGCAAGTCACCCTCTTCGCAAACACGAATATGGGTTTTTGCATGTTAGCATTATCTGAGTTTGTTAAGTGGTAAAATGTCTTGTTCAGTTCTAAACAGTGTTGTCTCTGGTTATTGGCTTGCGGGTAGCGTTAATGCTCCATTCGCATAGCCATACAATGCTCCTTATAATCACACAGCTATGAGATGCTCTTTACCGTTCGCACGGACTTATAAAGTACTTTATGGTTAATGATAGAGTGGGGTTTGTCTATGAACAAGTCCATCACTGCTAGATATGATCTCTTTTACTCCAGCTTACACGGCATCACTGTTTATCTTAAACCCTCGGCTCTTCAATAAAGTTTTCTTTATAAATCTTTTCACTTTACTTGTTAAGGTCTCGGCTCTTCAATAAAGTTTTCTTTATAAATCTTTCGTTTTACTCAATGATGTCTCGGCTCTGAGCACAATATCATGACTGTATTGTTAATAAGATTTCAATAAAGTTTTCTTTATAAATCTTTCGTTTTACTCAATGATGTCTCGGCTCTGAGCACAATATCATGACTGTATTGTTAATAAGATTTGAACTTGTTGAAACGGGTTATTTTAATCGGATGTGTTCCGTAACCTATGGTTCTGTGTACGCACTGCTGCATATCTTACTTCTTGCTGTATTCTACGGTTTAATAATCACTTCAGATTTACTCTTGTTTTGTCATTTCCTTACTAAGTACCTGAGTCTGTATATAGTGAATTTAATCACTGAGTTCTACCCTGCAGACGAGGTTTCGTGTTTACTTCTTGATAACAGTTACGGTTATCCTCCGTTTCCTGTCTAATGAATGACTTCATATATCTCTGTATCTTTCATTACTATAAAAGTTTCACAGACAGATATATATATATATAAATCTGTAGTTTCATTCACTTATTAAAGAAAAGCACAGTCAACTGTATATACAACTGTATTTCATTAACTCTTAAAGGAAAGTACAGGCACTGCACACATAAATATCTATATCCCCTTAGTTTAATAGAAAAACTCAGACCACTGCGTATGTATATTTAACTGTATTTCCTTAGTTAAATAAAAGAACACAGACTACTGCATGTATATATATATAACTGTATGCTATCATTACCTGAGCCTCAATTTAAACTAATTAAGGATACATACCTGGTAATCTGCTACTGTCGCTCCTATTCCAAGAGTTCACCTGCAACGATTTTGCTCTTAACCTCCCAACCTTGAGATCCACTTCGCTGGATTCTCCCCCCGAGCCGTCTTGCAGGCCTACAGCCTTCGACAAGACTCTTGCACCGCTGTGCTAGGTTATCTGGTCCTTACCAGACTTAACCTTTTCTTTTCAATCCAGGTTATCTGGTCATTACCAGACTTAACCTGTTTTCTTTCTCTGCTTTCTCCAGGAAATTCTCTCTCTCTCTCTCTCTCTGCCTGTTCCTCAACAGCCCAGAGACTTTTCCCTTTCCCAGGACTTTTCCTTGGGTGAGAAGCAGTTGTATCAGTTTTAAAAACTGATTCACTAAAAATAGAAATCCTCCTTTAGGAGGTTGCCAGCATTTCAAGAACATACACATGTAACATAATTCAATAATCAACTTTTCATTAATAATGTCATTCAACAATGAGTAACCACTTCACAGTTTTTACTACAGTAATATTCAGATTTACGAATTACCAGGGTCATTACATCTTCCCCCCCTGAGATTGGACATCGTCCCGATGTCCTCTCCCATTAAATAAATGTGGGTAAGTTTTTCTAATGAGTTCCTCGTCTTCCCATGTGGCTTCTTCAGGCCCATAGTGCTGCCACAGCACTCTAACTTGGGTAATAGCCCGTTTCCGCAGCCGCACTTCTCTCCGGTCGAGAATGCTCTGCGGTTCGACCAGGACCTCGCCTTCCGGTTCGACCTGCAAACCACCAATACCATTAATCAGTTTCTTACAAAATATAGCTGTTTAATCAAACACCCTGATTAATTCTTACCCGCACATCTTGCCATCGAATAACATGTTTAGAGTCATATACATATTTCTTTAGGACAGACACATGGAATACATTGTGAATCTTAATGTGACTTGGCATGGCAAGTTGGTAGGCCACTGGCCCCACTCTAGCCAAGATCTGGAAAGGTCCAAAGTATCGTGGAGCCAGCTTGGCGCATCCGCTCCACTGCAGTGCGCTCCTTCTGGTTTGTATCCTCACAAACACATGGTCACCAACATTGTATTCCGTGAATCTTCTTTTCCTGTCCGCAAAGCTTTTCTGTCTATCTTGTGCAGCTTTTAAGTTTGCACGCACCCTTCTTACCATGTCTTCCATGTCTTTAAGCATTTCCGGACCCAAGTTCAGCTTGTCTTCCGGTCCACCCCAACTTGAGGGTGTACGACACTTTCGTCCATATAGGACCTCAAAGGGACTTAACTGGGTCGAGGTGTGATACCCATTATTATACGCAAATTCGACCAGATGTAAATATTCTTCCCATTGACCTGGTTTCAGCATTACATATGCTCTCAATATATCTTCCAGCACCTGATTCACTCGCTCGGTCTGACCATCAGTCTGCGGGTGATAAGCTGTGCTGAAGTTCAGCTGAGTACCCAACTCGGCAAACAATGTCCTCCAAAAGGTAGAGGTGAATTTCACATCGCGATCTGATATAATTACTTTTGGTAACCCATGTAATCGGAACACATTTTTCATGAAAAGATGAGCAATCTGCACCGCCTTGTAGGTGGACTGCACAGGAATAAAGTGCGCTGCTTTACTTAACTTATCAACCACCACCATGATAGAGTCGTTGCCTTTCTTTGTTCGGGGCAACCCTGTTATGAAATCCATGGAAATGGTTTCCCATTTCCACTCCGGAATGGGCAACGGCTGTAGTAGTCCAGCGGGATGCTGATGTTCTGCTTTTATTTGCTGGCATTCCAAACATCGTGCCAAGTACTCCACCACTTGTTTCTTCATTCCTGGCCAATAGTAGTCCTTCTTAAGTGCAGTGATCATCTTTTGGTACCCCGGATGACCAGAGTAATGGCTGATATGGAACTCATCCAGAACCAGCCTTCTAAGATCTTTTACATCAGGTACATACATTTTCTTATTAAAACACAACATTCCAGCACTATTTAGCGTATATCCTAGCTGTAATTTTTCCTTATCAGATTGCTGTACTTGCTGTTTTAAATGCTGATATTCAGCATCAAGACCAGCTGCTGTTTTTATTTGCTCAATTAGTGAATTCTGCCATTTGCTGGCTGAAAGTTCACATAAACAGTGAGCCTTTCGACTTAATGCATCAGCCACTCTGTTTTCCTTGCCCTTTAAATGTTTTATTTCGAAATCAAATCCACTTAGGAAATCTGCCCATCGGCCTTGCCTTGCATTCAGGGTAGGTTGGCTGAAATAATGTGTCAAGCTGTGGTGATCTGTTAACAGCAGAAATTTCCTTCCTAGGAGGTAATGCCTCCACATTTTCAGCGCATGAATAACAGCTGTCAATTCCAAATCATAAGCAGAATATTTCTGTTCATGTTCTTTTAGTTTCCTTGACTCATACGCTACTACCCTTCCTTCCTGCGTTAGGACCCCTCCCACACCTTCCTTGCTTGCATCGGTGCATACCACATAATCCTTGTTAGGATCAGCTATACTCAAAATGGGTGCCGTGGTAAGTAGATGCTTCAGGCGGTCAAAACTCTGCTGACATTCTGATGTCCACCTAAATACCTTCCCCTTTTTCTGTAAGGAGGTAATAGGATAGGCTATCCTAGAGAAACCTTCCACAAACCTCCGGTAATATCCAGCTAATCCCATAAAGGATCTGATATCAGCAACATCCTTGGGTATGGGCCATTCCATAATGGTTTTTATCTTCTCCGGGTCCACAGCAATTCCTTCCTTAGTAATCACATGTCCCAAATACTGAATTTCCTCCTTGTAGAAATCACATTTGCTGAATTTAGCGTATAGCTGATGTTCTCGAAGGGTCTGCAACACCAACCTAAGGTGTTCTTCATGTTCCTGCTGGGAGCGAGAGTATATCAGAATATCGTCAATAAATATCAGCACGAATTTATCTAGAAACCGATGAAACACGCTGTTCATCATACACATGAAAGTGGCAGGTGCATTGGTCAAACCAAAAGGTAGCACTACAAATTCGTAGTGCCCATAGCGTGTCCGGAAAGCAGTTTTGGCAATGTCCTCATCTTTGATTCTGATCTGATGATAACCAGATCGCAGATCAATCTTAGAAAACACTTTTGCCCCTTTCACCTGATCAAAGAGTTCATCTATCCTGGGTAAGGGGTACTTGTTTTTGACCGTGAGCTTATTCAGCTGCCGGTAATCTATGCACATGCGAAGGGTCCCATCCTTCTTCTTCACAAATAATACCGGAGCTCCCCAGGGTGATACACTGGGACGTATGTATTGTTTATCCAGCAATTCTTGAAGCTGCATTTTCAAATCTGTTAACTCTGGTACGCTCATTCGGTAAGGTGCCCGCGATACGGGTGCTGCCCCCGGTATCTTTTCTATAGTGAAGTCTATGTCCCTCTTTGGAGGCATCCCCGGTACCTCTTCAGGAAAGACATCCGTAAATTCCTGTACCACTGGAATATCGTCTAATGCAGACATCTTATCTTTCTGGTTTGCATAGCCAACCTGTATGGCATAGATCTGACATTTCTTTCTAATACATTTAGCTAACTGAGTTGCAGTGATAGGTCGAATCTGAATAGGATGTTTAATTCCCTGCAATTCCTGCTGCTGCCCCAAATCATCTTTGTAATATATGGTCTTGGTTTTGCAATTCACCAATGACCAGTGCTTTTCCAGCCAATCCATACCAATAAGAATGTCATAAGAGCCTAATGGAAGTACATTCAGGTCTGCCGTTACGGGCTGTCCAGCTATACTAAAAGAACAGTTATTAACCTTAGCTAAAACCCGCCTTTTGGCTCCCGTAGCTAACTGGACCAACCATGGGTTTTTAAACTTTTCTGGTGGTAGCTTACAGTGTTCCACTACTTTTGGACTAACATAACTTAAAGTAGCTCCTGGGTCAATAAGTACAGCTACAGAAAGGTTCGAAATCTTACCTTCGAATTCCACCATGGAAGGTTGGTATTCCGCTTGCCGGTCCTCTAAGGCTGCATTGATTCTCGGTACGCTGCGCGCCACATCCCCAACTGTTGAGGCTTCATGGATTTGAGATATTTGATTAGCTCTTTTACGCTGTGGGCAATTTCTAGCATAGTGTGGTCCTTCACATACCCAGCACTGAACTAAAGGTTTGGTTCCCTCAACCTCCGATCTAGCAGGTGGTTCGCTG
Organism: Pinus tabuliformis; assembly: GCA_031772625.1. Taxonomy (NCBI): domain Eukaryota; kingdom Viridiplantae; phylum Streptophyta; class Pinopsida; order Pinales; family Pinaceae; genus Pinus; species Pinus tabuliformis. Next base: position 573,116,569 of record CM062818.1, on the reverse strand, counting down.
ATCCTGCTCTCGCTTGGTTTAGCCCGGAAGGTGCCCTTATTGGTGCTTCTGTTAAACTGCCCCTTTCCAGCTCCTTTACCACCATTTCCACGGCTGCCTTTGTTGTTTCCAGCAACTCTGCTGCCTTTTCTTTCATTCCATTTCTTGTTTGGAACTTCTCCTCTTTGTTTGTTCTGCTGGTAACAAATTCTAGCCTTCCGAATTGCCTCATCCATAGTTCGGGGGTTGTCAAACTCAATCCGTTCCCTTATATAAGCTGGTAGGCTACTCACGAACCTCTGCACCTTGGCCTTCTCTTCTTTTATGTATGGCACATAACGAAGCAGAGAAGTGAAGCGGTTTATGAATTCGTCCATGGACTGCTGTCCTAGCCGCAAGTCATGGAATTCCCGCGCCTTCTCATCATAAAAGCGCTCTGTTAAATACCTTTCCTTGAAGTATTTCTGAAATTTTTCCCAGGTTATACTTTGCTCACTTACTCCCTTCACAATCTTAATCTCTTCCCACCACAAGGTGGCTTTGCCTTGCAACTGGAAAATAGCCAGCCACGCCTTCAGATTTTGGTCATATTCATAAAGTTGAAAATATTTATTAATATTAATCAACCAGGCTTCTGCTGCTTCTTCCTGCTCTCCATCGAAAAGTGGAGGTTTGATTTTTCGAAATTCTCCCTGTAATTCCACTTTCTGTCGCTTGAAGGTTTGTTGCTCTTGCACATTATCAGAATGGTCTTCCTGTTCTTCAGAAAGCTCAAGTGCGTAATCCCGTTCCTCAGTGCCCCTTTGCTGTTCTGCACTAGGGCTGGCTAAGGGTGGATTTTGTTTATCTGACAAGCTTTTTAGTATTCTTTATTGTTCCATTGTTAATCGCGCATTGTCCTCTCGTAGACGCGCCATTTCACCCTTCAGCTCCTGAACAGTTTGCAGTATTGCCTGATTGGTACTGCGTGTCTCAGCACCAAGCTGTACCCACAGTCCAGCATTTTCTTGAGGGATGCCGCCAGCTCCCGGCATTTCCTCCATCGTACTATTAGCTGCTAACAGGTAGCTGTCTCTGTATGGTTCTCCTGGTGGTACACAAGAAAGACAATTAGTTGCATTGTTTCTATATATACTTTATAAAATGATCTTGTTGTTCCAGAGGCCACAGTTTTGAAACCTCTGCTCTGATACCACATTGTCATGATCCGAATCTAATTTATACCAAAAAAAAAAATTTTAATTGTTACCAACCCCTTACAGGTCATCATGGTATATTTTTATAATGTATGCACGGGTATTACGTTTCAACCTTGCAGTAAATGGATTATGGTTTATCCCTCGCACTTTAATTGTCATACGTTAAACCACATTTCACCAACCCACTTAACATTATGCACAGTTTTTAATTGAGTTGAGTACTGGTTTATTAATCACGGCCATATGGTGAGCGGGTGTTAATCCACCTCACCCGTTCCGTGGCCAGGTGGCTACGGGCCATGTGAAACCATGTGAATAAGCGGAGGGTTTTGCATTGGGGTTTGCGTGCTACATTCCCGCTCAAATGAACGATGGCGATCACTCCTTTAGATCGGACGGCACAGGTTGATTCGAGGGTTTGGTTGACATTATATGAACCACCGGGTTCTTCGGCCTCGGTTCATTTGCGTCCAATGCATCCGCAGCTCATCCGACATCTTCCTCCACCACACCGGTTCTGCCATTCGCACAGGTATGGAACCACATCGTCCATGGCAAGTTTTAAAAGGTTTACAGTCTTGCTCTTGACAGCTTATTATCGGTTCTTGGTTTGCTCGTTTACCACTTACACAGTTGATAATGATGGCGGCTCTGTGCAGGAGGGTTTGGGCTCAACAATTCCTGCTTTCCGAAGGAGGGTTTGTAGATTTGCGCTTCATTCAGGTAAGTCATCGATGTTGTATGCGTTGTCATGTAGAGTTGACTCTTATGAAAGTATGGCGATCTTCAGTGGCCAGCACGAGACTCATATATGGTTATTCATAATGTCTCAGGTCTGGTTGCCCTTTATTCAACCCCTGGGTGGTTTACAGGCGGCATTCCCATACCGAAACTGTACTCCATAAAACCCTGAGGGTTAGATAATTTTCTTGTTACGGCTACAGGCCATGTGAGGGTTTTAATGTTTGGTTATGATATTACACCATCGGCTATGTAATGAATTCTGTTATGGACATTACAGTGCAATATTTTGTTCTCTTTTTGCATGCAGCTAATATGCTACGGGGTTTGCCTATCAGTAACACCCCGCTCTGACTGTTGCTACAGCTTAACCTTGTTAATCTCATGGATTTTACCCTACGGGGCTTACTACAGTAATGAATACATTTTGACCTATTTAATATGTTTGTCGACTTCTTTATATTGCGTGGTTTCTTCTGTCTTTATGGATCTGTAGTTAAATTGTTTCAATATTCGCAGATATCACACAGTTTATGGTTATGCTGTTGCGGTCACAGGGTTTATGGCTTGCTTTCGAAATAATGAAGGCAAGTCAACCCTCCTCGCAAACACGGATATGGGTTTTGCATGTTAGCATTATCTGAGTTTGTTAAATGGTAAAATGTCTTGTTCAGTTCTAAATAGTGTTGTCTCTGGTTATTGGCTTGCGGGTAGCGTTAACGCTCCATTCGCATAGCCATACAATGCTCCTTATAATCACACAGCTATGAGATGCTCTTTACCGTTCGCACGGACTTATAAAGTACTTTATGGTTAATGATAGAGTGGGGTTTGTCTATGAACAAGTCCATCACTGCTAGATATGATCTCTTTTGCTCCAGCTTACACGGCATCACTGTTTATCTTAAACCCTCGGCTCTTCAATACAGTTTTCTTTATAAATCTTTCCACTTTACTTGTTAGGGTCTCGGCTCTTCAATAAAGTTTTCTCTATAAATATTTCGTTTTACTCAATGATGTCTCGGCTCTGAGCACAATATCATGTCTGTATTGTTAATAAGATTTCAATAAAGTTTTCTTTATAAATCTTCCTTTTTACTCAACGATGTCTCGACTCTGAGCACAATATCATGACTGTATTGTTAATAAGATTTGAACTTGTTGAAACGGGTTATCTTGATCGGATGTGTCCCGTAATCTATGGTTCTGTGTACGCACTGCTGCATATCTTACTTCTTGCTATATTCTACAGTTTAATAATTGCTTCAGATTTACTCTTGTTTTTGTTATTTCCTTACTAAGTACCTGAGTCTGTATATAGTGAATTTAATCACTGAGTTCTACCCTGCAGACGAAGTTTCGTGTTTACTTCTTGATAACAGTTACGGTTTATCTTCTGTTTCCTGTCTAATGAATGACTTCACAGACCTCTGTATCTTTCATTTCTATAAAAATTTCACAGACAGATATGCATATATATAAATCTGTAGTTTCATTCACTTATTAAAGAAAAGCACAGTCATCTGTACTTACAACTGTATTTCATTAACTCTTTAAGGAAAGTACAGGCACTGCACACATAAATATCTATATCCCTTAGTTTAATAGAAAAACTCAGACCACTGCGTATGTATATTTATCTGTATTTCCTTAGTTAAATAAAAGAACACAGACTACTACATGTATATATATATAACTGTATGCTATCATTACCTGAGCCTCATTTTAAACTAAATAGAGATACATACCTGGTAATCTGCTACTGTCGCTCCTATTCCAAGAGTTCACCTGCAACGATTTTGCTCTTAACCTCCCAACCTTGAGATCCACTTCGCTGGATTCTCCCCCCGAGCCGTCTTGCAGGCCTACAGCCTTCGACAAGACTCTTGCACCGCTGTGCTAGGTTATCTGGTCCTTACCAGACTTAACCTTTTCTTTTCAATCCAGGTTATCTGGTCATTACCAGACTTAACCTGTTTTCTTTCTCTGCTTTCTCCAGGAAATTCTCTCTCTCTCTCTCTCTCTGCCTGTTCCTCAACAGCCCAGAGACTTTTTCCTTTCCCAGGACTTTTCCTTGGGTGAGAAGCAGTTGCATCAGTTTTAAAAACTGATTCACTAAAAATAGAAATCCTCCTTTAGGAAGTTGCCAGCATTTCAAGAACATACACATGTAACATAATTCAATAATCAACTTTTCATTAATAATGTCATTCAACAATGAGTAACCACTTCACAGTTTTTACTACAGTAATATTCAGATTTACGAATTACCAGGGTCATTACAATGTCCCTAGCGAAATGCAGCTGAGTGAATGGAGAGGTACACCTAAAATTGAAATGCACAAAGAGTTTTGATCCCTGACGGAGGGCTGACCAAACCGACTCTAACACAACCATTTGTCTTGATGTTGCAGTCCTCCTATGACAAGACCAGGTTCCCACACACTTCTGCTAGCATTCCGTAATGGCCTCAATCAACAATAGTTTTAAGGCTATTCCCTTTAGGCTTCACTCCAAACCAAATCACACTTCTCCCTCACACAACTAGATAGCTACAACTAGTAATAGCTTGATGTCTACTCCAAACCAAAATAACATTAGCACACCAATATCAACACTTCAACACTAACACTAGCTTGTGCTTGGGAAGAAGGGAGGTTTATTTAGAATGAATGGATGGGAAATGGATACTCTTCTCATGGGAGCAGGGATTATCCCTTGAGGTAGTTCCATCATTTTAGGGGAAAGGATCCCAAACTGACATCCTCGACCCCATCTGGCCAAACCATTTACCAGATTTCCGTTACAAAGATTCTAGAGCTAGAAGATTCGACACCTAATTGAAAAAAATTTCCATAATAGGACCAACGCGACTGGAACACAACTCAGTCGCTCCGATCGCCGCAAGGGATAGTGTTAATCTCTGCACATCAGCCCATGGGAGACAAAGGTCATTAGCGCAGGTCTTGTAAACTAGGAAAAACAGAAGTTTCAAGGGAAAATATGCAAAAGGGAATTGATCTACTCATGAAGAGGGACACAATGGGAATTTCTTCATGAAGGTAAAGCATGTGGGGTTCGCTGTAGAGGTCCTCCAGGATCAAGGAACGGGGAGTACAGGGACAATGAAAAAATGTTGTGTAACAATTGTACATCTATCTATTTTAGTCTTTCAATCTCCTCAATTTACTTTACTTTCAAGCATTTCAGCATTCTAGATTATATCGTTACTTTGGATTTCATTCTTAGAGCAATAATCTACCTCCAGCCTAACTGGTTGAAGTAGTAATTAGGGACCCTCCATCCCTTATTTTCTCCTTACTCTGAGATCCGAGCCTGGGAAAGGGTAAGGTCTAGGGAAGGGAGTTACTTTAAAAATTGTTTTAGACAATCTTGCAATCTAAGTCACTTAAATTCTAGTGGCAGCCTAATTAAATCCAAAATTAACCACTACATCACAAAGCAACTTTAGTACTTTGGTTTATTCTTTGTTTGCTCTCTTGTTTGGAAAGTCTTGTTTATTTTGAAGAGTCATCATTATTCCAAGTGTTGTTAATTGAGCATATTATTACATATTCAACTATTTTAATTTATTGTACTTACTAGTTTCTAGGGATTGATCTTTTGGGGCATCTTTATTTCCAAGCATTGATTTTCATAGTTATCAACTTACTTGGATCATTTTCTTAGAAAGGACTTATAATTTGGCACTAGTCTATTTGCTTCATTTTCATATACATATAATTATGGATGTATATGCTCATTAAACCCATGAATGTGCTTTAATTCTTTTATTTCTCTACATTTTTTAATCGTATTTTGTTCATTTTCATTAACTCCTAGAACTTAACTTAATTGGTTGAGACTTATATTTTCTTGTAGGGTCGACTCCCCTTGGATTCGACTAGGAGTGAGCCTAGATGGAAGAGTTGAGAATTGAGTGTCAGCCTCAACTCAAGACTTTCCCCCAAGGCCACACCAAGCAGAGTTAAATATTTTCTCCATGAGAATCCCAGGCGTGGATTAAGGCGACAATACTAATCATCCATCAATGTTATCACTCACCTTAAAAAATCTAGAAGAGATCTCCTGGCCATGTTCTAGATTAGAAGGTTGAGTCCCCAGTATAAACTTAGACTTCAGAGCTTCCTTCTCAATATCTGTCACTAACATCGATCCAAGATCCAAGGTCCTAACACCAAGCTTAGTTGTTGTGTCCTGGTTAGCTCCCTCTAAACATATGAATACTTTTCCCTTATCGAACTCAAAATCATACCCTATGTCCTCCAGAGCTAAGAATGAGAGAAAGTTCATCTCCATATTTGGGACATTTAATGCCTTTTCCACCTCCAAATATCCTCTTGATTGTAGATGGAATAACATTGTTGCAACCCCCTTTATTGCATGTATGGTAATCATACCAACTCTCACTTGCAAGTTTGAATTCATCTCTAAAACACTAAGGAAAACCTCTCTCATTCTTGTCATATGGAGAGATGCTCCACTAGCTATGAACCATGCATCACTGTCCACAAATAGGGAACTTCTAACACTAGCGCCAGAAAGACAAGAAACCATTAATGCGAGCTACTCTTCAAATTTTGCTGCAAAATCTTCAGTCTCGATTGATGCTGCAACTTGTGCTTTCCCTTTGTTCTTCTTTTTGTTTGGACACTAGCTTGCATAATGTCTTAACTTGTGACATGAAAAGAAATTGAATTTTCTCATGTCCTTCTTGTTTCGATCTTGAGAGGATCCTCCCTCTCCCTTGTTCATTTTGGAAACCCCCTTGCCCTTTCTTACATGACCTAAAATAGAAACATTCTCCTCACTTCTTTCACCTTTTACCTGGTTTCCATGAAGAGCCTCCTCACGAGTCTTCTCCTGAGTGAAAACATCTGAGAAACTACCCTAGGTTGGTATATTTTCTAGTGCCACAATTCCTTTAATGAAGGTACCCCACTACTCTGTGAAACCATTTAGATTTTTCCTTACCAGTTCTAAGTCAGACACTTTCTCCCCTACTGCAAAGAGCTCATCTCATACTTGAGATATTCTATTGAGATAAGAAGAAACAAATTTTTTCTTGGACATCTTGGTGCCGCTGAGTTTCTCTCTCAGCACCATTTTCCAATTTTAGATGTTGCTTTGGCATAATTTAGCCAACACCTCCCACATTTCTCTGGTAGTTTTCTTCCCAAATATATGAGGAATAATATGGTCCTTCCCTCCATTTAGGATGATCCTCCTGGATTTCACGTCCTTGTGCTTATGGGTAGCCAGAAGTGTTACATTTGTAGGAGGGATCTGAGTTTGTGCTACACGCTCCCAAATCTTGCTTTCCTCTAACACCAATGAAATCCTCTTCTTCTAGATATTGTAACTGGACAAACCATCCAGGCGATATTCAAACCTGAGACAATTTTCCATCCCCGTCGAACTAATTAAATCATTGATCCTAATTGAACCTAGTCTTGGGTTTCCCTATCAATTTGACCCCTATTCACTTATTGTGTAGTATGGTTGTTTCCTGATAGTTTTTTTATTGATGTTTTGTAGCTTGGGAGGTGCTCCAAGCCCTAGGGTTCGGGGATTGGAGTTGGAGCAACACAAAAATTCTTTGTGGGTTTGGAACCCAAGCTTGGGGTTTTGTACCCATTGGTGTGGGTCCAAAACCATGAGGAAATTTTGACATGTGATGATTTGAGATGATAGAGGACCCTTAGACAAGCAAGGGGAAATGAGAATAATCCAAATCAGAGGTTTATAATTTGAGATATGAATTTTTGAATATGTTATGTGGGTGAATTTATCTGAAGTTCAAGTCCACCTTATCATAAGGAACCTTCTTGATGGGTTAGAGAACACCCTAAGGAAATGTATAAAAAGGAATGAGGAGGAGCCTCATTCCTCACCCAATAAATGTCTCTCTCTCTCATGTGAAACCTAACAAAGGAGATTGAGTAGCTCAGAAGAGCCACAACCTAGTTGGAGGAGCGAAGGTCTATTTTGAGTTAGGAATATGGAAATGTTTGGAAAAATTAAGGTAGCGAATTCAAGGTAGGTCTAGACATGAGAAAAGGATCAAGGCCAAGGTAATTTTGGGTTATCCTGAGCGCGAAAAATAAATGACTAATTCTCTATTATAGGCCACATTCTTTTGTTGTGAGGCATGTGGGAAGAAGGACTTATTTAAGGAGGCCGAGTAGCCTACTAGGCTCCCTAAACCAAGTTGCAATCATCTCCAGCTAGGACGCAACAAGGATAGGTCTATAGGAGGAGGAATTTTGAGATTTTATTCGGGTGAAGATGACCTAAACAAAGGTTGGTATTGAAAGTTTATATATGAAGAATAAGGTGGGCTAGTGTGGGATGGTTTCAAAGAGAGGAGGGGTGGGATTGGGTCTGAGTCTTGTGGGACAATTATGGGCTAGTGTGAGCAAGTTTTTGGTGTGGTTCTGTTTAATGATTGTGGGATGCATATCCCTGGTATCATTGCAGAGGGTCGAAGTTTGTAGTGGTTGTTTGGAGGGGTTGCAAGGCCTAGAACCACCACAGACTTGCCTCCAAGTAGTAAAGAAGGGAACAACTTACAATGAGAAGAAAATTAGAGTTGGAGAGAAGGTCTAGAAGCAAGGATATAGGGATGATCTGGACTAATATTATCCCTAACCAAACTATATAATTTGCACCAGAGACACATCAACTCATGAGGTGGATGGTATCCTAGGGTTGGATAGTTTTATTGATTTGTTTGGACACTTGTGAACGAATGGATGGTAACGTGAAATTTTCCAAATTTGAGCCCTAATTGCAGTGGCCTAAGAAGGACTTAAGGTCTTCTAGAAGTGGTAGAGTTGGAGCAGGCTAAAGAAGAACTCGTGGAGGGTTGAGAGGCTTGCTTCAAGACCTAAGGAACAAGTCTCTTGAAGGACTAAGGGATTGTTATAAGTCACATAAGAAGAGCTCATAGGTTTGATCATCAAGGAGTAGTTTGTAGCCCTAGAATTTCCTTATGAAAAATGACATCTACATTAAAATTTGGGTAGTCCTCCATACCATAAGTTCATTGTCGGAGAAGGAAATTCGCCAACGATAGTGGGAAGCCCTTCGGCCCTAAGTTTGTCTTCATCTAGAAACACACGAAGAAAATAGTGTGAAGGAAGTTCCAAAATAGCTGAGGAGCAGTAGTGGGTAGTTGATAGTTGTTCACAAACAAAGTTGTGAACAACTCGACAGGAGTCTTAATGTGTTGATGTGTTGAAGGACTAACAGTCAACAAGAGAACAAACAGAGACGAGTTCAGTGGCCTAGTGGATTTGGTTCATTGATAGAGGAAGATAGGATTTTTTGCAAATCGGGGGCTGAAGGACTAAGAAGATGTGTACAGGATACGACCAAGGCAATTGTGAGGAGATCTACATCAACTAGACTATCAAAGTACTTTGTTCAGGGTAGATTGGTCATCAAAGGACTGACACAAAGCCCTAGTTGTCTTTGTCTTGTATTAGTGGATGTATGAGGGCCATTATCCTTGGTACAAGATCCCTATATAGTTTTATTATCAAATTGATTAATATAATGAAGTTGGCTATTGTATAGATTTGTAAAAAGTTGTGTATATTATGTGCACTAGTAGATTTATTGTTGTATATTGTTTCGTTGTGCAAAGTATTCTTGTTCTGATACTTGGATTAGTAGCATCAGTGACTTAAGATTCTATCCTAGACTCCAGTATCATGGAAAATCAACATTTTTGCCTCATGTTGTGCACAATTTGTTGTAGCCTGCAAACTATCGCTCATTTGTGCATTTTCGTTGCCTTGACATACTTCAGTCATAAGTCACTTGCAACCTCTGTTGGTGCCTAAGTTTGTCTTGTGGCTTGTTGCATCTTTGAAATTTCCAGTAGGTCATCTTGGTCTTGACTTTGTCTGGTCTCCTTAGCCGGAAACTAGATAAACATTTTTGGCGACCTCTCTGTGATGGTTGTCATCTACCTCATTTGTTGTTGTGTCTTCAGTCGAATGTTGCGGTGGTGATTCCTCCTGAGTCTTGTTGCCCGACTGTTTGTTTCCTTGGTTACCTCATGCCTAGCCTGTACACCTTGGCCTATGTGCTCCATGTATGTTAAATTTTTCAACCATACTATTGTCTCAATTCACCTCAGTCTACTTGACTAGAATCTCTTGTGGTTGGTAAAACGACTAAGTTTGCAAATGTTGAAAAAAATCACTACCACTGCCTGCTACACTTTTTGTCCTCAGTTCTGGTCAGTGGGTCATGAATCGATTGTATGTGTCCTTGATACTCCCCGTCAACTGCAAATACTTTGACCGTCACTACTACCTCAGCCTTGTTATGCACCAAAAGTGGGTGACCCCATACGAGAATTTTTCTCTTAGATATTTCTTTAGTCAACAACCAACAACCCTTAACAACCACCAATGTAGTCGATACATTGTGCCATTTGATATTCGCTCCCTTCATCAACCATATGTCCCCTCACTCATCTGTCAAGAGAATATATTAGAAGGTGGGAACTCCAACCCAAAATGTATGTTTTTCATTGCGCAATCGAGTTCTTATGCTTGTTTTCCTTAGGCGTGGATTATTGGGTGACTTGGAAGAAGGAAGGGATTTAATTTTGGCTTTGTTCCCTCACCTTAAATGGGTGGTTAATCCTCAATCCTAGTCTTGTGTGTTATAGACATTTTTGTGCCTCGCGTCAAGGAGCAGGGAATGTCGATAATTACAGGGATCCTCAGTGCCTAAACATGTTGTTCTTACCCCTAAAAGAACAAGGTCATCAATCAACAGCACTTCCAATCAGTTCTCCACCTGAAAACACTTCAGAACAGGCTTATTTTGGATCATGTCAGCTGCTTAACTGAGCTTTTGCGCTGTATTGCAACTGTCCCACTCTGTACCTGCGCTGGAAGTCAAAAACAATGAAGGCTACCTGCGCTGGGCGAGATTGGCCAAGTGGCACAGTCATCCTGCAAGGTGTCATTTGCCCAGGAAGCTTCCAAACTGACACTTGGGTCATGAGATTCGCCCTGTGATGAGTAAGAGGTACTTGATCACCATGTGTAAGCAAGGATCTCCAAGTGGACACAGGAACTGAAGATTAACTGAAGATGGAGAGGACACTAGTCAGCTATATGCCAGCCTCCAGCTGACTCATCCTTTCCTCTTCCCTCCTATATATAGAGCTCTTCTATGAGGTCTAAGGAGGCTGGAATTTTGTATAAGCAAGGAGGTGCTGTTGGTATACTGCCAGGATTATTGGGTGATTGTTTGACTAGAGGTGAAGAAGAGAGTTCTTGCTGCCGAGGAGGTGCTGCTAGATTGGAGCCAACATCATTGGTTGTAACTTCCTCTGGAACCCTGTTACTTTCTATCAATAAAGTTTGCATGTTCTTCTATATACTTGTTTTACATAGATGCTTTTGTGTTTACATGTATATTTGATGCAACCTAATCCATGCTTCAATTATGATTGCTTGTATCTCGTAGTTTGCTCCCTTTTGTTGTGCAGATTCTGTGTGTAGCTGGATCGGCTTGGAGAGCAAAGAGCTGGGAACAGGATACAAAGCGAGAAGGACAAGGATCGACTAAGCGCAAGACACCAGGTTGGTTGACCCTCTTTCCATTCTCTCTGTGCTTTCATAAAGTGGAACATGAAAACTTTATCATTCAGTTGTTGCTAAAGACTGTCACCTTTAGAAAGGGTTAGTGTCATCCGCATCGGATACTTTTCCCCACAACATTGTGGGATATCCCCTATTGACCTATGGTTTCAGAAAGGTCACTACTTGGGAAACCTTGATTTTGGTCGCATGTTCCCATTTGCTCGTTCCACTTTTTTCACTCCCCTCCACACATTACAAATGTTATTTCACCATTTTTGTTCTTTGGGGCCACGTGGTCACTAGGTCCACAAGACATTGGCATTCCCCATCCCCTTGTTCACATATTTGGGTCATGCCTGGAAATGTTTCCCTAGAGGTTGATGCAACTAAAAGAATGTTAAAATCATATCATGGCCACAAGCAAGAAACGAAAGAAAAGAATATTATAAAATGCAAAATATGGTTGGAACATTTAATATAGCATGTGGGAAAAAGAAAAACATGAGCTCCACCCTTTATCATGGCCATCACTGTAACACCATCCTCCCACATTTACCCAAGTTTACCAATAAACCAGGGTAAACATGTGACAAATAGTTACTATGATATGATTCAACTCCCCATGTACATTTAAGGAAGTGGAACTGACATGACAAGACCAATCCGGCCTTCCACAGAAGCTATAGAACCTTCAGGAGACAACCAACCCCTTCAGGTGTCCAACCCATGAGAGAACTTGTGTTTTTACTACCCTAGAGCCTCATCCACTCCCATGACAAGGCATGCATGTGACTGGAACCCTTCAGTAACTCCCATAACAAGGCATCCATGCGACTGTGGCATTTTTCAGGTAGTTTTGTGCTAGTGACCCTAGATTTTGTGCCACTTTTTTAGGTCCATGACTCAGGCCACTACCCAGAACTTCATGAAACTTCCATAAATGACGAATAACATCGAAACAAGGGCACTAATGCAAACATTTGAAAAAGGACATGATCTAACCCCTACTATCCATGACAAGAATTTTGTCAAAAATATCACAAACATGTAATTTACATGTCACAAGAACATATCTGAGCACATTGGTCTCATACTTATCTAAGAATCATCAAAGAGGATTGATATCTCTTCACAATATTTGCATTGTTATCTATTAGGTCATTTGTTCACTAAAATTTCACACACTAATTGAAACATGATGAAATATGTACATCATAACTGTCACAAAACATCCTTACAACCAACAAATAACCAGAGATAAATCAATGATGAAACAATCATTAAAGCCACATAATATCAAGAATATTTACTCATAAAATACCAAAGGAAAAGGAGCTCTTATTAACATATGAAAATTCAACCAAGTCAGGGACTTCCACATACCACCTGACCATAGATTGGGCTGAACCAAATCTCTCTTTCATCCAATCACCCCCATGCCATATTCCAAGCATGAATGTTGGATCTCATGAAACAAATAAAAAAAAAACAAACCAAGGCTTACAGAGGTCAAACCACCTCAACCCTCAACCAGTGATTCCACCTCACGGTCATACATCACTAACCATCACCATATTGGTCTCTACCTAAGTTGTCCAGGGCTCCAGAGTGTTTTTTCCAACCAAGGCTTCCAGGACTAGTAACTCAACCCACAACTGCTACCGATCTCTAGAGAATTTATCCAACCATGGCTTCCAGAACTATTAAATCAACCCACCAAGGGCTCCAGAGTGTTTTTCCAACCAAGGATTCCAATGACTAGTAACTCTACCCAAGCTGTTATAGGGATTCTATAGCATTTGTCCAACCAAGGCTCCAAGAACTAGTAACTCAACCCACAACCCCAAGGAACTTGAGAACCAACCAGAAAACCAAAGGAAAGACACCCACAACACCATGGTTATCCATGAAATGGAAAGGATAGTCAAAACCATTGTCAATCCAATCAATCCTCCTTTCCAATGACAGATCATAACCAAGAAACCACATGCATGTCAAAGCTGGCAAGGAAATCATACATGCAACTCGGTACCTGCAAGAAAAACTTGTTATAGTTGTTGATCCCAATGTCCTCTTAAACTTTCTTGGTTTTATTTTGCCTTCTTTCTCCATATCCCAAGTATTCCACACTCAACCAAGAGTGCTCCAAGAGTATGAGTGAGAGATTAAAATAGAGAGCTCCAAGTTAACACTCACAAAAGGTTGTGAACTGATACTCAGAATCCTTTTTATCATTGAGGCCTATATTTTCTTCAAATTCCATTATTTTCCTTCATTTTCCCCCTCACATGCAGCTTGTGACCTTTCACCTTCATTTTCTCCTATTTTCCATCATTTTCATAAATAAATGCCAATAAATGTCACTTTTCCTTTGCCAATTTCCATAGCCATTTATTTATCAAAAGTGACCTCCATCACTATGTTTTTGCCCAACATTCATCTTGGAATACATGTCCCATGATCTTGGTTATTATTTTTCCTTTATTAACTTTATTACATGGATTTTTTACCAGGGTTGATACATAACCTTCCCCCTTGGGGGAACACCTTCATCGATGTTCAATGACACCTACAACCAACAAGACTACTAAAAAGAAAAACATACTACTCATGGAGCTTTATAACTTAGCTCGTTGCAATATTTATAATGATCATCCTGCTAAGAAGCAAACCAACATGAGAAAAATAACAACATGACAACCATAATGACATGACACCCATACCACTTATTGGAGCTTTATAACACAACTCATGGTGGTATTTACATCCATATATATATACCAAAACACCACACCAAAACATATACCAAAAGACATCTGCTCAACCAGTGAATAGAGAAGGATACATAGCCTGCATCTGATCATCCATCTCCCATGTAGCTTCATTGGGCCCAAAGTACTTCCACTACACTTTAACCTACTCGATTGCTCGATTCTGAAGCATGAGCATCTTTCTCTACAAAATGTACTGAGGTTCCAGCTGGAATTATCTTTCTAGATCCACCTGCAATACATAGCAGTCAATCACATGATTAGCATATTTATCCTACTTCTGAAGCAATGGCACATGGAAAATAGCATGGAATTTCACTATCAGACACATTGCAAGTCGATAGGCTACTGGTCCAATCCTCTCAAGAATATTGAAATTTTCACAAGACCGAGGTGCCAACTTGACACATGATCTAGTCCTCAAGGAGATCTTCTTGGGATTGATGCACAAGTAAACATGTTCCCCATCCTGAAACTCCTTAAACATCTTGTTCTAATTTGCATAAATTTTCTTTTATTATGTCTTTCCTTTATATTCTTCTTGATTACCTGCATTTCCTATTCCATCTCTACCAACATGTCCATTCCTATAAATACCCTGTTAACTGGATCACTCTAACTGATGGGAGTGTTATAAATCCACCCATAAAGTTCATCAAACAAACTTATCCTCAAAAAATCTTGATATCCATTATTGTAAGCGAACTCAATCAGTGGAAGATACTCTTCCCACCTTCATTGTTGATGCATCACATAAATCCTCAACATGTCCTCCCATATATTATTGGCCCTCTATGTTTTTCCATATGTTTGTGGATGATATGTTGTATTGAAGGCAAACTTTTTACCCAAACCTGCAAATAACTCTTTCCATAATCTAGAAGTGAACTTGGCATCCCTGTCTGACACAATCTTCTTTGGTACACTATGCAAACTCACTATATATATGATGAATACCTATGCTACATCATTAGCTAAATAAGTAGACTTCACTGGAATGAAGTGAGTTGCCTTTGTCAACCTTTAAACCATAACCATGATGGAATCTTGTTGTCTAGATGTCATCAAAAAACCTATAATGAATTCCATGGAAATGACCTCCCATTTCCACTCTAGAATTAGAATCGGTTGTAGTAATCCACCTGGGTGCTTAGACTTTGCTTTTACTTGTTGACACTCCAAGAACCTAACCACAAACTCTGCCACTTCCTTCTTAAAATTCAGCCAATAATAAAACTTCTTCAATGTTGTCAATGTCTTCTAATATCCTAGGTGACCTCAATACCGTTTAACATGAAATTCCCTCAAGATAAGCTTCTTGATCTCATTGTTGTTTGGCACATATATCTTGTCCCTAAATCTAACTAAGCCATCCATTGTGAGATGATTGTCCACATCCTGATCACTTGTACCCTGTTGTAACATGTGCATAAGCTTCATGTACCTATCATCATGTCATCATGCCTGCAAGATCCGACCTTTTAAATTTGTCTCGTAGGAGCTCATAACTCCTATATGATTCAACTATACTCTCCTGCTAAGAGCATCTACAACCAAGTTATCTTTACATTTAATGTACCTGATCTCAAACTCAGACTCACTGATCATGGCCAACCATCTAGTTTTCCTGACATTCAGATTCATTTGATCAAATATATACCTCAATCAACTATGAGAACTCGTCAGTACATACCTCCTACCAAGAAGATAGTGTCTCCACATATTCAATGCATGAATGGTCGCTTCCAACTCAAGATCATGTGTTAGATAATTCTTCTCGTGCTCATTTAGTTTCTTTGATTCATAGCTTAATACATGTCCTTCCTTCATAAGGACTCCACCAAGCCCTCTCTTGCAAGTATAGGTACATACCACAAACTCTTTTTTTGGATCTGAAATCTTTAGAACTACAACATTTGTCAATCAGTTGCTTCAATTACTAAAAAATGGAATCACAGTCCTCTATCCATTCATTGTTCTTACCATTCCTTTACAATGATGTAGTAGGATAAGCAATCTATGAGAAGTTCATAATGAACCTCCTGTAATACCTTACTAACCCCATGAAGGATATTACCTCATCCACATTCCTAGGTTATTCCCACTCCATGATAGCCCTTATCTTTTCTAGATCCACTACTATGCCTTCCTTGGAAACCACATGACCCAAGTAGTGTACCTTTGTTTGAAAGAAACTGCATTTGCTAAGCTTGGCATACAACTCATTAAGGGAACTTTGAGGTCTAAAATGGGCCTCCTAAGAAAAATATACAACCAAAATAAACTTTATAAGAACCAATATGATTAAATATGATGGTGTCAACCATCGGGGATGATTCAACATTTTTGTAGTAAAAAAATAAAAAGATTAAAAAATAATAAAATAATAAAACTACTTTTTCAACTCGTATTTTCAACTTATCTCCCTAAGGTTTTACTCAAATTTCGTGTGGGAGTACTCGTTGGATGCAAACATTAATTCCCCATCCAAGCAGCACCCATGTTGCATACTTTTGATGGACCTTGTTACACGAAAAATGAGAAATACATGAAAAACATGATTGCGATCATGTTTTTCATGTATTTTTCATTTTTAGTGTTGTAGGTTCCATCAAAAGTATGCAACATGGGTACTCCTTGGATGGGAAACAAAATTGTGCATCCAACGAATGTTGGCACTTGAAATTTGAGTAAACCCATAGGGAGATAAGTTGAAAAATATTTTTTTCTTTTTCCCTCTAAAATTTGATAATGTAATATGATATTATTTTATTGTTTCCACTATTATTTTATAATTTCCTTAGGAGGCCCATTTTAGACCTCAAAATTCCCCTAATGGATGCTCTCTTAGAAATCTCAATATTGTTGCTAAGTGTTTGACATGCTCTTCCTCATTTTTAAAATATACCAATATATTATCAAAGAATACAATAACAAACTTTTCCAGATACGGACACAACACAATATTCATCAAGCACATAAAAGTAGTTGGAGCATTAGTCAAACCGAAAGGAACTACAATAAACTCATAATGCCTATACTTGGTCTGGAAAGCAATCTTGTAGATTTCATCTTCCTTAATGCGTACCTGATGGTATTATGATCTGAGATCAATCTTCGAGAAAACTGATGCTCCCTTCAACTGATCAAACAAGTCATCAATCCTCAGCAATGGATACATGTTCTTGATGGTCACTTTTTTCAACTGCATGTAATCAATGCACAACCTGAGAGTACCATCCTTCTTCTTCACAAACAACATTGGTTCACCCCAAGGTGATACACTTGGCCTAATGTATCCCTTGTCAAGCATTTCCTTCAACTGCAACTTCAATTCCACTAACTTTGGTGTGTTCATCATGTATGGTGCCTTTGATGTTGGTGTTAGTTACCCTTGGTACCAACTTAATAGCAAAGTCCATTTCCTTTTGAGGCGGAAACATTGAAATCTGCCAGAATACATCCTGAAACTGCTATAAAACTGGATACCTCCTCAAGACATCTACATCATCAACTTCATTACCTGTATCACTTGAAATATGCATTGTGAATAACACACACCCTTTCTTGCGATTGTGATTCGCTTGCATAGTTGTCACCATTCTAACTGATGTTGCCTTCTTCTTACCCTACAAGATTATTTGTTCCCCATTGTCATCCGAGCACCCAATTTCCTTTTCATAAAAATAAACCTTGGTCCTATGAAGATACAACCATTCCATACCCAACAACATACTATATTATCCAAACGGAAGTACATTCAAATGTGTTGAGGTAGGCATATCATTCAACTCAAATGCACAAGCTTTTATCTAGTGATGAACTATCTTCTTTGTACATGTACCCAACTATGCTAACCAATATTATGCATGCACTTCTTTATTCAAACCACACTTATCCACTAGGTCGAGATTTACATAAATATAATTAGATCCATGGTCAATCAAAATAGAAACAACTTGATCACAAAGCTTACCATCCATCTCGATAATATACGCCTAGTGATCTGACTGCATGTTATCCAACGTCACATAAATCCGAGGAATACTTTTTCCAACATCCCCCACTATTTTTGCCTCCTGAGCACTGTAAATCTGTGGTCTACCACCCTAATGTTGTGGACAATATCTCCTACGATGATCTCCTCCACAATTCCAACATTGCAAGGGCTTCCTACCATCACCCTTGTTCTGCTCCTCAGACAAAAAACTTCATCCTCTATCAAATGCATTGAACTTCTTAGGTGGTGTTGCATTCTCTTTGTTACATGTGTCTTGGGGTCTTGTTATCTTCTTATCCCATTTCCTTTAATTCATATAATTACCTTTCCAATATTTCTTAGTCTCAAATCTGTGCTTTGATTGCTCATAACAATGCTTTAGCTTCTGGATGGCCTCCTCCAATGATCTAGGCTCATCAAACTCAATCTTGTCCTTGAATTTTAATGAAAACCCACTGATGAATCTCTAAATTTTGGAATTCTCCTCCTTGAGGTAAGGCACATATCTCAACAACTCCAACAAATTTCTAGTCTACTCCTCATTAGTCATAGATTTCATCTTCAACTCATAGAATTCTTCTTCCCTGTCATCATAGTATCTCTATGATAGATAATTCTTTGTGAAAAGTTTCTTGAACTCACTCCAAGTCAACTCCTCTTCCCAAATTCCCATGACATTCTTTACATATTCCTAGAAATATCTTCTTTACCATTAAGACTGAATGTAGCTATTATGGCCTTCATGTTCGCTAAGCAATCATGCAACCTGAAGAAATTATTTATCCAAAAAACCATGCTTTAACATCCTTTGTCTTCTTCATTTCTCCACCAAATGTAGGTGGATTTGATTTTTTGAACTCATCCAGAAAATATTCCTTGTCACTCCTCCTGTAAGGATGATAATGATGATGACACTTGTCTGAACTAGAACTGAAGTAAATCCCATGTCCATTGCCTCTTCTATCAGGTGTATCCAAGAATTTGTCATCTATGACCGTGTCATCTCTATCCAACTTGTCCCACCATGTGACCTGCTACCATATCCTTCATTTGTCATATCCTCATGTCCGTGACTGATTCTAAGCGGTCCCTGCCTCTGCAAGTCTCACAAGCTATGAAGGATAATTGGATTGACTTCTACTTGCTTCTCATGTTCCCTATCAAGTCTCTCTTGTGATTGAATGATTTGGTGATTATCTTTTTTGTAACTCCTTATTTCTGCCTTCAAACTTCTCAATGTGTTTATTATGTGAGGGGATTACTCATCACCATGTTCCTCATATGATCTATAAGGAGAATCTCGTGAAATGTAGTCTACCATATTGCTAGTCATCTTTGATCTTCTATTCCTGCAAGGTATATCATGTCAACTAAACCAAATCATAAGCAAACCAACGTACCTCAGTTTAGTTCAGTAGATGATATCTCGTCTGCAAGACCAACCATATTAGCACAATATATGTATAATCATAATCATCACAGTATATAGTCATCATCTCAATCATCATCCGGTTACCATGCATGATTCCACAACTACAACACCAAATATATACAATGCATGAATAACAACATATGTACAACATGCATGCATACACAATACATACAAACACTGACATGCATTCATGAAGAACACATTCTAACAATCACACCATCAAATTTTGCATGACATCACAACGACAACCATTACCACCACCATCAATACACAATGAGCACATAGAACACAAGCATAAGGACACATATGCAACCGACATGTACACATGACAACACATTCAGCCAAGGAGAATGGCAAGTAGACATCACCCAAGGAGAATGGAACCATGCTATGATACCACTTTGTAACACCCTCCTCCCGCATTTACCCAAGCTAACCCGTCCACAGGGGTAAAAATGTGACGAAGAGTTACTATGATATGATTCAATTCCCCATGTATAGTTAAGGAAGTGGAACCGACATGACAAGATCAATCTGGTGTTCCTCAGAAGCTACAGAACATTTAGAAGCCAACCAACCCCTTCAAGTGTCCAACCGCTAAGAGAACTTGCCTTTTTAATGCCCTAGAGCCTCCGCCGCTCCCATGAAAATGCATGCATGTGACTATGACCCTCTAGTTTCTCCCACAACAAGGCATCCATGTGACTATGGCCTTTTTTAGGTGGTTTTGTGCCAACGACTTCGAATTTTGTGCCACATTTTCAGGGCCATGACTCAGGCCACTGCCCAGAACTTCATGAAACTTCCATAAATGAAAAATAACATCGAAACAAGGGTACTAATGAAAACACTTGAAAAAGGACTTGATCTAACCCCTACTAGCCATGACATGCATTTCGTCAAACATACCATAAATATGTAATATAGAGGTCACAACAATAGATCTAAGCATAGGGGTCTCATACTTATTTGAGAATTGCCAAAGATGGATGATATCTCCTCATAATAGTGTCATTGTTATATATTAGGTCAATCATTCACTAACATTTCATATGTTAATCGAAACATGATGATAGCCATACATCATAATTGTCACAAAACATCCTTATAAACAGCAAATAACCAGAGATATATCAATGAGGAAACAACCATTACAGCCACATAATATCAAACACATTTACTCGTAAAATACCAAAGGAAAATGAGCTCTTATTAAAATACGAAAATCCAACCAAGTCAGGGACTTCCACGTACCACCCA
This sequence comes from Pinus tabuliformis, assembly GCA_031772625.1. Taxonomy (NCBI): domain Eukaryota; kingdom Viridiplantae; phylum Streptophyta; class Pinopsida; order Pinales; family Pinaceae; genus Pinus; species Pinus tabuliformis. The sequence continues at coordinate 573,095,552 of CM062818.1, read as the reverse complement.
AGCATAGATTGGGCTGAACCAAATATCTCTTTCAGCCAATCACCCACATGCCATATTCTAAGAATGAATGTGGTAACTCATGAAACAAATCAAACAAAACAAAACTAGGTATTCCAGAGGCTAAATTGCCTCAACCCTCAACTAATGATTCCACCTCACGGTAGGACATCACTAACCATCACCATATCGGTCTCTACCCAGGCTTTCCAAGGCTCTAGAGCGTGTTTTCCAATCAAGGCTTCCAGGAGTAGTAACTCAACCCACAGTTGTTGTTGGGCTCTAGAGAGTTTTTCCAACCAGGGCTTCCAAGACTAGTAACTCAACCCACCAAGTGCTCTAGATTGTTTTTCCAACCAGGTCTTCCAGGACTAGTAACTCAACCCAAGCTGTTGTAGGGCTTCTAGAGCGTTTGTCCAACTAAGGCTCCAGGAACTAGTAACTCAACCAACAACCAATGGAACATGAGAACCAACTAGAAAATAAAAGTAAAGACACCCACAACACCATGTCTATCCAGGAAATGGTAAGGCTAGACAAACCACTGTCAATCCAGGCAATCCTCCATGCCAATGACAGATCATAACCAAGAAACGACATGCATGCTAGATCTAGCAAGGAAATCATGCATGCAACTTGGTACTTGCAAGAAAAACCCACTACAGCTGCTAATTTTTATGTCCCCTTAAGCTTTCTTGCTTTTATTTTGCCTTCTTGCACCATATCCCAAGTATGCCACACTCCTTCAAGAGTGCTCCAAGAAAACTCTAAGTGTCCAAGAGTATGAGGGAGAGAATAGAACAGAGAGCTCCAAGATAAAACTGACAAAAGGTTGTGAACTAATCCTTAGAAGCCCTTTTATCATTGAGGCCTCTATTTTCTTCAATTTCAATTATTTTCCTTCATTTTCCTCCTCACATATAGCTTGTGACCTTTCACCTTCATTTTCTCCTATTTTCCATTATTTTCATAAATAAATGCCAATAAATGTCACTTTTCCTTTTCCAATTTCCATAGCCATTTATTTATCAAAAGTGATCCCTATCACTATGTTTTTACCCAAAATTCATCTGGGAATACGTGTTCCATGATCTTTGTTATTATTTTTCCTTTATTAACTTTATTACATGGATTTTTGACCAGGGCTGTTATAATCACCCTAGTTCTTAAGACCCCATGAGTGCCCCCGCAACATTAAGGAACCCATGCATGTCCCAACCCCTGGTAGGTGATGAACTACCCCACCTTAAGAGGGTAATAATTGCTTCATATCATACACAACATGCTCTAATTCCCTGGAGCCCTGAGCAGTAATACAAAGAAAAATCAAGAAAATGAAAAAGGAAAATAAAGAGGGGTGGAAAAACAAAGGTCAGGGTAACTCATGTATCCTTGATTTCTGCCTCCTAAATATATACAACTAATATGTGGACATCCCTCCTTACTGTTATCCTTGTACCCATGGAATTTGTCCTTGAGAACCCTATGACCCCATCCATTCCATCATCGTTCATATGCCACCTATCAATTGAAGGATGTGGACCTGTATTTCCCCTTAAGGGATGGGAACACCTAATAGGGTTGTTTATTAGCCACTCTTACCTAGTGAGGTAATATTAGTATGAGTTTAAAGCCCCAAATTTGCAAGGGAAGCCCAATGTGAAGTTTAAATGTGCCCTTGATTAAAAAGATTGGTTCACTTAGATGCACTAATGAATTATTGTACCTCATGGTGAGGATGCAATATTAGACAATATATGTAATTGACACGTGGTTACTTCATGGGCTGGGCAACTTAATTGGCGATCCGGATCTTGGGGGGAGGGCCATGAGATCTAAAAAATTTAAATGGATCTTGGGGGGGAGGCCCCAAGATCTGAAAATTTGAAATGCCAGAAGAAAAAAAAGGAGAGAACGCAGTAAATAAAACCACAATTTTATTATTATTATTAAAATAGAGAATAATTTTAAAAGCTACATTGTGATGGATAATATGTCCTTTTATAAAATGTGACTTGTTACTTATAGTCTTTTTTAGTTACAATACCATGGGTAAATTCCATGGGTGGGTAAATACCATGGGTAGATGCCACTTACAATACCATAGGTTGATACCACTTACAATACCATGGGTAGATGCCACTGTCCATCTGGATCATTGCTCCCTCCTTAGGAAGCAGTGGTTCCCATTGCGTGAAGTTCCCTCTCGACAATCCTATGTTGAATATGAAGAGTCACTAAAGAGAAGGGTTTTGTGTGGTTAACCCATAACAGTGATGAATTAAGATCTGAGGATACTGACAGTGTGCGGCCCAACAAATGGACTTTGATGAAGTGTGGGTTTATGGATGTCTCATAACCATGAAAAATGAAGATCCGAGGATAGAGATACCTTGTAATTCTTGTGACCAACTGTGACACTAATAGTGTACGACCTAACAAATGGACTTCGGTGACAAGGATTTTGTGCGCTTGACCCATAAACATGATGTTGGCTGTTGATGAAGTAGCAAGTGCCTACATAACCTAAGGTGGGAGGGAACATCTCCAAAGAACCCAAGTCGGATGCTACTATGTTGAAACTGATGAATGTGAAGTAGGTTCCTACTAAAGCGAGGTGGGAGGGCACGTCTCTAAAGGGAACATGCTCTGAATGTTTATCCAGATATAAAAACTAATTTAAATGGGCATAAATTGGTCAATATAACTCAAAATATTTATTATAACCTATTTTTAGAAATAGAATGATCATTTTGCATCTTCCCATGTGATTGAAATCCCTAATTGGATACTCTGGAAACTCATATTTACACTGCAACTCTCCTGTCGTCATAAAAGTTCTGAAAAATATATATATATATATATATAAATAATAAAAATAAATAAATAAATAAATAAATAAAATAAAAATGAAAATAAAAAATAAAATAAAATAATAAATAATAAATAATAAATAATAAATAAATAAAATTAATTAATTAATTAATTAAAAAAATAATAAATAATAAATAAATAAATTAAAATTAAAATTAAAATTAAATAAAATAAAATAAATAAAATATATAAATATAAAATAAAATATAAAATATAAAATATAAAAAATAATAAAAAAATAAATAAAAATAAAAATTTAAAAAAATAAAGATAAAAATAAAAATAAAATTTAATAATATTAATAATAATAATAAATAAATTAAATTAAATTAAATTAAATAATAATAATAATAATAATAATAATAATAATAATAATAAAACTAAAATATAAAAATATAAAATATAAAAAATATATATATAATATACAAATATAAAAAAAAAAATAGTTGATTTTAAATCAGTGATATCTCCCACATCCGAACTCTAATTTGATCATTTTTTTAATTGGGTGATTTTTTAAGAGGAGCTCAGATCTGCAATCATTTTTCTGAAATTATGCAAAAAATGATAGGAGAGTCGTCATCCATGAATTGTCATCAGAAAAATTTCTTCAATACAACTAATTTTAAATCAACGATATTTTCCTCACCCGGACTCTGATTAAGCTAATTTTTTTTATTTTAAATTTGGGTATTTTTCGCAATAAATCCAGATGTGTTATTTTATTTTTGTATATTTTACACCACAAGTTTTATATATGATCTCCAAACTCGCCGCCCAAAACATTCTTGTAAAAAAAAAAAAAAAAAATCTTTCTGCTTTGCCCAAGAAAGTGCTCTTTGAAGGTTGTAGTATGTGCATGAAGTTTGTTGAATATTGCTGCAAAAATTTGAAATTGAAATATGCATCAAACCCTCATTCCCATGGAGTCGTAGCCTAGCTCTGATACCACTCATCCAGATCTTGAGGGGAGGCCCCCAAGATCTAAAAAATTGAAATGGATCTTGGAAGGGGCGCGGGGGGTGGGGTGGGGGTGCCCCCAATATCTGAAAATTTGAAATGCCAGAAAAAAAGGAGAGAACACATAGTGAATAAAACCACAAAGTAATTATTTTTATTAAAATAGAGAATAATTGTAAAATCTACATTATGATGGACAGTTTGTCCTTTTACAAAATGTGACTTGTTCCTTACAGTCTTTTTTTATTTGCAATACCACGGGCGAATTCCATGGATGGGTAAATACCATGGGTAGATGCCACTTACAATACCATGGGTGGATGAATAACATGTGTGGATAAATACCATGGGTGAATGAATACCATGTGTAGATGCCACTTTCCATCCGAATCAATTGGGGCCCAGGTCCATGAAAGAACCATATTGACACCCTTGGGTGAAGCATTGAGAGCCATGGGACTCCCATCATGTGTAGATCATCATATTATTCCATGGGCACCCTCAACACCTTCAACAATCTACTCATTACCCCACTTTATTTACGAGATGATGCACTTAAACCAGTGTGCCCCAGTCGGCTTAGCAGTAATCATATAGTTTGGAAACTGATCCAAGGCCCAAAGGAGGTTTGTCTCATCCCTTGAGACATGGGAGGGAAAGCACCATCATCAAAGATTCTCAGTATTGAAGCATTACAGAATATTCCATTATTGGAAGACCCTTGAGACCAAAATTTGTGCCGCAAACCCAATTTGGGGCCCCGCATGATGACTTACATGGATAGTTAGGGGTCATCCCCTAGGTCCTGATTTATGGAGCCCTCTCACATGTTTTGGCACCAATAGGACTCAAAGTGACCCTCCAACATCCCTACATCATCATGACATCATCGAGTTGGCTAGCATTTGGACGACTACTTCATATTTTGTGAAAAGTACTTGGTCGAATTGTGACCAAGACTTGTATTTTGCTCATTTTTATGATGTTAGGGGGCTTACGCTAATAACTGGACCTACTAGGTCACACATAAATACAACTAGAGTTCATTTGTATTGGATCATCAACACTTGGGAATTTCAACGTTCTTGGCAAGTTCGTACTTTTTCGTTAGATTGGCTATTGGATGTCTTGGATGCATTTCGATATTTGGAGATGAAACTTAATCTTCTTTGGAGCTATTTATTGATTTGTGGATGGGTATATCATATTGTCATGTTGTAAGTGCCTTTATTGAAATTTTTCTCTTGAAAAATGTCTAATGTATGAAATTTTTGCAACTAGATTAATGTTATATTGTGCCCTAATTGTTGAAAATCAAATTTGAAAGTTATTTGGTTGGAAATTGCATATGTTTCTCATAACATGACATGTGATGAATGTTCCTAGTGGATGAAATATTTATTTTCTTCCATAAAACTCCATAAATTTTAAGTGGGTAATTTTTTAGGGTTGATGGTTAAGGAATCAACCTTTGACCTCATTAATTATGATTTTGGATAATATAAAGCATCTAGGACTCAATATTCCTAAAGGAAAAGGCATTGGTCCAAGCCATTTGGTGATCAGGCCTCTTTTCCTCCATTATTTCTCCTTCCAAAATTTTGGTCACCTCTTCTTGGATAATATAAAGCATCTAGGACTCAATATTCCTAAAGGAAAAGGCATTGGTCCAAGCCATTTGGTGATCAGGCCTCTTTTCCTCCATTATTTCTCCTTCCAAAATTTTGGTCACCTCTTCTTGGACGACTAGGCTAGGGCATAAAGAAAAATTCTCTAGAGAATGAAAAGGTGGATTCTGGGAGCATTACTTCAAGCTTAAGGTATTATCTAAAATACCTCAAATTTTTACAAGCACCTATTGAGTTTTCATCCATAAAAACTCTTCCCCTAGGTATTCCCTAGAAGGGAAACCATAGTTCGCATTCCTTTGACTTGGGGACTTCTCTGAGGGTTTTATGAGCATAGTACTCGGTGAAGTAAACCATAGGAATTTTGTTCTTCTCCTTGCATTGATCTTGGGAGTACCTCTAACCACAATAACTCACAAAACCCTAGGTCTTGGGCAAGCTCTTTCTAGGTCTCTTATAGTGAGAAAAGAGCCTTTAAAAGTGTCAAAACATCACATAGACCTTCCTTTGAGAGGTCTTACCTTATCACTGAGTACCATAAACCCTATAATATCAATCAAAGGTTCTTATCTATCTACTGAAACCCCTCCCATCGATGAATTTCCATAAAGAGTAGGGGACACTAGTTGTGTTGGCAGTGGACCATTGTCCCATTGTTATCACTTAGTATAGGTTGGAATCATATAGGCTTTCCCTCCTTAGAGCCTGCTAGATTGTGTGGTAATATACCTCTTTGTGCCCCACTGACTACCTATTCTCAAATCAGCCTAGCAACCCTAATCTACATCTGCATTTGGTAACTAGCTTATTTGGCAGTTATTGGTTGCTCCGGTGAATGGGTGAGCCGTCAGACCCATGGGCCCCTAATCACTTTTTTTTAGAAAAAAATTGGTGCTCTCTTAAAAAAATCAACTCGTAAAAAAAATTATCTTGGTCATTCAGTCGTTTTGCTTTAGCCCTTAACTTTTTTTCTTTCATATGATCACAATTGAGCTGAGCTCTAACAATGCAGTACGAACTCGACACCTGTGATTTTGAGATCAATTCATAGTTTCAGTTGTTATACCTTAAATCTAGTACTCGGTATTTAATTCCAGGTAATATATTATTGAATAAACACAACTATATTCCTAATGAAAATATTCAATCGAAGCAATTAATGATCTGAACCACAAATATATTTCTTCCCAAAAAATCAATTCATCATTAATAAAACTCATCACCTACTTGGGATCTAGTGCTAGAATAATGGCCCAACTCATAAAATACAAATAGAAAAATTACCTTGGATATGATCCAACAAAACTGCCCTAGATCGATGCTCGATATCCCCACAGATCTAGATCTCCAACCTCTTTTCACTCCTTCGGACCCAACACACACTCACTGGGATACTCATCTCAATTTTGTGGTGTTGTTGTGTGTCTTCTCCCTCTCCCTAACCTTGCTTTTATAAATTTTCATTGACCCAAAACCCTAACCCTAATCTCAAAGTGATCAATGGTCGAGATTGGATCTCACCTTGCTTGAGATCAATTTCCCTAAGTTTTATTAGCTTAGAAATCCAAAATATTAATATGTAGCTTTTCCTAAGTTAGACTTGGGCTAAGTTACATCAGCAACATGCTAAACCTAGAGCAAATGTTCTAGGGAGATGTGGGTGAATTTTATGGACCTAGACACAAGGCCTATACAGAATTACCTGCCCGAGCTATAAGCTTCAACAATTAGCTGATTTAGGGGACGGACTCAACCCATATATTGAAGTAATCAATACTAGTCAATATCCATTTAAATCTTACTCAAGTTTTCATGATTCCTTTAATGAAATTGGGTCCCCAATATTGAAAAAGGGCCAGTTCAAGAGGCAAAGAAGGATATGTATCCCTTCCTATAAATAACTAATAATATTAACAACATCTAATATATTGGTGAGTGTCAATAAATAGAGGTGACAATTAATACCATGCTCTTAGAAGTTAGGATTTTGTGGGTGGTTTTTCCACCTAAAAAAAATGCCCCACATCAAACTAATCAAATCAAAAAATATATAATAATCAATTTCCCTTTGACAAGTAGCTTTGGCATTGATAAGGATAAAATTCATGCATAGATATACATAAGTGCCCCATGGGGTGGTGAAAGCAATATTACACTGATCTTTTTTGTCTACCAAAATTTGATTATTTCCTAAGAATATGTTAGGCATAGATAATGTTTCCACACGTGAAATCCGATCAATGTTAGGAAAGGGTAATTATTTTTCAACACTTTTATTTTGAACTAGAACAAATTTAGCCACCCATTCAAAATTTTATAATAGGATTAATCATCCAAGTATGACACATTGTTTGAATCTCTTGAATGGTATATGCCAACCTAGCATTAATTTGTTCTTTCTTTTTCTAAAATGTTGTGGAATCTTCCTTCAGAGGGATTGTAAACATGATCAAATATTCCCTGTAAGCTCTCAGATCATTAGAAATCTCAATGAAGACATCTCAAAACTCCCTAATGAAATATTGAAGTACCTTGTGCTCAAGCTATGTGCATGTTTTCTCAATATTTATCATTGTGGGGTTATCTGATGTGTCCAAATTAATTTCAATCTAATAATTAGTAATATCATCATGCTCATGATGTACCTTTATTATATCATTCCAATCAAACATTATCTCAAGGAAATAATCCCTTAACAACTTTATTTGACCTCAATTATGTCATGGTGGTCTCATCATTATGGCAAGGAATTGAAATGGACTCATTATATTTTTGGCTTCCTTGACATTGCATCAAAATATGGGAAGAAGATTTGACATTATTATGCATAAATTAAGAATATTCTCTTCATCATTCATTATTTACCAGTGGTCAATGTTGTCAGGAAATGTGGATATAATATTACACTCATTCTTTTTCTTTCAGAAGAAAAAAACATTGCTTTATATAATGTATCAGTACATTTTTCAGCAAAATATGATTTCATGATATCTTACAAATTAACAACAGAAACTCCCAAAAGGAAACTAGTGGAGACACAATAATATGTTAAGAAAAATTTTGTGTATATTAATCTGAAATCTCTCAAAGATTTGACCATTTGTGGCTCTCCATATCTCCCAGAAAATATAGAGAGGAGTCGCCTGAAAATTCCCTCCAAGTGCAATCCACCAACAAATACATTGCTCTATGTTCAAAAATATAATGCAAGGAATGTTCAGGGAGAGGAAGATTTTTTTCCAGACCAGTATAGCCACAGGACATTCCAAAAAAAAGATGAACAATAGTCTCAATAGATTTGATGCACAAAGGGCATCTACCAAGCTCGCTGAAACCCCTTTTACAGAGATTTTCCCAAGTAAAAGTCTTGTTATGCCAGACTAGCCACGCATAGAGGATGATCTTAATCATCACATCTAATTTCCAGACTTTGTAGAACTAGCAAGGTTGGTTAAGAGAAAGAAGAGAGCAGGTAATATACTTGTAAGTGTCTGCAACTTCCACCATGTGTGATCGTACTTCCAGCCCAAGTGATATGGTCCCCCTCCGTGAATCTATAGAGATCATCATTTCTAAGAGTCTGTATGTAAGCCTCCCATTCAACATCACATAAACCATCCAAAACAACCTCCCTAGTCATTTTCCAAACAGGAAAATTTCCATACCAATGAGAAATAACTTGATCCAAAATAAAAATGCCTCTAAAGTGTAATCTTCTCAAAGTGTCCCCAGACAAAGAATGTACACCCTCCACATCCTGAATATTGTCATTTCCAATGATGATACAATTCCCTATACCAAAATACCAAATGATTCTCTGAATAAAAATGTCTTTCACTTTACTGAAGTTGTTCCAAATGTATGAGCCAAATTTAATCCCAATATGCCTAGTCCTAATCCATTCCTTAGCCTCCTTGTTTCGTAGATATTTGGATATAATGATATCCTGCCATAATACCTTCCCAAAAAAGGTCACGCGAAATAAATTTGATAATAAGAGCCCATCCCAATGTTCTTACATCCAAAATTCCCCAACCTTTGAATTCCTTTGGAATGGATATCTTATCCCATTTAATGAGATGAAAGTGATCCATGAAGCTTTTGATTTTATTAATAATGATCAAAGGGAGTATATAAATATGTGCCCAATAAATTGCCAATTATTGTAGCCCATCCTATGCTAAGATGTATCTACCACCAAGGGTCAGCCAACGATGAGCCCACCCATTGATCTTATGATGAAATTTGTCAAGAATAATAGCCAATCTACACATCAATAGTTGTTTCGCTTGAGTCTAAAACAAAGATATGTGAAACCATCACATAAGGGTTGAGAGTGATAATTAGATATCTGAAAGATGCTTTCAATCTCATCTTTTTCTCCAAATGAATGCAAAATGTGGCATTTTTCCTCATTTGCCATCATACCAGAGGCTTCTCCAAAATGATTCAGAATATCATGAAGCCGAATCCATTGAGACCTAGACACCAATCCAAATGTGAGCATGTCATATACAAAAAAATTGTGAGTTATATCAATCTCGCTAGCCAACCGGATACCACTAAAAAGGACCGCGGAATGAGCCTCATTAATCTTGAGACTGAGGCAATCCATCACTAGGAGAAAAAAAAATAAGGGCGAAAGGGAACGCCCCTGAAACAATCCCCTTCGTGGTCTAAAAAAATTGAATGGGTACCCATTGACCTGTTATCACACTATAATTGAACCTCTAGGCTGAGAAAATGTTTATAGGGGTAACCAAAAACCTCTTTTGACTAGAAAACTGGCCTTTCCCAACCAAAGGGGGCTCCCTCACTTGAAATAAAGGTCAAATTATGTAAACAATAATTCTCAAGGACATTAAACAGAGGTCGGGTTTGTAAAGGTAAATAGGATTTAATGATGATGGTTGATAGACTTGAGAGGGAGGGCCACTAAGCATGGATCCATGATTCATATTTTGATATAAAATTATCAGAGCTTTACATGAGACACTTATGAAAATAGAGGAAAGTCAGGTACTATTTCAAGTCATAACATTTGTCATAGCATAGGGTGAGTTTTGAAAATAACTTGAAATTACACAAAGATATCCAACCATATGTAACAGAGAATGAATTGAATTCTGGAACATATATTTCATGATCAAATATCTAGAAGAATACCATAAAGGAGCACGTAGCTAAAGGTGAATTCCACCATAGTTTAGAAAGGAGAGCAGTGATTTAGAGCATCAACATAGATGAATTCTAAAAATTGTTTTAGAGTCAATTTAAAAGTGAAAATTTGAACAAAGACATAGTGAATAACATACACATAAGAAAGGTCACATAAAATTGAAATCCATACCACAAGAATCTCTGGTCAAGTGGAAAATTCACTGCACTGATAATTTTATTTCAGTAAAATAAAATACATACATAGGCCTTCTCCCAAATCTGAACCCTTTTCACTTTTTTTGTTCATTTTAAATACATTTGGGCATAATAAAAAATTAGATACAATGTATCTTTCATCCATTAAGACGATAAAATCATCTCAACTTAGAAACATTGAGTTTTAAAAGCTAAAACTAAGATAAATCCAATAATAAACTGCAACATCATTTTGATAAAATCAGCCTTATCTTATCTACTCATTTGATCCCTATCCATTCTTTTCTGTCAATATCACCAACATCATAATAGCAAGGTCCAAAACTGACCGAAAAGACAAAAAAAAACTCAATGATGAGTTGCGCAGTAGGCTCCAGTGCAACATAAACACGGGTTGCATAGAGTGAAATCGCATCGATGGGGATGATGACAAGGTTGTTGAGTTGGAGTAGGACCCATATGATGCCATTTTACACGCGTGAAAAGCTCAGAATTTCCCAGTCAACACTTTCACAACACTTGCGAAACAAAATTTTGAATTTCTGAGTTTGACTATCTTTTCCCCCTCCAAAACAAAACAATGTCTAACAGTTCATCACATGTACCTTATGAATCCTAGCAAGCATCAAAATACTAAAATCCTCCATAGTTTTCCTCAAAAACATGTAACCCTGGGTAATTGCAAAATGAGCCTAGATACACAAATTGAACTTTCAGTAAATGAGACAGAGTATGTGATCAGGCACCCAAACTACCTCCTTCTCTTCTTGTTGGATGATGGTTTGGCCTTTTTGGATGATGATTTGGCCTCTTTACTAGAGGTTGTTTTAACTTCCTCAGCTGGTTGTACTACTGTAGGTAAGTCACTAGGTGGTTGTTTTGATTATTTGGCTTTCTTGAGTTGTCTCCTAGCCTTTGCCAGTTTCTGCTTCATCACCCTCAATCTTCTCCTCAAAATTAGATTTCTCATGTAATAATTCTTTAGATTTCTACACAGGGGAATAGTCCATTTCATGAATTATTTGGCTCCATCAACTGCATCCAAAGCTTCTACAATTTGAGTATCAGCTTCTTTGATAGTATCATTGATGGCCTTCTTGTAGTTTTCAATTTTCTCTGCTATCTGGTTAGCTTGCCTTTGGCATACTTCAATCTCTTCAAACAGCCTCTGATATTACTTCCATTCATCAAACATCGGCTTCTCTGTTGTTTGAAAAGTTTCTTCCATCTGCTCTTTCCCTTTAGCTGTTGACTTTGTGATAGGTCTCCTTAGTGGCACATTGGGTTCTTTTATCTCCTCCACGTAAATTACCTTCTTTCCTTTTTCTTGAGTTGTAGGCCTAGAAGGCCTCTTGGACTTGTCACTTTCTTTTTGTTAGGTTACTTTTGTTGTTGTGTGCGTAAGTTCTTTATTTCCCTTCTGCAAATAGAAAATATGAAGTTTGGTTTTGGCAATATTGTCTTGCAATTTATGAGTTCAATATATTTATCCTCCTCCATATGAACATATTATTCCTCGCCTATACCATGTTCTATCATATCCTTTGATATATCAACTTGAGGAGTTGGCTCCTCAATCAATTGCTTGGTAGAAGATCTAGTCCTTGGCCTAGTCCTTGGCATATGTATAAATTGTGCTTCTTCCACTGGTATCTTGCTAATCTATTTGTTTGTTTCTCTCTTATCCCGCCTTGTTTCCTTAATTGTCTCTGCAGCTTTAGGTACCTCTACCTCTTCCAATGTCACTTTGGCTTTAGATGCTTTGTCTCTCTAGCTTTAGGTTCTTCTTCATGTGCTTCCGTTGGAGAAATTTATTCATGATACAACAGACCTGGAGTTGAGAAGAAGTTATCCCAAGACATCTTTCTCTTCTCTATCTCATGTAAAGCCAGTAGCTTGATCAGTGAAAAGTGAAATAGGCTAGGCAAGTGTTTATCTCCTTTTGATTGAACCCTCTCTACCATCTTTCCTAGGCTTTTAAATAGGTAATAGGGAAAATTCAAGCTCCTTTTACTGGTGAAATGCATAAGAAATCTAATGTGGTATTGATACACCTTGCTAAAGTGGCCTTCACATGTAAAATATCTCTCTATAACCTTCAACAATTGACTGTAGTGATCCAAAAAATAATTACTTGGAAATGTGGTATCATATTTGTTTTTGAACTGAGGATTTACAAAATATTTGAAGTGTGAGGCATCTAATTCCTTCCCTTTGAACCAACTCTCACCCTGTAAAGGAATTGTTGTAGCTTAAGAAATGGTTTCCTTAGACACTACAAACTCCACGTCACCGGACTTTATCATCTTTGAAGTTCAAGTAAAACATGCTTGCAAGTTGAAAATGATGGCCATGAATCCATACTTTTTCACAAAAAGATATGCACCCTATTTTTTCAAATGTTTCTCTAATGGTCGGGTCAGAGTTCACAATGTCTAGACTCCTAGGCTCAATACGAACCACTTCTCCTCCTTTAGTTTTTCCTCTGCTAACTGGGCTTTCCATGTGGCCTTTTAAAAACTACAACATAGATTTCAACTATACTTTCGTGGCACACTGACTTTGTGGAGGAATGAGAGCACAATGGACAAACTAAAACCGCAATGCAAAGGTGACTGATAGGGTTTTTTCACAAGATTTGAAGGGCTCTACCTATTGGTGCTCTGACAACCTTTTTAACCATGCATCATATACAATGTGTGTGATATGTATGGGAAAAATTTCATGGCAAGTTTATGAATCGACATATTTTGACACCATACAAATGACATGCAAACCATAAGCATGTGATACTATCCCAAACTCATACCAAGTTGTAAACAGGGTTTGAGTAGAAATTATGCAGCAACACATACAACTATTACCAAATGATATCTAACCGAGTTTTTAAAAAGGAAAACTATGGCTGAAAGTGATGTCTCCTACCTATGACAATAAAAAGACCCGATTTGAACTTGTGTGATATCTCTGTAAGGAGTTGGAGGTGGTTGCACACCTATTGTGTAGCTACAGAACTTGTGCAGTTGTTGCGTAGCAGTTCTCCCACATTTGAAACAAAAATTATTCTCGCACGCTTTTCAGCCTACTCTCGGCCCTATGCTGTGTGACTATCAATTTCCCTCAAAGAAGAGAACTAATTGCAGAGTGGAGAGAGAAATGAGGGCAATATGAAAAGAGATTTTGGAAGTGCGCCTTTTGTTTTGCTTTGGTCATGAGTATGAACTTAGAATAAGGGTTATTATGATTATTGTGGTCATGAAAGATAATTGATTATGAGTTGTGAGGGTGTAATATCAATCATGATAACATGATTTAAGCCTAATATGGGTGATAATGATGAGAGGTGAGTTTAGGAGGGGGTGTGTATATGCATATGATGTTAGATGTAAATCTAAATGTAGGGGGTAGTGTATGGAAGGGATTTTATGAAATAGGATATATGAAAGGAGTATAGGAATGGAAAAAGTGTATAATAGGTATATGTGAAGGGGGATCATGAGTTATAAATGGTGGGATGGGCATGATGAACCATACTAAAAAACATACTCAACAGAACATTAAAAATGAACCAATTTTTATTTTCATGGTTCGGACAAACGACCAATGATACATAGCCTTTCAAACCCTAAAAGACTTTATATGAGCAGATAATCGACCGTCAATCCATGGACTGTTAAACCTAACTCGTAGTAGGATATGAAGGCACACAGGATCCCCTTTGGGACCATCTGATGGCACCCCAATCCGGCAAGGCCAAGAAGAACAAGTGCGTCAAGGCATCACGTAAGGACCTATCCCTTTGTTTTGACGAAGGTGTTAATATGGGTGAGGTGGTGGACACAGTGAATAGGGTTTTGGTGGGCCATGTTAGGGGTAGAACATATTCTGTTGCTCACCTTCAACTCTGGGTTATGGAGATTTGGGGAAATTTTCTTAAGGAACTTCCTACTGTTACAACTTTGGCACGGGGATGGTTCGCTCTCATTTTTCACAGGGAAGAATACACCGCTTGGATTTTGTCCCAATATTGGCATATTGAATTGGCTCCTATTCTCCTCAAGAGATGGAGACCTCTTTTTGATCCTGAGTGAGAATAATTAGGTGTTGGACCTCTTTGGGTTCGCCTACATGGGCTTCCACTACACTTCTAGTCGGAAGATACTTTTACTCATATTGGAAATGCCTTGGGCACCCTTTTGGACTATGTTAAGTCCTATACCACTTCGGGAAATAAATATTTGGCTCACATCCTAGTCCACCTGGATACCAGGGAAGGTCTGGAAGAGTAGATTACTCTACACTAGAGACATTTCACCCGTATTCAAATACTTGATTATGAATGGGTGCCTTTTAGGTGTAGAAGGTGTCATAAGGTTGGACATCTCTTCAAAGGATTTCCTTTGGTAACTTCGGCATCATCTCCTTCCAAAGGCACGGATGTTCCAAGACCTCAGGCATCACTAGTGGGAGGTCAGGCACCTCGATCGCAGGCAATGGAAGGTGGCACTGCTCAACCAACTTCTTTTGCCTCTCCCCGAACTCCTTCTCTACCCATGACGAGATCTCGTGCTGCAGCTGCGGCCGCTCTCTCTTCGGGTACTATTCCTTCTCTTTGCTCCTTTGTTTCTTTATCTTGTTTTGCATAGCAATTACATGTTGCATTTTCATCCATTGCTTGCATGTCTACCACTCCTCTCACATTTCCCTTGTATCTTCCTAACTCTACATTTTCAACGACCCCACCTTATGTTCCTGGACTGTCCGTCACTACCACTTCTCCTAAACCCTCAACTTCATCTCGACAATCTCATTCCTACAACCTCCACTCTCAAGTGTCTCTCCCACCTGAGCCATCTGGGATTGGCCTTATCTCCCCTCATAAATCCACCAAGATCCCTCAAGGGTGCCAATCATTTATCTCGAAATCTATCATCCAAGCTGGGGTAGATGTGGATCAAGGCAGACAATCCACTCTTGATAGGGTTCTTAGAGAAACAAACACCCTCTCTCAGTGTCATCCATGAAGTGGATGTCCTTCAACTGTAGAGGGTTGGCTACCCTGCAAAAAATTTAGCCCTCAAAATACTTTTGTATTTAGAGTCGATTGACATCATTTTCTTACAAGAAACCCTCAGGAAGGCTTAGCAGTTCATACCGATTCTGCTCTCTTTGAAGCCTGGATGGTGCTTTCATGCACTTGATGTCAATGGTCGATTTGGGGAATTTCACTTGGTATCAATACCCTCACTATCAACCTCATCTCATCCTGGGAGGGGTTCTGGATTTATAGGCATGGATATTTACTCCTCGAATATGGGTAGGGATTTTAAAATCATCAATGTATATGCACCCTATCTAAACAAGGTTAATTTCTGGAATCGCTTAATGCATCTTTCCCTGACAAATTCCACAAATTTTATTATGGGAGGGGATCTTAATTTCACTATTGGTCATGCAGAATCTTGAGGAAATAATGCATAGTTGGACCCCCTATCATATTTTATGGAGCAACTTCTAGAGCATCACCATTTGATTGATATCCCCATAGCTAAGAAGTAATCGACTTGGCATAATAGAAGAATATGAGATGCGGCTCTGGCTCGACGATTGAATCATTTCCTCATTAAGGAACATTTTTTAAGCACCCTATCCAACTATTGTCAATGGGTAGGATCTGGTGTTATCTCAGACCATTCCCCTATCTACTTGGAGTTGGCAGGATCCTTTCAAAAACCTAGAGCAACATTTAAATTCAACTCAACTTGGTCGATGGATCTCGATTATCACTGATTTCTGGCGAGCTCACCCACCTACTCAGGTTTGGACTATGGCAGAAAGTTTTTTCCACAATCTCATTGAACTTAACAACCTATTTATTCAATGGGAAAAAAACCAAATGAGCCTAGGATGATCAGACACTGTGCATTATAGAGAATAAGTTGGTCGATCGAATGGATGAGCAGGGACAAGGTTTCTCCTCAGAAGAAGCTAAAAATGCACTCACAGATTTAGAGGCTTAGAGGACCAAAATACTTAAATATCGAGAGGATACCTGGTGACTTAGTAGCAGAGCCATCTGGCTGAAGGTTTGGGATGGCAATACTAAATTCTTCCATATTTTTGCGAAGGCGAGACAGGCTTGTAACACTATATGGAAGATTCATACTGATCATGGACAATTTTCACACACCTTTCATCAACTGGCTCATCTGGGAACTACACACTTTCATTAGTTATTAAAGGATCCACCTGGGGCCACTCTTGCAGAAATTATCTGAATTGCTGGGCTTTTCCCTCGATTAGTCGACCATAATGCA
Organism: Pinus tabuliformis; assembly: GCA_031772625.1. NCBI lineage: Eukaryota > Viridiplantae > Streptophyta > Pinopsida > Pinales > Pinaceae > Pinus > Pinus tabuliformis. The sequence continues at coordinate 573,078,400 of CM062818.1, read as the reverse complement.
ACAAAAGATCTTACTAAGCCAGTAACCATGGGGGAACTGGAAAGCACTCTTAAATGGTTCAAGAAGGATAAAAGTCTTGGTCCAGACGGATGGTCGGTTGAATTCTATATAGAACTTTTTGAGATTATTGGATTGGACCTTCTTAAGGTGGTGGAGGAATGTAGAATCACTGGTCACATGTATGAGGCTATCAATTCTACATTCATTGCTCTCATTCCCAAGGTAGACTCTCTTAAATCTTTCAATGATTTTCGACCCATTTCCCTTTGCAATTGTCTATACAAGATTATTGCCAAAATCATCACCAACCGTATCAAACCTATCCTCTCTAACCATATCTCTTCTGAGAATTTTTGCTTTCTACACAATTGTCAAATACATGAAGCCATTGGTACTGCTCAGGAAGCTCTTCACTCCATTAAGATGAAGCATTTAAAAGGAGCCATTCTCAAAATTGATCTCTCTAAGGATTTTGATCGGGTAAGTTGGCTTTATCTTAGAATGATCCTCACTCATTTAGGGTTCCCCCTCTCATTCATTCAATGGATCATGTGTTGCATCACTACTGTATCTTTCAGCTTTCTTATCAATGGTTTTGCCTCTAATTTATTTCATGTTGTGCGTGGTCTAAGAAAAGTTTGTTTTGACATTATGATCTTCAATCCATGGACTGTTAACCCTAACTTGCAGGAGGATAACCAAGGCACACAGGATCCCCTTCGGGACCATCCGACAACACCCTAATCCGACAAGGCCAAGAAGAACAAGTGCGTCAAGGCATCACGTAAGGACCTCTCCCTCTATTTTGGTGAAGGTGTTAATATGGGTGAGGTGGTAGACACGACGAATAGGGTTTTTGTGGGTAGTGTTAGGCATAGAATCTATTCTCCTGCTCACCTTCAACTCTGGGTTATGAATATTGGGGGAAATTTTCTTAAGGAAATTGCTACTATTACGACTTTGGTGCGAGGATGGTTCCCTTTTTGTTTTCACAGGCAGGAATACACCTCTTGGATTATGTCTCGATATTGGCACATTGAATTGGCTCCTGTTCTACTCAAGAGATGGATCCATCTTTTCGATCTTGACTAGGAATAATTAGGTACTGGACCACTTTAGGTTCGCCTACCTAGGCTTCCATTGCACTTCTGTGTAGGAATTTACATGGTAAGTTCCTTAGATAGAACACCAAGGGACACTGCTCACAAACATATTGCAGATCAGTACACCATTATTCTTGACATGGTTAAAAGCCTCAAAGAAGGAAACAATCCACAGCCTGAGCCAACACAGCCACTTCAGGCAATTTATTAATGTAAAAGAAAGAAAATTTACATAAGCTTCTCTCATGAACGGTCACCTTACAAATGACCATCCATGCTCTTTAAATAGAGATCATGGACCAATCAGGTGTTAATCGATGGATCAAGTGTCGGTAATACCGAGGAGAGAATGAATCATCGGATCACTTCATGTCTAGAACATATCATGACCATTGGATTGTAAGTTACAAAAGTACATAGTAAAGAAACACACTTTACCTAACTCTACACTAGACCAAGTTATAATTAAATATTTCCTATGTGTCGGAATATCCTAACATCCCCCCTTAAGAACAAATTGGGATAGGATTGAAGGATGTAAAAATATGACACACTAGGAGAAGGAAGGAGGCATTAGAGCCTATCCCCCCTTAGTGACAACTTCCTGAACTCCAACCATAAATCGAAGTTTAGTAAAATTCGCCTCTGTGATATCCTTTGTAAAGATGTATGCAACTTGATCATTGGTTGAACAATATTGCACTTCAAAAACATGGTCATGAATGAGCTTTCTGATGAAGTGCATGTGTAGCTCAATGTGTTTGTTGCGCTGATGTTGGACTAGATCTTTTCATAGTTGAATGTCACTTTTATTATCACACCAAAGTGTAGTCGGATGTTGTTGTTGAAAGCCAAACTCTAACAGGATCTAACAAAGCCACAGGGCTTCCTTACTATCTTCTACGACGCCACGATACTCTGCTTCTACTGAAGAAAGAGAAATGGAACTTTGTTTCTTGCAAGCCCATGTAATAGGTCTAGAACCAAGAGTGAAGACATAACCTGCTGATCCGAATCTTGGGAGGAGGCCCCCAAGATCTAAAAGATTGAAATGGATCTTGGGGGGAGAGAACCCCAAGATCTGAAAGATTGAAATGGATCTTGGGGAAGAGACCCCCAAGATCTGAAAGATTGAAATGGATCTTGGGGAAGAGACCCCCAAGATCTGAAAACTTGAAATGCTAGAAGAAAAAGAGGAGAATGCCCAATAAACAAAACCACAAAGAAACTTTTTTATTAAAACCGATAATAATTGTAAAGGCTACATTGTGGCGGACAATCTGTCCTTTTACAAAATGTGACTTGTTACTTATAGTATTTTTCAGTTACAATACCACGGGTCAATTCCATGGGTGAATGAATACCATGGGTGGATTTTACAATACCACGGGCAGATGCCATTTACAATACCATGGGTAAATTCCATGGGTGAATGAATACCATGGGTGGATCTTACAATACCACGGGCAGATGCCATTTACAATACCATGGGTAAATTTCATGGGTCGATGAATAATATGGGTGGATGAGTGTCATGGGTTGATGCCATTTTCCATTCGGATCATTCCTCCCTCCTTAAGAAGCAATGGTCCCCATTGCGTAAAGTTCCCTCCTGCAAAGCCTTTGTTGAATATGAAGATCCACTGAAGATAAGGGTTTTACGTGGTTAACCCAAAAACCTGATAAATGAAGATCCGAGGATAGAGATACCCTGTAATGCTTGTGACCAACTGTGATTCTGACAGTGTGTGGCCTAGCAAATGGACTTCGATGAACTGTGGGTTTGTGGATGACCCATAACCATGAAGAACGAAGATCCAAGGATAGAGATACCCTGTAATGCTTGTGACCAACTGTGATACTAACAGTGTACGGCCTAGCAAATGGACTTTGATGAAGTGTGGGTTTGTGGATGACCCACAACCATGATGCTGGTTGCTGATGAAGTAGCAGGTGCCTACATAGCCTGGGGTGGGAGGGCACATCTCCAAATAACCCAAGCCGATTGCTGCTATGTTGAAACTAATGAATGTGAAGCAGGTGCCTACTAAAGTGGGGTGGGAGGGCACGTCTCCAATGGAAACCCACTCCGAATGTTGCTCCAGAATTAAAATGGACATAACTCGGCCAATATAACTCAGAATATTTATTATAACCTGTTTTTGGAAGCAGAAAGACCATTTTGCATCTGCCCATATGATAGAAATCCTGATCCAGGCACTAGAATTCCAGATCTGCGCTGCAACTCTCCCGCCGTCACCAAAATTTCTGCAAAAAAGAGCTGATTTTAAATCAACGATATCTCCCTCATCCGGACTCCGATTCGACTGATTTTTTTTTGAAGTTGGGTAGTTTTTCCCAAAGAATCCAGATCTGCAATTAGATTTTGCAGAACTTGTACCGGGACATCTAGATCTGCGCCGCAAAATCGCTGCCCTGAAAATTGTCTGCAACCCCACTGATTTTTAAATCAGTGATATCTTCTTCATCCGGACTCCGATTCAACCGATTTTTTTTTAAATCGGCTATTTTTTCACCAGGAATACAGATCTGCAATTATATTTTGCAGATCTTGCACCAAAATGTACAGATCTGATCTGCAAAGTCGCCGCCCAAAAAAAAAATTCTGCAAAAAAATGAGAAAAGAAAAATTCTTCCTGCGTGACCCAAGAAAGTGCTCTGTGGAGGTTGTAGCACATGCATGACGTTTGTTGAATATTGCTGCAAAATTTGAAACTGAAACATGCATCAAACCCTCGTTCCCATGGAATCATAACCTGCTCTGATACCACTGATCCGGATCTTGGGAGGAGGCCCCCAAGATTTGAAAGATTGCATTGCCAGAAGAAAAATAGGAGAATGCCCAATAAACAAAACCACAAAGAAACTTTTTTATTAAAACCGATAATAACTGTAAAGGCTACATTGTGGCGGACAATCTGTCCTTTTACAAAATGTGACTTGTTACTTATAGTATTTTTCAGTTACAATACCACGGGTCAATTCCATGGGTGAATGAATACCATGGGTGGATTTTACAATACCACGGGCATATGCCATTTACAATACCATGGGTAAATTCCATGGGTGAATGAATACCATGGGTGGATCTTACAATACCACGGGCAGATGCCATTTACAATACCATGGGTAAATTTCATGGGTCGATGAATAATATGGGTGGATGAGTGTCATGGGTTGATGCCATTTTCCATTCGGATCACCTGCAGTAAACTTCTGATTATTAGGGTCACCAACCCAATCGGAATTAGTGAAACCAACCAATAGAGGAGATGCTTCTGCATTGTAATGAATCCCAAAATGAACTGTACCTCGAACATAACAAAGTATTATTTTAGCTGCTTTCAAATGACTTTCATGTGGGTTTTGAATAAACCGAGCAATAAGGCAAATAGCAAAGGAAAGGTTGGGATGGGTATTGGTCAGATAAAAAATATTTCCTACAATGTGACTGTATAAGGTAGCATCAACTTCAAGGGAAGTACAAGTGACTAAAATTTTGGCTCCAGATTGAAAGGGAGAAGGGGTTGGCTTACAGTCTTCCATGTGAAAGTGGCTAGAAGATCACAGGCATACTTGGACTGGGAAAGGGAAATACCTTCTTTGGATTGCAAGACTTGAAGACCAAGAAAATAATGTAATTGTCCTAATTCTGTCATTTAAAACTTCTTTTTAAGGTTGGAATTCACATGGTTTATAAGGTGGGGATCACTACCAGTAAGGATAAGATCATCAACATAAAGAACAAGAATGATAAGAGACTTACCCACTTTCTTGGTGTAGACGGTATTGTCAGAATGACACCTAGAAAAGCCAGTATCTAAAAGAAAGCTATCCATTTTGGTATACCAAGACTGAGGGGCTTGCTTGAGACCATACAAGGATTTATTAAGCCGAATAACAAGGCTAGAGTCTATTTGTATAAAGCTAGGAGGTTGTTCCATATATATTTCTTCATGCAAGTCCCCATGCAAGAAGGCAGATTTAACATCTATCTGATGGACTTCCCATTTGAAAGAGGTAGTAAGGGAAATAAAAAGGCGGATAGAGTTCATTTTGGCAACAAGGGAGAAGGTTTTGGTATAGTCGATGCCTTCAACTTGTGGAAAACCCTTAGCAACAAGATGAGCTTTATGTTTATCAACTTTTCCATCTAGTCCAAACTTGGTTCTATAAACCCATTTGCATCTAACAAATTGTCATCCTTTGGAAGAGGAACAAGGTCCCATGTATCATTTTCCAATAGTGAATGATATTTTTCATTCATAGTTGCATCCCAATCTGGATGACCTGAAACTTCTACAAAGGTGTCAGGATCATAATTTGTTGAAGCTTGAGCTAGTAAAGAAGAGGCTCCATCAAACTGAGAACGTGTACGACATTGACCTGTAGGATCACCTGCAAGAGCACCTGTTTCATCCCGAGTTGCGCTGACCCATTTTGGAAGCTGAGGAGCTAAAGGAGGATCCTGAGAAGGTGGGGGAGGATTGTCATCCTCGATGTCATCATCTAACGAAATATTTTCAGAAGTAGAAGGGATAGAGAGAGGTGGCACATCCACCGAACTAGGCTCGTAGGCCGATAATATTTTCAGCAAACTTTACATCTCTTCTAATGATAACATTTTTGGATTTAGGTGGAAGAAGTCTATATCCTTTGACATCTTCAAAATATCCAACAAAATACATTTTTCAATCTTAGGTTCTAAGGCTTTATGTTTCTCATCTCGAATATGGGTCCATGCTTCACTTCCAAAGACACGAAAGTGACTTACATCTGGTTTAATTGAGCTCCATGCTTATTCTAGAGTGATATTCTTTAAAACCTTAGTAGGATTGTGATTTACTATGTAATTTGCATAGTTAATTACTTTTGTCTAAAAATTAATACTAAGTCATTTAGATTGAAGCCTACAATTAGCAATTTCCTTTAAGGTGTGATTCTTCCTTTTAGCTACACCATTTTTTTGTGGAGTATATGGAATAGTATGTTGCAATTGAATTCCATGCTCAGTGCAAAAGTTGATGAATTTGTTGTTAAGATATTCTCTGCCATTATCAAATATTAGCTTAAGAATTTGGTGTCCAAATGTTTTCTCAACAAAGGCCTTAAAATCCAAGAACATGTTAAATACTTCACTTTAGAGTTTTAAGAAGTATACCCAAGTGCGTCTGGAGAAATCATCAATGAAATTTAAGAAATACTGGTAGCCAGAGAATGAAACAACTGGAAGTGGACCACATAAATCACTATGCACAAGTTGTAAAGGGCTTAAGGCATGCCAAGAGGCACATTTTTCAAAACTATCCCAATGATGTTTTCCAAGTACATATCTGGAAAAAACACCATATCTGAAATATACCATAGGAAGACCTGTCACCATATTTTCTTTACATATATTTTGAAGGGAGCGATAGTTAAAGTGACAAAATCACTCATGCCAAAGTTTGTTCACTTCATCATTCTGAGCAACAAATAACGAGGGAAGAGTTGATGACCCAAATTTATTAAAATTATACAGCCTTGTAGAATAATCAACGATGCCAGTAGCTAAAATCTATCTAGGATCTCTTAGGTCCTTAATTACAACATCATGAGATGAAAATTCAACGATTTTAACTTCACCTAAATGAGTGATCTGATATACAGATAGAAGGTTGCAGGATAAGGTAGGAACACATAATACATCATTAAATTGACCATTGTCTAGATGAATAGTTCCAGTCCATACAACATTAAGAGATCTATCATCACCAACATATTTTTTTTTTGTGTTACAATCATTTAAAGAAGAAAACATGGCTTTGTTTTTTTCCATGTGATAAGAAGCTCCAGAATCAATGAGTCACTCATGAGAATGAGAAGAAGAAGATACATTTAGTGCATAACCAAACCAAGATGCTTGACAACCACATGCAGAAGGTGTTATTCCTGAAGATGAAGTTGAAGTTGAAGAGTACTCCAAATGGATGTTATGATTCTTCGTTGTTGCTTCCAAGGCTTCCATCTTATTAAAGCATTTGGATTCTAAGTGGCCATCTTGATTACAAAATTTGCAATGTCTATTAGTCTTCTTCGCTTTGTTTTTATTTGTCTTGTCATTTTGTTGAATTGATTTTTCATTTTGAGACTGAAATTTCTTAGGACCCTTGTTTGGTTTAGGACCATTCTTTTTAAGATACTTTTTCTTAGGATTATATGAATTTGGTTATTGTTGGGTTGCTAAGGCTTTCTTAGAATAGTTTCCAGTATTAAGAATACCAAGATGTAAGAGTTTTTCTTGTTCTCTTATTAAAGAATCACAAAAGGAATCAAAAGGGGGGAACTTGTAGGCTTGTCCTTTAGAAATAAAGGCTTCTCTAGTAGAATGGAAGGTGGAAACAAACACAGAGTAGGCTGGTCCTAACTTCATAAGAATGGAATAGATAAGGCTACCATCTTCTTTCATAACCTTAAAACCTTCCAAGAGAAGTCTAAGGGTCTTGAACTAGGACAAAAAATATTCAATGGAAGAAAAATTATTGGGGTCCAACGTAAACAACTCATTTTCGAGTTGATGGGTTCTAATTTCATTTTTAATTCCAAAAACTTTATTGAGTTGTTTCATTGCTTCATTATGGGTATCAAGCTCTACGATATGGAATCTAAGGTCTAGAGAAATAAACATTCCTATCAACCCACGTGTTTGATATTGCTTATTTTCCCATTTGGCTTGTTTATCTTCATCTTTAGGTTTAGACTCTTGGCTTGAGGCTATTCTATAAAGACCTTTACTTCTAACTAAATCCACAATGTAGGACAACCATTGGAAGTAATTGGAGCTCTCAAGAATAACTTGGCATGGATTTTCCATTTTAATAGAAAGTAAATTTTTAGATTCTTAAAATAAGTGTTCCAATGGAAAGATCTTGAAAAATTAGGCCGATTAAAAAAAAAGGCTCTTAAAGCAGCTTCCAGATGAAGAAGTTATGACTTTTTGAAGAAAAATTGTTGAAGATGTCGACGAAGTACATGAACGTTCGGAAGTGAATGATAATGTTATATTTTTTAAAAAATCCTCCCATTTCCAAACTTAATCTAATTAGCTCACTTTTAAAAAAGATTACTCTATGTGACCCACTTTTATAAATAAGTGAAAGACACTTTTACAATGGTACTTTATGAGCTACCTACCAAATTGTAACTTAAATAAAAGATAAAGTGACTATAGAATTATAAGTGACTCACTTTTTATAATGGGTGAAAACACTTTTACATAAAGTAACTTTAAAACATAAGTTACATGTGCTTTTTGAAAAAGTAACTCAACAAAAAAAAAGACTTGAACCCAAGACCTCTATTCCCATAAAGTAACTTTGGACCAAGTGAGCTAGTTTAAAAGGCTAATAATTTTTGGAAAAGAGGAAGTTTTCTTTTTCCTTTTTAAGCTTTCGGGTATGTGCTTACTTGAAAAAACCCTTTTTGACTACAAAACCAAAAAAACCACACAACCCAAAACAAACATGCAAATAAAACAACTCTTACGGCTTAAATTTAGATTTTGCAGGAAACTAAATATTTTCCTCAATGTTTCTGATTTTCCGAGATCACACTAAGACGTGGTGGAAAAGCGCATACGCATGAGAAAAATCCTTCCTTTTTGTTTTTGATTTTCCCAAATCGCATGGAGTCGCAGGGAAAAGAGCTTACACATAAATGAAAGGTATAGATTCGGTAATAAAAACAGAGAGATAAAAAAACCGAAATAAACAGAGAGATAAATAAGTAAAACAACAAATACAGACTATATACCTCGAGATCTTAAAAATGACGTAGTTAGGGATACCGAAGATCTTTTTGCGTGAAACGAAAGGGGTTCCTCACTGGGACAGATGTTCTTAACCTAATAGAGCAGTCCTCTCAGCCCGAAAGTGGTCAGAAACAATAGATATAGGAAACGACAGTCGGATGCAGTTGTACCGGCTCTGGATTTGGATCTTCAACGGATGCGTTCCCCAAATAGCTCTAATACCATGTAGTAATTATAGGGTAAGTTCCTTAGATATAACACCAAGGGACATCGCTCACAAAAAAATCACATATCAGTACACCAATATTCTTGACGTGGTTAAAACCCTCAAAGAGGGAAATAGTCCACGACCTAAGCCAACGCGGCCACTTCAGGAAATTTATTAATGTAAAAGAAAGAGAATTTTCATAAGCTTATCTCATGAACGATCACCTTACAAATGACCCTCCATTCTCTTTAAATATAGATCATGGAACAATCGGGTGTTAATCCATGGATCAAGTGTTAGTAATACCAAGGAGAGAATGAACTGTCGGATCACTTCATGTCTAGAACATATCGTGACCATCACATTGTAAGTTACAAAAGTACATACTAAAGAAACACACTTTAACTAACTCTACACTAGACAAAGTTATACTTAACTATTTCCTATGTGTCGGAATATCCTAACATTCTGGTCGAAAGATATTTTTACTCATATTGGCAGTGCCCTGGGCACCTTTTTGGACTATGATAAGTCCTATACCACTTCGGGCAATAAATCTTTGGCTCACATTCTGGTCCACCTTGATACTAGGGAAGGTCTGGAAGAGCAGATTATTGTACACTAGAGACATTTCACCCGTATTCAAATACTTGATTATGAAGGGGTGCCTTTTAGGTGCAGAAGGTGTCAGAAGGTTGGACATCTCTTCAAAGAATGCCCTTTGGTAACTTCGGCATCATCTCCTTCCAAAGGCACAAATGTTCCAAGACTTGAGGCATCACTAGTGGGAGGTCAGGCACCTCGATCCACCCGATCGCAAGCAATGGAAGGTGGCACTGTGCAGCCGACTTCTTTTGTCTCTCCCCATCCTCCTTCTCTTCCCATGACGAGATCTCGTTCTGCAACTCAGATTAGTAATTTCCCTTAGTAATTGCAAAGATTTTCAATGCATTTCATGAGGTTCCTGATGATGACAATACTCCACCTGTTCGTACAGTGATACCTGAAGCTATTAATTGTAACCAATCTTGGGTCTATTTTGACGGATCTGTCCAGGAACATGTATGTGGTGGTGGGGGGGAGCATTTTACTTCACTTATCAGACAATCATTCTTACCGTATTCGGATGGGATTGGGCGTTGGTACTAAAAACTTTGTTGAACTCATCACACTCAGACACCTATTACATTTTGCATTGGATCATGAATGCAGAGAATTATAGATTTTCGGGGATTCCAAAATCATTACAAATTGGTTCAATAATGCATCTGCATGTCATGTGTATTCACTCAGGAACTTATTGGATGATACCATGCAATTAAAAACACATTTTGATCATATTTCTTGTCTATGCATTTACAGGGAACATAATCAGGTTGCAGACCAATTATCCAAGGAGGCCTCGAACTAGCCCATAGGTTTGTGGTTAATTCAAGAATAGTGGGAGGCAAAGCATTTTCAGTACTATCACAGACCATACATCGATCAGTTTCATCAGAGGGCCGATAGGCCATAATTTTATAGCTATTATATGGCAGTACATATCAGCTATCTTTGCATTATATATATTTGTATAAATCTCTATTACTGAACAGTTATTGTATACCCTTTGTGGGTAATTTCTGTATAGACTTATATTTTGAAGGCTATTGCCACAACATACAACATATTCCATTAGCCATATACAACATGTAATTTTCCAATTAATAGAAAATTACGATTTTCCCCCGGGGAAGAAAAACCCATGACCTTCTCCTTATCTCAGACTCTCTTCAAGTTTTGTCTTATATTTATGGACCCTCTATGAAAGACTTGTAGTGATGTCGTATAGTGACTCTTTAGACTATGACATCAACAATTCATAAGCTAAAATACTACACAAAATCTCAAAATGAATGAAAGACACAAATATATTTGATCTCTAAACCCTAGGACCCTAACATGACCAATATAGCAAAGTGAAAATTTGACACACGTGCCATGATCCATTCAATATTATGAACAGTGAGTCCAATCTTTGTCAGGACAAGGCGCAAGAAAGCCCAATCAACATAGTCATATGCCTTCTTCAGGTCCACTTTCATAACCAAAGCCCGCAACTTCTTGGAGTGAATGGAATGAATAGTTTCTTATGTTGTGGCCACAACATCGTGGATCAATCGGTTGTGCAAGAAACCAAACTATTCCTGGTAAATGAACACCGAGAGGGTACCCTTCAAGCACTCCGCAATTATTTTGGATATGAGCTTGTATGTGATATTACAAAGAGAGATGGGCATAAAATCGAGAAAAGTATAATTGACGAAAGCTTTTAGAATTATGGAAATAAAGGAGGAATTAATGGAGCCAGAGACATACCCAATGATCCTTGACTCCTCCAAGAAGTGCAAAAGGTCCATACCCATCAAGTCAAAAAAATGTAGAAAAAGGTCCACGGTCCAGTCATCCAGGCCGGACATTTATCTTTAACGAAGGACTTCAGAACCCAAAGTACTTCATCAATTGTAATTGGATGGTAAAGAGCTTCATTCTTATCCTCATTGAACATGAGGGGGTAATCTTTCATACCCAAAATTTGATCCTCAATGTTGACTCTGATATGAGCTTGGAAGAAAGTCTGGAAATAATGCACTGCTTCCTTTTCAATATCCTTAGTTGTGTAAAAAATTTCCCCATTCCTCCCCCGAATATAATATATAGTGTTAAAATTCTTCTCGTGATTAGCATATTTATGAAAATACTTAGTATTCATGTTTCCCTCCCAAAGCCAGAGTGCTTTTCTCTTCAATCTCTAAGTAGTCTCTTGAATATGGAGTATCTATCTCTTCCTGTTTCCTAGAATTTTAAGCCTATCCCATATGTGGTCCGAAGGGTTCCCCTAATCTAAGTTCTGGTTTAGTTCCATTATATCTTGAATGATATCCTTTAGTTACAGGGATTGAGCCCTCTTTTTTCTCCTTTCCCAAGTTCTGAGGATCATGTGATTAACTTTAAGTTTAAAAATGAAAGTTTTCAAAAATTCTTGAAACCAATGCCAAACCGAAGTGCTCGTCATTTTGAATCCAACGATGTTTGTTTCACCTCAATCCAACATCGTATTCTCAAGTTATCACATTTTTCTCATTTTCTGAAATAACTAAAAGTTGAGCAGGGCAGTTGACTTGGATTTCGTAATGTTGATTCAACAGGGTGACTGTGCAAGTTACAGCCCAATGATAGACTAACACTTGGAAGGTTCCATTTCATTTGTTGATGGTTGAATTTGATTGGTTCGTACTATGGTTTATGTGGACCAATGAAGTGGTGCCACATGGCCTAGTCATGGGGGAAGACGTCGGGGCTAAGCCCTGGCCCCCGGTCACCTTACCACCCACAGGACTGCAGGGGAAGAGGAGATGAGGGCTTGGGCCTAGCCCCGGCCCAAGGTTCTCTGAACCATCATGTGCCCACAACAACGAAGGCTAAGTAGAGGTGCTACGAAGTGGGGGCTAGCCCTTGGGTCATATGTCGCCCATAAGACCATGTGCTAAGCAAAAAATTGGCTCCGACAGATAGGGCAGGTCATTGGCCCAGACCTCGGCCCCATGGCACACCACATGACCACGTGCCCAATATTTAAGGGCTTAACTAGAGGGGGCAGGCGTTAAGGCCTAGCCCTCGGCCCTATGTGGCCCATATGGTCATAATTTTTGGACTTATGGGGTCATTGGAAAATTTAATCATCCAATAGAATGCATCGGCAAAGGGCGAATTTGTCACTCAGTTAGCGAATTTTGGGGTGGATTTATAGGACCGTTAGACAAAAGGTCAAATTTGTAGGATGATTAACAATCAAGTTCATGGGAGAGCTTAGGAGTTGATAGCTTTTGGATTTTTTTGACCAAATTGAGCTCAAAAATAGTGCACTTAGGGGTTTTTAGATGTTCTAAATCCATTGGTGGCCTCTAATTTCATATTTTGCACATCTATTGAGTCTGTATGCAGGTTTAAGACTAAGGTGTATGGATCAGTCAGGGCTTGGAAGCAGTTCTGGAAGGTATTTTGGCATGGAGAATACCTTGTCGAGGTATTATCATCTTTAGAAGTCTATTGTAGCAGTTATAACTTGCAGGCTTCAGTTGAGGTTTAACTTCTCTCAACATGAAGTTTTGTTTATGTTCTTCAATGTGGAATTGAAGTGTTCACATGCTCTTTTTATCTCATTTCAGTTGGAGTATGTCATCTTTGTAGGAGATTATTTTAGTTGTTGTTGTTTGTCAGAGTTCTTTGTAGGATAACATTACCTTGTAGGGGTAATAGCCACATGTTTACCTGTATAAAATGTTTATGTACCTCATTTGATACTGAATATATGAGTGGTCTAGTCATGTTGACAAGCCTGGAGATGTAGCCCAGGAGGGGTGAACTCCATCAACAAACCTTTTGTTTTGCTCTTCATTATGCCTACATGGATTATGTGTTGTTATGTTCATTATGTTAAGTTACATATGAAGACTAATTCATGATTTGAAGAGACATTGGAAAAACCTCTTGTTTAAAGACCCATTTGTACCTTGCAAAGCAATGACACAGTCCTAATTTTTGTTTTTATTTGATTTTGAAAAAGAGGAAGAAATCACCTATTCCAATTTTAGATCATACGACCTGGCTCTTCATAGATTATAGTTTTTTGAAGAAATACCTCATCGAGGAAATTCCATCCTCCCGCACAGATGATTTCCAAAAATTATTAACCATCCCATTGAACTCCTCATCCTCCAGACAATATATGTTAAAGCTAGAAGAGATGCCCAAACGAGAATGTTTCGGCTGCCATTGTAAGACAATAAGCAAATGATCTAAGATATAATTCCTCAAAACCCATGATTTCAAATTTCCCAAGTTCTCCACAAGGTTCTCATGGACCAAAAACCGATCTAGTCATTTACCAATATATTCGTCCCCCGATTTTCCATTATGCCAAATAGGGGATAGTGGGATAGGATACCCATCAGATGATTGGAGTCAAAAAGGATCTAAATATGATATGCCAATGGATCTATTATGCACCTGGCCCCCCAACATTCCTCCCTGGACAGAGTAGCATTGTAATCTCCGGCCATAATCAATGATTAAATCTTAAGAACATCACAATCCTCCATACGCTTCCAAAAGGTCACCCTGTCTTTATATGGATCATATAATTCAGAAAATGTGTCTGCCCTGGAACACCCTGAATATGCCTAGTCAACAAAATACTGGAAAAAAAATTATATGCACATAGTGAGGCCCATCTAGGATCCTAGAGTGCATTCATGCCACCCGAGATACCACAAGAATCGACAGCTACCATGTACCAATCAAGAAAAATATGGTGAAAGTAAGAGAAAATATTATCAGAAACAACCATGGTTTCTTGTAAAAAAATCAAGAAAGGGTGAACTGAGCCAAAAATATGTTTCAGGGATAAAATTTTAGAGTGGTCCCCCAAGCCACGCAAGTTCAGTGAGAAGTAATTCATCATGAAGGTGGAAAAACGGGCATGTTTGCTCCAAGAGCCCATGCGAAAATAACAATAATGGGGATATCATGACACTCAGCAGAGTCTAAGAAATGAAGTGATTTGGTAGACAAACCAGGTTTAAGATGGCGAGAACCCCTCATGCCCTTTTTGCAAAAAGTGATATTGCACTTAGAGTTGGCGCTGATTGGCAGGGAGAATTATGAGACGAGCCTTTGTAGATGGATAATGTCATCAACTCCATGGTTGGATTGACCATGAGAAAGTCAATGTCACTACCAATAGAGTTATGAGGGGAATGGTCTGAAGTCGGGCTCAAGGGGGGGGGGTTGTGAGGAGGTGGCGCAAAGGGGATATGGAGAGGAGAGAGTGATGAATCCATAGGAGGATGGATAATATGTAAAGGGACAGTGACAATGTGACGTGGAATCGAAGGAGTATCTAAGTGGCGAGGGCTTAATAGTTGATCTGGGGGATCAAGAAAGTGCTCAAAAATTAAAAGTTATCAGATTGGCTCAAAATTAGTTCCAAAGCATATATCTTGTCGCCCTGAATCCAATGCAACTCGTTTCACTCAAATCTGACTACGGATGCTCCCGGAAACACGTTCTATTCATTTTGGGAAACAACTAAAAAAATGAAATTTGGGATGCAAGGATGCCCTGTCAGCAGTACGTACGTTGACTGGACTATAAATTGACAAGATGATTGGGTCCTTCATCGTCCAATGGTTGGTCAACATTTGGCATCCGCTGATTGGTTGACGCGTGGTTTATTTTCATTGGTTGAATGTTTGTTGTGGTGGCCCAATGAGGGAGTGCCTCATGGGACAACCAGTGGCTTCCACGTGGCATCCTCATGGCCAACCAAAAATTTGTTATGGAGGTTGAGCAACCCACTGGGTTCGAATGCGAGACCTCATACAAGCCAACAAATACCTCCACCAACTACGCTATTTTGGTTCTTAATCTATATAGTTGTTAATTTATATTTAAATTTTGGTAAGTGCATAAGTTGGGGGAGGGGGTCGGTCTAAGCCCTAGCCCTTGGCCACCCCAGTACCACAGGACCGAGGCTGGAGGGCCAAGGGCTAGGGCGTAGCCTAGCCAATGTACCATGGACATAGCCACATAACCCAAACGTGAAGGAGCGGAGACCGAAGGTTAACGGTAAGAGCGGCTAACCCACAGGGGGCCAGCCTCAAGGCACATGGTGCCTCATGTGACTGTGGGCATGGAAAAGGAGAGGGGCTATCTCACAAGGGGGCTAGCCCATGGTCACCAGCAGAACATAAAAACAGAGGTGCATCAGAGCTGGGGGCTAGACAAAGTCCAAAATATTCGGCCCCTTATGCATTCTTATGGATGTTATGTGACCAAAAAATCAGCTGGGGGCTTATTGGTTGATTTAACCGTCCTACAAATTCACCCTCCAAGTGGGAATGTAGGTCAGGTTTGTGCGTCGGTTTTACATTTGGGGCGTTCAAGCCAAGTTTAGGCCGAATTGGAGGATGAATAGCAATATAATTTGGGAAAATGAAAAAGCAGTCATAAATTTCTGAATTTTTGGCCAAATGAGGTGGAGAAAGAACCAAAATGGGGGGTTTTGACAGTTTTGGATCCATTGGAGATATAAGTTCTTATATTTGAGTTGTGTAAAGTATTTAAACACACTTTGAGCATTTTTATTGAAAGAGGCCCTACATTGGAAGTTGTACCAGGATATGTAGCCCAAGAGAGGGGTGAACTCCTTTATCATGCTTTGTGTTATGTGTTTTAGATATGATTATTTGTCTCTATTTGGATGAAAATTTTGGTTAAAATTTACTTGTTTATGTGTTTAGTAAATTGATCCTCTACCCAAGACACATATCATTTTAACTTGTAAATTGTTTAAAATATTCAAGTTTACACATTTAGATCATTTTGGTATCAGAGCAACATGTTATTGTGAAGATTTGATTTGTTTGCAAGTGTTTCTATGATGCTTACAAGGTTAAAGCTTAAAAGAGGAGAATGAGAAATTGTGGAGCCAAGATCTCAAATTGTTTCAAGGAGAACAAACACTCCTCAAGGTTCAATAGTCATGGTACATGAAGAAGGTCCTGAAGAGATGTTTGAAGATGAGAAGACTTTCAGAAAAGAATTCTTTGATATGTCAGAGATGGTTAAGGTTCTATATGAGGAGAGGAATTCCAAATTTTATGGAGAGAGATCAAAGCCTTCAAAAGGAGATGGAGGAAAAGGAGACAAACCTCCAAAAGGAAATGATGACAAACCACCACCTTCACCTCCATCATCATCCCCATCCTCATCTTCAACTTCTTCTACCCTTTCACAAACACATCCAACTTCCCCAAGGGGTCAGGGTAAAACTCCTTTGCTTAACCTTGATATTAAGTTTAAATTTCATATGTATAATGGAGAGGTAAATGTAGAGAGATTAGAAAATTGGATTTGTCAGATTGAAGTGTATTATAGGATACAAAGAATAAAGGATGATGAAACCAAGATTCATCTTTCTTTTCTTAGATTGGAAGGTGTAGCACTAATTTGATGGGAAGAAAAAACTCAAGAGGACATGAAGAAAAATGGTAAGGTTTTATCCTCTTGGAATGATTTTGTTGTTGCAATAAGAAGGCAGTTTTATCCATTAGCATACATGCAAAAAGCTATTATGGATTGGAAAAACTTTAGGCAAGCTAAACGGAAAATTGTGCAATGTTAAACTCAAGAATTTAGGAAAAGAGATTTGATTTTGGATATATATTTGTTCTCACTATATACTTTTTTCAAATACATTGGAGGATTTCATAGTTATTTGAGACATACCATTCTCATGTTTAAGCCTACAAAACTAGATGAAGTTTGTGTTCAGGAAACTCATTTAGAGGCAAGAGACAAAAACGTTTCTAAAGAAACTAGTGAGATTTTCTTTGAGTCTGGAGAAAAATGAAAGGGTAAGTTTAAAGGAATATTGAAGAAGAATGCTACCATCAAGATGGAGAAAGAAAAACTTACATGTAAACGTTGTTCCAAAGAGGGCCATGATGAAAATCATTGTTGGAAACTTCATCCAGAAATGAGACCAAAAAATTTTAAGAACAAGGAGAAGGAGAAGACAGTTGCAACTACACAACATGATTTAGGTTCAGATTCTCGAGATGAAAGAAAGATCATAGCCATGGGTCTGAAAGGTAAGGACATTTCAAGTACTAGTTATTCAAATTATCTCAATTAAACTCAAGATGAAAAAACAAGAATAGAACCTTTTCATATTAGAGTCATTTCAAAACATATCAAGATAGATACATTGTTTGATAGTGGTTCACAAGCAAATCTTATCTTAGAACATATTGTCAAGAAGTTGAATGTAGAAACCATTCGTGTTAAATTTTAGATAACAATGGTATGTTCTATGCTTAGAGAAATTTTACTTCAATTTCTTTATTAGCCCAATATCAATATCTAGTTTAGCAATCACATCATCATGATAGTAAAATGCAGATGGAACATAAACAATTACAGTAGAAGACAATTCAAGACAAGAGGACACAAGATATGGCACCAACCAGGGACAAACCCCAATGTGGGGAAACCATTGATCAATTCTTCTTATAGTTCTTCAAAAGTTCAGCAGAGAGAGAGTACAATGTATAATTTTCACTTTCCCAATCAAAGTGAAATCTGACCAGTCAAACAGCAGTAATATAAATCCCTAACCAGAAAGTCAACGATGGTCAACAGGCTAGATTTTGACCTCCAAAGAAGCTCTGTAAAACTCAGTCAACTCAGCCTCAAACAACAAGTCAAATTAGTTGAAAAACAGTCCAAAAATATCCATTCAAACTTGGTCAACAAAATTCAACGCAAAAGAAAGCCCTAACACATTCAATGTTGGTCAAACATAGGTCAAACAACATCAGATTTCGTGCTCAGAACTACGGCTTGCCCAAAAAGAAATACCTCACACAAAACCACAGTAAAATATGGTCAATGCTGGTAAAAAATAACCCTCTGCAATTTCGGTTAACGCTCGTCAATGTAGGGACAAAAAAAGTACAGTCCTTTCTTTGCATGTATGGAGAGAGAGAAGCCTCTGAAATCTGTACCCAATCAAGAAGAGAGAGATGTGTGTGTGAGTGAAGTGTCCAAATGAGGAGGAGGCACGTTGTATTTATATGCAAACGTTGAGGATGAATAGACAAGACTGTTGGGCTTCTAAGCCTACATGAGTTTGTTGGTCGACCTTGAAAATTTGTCCATAATCAAAATAAATTCATAATTCCATTTGTACATGTCAGAATGGAATGATCTTTAGATCAATCCTAATTCATAATTCCATTTGTAATCTTTAGATTTGGGGTAGCATCAGATGTTCTCTAGCCATGAAAATTGGTGGGGAGGCTAAAACACATGAGATCTCCAAGACCTAGAAATGGTTTGGGCAAATTCTTCCTGGTTTAGGAGATATTAAAATAATTAAAATAATTAATATTTTTAATGGAGTTCCTAAGTCTAAACTTATGAAAAATAAAATATTAATGGGTATTAATATAAAAATGGGTTAGAAAGTTCCAAAAGACATGGATCAAGCCAAACCTAATCTTAGTCATTGATTAGAGATGTAATCTCGGTCATTGAAGGACCAGCAGGAAAATTATAAGAGGAGGCTTGAGGGTCAGTTGGAGAACACACCAGAGTGATCAGTCATTTGATTTACTAGAGCATGGTTTACTAAGTAAAGTCGAATCAGCGATCAGTAGCGAGGGGTAGTGGGTAATGGATAGAGAGGCAGAGATAGTGCCAAGAGACCAGCGCAGAGGCAAAGTGGCAAATACAGAATCCAGAGCAAACCATGTAGAGCCCAGTAGAGATAGTGCAGAGCCAAAAGGACCTGCGTCATCTATGCAGAGGGCAGCAGGAGTGATGCAAAAGGCTGTAGAGGTTGAGCATTGCCTCAGATGGATGACACAGAGGGGTTTGAGGCTGACGCAAAGGCCAGGAGGGTTGACGCAGTGCTTCAGTGGCACTGGAGAGGGTTTCATGGGGCAGATTTTATGAATATCCGCTTTCGAAAAGAGAGGTATTACTACCGATGGTTTTTCTCTAGCGGGTGAGCCAGTTTGGCACCCAATTGTACTCAAGGATAGACTGCATAATAAAATAAACCCTCAAAATTGGTGCACCGATTTTCCCACATTAGGTTTTTTCGGGGATGAGTTGTCCAAAAATAACATTGTCACTTATGTGTGTGTTATTCTTTCAGCTATTGATCTATAAATGGTTGATATTGTATTTTGTTTATTTCGATGTTTATATGTTTAAATAACTTGTTTGTAATTGACAAGTAGGAGGAATAAACCAGAAGAATACAGATAAAATTTATAACACGTAATACTTAGAAATTTCAACATGGTATCAAAGCGTGGTTGCAGATCATCAAAGAGCTTAAGGTAACAGCTGAAGCAAAGCATTTGTAGCATAAACAACTATCCTGTTATCTCAAAACCAGACCCTGACAGGCTGTTGATCAGGTAGATTTTAAGTAACTCTTTCAAACCAACTTTAGGCTGAGGCTTAGGCTCCTCAACTTGAGAGGGCTCTCTCACAAGATTAAAGATTTGGATAATGAATAAGATGGCTAACTCTATGAAACAAAATGAACAAGTATAAGAGGTTGAAACACAATTAGAAAGTATCCATTGGGCTTAAGGAGTCAGATATGCTTCAGTAGTGACAGTAAGGTTAGCTTTGCATTGAAGTCAGGGCATTCAGAATCCAACATAAGTAGAACACATCAAACACATAGAAGCAACACAGTTTACAAATATATGAAGGAAATTAGAGCACTGTTAGTGATTTCTAAGTAATCACACATTCATAACACTGTAGATAATAGGAAAAGACAACACAAGACATTCATCACATCGAATTCCTTTTGATTCCTGAGAAGCAAAGCCAATATTGTATTACTAAGAAACAGAGTCTTTTACATAAAGCCAAATATCAGAGCTTTTCTCAATAAATTTCCAACCTTAAGTACATTTCTCTCTCTCCTATATATAGAATTCTTTACATAGCTGAGATTCCTCCTCTAGCATGAGGGGAACTCAAATTTTGCTTGTTATGACACCTATTCAAACTTTAACTAACTAATAAATACAACAATTGCTAACTGGAAGTTTTAGAAACCTAAGACAATTAGGAGTCTAACTCCACATCATGCTGATAATAGCATTTATTACAATCAAAACTCGTTCTCTGACAAGTGGTTCCCTTCAGTTTAAATTTGGTGGATGTTTAAAACTCCTTGCTGGCCCTTAATGTCTCATCTCCTTTACTGCTCCTGAAAAGTAGGAAACTGCCCCTGTTTTTCTGCTTTTGGTTTCCTCAAGGATATTTGAAACCAATTAACCATGTTGTTCTTCTTTGATTACACAAAAGTGTATTGGAGTGCCACGTTCTTGATGTGTTGTAGACCCTTCCCATATACTCGTATGAAGACAAAACCTCTTCAAAGCTGTTTGAAATGTCGTGGACAATACTAGCGGTGATCATTTGTATGAAAAAAAACTTAGAGTTCATATATCTTTTCCTCTGCTTGTTTTACCCCTGTTGGTTTCTTGCACATTGTAAATGATCCTTATTTGAACTCCCCTTTCAAAAAAAATTCCCCTTGATTACTCAAAATTGGTCGAATGAGCTTAATTATGCAGCTACAGCAGTTTCGTAGCGCGCTACGAAACTTCTATGCATTATGTGTCACCTACAGCAGTTTCATAGCGCACTACAAAACTGTTGTGTAATCACAAAACACAGGGTTAATACCAAAATCTGACCATCTTGAGCCTCTTTTGTATTGGAATGTCCCTTTCAACTGCCCTGAAGTTGCTGTGTGATTTCCTTAAGGAAATCTTTTCGCTGGCTTAGCTGCATCTTCAAATCTTAAATTTGTCTCTTCATAACCCTGATCCCAGCTCTCAGTTTCGTATTAACTCTCCATGGGATTCCAACAGGGAGACAATTTGAAAGACTGACATTGTTTCAATTTTCGATCGCTGCCTCTCTTGAGAGCTGCCTCGCTTGAAAGTTGGCTCGCCTGAAAGCTGGCTCGTCTGATTTCCAAGAAATTCAAATTGAATGCTTGACAATTTATTCCTTACGCATGAATCCAACCACAAATCATGACTGTGAGTGCTTGGCTTTTCTTGAAACTTGAAATCTGAGCGTACCAAGGTACCTAACGACTCTAATGATGAAGATAAGCGGTTGGACATGATAGGCGAAGTGTATAAACTGACAATTGATGATGTAAACATAACAGATCTTGATAGATATGACAGCTGAGCAAGATTTGCTACGGATCCGCACGAATCCCCGATTTCGTAGCGCAGCCAGTGCAAAATCTGGGTTTTGCGCTACGAAAACACCTAGACTTGTTTCCACGCTACGAAAACACCTAAACTGCTTTGTAACACATAATAACCTTAAAACAAACTTGATACAAGGAATCTATGTAGGTTGTGGGACCAGTGATGAATGAGAACGGATTATTGACCTTTATTTAACCATACCACCAAGATTCCTAAGACCTAGACACTACATTGAACATGGAAAAACTGAACTTGGACTAACACCTAACCTTCACAATCAAACTGAAGTGAACAATTTAGTAATCGCTTCTCAAGTGATAACATTGGCTCCACTTGGGATAGTGTGCTCCTGTAGTACACTAAGAACCTGTAGTTCCAGTGCCTTATCCTCTTATGGTAAACAAAAATTTATTTGACAAACATCTCCTTTAAGTTTCTTGGGCCTTCACCTCGGGCTTAAGCTTGATGATCACTGTAGGAGAAAGAAATCTATATCTACTAAAAAATTCTCAATCAACCTTGGGCTTATTTGGATTTTCCCACCTACCTACCCTATCAATTTCAAACTTCTTTCACCTCAATCAATGTGAAATTTCCAATGTAGCCAATCATTTGTCTTATCCGATATTTGAGTTTTTTTACTACATCGGAGTTCAGAGCAAATATGATATTGTGATGACCACTACCACTGAAATTGCCTCTAATCTTCATAGAAAAACTGAAACACTGGAGAGTAAAACTCTTCCATGTATTTAGCTATAGGATCCCAGAATACATGATCAGCTTGATGATTCTCGTAACTTGATGGTTGTGCAGACTGATTTTCAATAACAGTGTATTCTTCCTCAATCACAAAAGAGAAAGGAAGCAACACCCTCTCCTTGTGTTCTGCCATAGAAATCTTTTGAAAAGAATGATCATGACCATGAAGACTATATGATTGAATTTGACCTTTTAAACCTTCAATGTCTTTCTCAATGTCCTTAGAAACTTCATCCAAAAATTTCATCTTATCTTCTGTCTTGCACTCAAATGAGTTTAGATAAGAAGACAAGGACAAAGAAAAATTTTCATCTATTTCTTCATTAATATGATCATCCTTCCATTGTTTAAAACCTTGAATTGAAGGAGAGTTTGCCACCAAATCTGATCTATCTATCCATTCCTCCAAAAACATAAACCAAAAGTCTTCAAATGACTTAATAGATTTAGCAGGAAAGCTTTCAATCCACTGTTTACATTTCCCTTGAAATGAATCATAAAACAACATAATGCAAACATCCTCATGTTTGACTCTAAGAAGCTCGGTAAAATCATAGAAATCTGATATATGCTTCAAAGTTAAATTCAAATCTTCTCCATTGAATTTTGGACCATTCCTTAGAAAATATGTATCCTTGGGAAAATGATTTGCGAAACCATGAATTCATGAAAAAACTATGCATGCATACCTTGAAATAAGAATGGTAGCATCTGAGTTCTTCATAACTCCAGTGGAATCACCATGAATCTATGAATTTCGAATTCTTCAACAATGGAGTCGCCAAGGTAGTTTTGCAACCTCGAAATATTTCTGAGCTCCTGCTACCTTCAGAAGTTCAGCTTCTTGATTTCAGGAATGATTAATCTTCAGGCTCCTGGCAGACGCACCAAAATGTTATCCCAAAACCAGACCCTGACAGGTTGCTGATCAGGTAGATTTTAAGTAACTCTTTCAAACCTACTTTAGGCTGAGGCTTAGCCTCCTCAACCTGAGAGGGCTCTCTCACAAGATTAAAGATTTGGATAATGAATAAGATGGCTAACTCTATGAAACAAAATGAACAAGTATAAGAGGTTGAAACACAATTAGAAAGTATCCATTGGGCTTATGGAGTCAGATATGCTTCAGTAGTGACAGTAAGGTTAGCTTTGCATAGAAGTCAGGGCATTCAAAATCCAACATAAGTAGAACACATCAAACACATAGAAGGCCAGCACAATTTACAAATATATGAAGGAAATTAGAGCACTGTTAGTGATTTCTAAGTAATCACACATTCATAACATTGTAGATAATAGGAAAAGACAACACAAGACATTCATCACATCGAATTCCTTTTGATTCCTGAGAAGCAAAGCCAATACTGTATTACTAAGAAACAGAGTCTTTTACATAAAGCCAAATATCAGAGCTTTTCTCAATAAATTTCCAACCCTAAGTACATTGCTCTCTCTCCTATATATAGAATTCTTTACATAGTTGAGATTCCTCCTCCAGCATGAGGGGAACTCGAATTCTGCTTGCTATGACACCTATTCAAACTTTAACTAACTATTAAATACAACAACTGCTAACTGGAAGTTTTAGAAACCTAAGACAATTAGGAGTCTAACTCCACATCATGCTGATAATAGCATTTATTACAATAAAAAATCGTTCTCTGACAAGTGGTTCCCTTCAGTTTAACTTTGGTGGATGTTTAAAACTCCTTGCTGGCCCTTAATGTCTCATCTCCTTTACTGCTCCTGAAAAGTAGGAAACTGCCCCTGTTTTTCTGCTTTTGGTTTCCTCAAGGATATTTGAAACCAATTAACCATGTTGTTCTTCTTTGATTACACAAAAGTGTATTGGAGTGCCACGTTCTTGATGTGCTGTAGACCCTTCCCATATACTCGTATGAAGACAAAACCTCTTCAAATTTGTTTGAAATGTTGTGGACAATACTAGCGGTGATCATTTGTATGACAAAAAACTTATAGTTCATATATCTTTTCCTCCACTTGTTTTACCCCTGCTGGTTGCTTGCACATTGTAAATGATCCTTTTTTGGACTCCCCTTTCAAAAAAATTTCCCCTTGATTACTCAAAATTGGTTGAATGAGCTTAATTATGCAGCTACAGCAGTTTCGTAGCGCGCTACGAAACTATTATGCATTATGCGTCACCTACAGCAGTTTTGTAGCGCGCTATGAAACTATTGTGTAATCACAAAACACAGCTTTAATACCAAAATATGACCGTCTTGAGCCTCTTTTGTATTGGAATGTCCCTTTCAACTGCCCTGAAGTTGCTGTGTGATTTCCTTAAGGAAATCTTTCCCGCTAGCTTAGCTGCATCTTCAAATCTTCAATTTTTCTCTTCATAACCCTGATCCCAGCTCTTAGTTTCGTATTAACTCTCCATGGGATTCCAACAGGGTGAAAATTTGAAAGACTGGCACTATTTCAATTTTCGATCGCTGCCTCTCTTGAGAGCTGCCTCGCTTGAAAGTTGGCTCGCCTGAAAGCTGGCTCGTTTGATTTCCAAGAAATTCAAATTGAATGCTTAACAATTTATTCCTTACGCATGAATCCAACCACAAATCATGATTGTGAGTGCTTGGCTTTTCTTGAAACTTTAAATTTGAGCGTACCAAGGTACCTAACGACTCTAATGATGAAGATAAGCGATTTGACATGATAGGCGAAGTATATAAACGGACAATTGATGATGTAAACATAACGGATCTTGATAGATATGACAGCTGAGCAAGACTTGCTACGGATCTGCACGAATCCCCGATTTCGTAGCGCAACCAGTACAAAATCTAGGTTTTGCGCTACGAAAACACCTAAACTGCTTTGTAACACATAAGAACCTTAAAACAAACTTGATACAAGGAATCTATGTAGGTTGTGGGACCAGTGATGAATAAGAACGGATTATTGACCTTTATTTAACCATACCACCAAGATTCCTAAGACCTAGACACTATATTGAACATGGAAAAACTGAACTTGGACTAACACCTAACCTTCACAATCAAACTGATGTGAACAATTTCGTAATCGCTTCTTAAGTGATAACATATCTCGAGTGACAGAAGTTGTTCCTTGTAGAAAGTGATATAAGAAGGGTTGACACATAAGAACTGCGTCATCAGTCCAGGCCAGAGAGAGGCTAGCGCAGAGGCTGAGGAGGGCAGAAAAGGGCTCACGTAGAGCCACGCAAAGATGAGGAGGATTGACGCAGTTGGCTGAGGGAGAATTTTAGCTAGTGCCAAGATTTCACAGAGCCTAGAGGCTCAGTCCTTCAGTTGTTGGGGAATAGGAAGTTGTGGGAAGTTTGCGGGTAGTGAAGCTGGTGGGGTGTTGTGGGCAGAACAATACCTAACAAAGAAAAGCCAAGGTAGAGGGAGTCGTTATCGAGGCGGATTTCTAGCCAAGGAATCTGGATCAATGTTGCAGGTGCATAGAAGATCGGAGAGGTGCGACTTGACGATTGTCAGGAGGATTTCCAAAAGGGAAATCGAGACTTTGAGGGAGTCTAGGAGAGAACTTCCAGACAAGAAGTAGAGAGACTCAGCGGGAGTCGAAGAGAGAAATTCCAGAGGGAAGTAGAGATACTTGGAGGAGTCGACAAGGAGGAGTAGAGAAATGGCCATGAATGGACTGAGGGATCAGGACAAGTTGGACGAGGCATCCAACTTTGTGGTCTGGAAGGCTAGGATCCTGTCCATTCTAGATAGAAATCGCATCAAGGCCTTTGCCTTGACAAAAGTTGCTATCCCAATTGACCCAGCTGATAATGAGAAGTATGAGCAGGCAATGACAAAGGCGAAATGTATCATCCATGATGGGGTCAAGGATCATGTGGTCCAACATTTTTCTGAGAAGGAGATGGAAAAGGAAATGTGGGATGACTTTAAGACGTTGTACCATCATAATTCCATGCAGAGGAAGATGTTACTTGAGAATCAGTTGTGGTCATACCAGATGCAAGAGGGGGAGCAGATAGATCACTTCCTCGGTCGATTGAAGGAGATTCGGGACCAACTAACTTCTATAGGGACCATGTCGTATCAGGAGTTGATGGTGAGGACCTCACTAAACACAGTCTCCGAGGAGTGGGAGAAATTTTTCCAGAGCATACTGGGTAGGGCGAATCTTCTTGATTGGGAAGAATTATGGGCGGCTCTTAGCCAAGAAGAGATTAGAAAATTGAGCAAGATGGGAAGTAGGAGCAAAGGAGTCTGAATCAAGAAGGAAGAGGAAGAGGATGCAGCTCTGGCATCTGCGAGGAAGCAGGAGAAGAGGAAGAAAAAGGACCTCTCCAAGGTTAAGTGCTTCAACTGTGGGGAATTGGGTCATTATGCGAACCAGTGTCTGAAGAAGAAGACTAATGTAGAGGCGTCTGACTCCAAGGCAGCGCCAGCGAAGGCGAAAAAGGAGGTAGAGGAGGATGACAATTGTGCCATGAGTGCTCATGTACCTCTAGAGAAGAGGTGGGGAGACATCAATCTGTAGTCAGAAAGACTACCTGCAATGAGGGGCAAAATCCTTGAGGTACCCAACTTCTTGGATTATACCTTGCTATGGGAGCCCCGAAGAGAGAGAAGCAAGACTGGCGGATGTCGGTAGAAACGGATTCGGATGAAGCGGAAGAGAGTGCTATAGTGCAGGAGTCACGGGAAACATAGATATAGCAGGTTGCAGTAGTGCCAGAGGCATAGAGGAGGTTGCAACAGTGCAGGATGGAACAGAGAGGTTTGCAATGGTGCGAGAGGTAGGGAATTGTTGCAGCAACGTAGAGGCAATAGAGGGAGCACTTGATAGCAGCAGAGAGAGCTTCAAAATTGGGAATGTTTCTATCCTAATAAGGATGTAAGTAGTTGGGTGGATTAGTTACTTACTTCTCAGTAACTGGTTTGCAGTGTAGTAGCAGTTAGCAGTAGCACGATGTAGCATGATGAGAGGGGGTCGCAGTGTAGATGCAGTGTTGGGAGAAAGGGCTAGCAACAACACGGATGCAGAAGGAGATGTCTTACGGATGTAGCAGTGGAAGTGGTAGGGCCATAAGCAGCAGTACAAGATGCAGCAGTGCAGTTAATGTTGGTTGGGGAAGCTTAGCAGCAGCACAAGTACCGGTGCCAAATAATCAGAGTGATGCTTAGTGTGGAGTATTACTAGAGCACAGTCCTCACTAAGAGGGAGTGTTGATTTGGGGTAGCATCGAATTTTCTCTAGCCATGAAAATTGGTGGAGATGCTAAAAAACATGATATCTCCAAGACCCAGAAATGGTTTGGATAGATTCTTCCTGATTTAGGAGATATTAAAACAATTAATATTTTTAATGGAGTTCATAAGTCTAAACTTAAGAAAAATAAAATATTAATGGGTATTAATATAAAACTAGGTTAGAAGGTTCCAAAATACATGGATCAAGCCAAATCTAATCTTAGTTGTTGATTAGAGATGTAATCTCAGTCATTGAAGGACCAATAGGAAAAGTATAAGAGGAGGCTTGAGGGTCAGTTGGAGAACACACCAAAGTGATCAGTCATTCAATTTACTATAGCAGGGTTTTCTAAGTAAAGTCCAATTAGTGATCAGCAGTGAGGGGCAGTGAGCACTAGATAGAGACGTAGAGATAGTGTCGAGAGACCAGCGCAGAGGCAGAGAGGCAGATGCAGAAGCCAGAGCAGACCATGCAGAGCCCAGCAGAGACAACGCAGAGCCAAAAGGGCCTGCGTCATCCACGCAGAGGGCAGCAAGAGTGATGCAGAAGGATGTAGAAGCTATGTATTACCTCATAGGAATGACACAGAGGCCAGGAGGTCTGACGCAGTGCTTCAGTGGTGCTGGAGAGGGTTTCGTGGGGCATATTTTTTGAATATCTACTTCCGAATAGAGAGGTAATACTGCTGATTATTTTTCTCTATCGGGTGAGCTAGTTTGGCACCCAGTTGTACTCAAGAATAGATCATAATAAAATAAAACCTCAAAATTGATGCACTGGTTTTCCCGCATTGGATTTTTCTGGGGACGAGTAGTCCAAAAATAACGGTGTCACTTGTGTGTTTTTTAATCTTTCAATCGTTGACTTGTAAATGGTTGAGATTGTATTGTGTTTATTTCGATGTTTATATGTTTAAATAACTTGTTTGTAATTAACAAGTATGAGGAATAAACCAGAAGAATACAGATAAAATTTCTAACGGGTAATACTTAGAAATTTCAACATCTCAAAGAGAGAAATCCAATAAAAATATCAGCTGCCCCATATGAGTTGTCTAAGGTAAATTTTGGTCCTAGTTGCAAAAATTAACACTCCCTCTCAACTAGGGAGAACTTCACCTGCCAAACTGTCTGACAATTTGTACCATCCATGTCTTTGCTATGCTTTGTTTAACTATGAAGAAAGAAGAAATGATCGAGAATGTATCATACCATTCTCCACTGACCTGAAGTCAATCTCCAATAATAGAGAGTGTGTCATACCACTCTTAAATAACCCAAAGTCAATTTCCATTAATCCCAGATGAATATCAACATCCTATCATAGGGAGTATGGTAGTACATGATGCATCCATTGGTAGTACTATGGTCCATATTCTCATTTCCCTACTCATTGGCCAGATGAGAGGTACTTCCTATGAGTCTCGGACTGCATGGGTAGGATGTGCAGATTGGAGAAGGTGAACCACTCATCCTATTCATATCTCAACATGGGGTATCATAGGAGAAGGTGAACCACTCACCTTATACTTTGCGCACCATTAGGGGAAGGTGAACCACTCACCCTATAGTCACTCATTGCTCCAATAAGTAGCCCAAGCCCCCTGGAACTCCCAGAGTTGAACATCCATCTCATACTAGACCCTCAAAAGAGGCTCTCTCCATGACTCCAAGTCGTTCATGAAAGGTTAAGAATTTTACCTTACCTAGGGGCTTTGTAAGAATATCAGTGACCCGATCATCAGTCCCAATATGTTGGAGCCTTATTTCTCCCCATTGTACCACATCCCGGATAAAGTGGTACTTGATATCAATAAGCTTGGAGTGGTCATGAAGCACGGATTCTCAGAAAGACGAATCCCACTCCGCTTGTTGCATAAGATCACAGTGGTATCCAGCACATGTCAAAATAGCTCACTAAAGAGCTTCCTCAACCAAATAGCTTCACAGGAGGCCAAACCGGTGCTCAAGGCAACCGATTTCTGGTTCCTTCTCATCCATGATATCGAAGCAGAACCTAGAGAATCAACATCTAGATGTGCTTTTACGATCCACCACACTGTTATCCCAATATGCATCAGAGTAACCATGGAGCCTCACATTCCCAACAGTGTATCTCAGTCCATAAGTGATTGTGCCCTGAAGATATATCAAGAGATTCTTGGCAACAATCCTGTTGGTTAGGTAAATCCCCTCTGCGGACAGAGGCGATCCCACTAGCCTAAAACAGAACTAGCCACAATCAAACCACGCTGCTACGCAAGTTCCTAGTTATGCATCAAAGGTGAATCAAGAAGACCAACCTGGAATCCAATGCTATGATTGAAGCAGAGTTGATATTCCCGCTCCCTTGCTCCAGCAGATCATAAACGAACACCTGAACATGCAAAGGAAGAGACAGATACCAACATAAAATCTACCAAGGCACAACTATATTTCAGTCAGAAAGGAAATAAATCAACACATCACCATAATAGACAATGAGATTGGAACTATAATAGCAGTCGCTCATTAATTAATAATAAACATGAAAAGTTACAACCATGGTTCTGACGTCGAACCTCTCCTGGCTGGACGAGTAACTATATGTGTCTTGCAATGCATCTCCTCTCCGGAAGCATAACCTCTCTAGCATTCACTAGCATTCCTCCAAGACCTCAAGAACTCAACATCTAACACTCCATGACTAATGACTATCACTAGCTTGTCAAATGCATAAGGACAAGCTTATATAGATGAATAAGGGAGGAGGATACGATGAACCGAGACACCTATTGTGGATTAACATTATCCCCAAAAGCCATTAAAGATGGAGATAGGATAGAGCTCGACATAAGACTGATTTTTTATCCTCAAAAAAGCTCCATGTAATGAAGGAAACAACAGCCGGACGTGCGTTAAGGAAAAAAGCATGACCACACTTGGTTGGCGCGACTGCTGCTCTAAGACAGAGCGCCAATGGTCGTGCCCTCTTTTGAGGATCTCCATGATTGGCACGGGTAAGATACTGTGGACTTGCGCCAATGGAAAAAGAGCACTTTTTAGGGATAATCTGTAGGAGGTGTCTTCAGGGAACATGAAGTACATACTCAGGGGAACATAATGCAAGTGTTTTTAGACTTTGTCACTTCTTATAACTCCTGGGATGAGTCCTCCAAGGTACGACAAGAGGAGTAACAGGGATGGTGATAAATTACTGTGTAACAGATGCCCCCTAAAGCATGAAGTCCGAGAGGTGGAGAGGGGTGAAATGCTTTACAAGAACACACATAATAAGACATATAGTTACTGCCGCCGAGGATCTGTATTAAGAGACATGACTGATAGTTCAATTACATGATGTACGTGGTATGGTCGCAGCCATCCATAAGAGAGTACATAAATAATCTAGATCCATAGTATGGACGCAGCCATCTGGTTAGGATCAATGAATTGACTCAGGTATGGTCGCAGCCATCCAGTGAATGAGTCAAGTATCAAGAATCACGCCTGGATTACAACAGACACAATCCAGGGTCTTGCGCTCCATCTCGACCCGAACACGAGTACAAGTCCAAGCATGTGAATATATTAGCTGAAGTCGAACATGCATGAACATCGTCTGATTACCAGTCAATAGTGGAAACTGTTAACAGACGCGAGAGGTACCACCAATAATGACAATGGTCCTCAAGGTACTATAGGTACAATCTACGGCGCGTGAATTAATGATCTGAAGTCGAACGCCCGTAGAATCATTCGATCGGAGGCCAATGATGAAAACCTCACGTCGAACACGAAGAACCTGCCATTGAGGCATGCAGGCTCCAAGGCACCGGAAGGGAGT
Source organism: Pinus tabuliformis (assembly GCA_031772625.1). Lineage (NCBI taxonomy): Eukaryota > Viridiplantae > Streptophyta > Pinopsida > Pinales > Pinaceae > Pinus > Pinus tabuliformis. The sequence continues at coordinate 573,046,597 of CM062818.1, read as the reverse complement.
CTCTAGATCAACTTCCTGGATAATGAGTTGAAGTCGACAGGGAGTGACCTTGATCAAAGGTGGGCCATAATGTTTCCCACATCATCGACACGAGACAGAGAGATAATGTTGTGAATCAAGATTGTACGAACTATCAAAGGGAGGTTGTTTCTTTGCAGGGGTCAACTTCTCTTGAACATATCGGCGGCACATTAATGGAATTGGCAGTATTCGACATCAATGTATCAAAGGTCATGATGACGAGGCAATGAATGGATGAGAGGTCAAATAAGGTACCCAAGTCCATGGAAGCAAGTGAAAGATATGAGATGAGATATTCCCACCCTGGACACGAAAGCAGAAAAGTGCCATGTTCAAGAGCGACATACTGCCATCACGGTAATAATTATGGTTCAAAAATTTTATTTTCCCCCCGCCATTTCTGGCGAGTACCCCAGTTATTTTTAACAAGCTTGATGGGGATAGCATATGCTTGTGTTGTGACAAAATCTGATGTCATTAAGTTTTAACGAGTCTGACAAAGGAATAACTCAGCGTCTTTTCATGTTTAGAGAGTTTGAAAAGACAGCAGAAAAGGAAACTCCAGGGATGTCCTTTTTCGTAAAGTTGTGTCTCTCGGGCCCGAAAAAGTATAAAATAATACCCGAAAGAACCGCTCGATCATTATGATCGAGGAGTACTTTTCATAATTAGTGATTTCGACCTGAAAAAGTAAAAAAGCGGTCAAAACCACGTCGTTTCGTAACCATTAACGAGTTTGGAACGACAAAAACTCGATAATCTTTTTATGTTTTAACAGTCGAAAAAAATAACTTAAAACGACCGCCCCTTATTACCATTTAACGAGTCAAGAGGAGTGACTCAACAATCTTTTCCTCTTTAAATGGTCAGAAAAGAGCTGAAAGCGGACCTCCATTTTTATTTTCTTTAACGAGTCAAAAAAGGAAAAATACTCGGCAATCTTTTCATATTTTACGAGTCAGAAAAGAGCGTAAGGGCGACTCGTCCTGAAGGAACGAGTGGTATAAAGGATAGCAACTGGTTCCGGTAATGGTGGAACTTACTCGAAACATATAAAGGTTAAGAGGCTGGCTAATAAAACCACTCATCGCCGCGGTTCCTCAGGAAAGGGGAAACAACCATGTGAAAGCATATGATCGGCCAAAGAGATGGTGGCGATGGAATGAAACAACCAAGGCTCATCTAGCAGAATTTAGCAGATAAAAGGCAATCACGGGATGTAAATCAGGTATGGGTTCATTTTTACACAAGCTTGAACCATGGAGAACTTTGCTTGTTAAATTTTTTTTGTTGCATGCCCCCAGCATGATAATGCAAAATCGTTTGTTGCATGCCCCCAGCATGATAATGCAAAATTGTTTGTTGCATGCCCCCAGCATGATAATGCAAAATCGTTTGTTGCATGCCCCCAGCATGATAATGCAAAATCGAGATACATGCCCCCCAAGCTTCATGGCATTCACGGAGTGGATGGAATGAAGGTTTACTTGGAAAAACTCGATTTTGAAGGAGGATGCATGCCTCCGGGGGCCAGCTGTCGTCATCAGAATGACGGAGTGGAGGCTGGGGCATTTCCTGTGGAAATAAGACCATTTAGGAATGGTAGATGACTATATGTGAAGTGTGAACCGGGGAATGAAAGTTGGTCTACGACTTTGATCGTCCTTCCTTCATGTGGAAAACACATCACTCTAAAGAGTGAGGACACAATAGCACGTATGCGATAAATATAGTCTCATCCAAGGAGTAAATTGTAATCTAACGGACCTTAGACTACCATGACACCCATTTGAATAGTCTTCCCTTCTAACGTGATAGGTACATTGGGAAGAATTCCTAATGGTCGAGTGATTTCTCGATGGAAACCTGTAAGGTTTCTCATCTCAGGCAGAAGCAGTGGGGAACCAAGTGCTTCCCAAGTTGTTGAAGAAAGGATACTCACAGGAGATCCCTCATCAATAATTGTACCAGCCATAACCATGCGATAGACTTGGACTATAATTCGAAATGGTATGGAGGCTGGTAACCGAGGATTGACTAATTGATCCCAATTGAAGGAAATAACTAGGTTGGTTGGAGGTGGGACCGGATAGACAGCCGGATATGATTCTGATGGACTTTCTTCCTGGTGCGAAGGAATGAGAGGGATGCTCACTTGATCATTAGAGTCTATGTTGATGAATAGAATTTGGACGGTGGGATCTTCATTCTTGGCAGTGATAACATCATCTGAGGAGGTAACTTCTGAAGGCAAAACCGGGTCACTTGTAAGCCGGACCTTTTGACTTTTGTCTGGTTTGGATTCAGATGTAAGATCATCTAAGGTTGGAAGTTCTGAAGGAAAAACTGGGTCACTTGTAAGCTGGACCTTTTGACTTTTGTCTGGTTTAGATTCAGGTGTAAGATCATCTAAGGATAGAACTTCTGTAGGCAAAACCGAGTCACTTGTAAGCTGGACCTTTTGAAAGACCGGGTCAACTGTAATCTGGGACTGTGGACTTTCATTTGGTTTGGACTCAGGTGGTTCATCTTTGATGATAGAGTGGTGCATAGATGATGAATATAAATCAACACTCGTTCTGACCAGGGACTGGTCTGGAGCAGGCGGAGCACAGGTAGGTTCAGGAAGAGAAAGTTGGACCAAAGAGGAATCATGTTTGATCACTTGGTTAGTGGAGAGATGATCTGCAGTTGTAAAAAGAAACTGATATCCAGCGGGTAGTTGGGGTAAGGGAGCCGATAGACTTTCCAAAAGACGGGAAGCTTCATCCATAAGTGGACAAAGGCGAAGGAGATGATTACCTTCACAAAGTCGACAAGGGAAACGAACCTTCCCTTTTCTCTTACCAACTAGTAAGGTATCGTCGATCTGTGACAACAAGGGGCGAAGTAGAAGATGAGGACGCAACAATGGGCGAAGAAGGGAAGGGGTCCACCTTAGAATCAACATGGTGTTGTTCGGGTGGAGGAGGTGGTGGCGGAACAGGAGTCATCACACTTGAGACCACCGAGTTTGAAAACAACCATACGGGTAAACCAATGGTCAACCCAGGCAAAGACAATGTTGCGATATACTGAACACCGACATTTCCAACAGAAGGAAATGGACGAGGGTTCCCATCAGGAGGAACATCTTGGCCGGTGGGCGCCGGGAAGGCTGCCATTGAACGAGAAATAATCCTACTCAAGCTAATGCAAACAAAATCTAATTGGGTAAATGTTATCGTGGCCAATAAATTTTAAGACACTGAACTTAACCTTTTCATTTTTTAAGAGTCGAGAAAAGGATAAAAGATGACTCTAGTCTCCTTCGAATATTTAATGAGCACGAAGTGACAAGACGCTCACAGGCACCTTTTCGTTTAGGGAGTCCGAAAAGGATCTAAAGTGACTGCTCTGGAATTCTAGGTAGAGGGTGTGCCAAACTTTTCGCAAAACCACAGAATACTTTTTAGGGTACGGGTGGTCGATCTTCGTGAATGTTGTGTTCACTGCATTGCGAATCGTAGGGCAGTTGACACGGATTCCTATGGATAAAGGCTTTATTCCTATAGGGGTCTCCCAATATATACGCGACGGTACGTGGGAGCACAATCCGTATTGGCACCTATCGTTTCACCGTGGAGGAATCACCCAACCACTCGACGATAAACTACCAGGTTTAAAGACGTCGGAACACGTCTCTAACCTAGACCTCTAGAGTATTTGCGTTATGTTCCAATGCGTTGTTATGTTCATTGAGTTCATTTTAAAGTTTATCTTCGATTATGTTTCAGTTTTTGGTCCTACCATATGTGATATCTCAAAAACTTCTTAAATGCAAACTATATGCCAAAATTATATCATTTGATTCGATGAATTCTATCTACAGGAGGGTTGAGATCTTTTCACAAATGAAATGATCACTCAACAAACAACAAAGATCCTAATGCAGCTAATAACAAGAAATGAAATTTTTTCTTTTTCTTTTTAATAGCAACAAATAACAATAAATGCTAACTACTATGATGCAAAAGATTTTTTGTTTTTCTTTCCTTTAAGATGGCATGATGCATTTAAACAAATTTTAAGAGATATGCACAATCCAAGTTCAGTCAATGAAATAGAACCAATTCTGAAACACCAAAATGAACCATGCAAGCAAGGAAAAACACAAAGACTTTCACTGAACCATGTAATCTAAGTTCGAATGAAGTCAAGTGAAATCCAAAGAGGCTAGAAGTGAAGCACTCAGAGTATAGAAGATCAAGCTTTAACAAATCACTGGATAGGTGCAAAACACAACCAACAAGCTGACTGGATAATCAAGAGACCGAAACTTCCCACAAAAGGCTAGACATGCAAAGTCACTAGATGTCCTAGGGCTGAGACGAAAATCAATAGAAATAAGCAAACAGCTGAAGGATAAAGGCTAAGACCAGTCAAGCAGAGGTACGACACACTTCCAGAGGCTGTAAGAGATATAAAAAGAGACTGAAAGAGCTTTCCACAAGATTGGCGCGAGTTGCTTTAGAGCAACATGCGCCAACTGGCGCAAGTGTCAGAGTAATAACCGCGCCAATTAAGCTTGCCGGCTAGAAAAATAAATAATACGACCTCAGGTCGGGTTGACAGTGCGCAGATGGGTCAAACAGTAAAGAATAAACTGAAAACTGACTCAGGAAGCTCATTCACTCAAGCAAGCAGAAGAAAATTAACATGCAAGACAAAAATCAAATAGCTCCTCCCCAGCGGAGTCGCCAAATTGTTGGTTAGGTAAATCCCCTCTGCGGACAGAGGCAATCCCACTAGCCTAAAACAGAACTAGCCACAATCAAACCACGCTGCTATGCAAGTTCCTAGTTATGCATCAAAGGTGAATCAAGAAGACCAACCTGGAATCCAACGCTATGATTGAAGCAGAGTTGATATTCCCGCTCCCTCGCTCCAGCAGATCATAAACGAACACCTGCACATGCAAAGGAAGAGACAGATACCAACATAAAATCTACCAAGGCACAACTATATTTCAGTCAGAAAGGAAATAAATCAACACATCACCATAATAGACAATGAGATTGGAACTATAATAGCAGTCGCTCATTAATTAATAATAAACAGGAAAAGTTACAACCATGGTTCTGACGTCGAACCTCTCCTGGCTGGGTGAGTAACTATATGTGTCTTGCAATGCATCTCCTCTCCGGCAGCATAACCTCTCTAGCATTCACTAGCATTCCTCCAAGACCTCAAGAACTCAACATCTAACACTCTATGACTAACGACTATCACTAGCTTGTCAAATGCATAAGGACAAGCTTATATAGATGAAGAAGGGAGGAGGATACGATGAACCGGGACACCTATTGTGGATTAACATTATCCCCAAAAGCCATTAAAGATGGAGATAGGATAGAGCTCGACATAAGACTGATTTTTTATCCTCAAAAAAGCTCCATGTAATGAAGGAAACAACAGTCGGACGTGCGTTAAGGCAAAAAGCATGACCACACTTGGTTGGCGCGACTGCTGCTCTAAGACAGAGCGCCAATGGTCGTGCCCTCTTTTGAGGATCTCCATGATTGGCGCGGGTAAGATACTGTGGACTTGCGCCAATGGAAAAAGAGCACTTTTCAGGGATAATCTGTAGGAGGTGTCTTTAGGGAACATGAAGTACATACTCAGGGGAACATAATGCAAGTGTTTTTAGACTTTGTCACTTCTTATAACTCTCGGGATGAGTCCTCCAAGGTACGACAAGAGGAGTAACAGGGATGGTGACAAATTACTGTGTAACAAATCCAATGTATGTGATGAGGCTCAACCATAAACTGACTCAATGTATTCACTGCAAAACATATATTCGGATGAGAGTTCACCAAGAACATCAGGGCCCCCATGAGTTGATGATACTCAAAAGGATTTCCCAAATCAGGCCCAACAACACTTCCGAATAACTTCTTGAAGTTAAGTTCCATCGAAGTATTCATGAACTTGCAGTCCACCATCCCAAATCTTTCAAGTATCTTCAAAATATATTTTCCTTGAGAAAGGAAAATCTCACCTAGATTTTGCCAGACCTCCAACCCTAGGAATTAATGCATCAACCCTAGGTCCTTCATCTTGAATTAGGAGGCCAACTCCCTCTTACATTGATGAATAAGAGGGGTTGCATCTTTCAGAAAGATATTGTCCACATAAAGTACCAAGATGAGAAGTCTATCATTCTCAACCTTAAAATAAAGGTTTAGATCAGCTTCAATTCTCGTAAATCCCAGCTTCATTAGATAGCTATCGATCCTCTCATACCAAGTCTAGGGTGCTTATTTCAACCCATAAAGGGATTTCTTCAGCCTGCATACATGTGTTTAACGATCTTGAACTTTGAACGCCTCAGGTTGTTCTACATAGACTTCCTCCTTAAGTGAACCATGCAAGAAGGCAGTCTTGACATCCATCAGGTGTATATTCTATCCTTGCGAGGTAAAAGGGCTATAATTGAACTAATGGTGGTGTAGCGGACAACCGGTGAAAATATATCATAATCTACACCTTCCTTTTGAGAGAAGCCTCGAGCAACGAATCTAGCCTTGAACTTTTCAGCACTTCCATTAGCTTCATGCTTTATCTTGTAGAGCCATTTTGAGGTGACAATGGATTTGTCCTTGGGTCTAGGGACCACATCCCAAACATCATTCTTCATAATCGACTCATACTCTTCGTTCATTGCATCCTTCCAAAATTGGTGCTTTGCAGCTTCTTCAAATGTGCAAGGCTTAGATTGAACAATGGTTCTCATTGCAGTTAAGTACCCTTGGTACCTATTTGGCTTCTTGCTCTCAAAAAACATCCCCCTAGGTGCAACATGTCTCTCGGCATCTTCGAGAATCTCCCTAAGCCATGGGGGTTTCATTTTTTAGGAGGAGGGCTCATTAGCAGGTGGATCAATGGGATCCATTGGTCCTTTAGCATCGGGCATCGGCTCATCTTGCATTTCTCCTTGCTTTCCTGAATTTGATTCTTTGTCCTTTCTTGGAAGAGGAAGGTTACTAATATTCCCAAGGGAAACATCCTCATCGAAGGTGACATCATGACTTATCTCCACTTCTCTTTGACCAGGCACATATATGCCATAAAAGTTTCACTGTAGCCCACAAATGTTCCTTTCTTCCCAGAAGCATCCAATTTGCTTCTCTTTTCTTTCGACACATGAAAATATATAGGACTACCAAAATTATAAATTTAGAAACATAAGCTTTCTTACTAGTGAAAACTTCTTCGTGAGTTTTGGAGTCCAATTCTTTATGAGGGCATCTATTTTGAACATACACAGTGGTGTTTGCAGCTTTAGCCCATAAGAACTTCAGAAGGCTTTGATCATCAATCATGGCATGAGTGGATTCTACAATAGAATGGTTCTTCCTTTCAGCAACACCATTTCTCTCAGGAGTATATGCGGTGGTAGTCTCCCTCTTAATGCCAGCTTCTCTACAATAATTTTTGAACTCATTTGATTTATATTCAGTTCCATTATCAATCCTTAGTATTTTGATATTCTTCCCGGTTTGATTTTCAACCAAAGCTTTGAAAGAATGAAACCGTGAGAATACTTCATCCTTCTTATTCAAGAAATATATCCAAGTCTTGCGAGAGAAATCATCCATAAAGATAGCATAATATAAATATCCTCCTAATGAGTTCATGGGCATCGCACCAGATAGATTAGACTGAATCATTTGCAATATGTTAGTAGTCTTGGTATCACTTGAGGGGAATGGTCCCCTTGTATGATTTCCTTCAACACACCCCTGACAAACACCTTCATGTTCTACTTTAAATTCAGGCATACCTGTCACCATATTCCTCACATCGGGTAGAGCCTTATAATGTAGATGAGAAAACCTTCGGTGTCATAATTTGGATTGAAGTGATGTGTCGCAAGAGATAGCTCCCAATGGACTTCCTCCAACTTGATATAGAATATCAACCCTAAATCCAAGTGTAAATGCATCTTTGAAATTTGTATTCCACACACGTACCTTTCTATCGATGAATGCCACCTTGAATCATTTGTCCTGCATTGCAGAGATAGATACCAGGTTCTTATTTAGATCGAGTACATATAGTACTTCTTGAAGATGAATGGTGTTACCCTGATTCAATTGAAGAGTAACATTCCCAATTCCCTTCACGAGATAGGTGGAATTGTATCCAAGGATAATTTCCAAATTTGTATCTTTTTCAATCAGATTTGAAAGAGCTTCCTTATACCCAGTGAAGTGCCTTGAGGCACCACTATCAATCAACAAATTTCCCAAATTATCTGAAGGATATGCAGTGGAGAGGAAAGATATAAGATTAAAAAAAAATATTGTTATAAACAACATTAGATTCACCATACCTGGTGTTTCTTGATCTCTTGGGAGGGCGACCATTTCCTTGATGAGGAGCGGGAGCATTCCTTTTTCCTTGGTTGTTGAATCTACCATTCCTTTGATTGTTGTTGCCCCTGAAATTGTCTTTGTTGTGGTTATCATCATCATGAGGTGTATCCCTTCTATTATGACACTCCCTAGCATAGTGGCCAAACTTGTTGCAAATGAAGCATCTTCCCTTCCTTCCATTTTTGAAACCCAACCTTCCTTGACATTACTTCTTTGAACCTGTATTGTTCTTCTTTTTAGCATGAGTGGAGAATGCGATAGGATCATTCCTATTTGAAGGCACATCTAGTTCCATCATCCTTGTTTCTTCTTGAGAAAATCTAGTCAACAATTCTTCAAAACCTGGAATCTTGTCCTTGTTAAGAATAGTAGTGTTAAACACATGCCATTCATGAGGGAGTCCTCCAAGGGAAATGAGAGTAAGCTCCCTATCAAAAATAGATTCTCCAATCCAAAGAAGATAATTTTTTATCTCAGTAATCCTCATGGAGTAGGATTCAATGTCTTCATTTCTTCCCTTCTTTATATCCTTCATCTTATTCTTGAGGAAAAGAGCTTGGTTTGCATTGCTGGATTTGAACATGCAAACCAACCTATCATATATCTCCTTTGATGTGTTCAAATCGGAGATGTAAGAAATTAAATTCTTATGAATAGAATCCCTTATGATCTTATTTTCTTTGACTTCACTCTTATTGAACTTTGTCTTAGTAGCAACTGGTGCATTAGAACGAGGTTCTGAAATCTTTCCCTGTACATAATTCATAACATCTTGATCTTCTAAATTAAAATCAAGAGACATCTTCCATGCATGATAATTATACTTATCATGAAGCTTATCATCATAATTGAAGTAGGATGTGGTGGCCATTGAATCTTTTCCTTGATCGGTGATTTCTCCTCTTAGTGATTTCTTTTCTCACTCTTTCTTGAGCTTTGTCTTCACCTCAGCTCTGATACCATGTTAAATTTTAGATAACAATGGTATGTTCTATTCTTAGATCAATTTTACTTCAATTTCTTTATTAGCCCAATATCAATATCCAATTCAGCAATCACATAATAATGATAGTAAAATTTAGATAGAACGTAAACAATCACAGTGGAAGACAATCCAAGACAAGAGGACACAAGATATGGCAGCAGCCAGGGAAAAACCCCAATGTGGGGAAACCCTTGATGAATTCTTCTAATAATTCTTCAAAAGTTCAGCGGAGAGAGTACAATACACAATTTTCACTTACCCAATCGAATTGAAACCTGACCAGTCAAATATTAGTAACAGAAAGCCCTAACCAAAATAGCAACGATGGTCAACAAGCCAGATTTTGACCTCTAAAACAACTCGGTCAAACTCGGTCAACTCGGCCTCCAAGAGCAAGTCAAATCAGCCCAAAAATAGTATTAAAATATCTAGTCAAACCTGGTCAACAAAATTCAACGTAGTAGCGAGCCCTAGCACAGTCAATGCTGGTCAAACAAAGGTCAAAAACGTCATATTTCATGCCCAGAACTGCAACCTCCCCAAACAGAAATACCTCACACAAAACCACAGTCAAAGATGGTCAATGCTGGTCAAAGCAACCTTCTACAATTTTTTGTCAATGTTGGTCAACGTAGGGATAGAAAAAGTACAGTCCTTTCTCCGCACGTGTGGAGAGGAAGAAGCCTCAGAAATCTGTACCCAATCAAGAAGAGAGAGATGTGTGTGTGAGTGAAGTGTCCAAATGAGGAGGAGGCACCTTGTATTTATATGCAAACATTGATGATGAATAGACGAGACTTTTGGGCTTTTGGGCTTTTGAGACTACACGAGTCTGCTGGTCGACCTTGAAAATTTGTCCATAATCAAAATAAATTCATAATTCCATTTGTACATGTCAGAATCGGGAGATCTTTAGATCAATCCTACACCTCTTGGAGAGAGGAATCCAATAAAATTATCAGATGCCTCATATGACTTGTCCAAGATGAAGTTTGTCCCTAGTTGCCAAAATTAACAGTTCCTCATCGTAAACCTTATCCTCTAGGTTGGATATGTGACAATGAAAAATTGCATGTGACAAAATGATGTAAACTGAAATTTTCAATCACTACAAACTTTCTAGATGAGGTAGATCTTGATATAATTCCAATTGATATATGTGGTATTATTTTGGGAAGCCCATATCTATATGATAGGAGAGCTATTTTTTATCACCATGAGAAAAGATATCATTTTTTCAAGAATGGGATTGAGTATATTGTTAGAGCACGCAACAAGAAGTTGAATGCATCTTTTGTAAAGGCGGGACAAATGAAGACGATTGTTAATGCTAGTCAGAACTTTGCATTGTTAATGACCATACATGAAGGTGTTGGGGAATATAAAGCATTCAAGGATATGAATCAAGTTTGAAATATTATTTCATTTATGTTTCTAAGTCATGTGATAAGATGTTTCAGGAGTCTAACATGTTGCCTCCTAAAAGAGGTAAACAAAATGAAGTAAATTTGCATACAGCATTGTTGAACATTGGTGTGAACAAGATGCCAGTGTTAGAGAGTGTAGAGGTCAAAGAGCAAATGCAAAAGAAAATTAACAAAGAGGATTGGTTCCAAAAAATATTCTTGTGGGTTTCATAATGTGTTGCCTTTGAAAAGGGATGGTCAAGAGTCAAGCCAAGTACAAGGCTAGACATGGTAAGCATCGTCATGATGACAGTGTTCAAGGTGAGAAGAATTTGATATTGTTTAAGTTTCATTTGATTGGAGACCGAGGAGGGAATTTGTTTATTCCTTCAAAGGCAGTTTGACATTCCGAATATTTTTGGAAATTGCAGCAGATGTCATCTATGATAGCAAGACAAGGACTCCAAAATCAGGGAAAATGATGTATTTTCATGGAAATCTCAAAATGAAAAATTCAAGAAAATTTTAGTGGACTGAGACTGGAAGGGTGAGGGAGAATTACCCTCATATATTTGTTGACTGATAAAGAGCTTTTGGAGGTCCAAAGGTTTCTAGTGGGGAGGAATGATCTAGTGGATCAAGAAAGTACTCAAAATTCAAAGTGTTCAGAATGACTCAAAACCAACGCCAAAGCGTAGATCTCGTCACCCCAAATCCAATGAAACTCAGTTCACTAAAATATAACATCAGATTCTCCCATAATCGCGTTCTGTTCATTTTGGGAAACATCTAAAAAAATTGAAATTTGGGTTGCAAGGATGCCCAGTCAGCAGTCTGTACGTTGACTAGGCCATGACTTGGAAGGATGATTGGGTCCTTCATCAGCCAATGGTTAGTCGACATTTAGTGTCAGTTGATTGGTTGAGGGGTGGTTTATTTTCATTGGTTGAATGTTTGTTGTGGTGGCCCAATGAGGGAGTGCCACGTGGGCCAACCAGTAGCTACCATGTGGCCTGGCCAACCAAAATTTTGTTATAGAGGTCGAGCAGTCCACAGGGTTCGAACGCGATACCTCATACAATCCAACAAAGACATCCACCAACTCTGTTATTTTGGTTCTTAACCTATATAGTTTTTAATTTCTATTTAAATTTTGGAAAGCGCATAAGTTGGGGTAGGGAGTCGGGTTAAGCCCTAGCCCCTATTGACCCCAGTGCCACAAGACCGCAGGCGGAGGGCCAAGGGAAAGGTCCTAGCTCATCCCACGGGCCATGGACATAGCCACATAACCCAAATGTGAAGGAGTGGAGACCGGATGCTAACGGGAAGAGGGGCCAACCCACAGGACACCAGCCCAGAGGCACATGGTGCCTCATGTGACTGCGAGCACAGAAAAGGAGAAGGGCCATCCCATGAGGGTCCATCTCATGATTACCACTGCAGCATAAAACAAACAAAGCCCAAAATCTTCAGCCCCCTATGCGGTCTTATGGTCGCCATGTGACCAGAAAAATCGAGACTGGGGGCTTGATGGTGGATTTTACCGTCCTACAAAATCAGCCACCGAGCAGGAGTGTAGGCTAGTTTTGTGCATTGATTCTATGTTTGGGGCACTCAAGCTAGGTTTAGGCCAAATTGGAGGATGATTAGCAGCGGAATTTGGGAAAATGAAAAAACAGTCATAACTTTCTCAATTTTTGGCCAAATGAGGTGCAAAAAGAACCAAAATGAGGGTTTTTGACAATGTTGGATCCATTGGAGACATCATTTCTACTATTTGAGCTTTTTAAATCATGTAAATACACTTTTAATCATTTTTAATGAAAGAGGCCATGCATTGGAAACTGGACCAGGAGATGTAGCCCAAGAGGGGTGAACTCCTTTATCATGCTTTTTGTTATGTGTTTCAGATATGCTTATTTGTCTCTGTTTAGTTGTAAATTTTGGTTAAATTTACTTGTTTATGTTTTTAGTAAATTGATCCTCTATCCAAGACACATAATTTTAACTTGCAAATTGTTAAAAATATTCAACTTTACACATTCATATCAATAGCATAGAAGCCTGAGACGGGGGAAGAGGGGTCGAAGGCGAAGGGGGGGAAACCTAGGGAGGGGGATGAGGAGAAGGATGGGGGGGGAGTAACATAAGATGGAAATAAAGTACGCTCCATCAGCCCAAGTGCGGGAGACACAACCGCTCGGGGGGGCGAAACAGGAGCAGAAGATAGAATGGGAAAGAAAGGGGTTCAATTTAGAAGACGAAAGAACCAACAAAGTGGTGAAATATTTTTTTCTCTCAGAGTTGAAACAATAAAATTTATTGTTTCAAATAAGTCAGTGTGATCAAAATGTGCATTGCAATAATTCTTTAGCCTTTGATTCTTCACCAAACAACAGTTAGTGATTTTCTACACAATCAAATCAAAATCTCCTAATAGTCTTTAACACTTTCATCTTCTTGTATGTGGCCAATTTGAGACAAAATATAGGGAATTTATACATGACCACATTGTCAGTATAATTAAACTCCAACTATTACAAAAAAATATAAATTTTGATTAGAAGGAGAAACAAACACCAATTGTGCAACATTACCATATTGTCCCTAAGCTCCATCAAACTACATAGTCCATGTGTCCCGAGACCAAAAATTGTAAGAAGGCTTGTCTTTGTTAGGCATCTCAATCAACTATGTAACATACCTGGCCCCATAAACCCTTATTAAGTTTGTGTGGAATCTAGACCAAACCTCCTAGGTTACCTTAAGGAAGTGGGGCTATCAAAATTTCATCTTCCTACAATCACCTCGAAACTCATTTATGGCATCACCATTATCTTTAATTCAAGAGTTTTCCAAAAAATTAAATTTGTTTAATTGTTGCTCTAAGTACAAATTCCCAGTTGAAGATATACCCCTTAAGAGTGTCACTTTAACATCCATATAGATTCACGTGGTAGATCCTACCCATGTGTCAATATTGCATGCACCACATCCACAGCTTCGTCGACCATCCCAGCTTCCTACCAGTCATATTGGGCCTCTAGCCCCCATCCAAAACAACACCAAATAAATTCATGTAGTCCATTTCCAACTAACCCAATATGTCCCATCAAGTATTAGATCTCGACTTCTTGTCAGTTACCAATTCTATCTATTGGTTCCCAAGCCTTTGGCCAAACATTTATCGGTATAACGACCTCAAACTTCAATCTTCAATCGAACAATAGTTGATATCCCAATGACCATTACCCATGCCACCTACAGTCTCGGATACCACCTAGTCGCCGCACACTCTGCACCATGACTCTTGTCACATCATCTAGCCATGTAAGTGAAACAACCCATCCATGTCATTGCCACATCATCACTACATCGGCTCCACATTAGTGCCACATTATCTCCATATCAACGCCACGTAAAGGTCCTTATCAAGCTTAGTAGTGTTGGGAGAACAGTCTGGTAGTGAATTTTTCCAAACTTGTGATACCCAACACCTGACACTATGACCTTCCCAATAGAAAATAATTTTCTAACCTTCTATCATCAGCTAGGAATATAGTTCCTGAAATTTGAAAAACTTGTAAGGTTATTTTATTACTAAGGATACATTCTAGTGGGTTCTTCATTCTTCAACAATTCTCCTAATTCCCAATCTCCTAAATCTGATAACACAGGGGTGTCAGTACTCCGTTGTAACTTAACCTCCTCATAGGTTATCCCCCTATCTATCATATCACTATCCCATTTGGAGATATACATCAACATGACTCTTTGCTCGAGTCATTGCCTTGATTCAAATTGGACATTGACTGACAAGAATATTTTTTTTAACTAGCGATCATATTGAGTTTGTTGGTATTGGGATTTTCTTCTTTCACTATAAAATATTTCTCAACTCTCTAGTAACGGAAGCCCCTATTCCTTCACATGTTGACGCTAAAAATTCTTGTCTTTGTCAATTGACATAGGTGTTAGATTCTATCGTTATCGAGAGATTATATTGTGAGTGTTTCAGGGATCACTCAATATATCGAGAGTCTAATACCTTTATAGTTACAATTCTTGATGAAAAATCACCCATTAAACAAGTTCTAAGGGAAAAAGGGTCAAACCCAAAATTCTGATAGCAAATATGCCAAGAATTCGACAGTGAACACTCAGTCCGTGAACAAGAAGGTTCTCAATGGTTTCTAGGAAATCAGGCCATTAGTGTCCGGAGAAATTATATCGGTTTTAAATGGAAATGCTTGAATCCCAAGGCTCGATAGACCAATACTCTAAAGCTCGATATCATGATTACCTGAAACTTCAACAATCTACCTTTCTGAGGATTAATCCCCCTTTTGATATAGGCTCCCAGTCATAGCCCCATGTCTTCCATGTGATTGGGGGCTAAGGAAAAGGTCTCCAAACTCAAAAATCAGAACGTATTCCATACAACTCCATCCATCAAATAGTCAATCCCTAAATTTTTGTAATTTTTGGTGGAGATTCTAGGCCTGTTCTAAAGGTCTATGATCAACTCTGACAGGGTAGAAACCTGCCCATAAAGCCTTTGAAGGTTCGTAAGTATTCAAAATCTCCGAGGGAATCAAAAACACTACCATGTATCAGACAAATTCTCTAAGAAAGAAAAATATGACTAACGACCAATCCCACAACTTCTCCCAGTTAAAAATCTTCTTCTCACTTCTTTAGGACTACCACTACTTAGCATTGCATATTCTAACACTCGAACATAAAGAATTTAATATCCTAAATTACATTTAGAAGAAACAATGTTCCCTAGACAAAGAAGAACCTTGAAGACTTCTCTCCCTGCAATACGTTAAAACTAATAGAGGGGATGACATAAAAAAAAATATCATTGTATACAAAATTTACGCTAATAAGAAACAACAACTAATAACTATGCATGACACCTTGATTCAGCTATGCATACTCAGTGATTCACATACAACATTCAACCTATTATTTACATGTATTCAGGGAATCATCATAATTAATTCCTAACTATATCCTTCCAAAAACGCACAGTAATTCAGTCATAGCACTTTCGTCAAACTCTAAGCCAATACAGTCATTATATCCAAGTATATGATTTCATTTCATGAACTAGAAACACCTATTTATCACAGGGAACATATGTGAAAGTTTACCTCTACATACAATAATGATTCATGAAAAAAGAATTAGTTAACATTCAAGAAATTGTACCATACACTTAGCCCATGGGGCATAGAGCAGATGATGATAGAGTGTTTTGTTGAGGCATTCTATAGTGTAAAGGTCACCGGATCGAAACTTTGTGGGAAAAATTCCAACCATGCTAAGGGTTAGTGTGTCCCAAGTTGTGTGCGATCCCTTGGTGATTTTGACGGCTTAGATGCCCCTGGGTCGCAACTACTCAAGACACAAGTTAGGTGTGCTAGTCATCTTAGGACTCACATAACCTAGCAAAAGAAAAAGTACCATACACCTATCCCATTACTCACACATATTCAAAACAACACCACATCACCATTTATTTTATCTTTGTCACAATCACAATAGCCCAAAATCACAAAACTCATAAAATATTGAACAAAAATTCATTCCATTAACAAGGAATTAAGCACACTTATCTGAATCACATAAATTGGTTGGATATTGAAGAAGGGGAAGCCACTCTCCACCCAACTGTACGCACAGCTTCAATGTAGGTTTCTCATAGCTGGCCACCCCTGAGACAGATCCAATGCCTTGTGGGAAACTTCATTCAATGTTTTATAGGGTTCATTCTAGGGTATAGAATGTGAAGGCAATTGTCCTTGATAGGCATGGCTCAGGATTCCCATCTTGTCTCAACCCTCTATCTTTTCTCTAAGTCTGTGTTGTCTCTCTACCCAATGTTTTGTGTTCTGGGAACTCGTTGCTCTACCACACAAGCTCTCTCCTCTTCCTTTAAAATTTTCCCTCCAAACACCCCGTCCCCCAACAAAGAAATTTGGGTCCCTTCCTGAGGTTACATGGACACTGGAAGTCTCCAGAACAGGGGTTTGTAACCCATATCCCATGGTAGTTTGGTACCACTTTTCCCATTCCTTCATAATTGCTGAATTTTTGGTAGTTCAATTTCCATATCAAAGGTATGGTCAATCAAATCAGTTATATAGGAAGTTTCCCAATCCCCCTGATAGTTTTCCCACCCATGCATTGGAATTCGTGTTGGATGTCCTATAATGACCATCTTGAATTACAAATAGAACATCATTATTAGAATGCATACAAGGCATGCATATGATAGCTACATATGCATGCATCGCATGTGTTAGCACTTGGATTGAACATCAAGCTGAAGGAAGGCAATGCCAGGGTAACCACAAACCACGCTTAGCCAAGTAGCTAGCCCTACTGGGTCGGGAGAGGGCTCTCTCCGTAAGGATCTCGACTAAGATGACTAGATTAGGAAAATGATATTAGGCTAGGTATAGTAGCACAAGTTTTTATTTGATTTTGAAGGGTTTTGCTGGATCAGGAGGAGCCAAATAGCTAGGGCAAGGAAATTAGGTCAAAATTACAAGGTGTTTGATGGGGAAATGTAGGCACAAGGCTCAACACTCTAGGGTTTGATGGGTGAAGTGATTCAAATATAGGTGAGGAGCTAAAAAGAGCATGTGAGCAACATGGATTCTTCCTAAACTAAAGAAAACATAGACTGTGAATATTTTCCCAAAACAGAGCATAAATATTATGGGTTTTGCCTATCAACTTGAAAACATCCACTTAAAGAGTATGAAATGAGGAAATGGATTCAACAACACATTTTAATACATGAAAACATAAAATAAAATAAAATAAAATAAACTGAACTGAGCATCATACCACATGGATCCCAAAGAAATAGCTGCAACTTTTCATTAATCTCCTGCTAAAACTGATACAAAATGATGTCTACTCAAAGCATCAACATTCAGCTGAGTCCAACCCTTTACAATGAGAAAGAAGAAGAAGATATATACATTGATTCACCCTCCTCCCATCCTCAGGGGTCGAATTCCTAAGGACGAGGAACTAATCCATAAAAAACTAAACAAGAAACTCGAATCTAGGTAACCTAACAACTTGCCTCTAAAAGTGAGGACACTGATTCATTTGTGCTCAAGATAACTTTTAATCTAATGAATCTACCTTCTAGTACTTATTATCCATCCTATTTACATGCCTAGTCACCATTTACATCATTAAAACACCATCCATGAGAGGAAACCCAAAATTACAGTCAAGGCACAGTGAAGTGGAAACCCAGCACAATTTTTGTCCTATGCGCAACGCCCAAGCTCTATGCGCAGCTCTTTTTGTAGGACCATTTTGGAGGTCTTTCCGGTGTCCAAATTGAGCTCATGATAGCTCATTGGAAAGCTCTTCAAGTCTACTTTCCAGAACATCTTGAATTTTTTCATTTGGAGTTCATTTGATCCCTCAAAATAACTGATTCTCCCAAGACTGATTTTGTGTGTCAAAAAGAGGGCAGAAAGGTCATTTTTGGGTGTTTTTTGACCTTTTGGTTGACCAGTTCTGCTCTAAAAGCTTAGAAAATTCATAGGGTGCATGTACTCATCATTTTGAATCCAAAAATTCTTACCATTTTCTCATTGGATGCCCCTAGGAGAAGCGCAGTGCCAATGGCGTTGTGCATAGAGCAAAAAATTATGTGTCAAAAATTGCCAAATTCTTCAAAAGGAAAAAATTCTTCAAAACTTGCTCAAAATTTGTGGAAAACACCACCATTAAGTATATTGGTTAGCCAAGGAAGCTTTAGAAAGCAACCTAAGCCTACCACCCTCCTTTTTGCCTTTGAGTGCTTGTTTTAGCCTTGTTTTCATTTGCTTGACCCTTATGTTGCAAATCTTATTCCGGGTCCTATAATGGCAAGCCAAATGCCTAATGATTTGATTGTCCCTATTGGTCTTTTGTAGCAGCTTCTCCAAATGAAAATTGACTTTGTTAAGCCAATTTTCTCTAGTCAAGGTAGTTGGTGTTTCTTCCTCTTGCATTATTGACTTGCCCTTGTCACTTTGCCTCTTTGCTTTGAGAAGTTCCAGCTCCATGAGGACTTGTTTGTCACTTAGTTGCTTGTTCTCTTGCTCAAGGTATGAAATGACATACTTATCTCTCGCCAAGTTGTCCATCAGTGCTTGGATCTGTGCATATTTTTCCCTTATGGTTATGTTTTCATTTGTTACCTCATCTTGAGCCTCCAAGTCAACTATCTCAATGCCATGATGGATGTGTGGTTGTTCTGGTTCATCATCTTCCATCAAATCAAATTCCCTTTCCTCCTCATCATCAAGGCTTTCCTCCAGCATCTTTTCCTTCCCTTTATGCAGTTGTTGCACCTGTTGTACTTGTTGTGTCGATGAAGAAGGCAAAGCCCCTTCCACATTTTGTGGAGCAAGCATTTTCCTATGAGTTGATGAAGAAGGCAAGGCCCCTTCCACATCAAGTGGAGTAAACACTTGCCTATTTGCTGCAAACAACTTTCTAGCCCCTCTCTGATATGTCTTGTAGGCTTCTTGCTCCTCAACAGCTTTAGTCTCTTTAACCCTCTCATCTTTCTTTACTTTGGCACTGCTAGAAGGACTTTCTACTTCTTGGGGCACTGGTGGAGGAATCTGAGGACCATTGAAGATGTCATTGGCAATAAATGTATCCCAAGAGATGTTGAGGAGGTTGAGATGATGTAGTACAATCATCTTAATCAAGGAATAGTGATAGATACCACTCGTCTGTTGGGGGTATGGCTTTTTATGTACAATGTAGGTCATCTTCTCAATGTTCCTGAATAAGAAATACAGGATGTTTAACATTTTCACTCTTGTGAAATGCATAAGAATCCTAATGTGATAGGTGTACAATCTAGAAAATCTACCCTCACATGTAAAATACTTCATAATGATCCTCATCATAGGGGCATACTTGTCTTCAAGGAACCTGAAAGGAAAGTTCCTCTTCTTTTCATTTCTGTACCTAGATTTGATGTATGGCCCATAGTAGTGCTCATCAAAATCTTATGCCTTATAGCATTTTTCCCCCACATTTGGAATCCTTGTAGCATCAGCAATCATGGAGGATGAAACTGTAAATGTCACCCCGGAAAGAGTTACCTTGTTATCACTGAGGTTGGCTACAAAAAGCCTAGTCAGCTTAGGATGATGTTGAACTCTTCCCACCTACTCACAAAACTCATACCACCCTAGATGCCTGAAACAAGAGGCAGTCATATGAGAAGCCTGTAACTCTCTGATGTTTGATGGTTCCTCTCTCATGATTCTGCCTCCCTTATGTGGTTTTCTCTGATGTTAAGGTTCATCTCCGAAACTTTCACTGCCACTGTTTTCCTCCTCCTCATAATCTCTATCCTCTTTGTCCATGTTTATTGAATTTTGAAGCTTTGAAACCCTAGAGAAGGTAGTCAAGAAGTGAGTTATGGTGAATAGGGATAGGGGAAGGGGAGATGAGCTTATGCGGTGTAGGATGGAATATATATGATATGAGAGTGAGAAGGAGGGTATTTTTCTTTGGTAGGGACTATTTAGTAAATAGGGTTTTAGGATTTTGTTTTGGGGATTAGGGTATAAGGGATAAGTGGAGGAATGTGTTTGAGGGAATTAGGGTATAAGGGATAAGTGGAGGGATTTGTTTGAGGGAATTAGGGTATAAGGGATAGGTGGAGGGATTTGTAGGCAACCTAGGGTTTGAAATTTTAAATAGCAAACCAACTTCAAAATGATGAATTGAATGCTGGGAGGATAGTTCAAGGATTACACTTACTTGTTTAGAAGTTCTAGAAGGCAAAAAACATGATTTGGATGGTTGATAGGGTGTTTTGGTGCTTTCTAGTCCTATGCGCAGCACCCTCTATAGGTGTGCAGCACTCCGACTCTATGCGCAGCGCCGTGAAAAATTGCACTGGCAAATTTACCCTATACGCAGCGCTCCATCCCTATGCGCAGCGCTCCAACCTCTATGCGTAGCGCTCCGTCCTCTGTGCGCAACGCTCCATCCTCTGTGTGCAGCGCCTCCTTTTTTGCTTAGCCACCAATTGGCAATGTTTTGGAACTTTTTCTTTGTCTTCAAATCTTTGTTTAATGCTTTTCCTTCTTTGTCTCTTTTCAGGTGGATGGATGCTCTGATTGAATTGATTTCTTCAATGGTTTCATTTTCTTGCAGCAAGGAGAAATGCTTGGGGCAGCTGGGAACACTTATTACATGAAATGACTTAACTTACATCAAGAAATATAAATCAACTAAAATACTCTGTTTTCATCTCAAAAACGTGTTTTTTTGAGATGAAAATTAAATTAATGAAATAAGATCTTTGTACAATAATCATGACTTATTAGAAATCACTCTTTTTTTATTGGTCATCCTCATACCTTTGTTGCCCTTTATTTACACTTGAAACTATACTTTTGACCTTGAAAATGAACCCTAAGACCTAATGGAAACATAACTGTTTCAACTCTAAAAATAACGTAACTAAAACCATAACTGAATACAACATGGAGATGGGTCAACAAATGTACCTCATGAGGGAAAATTTAATTTTTTGGGAAGAAGACAACCATCAATGGACCATTTTGACATGACCTAGTGGAATGATCCAAAAAATTCAGTATGAGACACCTAAAATGAAAATGCAAAGAGAAGATTTGATCCCTGATGGAAGTATGCAGATACTGACACTAACAACATGCATTGTGCTAGTATACATACTAACTTATTATGAAAATTTCCATGTAAAGGATTAACAAATTAATTATTGAAAGTTCTAAATATGTATCAAATGGGGTACTTAATGTGTGTATCACCAACATAATACATAACTAACACATTATTTAAAAGAAAAATATATACATATATATATGTATGACGGTCTAATTATAGATGAATGAGTTAATATAATTACTAAATAAATAAAGCTATTAAATAAACTTTTCATTCAATCTTTATATACATCTTACAAATAACACATCGTTCTTTTATATAGCTTATATATATATATATATATATATATATATATATATATATTAGAAAAATGTTGAAAACATTCACCAACAAAAAAAAACATTTAAATCCTACTAATAGTTTTATTTAATAAAAATAGTTGGTGAACCAACTCAATTCAATTAAATCGGATAAGGTGATTAATATTATAGGATAATTGTTAATGGGGACCGCCTAAAAAAAACAAATGTCATCACAACATTCATGACTGACAAGGCAAGGAAATGATATTTTAATAAAAATATTGGTGTTGAAGCAGTGGAGATTAGATATATAAGGAGAAGCGAAGTAGGTAAAATGGAAAAAATTTGGGAAAATTTGGAGGATGTTCGAAGTCTTACCAGAGAGTGAAACCAAAGGAGGTTTGACAAATAAGTAATAGATAGAGGGACAAAGTGAATCTATGGAGGGGGATTTTATATTTGAGTAATTTTTCTTGGATTTTGTCCATGGGAGCCAGAAGACCTCAAATACGAAGTCTTTTGGATCTAGGGAAAGGATAGATTGATCCCCAGATAGGCTGGGAGGAAAGAGTCGGTTTGGTAGCAAGAGCGAGAGCAACAACAGACTCAAAACACCTTCAAACAGATAACCAGGTATTCTTTTGCATCCCAATTATTTGAATGTATGAGTAAATTGAAAATCTGGGTATTTTTATGGAATGTCTGATTTAATTTTTAAATTTTAGGGCACATATTTTAAATTCTAGTTCATTTGTCAAATTGGGTTTCACATGTCCTTTTCTTTTTTTTGCTAAAGCAAGAGTCGTACCTTCTATTCTTTATAAACACAGACACAAGTTACATATATTACAACTACCCCAAGAGACCTGAGGATCAAAAAATCAACCATCCTCTCAGGGCATGGGTGCCCAGCCAAGGGCCCACTAACTTAACTGCGAGACCTCCGAAAAAAACAACAAACCACTGCCTAAACCACCCGAACTATTTGAAAAGATCTAGCTGATGAGAATCATATCGGGACAAAGGACAGCATATTCATTGATTCCAAAAATGAACCCGATAACAAAATAGAAGCCCAACTAAACCAATTTCGGGTCCAAATTGTGGAATAAACATCACCCATATGATCTGCCCGAAATCCACTGATGCCTACCTCACGGCACAACATGCCCGGAAGATAATCGTTAATCTTGTCCCAAAATTCAGATAACCCGAAATTACAACCCGCCCCTAGAAGCCCGCGAGATCTACCGCCCAACATACCCTGGAAGTGACCCTTTGATCTGAGCCATCCATTCTGACGTCTAAACCAACGGTCCAGGAAGATATCACACAACCAAGACGACTGAGGTTTACCGGGCCACTCCTCCAAGCTGCACGACCAATCATGACCGTTGATCCATACAGAGAGATCCAACGGTTGAGAATAATATCGCATCACCCAAGTTAACCAGACGTTAATGTGCGATGGAGGGTGGTTTTCGAAATCCTCCCTCTGCCACGTGTGGGAAGATGTATGGGATTGCTGCAAAATCACTAAAACCACTTTCCACTTTAGAGCAGTGTGATCATTCAAATACCGCCAAGGAAGTGGTTTTCCTCTCCAAGGCATAAAAAAGTGAAGATTCCGGCTGCCGGTAAAATAGGGATTCCTTCCATGTCTGCTCGTCTTCTTAGCCTGAACATGCATTAAGGAACTTTGGTAACCTTTTCTCTCCTCCTGATGACCAATACTGACTATCTCACTAATACCAGGGTATCTATCGACCAACCGTATTTTTCCCCTACTTAAAGACTTGTTTGCTAGAAACTGATGACACATGCGAAGTCCAAGAGATTAAGAGCTTGCCTCCATGGCTTTGTGTCTAAACACTCTCCTATCCTCTTCCTCTTGTTCACAGCAAAGAGTTCTTAATCTTCTTTGTCGCAGCTCTTGCCACTCCATCGAAACCTTGACTTCTGCACTGCTGACCCCCTGATTGGCAAGAAGATCTGCTAGCTTGTTGGCCTTTCTGCGAACATGCTGGAAGCTGACAGTGCACAAGTTTTGTAGGTGAACCTGAATTCTCTGGAATACCCTAATTAATTTCCAGTGTTTGGAGACTTTCTCCGACATTGTTCCACTGTTTATTCTTTTCACTGAGTTGATTACTAGTTCTGAATCCGCTTCAACTATCACATTGCAGCAATTATCCTGACTAAGAAAATCCAGGCATTGCTCCAAAGCCATTAGTTCATCCATGTTATTGGTGGTTGTACCTAGGTGACAATGGAAAATGAAGATAATACTTCCTTTGGCATCCCTAAGGACTCCTCCATACCCAGCAGTTCCCGGGTTACCTTTAGACGCTCCATCAATATTGTATTTTAGATATCCTTCTGGGGGAGGATGCCAGAAATCCTTCTCCCTATCCCTTGTTGTAACCTTCCTATTAAGACCTTGAGGAGTTAGTCCCTGCAGCCCCAGCTGTCTGAGAATTTTCCTATCCAAATCTGAGGGAGGATTATTAGGGTGGTTGCGAATAGTGGTACCCACTGTCTCCTTAAGTTGTTTCAGTATAGTCTCAAACAGGCGATATGGGGGATTTTTTTCCTCCTTGAATATTCTTTTGTTCCTCTCCTTCCAAACATTCCATATAATGAAGCTTGGTGTAAGGGCCCAGGCTGAGTTGAGAATTTCATGATCTGAAAAATTTCCCCTCCAACTAATGAGGGTATTGAAGATGCTTCCTTTGTCCCTATCAGATTGTTGAAAGATTTTGGCAAATATGTCCCATAACCAGGAGGTGAAAATGTAGTTGTTGAGAAGATGCTCCATTGTTTCTTCTTGCTTCCCGCAGAGTAGGCATCTAGAAGACCCCAGAAGTTTCACATGTCCTTTTCATCAACTTTAATATATTGAATAAAGATGAATTTGAAATCAAATAAAAATTGGCAAAAATATCTAGGCTAGGCTTTCCAACATTTTAAATCTTAATTACATATTACAAAAATGTTAATATTAAAAAGATATGTTACAAACTCATTGACCAGAATGGGGATTTTTAACTTTTCCAATACATTGGGCTAAATTGGGCTAAATTGAAGTTAGAATAAGGAACATTAGAAACAACTTGATTGATTGGATCATAATATTCTTCTTTTGTAAGCTATCAAAGAAATTGTTATATGGTTGTGTTTGTCCTGCTTATTTAAAGTTGATGTTGGTTAATGTTTTCTACTTTTATATGTTTTGAGTGGAAATTCAATTAGTTCATTAACAAGCAATGAAACTGCATTTCTAAGAGGCAAATTATTAACACTTTCTACCTTGATTATACCTCTTTTCAAGGCAAAAATTGTGTTGTTGAGAGGCGAAAACATTGTTTTTGTGATTTTGTCTAAGCCAAAATATCTGTGATATCTTCAAGGAACTCATCTTCCCACCTCTGAACCAAAAGGTATTTTCCATATTAGGTGGGTTCTCAAGGTAACTAGATGAAACATATGTAGGTTTTAATCCTGTACAGAAATTACCTGCACACAAATTCTAAAAACAGAAAATAAACAATAGCGAGAGCATAAAACGTAAAATAGATATACACAGAGATTTTCCCCTTGATCCCAAAACCGAGACTGCCAAATTTATTTTTCATTATGTTCCTTTCAATGTTACAATACATATATATACATGTCGAACCATCCATAAACCCCAATCCATTAACCCTGTATTAGAACATAATTGTAGTTCCCTTGACCGGATCTAAAAAATACCATGGACAGAAAACCATCATGCCCAAAACCATGTGCAAAATCCATGAAAAAAACCATAGGTAGGTTTTCCCACCTAATATAGGGTCCAAAAAAAAAATTTCCTAGGGCACTGCCCCAAACCCCATGCACGGGGTCTACTGCCCCCCTGCATACCCCCCCATATCGCCCAACGCAATGTACAGGGGGACCTACCACATGCGGGGTAGTCATGGAAAGAATATAACACAACCCAACATTCTCCCACTTGTTGTTTTCTTTCCATAGGAGAGCTTAGTCATTGATCCAGCCCTGCAATGCCTATTGTTTCTCTACACTAAAAGAACTTCTTAGTACTCACAGACTTTGTCAATGCATCTACAATATTCTTCAAAGTGCCCACCTTTACCAACACCTTTTTGTCCTCAACCATATCCCTCACAAAGTGATACTGAACATCAATGTGTTTTATCTTTGAATGATAAGCAGGGTTATTTTCCAAAAAAATTGCACTTTGGTTGTCATAGTCTATCCTTATAGCTCATTGTACTAACCCTATACTTGAACACAATATCTGCAACCAAACTGCTTCCTTGCTTGCATGAGTTCCTACCATGTATTCTTCCTCTGTAGTTGAAAGTGCCACTACAGACTGTCTCTTACTCATCCAATTGATTGCACCTCCAAATAGGTTAAACACATATGCACTTGTAGATCTTCGCTTATCCAGATCTCTAGCCTAGTCTGCATCAACAAAGCCACAGATGTCCAAAACTCTATCCAATCATGGTCTTCCTTGGTATCACAAACCATAATCACTAGTGCCACGCAAATACCTGAAAACCCATTTCATTGTTGTCCAATGCTCCTTCCCTATTTTTGACATAAACCTGCTCAACACTCCCACTGCGTGTGCAATGTTTGGTCTAGTACAGACCATTGCATACATCAGGCTACTGACTACACTTGCATATGGAACATGGGACATGTCCTCTTCCTCTTATTGTGTCTTGGGACATTGTTCAGCAAATAACTTTACACCTACAGGAATAGGAAACTTCATCAGTTTACTATCCTACATGTTTAACCTCTGCAGTATTGTCTCACCATACTTCCGCTGGTTTAACCAGAGATTTTCTTTTGCTGATCTCATTTAATTTCCATGCCCAAAATATAGTTTGCAACACCAAGATCTTTCATGTCAAATTTGGAGGACAATTTTGTCTTCAAATCCTGGACAATTTATTTGTCATTTCCAACCAACAACATATCATCCACATACAAGACCAGATAAATAACATAGTCACCAATTAATTTAAAATACAAACAATGATCTTCTTTTCTTCTGGTGAAGCCAAGTCCCCGTATAAATGTATCAAATTTATGATACCACATCCTTAGTGACTTTTTTAACCCATACAAAGACTTTTTTAACTTGCATACCAGTTATTTCTTACCCTTCATCGCAAAGCCTTCAGGTTGCTTCAAGTATATCTCTTCTTCCAAATCCCCGTGAAGAAATGTTGTCTTCACATCCATCGGTTCTACCTCAAAATCAAAAGCAACAACAACAAATAAAAGTGATCTAATAGAAGCTACCTTCACAACAAGAGAAAAAATATCACCAAATTCAATTCCCGGCACCTAGGAATAACCTTTTGCTACCAACCGAGCTTTTTATTTCTTAACCTTTCCTTCTGCATTCATCTTCTTCTTAAACACCCATTTGTTGCCAATGGGTTTCCTTCCAGCCGACAACTCCACCAAATCCCAAGCTTCATTTTTGTGCAAAGATGCCATTTCATCAACCATGGCCTCTTTCCATAGTTTCCTATCCTTTGAATCTACTGCTTCCCTCACAGTTTTGAGATCATCATCAGTAACAGATAAAGCAAAATTTGAACAAAAAGCAGACAGACTATACCTTTATGGCTGCCTTCTTTCTTGGACTGATCTTTTCACAGTGGGAGTTTGTGGCTCTTCATCTTCTGATTCCTTTTCTGTTGTAGAGTCTGATTCTTCCTCCTTTAGCTCAAACTCTATCTTCTCAGCTTCCTTTGGTAGGACTTCATGTTTAATAACATCTTTCACCTCTCTAAACACCACATCTCAATTGTACACAACCTTCCTTGTTTCTAGATTCCAAAGCTTATAACCTTTTAAACCATCCTTATACCCAATAAATATGCACTTTTCATATTTACTATCCAACTTTGTTCTTTTCTCCTTTGGAATATGTACATATGCATCCATCCAAATACCCTCAAATGTGAAAGAGAATGTTTCTTACTAGTCCATACCTCTTGTGGAGTCTTATCCTCCAACGTTGATGAAGGAGATCCGTTTACTAGGGAACATGTAGTCTCCACTGCCTCCGCCCATAATTCTTGTCATAACTCGACACCACTGAGCATGCTTCTTTCCCTTTCCATCAACATCTTGTTCATTCTTTCTGCAACTCCATTTTTCTCAAGTGTTTATGGAGTAGTCTTCTGTCGTGCTATACCACACTTCTTATAGAACTCTTCAAAATCTTTCTTGCAAAACTCTCCACCGTTATCTGTCCTCGGCACCTTTATCTTCTTCTATCTAGTTTTCCACCAGAGCCTTAAATTCTTTAAACCTGTCAAAGACTTTAGATTTATTCTTAAGGAAATATATCCATGTATTCCTTGAGAAGTCATCTATAAATGATACACAGTACAAAAAATTTCCCAGTGATGGAACCAACACAGATACAAACACATCACTGTGCACAAGCTTTAATATTTGTTTCACCCTCTTACAACCAGAGGGGAAACTCACCCGATTCTGCTTCCCATATACACAATTTTCACAGAAATCAAAATCCAGAGGTCTATTAGACATATCTTCTGCCATACCATTACCATGAAGTATTTGAAGGCCCTTCTCTCCAATATGTGCAAGCCTTTGATGCCATAGCATGGTCTTTTCTCTAAAGACCACTAGATTTTCTGCTCAACTTTCAGGAACCACATAATTGTTGCACCCATCAATAACAGTGCTACCTTGAAGCTTGTACAGAGTTCCAATCCGAACTCCCAACATCATTACCAGTGCTCTGTGAACCATATTGCAGGTATCTTTCTCGAACACTATTTTTACACTTGCATCATCCAGCTTGCTTACAAAAATCAAATTTCTGGCCAATGTAGGAATATGCAGAACATCCGGAAGTTTTCTAATCCTTCCACCTTGCAACTTCAACTTGACCAATGATTCTACCCTTCCTGTCATCCCCTAAGAAGACATCACCACCATCATATTTCTCATACTCGCAGAACCATTCTCTATGGGGAGTGAAGTGAAAGGATGCACCTGCTTCAATCAATCATACCTCATTATCTACATGTGTACTTGAAGAAGCTAAGTACAAATACCCACCTTCATTTGAGATGGTTTTCGCCTCTACAGAAGGAGCATCATCAGATCCCTTTCCTTTCTCAGGAGCTTTAGATTTACAGTCCCTTTTGAAGTGCCCTTCCTTTCCGCATTCCCAGCACACCTTTACAGGTTTTCTTGGAGATTTAGATCTCCCTCTAGATTTATATCTCCCACTTGAGGATTTATTTGTGTTTCTGTTCTGGGACCGTCCTTGTACACACAAGGAATCACCATTCTGGCCCTCCATATTTTTTCGTCTCGCCTCCTCCAACAGCAAGGATGAGACTATTTCATCAAACTACAAGGCAATTGCATTGCTACCTATTGCAACAACCATACTATCCCACAAATCTGGTAGGGAACACAAAAAACTGATGCACTTATATGCATTTGAAATTTTAATATCAATAGATAATAATTGACTTACCATAGTGTTAAATGTGTTTAGATTCTATGTCACCGAGTCTCCATATTTCATCCTCATGTTATACAGATTTTTCCGTAGGAACAGTTTATTCACAATCGACTTAGATTGGTAAAAAGTCCCTAACTTGACACACAAATCCTTCACCGAAGCTTCCCCTGATACATTCAACAATATTGAATCTGAGACACACAATCGTATTGTGCTCTTTGCCTTCTGATCCAACTTTGCCTAGTCTTCAGCTGACATTGTTGTTGGTTTAGTACCTGGATCTATCGTGATCCACTGATCTTTATCCATCAGCAGATCCTTCATCTTGAGTTTCCACAACTCAAAACTCTGACCATTAAATTTCTTGATCTCTATCTTTCCACTTCTCGCCATCTTCTTTCTCCACAAGAATCGATCCCGCAGATCTCCCACTGAATAGGGTCTACCACAGCCCCGAGCAAAAACCCCTCAGCAGCAAAGGCGTTCCCTTAAAGCCAAAACAGCTTTGATATGAAATGTTGGTTTTAACCTTGTATAGAAATTACCTGCATACAAATTCTAAAAACAGAAAATAAACAATGGCAAGAGAATAAAACATAAAATAGATATACACAGATATTTTCCCCTGGATCCCATAACTGGGACCACCAGATTGATTTTTCATTATGTTCCTTTCAATGTTACAATATATATATATACATGTCGAAGCATCCATAAAGCCTAATCCATTAACTCTAGATTAGAATATAATTGTAGTTCCCTTGACTGGATCTACAAAATACCATGGATAGAAAATCATCATGCCCAAAACCATGTGCAAAATCCATGCACAAAACCATAGGTAGGTCAGCCCACCTAATATAGGGTCCAAAAGAAAATTCTTGGGGCGTTGATGGGAACCCCGTGCAGGGGGGCTAACGCTCCCCTGCATACCCCTGACGGGGGGGGCTACCATGTGTGGGGTAGTCATGGAAAGAATATAACACAACCCAACAACATATTCTTCATAACATTGTATCCAAGCTGCAAAATTATTGCATGTTTCTTCAACCTGAGGCATCATGCCCTGCACCAATGTTATTCAACATTATTATTTATTTAATATTGGAAACTAGATTTGGGGGGTTCTCTTCTCTTGGAACAATGTACTAAGACACAAATCTATGTGGCTACTAAAAATATCAATTAGGCACATATGGATTATGATAACTCCATTATTTAACAAACTGACTACTAATTGATAACTCCATTGTTTAACAAATTGACTACTAATTGATAACTCTATTGTTTAACAAACTGACTACTACTTGATAACTCCACATATGGATTGTGAGAACTCCACTGGTTAAAATCCATTCATTCATTGCCTTCATCTATTCTAAGAGATTGGTAATCATATCATCATAGTTTTTATCTACATTACTTGATTGAAGTGGAATCTTCTTCTCATAATTGGAATCACAAACCTCTCGCTTTCTTGACTGAAATGCAAAGGACTTGCGAGCCGCCAAAAAATTTTGTTGTAAAGTGAAGCCTATTCATTCAATACCTTTGCATCTTCTATCAAAACATAATATGTTGCTACTATAACTAACTTACAAGAAGAAAAGAACTCAAACACTCAAAACCTTAGCATCCATCAATAGTGCCAAAGAGAAACTTATCAACAAAAACTAGCATAAAAATATAACTCTCAAACTTAAATTGTTGCTCAATCATGATGACTATGCTTATTCAAAGTCACCCTACCCTAACCTATGAAGGCACAATGTGTATTTCCAAATTGGCTTTCTTTTCTCATACTAAATCTCTCATATTCCAAAACTTGTTTGAAAAGGAATGTGATTAATGGAAATATATAAAATGATTAGTGAGTTTTATTATTTCAAAAATAATAATTATTTAATAACAAATCTCATAAGCAACATTGTTTCCCTCTTATGTAAAAAGTGAAAAGTAATTGACAACCCAAATTATTCATAAACAAAGTTATCCATATTAGTTGCTCTTTGTTCATGCATGAAAGTATAGTGGTCTGTCTATGTAAATATTTGCATAGTTTATATATATATAGAGAGAGAGAGAGATAGATAAATAACATTTTTTAAAATTTTATTAGCTCCAAATCAATAGATAATGAATAGATTTTTTTTAAATTATAAAAATATAGAAAGTTGATAGTTATTAATATTTTATTATGTGAGATGTGATGACCCCGTGAAACATGTAAATATGAAATATTACTGTGGTAAGAAACTAATGTGAATTGTTAATTATTGTTACTAAATGACATTATCTATTTATGGAATGGTATATATATTTTTGAAAATGTTGGCAGCCTCCTAATGGAGGATTTCTAAAGAAAAGGAAACAGTTATGAAACTGAAGAAAAAAAAAAAAAAAACTACCCTTTCACACAGGAAAAGTCCTGGGAGGGAAAACCCCTGGCCTGTGGTGACGGACAGGGGAAGAGAAATTCCAAGAAAGGAAAAAGAAAGAAAAGAGGGTTAAGTCTGGTAAGGACCAGATAACCCAAGCATGAAGGTGCATGAGTCTTGTTGAGGGCTGCAGGCCTGCAAGACAGCTCGGGGGGAGAATCCAACGTGCTGATGGATCTCAAGGTTGGGTGGATAAGAGCAAGTATGGAAATTGCAGGTGAACTTCTGGAGCGTTAACTCCTATAGCTGGTAGACCAGGTATGAGTTATTCACCAGATTCAGATTACCGTAATCAATATACTGAGTATATAGAAGGAAAAATATAGTTGACTCCAAGTCTCTGTTGATAGCTATATGTAAATAAAATATAACATTAGAAACAGTTCCAATGAATATCTAGAACTGGTTGTTAAGACGAGAAATGACAGAGATTATCTGTTGTATACAATGTGTGCTATCTGTATAGAAACCGATGCATGTTATCTGTGGAGAAACCGATGCATGTTATCTGTGGAGAAACCGATGCATGTTATCTGTGGAGAAACCGATGCATGATGTCTGTATAAAAACCGTACGAGGGTCCTGAAAGACCATAGCAATATGCAAAGTATTTATGTGCATAGTATGGAGATGCATTGAAAAACCAGAACAGCGGAAGGATTCATTGAAAAACTAGAACAGTAGAAAGATTCATTGAAACATCAGAACGGCAGAGAGATTTATTGTCATTCTAGAGCAGCCGAGAAACATATTTGAAATATTAGTGTTGTACATAATAAATAGTGAAGCCGTATCGGAACTAGGTGGACCCCTGTACCGAGGGTTTAGATTTCATTACATTTTGAAACAAGTATAAAAGCAATCACTGTGTTATCGCAATGCTCTATGCCAATATTCATTCGGCTCAGAGCACAGGTGATTAATACCATTAAACATTGATAAGGCGAACATAATGTCGCCTGGAAACAGAACCCAGGTGTGGTAAACGGCCGCGTAACCGCCGTAATACAGCCATGTACTAATAAGCAAACATACGCCTGTTACAATAAAACCCTCAAATAGAACGACTCTGTGAACCAAAGGCATAACGATAAACTTTATAATAAGACGAGCTCAAGACATGTTCTTTGAAGCAAGATCATACGCATATAAAACAAGACAGGCCATTGGTGCAAAACCATACCAGATGAAGAAACATAAACATCGTATTCAAAAGAGGAAAGGAAAAATATTAACATTAAGATAGACAGAAACCCCTGATGGGTATAGCGACAGTATGTATATTAAAATGTCCAGAGAGCCGAAGAAGGCTCTTTATCTCTTCACAAATACAGACAAAATCTGAGAATTCATATTTTAACATCCTTAACAGCATGAGAAACAACATGAGTGAATATTCCGACTTCATATGGATCAATTTGGTTCCGGCAGGGAGGCCGTGAACCCTTAAAATAAATATACATACAACCATGGGCTTATTGCCAGAAAAGGTATTTAATATAAGTTTGTATAAACCAAACAAGACGCAGGTCCAAGCATGGAATGGTCGACCGCAATTTGTAACCAGGGTTTGGCCGAATGAAGAAACCCTGAGACAATAAAATAAGAGACCGCCATGAGGAACTCCTCAGGACAAGAAAATCGACACAAGGCAAACCTCATAAGTATAAACCCTCACTCATTAGGTTAAACCGCAGGCTCTGCATCAATTCATGATAGGATAAATACCTGAGAGTGCCTCAGCCGCATAATCGTTCCTTGAGCGGTAGGAGGACCGAGGTGCAACCACCTATACAAGGAAAACGCGTTTGAAGTTAGCTCATGAATGAATTAACCCAGAACTATTAAACTCTGCAGTAACAAACGCACTGTATATACATATATCTAAACAACTGAAGGAAGACTAGTAAACGGCGGGCATCAGTCATCAAAATACCTGAGATAACGTTGCAAGACCTGGCAAATGGTGCAGGGAAGGAGCCGCCGAGCTGAGCAGTATTCGGCCTCTTCAACATATGCAAATGAACCCAAATTAAGTGACTCGGTGGTATATAAAACACCGCTAAACCCTTGGGCGAATTTAAACCCTTAGATCTGAATAAGTAATCCTCACCGTTCATCCGAGTGGGAGATTGGCGCGCAAACCACAGCGTTTCCACCGAGAAATCACATGGCTTCTGCACGGTGTTAGCCACCTGGCAGGGGTAGGTGAAGTCAATTAAAGCTCCGCTCACCACCTGGCGCCGGAGTTGGTCGGAGCAGCGAACCGGTGAACACATTAACCATTGACTTAGCCATTAATTCGTGAAGGTCGCCCAATGGTTCATGTAGTATTAAGTCAAGAGGAAAACCTTATGTTATTAAGGTTGATATATATATATATATAAACATAGCAGCACGTTCAATATTTAAGAACGATGCTTTATATATATATAATTATTCTATGTTCGAATACATGGATGGGCAAAAGTAATAAGTCTTGTAATTATTTATTTTTTTTTATTATTATTATTTTGTATATTTGTCGTTGGGTCGTGACAATGTGGTATCAGAGCAGAGGTTTCAAAACTGTGGCCTCTGGAGCAGTAAGATCCAGCTGCATGGAAGATTATCATAATATATATATATGGGGAAGAATTAAGTCAGCTAACTGATTTTCTTGTTTTATTAATTAGGAGATAAATACAGAAACGATAATCAGCTAACAGTCAACAATAAAGATAGAGGAAATGCAGGGAGCTGACAACATTCTTCGAGAAAATCCAGAGCTGTGGGTACAGCTTGGTGAAGAGACACGCAGTACTAATCTGGCGATACTAGAAACTGTTCAAGAACTGAAAAATGAGATGGCACGTCTGCGAGAAGACAATGCGCGATTGACAGTGGAGCAGGAAAGAATACTGAAGAGTTTGTCGGACAGACAAAATCCACCATTAGCCAATCCCAGTGCAGAACAGCAAAGGGCAACTGAGGAGCGAAATTACCCAACTGCACCTGAAATTTCAGAGGAGAAGGAGGACCATTCTGATAACGTACTGGAACAGCAGACCTCAAAACGACAGAAAATGGAATTACAGGGGGAATTCCGAAAAATTAAACCTCCACATTTCGATGGGGAACAGGAAGAAGCAGCAGAAGCATGGTTGATTAACATGAACAAGTATTTCCAGTTGTATGAGTATGATCAGAATCTGAAGGCACGGCTGGCCATCTTCCAGCTACAAGGCAAGGCAACCCTGTGGTGGGAAGAAACCAAGATTGTAAAAGGAGTGAGTGAGCAGAACATAATATGGGAAAAGTTTCAAAAGTACTTCAAAGAGAGATATCTAACCGAGCGATTCTATGATGAGAAAGCATGGGAATTCCACGATTTACGGCTAGGACAGCAGTCTATGGACGAGTTCATTAATCGCTTCACTTCCCTGCTTCGCTATGTGCCATATATTAAGGAGGAAAAGGCCAAGGTGCAGAGATTTGTGAGTAGCCTACCTGCCTATATAAGGGAACGAATTGAGTTTGATAATCCCAGAACAATGGATGAGGCGATTCGTAAGGCAAGAATTTGTTACCAGCAGAACAAACAAAAAGGAGACATTTCAAGTAAAAGATGGAATGAAAGAAAGGGCAACAGAATTGCTGGTAATAATAAAGGGAGTCGTGGTAATGGCAGCAAGAGTGCTGGCAAGGGACAGATTAGCAGAAATGTAGCAAGGAGTACCTTTCGGACTAAACCAAGTGAGAGCAGAATCAGTGAACCACCTGCCAGGTCAGACCTTGAAGGGGTGACCAGACCTCCAGTCCAATGTTGGGGTTGTGGAGGACCGCATTATGTTAAGAACTGCCCTCAGCGTAAAGGAGTGGACCAAATATCTCAGATCCAAGAAGCATCGACCGTTGGGGAAGTGGCGCGCAGCGTACCAAGAATTAACGCAGCCTTGGATGACCGTCAAGCGGAATACCAGCCGACCATGGTGGAGTTTGAAGGTAAAATTTCAAATCTTTCTATAGCTGTTCTTATTGACCCAGGAGCTACTTTAAGTTATGTTAGCCCAAAAATAGTAGAACAGTGTAAGTTACCTTCTGAAAAGTTCAGGAATCCATGGCTGGTACAGCTAGCTACGGGAGCTAAGAGACGAGTCTTAGCCAAAATTAGTAACTGCTCTTTCAGCATAGCTGGACAACCAATTACAGCAGACCTGAATGTACTTCCATTAGGTTCCTACGACATCCTGATTGGTATGGATTGGCTGGAAAAACATTGGTCATTGGTAAACTGCAAGACCAAAACCATCTATTACAAGGATGACTTGGGAAAACAGCAGGAGTTGCAGGGGATTAAACACCCTGTACAGATCCGACCTATTACTGCTTCCCAGCTAGCTAAATGTCTCAGGAAGAAGTGTCAGATTTACGCCATTCAAGTTGGTTATGCAAACCAGAAAGACAAAACATCTGCACTGGATAATATTCCGGTAGTACAGGAATTTGCGGATGTTTTTCCTGAAGAGGTACCAGGACTGCCCCCAAAAAGGGATATAGATTTCACTATAGAGCTAACACCAGGAGCAGCACCGGTGTCACGGGCACCGTACCGAATGAGCGTACCAGAGTTAACAGAATTAAAAATGCAACTGCAAGAGCTATTGGATAAGAATTATATCTGCCCCAGCGTATCACCGTGGGGAGCTCCAGTATTATTTGTTAAAAAGAAAGATGGAACTCTCCGTATGTGTATAGACTATCGTCAGCTGAATAAGCTCACGATCAAAAATAAATACCCCTTGCCTCGGATTGACGAACTCTTTGATCAAGTGAAGGGGGCAAAGGTATTCTCCAAGATCGATTTGCGATCTGGTTATCATCAGATCAGAATTAAAGAAGAGGACATTGCCAAAACCACCTTCAGAACACGCTATGGGCACTACGAATTTGTGGTGCTGCCCTTTGGTTTGACCAATGCACCTGCCACCTTTATGTGTTTGATGAACAGCGTGTTTCACAGGTTTTTGGACAAATTCGTGCTGATATTTATCGATGATATTCTGATATATTCTCGTTCCCATGAGGAACACGAAGAGCACCTTAGAACGGTGTTGCAAACTCTTCGGGAACATCAGTTATATGCTAAGTTTAGTAAGTGTGACTTTTTCAAGGAGGAAATCCAATATTTGGGCCATGTGATTACTAAAGAAGGAATTGCAGTAGATCCTGAGAAGATAAAGACTATTATGGAATGGCCCATACCCAAGGATGTAGCTGACATCAGATCCTTTATGGGACTAGCTGGCTATTATCGAAGATTTGTGGAAGGTTTCTCAAGGATAGCCTACCCTATCACTTCCTTGCAGAAAAAGGGGAAGGTGTTTAAGTGGACACCGGAATGTCAGCAGAGCTTTGATCGGTTGAAGCATTTACTCACCACTGCACCCATCTTGAGTATAGTTGATCCTAATAAGGATTACGTAGTGTGTACCGATGCAAGTAAGGAGGGTGTGGGAGGAGTATTAATGCAGGAAGGGAAAGTAATTGCGTATGAATCGAGAAAACTAAAAGACCATGAGCAGAAATACTCTGCTTACGATCTAGAGTTAACAGCTGTTATTCATGCGCTGAAAATGTGGCGACATTACCTCTTGGGGAGGAAATTTCTGTTGTTAACAGATCACCACAGCTTGACCAATTACTTCAGTCAACCTACCTTGAATGCAAGACAGGGTCGTTGGGCAGATTTCCTAAGTGGATTCGATTTCGAGATTAAGCACTTAAAAGGCAAAGAGAACCGGGTGGCTGATGCATTGAGTCGAAAGGTGCAGTGTTTGTGTGAACTTTCAGTCAGCAAGTGGCGGAACTCTCTGTTTGAGCAGATTAAATCAGCAGCAAATCAAGATGCTGAATACCAACAATTAAAACAGCAGGTACAGCAATCAGTTAATGAAAAATTACAGCAAGGATATACACTAGACGGTGCTGGCATGCTGTATTTTAATAAAAGATTATATGTACCTGATTCGAATGACCTTAAGAATCTGATTTTGGACGAGTTCCATACCAGCCACTACACTGGCCATCCAGGATACCAAAAGATGGTCACTGCACTTAGGAAGGAATATTACTGGCCCGGAATGAAGAAGCAGGTGGTTGAGTATTTGGCGCGGTGTTTGGAGTGCCAGCAGATTAAGGCAGAACATATGCATCCGGTCGGGCTATTACAACCTTTTCCTATTCCGAAGTGGAAATGGGAAACCATTTCCATGGATTTTATAACCGGTTTACCCCGGACAAAGAAAAGCAATGACTCTATCATGGTGGTGGTTGGCAGTTTGAGTAAAGCGGCACACTTCATACCCGTGCAGTCCACTTATAAGGCGGTGCAAATTGCTCACCTTTTTATGAAGAATGTGTTCAGACTGCATGGACTGCCGAAAGTAATCATATCAGACGGGAAAGTAAAGTTCACATCCACCTTTTGGAGGACGTTGTTCGCTGAGTTGGGAACACAGCTGAACTTTAGCACAGCCTATCACCCGCAGACCGATGGTCAAACCGAGCGAGTAAATCAAGTGTTGGAAGATATGTTGAGGGCGTATGTGATGCTGAAACCAAATCAATGGGAAGAGTATTTACACCTGGTTGAATTCGCATATAATAATGGATATCATACCTCGACACAGCTAAGCCCCTTTGAGGTCCTGTATGGGCGAAAATGCCGCACACCCTCAAGTTGGGGTGGACCTGAGGATAAGCTGAGTTTGGGTCCGTAAATGCTTAAAGAAATGGAAGACATGTTGAAAAGGGTGTGTGCCAATTTGAAGACTGCACAGGACAGACAGAAAAGTTTTGCGGACAGGAAAAGAAGATTCAAAGAATATCAGGTTGGTGACCATGTGTTTGTGAGAATCCAAGCCAGAAGAAGCACACCGCAATGGAGCGGGTGTGCCAAGCTGGCTCCTCGGTACTTTGGACCTTTTTAGATCTTGGCTAGAGTGGGGCCGGTGGCTTACCAACTCGCCTTGCCAAGTCATATTAAGATTCACAATGTTTTCCACGTTTCTGTTCTAAAGAAATATGTATACGATCCTAAACATGTGATCAAATGGCAAGATGTTCAGGTAAGAATTAATCCGGTTGTTTTGAATATGCAGATATACTCAACAGAAACTGACTGAAGGTATTGATTGTCTGCAGGTCGAACCGGAAGGCGAGGTTCTGGTCGAACCACAGAGCATTCTCGACCGGAGAGAAGTGCGGCTGCGGAAACGGGTTATTACCCAAGTTAAAGTGTTGTGGCAGCACTATGGGCCTGAGGAGGCTACTTGGGAAGACGAGGAGCTTATTAGAAAAGTTTACCCGGACTTATTTAAAGGGAATAGACATCGGGACGATGTCCAATCCCAAGGGGGGGAGATGTGATGACCCCGTGAAACATGTAAATATGAAATATTACTGTGGTAAGAAACTAATGTGAATTGTTAATTATTGTTACTAAATGACATTATCTATTTATGGAATGGTATATATATTTTTGAAAATGCTGGCAGCCTCCTGATGGAGGATTTCTAAAGAAAAGGAAACAGTTATGAAACTGAAAAAAAAAACTACCCTTTCACACAGGAAAAGTCCTGGGAGGGAAAACCCCTGGGCTGTGGTGACAGACAGGGGAAGAGAAATTCCAAGAAAGGAAAAAGAAAGAAAAGAGGGTTAAGTCTGGTAAGGACCAGATAACCCAAGCACGAAGGTGCATGAGTCTTGTTGAGGGCTGTAGGCCTGCAAGACAACTCGGGGGGAGAATCCAACGTGCTGATGGATCTCAAGGTTGGGTGGATAAGAGCAAGTATGGAAATTGCAGGTGAACTTCTGGAACGTTAACTCCTGTAACTGGTAGACCAGGAACGAGTTATTCACCAGATTCAGATTACCGTAATCAATATACTGAGTATATAGAAGGAAAAATATAGTTGAATCCAAGTCTCTGTTGATAGCTATATGTAAATAAAATATAACATTAGAAACAGTTCCAATGAATATCTAGAACTGGTTGTTAAGACGAGAAATGACAGAGATTATCTGCTGTATACAATGCGTGCTATCTGTATAGAAACCGATGCATGTTATCTTTGGAGAAACCAATGCATGATGTCTGTATAAAAAACCGTACGAGGGTCCTGAAAGACCATAGCAATATGCAAAGTATTTATGTGCATAGTATAGAGATGCATTGAAAAACCAGAACAGCGGAAGGATTCATTGAAAAACTAGAACAGTAGAAAGATTCATTGAAACATCAGAACGGCAGAGAGATTTATTGTCATTCTAGAGCAGCCGAGAAACATATTTGAAATATTAGTGTTGTACATAATAAATAGTGAAGCCGTATCGGAACTAGGTGGACCCCTGTACCGAGGGTTTAGATTTCATTACATTTTGAAACAAGTATAAAAGCAATCACTGTGTTATCGCAATGCTCTATGTCAGTATTCATTCGGCTCAGAGCACAGGTGATTAATACCATTAAACATTGATAAGGCGAACATAATGTCGCCTGGAAACAGAACCCAGCTGTGGTAAACGGCCGCGTAACCGCCGTAATACAGCCATGTACTAATAAGCAAACATACGCCTGTTACAATAAAACCCTCAAATAGAACGACTCTGTGAACCAAAGGCATAACAATAAACTTTATAATAAGACGAGCTCAAGACATGTTCTTTGAAGCAAGATCATACGCATATAAAACAAGACAGGCCATTGGTGCAAAACCATACCAGATGAAGAAACATAAACATCGTATTCAAAAGAGGAAAGGAAAAATATTAACATTAAGATAGACAGAAACCCCTGATGGGTATAGCGACAGCATGTATATTAAAATGTCCAGATAGCCGAAGAAGGCTCTTTATCTCTTCACAAATACAGACAAAATCTGAGAATTCATATTTTAACATCCTTAACAGCATGAGAAACAACAGGAGTGAATATTCCGACTTCATATGGATCAATTTGGTTCTGGCAGGGAGGCCGTGAACCCTTAAAATAAATATACATACAACCATGGGCTTATTGCCAGAAAAGGTATCTAATATAAGTTTGTATAAACCAAACAAGACGCAGGTCCCGGCATGGAATGGCCGACCGCAATTCGTAACCAGGGTTTGGCCGAATGAAGAAACCCTGAGACAATAAAATAAGAGACCGCCATGAGGAACTCCTCAGGCCAAGAAAATCAACACAAGGCAAACCTCATAAGTATAAACCCTCACTCATCAGGTTAAACCGCAGGCTCTGCATCAATTCATGATAGGATAAATACCTGAGAGCGCCTCAGCCGCATAATCGTTCCTTGAGCGGTAGGAGGACCGAGGTGCAACCACCTGTACAAGGCAAACGCGTTTGAAGTTAACTCATGAATGAATTAACCCAGAACTATTAAACTCTGCAGTAACAAACGCACTGTATATACATATATCTAAACAACTGAAGGAAGACTAGTAAACGGCGGGCATCAGTCATCAAAATACCTGAGATAGCGTTGCAAGACCTGGCAAATGGTGCAGGGAAGGAGCCGCCGAGCTGAGCAGTATTCGGCCTCTTCAACATATGCAAATGAACCCGAATTAAGTGACTCGGTGGTATATAAAACACCGCTAAACCCTTGGGCGAATTTAAACCCTTAGATCTGAATAAGTAATCCTCACCGTTCATCCGAGTGGGAGATTGGCGTTCAAACCACAGCGTTTCCACCGAGAAATCACATGGCTTCTGCACGATGTTAGCCACCTGGCAGGGGTAGGTGAAGTCAATTAAAGCTCCGCTCACCACCTGGCGCCGGAGTTGGTCGGAGCAGCGAACTGGTGAACACATTAACCATTGACTTAGCCATTAATTCATGAAGGTCGCCCAATGGTTCATGTAGTATTAAGTCAAGAGGAAAACCTTATGTTATTAAGGTTGATATATATATATATATATATATATATATATATATATATATATATATATATATATAAACATAGCAGCACGTTCAATATTTAAGAACGATGCTTTATATATATATATATAATTATTCTATGTTCGAATACATGGATGGGCAAAAGTAATAAGTCTTGTAATTATTTATTTATTTATTTTTATTATTTTGTATATTTGTCGTTGGGTCGTGACATGAGAGTTTTAACATATTTTGAAAATCCTTTGCAACTAATAAACATATGGTGAAAATAAATGTAATTAAGAATCCCTTTAAAAATAGAAGAAAAAAATGAGAAGGCAATAAAGTGAAATAGAAAATATAGGCAAAAAGACTTAAGAAAAACCTAAAAATAAAAATAAAAAATATTTTATTGTTAAAAATAAGTATGATAATGAATAAAATGAAAATATTAATTATATAAAAAATATTTTACATAATTAATTGTATTTCATAGTCATCAAATATTTCCAATTTATGAGGACACCTTTTTAAACAATTTTTAATTCTGACAAATTAATTTTAAATCACATAAAATTGGACATTCACCATTTAAAAATGGAGTTGTTTTTAGTGTTTAGTGCGGCTTTTTGGATTTTCCCATGCCGAATCCACGAAAATATATATATATATATATATATAGATAATTAATTGATGTCACACTCTCATACTAAGTAAAAAAAAAAAAATTAAATGGTTCACGGTATTAATTACCTTGTGATGACTGTAATCTCTCCACGTTAATATTCATGTAAATACAATATTGCGGCATGATTTAAATTTTAATCTCTACACATATGTGGATATGCATATACTCGTATGCATTTAATAATAACCTGTACATATATTTTTCATTTGCATAAAGTTATAAAGCCATATATTCACGTTCATTTTACATAACCATTGTAAAGGTTCCGCTACCATGTATGTTTCAATTCATATTCATTGCACAGATTGTGATAACGTATTAATGGCAACAGCTACACCACTCGGATTTCATATCCT
Organism: Pinus tabuliformis; assembly: GCA_031772625.1. NCBI lineage: Eukaryota > Viridiplantae > Streptophyta > Pinopsida > Pinales > Pinaceae > Pinus > Pinus tabuliformis. The sequence continues at coordinate 573,003,790 of CM062818.1, read as the reverse complement.
GAAGTTTTTGAGTTTTATTATACTTGTCCGGCCTCGGCATCGGGAACCAGTTGTCCAAACCAGCGTCGTCCATCTGGGAGGATAATCGGCTCGATGGCATTCGGCCATGTGCGCCCGGTGCTCCAAGTGTTTACGGCCTGACACCTCGGGTAATGTTGTTTTCGCACCCAAAGGCTTTCGATGCCCACCGGCTATCGAACGGCGATCAGGGCTCATGGCAAATTGATGAATGGGAGAATGCCACGAAACGGTAAAAGGAAATAGGATATTTAATGACAGGTCTCCCCTTCTGTCGAATTCTAATTTTCATTTGTGCATGAGTTGTGTCGCTGCAGCTCTGTAACATTGGGTGTATTTCGCAAACCTTTCAGCTGTCGTCAATACCGTGCTTCGATTCAGGTATGCGGCTATGGTGTTCGATGGGTCTTTTTCCCCGCTTACAGTTACGGTTTACATCGCTTCAGCGATTCCAATCTGGTAATATGCTGTATTAATTTTCCCTTTTTATTTGTTACAGACCTTTCATATCTTTCACAGGTTCTAAATCTATTAAAGAATGGTGTTTTCAGGTAAATGGCTCATCGCCGAACATTGAAGGCACGGGGTTTCTACACTTTGCCGACAGCCCATTACCAGGTATGTTAAATACTGTTGTAAATTCCTACACTCACTTCATTCGAAGCAATGACTGAACCCTTCCTCCCTTGAGCAGGGATAACAGTCATTATCTATTCAGGTTCGGCCCCTGCACAAGTCCAGGGCTCTTTCTGGACAACAGTCAGGTTTCTTGCCCTGCTTAGGCGGAACACCACTGTCGGGAAGCACTGCGTGCTGAGCTTCGATTATTTAATCTTGAGTTATTTAGCAAGTATATCTAGACTTTAGCCATGAGGCTTATTCTCTTTGCAGACTGTGGTCGTGGACTGAACTATAGTTTGATTTTGGCTTAAACTTGATAAGATATTATATATATAAGATGCGGGTAACCTCGTAAGTTCGATTTTGTTCATAATGTTTCTATTTGATTAACCATCTCCTCAGATGGATTTTATTTACAGTTTCAAGTTTGTCTTGCAATATTATTTTTCCGCTGAGTAAAATTTTATGTTATTATATTTATGTTTAATGATGAATTCTTATTGTTATGTTTCGACTATGGCGCCCTTGATGGCTAGCACAAGCTTCAGCCCAGCTAGAGTAACTTATTCTGTGTGAGGGTTTACTAGAAAGCTTGGCTGAGAATGCATGTAACCACGGTTAGCATGCATTCCTCGGCATACCTACTTTTTGTTTGAGTTATTAATCGTGAATGCGTATATCCGTGTATTTAATCCGCGCATGCGAATGTTACAGTATGGTTCTGCTCTCACTCTTTGAGATTCTCGCAGTCCTCCTGACCAGGGTTTAACATATATATATGTTTCTTTACTTTATTCGAATAATGAAACAGTTTATCTATATACATTTGGTTTGCGGAACCTACCAGTCCCACCTTATGAATATATGTTATGCCTTTAGGTGCATAATACAATTTTCTGCAAAGAATGTCTGTTCATTTCTTTTTCGATTCTTTCTGTTCGTATAGAATTCCAATTCTTTTCTTCGACATGTACAGTAAGTAGAGGGTTTACAGCATTACCTCTGTTCATATTTCTTGCTATTGCTGAAGTAGCAATGACTTGATTATTCTGTTTTTCTATTGTTATTTCCAAATGAGGAATGCAAGGGTTTAATGTTCGTTTCTTCAGAATGCAAGTGTGTTCGGTCTCTGTCTATACTACAGCAGCTAATGTTCTTTTCTCATTTTCTATTAAAGAATAACAGTCAAATGTTTTCCACTGTATCTATCTTCTTAGCTCAGAACAATATATCTTCTTAGCACAGAACAATATATCTTCTTCGCACAAGACAATACAAGAGACATCTCAGTAAATAAATATATACATAGTAGGCCATACCTGCTTCTTTGAAAACCTACTTGTAATGCTTGTCAATCCACCCGTCCATAGGAAGACTCTTCACTATCTTCCACCCCCAAGCACTTGCAGGCCCTCTTGGTTGTAGTTTCTCTGGTTTTTTTTTTACCAGATCTCGCTATCTGGTCCTAACCAGACATAGCGCATACAGGAAAATCCTTCCTTTTTCCTATGCCATCTGATCATAACCAGACATAGCATAACCTCATTCCTGCCATCTGATCCTTACCAGACTTGGCAAATCCTTCCCCTTTTCCTCTGGGGACTCAACTACCTCCTGAAGGTAGTTAGGGTTTTATTTTTAACTGCCTCCACAGTTATTGGTCATGATTAATCATATTTCAAATCAAATAATGTTAACACAATTCTTTAATTATCAAACACTAGCAACAGAGTTATATATATTTCAAATAAGGTCTTTGTTCAAAATTACTTTTACTATTTACCAACATTAACTTTTCACGAGGGATGTTACATCTCCCCCTCCTGAAAGCCTACATCGTCCCGATGTTGTTGCTCATTCAAAAACAATCTGGGATAAGTATCCCTCATAACCTGTTCATTCTCCCAGGTGGCCTCATCAGGCCCGAAGTGCTGCCACTGCACTTTAACCTGGCTGATGACCTTTCTCCGCAGCTCGACTCTTCTCTGATCTAATATGTTCACTGGTTCGACCAGGAACTCTCCTTTCGGTTCCACCTGAATGTCCTGCCAACTTTTTATATGCCTAGGGTCATAAACATATCTCTTTAAAACTGATACATGGAATACATTATGAACCCGAATATGGCTGGGCAGGGCGAGCTGGTAAGCTACCGGCCCTACCCGTGCCAGAATTTGGAATGGTCCACAAAAACGCGGTGCCAATTTGGCACAAGCATTCCATTGAAGGGTACTTTTTCTCGCTCGTATCCTGATGTACACATGCTCACCCACTTGGTACTCTTTAAATGTTCTCTTCCGGTCTGCAAAACTCTTCTGCCTGTCCTGAGCCATCTTTAGATTAGCTCGAACTTTTTTCACCATGACTTCCATTTCTTCCAACATCTCAGGGCCCAGCAAAAATTTTTCCTCCGGTCCACCCCAACTGGAAGGTGTGCGACATTTCCGGCCGTAAAGCACTTCGAATGGGCTCATCCTCAAAGATGCATGATAACCATTGTTATAAGCGAATTCCACTAGGTGTAAATACTCCTCCCATCGTGTAGGTTGCTGCATCACATAAGACCTCAGCATGTCTTCCACTACTTGATTCACCCGCTCAGTCTGTCCGTCAGTTTGTGGATGATATGCGGTGCTGAAGTTCAATTGAGTTCCTAGACCTTCAAATAAGGTCCTCCAAAAAACTGAGGTAAACTTAACATCACGGTCAGATATTATTACTTTCGGCAGCCCATGAAGTTTAAATATATTCTGCATGAAAATGTTTGCGATTTGAGTTGCACGATAAGTGGATTGAACTGGTATGAAGTGAGCTGACTTGTTGAGTTTATCCATTACCACCATTATAGAATCATTGTTCTTTTTGGATTTCGGCAACCTGGTAATAAAGTCCATGGTTATGGTCTCCCATTTCCATTCTGGTATGGGCAATGGCTGTAGTAATCCTGCAGGGTGCTGGTGTTCAGCCTTCACCTGTTGACACTCTAAACAGCGCGCCAGGTATTCTATCACATCCTTTTTCATGCCTGGCCAGTACTACTCCTTCCTTAGCGAGGTGATTAATTTCTGGTAACTAGGATGTCCTGCATAAGGACTCTTATGATATTCATCCAGAATCTTTTCTTTAATACCGCTCTGATTGGGTACATAAATCTTCTTCTGATAGCACAAAATTCCGGCTGCATTCAAGGTGTACCCTTGTTGAATTAAGCTGGTATCTGAATTCTGTACCAACTGCTTCTTTTGCAAGTAATTCTGATCTTGTGCAGCAGCCTCGTCAATTTCCTTGTCAAGGGTGGACCATCCTTGACTAATACCAATTTCATAGATGCAGTGCACCTTTCGGCTCAGTGCATCCGCTACTCTGTTTTCTTTTCCCTTTAAGTGTTTAATTTCAAAATCGAAATTTCCCAAAAAGTCCACCCATCTTGCTTGTCTCGCGTTTAAAGTTGGTTGACTAAAGTAACTAGTCAAGTTGTGGTGATCCGTCATCAGTAAAAAATTTCTCCCCACTAAATAATGGCGCCACATCTTTAATTCATGAATTACCGCGGTTAATTACAGATCATAGGCAGAATATTTCTGCTCATGTTCTTTTAACTTTCTGGATTCATATGCAATTACTTTACCTTCCTGCATTAGCACTCCACCCACGCCCTCCTTACTAGCATCTGTGCAGACTACATACTCCTTTTCGGGATCTGCCACACACAACACAGGTGCAGTGGTGAGTAAATGTTTGAGCTGTTCAAAACTCCGTTGACAGTCTGCTGTCCATTTAAATATTTTTCCCTTCTTTTGCAAGGAGGTGATAGGGTAGGCAACTCTGGAAAAACCTTCTACAAACCGTCGATAATATCCAGCCAGCCCCATGAAGGATCGAATATCTGCTACATCTTTGGGTGTTGGCCATTCCATTATAGTTTTGATCTTTTCGGGGTCTACAGCTATACCCTCCTTCGTAATAATGTGGCCCAAATACTGGATCTGTTCTTTGTAAAAATCACATTTGCTGAATTTACCATATAACTGATGCTCCCGTAATGTTTGTAACACTATCCTCAGATGTTCCTCATGCTCCTTGATATTCCGGGAGTATATAAGTATGTCATCAATGAAGATCAATACAAATTTATCTAGGTATTGATGAAATACACTATTCATCAAACACATGAATGTCGCGGGTGCATTAGTTAGTCCAAAAGGCAGTACCACAAACTCGTAGTGTCCGTAACGAGTACGAAAAGATGTCTTGGCTATGTCCTCATCTTTAATTCGGATTCGATGGTAACCCGATCTTAAATCGATCTTTGAGAAGATTGTCGCCCCCTTTAGCTGATCAAACAGCTCATCAATGCAGGGTAGTGGATATTTGTTTTTAACTGTCAGTTTTTTCAGCTGTCTATAGTCTATGGACATCCGCAGAGTCCCATCTTTTTTCCTCACAAATAGCACAGGAGCTCCCCAAGGAGAGAGACTGGGACGGATATACTTCTTTTCCAGCAGCTCTTGCAGTTGCATTTTTAACTCAGTTAACTCCGGCACACTCATCCGATAGGGTGCCCGGGACACTGGGGCTGCTCCAGGTATCAGTTCAATGGTGAAGTCTAAATCCCTTTTGGGCGGCAGCCCTGGAATTTCTTCAGGAAATACATCTGCAAAATCCTGCACTACCGGTATATTCTCAACAGTTGCAATCTTATCCACAGAATCTGCATACCCCACTTGTACTGCATAAATCTGGCATTTCTTTCGGATACATTTAACCAGCTGTGAGGCCATGATCGGCCGGATCTGTATTGGTTTCTGGATGCCTTGAATCTCTTTTCCCATACCCAGTTCATCTCGGTAAGAGACTGTTTTCGTTTTACAATTAATTACAGACCATCGCCGTTCCAACCAATCCATTCCTATTAGCACATCATAGGAACCAAGAGAGAGTACGTTTAATTCAGTTGTTATTGTTTGGCCAGCTAACCTTAATGGACAGTTGCTGACTTTAGTTAGTACTCGTCTTTTGGCCCCAGTGGCCAGCTGTACTAGCCAAGGGCTTTTAAATTTAGTGATTTGCAAACCACAGCTTTCCACAACTTTGGGACTTACATAGCTTAAAGTAGCTCCTGGATCTACTAAAATAGGAACAGTTCGATCAAAGATCTTACCTTCAAACTCTATCATCGTTGGCTGGTAATCAGCTTGTCGATCCTCCAGTGCTGCATTTATTCTGGGCATAGATCGAGCCACATCTCCTATTGTTGAAGCTTCATAGATCTGGGACAACTGATCGTTGTCCTTCCGATGAGGGCAATTTTTAATATAATGGGGTCCGCCACAACCCCAACACCGAACAGGTGGTCTAGCTGAGCCTTCATTGTCCAATCTAACTTGCTGTTCATTATATTTGGATTTTGCAGGAGGCTTGAATCTGTTCTGATTTTTGGTTGGATTTCTAGTATTGGCTCCTTTCGAAAATCCTTTTTGAAAGCTGCTGCGAGCTTATCTGTCCAACGCTTCCCAGAATTTTCTCCTTTTGATTTGTTTTGCTGATAACATAGTCTTGCCTTCCGAATGGCTTCATCCATCATCTTCGAATTATCAAACTCTATTCATTCTCGCATTGCCAGAGGTAGGCTACTAACAAACCTTTGTACCTTAGCCTTCTCCTCACGAATATATGGCACGTAACGAAGCGGGGATGTGAATTTAGTTACGAACTCGTCAATGGTCTGCTGTCCAAGCCGCGGATCATGGAATTCTTGCGCTTTTTCATCGTAAAAGCGTTCTGTCAGGTACTTCTCCTTGAAATGTCTTTGAAACATTTCCCAGGTCACATCCTTCTCATTCACTCCCCACACCATCTTGACCTCCTCCCACCATAGTGTGGCTTTGGCCTGCAGCTGGAATATAGCCAATCTTGCTTTAAGATGATGATCATATTCGTATACTTGAAAATACTTATTCATATTAATTAGCCACGCCTCTGCAGCTTCTTCTGATTCCCCATCGAATTGAGGTGGTTTAATCTTCCGAAACTCCCCTTGTAGTTCCATCCGTGGTCTTTTTAGAGTCTGATATTCAGAAGCATTGACATACTTCTCTCCTCGCGTCTCTGCTCTGTCCTCTACTTCCTCTTGTTCAGTGTGATAGCTATGTTCATCTGTTATTCGTGGCTATTCAGGCCTCGGATGTGACTGTTGTTGATGTTTCTTATCGGATAAACTTTTCAAAATCCTCTGCTGTTCCACATTTAATATTGCGTTATCTGCACGCAACCGGGCCATTTCGTCCTTTAGTTCCTGAACTGTTCTCATTAATGTCGAATCAACATTGCGGCCTTCTGCTCCCAGTTGCACCCAAAGCTCAGGATTTCCCTGAGGTTGTCTCATGTTATCAGGTTGATCCAAATGTCCATGGGGAGCGCTACTTGCTCTCCTCATTCTGCTGCTACCTGCTTAAGAATAACTCATTAAACAGATATAATTTGTTTTTAGCACACTCAACTTTTGTCATGACACTGTATATTTATATTGCTGCATAACTCGAAATTTTCCCAAAGGTCACAGAGTTGTAAACCTGGGCTCTGATACCAATTTGTCACACTCTCATACTAAGTAAAAAAAAAAAATTTAAATGGTTCACGGTATTAATTACCTTGTGATGACTATGCAATCTCTCCACGTTAATATTCATGTAAATACAATACTGCGGCATGATTTAAAGTTTAATCTCTACACATATGTGGATATACATATACTCGTATGCATTTAATAATAACCTGTACATATATTTTTCATTTGCATAAAGGTTATAAAGCCATATATTCACGTTCATTTTACATAAACCATTGTAAAGGTTCCGCTACCATGTATGTTTCGATTCATATTCATTGCACAGATTGCGATAACGTATTAATGGCAACAGCTACACCACTCGGATTTCATATCCCGAAGTTTCTCAGTTTTATTATACTTGTCCGGCCTCGGCATCGGGAACCAGTTGTCCATCTGGGAGGATAATGGGCTCGATGGCATTCGGCCATGTGCGCCCGGTGCTCAAAGTGTTTACAGCCTGACACCTCGGGTAATGTTGTTTTCGCGCCCAAAGGCTTTCGATGCCCACCGGCTATCGAACGACGATCAGGGCTCATGGCAAATCGATGGATGGGAGAATGCCACGAAATGGTAAAAGGAAATAGGATATTTAATGACAGGTCTCCCCTTCTGTCGGATTCTAATTTTCATTTGTGCATGATTTGTGTCGCTGCAGCTCTGTAACATTGGGTGTATTTCGCAAACCTTTCAGTTTCCGTCAATACCGTGCTTCAATTCAGGTATGCGGCTATGGTGTTCGATGGGTCTTTTTCCCCACTTACAGTTACGGTTTACATCGCTTCAGCGATTCCAATCTGGTAATATGCTGTATTAATTTTCCCTTTTTATTTGTTACATACCTTTCATATCTTTCACAGGTTCTAAATCTATTAAAGAATGGTGTTTTCAGGTAAATGGCTCATCGCCGAACATTGAAGGCACGGGGTTTCTACACTTTGCCGACAGCTCATTACCAGGTATGTTAAATACTGTCGTAAATTCCTACATTCACTTCATTCGAAGCAATGACTGAACCCTTCCTCCCTTGAGCAGGGATAACAGTCATTATCTATTCAGGTTCGGTCCCTGCACAAGTCCAGGGCTCTTTCTGGACAACAGTCAGGTTTCTTGCCCTGCTTAGGCGGAACACCACTGTCGAGAAGCACTGCGTGCTGAGCTTCGATTATTTAATCTTGAGTTATTTAGCATGTATATCTAGTCTTTAGCCATGAGGCTTATTCTCTTTGCAGACTGTGGTCGTGGACTGAACTATAGTTTGATTCTGGCTTAAACTTGTTAAGATATTATATATATAAGATGCGGGTAACCCCGTAAGTTCGATTTTGTTCATAATGTTTCTATTTTATTTACAGTTTCAAGTTTGTCTTGCAATATTATTTTTCCACTGAGTAAAATTTTCTGTTATTATATTTCCGTTTAATGATGAATTCTTATTGTTATGTTTCGACTATGGCGCCCTTGCTGGCTAGCACAAGCTTCAGCCCAGCTAGAGTAACTTATTCTGTGTGAGGGTTTACTAGAAAGCTTGGCTGAGAATGCATGTAACCACGGTTACCATGCATTCCTCGGCATACCTACTTTTTGTTTGAGTTATTAATCGTGAATGCGTATATCTGTGTATTTAATCCGCGCATGCGAATGTTACAGTGTGGTTCTGCTCTCACTCTCTGAGATTCTCGCGGTCCTCCTGACCGGGGTTTAACATATATATATGTTTCTTTACTTTATTCGAATAATGAAACAGTTTATCTATATACATTTGGTTTGCGGAACATACCAGTCCCACCTTATGAATATATGTTATGCCTTTAGGTGCATAATACAATTTTCTGCAAAGAATGTCTGTTCATTTCTTTTTCGATTCTTTCTGTTCGTATAGAATTCCAATTCTTTTCTTCGACATGTACAGTAAGTAGAGGGTTTACAGCATTACCTCTGTTCGTATTTCTTGCTATCGCTGAAGTAGCAATGACCTGATTATTCTGTTTTTCTATTGTTATTTCCAAATGAGGAATGCAAGGGTTTAATGTTCGTTTCTTCAGAATGCAAGTGTGTTCGGTCTCTGTCTATACTACAGCAGCTAATGTTCTTTTCTCATTTTCTATTAAAGAATAACAGTCAAATGTTTTCCACTGTATCTATCTTCTTAGCACAGAACAATATATCTTCTTAGCACAGAACAATATATCTTCTTCGCACAAGACAATACAAGAGACATCTCAGTAAATAAATATATACATAGTAGGCCATACCTGCTTCTTTGCAAACCTACTTGTAATGCTTGTCAATTCACCCGTCTGTAGGAAGACTCTTCACTATCTTCCACCCCCAAGCACTTGCAGGCCCTCTTGGCTGCAGTTTCTCTGGTTTTTTTTTTACCAGATCTCGCTATCTGGTCCTAACCAGACATAGCGCATACAGGAAAATCCTTCCTTTTTCCTATGCCATCTGATCATAACCAGACATAGCATAACCTCATTCCTGCCATCTGATCCTTACCAGACTTGGCAAATCCTTCCCCTTTTCCTCTGGGGACTCAACTACCTCCTGAAGGTAGTTAGGGTTTTATTTTTAACTGCCTCCACAGTTATTGGTCATGATTAATCATATTTCAAATCAAATAATGTTAACACAATTCTTTAATTATCAAACACTAGCAACAGAGTTATATATATTTCAAATAAGGTCTTTGTTCAAAATTACTTTTACTATTTACCAACATTAACTTTTCACGAGGGATGTTACAATTGAGGTGAAATCTTGATTTGTGTTATTTAAACTTGTTTTTTTTACTGTATATATGGATTCAGCACCCTCAAAAACCCCTAAGACACTTAGATTGTGCAAAGGTTACCCATAAAACTTATTATCAAACTTGTGATTTCAATCAATTCCTTGAGGATTTTAGAGAAATTAGACTGGGAAAAGCCACCGAAAAGTTTCCAAAAAATTGCACTAAATATATGTCGTTTAAAAATTAGAAATTCAAATTTTAAAAATTCAAAAATTCATTTCAATTAAAAATATATATAATAATAATAATAATTTAATATTTAATTTTACAAAAAATTTAATGAACTTGAAAATAGTTTTTAAAAAATTGCAAATTAATTAAGATCATGTAGATTAGCATTTTGTTTAATTTGATTAATTATATCAATAAGATATTGATGGATTTAAAAAAACAAAAACAAAAACTTGTAAAAACAGGTGAAGCTTTTATTGATTAAATTCAAGGAAATGAAATCATTTTCAAAAACTTATTTTTTATTTTTATTATAGATTTTATATATTGGTTAAAAAAATATAATAATTAGTATTTTAATGGATGAATTTGTTTAATTATAAAAAATAAAATTAATAAATCTAATATGTAGTCTTGCTATTTAATATTTTTTATGCAAAAAGTAAAAGTAACAAATAATTGACTAAAATTACTATAGCAGGAATTATCCATATTTAATATCTTTTATGCAAAAAGTAAAAAATAATTGACTAAAATTACTATAGCAGGAATTATCCATATTGGTTGCTTTATTGTTCAGGAATGAAAGTACAATAGTCTCTCTATCTAAATATTTGTGTAATGCTATATATATATATATATATATATATATATATATATATATAAGTATTTAACATTATTTTTAAAATTTTATTAACTCTCAATTTTTCTATCTAAATATTTGTATAATTCATATATATATATATATATATATATTAGTATTTAAAATCATTTTTAAAATTTTATTAACTCTCAATCAATCAATAGTAAAATAATCTCTCTATCTAAATATTTGTATAATTTGTATAATATATATCTATATCTATATATATATATATATATATATATATATATATATATATATAATAAATTAGTATATTAACTCTCAATCAATAGATCAATAAATGGATTTTACTAAAATTATAGAAATATAGAAAGTTTATAGTTAATAACATTTTACTATGTGAGAGTTTTAACATATTTGAAATTTCTTTACAAATAGTTAACATATGGTGAAAATAAATGTAATTAGGATTTTCTTTAAAACTAGAAAATTTAAAATGAGAAGGCAATAAACTGAAATAGAAAAAATTAAGTATTATAATTAATGGAAAGAAAATATTAATTATGTAAAAAATATTTTACATAATTAATAGTATTTCATACTCCTCACTGTTTTATTGAGAAATAGAGAGTCTCAAATATTTCCAATTTATGAGGACACCTAGATACTTAGAGATTAGAGGTTTTTTTTAAATAATTTTTAATTCTCACAAATTGGTTTTAAACCAATCAAAAATCAGAAATTCAAATTTTGAAAATTCAAAAGTTAATTTTCAATTAAAATAATAATAATAATAATAATATTTAATTATAAAAAAAAAAAAAACAAAACAAAACAAAACAAAACTTTGTAAATAATTTCACAAATTTGCAAATTAATTAAGAGAAAAAGCATTCTGAGCCGAAAGCAATTATTGAAACTTTGTTAATTATGAATTATGAAAATTAAATAAACTTTTAAATTTAAAAAAAAAGTGTATAAGTTCAGTAGAAAAGTTGGTGAAATTTTGTTTTAAGTAATTAAATTAGTTTCTTCTAAAATTAATAATTGAAATTTTGATCCTATTAAAATTAATAATTGAAACTTTGAACAATTATAAAATGTGAAAATTAAATAAAATGATAGATTTACTTGAAAATGGTGTATAAGTTTTCCATTATTTTAATGAACAATTTTTTAAATAATTAAATTAATGATCAATTATGAAAGCAATAAAATATCATATATTATAAACCATTTTCAATTGATGTATTAATACAAAACTATTTTAAAAATATATATATATCTTAAAAATTAGTTAGCAACTTTCTTTGAAATTTGCACAATTGTTATGATATTTTTTTAAAATTTTAATAATTTTTAAAATTATTGCGCGTGAAAATAGTATGTTAAATTTATTGTATACACATATGCATATGAAAATTATTCAAGATTTACTAAACTCTCTCAGTTCCTACTTTATTTATTTAATTTAGTAAAATTTTGAAAGTCCCCATTTATGTTAATTTGTTGGAAGAATGCAAGAGGGTCACGGAGGATATAAACTTATGGTTTTTAAATCAAAACAAAACCAGGAATTTTAGCATTTAAAATTTGAGTTATCTATTTATATATTATTTAATTGTCTATTAAACTTTGGAAAATTTATAAGAGATATAATTAAATGTGATAACTCAATAATATAGATTTTGAATGTTTATTAAAATTTGGAGAATTCGTAAGGGGAATGATTAACGTGGGGTAACTCAATAATATAGATTTTGAAATTATAGGAAAATATTTGGTATGTTGTAATTATTATGATATATTTATATTAAGTCAGCATATTTATGAAATATGAGAAGATTGTTATTATTTAGTTTTTTTAATATAATTAAAAAAGTGATTATTTTGATTTTTCCCTTTTTGTTTGGTTTAGCTAAGTGGGTGGTAGTTTTTTCTAGTTAAAATTATATCTATTTTCAAATCTAGATAACACATGATACCATATTTGATGTCTTACCCAACATGACAAGAGAGATGCCTTACACAACGTGACAAGAGAGTGTGTGTGAAAATGACAACATAAAGATAATGGCATGATTTAAAAATAGAAATATAGAGATGTCGATATTATGTGAATAATTGAAAATATATACAATGAATTCATGGTGATCATTTGGGAATAGTAAAAGATTATTTAGTTGAAGTTGTTGAAAGGGCATTGTTTCTTAAAGAAGTTGTATGTGTGAATTACTATATATTCACTTAAACATGTAATGTGGTATGTGTAAACTAAAAAAGTAAATAGGGCATTGTCTAATCATGACAAGGTACGAGGAAATTATATTAAGACATTAGTAATCTAGCTATAACTATAAATGTCAAGAGTACTTGTAGGTTTGTGTGACTGGAAAAATTGGGAAACAATATGGAACAACCATGAAGGAATAACCCTAGAAGAATGAGGGAATAATCCTAGAAGAATGATTATGATAGAAGAATCATATTATAGTCATTATGGGATAATCATGTCAATTAATGGCATAGTAATGCAAGGTGAAGGAAAAATGATCTTGTGTTGTAACAGTAACAAAACTTCAAAGACCAAATCAAAGATAACTTAGTACACTTGAACTATCTCTAGAATAGGTAGCCCTCTATATCAACTATTCCAAAACAATAACAAATAATGTGTGAATCACAATAAGATCTAAACAAGGGTAATACTCTCTCACGAAGTAGATGCCTTATATTTCTTCAATTAAGATAAAGGATCCAAGGTAATTAAGAAAAGAATTATAAATTATGGTGACATTAGATTTGAGTTATTATTAAATTTAGGACGGCCTATGTGATGGTCATTAAAGTAGTCAAAGTTAAAAATAGTGAAATTTCTATGAATAAAATAGGAATAGCACCTTAGCATCATGGTAGTATGCATCTATCCATTCAATGATTAGTGATAATCAAGCAATTTGTTTGTACTAAATGACAATAAAAAGGAAATTAATTAAATTCCACGGGTATCCCTTAAAGTATACATTGATGCATAGCAATGAGTTGCTTAAGGAAGGTGAGGAAAACCTCATGGATAAATCAATGCAATAACACTGATAAATAAATCTTTCTTTATTATGAGATTGAAAATTATTAAAACAAGTGGTGAGCTCCATCTTTTAATATTGTATATAAGTGGATTGAACAATATGAATAATGTTAATGGTTGTTGTCTCAAGTGACCCAGTTGTGTGTAAAAAATTAGAAGTAGAACAACCATGTCAAATTGATTAGCACAACATCTCTGAGTTCAAAATGTCTTTGTACAAATACTTGTTATCAAGGGAAGTAAGGACAAATTCTAGGCTGTTGGATAAAACTAGGAAGTTGGGTGGTGAAATTATAACCTTTGTAGAAAATAAATCACAAAGGTTGAATCATTCCTAGGTACAAGTAAGTAAAGCATGGAAGAAAACTTAAATGGAAATGACCTAGTATAAAAACTCATTATATGTCATTGGGTGTAAATGTCCTCGGAATGAGCTAAAACAAAGATGCAAAGTGACATTAGAACTCTAGCAAGTGATAGAAATATGTAGAGTGTTACAAGACAGAGCAACAAAATAGTGAGTTAAAAGTATGTGCACTTATTCATATTTTCTAGTCAATTTAACTTCTTAAATTGCTCTACATAAACTATCAATCCGGGTATCATAAACTGATGAAGTGTGGTGCACCATATGTGCTTAGTTAACCCTTTTTCTTACTTCGTTGTTTTATAGTTTATGTTGTTTTGAGGTTTTGTTCTTGCTGGTCTCCTAAAGTATTCTAATGCAATGGAAATCCTAGTTTAAAGTTTTAAGAATGCTTTTAAAGATCAAGTGTGGATGTATAGTTGAAGACAAGGATTATGCTTCTTATGATAATTTCCAAACATAGCACTTCAAAGATCTCAAAACATGCTATCTATAAATGAGAACTTGAACAAAAGTGTAAACATGCAGCTACATAAATAAAACTAAAGATGAAGTACTAAAAATGAGGTTACTATCTCTGCTGTCCATCTAATTACAGAAAATAAATCTAAACTACTGCACTCAAGACCAAAAAAAATAAAGACGCTAGAAACTAGTCACTGATTTCACCCATAATTCCAATATTTCGTCAATTAACTTCTAAAACGGAGTTAAGCTAAAGACACCGGAAATATTGTCATATGGCATGAAAGAATGACATTTAAACTATCTACTTGCAGATTAATGAAAGCAAAATCAATTACTTCACCTATAATCTAATAGCTCACCAATTAACTTCTAAAACGGGGTTAAGCTAAAGGCACCGGAGATATCATCATATAGCATGAAGAACTGATATCTAAGCTATCTAAAAAGCAGTAAACAAATCTCACTAAAATAAAAGCATAACAACTAGAATTAAAAACTAAAGTTCAGCAGAGGAAGCAAGTCTCATATCACCACTTGATGCAAAAACTACATTAAAAAGCTCGAGCAAAAACTAATAAGCAAATACAAGAACATGTAAAGAAAAACTAATCTACAATCAACCGGTTGAACACACTTGCATGAATTAAAATTGCATGAATGGAAAATCTAAACTATCAAACTTGAAAGCAATAAAATGACATACTTGAATGAAATCAACGCGAAACTACAAAGCAAAATCTACTCTACCTTAGATTTCAATGTGCTCCATCACATCTACTTCACATCTCCTTCCACGCTGAGAACATCAAAGCTTTATTCAAATTCTTCAAAATTACAAAGTACAACAAAGCTCCCTAAAGCTTTCCAAAGCCATCAAAGAAGAACTACAAGCTGCAAGCTACCAACTCTAAACTCTAAGCTAAAGAACTAAAAAGCCAAGCTAAGCTAACAAATGAAGGAGAGAGATCTCCTATTTATACAAAAAGATGAGAAGCCATCTCATTAATGAGAATCCATGAATCTCTCCCTCTACCTCTAGAGTCCTAATCAAAATAGGAACTGATAAGACACGTGTCTTCTTAGAGTTTCAATACAATTAAGAGATGTGACACATATCCTCATGATCTCATGATTATCTCCACTCAAATTCGAATTTGGCCTTAGGGTGCCACATAAAAGTCTTCTAAAAGCCTCCTTTTAACCTACACATGTCAACAATCTCAACCCACTTGTTAGGTATAAGCATATGCACATTATTTTTTAATTTTTAACCACAAATTCACTTAAAAAGGCTTAGAATTAATAAAGTTTGGAAAAACATAAATGTGGCCTAATGATAATGAAAGTGGAATGAATGTGGTGACATAGTAGTGAAATGGAAGTGATATAATGGACATAATAGTGAAAGTGTAATGGAAATGAATGACATTTTCAAGACCCAACATACCCCCCAACTAAAGCTATTGCATGTCCTCATGCAATATATATTACATTAACTATTTTGATCCTTGAGCTTTGGCTTAACTTTGCATGATATCATTTGATAACTTCATATTTCTACAAAGTGTTTTACTTGAATTGCAACATGATTGGTTCTTGTGTTACAACCATTTTTTGTTGTTGCATTCTATTTTGATCTTTGAACTTTGCATAATGATATTTTGATTATTGTTGCAAAGTATATCTTTATTGGATTGCATGATGGTTGGTTCTTGTGTAACAACCATGGTTGTGTTTGTATCAAATTTATCCTTTAAGCACTTTTTTGAAAAGCCATTGTATGCTCATAATAACAATGTAATAGTTAATATATGTTGGAAGTATGTGGGCTCTTGAATATGATATGGAAATAGCAAGATATGAATATGAATGTATTCTCCCCGCCAACTGATGGTATTGGCAATTTTATGAAATGAGGAAGAGAAATGTTTTTCCAACAATTATCATTCTAGATTTTTATGGAATTCTATGGTCAAAAGTTAGAAAAGGGCGTACCTTAACTTACTCTTTGGAATGGATGAGTTGTATGTGTGGTGGCTGCAAAATTCTGATCATATTCTTCTTCAAGTGGCTGAACAAGAAGAGTCATGGATAAAGAGTTAAGATAAGTTTTTATTGCTCTACTAAAACTTGTTGAATCTGCTCCAAAAGTTGAAAATAATAGTCTTCATGTCTTCAAAACTCATTGGCACAATTCCTACGATGTGAAAAGATGTTCTGATGTCAAACATAGCAGGAAATTGTTGACTTAGTGGTCATTGATGGATGCCACTAGTCAACACGAGAACTCTCACCATTGATAACAATGAGAGTCAAGATGCCCAAACACATCTTACTATGTACGAATAGTTTTGTTGATGTAGAGTCACCTAGAAGATCTGATGAACAAGGGACATTAATGTATTCCCATTGTTTGTCAGCATGAGAACTTTCCATTAAGGCATACAAGCCTCAAGGTGTCTTTCCAAGGAACTTAGACTCAAAGGACTATGGACTCAATAATTTGCATTGAAGCAGGACTTATTTGCAAAATGAAAATGACAGGAAAGGGAAGATGAAAATGGATAATGGCAATGGAAAGCAGAAATGGCAATGGGAAATAAGCATGTGAATGAGCCTCTTGCTTTTATTTGTGGGTTATGAATGGACAAAAAGAGATGGAAAGTGTATGTGAATGTAAATGGAAAATATGAAGTGAAATGAGGTGAATGGTTTATTATGAGGTATGGATGTGATGGAGACAATAGTATCTGAAAGTTTTTCAAGTGTTTAGATCTGATTTTGTATCACAAATTGGAACCTGCAAAAAAAACTAATAATTCTTCTGCAATGGAATGTAAGATCATCAAAGGAGAGAGGTGATCAATCTCTCTAGTTATGATATTTACACAGAAAAACTAAGAATTTGTATTAATGAAAAGTTCTCAAAGGAAAAATCAAAAGAATTTATACTTGCTTTGGAATTAGTGCCTCAAGTTGAATGTTGCTTCTTTTCAGCAATTTATTTCATTATTTACCATTTCAAACTCTAATGATGGATTTTTTATTGTGTAGATCTTGTTGAGATCTTTCCAATGATACTTGAATCATCAAAATCTGATTTCATATGAGAAAGTTAGGCTGATTTGAACAATGAGGTTTTTTAGCTGCGGAATTGGAGAACAGCTGCGGAATGAATTTAGTTGCAGAACACGCACAATTTATGTAGCTAAGAATCTTGAATAAAAAGTTAGCCATTCATTTTCATCATCAGTCCAAATTAATCAATACCTTCAGAAAAGTGAGCAAATAACTTATTCATTTCATTGATTCAATTTTTGTATTTTTTTATTTTGACATGCGGCGACTTAGTGTGGCGACTTAGTGATAACACACACCTTGACTTTCCTTTGACTGGGGTCTTTTTCATCGACTTGGATCAAATGAATAGGACACCATCCATGTACTGACATTTTCCCAGCTACCCATGTGGCTCGTTTCGTCTCTCGACACCTGTAACCTACAAAAGTATGAAAATGGCTGCGGAATTGCCGGTTAGCTGCGGAACAGAGCTGCATTCCGCAGCTAAAAGACAGCCAACCATCATTTTTGAATTTTTTATTTTTTTGTATGTATAGAGGATTATTCTGCAGACCAACTACTGCAACACTCGAACTTGTTTTGGATTTGACAATTCTCAAGAAACCATTTCCCAAAATTTCATAGTTGTTGAATGAGATAGCCATGGTCTTCTACATTTCCTTTAATAGAGTTTAGCTGTTTTTAGTTCAGGTACGCATATACTGAGCCATAGCTCATGTTTAAGACAACTCGGACCAAACAATAGCTCTAAGGTTTCTCAGAGCATATCATCTTATCCGTATCTGGATACTTACAGCTTCTTATTGTAGTGAAAAGGACAAGGCCATGTTTCTCACAGAGGTGAAACAAGCAGCTTCAACAATCACAAGCTCTCCAAATGAAGGCCGTAGATTTGGATCATTCTGTCAGCATTCAGAAATAATCTTTGCAGCATATTGATCAATTTACTGTGCAAATAATTTATTCCTTGAGCCACATCAAGAGCCACAGCCGAAAAATACAGAGATAGAGCTGCAAAAGATTCAATCAAATAGACCACGGCACCTTGGCATAACGATGTACGAGTTAAAAACGGAAAGCATGAGGCATGGCGGGAAACGTGGTGGAGAGTTTCTGTGAAGAAAAGCCACGTCTATCAGTTCATTAATAACCTCTGCATTTAATTGTCTAAGAATCCTTCTTTTCGAATATGAAACACTCACGTCATTGAAGTAACCGTTCAAACAGTGTCGTATTCAAACATCTTGTTGTTAAACGGGAAGTGGAAAAGCAAGTGTTAATGAGTTACAGACGGGTGGCAAGAGGCGGGAGATGTATAATCAGCAAACGGTTAATTATCAGTATGTCATTGATTTCAAATCGGAAGCAGCCGAATTAAATCAACTGCCAGTTAATTAATACAAATTTCGTTTTTTTCTTGCGGCCTGCAAAAATGGGCTTCAAAGAACCGAGAATATTTCCAAAACCGCTTCAAATTCCTTGAAACGATTATTGTCAAAAAAACCCATGTTTTATTGTTCCTAAATTTGTCTCCGTTTTGCCAAATCGTGGAGTTAAAGTTTGACGTTTTTTTCTTGTTTTGTGTTTTTCCTAAATTGTTGTGGCAAATGTGTTTTCTTTAGGTTTGCAATATCTACAATAACCAGTGGCAGCATGTGAACATCTTCTATAGTAACTATCCCATGCTTTCGTAGAAACAAACTAAGTCTTTCACATGTTGAGTTATGGGTAGTTTTTCAATTTTCAGCACAGAGAATAGCCTTTGTTGCTTCATCGACGACTGATCAATAACAAAAACAACTGTTGTAGCATAAGTTGGTTTAGCTTTTGGCTTGACTGGCTTTCCTTCCCTTCCTCCAGTGCAGCATTACTTCAAACAAAGGTGCACTCTCAAAATAATTTGATCAAGGAATTATAAATCGATTAACCCCAAACTCCAAGTCAACGATTACATCAGACTCCTAAGAGGTTCTTGGTTGATGAATTTGAGCTTGTCAAAGATATAATTTGTTGATTTGAATGTGCTTTCCTCTTATTTTAAAGCTAAAATGAAGAAAATGTCTACAAGTAGGGCAGGAAGAGTTAGAATGAATCCATTTGTCTACACATTCTATGTGGAAGTCATGGTTGCAGTAACATTGTGACATCTCCTGTCATGAATTCTGCCAAATAGATAACGTACTCCATTCCAAGCTATGGCATAATTATTTGAGTCGATCTTAGTTAACTCCATAGAGATGCAGGTTTTTATTTTTTATTGTTTTTTAATGCTTTTGCAGGTTTGTTTCTAGGCCAAAGCTCAAACAGGAACGCAGATTTTCTATTTAGGCCACAGTGGAAACTGGAATTGGGGATAGCCATTGATTGTTTTTTTTCTTTTTTTCTTTTTTTTTTTCTTTCTTTCTTTTTTTCTTTTTTTCCCCTCTGAAACTGTGAAATTTTATAAGAATGATTAATGATTTTCAATTTCAGGCAGCAAAGACTTCAAGGTAAATATGCTAAAAATAGGACTTTGACTAAGGGCTTAAGCTGATTTTTTTTTTATCAATCTGCGCTGGGTGACTAGGATAGGTTCTATGTCGGGACAATTCCGGAGATGCCCATGTGGTCAGTTTATTCATTGGATCCCTATAGCCTGCTAAACAGAATTTACAGTTAGCTGCGAAATCAGGCTGCATTCCACAGCTAATTTGCAGAATCTTATTAAAACAAGGCACAGTGTTTTGAGGACCACTACAAATCATAACCAGTCAATCTTCTACAGCTGAACCTATCAAAGCAGTTGGGTGTCATTTTTTTTTTTAATTGAATCAAATGAAATAATGAAGTTTATTTTGTCCCCTTTTTTCTTTTTTATTTTTTCTTTTTCTTTTTTTTCCTTTTTTCAACATAACAATTGTTTTTCTGATCCTTCAAATCACACAAAGTGCAAGAGAAGAGCATATTCAAGAAATTATTAATTTTTTTTAGATGTAAGAAGTAAGATCTCCTAATTACACTTCCCCGACAACGGTGCCAAAATTTCTAGTCAATTTAATGTCTTAAATTGCTATACATAAATTATCAATCCGCATATCGTAAACTAATGAAGTGTGGTGCATCATATGTGCTTAGTTAATCATTTTTCTTACTTCGTTGTTTTATAGTTTATGTTGTTTTGGGGTTTTGTTCTTGTTGGTCTCCTAAAGTATTCTAATGCAATGGAAATTCTAGTTTAAAGTTTTAAGAATTCTTTTAAAGATCAAGTGTGGATGTATAGTTGAAGACAAGGTTTATGCTTCTTATGGTAATTTCCAAACTTAGCACTTCAAAGATCTCAAAACATGTTATCTATAAAATCAGAACTTGAACAAAAGTGTAAAGATGCAGCTACATAAATCAAACTAAAGATGAAGTATTGAAAATGATGTTACTATCTCTGTTGTCCATCTAATTACAGAAAATAAATCTAAACTACTGCACTCAAGACCAAAAAAATAAAGAAGCTGGAAACTAGTCACTGATTTCACCCATAATTCCAATATTTTGTCAATTAACTTCTAAAACGGGGTTAAGCTAAAGACACCAGAAATATCGTCATATGGCATGAAAGAATGGAATTTAAACTATCTACTTGCAGACTAATGAAAGCAAAATCAATTAATTCACCTATAATCTAATAGCTTGCCAATTAACTTCTAAAACGGAGTTAAGCTAAAGGCACCAAAGATATCATCATATAGCATGAAGAACTAATATTTAAGTTATCTAAAAAGTAGTAAATAAATCTCGCTAAAATAAAAGCATAACAACTGGAATTAAAAACTAAAGTTCAGCAGAGGAAGCAAGTCTCAAATCACCACTTGATGCAAAAACTACATTAAAAAGCTCAACCAAAAACTAATAAGCAAATATAAGAACATGTAAAGAAAAACTAATCTACAATCAACCGGTTGAACACACTTGCATGAATTAAAATTGCATGAATGGAAAATCTAAACTATCAAACTTGAAAGCAATAAAATGACATACTTGAATGAAATCAAAGCAAAACTACAAAGCAAAATCTACTCTACCTTACATTCCAATGTGCTCCATGACATCTACTTCACATCTCCTTCCATGTTGAGAACATCAAAGCTTTATTCAAATTCTTCAAAATTACAAAGTACAATAAAGCTTTCCAAAGCCATCAAAGAAGAACTACAAGCTCCAAGCTACCAACTCTAAACTCTAAGCTAAAAAACTAAAAAGCCAAGCTAAGCTAACAAATGAAGGAGAGAGATCTCCTATTTATACAAAAAGATTAGAAGCCATCTCATTAATGAGAGTTCATGAATCTCTCCCTCTACCTCTAGAGTCCTAATCAAAATAGGAACTGATAAGACACATGTCTTCTTAGAGTTTCAATACAATTAGGAGATGTGACACATATCCTCATGATCTCATGATTATCTCCACTCAAATTCGAATTTGGCCTTAGGGTGCCACATAAAGGTCTTCTAGAAGCCTCCTTTTAACCTACACATGTCAACAATCTCAACCCACTTGTTAGGTATAAGCATATGCACATTATTTTCTAATTTTTAACCACAAATTCACTTAAAAAGGCTTAGAATTAATAAAGTTTGGAAAAACATAAATGTGGCCCAATGATAATGAAAGTGGGATGAATGTGGTGACATGGACGTGAAATGGAGGTGATATAATGGACATAATAGTGAAAGTGTAATGGAAATGAATGACATTTTCAAGACCCAACACATATCACGATAGAAATGGAAATTTAATGTGTATTTCAATGATTTAAAACATACCAATAATTCCATTAATAGCTTATTTCCAAATTTCGTTATTTGAATAAATAATACACACTTAGATTGTTTTAGCTCTAGATGATTGGGACTTCTTTGGAAGTTGTAAGTGTGCTAATGAGAAATATATATGAAAATATTTAGCAACTAATTGATGTGTTGATTAATAAATCCCACTAGTGCAATTAGATTTCAAGGGTTTCATTCTATAATATGACCAAGGTTTGAAACTCACAATGGTCAATAGGGACACCAAAAAAATATATCCATGTTAAGGGTTGGTTTGGCCCAGACTAAGTATGATCCTTATACGATTTCGATGACTTAGATACACCTAAGTTGCAATATCTTAGACCACAAGCTGGTCTCATAAGTCATAAACATGCTAGCAAACAAAAAAGAAATTGATGTGTTGATTTTACATACCCCATAAAGTATCATTCTTCTTATTGTAATATGAGAAATTATAATCAAAATATGGTTTATATCTTGTCAATATCAAGTGGCATACTAGTATTTCATGATAACTTGTTGTAAATTCAATTTGAATTAACAAACTTAGTCATAGGAGATTCATGCACTATATAGGTGTTTTGATGGTCCTTCTATAGCATTAGATGTGATATTTGACTTTCATTATCAATATACATTCATACTTATTAGTGATTTTAATTTTATTGATTAGTCATAATAGGAGTGTTCATGATGATCTATTTTTTCTACATTTTCTATGTGTCAATATGATTACCATGTGTTGAAGGAAATATCATTCAATGACTAGGCTTAATGTCATCCAAAACAAAATACTTTTCATAAACAACATGTTTTAACCCAGGATAGAAAGAGTACATAAATTCGTGTAACTAACTAGTTAGTAATTGGGGTAGATAACTACAGAACTAGTAATTGAAGGAGGTATTTCCTGGGAAGTCCTTACTCTGAAGTCCCACTCCAAACTCCACTTGCAAACCTATTGGGGTAAATACTTTCAAAAAGGGAAATTAAAGGAGATATTTCCTAGAAATTCCTTATTTTGAAGTCCCACTCCAAAATCCACTTGCAAACCTATAAACACAAAAGAAAAAGGCATAATTGAAAGATATGCAAGAATCAAACTCTAAGTGCCTTAACTAATCCAATCCAAACAATTAGTGCATGGTTCAAAACATAAATGCATTACAACACATAGTTGGGAGAGAAAAAGAAGTGAGTTATTTATTGATTCAAATGAATATCTATACAAAAGAAAGATAATACATGCTTCTAGCCATTGGCACCACTCAAAACCATTTTCTTGGTTCCTCCTCTTGCGCCACTAAAGGAATGCTCCTTTGGATATTTACTCAACACATGAAGTGGAAATAGAAGAGATTTATTTCTTCTATATAATATTAGAAGGGGAAAAAATCATGGTATAAGGGTTTTTTGAGTGGGGAATTTCCTTAGAAGATCAAGGATGACTTGCTTGCAAAGTTTGACATACTCTGTTAGGGCCTTTCTTTTATACTGTTAAATTATGTTTGGGGTAGATAGCTACAAACCATAGGAGGTAATCAACTTGGAAAACCCATAGACTCCACCAAAAATCTCACAATTTTGTGCACATCTATACTTTATTTATTACATTTCGAAGGCATATGTGAGTTGTCAAAGGGAAACATACATAGGTACCCACTTTGTTTGAATAAAACTAGTGTATATGCACTTGTTTCTATATCAATAGTAGTGTATGCAAGCGAAAAAATGTTTTTTAAAGATTTTTGACGACAAATGAGGTCTAAAAATAGAACGATTTTAAGGCCCATGGGATCATTTCATGCATATTAATCATAGGAGTCACAAAATATGTTATAACACCGTGATAAGAATATTCATAATGTTATGAAATATTGTGATCAAGTGTGGTGTTTATCATGGTGTTTCATTCTACAGATGTTTATGTGATGTTTATAATGGCATGCTATAATTGTAATTGGTTCTTCATATGTTGATATGATGATGTGATTTTTATATGATGGCATGTGATGGTTGCATGCAATTCCTAGATGGTGATATTTCATGTTGTAATGTTCTTATGGTAGCATGTAGTAGTTTCAATTCTTTATTATTCATCGCGTTGTGACAATGTTGTGTTCTCATGATGGCATGCCATAATTAGTATGTGGTCCATCTCCATGCATAATGAGATGACGATATTTATATGATTATAACTAATGCCTCGATTGGATGATGTGATGTGAAGTTTGACAATAAATCCACTCATGGGCCTAAAGGATCGATTATTTAATAATCTCATGGGAGCCCATACCATGAAGGACAATCTCTACTAAGTAGCACCTTATGGGTTGGTGAAAAAATCAATCAATAAACCTATGTTAGTGGTTCTTTTACTTTACTTGATGTTTGGTGGAACATAGTACCATATAGAGGAGACTAGAGTGTTTGATCCTATAGATATAGAAAGATGGTTGGAATTGTATTCATTGGTAGATTTGTGAAGTTGGGATTTCATATATAGGGTTGAATGCTTGGTTGGATTTTTGGATGGAGTTTAGGTCGATCCTTTTAGATTCTTGGAGTACATGGATTAGAATATCAAACTAGATTCATGTTAATCCAATTGAGGACGAGCTCCAAAGAACCAGGCCTTAAGCTTAATATTCAAGGTTAGGGAGGTAGCTAGAGTTATATTTTCACTCCCACAAAGTTGTGATATGAACTTTCTATGCCTACTACAGTGGCGATTATACTAGTTGTAGCAAAGGGTGGTTGTGAATTGAATATTATGGAAGATATAGGAAGAATGTAAAACTTATAAGTAATATAAATAAAGTTGAACTCAAGACAAAGTTTCTTGAAAGAGGGAAATATGTAATGCCCCACATTATATATATTCATTAAAAAAAGAAAACCATGATAATGATGACGATAAAATGATAATAATTAAGATTATTATATAGTAAAAATAAATAAAGAACAACTAATAATCAATACAAATATTAAATAGGAATTTTTAAAAATGATAATTGCATGGATGACAAGTGATGTGCACGAGGATTGATGCATGCATGCAATGGAAAGAACATTATTTAAAGGATATTTGGGAATTTGTGAGGCATTTTGATACATGGAGGTTTTATCCATCGTATAGTGGAAATCCATGTTGAGGATATTGTGAGGTATAATAGCATAGTTTTATTGATTGAGGGCTCAGTGTTTCTCAATATTGGATTAAGAGGTTGGTTTGGGAGGAGAGTTGTTCACCCAAATTTTATTGCCTATTTTGCTTCTTGTTTTCTAATCGCATTCCTAATTGCTAGACCTTGATTATCACCATCGTAATTTTATTTGATTAGTTATCTTCCATGTAATTTATTTTAGCCTCCTTGCTTATTTAGTGCATACAACTATTTTATTTACCTACCATTATTATTTTCCTATCTCAGTTCTATAAAAAATGTATTGTTAACTTAGTAAGTGTTATACCACCTTAACTAATATATTTTAATTATTTTATGCACTTTGGTTTTATTTTTGGATCTTACACATAGTTTTGAGTAGCAAATTAGGAAGGTCAATATTGTTACAAATATTTTGAAATTGAGATCTAAAGTGTCCATATACAAAACAATATAAAGGGAGTGGTTCTTGGTTCTCCAACTTCTTATTATCATAAAGATGAAAAAATATATTACCCTATGGAGTTTAGGAATTATAAAACTCAAACAATTTTTCAATAATTTTGATATATATACACACACCATTCCAATCAATATGAGCTTTAGGATTACTAATTATTTATCTAATCAACGGTTATTTCATTTGTAATCCAAATATTCAGGGGAAGCAGGGGAGAATATGTAAAGTAATTTTCCAATACACACACATACAATTCTAAGGAACAAGTCATTCAAAGTTACTATTTAGTTAATAGTTAGTGGTTAATTCATCTATTGTCTTGATATTATGGAAAAGTCAGAAGGGATATGTGATCTATATATAAAGTGTGTGAGAGAAGAGAGAGAGAGATACCAAGGGTTTGGCTAAATTGGTTGCTCCCAATGTTGTTGGGAATTTGGCTAGTTTTTTACCAACAAATGTTGAATTCAAATCCTCTTCCATAAGGCACCCTAGTCTATGTTGATGGGTTTACTAGTGATGCCATTCACTAAGGTGGATAAGAATCCCTTTGGTTTTCCTTTGATGATTTATTTAGAAAAATATAAATTATAAATACAATTCTCCAACCCAAAATGGTTGGATCCAAAGGTGAAAAGCGAATATTTTTTCATAGCTAGTTTTGGATAAACACTTTTGCAACAACTACCACCCTCCCATGGTGAGAATGACCATTGTATATCACTACTCCTAGTAACCTCCCACCCAATATTCACTTGTATGGCCATCCTTTTGCCCAAAAAATGTGAAAAACATCATTCACGAGCCATTGGTAACAAGTTTCATCCATTATAATACTAGCCCCTACTCTTCCCCAATCATCATGGCTCTTAACCCGGATGTGGGTGTCAATCAAGACATTAATGGGGATTAGACTAGTAGGCGGCGAGAGGACGAGCCACATGGCCGTCTGCGTTCCCTCCCAAGTCGGCCTGAACTGAATTCATGACCGCCTTCAAGCAGCATTTAATGGGTGCTCGGGCCGAGAACTGCCCATTATGTGCACATTTATGGACTCCCCTCCCCCCCTGCTCCATTGCAATTATCTGCCCCAAGTTGTTGAACCATGTTCACGCACTGTTACCAGGAATCGTTGCTAGTTAGTGAGTTGTGTTGACCTTGGCAATGGGCATCACTACTCTCAATCTAGGCTTTGCAATTTGACCTCCGCCCAGCCTTCCCCTGTTCACCCTCTGCTCAATTCCTCAGCCATCTCTTCCACTGAAAACTCGGCTTGGCATTCTGCCATGGCTCGCATTCGTCATCGTATGAGAAGCTGAAGAGGTGGAAGTCGAGGTGGTAGCATCCGCCCTCCGAAGACGCCGAGCCCTGATTCCATCTCCCCTTCCCCTTCCCCTGAAATTCCTTACCCTCATAGCTCGGTCTCAGGCAGGTATCCTGATACCCGCAGTGGTCGGGGACATGCACAGCTTCCAGGAGTCTGCCGAAGAGATGTCGCAGTCCACACTGCCAACTTCCCTTTCCCCCTCACCCAACTCCCCACTCAACCCAATTCTGCTTCTGTAGCACCCTAAACAGACCAGTCATTACTGCCACCATTACCATTGTTTTCTCTGAAAAAAATGAGCCGCAGGATGCCTCATCAGGAAGCACTAGATCGCAGCAACAGGAGGCACGCAGGCTTAGGAATGAATGTGATTATGGAAATCACACAATGGATGAGGAAATGGGTACTCTGCATGGCAAAGCCCTGGGTGTTGGTCTACATATAGCAGGAGGAAGTTCTGGAGACACTTGTCCACCAGGTGGTAGCACGGTTGACGCGTCAGGATCGCATGCAGCTGCTGGCAGCTCTAGTGGCGTCCAAGCTGCTCGTGGGCCACATAGCAGCGTGTCAGAGGAGGAGTATGATTGGTACCGGTATGCATGCCTCATCAAGGAGGATCCCGCCCCAGACGAGCTCAAGTGACGACGGGTGGTAGCCAGGTGCCACCCATTTTCTAGCTGAGGTCTCCTTTGCTAACTGGCTCTTTTCTGTTATGTCTGTTCTATTGGAACTTCTCTGGGTTTATGATTATTCTATTGGAATCTCTCTTGTTTTGTTATTTTCTGCTTTAAAGACTGATATCCCACATCTGGGTATTTTTTCCTTTGCGGACTGGTTTCCCCATAGATGGGGTAGTCAAGTTTTTTTATGATAGACAATGTTCAGCACTGTTGAAGCCCGTGCCTCCTTGTAATCATATTTTGTTACATATTAATAGATTAACTTTACTTAGAAAAAAAAAATCATCATGGCTCTTAAGAAAGAATGCAATTGGAACATGTGTCTCAAATATATGGCTCTTAATAACTTCACTGTCAAACATATTCCATTATGGCCATTAACAATATCTTAGATGAGCTACATGGCACTTAGCTTTTCACTAACTAGATCTATATCCTTCTACTATCAGAAAAATCACATGAATGAAGCCAATATTCCAAATATACTTTTTAATACACATGAAATTCATTACGAGTTTTTGGTGATGCATTTTGGTCTTTGTAATGCTCCTTCAAATTTTTAGAGCTTCGTGAACAAAAAACTTTGACCCCTTCTACAACATTTTTTATTAGCATTCTTGATAACATCTTAGTCTATAACAAAAATGGTGTATCATATGTAGATCAAGTATTATAATTCTTGTATAATTGCTACATATTCCTCAAATTTGATATTTATTCTCTTGATGTCTCATAAGTGGAATATTTTAGACACATCATTAGTGGGAAGGGTTTTTATGTTGATCCTAAGAAAAATGGAGTGATGAAAGATTGGCCTCACCCTAAGACCGTAGAAACTTTATGGGGCTTTCCTGGCCTCACAATTTATTACAAGAAGTATCTATCATTATGGTAAAACCTTATCTCCCCTCACCAACTTTCTCCAAAAGAAATCCTACATTTAGATTGAGGAGGCAAAGAAATATTTTCAGGCTTTAAAATATGTTATGTGTACTACCCCACTATTAAATAATGTAAACTTTGAAACGAGAACTATAAACTCAAAATGGGAACTCTAGCCAAAAAAACCCCAAAAAAACATGAAAAACGGTGCTAAAAATGAAAAGTGTGTATACTAGAACGATGTTTTTTTTTAGCGTTAATTTTCAACATATTTAAAAAATGGCAGTAAAACCTTTTTTTTTGTGCAAAAAACAATTGTTTTTTAGGAAAAAACACACTAATGTTTTTGGTAGAATAACATTTTTCTTTCCCATGTATAATTTCAACATTTTTTAGTAATTAGAATAAAGATAAATAATAGGATCTGAAACGCATTAAAATTCCATCAGTTTTCATCCATGTTGTTAAACATATAATAACATGACACCAAAGATTGCTAAAATTCTAATTATTTTCAACCATAACATTATATATATATATATATATATTGGAAACTTTTCAACCATAGAATTGAAAAACTCTAATTTTTCAACATATTTAAACAATGGCATTATGAACAAATTACATGACTAAATTAATCAAATGTCAATACTTGTAGATTGAATGAAACATAAACTACATCTCTAAGTTATTGTTGCATCATACATATTCTAAACAATAAAACTCATCATAGTTAAAACATATAATCCAACAAACATAAAAATGACTCATAACTTCATTTAACATCATATGGAAATCAAAATTTTTATTTCAAGATACGATGCAAACATCAATTATATAAGTTGTCCTAAAAAATTATTCAAAATCACTCATATTTTCTTGCACACCATCAGAATTCACATCTTCAAATGAATGACTAGATGCAAATGAAGATGTTCCATATTCTTCTATTTAATCAACTAGTGCCCCATCTAAGTCCACATGCATGCCCACCATTTCAGGTTTCAAAATTCTTCTGGAACTATGACTGGTTTCATCAGACTCCCATCTCAACATTGTTTCTTCTGGTAACAACCTCTTCAAAATCTTTATCGTCTTGAAGAGAAGAGTTCCTCTCTTTGTTAAATTGGAGTCATAAACATGTCAACATCCTCCAATTTTAAGAGGTCTGTACGGCAAATATTTATATTTGTACCCTTTCTTTTTCTCTTTCCGCCAATTTTTTTATCAACTACCAGCTCTGACTTGTACACACCATTGAATAGGTGTGTATTTGTGGCATACCAATGTACTTCAACACCTGCAACATCTTCATTTTTTTGTAATGACCTTTATAACCTTATCCACCCATAATAGATAGCCATTGGCATCTCCATCTACTAGCACTATGATCATGCAACCCTCCTTAATATCATGTACTGAACCCCTATAAAGGTCTTCCATGGCTTCACGATGTGCATGATATCTTTTGGAACCAATATACATTTATCTTTCCTCTACCTATGAAGAATTAATAATACCTTGAGATTATTGTTGTTCAACAATGTTCTTTCCTCATGTTCATTTGACACAATTTTTGGCCAAATAAATGGAGTTTTCAAAGGTATATCTTCATTTATTGTTCTTGAAATGATATCACTTTGATTATTGAAAAAATACTCCCACCAAACTGGATTGGCAATATCAAAGTACTCATATGTATATCCAATACATTTTTTTATTTCTTTTAGGCAATCAGAATAATTTATATCCCTATTTTTCCTGCATGCATTATGAACTTCAGCAACTGATTGTAATAACAATATATTTGACGCAAATATTGGATGATCTGGAATGAACTTCAAAAATGCAAAACCTAATGACAACTCTCATTCTGCAGTAGTTGAATACTTCTTGCCCCATATTAGTGTTTTCCCATCAGTTTTTTTGATACGAAATTGATGTTGGAATCTAATGTCATTAAGTTGTTCAATGCATTTCTCCTCACCATGTGATCCCAGAGTAAACCTTGCATGTCAACAATTTCGTCCAACACATCAAAAATAGGCTCTAGCATGTATGATTTCTTAATACATTCAATTAATGATGGCAATTTCCCAACGTCCTTCCTCATTGTGACTGAAAAATGACTAAACATATGATCAATATGGTCATGAGTGTGCCCAACAAGAAGGAAACCAACCTTTACCTTCTGAAAAATTCTCAATTCAATAAGCATGTTTAGATATCCAAAAACAATCTGATTTTTGTTTTCACGACAAGTGTTGTCCAATTGTAGATACAAAACTTCAGGAAGATTATCAAACCAATGAGAAATCACATCATGAATCATGGTTATTTTCATATTTGCATCATTATGAATATTTATAGTTGTGAAGTATACCCTTGGCAACATTTTCCTATTGAAGGCCATACAACTGACCAAGTGATAATGAATAAAATTTTCCTCCTGTAAATTTTTGGGTGTGCAAACAAAATGTGGTAGAATTTTTTTCTTCTGGTCCATACCATCAATTATCAAACTCAAATATTTATTTAGATTATCATAAAAATTCTTTTGATGCTTGTGCAACTTTTTACTTTCACTTGTTTGTTGTTCGTGATGCTCTTGAAGCGCTTTGAAAATGGAATCTACACAACATAAAATGAAGTCATTAATAAATACATTTTCATAGTTGACGACTATACAATTTTAAAAATTAATGTTATGAATTCTTACCTCTTTCTGCCCCTTCACATTTATCCTTTTTTTATTTAAGAGAAGCATATGTACTGAAAATCCCCATCCTTGTCTTCTTAGGAATACAGACACTATGAATTCTTTCTTCCATATCTTCACAAAATATTGATATGCTATAAATCGACCATTAAATCCTTCAGCACCTTCTGCATATTTTTTGTATAAGTTGTAGATTTCTTGTCTTGAGAAATTATCTAGAATATCTATTGTCTCTCTATTTGGCATACACTATCCATTCTTTGAAAATAAGTCTTTCATCCATGACATTGAAGTATTTGATAATGGCCCAAATTGTCGTTTATGATGTACTTTTGAATAAAATGGGGGATCCTTTTCCAAATTTTCTTGGATTCTTGATAGATGAAAATTACCCATTGAATGAAACATTTTGAAATCATTTCTACAGATAAATAAAGACCCAATATGATAATCATAACCTGACAATGTATATTGCATGCACCCCACTAAATATGAATTTTTCATGCTTTTATTCATTGAAAAATATCTCTTCCTTTTCTCCAATGCAAACTTGAAATCCATATGTTTTAAGCAATCCTTTTGACAACATTCACTTGAAATGAGAGCATTGATAGAACTTATTCTCATGAGATATTCTGCTCTACCCCTTGTATAACTAGATAATCTTGGATTGATACGAAAAGGTCTACTCCTACTCCTCGATACAATATTTGTTGGCAAAATCTCCATCATTGAATCATCATTTGTATAAGCATTTCCATCATCATTATGAGGAATATTATCCTCGCTATGATCATTTGTGCTTTTGAAATACTGATTTGGAGGATATTCTTCATCTTTCCCTTCTTCAGTGCTACCCTCATAGTCCTTAGAATTAGGATTAAATGGAAAATTTTAATCGATGTTTATTGTATATTCTTCATCATGTGCATTGTCAATGTTGCTCTCATAGTCGATAGGATTAGGACTACGTGGAAAATGTGACTCTTTACTTACTGGAAATTCTTCATCATGCCCTTCGTCACTGTTGATCTCATATTCCTTAGGATTAGGACTAAGTGCTTCATCCTGCCCTTCGTCACTGTTGCTCTCATAGTCCTTAGGATTAGACTAAGTGCTTCATCCTGCCCTTTGTCACTACTTCTCTAATATTCCTTAGGATTATGACTAGGTGGAAAATGTTCTCTCTATTTACTAGAAATTCATCATCCTGCCCTTCGTCACTACTACTCTCATAGTCCTTATGATTAGGACTAGGTGGAAAATGTGACTCTCAATTTATTAGAAATTCTTCATCCTGGTCTTCATCACTGCTTCTCTCATAGTCCATAGGATTAGGACTAAGTGGAAATTGTGACTCTCGATTTATTGGAAATTCGTCATCCTGGCCTTCATCACTGTTGCTCTTATAGTCCATAGGATTAGGACTAAGTGGAAACTATGACTCTCTATTCATTTAAAAATATTCATCATTGTTGCTCTCATAGTCCATAGGATTAGGACTAAGTGGAAACTACGATCTTTATTTATTTGAAATTATTCATCATGCTCTTCATCAATATTTCTCTCATAGTCTATAAGGTTAGGACTAAGTGGAAACAGGGACTCTCTATTCATTTGAAATTCTTCATCATTGTTTCTCTCATAGTCCATAGGATTAGGAATAAGTGGAAACTGCGACTCTTTATTTATTTGAAATTATTCATCATGTCCTTTATCATTGCTGCTCTCATAGTCCATAGGATTAGAACTAAATGGAAATAGTGACTCTTTATTTATTTGAAATTATTCATGTTGCCCTTCATCAGTGTTGCTCTCATAGTCCTTAGGATTAGAACTAAGTGGAAGGTTTGACTTTCAAACAAAAGAGGTTGAATTATACAAATGCACTCTCTCCTAATGATAATATATAGCTTAAAGAATGAAAATTTCCCTTCCAATTTTCCCTCTAAAAATTTTCCCCAAAATTTTTCCCTCCAAAAATTTCGTTTCATGTATTTCCCTCCAAAATTTTCTTCTACAATTTATTGAAAAATTTTAACTAAAATTTTCTTATGAAATTAATCTTTTAAACTAAATATTTAAATTAAAATTGTAAACTAAATCTTTTACCTAAATTAATTTTTTACTTACTATATAGCATTTATTAGACAATTGAATATTTCTTTTAATTTTTATTATATCTTCTATCACATATTTAAAATAAATTACTATATCACCATAACACGATTTATAAGTTAAGTTTTTATCAAAAAAAAAATTAATACCACATTCACCATGCGGTAAAACAATTCAATAATGTTTGCTTTATCATAAATTACTATATCTCCATAACAAGATTTATATGTTAAAGTTTTTATAAAAAAACAAATTAATACCACATTCACCATGCAGTAAAACAATTCTGTAATTTTCACTATATCATAAATTTCATTATCACTAGTCCTCACATCACATCAAGGCTTTTCGAGGTTCGTTAAAATTCATGGAGCTATTTTGTGGAGCAATTACATTGTTATCGATAACATATTCAACAGAAGATTATCGCATTTGAAAGGTAAGTTTCCCTTTTGCTCAGTGCAAGTCTTAAATTCCCATAGGTTTACTAGTAATTATGTGTCAGTTGGTTTGTTATCTTCGTGTAAAATATTAGACAAAAAACATATTCGAGGAAAATAATATTTAACCTTTTTATTAATGAAATTTAGATTTCTTTTAGAAATTAAAAATTGAGATGAGCCAAGCTTACCCGACAACCCCCTGGAAGGCAGGAACCCACTACGTCAGCAGTGGGTGTGGTGGGCCTGGTCGTGGGCTTCTCGGTTGTGAGCATTCCTGCCCAGGGCAAAGCAGCCCCCTTATAGGCTATGGAGTTGATTCTCGAAATCGAACCCTAGCCTACCCGGGGGTCGTTCTATCACGGGCGGGCAAGCCCACGACCGGGCGTGCCTGCTGGTGGCACCCACCCCCGCGACCCAACCCGCCAAGGGTGAAGGCCAGTTCTTAGAATCATACCTCACCCTTGGTGGGTTGGCCTACGGGTGTTGGTGTCGCCGATAAGCGCGCCAAACCGTGGGGTTGCCCGCCCGCGGTAGGACAAAGTGTTGCAGCACTCCACCCTACAATGGGCAAGCATGCCCAAACACTGACACACCCACCCACCCCCGTGACCCACCCCACCGGGGGTGAGGGTTGATTCTCTCGCGCCCCTTGGTGGCACCCACCCCCGACGAGTTGGGCCATGTGGGTGGATGTCGCCAACGGGCGCCCCTGGCCGTGGCCATGCTCGCCCGTGGCAAGGTGGAGTGATGTTGTACTCCGCCCTACTGCGGGTGGGCATGCCTACGGTCGGGCGGGCATACCTAGCCGTGGGCGTGCTCGCTTAGGGAAAAATGAAAAATGACCCCCTAGCCTACTAGGGGGCCGATTCTTCGAATCGCCCCTGAAAGGCCAGGGGGTGATTCTCAAACTCGGCCCCCTGACCTGCCGGGGGCGATTCTGAGAATTGGCCCCGGCAGGTCAAGGGACAGATTCTAAGAATCTCCCCCTAGCCTGATGGGGACGATTCTGAGAATTAGCCCCTTAGTAGGCTAGGGGGTCATTTTGCGTTTTTCCCCCGGCAGGTCGGGAGCTATTCTAGGAATCGACCCCCAGTAGGCCAGGGGGCGATTCTGAGAATCGGTCCCCTGGCAGGCCAAAGGACCTTTTTGCCCCGAGTGGGCACACCCACGGCCGAGTACACCCGCCCACAAGCACAGACACGACACGAAAGTAAGGCACGGCAGGCCCCTAGCAGGCAGGGGGTTGATTCTGAGAATCATCCCCTTGGCATACAGGGTGTCGACTCTCAAAATCGGCCCCTGGCCTGCCAAGGGGTCGGGGACAAATGAAAAAATAAACAATTTGTTTTCTAAGGAATGAATTTTATTTTTTTCCCTTTATGAACCTAACATCCAACTTGTCATGGGGGTCGATATGCATGTTTCTGGTGTTTTTTTCATTTTTAGATTTTGTTTCGTTTTGTTTGTTTACTTAAGATATTGGTTTTTTTGTAATTTATTGATTTATATATATGTGTGTGTATATTTTTTGCAAGAGAATGGCATCAAGGAATATTTATATAAATATTTCTGGACCAAAGACTGTTAAAATTAAAGGTGGATCCTCAAAAAATATTGTTGAATGAAAAAAACCTGAGCAATAACTACAAATCAATCAAGTGCCTCAAAGGATAATAATATGATTACTTACTGGAATAAATCACAAGTGAAGCATAGAGAAAGATAGAGAAGGCGAAAAACATCTACAAATATATGTGTGTGTGTGTGTGTGTGTGTGTGTTGATATCCCTAACGATAGTGGAAGTTATGTGGTGATGGGAAAAGTATTAAAAATTTGTTTGATACCAGACACTGAAATTGTTTATGTACTTAGAAAACTACCCAAGTCACATGACAAAGTTAAATATTAGTTTGCATTGTCAATGTATGATACGACATATGAATCTACAAAGATGTGTAAACAAATGATAAATCAGATTGCACAAGATATCGCAAGTATTGTTATTTATATTTATGTGTTTTGTGTTATTGTAATTGTATCATTATATTTTTATAACTTAGTTTTTATTGACATATGATATTTTGTTTAACAAAATTTTATTGAAAATATTTCAATTATGTTTGGAGGAATTTATCTCATAGAGCAAGATATTATGAATGTTGTCATCAGTTTCTACTCAAGGTTAGAAAAAGATATGGCAAACAAGAAAAAAATAGTAACTCATGATGCTACAAAACTGCATCCAAGGGATCGGCAAAGAATGTCTATAGTGGATAAATGTAGCAAAGGTATACATGTTACTTTTGAATATGAGGAGGTTGAAACTGATGCTGAAGAATATGTTTCCATTACTGAGGATGAGAATAGAACTAATGTTAGAAAGGAGAAGAGTCATAAAAGACCAAAAGTAAAAATGCCCAAGAATGTCTTTGTTCTAGTTGATGATGAGAATGTTACTTATCTAGAAGAAAAGAGGAGGAGGAAAATAAAATTTAATCATTCTCAAATAGTCAAGGCCAACAGTGAATATCATAGTGAAAATTCAAAAGAAAACAGGGAAATCATTACACTAGGAGCTGATTTAGAGGATGGCATTATTAAAACAAAACAAAATGCCATTCGACATAACTTGACAAAGACAAACTTAATTGAGGGTGGTCATACATTTCAGCTTAATGTCATACAAATCTATAAGCCAAGTGAAGGACAATTTAAATATCAAATCAGAAAGCCACATCACCTGCATGTTCACAACTTGAAGACATTGATGAGGTACAATCCATATGCTCATGTGGTTGATTATGTGCTTCTTGTTGATCTAGTTCAAGTTCCCAACAAAGAAGCATTTGATAAGTCAAAATGTTTTGAATACAATTATTATGTGCTTAGGGGGAACCATTATGTAGAAGCTCAAAGTAAATTGATGGAGGAACCTCCCAATAACCCACGTTTTGAAACAATGAAATGTATCATTTATGCTAGTTTATCATATACAAAAGCAAAGTTATTGGCATGGGATCATAATACAGATAATGAGTATAGGATGCATGTGACTTTCATCCAGAGGGGTGGAAATAGACTATCGAATTGAGGAAAATTCAATTCAAAAGGAGGCAAAGTACATTCTGATATATTCAGAAATATTGATAACATTTTCCAGTTGGCATTTAGGACTGGAGAGATATGGGAATTGATTAATGAGATTTTTAGCATGTGGGAGAACATTGGCATTAAAAATCAAAAGGTCAAAATGTCTAAACCATTGATATGTACTACCACTAAATCATGTCCTGAAATGAAGCAACTTCCAGAAGATATGACTATCACGCCTTGGAGAGCATTGCAATGAGTGAAGGATGAAAAACTTGTCAAAAAAATATTATCGTGTTTGAAGCCAGGGGAATTATTAATGGACGAAATGTGTGTGGAATTTTAAAATTAAGTTTGTTGAATTATTTTTACTTATTTCTATATTATAATTTTCAGATAAATATGACATATTGTTCTTGGTAGTATTTATTATACATAACATTATAATAACTTTTTTAATTTATCTATTCAGTCACAAGGTTTACATGAAAATACAACAACAAATTGTTAAATTCTTGAATGAATATAGTTGGGATGATGTTGTACGCAACCACCCATATTCAAGTTCTACATCAACACTAAAAGATTTTTATCTTGCATTTAAAAATGTATTTTGATTTATACATTAATTGTTATGAAACCAACTCACAAAAAGATAGAAAAGAAATATAAACACCTTAGAATTCAACCTCTTCGAGGGGGCAGCCTCCTTTACATTAAACAAATGAACAATTTTTGGATGATACAAATGAAAACACCTCCTTTCTATATATAGGAGTCTAAGGGGTCATAATATAATCAGAGTCGACATAACAATAATAATATAAGGGCACAAAAATAACAATAGTGGGCTTCTGTGAGGCACAATAATAACAATATCGAGACTACATGGGCACAACAATATAATAAAGGGGTTGCACTAATAACAATAGGGGTTACACTAGTAGTATAGGGACATAACATGCCCCTCTCCTTCAAAAAGTGTTGTCCTCAACGCTTGAGTAGTTTTGGATTCTTTTGTATAAAGTTATCATTCATCCATGTGGAATCTTCAGCGGTTAATTTCTTCCACTTGATGAGATACTATGAAATTGATCGATTTTGTAGCTTTTGATTTCTCGGTTTTGTGACTGCTTCAGGTTCCAATATGATTTTTCCTTCCTTGTCAAGTTGTGGAAATATTGTTTGAATTGGGATCTTCAACAACTTTTGAATGACTTCCCACCCTGCTTCATCATTATTCGATTCATCCCTTGATTCATTTTTCGAATTTGGTTAGATAATTATACCAACCTCTCGCATTTCTGCAACCATACGTTCAATTTCACTCCTTTGGGCATATGGATATCTATAAGGCCTGATTTTGGAGGAATGCTTTCTGGTATCAAATGAATAGCATGATCATGATCATGAATAGGTGGGAGGCCTTTGGGAGTCTCAAATACCTTGGAATGATTGTCCAAGACATTTTGGAGATCTAGAAAAATAGATTATTTCGATGTTGGAACCTTTAGCGAACATAATTGTGCAATTACGCATATTTGTTCTTTCTTTAGAAGCTTTTTCATTCCATTAGAGATGATTATCTTTCATGGTTTCCCTGTGATACCCCTTAATTCAACTTCCTTTCCTTCCGAAGAAACTTTCATTAAAAGTTCTTGAAAATTAAAAGCTATTGTACCCAAGGATTGTAGCCATTGGACTCCTAGTATAACACCAGCACCACCCATTGGAATGGAAAGCATTGGGCTATTCAATACATATTCTCCCATGGATAGCTTGATATTATGGCACTTTCCAGAGCAATTTATGGTTCCTCCACTTGCAACCATCACTTGACACTCTGGTGCTGGATATAGGAAGAAATTCAATTCCTTGGTTGTCTTACAATGAATAAAATTATGGGTACTACCCAAATCAATCAACATTATCACCCTTTTCTTCTTGATATGTCCTTCTATCTTGATAGTTTGAGTGATAATTCTGACCAATGCATTACAATATATGGTCGGATTCATTTCTTCTTTATCTAGGGTTTGTTCCTAGTGTATATCCTCTTCTTTTGAAGTTTCTTGTTCCTTTTCTTCCTTCTCTTCACAATCTATGTAAATTAATTTCTTCTCATAACACTTATGACCTTTAGTGTATTTTCTATCACCACTGTAACAAATCCCTTTTTCTCTTTTTTATTTCAGCTTTTGTGGTGTCAACCTTGTAGGTTGTGGAAGGCTAGGGGAAACCACACTTCCATAGTTGTGAGTGGTAGGCTTCCTTGTTGTCATAATTTTGCTTTCCCTTTTTCTTGCCAACTTGAATGCCTTCTCCAATGAATCAGATTCCCAAAGGCGAACCTCATGTTGGATGTTATCCTTTAAATTCCCTATGAACACATCAATCCTATGCTCCTCTGGAATATATTTTACCCTTATGTTCAATATTTGGAAGTCCTTAATGTGTTCCATCATTGAACCCTTTTGTTTGATATTTATCAATTGGCTAAAAAAGGTGTTGCTTTTTGTATCCTCATAATGTGCTATCATTTCTTCCGTAAAAACTACCCAAGTGACAATTTGTTTATGAGAGAAAAGCCATCAATACCTTTTGTGTGTTTTGCAAATTATGGAGATCGAAAAATTGCTCCATCTGTAGTATCCATTTTCTGGGATCCTTGCCATAAAACTTCCTCATATCGGTCTTTGGAACATGGTGGGTCTTCAATCCAACATTAGAGTCTATGAAATCATGTATTTTTTTCTCATCATGAGTCTCCTTTACTACCTTTTCTCCATTCATAAACATTTCTTGTAGCAACTTTGTCAAATCTGTCTTCAAATCGTCCATTTTTCCTTCCATCTAAGCTTCCAAACTATCCATCTTAGCTTCCACGACATTCATCTTAGCTTCCATGTATTTATTTAAACCTTCCATTTTATCTTCCACACATTTCTTTAAACCATCCATCTTAGCTTTTGTTACTTTTTGTGAGAGTGAATTTTGTTGCACTTGGTCTCGTAATTTTGATATATCATGTTGCATTTCTTCCTCTTTTTTCATTTTTTAAGAACTCGATATTAAATCTGATGTATCTCTGTAATTGCGACTCTCCAAGATATGAAATTGCTTCCTGCGGTAGTCCTTTGATTCCTCTTTCCAATGCCACCAGTCTGATCAAAATTGGATTCTCCAAGAAAGATTTATTCCCAATCTCTTAAGATGACCTGATTATATAATCTTTTAGTAGAGAGAACTTGTATGACGTGCCACGTGTCACTTTTTCAACCTTCGGATCTAAAAAATATACACAGAAAACTACATTCTATCATCTTTCTTTAACTTGTTATTAAATTTCAATCTGATGCTCAGAGAGAAATTTATTATGATTTCCCCAAGGTCACCTATTTATAATGTAATTCAGGATTCTGCAAAAACCCTAACTTCTGTAGATTATATCTCCAAAAATATAGTGACAAAAGATCTGAAATTCGGACCTGAGCTTCACCAAGATTTCGGCTCAAATGGGTTTTAATTTCATAGTCTGACCCTTCGTTGAAAACAAATTATAGCAAAAATTCCACGATGACCTGTTTGAGATGAAATTTTGGAGCTTGCAAAAACCCTAACTTCCTTAAATCATATCTCCAAAAATATAGTGAGACAAGACTTGAAATTCAGACCGATTTCTTCTCAAATGGGTTTTTTTTTAGCTTCTGAAACTTCGTAGAAAAAAGTTATAGCGAACATCCCACGATGACCTATTTGGATCAGTGAAACCCTAGAATCGAAACCTCTGATACCAAATGTTATGAAACCAGCTCACAAAAAGATAGAAAAGAGATATAAACACCTTAGAATTCAGCCTCTTTGAGGGGGCAACCTCCTTTACATTACAAAAATGAACAATTCTTGGATGATACAAATGACAAGACCTCCTTTCTATATATAGGAGTCTAAGGGGTCATAATATAATCAGATCCGACATAAAAATAATAATATAAGGGCATAACAATAACAATAGTGGGCTTCTATGCGACACAATAATAACAATATGGAACTTGTACCAACTAGCCGCGTGCGAGATTTTCCGAAGCTCCCGCGCCCCTGCAACCTCGCCTCCTGCGGCCCTCCGTAGGCCTCCCGCCTAGCAGCCTCTACTGTTGGGCCTCCCGTCTTCCTCCCCAGCACCCCAGCAGTCGGGCTCTACCCTCCTCCTCCAGCCAGTGCTGCGAATGGCTCCCTTCTAGCTTTTCCATGGCTGGGATTGACCCCTCCTAGATGCAAGAAAGTGAAGACCAGGCTGCGATCTTCGCCTCTCTCATTTCTGAAAATGCTACCATTCGAAACAAACCCATAGCTTCAAAGTTCATCAAGAAACTGGCTGACATCCCAGAAATCTCCCTTCCCCCTAGTCTCCCAAGGAAGGCAGCGATCTCTCTAGCAGAGAGAGGTCTGGTTGGACAATTTACTAGCCTGTGGCCCTCTCCCAAAGCTATACAGAAATGGGTGGAGCGCAACTGGAACGCGAACATCCAAGGAAAAATCACAATAAGATTATGTGGAAGGGGTTACTACACATTTCTCTTTGAAACCAAAGAAGACCAGAATCTCATCTTCAGAAATGGTCCCTAGTTCATGGATTCGAGAGGTCTCTATCTGAACATATGGTCCCCTGACTTCGACCTAGAAATGGATATACCTAATGCATTTCCTGTTTGGGTTCGCTTGCCCCATCTCCCTCTCCATTGCTAGGGAGATGAATCGGTCAAAGCCATTAGGACCGTTGTCAGAAAATACATCGATAGATGTGAACCAAAGGAAAACATGCATGCATGTGCAAGGATCTGTGTTGAATTTGACTTAGGAAATGACCTTCCAGAAGCAATCAAGATCAAAGTGGACCAATGGACCCATATTCAACAGCTAGACTACGAACAAATCCCGTTCAAATGTAAGGTATGCCATGAATATGGTCATTTTGCTAATAGGTGTAGTAAACTAAAAGAAAATGAAATGAATGAAAATGCTGAAGCCAGTGAAGACACATGGGAACAAGTTAAAAAAAAAAAAAAGAAACCAAAGCCTCCCCCTGAAATCCAAGTTGCATCCTTCTCCCCCCTCCCATCTTGATTCAGCCATTACCCTCTACAAAAAACCCTTTCGAATCCTTGGAGGAAGAAGACCCCTCATCCCCCCTCTCTCCTCCTGATCCCCAGGAGCCCCCTCTCTCTGAAAGCCAACGCCAAGACACTATCG
The DNA here is from genome assembly GCA_031772625.1 of Pinus tabuliformis. Taxonomy (NCBI): domain Eukaryota; kingdom Viridiplantae; phylum Streptophyta; class Pinopsida; order Pinales; family Pinaceae; genus Pinus; species Pinus tabuliformis. The sequence goes on along the minus strand of CM062818.1, from coordinate 572,961,026 downwards.
AATCCTCATTACCTCTTACTATTTCCTCTCAGCCTCTTCTTGATCCTCCCCTCAACAGAATCACCAGAAGCTCATCTAAAGATCTCGGGGGTTCTAGTGAACCCTCCAAGAAACCTAGCCCAGGCAAGAAATTTTCTAAGCAGCACAGGGATGAGAACGTGCAAAAGGACATAGCAATGGGAACGCAGACACCCATAGAAACTTATATCCTGGGACAGCATGACAAAAAAGCAATCAACATGGACCAAGGGGGGTGAGCACCTCCCCGCATACCGCATATCTAATGATGAAAATATTATCTTGGAACATCAAGGGACTTGGGCACCCCTCTAAGGTAGCAGCCCTAAGGGATCTTATCATTTCTGAGAAGCCAGGAATTATTAAGTTATAAGAAACAAAACAAAACCACAAGGAAATGAGTAAATTCATTGAGCAGCAGAGACAGTATAGAGGAAGCATTAGTGATGCAAGAGGAGTCTCAGCAGGAATAGCAACAATTTGGAATCAAGGTATATGGAAATGTATTTCGGAAACAATAAATCAACACTGGATCAAAACAACTCTAGAAAATAAATCAGATCAGCAAGCCATTATCATCTACAACATCTATGTGCCGAATCACTACAGAGATAAGAATAGTTGTTGGCGTGATCTAAAAGACAGTTTGGACGCAGAAGAGAACACTAACAATATTCTAGGAGGTGACTTTAATTTAATCATCCACACCAATGAGAAAAGAGGAGGCAGTTTTACACCTAATCCATATAGAATACAGTTGGAAAATATCATGCAGGAGCATGATCTTATGGATGTCCCTCCAAAAAACCATAGATACACCTGGAACAACCGCAGGATGGGTGCTGGTAACATCATGGAGTGGTTGGACAGAATTCTCATCAATATTAAACTTCTCTCTGCTTTCTTCGTCGGATATGCTAACATTCTAACGTGCTCTGCCTCCGACCACTGCCCAATAACTCTAACACTGGAAAATCATAGGCCTCTTGGGCCCATTCCATTCAAATACAGTTCTCTCTGGAATGATATACCAGTTAGTTGCAGGAATTGTTTACAGCTCTTGGATCCAACATGTGGAAGGCTCTCCCGATTTCATTTGGGAAACAAAACTACAGAAAACCAAACAAGCCATCAAAGAATGGGCTAAAACAAAGTATCAAGAACCAGAGAAGGTAAAAAAGGAAATTAAGAACAATCTGGAGAGTATCCAAATAGAAATAGAGGATAATGGCCTTTCCCAAGAGAAAAAAAGCAGGAAAATGAACTCCACTTACAGCTATACCGAGTTGATAGAGAAGAGGAAACAAAATGGATGCTCAAATCGAGACAATTATGGTTACAAGAGGGTGACAGGAACTCAACTTTTTTTCACAAGCAAATGACAGCCAGAAAGATAAGGAATAATGTTAGCTCCATCCTAGATGCAGAAGGTGATAGACAAAGCACTCAGGAAGCCATTCGAAGAGCTGCTACAGATCACTGTCGAGACCTGCTAACTAAAACAAAGGAAGCAGAGGATTATACATATTTACTGCAGCAACTCCCAACAGAGATAAGCAGGGAAATGAATGACATTTTAAGCAAGGAGATAGATGAGGAGGAAATCAGGAGATCAATCTGGACTCTTCAACCTGATAAAGCCCTACGACCGGATGGCTTTCCCATCTGCTTTTATCGAGCATTCTGGGGAATTATTAAGAAGGACTTGACAAAAATGCTCAATTGGATCCAACAAAAAGGAAAAATAGGAGGATATACCAATGCTACTCATCTAGCACTCATCCCCAAAGAAAACAGGCCATCTTCCTTTGCTCGTTTTAGGCCCATATCACTCCTTAACTCCTCATATAAAATCTTGATAAAAATCATTGCTACCCGCCTAAAGCCTTTGCTCCCTTCTCTCATTTCTGAAAATCAAGGGGGATTCTTAGCCAACAAATAAATAACTGATTCCATTTTACTTGTGCCAGAAGCCATCTATTCGAGTCAAACCAAAAATGAGGAAGGGTTTATCCTCAAGCTTGATCTGGCCAATGCATTTGACAGAGTGAGACACTCCTTCCTCTTGGCAGCTTTGAAGAAGATGGGATTTGATGACCGCTTTCTCAACCTCATTTGAGCCTGCATTTTTGGGCCATGGATCTCCCCTCTTGTAAATGGCAGACCTGGAGAAGCTTTCCAATCCTCCAAAGGCCTCAGGCAAGGTTGCCCCCTCTCTCCTTATCTCTTCATTCTAATGGTTGAATCCTTTAGCAGAGCATTGGACTTCAGCCGAAGGGTTGGCTTAATCATAGGAATAAAATTTGGGTACGGGGTCAAGAACATAAATCACTCACAATTTGTCGATGACACCCTGCTGATTGGAGGGGCCTCCACCACAATAGCCAAGCGCTTCAAATCTCTCCTTGACAAATACATGAGCTACTCTAGTGGAATGATAAATAATTTGAAAAGTTGCATATATGGCTGGAACACAACAGTATAGGTGCTTCACAATATCGCCAACATCTTTGGAGTCACATGCAAGTATGATTGGACTCACTTCTCTTACTTGGGCATGCCTGTAAGTGTTGGACCTTTGAGAGCAGAAGTCTGGGACACAGTAGTCGACAAAATGAAAAGAAAAGTGTAGCAGTGGGGATCTATTTTGCTCAACCTAGTTGGTCGCCTCACTCTTCTTAAGTCAAGTATATCTTCTCTCCCCCTATATCATTTTTCTCTTCTTCAAGCTCCGGCCTCCTTCCACAACAAAATGGAAATCGTCCTTCGCCAATTCCTATGGCAGGGGGGGGAAATGATAAAAAGAAATTCAACTTGATTAATTGGAAGCAGGTGATCCAGCCCCAAGATCGAGGAGGTCTTGGAATTAGATCTCCTAAATTTCTCAATTTAGCCTTTGGAGGCAAAATTGTCTGGAGACTCATTACTAGACTCCCAGCATGGTGGAAAAAAGTTCTGGAAATTAAATACCTCAATTTTCCTAGACAGCAGCTTCTTGATCGAGATATTCCCAATAGAGAATCCTCCAAAATTTGGCGATTATGCAAGAGAGCAATTCCACTAATCGCTCAAAATACTTCAAAAATCCCCAAGGGAGGTGCAAGCATCAATATTGGAGCAGACAGAATCATGGGTCAGCAACCAATAAACAGACATGGGGGAGTCCACCCTATCCTTTACTTTTTTGAAAGAACAGGCATTCATTACCTGGACCAGATCTCCCAATGGGATCCTCACACCCTTCTTTGGTCAGGTTGGGCCTTCCCAGCCATACCCAATAATCTTAATGCAAGTCTTTCTGTCCTTCAATCCCATTTGCACAGTATAGCCCCTGTCAAAAAGAATGATCTTGATGGGTTTCGTTGGGACCCATCCGGATCCTCTTACACCATCCAAGCTGCTCACCATTATATTTGCAACATCAGCTACCCCATGCCAAGTTGGCACCACTGGAAGGTGGTTTGGAAATCTGAGGAAATTCCAAAAATCAAGTTTTTTCTCTGGACCCTCCTCAAAGGGAAAGTCCTCACGGCCGAAAATTTGCAAAATGGAGGAATTAATGGCCCCTCTCGTTGTCCTAACTACTTAGCTGCTGAAGAATCAATGCATCATCTCTTTATTGAATGCCCTTTTGCCATCAACTGCTGGAGGAGCTTGTCTCATAACAATCAAATCCCATGGAACACCCAAAACACCATAGGAGAAATTATTTACAAATGGAAAAAAAACTACCCCTGGCAGCACAAGAAAAATAACACAGTGAAGAGAGTCTGGGACATTCTTCCCCACAATATGCTATGGAATATTTGGCTTGCACGAAATCGGAAGGTTTTTAAGCATAAGGACTCGACTTTTAGAAGCCTTTGCACCAAGGCAAGGAGTCTTTCCCTTGAGATCATCTCAATTAAGAATCCGAGAAGTATAAATGTCAGTGAACTCAGCATAGAAGAACGCATTTTCATTGGACACTTGTTAGACCAAAACACCAGCAATCAGAAGCGCAACGCTGCTAGCAACAGAAACAACAATGTTTCCCCTAACTGGAAGATCAAGCTAAAAGAGGAAGAATTTGCAGGTTGGCTTAAAAATAGTAATAGGCATTATCTCTATTTCGATGGGGCCTCAAAGTCGAATCCCGGGGCAGCAGGGGTGGGAGGAGTTATTTTTAATGCTAATGGGGATAACATACTCTCATACGAGTGGGGTCTCAGCCACACTTCCAATAACAGAGCAGAATCTCTGGCCCTTTACCAAGGTCTTATCCAACTTGGGCAGCTTGGTATAGACACAGTCACGATATTGGGAGACTCGGCGATAGTCTTCAATGCAATGGTTCAAAACAGGGATCTTCCCAATGCCCTCCTTCAGCAGATTATCAGACGGTGCGCTACTATCATGTTTTGCAATCGTTCAATAAAATTGCTGACAGTCAAGCCAACAAAGCTTGTGCCAGATCACTGGGTTGCCTTATCTGCAATGGCGTGGAATCATTTCAGCAACAACATCTCAACTCATCCGATATACCTTTGGTTTCTGCTATTCCTTTTTCCTGAAGGAACAGCAGAAAATACAACAAAAAAGGAACAACAGAAAAAACGGAACAGCAGAATAACAGCAGAAAAGAAAAACGCAGCTCCAACAAATTTGTCAATCTTGAAGCAAGTCGGCGCCGACGAAAAACCTGAAGAGTCCACTGCTCGACACATCAGCCACAGTAATATAGATTGATATGTTTTGTAAATGTTGTTATTTACTACTGCAGTTTGTTAGGATTTACCTTTGGTCTTTGGTTTTTAGAAGCCCAAGAGGCGGGATTAAGGAGGAATTTTTTCTAAGTTGTAACTCCTTCTTCCCTAGCTCTTCTTGGCACCTCAGCATGTACTTCAGGAGCTCAGTCTCCCTCCTTTTTTCAGATTTATAATAGCAACCGAATTTGTCAAAAAAAAATAATAACAATATGGAGACTACATGGGCACAATAATATAATAAGGGGGTTGCACTAATAACAATAGGGGTTACACTAGCAGTATAGAGACATAACATTCATTTTTATTTATCTGTATACTATTTTTATTTTATAACATATACATATATTTGTTTATTTTATTAAAGATGAGGAAGGATGCAAATGGAGCACCAGATAGTTTCAAAATATTTATTGAAAAAATTAAGATCGAAAGACTGAGAAAGAAACATCTTAGGAATGTTGAACTTGATCTAAGTCTTAATCATTTCATTTAGAATGGGATTGACACTATTCAATATCAAATAATAAAAGGTGATTGTGAAGACATTGCTAAACTCATACCTAAAAGGGATTATTCCCTAGTTATTGCAGATATTCCCCATGGTTTCAATATCCCAAACATTGACTATGATAGTGACCCTTATACTTATCAAGCTCTTAGTAAAGTGGTTGTGGTATTTTTAGAAGTCACATCATCACCATTATGGAGATTTGTGACATTTCATTCAGACACACAATTGGAAATGTTATTGACAAGCTTCAAGGGGAAAACAAACTCAAGGATGCAGCTTACATGGTAAGATGTTGAAATTGTATGTTTGATTAATGTTAAAAAAATCATTTATGTACAAGTTAATTGAACCTTTACTATTTCATGTTACAGGAAAAAGTCAAATCTTCTTAACCATGAAGATCAACCAATTATAAATGATTGTGAGTTCATCCATATTGATAGTTGGACAAAAGATTATAGTTGTAAGCTTATGCTTCTTAATCGGGTAGATGGAAAGAGTCATAGCCAAGTAATAGTTTATGATGTTGTTGTAAAAAAACTAACATATGAAAATAAAGAAGCAAAGGAGACATAGTTAACATTTATCAAAAACCACAATCATTGATTAACTATCTTATAGACTTATGTTCAAATGAAGGAGATTGGGTTCTGGATTTATTTTGAGGCTCAGGTAAGTTTTATTATATAGAATTGAATTTCAATATCTTCTTTATTAAATTTTATATCATTATATTAATTTACTTCATTATTTCTTTTGTGCTTGATAATTAGGTACAACACTAGCATGTTGCCTACAAAAAGGAAGAAATTGCATTGTTATTGAAAAAGACTCAGTACAGTGCAAATTTATTCAGCAAGAATTAATGCTCTTCAATTTCTTCCAGATGCAATGCAATAAATTGGGTTAAGAAAAGGGGATTTCAATGAATCACGTGTGGCAAAAAAGGCAGAGGAACCTCAACCACCATTAGATGGAATGATTGGAAAGGCATACATTGGAGATTCGTAGACATCAAAGATCCATCAGAAGAGGAAAATGAACAAACTGAGGCAAAAAATATTGTGGAAGAAGACAATGATGAAACTCTAGAGGATGAAGAGTTTGGATTACGTGATATTATTGATTAAATTTAAGTTACACCTAGAAATCAAGCTCATTTTTTGTAACTATTAATTAGTTATATTTGTAATGTTTTGACTTTGACATTTTACGAGAAGAATATGTATTCAATTAATGTTTTTATATGTTCAATATTTGTATTATGTGATTTTTGATTTACATTTTATGTGAATCATTATTTTTTGAAAAAAATTGTGATTATTATTAATTTTTTGACATAAAATTCATAAAAAAAAAAACTATCATTTAACCATTTTTTGTTAAATTTTTCCTATAAAAATTGTGATTTTGACATGTCATATCTAGCAAAAAATTATCAAAATGTGTAATTTTTGTTATATTTATGTTCAAAATGTTTATTTTTATGTCAATTGTTAAAGATTATTGTTTTTTAGAGGAAATTATTTGATGTGCATTGAAAAATTAATTAATGATATATAAATATGTAGAATATCGAAACTTTAAAATATCAACCTTCCTCTTTACCTATGCAAAAAAATAAAGACCTCACTACTACAACAACAACAAAAATTAAAAGAAAAACAAGAAAATATGAAGAAGAAGACCACTTCAAAACTTGTTAAATTTAGAAAATAAATATTCACATTTAATACATTAGAAAAAATAAATTCAAAAAGTAAGCTTTTTAAAAAAAGGGCCTGATGCGGAATCAAACTTTTTAAAATCAGCATGCAAATCACTAACATTCTAAAAACTAATGTACATAAAAAAAAAATAATAATAATAATAATAATAACAATAATAATAATAATAAATAAAATAAAATAAATAAATAAATAAATAATAATAATAATAATAAAATAATAAAAATAAAAGAAAATTTAAAAGTTTCAAAAACTACGCTGAAAAAAATTATATGTATTCTGCATCACCACTTTTCAAAATCGGTTGATTTTTTTGCTACCTCAACAAAATGGATAATTGTAGCAAATCTCATTTCAAAGTTTACGTTGTTATTATCCATCCCCAACTTCCATAAGACTCTTTCCTTGAAATGTGATGCCTATGAAAAATATATTTGGGTAGTGTTAATGCAAGAGTCAATCCCATTAACCTTCACTGCTAAGAAATTATGTGATAGAAACTTGGAAAAATCCACTTATGAGAAGGAATATTGGTTATTATTCATGTAACTAATAGATGCCATCCTTACTTGATAGCACATGATTTCTAAACTAAAAGTGACCATCGTATCTTGAAATAATTCCTAGAAGAGAAGATTTCCTCCATAAAGTAGCAAAAGTGAGTCACTAAAATGTTAGGTTATGACTACAATATTATCTATAAGAAAGGTGGTTGATGCTTTATCTAGGATCTATGATCAGCAGGAAGGTCCCCTATTTGTATTATATTTCCCATTTCCAAATTGATTGCAAGAAACTCATCAAGAATGGTCAACAAATTTCAAGATTGTGCACAAAATCCACTAGCTATAAGGTGACCCACATGCACATCTACGATACACATGGTAGAATGATGAGATGCACATAAAAGGTGTACTTTTTTAGTCTATATTTGGAACTTAATTACAAAGTGTTATATGGATTATGCTCCTCTCCCACAATGGATCTTTCTAGATTTAAAAACATGTGAACATATTTATTATTCATTCTTTTGGGAAGTCATGAAGAAGGACATCCATACTTTGTGTGGTTGCATGTAACAATTTCCAATAGCCTATGGGGGAAATACTAAATCATGTAGCCATTATGTGGGTTAACATTTCTAACAATTCATTATGTAGTTACTAAAAAAAAGCAACAATTAGTAATAATGTTAGTCATTGATCATCTTACTATAGCTTTTAACCATTTAGTCATATTTCTCTAGGTTTTAACCATGCATAATTAATTGATATACATAGATTTGTAATAACAATGGAAAATATGCAATGTTGTGAATGAAAACACAAACAGACACACACGCCCTTCATTTAACAGAATGTTTTTACCTTGAAGACCCAAACTAGGAAAGCTAGAAATAATGTTTTGTATTATATTTCTTTGTAATGTTTGATACAATATAAATCCCCAATCTGTTAACTTTGGATTAGAAAACATTTGTAGTTCCTTAAAAGGAATTAAATTATCATGGACCACAAAATCATGTGCCACGAAACTGCAAAAAGGAAAAAACATACCAAGAAATCCCACTCGATAAAAACATATCCATTGATTTTTGCTTAATGGGCCCTTTGGGGCTCCTCATCGGAGTTGTCGCCTCCCATTGTGCCTAGTGAAACAAATTTCATGTGGGGCTAGTCATGCAAAGAATATAACACATACCAAACACTTTCTAAATATGCTCATGCATGTGCCTTACAACACCCATTCAAGGTCTTCATGGTAGCAAAAGTATTCATGGACAATATTTGTAAACTCCACAACTTGCCTAAACCAATTTTGACCAAACATGATCACACCTTCACTATAAATTTCTAACAACAATATTTCTAGTTTCAAGGTACCCCTTTTAATGTCAACATAATATGTCACCCCCAAATGAATGGAAAATGAAAAGAATTCAATAAGTGTCTGGAATTTTATTTGTCTTTTTGTCTCAAACTATCAAACCCAATGGGTCTAGTGGTTACACATGGTTTAATGGTGGTATAATACCACATATAATGGTGCTACTAAAATCATCCCATTTGAGTTAGTATAAGGATAACAACCCCTCTCAACAATTTTATACTTACCAAACCTCTTTAAGGATCAAGAGGTGAACAAAACCTTGATTGCTTCAAGCTATTTGAGGAAGGAATATTGTCACAATAGAATATGTCACAAGTGCATAGAAAATAATGTAGAGGAAATAATAATATGAAAAGAACTTAATTATTTTATTAAATGTTAAAAATTTCATAAGACTATATCATGAGAAACTTCATCGCATTTACAATGGTGAAGGCCCATATTTGTATTATTTATGAGTTCCTTCTCACCTAAAGTCATGAACTTTTGTTATATTTCAAATACCATGGGTTAAGAAAAACCATGGGCGAATACCATAAATTACTAAGGTAAAAACCAAGGAGTGGTTGTATATGGTAAAATTTAATTGTAAAATTAGATTTTTATTTTGTTTTCTTCCACCTTTCAATATTGTGGGTGGATATTATGGTTTACCAAAACCATGGGCTTATATACCACTAACAATAGAAAACAATTATTGATCATGTTGATTCATTGACATCCACCTGGATTAGTCCTCCTTCCTTAGGAATCAATGGTCTCCATTACATCAAGTTCCCTCATCATATGGGGAAACTTATGTTGAATTTGGCTCCTGATCAGCCACTTACCTTAGTGAAGAAGCTACCTTGCTTTGACAACCTGGTAGAGTTTTATATTATGTTGATGTGTATCCTTCGTCTTGGTTTCAATGATTTGATCCATTACAGTAGCTTTAAACTTGCTTGGAATCAAATGGTGGTCATGTCGTTGTTTGTATTTGGAATTCATTTTTCGCAAGACATCATGAAGTTGTTATTGTAGGTGTTGGATCCATTCAACAATTTTGACTGCTTTATATGTTTCAACTTGAACATTGGATGAAATTGCTGGTGAATATGCAGTCGGAAGAGTGACATCCATGGAGGTTTCTAGTTGGAACCTTTAACATGTCTAAAAAGAGAGTTGCGGAGAGCTCTATTATAACTATGTTGAACATATGGAAGGCTATCATCCCATATATGTGTATGTTTGACTTGGAAGTGTAGAAACACCCTTGTAGGTGAGGTGAATATGTCTATGTACCCTTCTACAAGCTTTTTCATATGTTTTTGTTTTATTTAGAGATCTTGTGTTGAAATTTTGATGGTTGCATTGACTTGTTGTTCACCTTCTGACAGAACCATGGAGAGGACAAACTTGGAAATATGAGTGACTACCACTTTGCATTTTTTGGTTGAGAATAATGAATTTCCATTAGTTGGAACTACTTCTTGTATTTTGTAGAGATGATCCCCCAAAGTAACAATGACACTATAAGGTTGAGACTCATAAACAGCATGGAATATCCACATATAAGGTTGTCCTAGAAGAACATCACAAAATTCGAGGAAACATGACATAGTACCTCATTTTTCAAGGGCTTGATGGCATAGGATAGACGACATTGATCAAATATATGAATGTCTCTTCCATGGCTCAACCAAGCATTAACATATGGTTGGGGGCATGGAACTATCAACGACTTCAATATATTGACATCCTTGGTTGAGATCAAGTTCTTTTGGCTCCCACTATAAATAATGACATGTAGTGGGGTCCCCTTTACCCGCATTTGTGAATGGAAGAGGTGTTCCCCCTCCTTCGGACCTCTAATTATTCTGGTTGGATTTGTGTGGTTGTGATGGTAGCACTAGGTTCTACATCAATAATCCACTTTCATTTATCCTTTTTTTAATCATAATATGAGCCAGATTATATTTTTTTCTCTCTAAGATCAACCAACAATGATAATAGTTTTGAGCAACATTCATTAGTGTTGTTCCAAGGGCTTTTGTGGAACTCACACCACATTCTAGTGTACTTATTCGACTTCCCAATACCCTTATTTGCATGTGACTTGGGCTAGTTATCTTGAGGTTGGATCTCCTTGATTTTTCCCTTGTTCTGTGGGTTAGGGCCTCCTTTTCCAGGCTTCTATGGCAATGGATTTGTAGACCCGAAATCCAGGTTATTCCTTTAATTCAATTTATTTTGTAATTTGATAGCATATCAATAAGAGGCTACTAGTGAGGATATGTCTAGGAAATCCATCTCTATTTGGATGTACCTATGTAGGTCACTATAGTACTTCTAATCTAAGTGACACTCAAAGTATTTGATACCCATTTTTTAGTGTAAGGTATGGAAAATATTGGTGTACTTTAGCATTTTATGGTTTCTCTCTTGTCACAAAGTTGTCCATCTCATGTATCTATTATCATGGTTCCCTATAGGGTGGAATTCCTCCTTGAGGGAATAAAAAAAATTGGCCTAAGTGGAAATTGCATTGAATATCCCAAACTTGTCTTCATCGTATCTCTCCCAGTAACCTTCCCATCAATCTATGACATGGGGAAGGGATTTTAGGAGCATGAAGGTGATCTTCTCATTGTCGAAAATAAATTGGATAGAGTAATATCCTTCTAACATATTTAAACATATCTCTAAATCATCTCCATCAATTTCGCCTTCAAATAAGGGGATATCAAAGTTAACGTGTACCTTGGAGAGTGTCGCACCTCCAAAATTGTTGCTTGTTGAAGGCACCTCAGTCACTCTTGGTAGTTGTTGAAGGATCTAGGAAAAAATTCCATCATCTCATTCCTCTATTGCACAAGTGCTTCTTCAAGCAGCAACTTGATAGAATCTCTTGCTTCGTCATCTCACTTTTCTTCCACCATGGGAGGTTTCTTGGGCTTAAAATAGTGGTTTTCCTCAAGTAAAAAAAGCTTGAGATTCAACTATCTATACTTTGACCTCATGGGACATGCATTGGGTAACAAAAAGGAGTAGATTGCTCTGATACCATTGATCTGAGTTGTTTAAGAAATGAGACAAAATATCATCACAATAAAATATGTCACAAGTGCATAGAAAATAATGTAGAGGAAATAATAATATGAAAAGAGATTAATTATTTTTATTAAATGGAAAAATATCATAATATTACATCATGGGAAACTCATGGATCTTACAATGGTGAAGGCCCATATTTATATTATTTACGGATGCCTTTTTACCTAGAGTCATACGCTTTTGTTATATTTCAAATACCATGGGTTACAAAAATACATGGGTGAATACCATAAATCAAATGGTAAAAACTAAATAATGGATGTATATGGTAAAATCTAATTGTAAAATTATATTTTTTTTCTCCCACCTTCTAGATATCATGGTTGGATACCATGGTTTACCAAAACCATGCACTTATAAACCACCAATAGTAGAAAACAAGTATTGACCATGGTGATTCACTGGCATCCACCTAGATCATTGGCAACTCATGCTAACGTACAACCCTCAAGGACAATTTGGTGTTGGCCTAAAACTGCATAAAGCAACAAGCCAATCAATATCCCTCCAAACACTACTTTGAAGAAGGGAATAAAGTGTTCTTGTCTCCATTTTTATAAGCAAACATGATCACTCAAGGAGAAGAGCCACCAGAGGTTCACCCATAAATTTAATGGACCCTATATTATACTCAAACATATAAGCTCATTGGATTACCAAGTGGCTATATTCAACCATTCTAAGCTCTTCCCAGTCATTCGTGTATCATGCTTGTACAAAGTGGTTAAGTCCAATTACAAATTTCAAATCATCATTCTCAAACTAGACAAGGAGGGTTCCATTTGGTTGCATCCCAAATCCATTTTATACAAATGCAAGTGTCATCTTCATCAATTACTACCTATAAATTTTTTATCCAATAGAAGGATACACAACCCAATTATTCCACATTAGAACCAATAGAGGTTCTCCACCAATTTCCTCATCTTTGTATTTAAGAATGCTACTTTGTAATAGGGAGGGCATTAGGGTCCTACCCTAGCTCCTCTAGTTAGGAGAATCAATTTATACTTATATATTGGGACCACATATACTAAATAAGGCCCATGAGGTAGTAGAGTATGAAATTAGTAAATGTGAATTGGATTCATTAAAGAAGGATCGATATTTAATGGTTGAGGCTTGATTAAAGTAGGTACACTAGGTGGTTAGAGTTTCAATCAATTAGAAACTATATGTAGTAGTATAAGTTATGTAATTGATTTCCACATGAATATTATTGTACTGGAGCTATGCACAATTGGAGGTTGACCCCTGGAAGAGGTAAGTAAACATTGCTCTTACTTATAAATATCAATAAGGGTTTTCTCACTATTTTTGTTTCCATGTTCTTTGCTTTCCATGGTTATATTTCTATGTATATAGCTCTAAATATTTTTTTTCAACTATCAAGGAACACCATAGCCTACCCTACCATAAGTCCTCAGCCATCACCATCCATAGCCCACATATCAATATACACCCAAATAATAACCACTTAGGAAAATTTCATATAGCCTATATGATACGCTTCCCTAGCAACAAAACATCACAACACCTAATAAAAGTTAAAATAGACTTCTTACTATTGAAACTAATGAACTGTGTCGTTGTCACTAGACACATATAACTTCACAATCTATAGGCTATTTCATCAATACATATAAAAATGAACATCATAACATATTTCACTAGAATTGCATAAATATCTACACATAAAATCATGTATCAGGGTATCAATCACATACATCTACATCATCATTTGAAAACATGCATACATAAATATGAAATTGAACAAAATAAACACCATCCCATAGAAACGTATATTCCTAAGAGAAACCATAATCTAGTATTGGATAACATGTCGCAAATATACACAAACATACACATAGATTTATATTGTTTGACAAGTAAAACGAGCTTCAATCAGCAAAAAAATTGACTCAAACCATAATGAAAACATAAGGCATTCTAGGTTTAAGGAGCCAAAATGTGGGGCACTACATGTGTGACTAACCAATTTACAAATGTTTTTTCTAAAAACACTAGATATATAGTTTGGGTTTTACCTCAAGCACGCGAAATAACGTTCCCTTGATGTTGTGAACAATGTTCAAGGTTGCAGTTCATCATATTCATGTTGATCCCACAAGTAAGGTTGTCCCAACACATTGCATATCTTTGAAGATGCAACATCACATCTCACTTTGTCTTTCCAAGGATGATTTGTGTATTGAAAATTGCATTAGCAATTGATATGTAGTCCCTTCTATAAACTATGCTATTTCATAATCAAAATTTGTCAATGGGTTTAGGTTTATAATTTCATTTATTGAACTATTACAAGCAGATAAATTCTTCCAACTACAATCATAAATGATGAAAGGAATAGGTTGTTTAAAAACCCACATCTAGCTTTGGAACAAATTCCCATTCTCCTCTTTTAGCTCAATTATGGATGATGAGGAAGTTGATTTTATGCTCACTATGAGAATAGAAGAAATGTAGGATTCAAGAGCAAGGTGGTTATTTTATTGCTCTTATCATGAGACTATGTAAAAGGATTTGTAATATTCTCTATAATAAATTAAAATTGCTTTCATTCTAACTTTTCATGTTTGAACACCTTGTGGCAATTGCAACACTAATTATTGTCTTTCTTGGAGATGACTCCTCTATCTTTCTTTTGCAAGGGAAAATAAATTCTCAAGTTGTGTAGTTTGGTCTAGGTTATGTAAAATTTCTTTCTTGAAATTCTTGGCATGCCATAGGGGTGTTGCATTTTTGTTCATGATAATCACCAGGAGAGTTTATGCATTACATAATCTTTTGCTTCCCCTAAATATTGTGTGTGAATATAAGGATGTTCCCTAGCGTTTCCATTGTCTAGAACTCTATCTTCTTAGTAATCTACTTGTACAACCTCTTTTTGCCCATGTAATCGTCAATATGTTGATCATAGAAATCGAACAATTATTTGCATTGCATGTGTTAATATTCACAATGTTTTAGTGGGTGGAACTTATCATGTGTCACTTGACATTGATAACTTTCCATCCCATATGTAATGACTAGCTCATCATTCTCTTTGCATTGCTAGTTATTAGCTTCTCACAAGGCATTGGTCATCAAAGACATATTCATAGTTGTAAGCTTAACATTATATGCATCACCATAATTCTCAATGTCAAAATATGTCTATAGGGCGCCAAACCATTCAATAAGTGCATTAACATCAATTTTCCTTCAAACCATGGGATCTTATGTTTTATCAACTCCTTGAAGGGTTTCATCCATTGAATGAGATTGATCAATGATGGCTAAAAGATGTAAGCATGCTCTAAGAAGCTCCTTTTTAGAATGGGTCTATAAATGAACTTATAATCTCTTCACACTACTTTTGAAGAGCTTCCTTAATCATGGACTACACAACCTTATATCCAAGCATAGAATTAATGGAGTTATGCTTTATCAACACCTTGACGAGTTTCAACCTTTGAATGGGATTGATCAATGATTGCTAGATCATGTAAGCATACTCTAAGGCACTACTTTTTATAATATATCTATATAGGAACTTATCATCTCTTCACACTACTTTTGAAGAGATTCATTAATCATGGACTACAAAACCTTGGATTCAAGTATGGAAGAATCAACGGAATTACCTACTACCATCTCCAATTGTGATGTGTGGATGATTTGGGGGAGTAGAATCGACACCATGTCTTCATTACTCTAAGCATGTCCATGCATGCATTCACTTTCTCGTAACCTACTGAAACAAAACATAGACGTTATACACTATTATTAAAAGTCTTCAAAATTGATTACCTATGAGTATGGCATGGAAGTTAGAGTGTATATGCTCTAATACAACTAACTATGCACTGCTCTTCAATCCATAGTGAGATTGGCCAAGCAATGCAACTTGGTTGCACTAAAACAAAAAAACAACAAAGGAAATCGTTCTAAGTTAGTTGCAACATAGAAACAAATTATTGTAAATGGAAATTCAATCAAGGAAAATCTTAGCTAATGTAAGATATGAGTGCAAAATCAATTTGTATATGTTATGAGGACATCATTGGCCATAGGTAATGTAGTTAATAACAATATGACATTTACTCAAAAGAGTAGGTGTAAAGCATAGAAGTGAAAACACTAAAAATAGGAACAATGAACAATCTCAACCAAAGTGTGACAATAGCACAAGGAATTAGCCCAATTATAGCTCTATTATCGATACAAAAGTTATGAGCTAAAAGAAATGGCATGATTGAAGTCATGTTAGGAAATTGTTGTGCCTTGAGATATGATGAGCATTGTTGACAGCTCGATGGTGGTCAATGATCAAAAATTAAATCTATCAAACATTGATGACATGCATAGAAATGATAAATATTTATACGAGTCAAGTGAAAAGGTTCCCGATGATTTAGAAGTGATAAAATTAGCTTTGAAGATGCCAAACAAGGAAACAAAATCTTGATATTCCCATAAATTAGTCTATTATACATGTTTGGTATTTTTAAGTTGTTCACAAGAGTTGGTGAGACTCAATCAACTATGATCACTTGGAATGGCATGTGCATAAGGTTCCCAACCATAAGGTCATGTCGACATAGTTAAAGAATCTAGATTTGATATAATGCAATTTATTGAGTGTTGATTTATGTGTTAGAGAAGCCATTTGGAGTCCCACATTGATATGAGAATAGTAGTTCAGTTTGGGTCATGTGCACATGGGTGGGTATAATATCAATGAAACATCTGTAAAGGTTGTGCACAAAGGGTCATGTGCAATGAGGCTTTATGAGTGCACATTCTTTATCGCATTAAAGTTGAGAAGAAAATATGATGAACCAAAAGCACTCTAAAGGAACAGATAATCAAGTTAAACCCATAATTTCATATATGTAAGAAAAAAAGAAGACCTAGAAGAATACTTATCGACTTGGGGCTCAATGCTCTTTTGGGGATAAAGCTACCTTGGTGGTATACATCAACACAACTTGGATAAGAGGCAGAGATGTAAAAAAAATACTTCAAACCTTGTTTATCTCTTTGACTTAAGTATTGTTGTTTGGTTGAGAAAATAGTACATGATTGTTTTTTTTACCGCTAAAGTTGAGTATAAGCATGTTGTCATTGTTGGCCAATGGGAAATAAGGACTCAAATATTATTAGGTGAATTTGGAATTTGATAAAAGCAACCATGTTTTCTCCAATATAATAATTAAAGTGCTATGCATATTGCACAACATATGATGTATTATTAACATTAGGCTTTTTGGAATCCACTGGTATTATATGCAATAATGGATTCAAGATCAAGCTATTCATCTTGAATATTGTTACATTGAGGACCAAATTATTGATATCTTCACCAAGCCTCTAACAAATGTTAAGTTTGTCAAAGTTTTATGCTCTACTTGGTTTGCAGGAAGTTGGTTAAACCTATATTTCTTGTTCACTAAGTTCACTAATGCATGAGGGATGTATGACATACTTACTTTAAACAAAGTTACCAACTTAACCAAAACTCTCCAAAGTTTTTTTCTTCTAAAAGTCATATTTGGCGTATAGGGGATGGTTAAAATTGTGACTAGTTTAAAATCTAACTTTAACAACCAATACCATTATGGGAAATTAACCCTTGAATTGTGATGCTTTAAATAGTGTCAACTATAAACAATGTAAACTTTGAAACGGGAACTATAAACTCAAAACGGGAACTCTGGCAAAAAAACCTCGAAAAAACATCTAAAACAGTGCTAAAAACGAAAAGTGTTGATGCTAGAATAACACCTTTTTTTTCTTGGGTAAATTTTCAACATGTTTAAAAATAGCGGTGAAACCAATTTTTGGTGCAAAAATTGTCCAAAAAACACCCTCAAAACAAAAAGTGTTAACGCTCGGAAAACACTTTTTTTTCAAAAGTAAAATTTCAACATTTTGAAATAATAGCATAAAATATTTTATCATGACCCTGAAAAACATTAATAAAATAAATAAATAAAATCAAAATCAAAATTAAAATTAAAACAATGAAAAAAACACAAAACAAAACAAAAAAATTAAAATTAAAAAAAATTAATTAATTAATTAATTAATTAAAATATTATATATATATAATCAATCAAAAAAAATATTAATAATAAGATTTAAAAAACTTAAAAAAAAAAATAAAATTATAAACAAATAAATTGTAAAAAAAAACACTATCTTGTAAAAAAAAAAACAACAACAACAACTAAAATTTAAGTAGGTAAAAATAGAAAAATTTAAAAAATAAATAAACAAAATAACAGAGAACTAAAAACTAGATTTAAAAAAAAAAAAAAAAAAGGAAGAAGAAGAAGAAGAAACAAACAAACAAAGATTAAAACTACTAAAATTAGGATTAAAATGTTGATTACTTAAAAAAACAAATATAAAAATATATATATAATAAAAAAATTTGGAAAAAATTAAAATTAAAATATATATATATGAGTAAAAAAATAAAAATAACCAACAACAACAATAACATTAGCAATAATTAGAGAAAATAAAAATTAAAGACAAACTAGTTATAAATAAATAAATAAATAAATAAAATAAAATAAAATAAAAAACCTAGTAAAATTAATATTAAAGAAAAACAAAAATAAACTCAAATTATTAAAAATAATAATAATATTATTATTATGAAAATGACGTAAAATATATGTCTTTCCAAATGAAAAAAATAAATAAACATTTACAGTTTATAAAGAAATGTGTATTTTTTATTTAAAAAATAAATAAATAAGTAAAAATTAATTATTTTTTATTAAACCTACATTTTTTATTTAAAAATAAATAAATAAATAAAATTTTAAACATTTTTTAATTAAAAAATAATAATAATAACAATAATAATAAATAAATAAATAAAATTATTAAAAAAAAATTGTTTTTTTTAAAACAAATTTCTTTTCTTTTGTTAAAAAAAAAATCATTAAAAAATTTTTAATTTTTTCTAAAAGAAATTTAATTTTTTAATTTAAAATTTAAAATATCTAAAAAATAAATAAAAAAAGGGCCATGGCCCCTCCGCTCTCCCACCACCACGGGCGGCCGAGGGGCAGGTGTGCCACGGCCAATTAAAATATATATATATATAATTTAAAAAATAAAAATTTACGGGCGGCCGAGGGGCAGGTGTGCCACGGCCAATTAAAATATATATATATATATATAATTTAAAAAATAAAAATTTAAATAAATAAATAAATAAAATTAATTTTTAATTTTTGATTTAAAAAAAAAATTAAAATATTTGTATTATGTGATTTGCACATTAATTTTTAAGTTAATCATTATTTTTTGAAAAATAAATAAATAAATAAATAAAAATGATTATTATTATTATTTTGACATGAAATTCATTAAAAAACTATTATTTAACCATTTTTAGTTAAAATTTTCCTATAAAAATTGTGATTTTGACATGTCATTTCTAGCAAAAAAAAATTATCAAAACGTGTAGTTTTTTAGTTATATTTATGTTAAAAATTGTTATTTTTATGTGAATTGTTAAAAAATATTGTTTTTTAGAGACAATTATTTCATGTGAATTGAAAAATTAATTAATGATGTATAAATATGTAGAATATCGAAAATTCAAAATATCGACCTTCTTCTTTAAATACGCAAAACAATAAAAACCATATTACAAAAAAAATAAAAACAAGAAGATATGAAAAAGAAAACCACTTCCAAAATTATTAAATTTATAAAATAATTATTTACATTTCATAGATTAAAAAAAAAAACAAAAAAGCAAACAAACTAACTAACTAACAACAAAAAACAAAACAAAACAAAAAACTAAAACTAAAACTTTTAAAAAAGGATATGGTGTAGAACTACCACTTTTTTAAATCATCTTCAAAATCACTACAATTCTAAAATGCAATGTACATAAAAAAAAATGTATAGTGCCAAAAACTATGCTCTAAAAAAAACGTGTATTCTGCATCACCCATTTTCAAAATTGGGTCACTTTTTTACTATCTCTATAAAACGGGTAACATAATCAATTCCCATTTCAAAGTTTACAATGTTTAGATTTTTAAAATTAAATTACAACATAATTAAAATTGTAATTCTAACAACTACCACCATAGAAATTAAAAATATAAAACTAATTTTTAAATTGAAAATTCTTATTTCACATTTGTATTTCTTTAATTTACATATTTTTTTTAAAATACCTTCCTGAACAATTTTTTAAAGGGGAAAAATTACCGCTTTGAAAATATACAATCACTTCTATTTTAAAAATAGGTTAACACAATTTGAGAAAAAGAGTTTAAAAACACAATATATATATAATTGGTTTCAATTTATTTTATTTTATTGTTAAGGATATTAATTTGAGCGATTTTGTGGACATTTTGTTTCCTCAGTTGTATGGATTTAAGTCTTCGTAAACATGTTGTATCTGGTCCGTTAATAACATTTATGAAAATTTATATCTGGTATAATAATTGAAGTTACCTATTCTTATTGGAATTTTTTTTATTTTTGTTTTCTTAGATTGTTTTTTCAGTTGTTTTTAAAGCATGGTATTGTTTTGTTTTTTATTTTATTTTTATTATTTTTAAATGGTCATATGTTAATTTATTTATTTATTTAAAAGGTTTTTATATCATTTTTCTTTTAATAGGATTTTTTTTATTTGCAATAATAGGGATTTTCAAGACCGCGATTTCAATTAAGTTATAATTTTAAGTTAAAAGATAAAATTGGTATTATTAAAACATAAATTTTCGATTTGAATCTTAATTGGGAGAATTTTTTCGGAAGAAACTGGACAAGATTGAAAATCCTCTACATGGTTTCTTAAAAAAAAAAATCTCTCAATATGAACTATGGAAATCTACTCTCCCATTGAATGTTAATTTTTTGCGATGGTATTGATTGTCCATGCCATAATTTCAAACAAGTGGGATCAAAATAAAATATGGTTTTTTTCGGTCAAAGATATCATTTTGAGGTCATAGTTTTCATTAGTTTGATAAATATATTTCTACTCCTTCCATCTTTTAGTGGTTGTGATATACCTTATATTAATAATTATATAATGTTTTTCTGTAAACTTTGCAAGACTACATCTTCATCCTGTTCAATGTATCATCCCAATCGGGGCAGGGAATTGAACCAGTGACTTCACATCAAGGAGTGCCTTAACAGAGCAACCAGTGACTTCACATCAAGGAGTGCCTTAACAGAGCACCTGATCATCGTCTATCCAAGACCTCGTGGGCTAATAACTATATAATACAAATAAACATAGTTATATAAATTAATCCTCGAGATTGTGACCATTTATTGTGAGCCATTGTTTCAAGCACTATACAAAGACATAATCATGTTGAATAGCAATCATTATCCATTTTATATATTTTTGTGTGTGTCTTATGGAAGCCTTGTATCTTTATAATTATTATGGCTATGTCTAACTACCACAAAGTCTATTATATATAAACCAATATTAATCTCTATAATCATAAGCATAATTTTTCAAAAACCTTACATGAGCTATTGATGACAATATTTTGAATAAGATTAAAATTGAAATCATAATTTTATTAATATTTTTTGTTTATTAAAAAATAATCAAATGGAACTGAAAGTTTAGCCAACACATAAGTACATCAGAGGAGTTATTCACGCATCACTTAAGAAAAATATATTTATGATAACGATAAAAATAATGAAGGAGAATAAAAGGGAAAAAAACCAAAAAAAATATCATTAAACTAAATCAGTTTTTAAAACATAATCCATAAAGCTTGTTTAAATTCCGTGTAATATTTAAGGCCTAATTGTATCACATAATTCAAATGAAATGGAACAAAATGAGGTAAACGAAAACACAATAAACAATCATTCTTAATGTTGAAGCCACCCCATGTCTAATGACCAAAATTATAGTCAAGAAATGAAATAAAATATCTCAACAAACTTATGAAACTTATCAACAAAATATGTGACAAAATTTGTCTTTGAAAACTAACATATATTATCGATTTCAAATGGATATTAACAATTATAATGTATTGGGATACCAAATGATTACACCATTCTTTGCATTAAACATAAATATATTATCAATATGTAAAATAAAACCTTCTTAATTGATTGTCATATTAAGCTTACAAAGCCTAGCCTCAATAAAGTAGTGTCTTTCTAAGATAGAAATCATAGATCATTAGCATTTGTTTTTTCATTGTCTTCATTTAACTTACACATTTAATTATTCTCAAGTATACTAAAAGCACCTTCCGGGCATCCCCGTTGAAATGCCATGGACCATAGACACACTCTATAATATTTTAGCATCCACTCAATTAGGTTTCAGGGTCTCTAAACTTTCTAATTTGTATAAGCGAAGTATTTCTCATATATCTTTCTCAACCAGATTTAAGCAAATTTTCATTTGATGAAGTCATTTCTTCACACTAACCTACATTTAAATATAAAACTAAAATTATATGTAAGAGGGAAAAACCACATTCTTGAAACAACTCTAAACTTGAGTAGATATTAAAAAATATAACATAAATACACCACCAAATGGAAAGAAATATTCTTAATTAATTTATGTAACAAAATATAATGAAATTAATTTCATATTCAAATTGTCAAAAATTTATTCTCACAATAAAAAACAAACAAAAAAAATGAATAAAAATATAGAACTCACTAATATGGCCATACCTTAAAATAAATATTATCATAGTTAGTATCATTCTTTATTATGTGTTTCGTCAAAAATAGCATTCAATATGTAATTTCTTTACTAAATATTTTGTAAAGATTATAAAAAATTTAAATGCTTATAAATATTAAATGAAGATAAAATAATAACTTTTGATTATGGTACAACCAACCTAATGAATTTTAGGTTTCACAATGGTCACATTCCATAGTTTTTCTTCCCCTCTATGTAAGGAAACACCATTTCAAATAAACTCACTCAAACCCCTCGTTTCCTTTTATATGGGAAAGCATTTTCATTCAAAGATCCCTCTCCTTTTCATGATCCCAAACAGATCAAAGTGATCTCAAAAAGCAGAAATGAAAAGCAATTTCAACTTGCATAAAAGAGTCATTGCATAAACAATCAGCATAAATATATATAATGTTGCAAAGTGTAGAGTAATACGTTATCCTACAAGAAAACAAGTACCTAAATATCTTTATTTTTTCATGATCCCAAAATCATTGAAGTATATATATATGTATGAAAAGCATATTCAACTTTGAATAAATGATCATTAGGTCCTTAATGGGGTGTTCATCGTCCACATAGATGTGGTAACGAGGAGGGAGGCCTCAATTCCAGGAAGTGATAGCCTCCAATGTGCCACCAGTTTAACCGCCAATTAATAACTAGAATGTGATGCACTGAATCACCTCACACGCTGACATGCATTAAATCTACTCGTGCCTCTCGCACCTCTAGGTTTTTCATGGAGAGAACTATCTTTGGGTTCTTGAATATGCTCTCTTTTTCAAATTGGTAATCTTCTTTGGTTTATTTTTTCTATTGAGTGTGACTCTTCGCCCAAAACCTTTTTTTATCATTTCTGTTTGGATGTTTTTTTTGGCTTTTCTCTCACTCTCTACGTGTTAACTAATCTTTCGGGATTGTTATTGTATATTGTATAACATGTAATTAGTTTTACATTCTGTTTTTACGGATAATAAGTTACTGAGACACAACTGTGTCATACTTAGATTGCACATGTATAAATAAGTAATTTTATCAATAATATGACGCTCTTTCATTGTGTTTTATCATTGTGGAGTTTATTTGGGCTTGTACAGTGGTATCAAAGCCCTGGTTGAGTTGTTTCTAAACCCCATGTATTTGAAGTTTATGGCGCAAACAAGACGCGGAGCGTGAACACTGTGGATAGAGTGCAGCATAAGGTTAATTCAGTGGAGCAATGCAGTGGGATGCCCAAACTATTGACTCTCTATAAGTTTCATATCTTTCAGTCATAATGAACGATCATTGGAAAAATTGAGTGGCATATATATATATATATATATATATATATCATTGGAAGTTAGAATATAAAATTTCCAATACTAAGTCTGGTACCAATAATTGTTGGATTGTTTGCTAAAAGTCTAAGTTCCATGCATCTAAGGGTCACTTGTTATTTTAATTTTGGGAGACTTTATTTGCATTCACTGCATCAAACGGGAGTTTACTTACAGTGAAATTTCTTAAAAATAGTATTTTCATTTACGGCAATAAACAAGAATTTCTGAAGGATAGTATTTCCACTTACGCAGTAAACAGGAATTTAATGACAGTAAAATTTTTAAAGGATATTATTTATATTTACTGCAACAAATAAATTTCTGAAGAATACTTAAAATGAAGTATATATATTTAAGTGGCTTGAATAAAACTTTTAATTGAAGAGTGGCCAATTTTCTGGCCATGATATATATTTTTTGGTGGCCAATTTTCTGGTGATGATATATATTTTTTGGTGGCCAATTTTCTACTGATTTGAAATACATATTTTTTTAAGAAGCCATTGGTAAAATAAAATTTATTTTTGGAGGCTAATAAGATTTGAACTTAGCTCTTTACTAGGCTATTTTTGAAACTTACCACTAAACCACAAAGCCAACTTTGTTAAAACAAGAAGAGAAACGAATTTATATCTTTTTAGAAGTATTGCATTTATTTTGAATCTGAAAGGATTTGAAGAATATTTGGCTACTTAACAATTATGACTTCAATAGTTTCCATAGTTGGAGTTGTTTTTAATGGAAAATAAAATTATCAAGAGTGGTTTAGAAATCTTAAAAGTGCCCTTGTTTTTAACGATTTGTGGGAAGTTTGTCAAGGCAAGAAAGATAGTAATGGAAAAGAAATTGCACCAGAACCGCCTAATAATGAGAAGCAGCGTGCAATTTGGGAGACAAAGGACAATAAGGCATATGCGTTAATAACTGCATCGGTGACAGAAGAGGTAAGTAGATATATCGTTTCTTGTGGTACTGCATTCGAAGCACTAAAAAGGTTGAAAGAATTATATGATTCACACTCATAACTCGAAATTATTCAGTGATTGTTAAAGTTGTTTAATTTGGAGATGAAGGATAATGATTCTTTGAAAAGTATCTCTGAAATAAAAGCCATTTTTCATGATATAGAAGACACTAGAATGAAAATAGATTTACAACTTACAGCTTTTATAAAATTCATTTCAAACTATTCATAGATTCACCCTGTCTATTCAAACTATTTGGAATCTCTCCAAGCTAGTGGACAACTAAAAGACATTACATATGATAAACTAGTAAGCAAAATAGTTGAGAGAGAAAAAGACTTTGGGAAGAAAGAGGCTCCACCTAACTCTAATGTAAAAACTTTGTGCCTTGCACAAAAGGATCAAAAATCTTATGTTGAAACTTCTAAAGGTGATATAAGTAGTAGAATTCATGGTAGGAGAAATTATAGAGGTCGGGGGGCGGGGGGAATAATCAGGGAGACAAACAACAAAGGAATTTTAATGATCGACCAACTATCAAATGTTTTAGATGTGGTAAAATTGGTCATACTTCTACTAAATGTAAAATCCCTTGAGAGAAACTCAGTGAAAGGAGAGAACAATTAAATGAAAAGAAAGATCAACCACCACCAGATAAGGGAAAATCCTCAAAGTCTACACATTACATTGTTGTTCACTGTAATTTTAATATGAGTGATGTTTTCAACACTGCGTTTTATTCATAGCAAGATAGTTGGATTTTGGATTCAGGAGCCACTTGTCATATGACTTTTAGGCGAGATTTTTTTGAAACATTCAGTGATGATATTGATGGTATTATTTACTTTGTTGACAAGTCTCAAATTAAACCATCTGACATTGGGTCTATTCGTTTGAAGATACCGAATTTTGCAGATTATGTTCTACGGGGTGTACTTTATATTCCACAGTTTCAGCGAAATTTGATGTCTCTTATCCATATTTGGCAGCAAAATCATTCTATTCGTATATTTGATGGCATCATCGAAATAAGAAGCGCATCTGATCATGTAGTTGTTATGACTGGTGTGGAAGAAGGTACACTTTTAAAATTAAATTGTACTTCATCTACTAATTCTTGTGAAAATTATGTTCTTTTGGCACAACAAAGTGATATCATGTCTCCCAGCTTGTTGTGGCATGATCGATTTGGTCACATCAATTATGGCAGCATCAAAATTATGGAAAAAAAAAAAAGGTATTAAAGATCTTATGACAGTTCCAAGAAATATTATACCTTGTGATGCTTGTATTATAGGAACGCATTGTAAACAGCCTTTTCATAGTTCTTTCAAATCTTTACGAAAATTAGGTCTCATACATTCAAATTTATGTGGACCTATCTCTGTTGCAACTGCAAATGGAAATAAATATGTGCTGACATTTATTGATGATTACTCGAGAATGTGTTGGGTGTATTTGTTGAAGAATAAGTCACAAGTGTTTGATGTTTTTAAAAAATTTCATTTGATGATTAAAAATAAAACTCAACATAATATAAGCATTTTCATCACTAATAATGGTGGCGAGTACACTTCTCATATTTGTGAACAATACTTGAAGGACAGTCGAATCAAACATCAGACTATCATACCTTCCAATCCACAACAGAATGGCGTCACAGAACCTATGAATAGAACTTTGCTTAATATGGTTAGATCTATGATGTTCTTTAAGAATGTTAAGTTGATGTTTTGGGGAGACGCAGGGCTTTGTGCAATTTATATTTGCAATCGTTGTCCTTATGTCATCAATAATAAATCTCCTTATGAAATGTAGTATAATCGTCTCCCTGTTGTTCAACATTTTAGAGCATTTGGTTCTCTATGTGATGCATTAATTCCTAAACATCAGCACAAGAAGTTAGGTGCTAGGGGTTGCAAATGTATTTTTTTGGGATATTATGCTACTTCCAAAGCTTATAGACAAGAAGTTCATTCTTTCGAGAGATGTTATTTTCCTTGAATGAGATAAAAGTAATTCCACTGTTGATAAACAACTAGCTCATTTGGAGAAATTTGCATCTAAGAAGTTCTACTTTGAATCTGATAATGTTGTTCCACACACTGAAGGGGGGGTTCCCATTCTGGATCAGTTTGTGGTTCTTCCATCTTTGACTCATGAGAATGTTATTGCTGAAGAAAATTTGGATGATAGTAATGTTTCTGCAGGACCAGAAATTGCTCTTGAAGAGCCTGTTCTTGAGCCTGTTTTTCAAGATGAGCAACCATCACAACCACTTCAGCAACCTTTACGAAGATCTACACATGCTCGAAAATTTCCAAGCAAGTATGATGATTTTGAAACAGGAATGTCTTCTAAAGGTGATTTAGGTAATGTTTCTCATGACTGTGAATTCAATCATTGTACAATTAGCGAACCTAATTGTTTTGAAGAAGCTGCTAATTGTGATGAATGGAAGGATGCAATGCAAAAGGAATATGATGCACTTATTAAGAATGAAACTTGGAGGTTAGTGGATCCTCCTACAGGTGTCAAACCCATTGGTTGCAAATGGGTATATAAGATCAAATACAAAGCAGATGGTTTGCTTGATAAATACACGGCAAGACTTGTAGGAAAATGCTATGCTCAGGAGGAAGGCGTTGACTACACAGAAACATTTTCTCCTACAACAAAATGGGGCACAATTAGAACTTTTCTTTCTCTTGCAGCTCAGAATAGCTGGAAGATGCATCATATGGGTGTTAAAACAACATTTTTGAATGGTTATTTGAAAGAGGATGTTTATATGTTTTAGCCAGAAAGTTTTTCTGTTAAAGGAAAAGAGCAAAAGATAGAAAAATAGATAAGGCTTTGTATGGATTGAAACAAGCATCTCGTGCATGGTATGAAAAGTTAACTAAACACCTTCTTAAGTTGAATTATAAGTTATTCAATTTGGATGATGCAACTCTTTTTGTTAAGAAAATTGGAAAGTTAGTTGTATATTTGATTGTGTATGTAAATGATTTGATGATCACAAGAAACAATGATGATTATATAGCGTCCATTAAAAGAGAATTATTGAAAGTTTTTGACATGACAAATTTGGTTTTATTGCATTATTATTTAGGGATTGAAGTTGATCAAAAACCCAAATATATTTTCATTTCTCACAAAAAGTATATTGGACATCTATTGGATATATTTGGGATGTGGGATTGTAATCCTATTGCTACTCATATGGAGCAGAATTTGAAGCTTACTTCCATTGAAGGAAGTATGTTTAAAGATCCAATAAAGTACAGACAACTTGTTGGAAGTTTGAATTTCTAACTACTACTCGACCTGCATAGCTTTTGTTGTAGGGATACTTTCCAAGTTCTTGCATAAGCCATGTGAAGGTTATTGGAATGCAGCAAAGCAAATGCTCAAGTATTTGAAAGGCACTCGAACATATGGCATCAAATATTCCAAAGTTGTAGATTTTCATCTCATCGGCTATTCAGATTTTGATTTTGATGAAGATAAAGAGAATGGATTCTCTACCTATGGTTATTTGATGAGTTTTGGCTCAACAGCCATCAGTGGGAAATCACATAAGCAATCTGCTCCTGTTGATTCTACCATCGAAGTCGAATATGTTGCAGCGGTTCAAACTACAAAAGAAATCATTTGGTTTCGCAAAATACTTGCTTGCAGGAGAAACAAAAGATTTCAACTCCACTACTCGTCGACAACTCTTCTACAATTCAGTTGGCCGAGAATCCCAAATTTCATGATCGAAGCAAGCATATTAACACCAAATATCACTTGATTCGACAGTATGTAGAAGCCAAAGTTATTCATCTGACACATTGTCCTACTTCAAAGCAAATCGCAGAGATATTTACAAAGCCACTGGGACGTGAAAAGTTTGAAAAGTTCAAAATGTTACTCGGCATGTCAGATGTCCCTTCAAATTAAGGGGGTAATGTTAACTAATCCTTCGAAATTGTTATGGTATATTGTATGATATGTAATTAGTTTTACATTCCGTTTTTACGATTAATAAGTCAACGAGACACACATGTCTTGTACCTAGATTGCATATGTATAAATAAGTAATTTTATCATTAATATGGTGCTCTTTCATTGTGTTCTTTCATTGTGGAGTTTATTTGGGCTTGTACACAATGGAATTGTCCATAGCCAAGGGGAATTTACAAGTTGTAGCATAATTTGTTTTCATATTTTAAGGTGGCCTTAATATCTTGTGCAAGGTACATTTTATTTGTCCCTCAATTTTGGGACTTCATAGTCAAACCTCTCTCTTCCTTTCCACAACAAAAATGACTCACCAACGCACTTGAAACAATCGAGGTGGCTAAATATATGGTAGTGTTGGAGGCTCACGAGCTCAATTCCACACTGAGGTTTTTGTGTCATTATCAAGCCCACGTTCCCCCTGAGATATAGTCAAGAATTCATGTTGAAGAGGACAAAGTTTGCCATGAAAGATGGAATTTTGAACAAGGAGTTTCTAGATGGTATCATTGCTTGCATTCCTGACACTAAAAACACCAGAGGCAAACATAATGATTACTTGTATACAATGGATTTATATTGGCATGAAAAGAAGCGTCTAGGAAAAGTGTTGGTTGACCACCAAGATGCTCAAGATAATATCTTGAACCAAGCTAAATGAATTGAAGTTGTTATTGTTGGACGTCGAGGGCCATCTTGCTCGCCTAGAAATAGACTTGCCTCTAGGCCCAACAACAACACCACATTGCAAGGATGCAAACCATCCCATAGAATTGGGCACTTCCCTATCTTCATGGCTCTCGGGGTTTTCATATTTGTTGCTTTGTTTTCACTATTTACAACTTTGGTTATCTTGTTGTTCTATTAGCTAGTTTTCCCACTTACAGGACAGCTATATACTTTTGTAGTTTCTTGTTTGTTCCATGCATGCAGTTGAGAACTCTAGTCTATTATCTTGTCATACTCTCCACTGGTTTTTCCTGTTATAGGTGAAGCTCTAATACTTTGTACTCTGGTGCTCCACCCTACAAATCATTTTTGACTAATGCTTGACAAGTTTTGGTTTCCCATGCAATAGGCCACAAAGAGATAAAAACTCATGGACATTGTAATTTTGTGAAATATCAATGAAAAACTTACCAAAAAAAATAAAGAATCGTTAGCTAAACAGCCAACATAATCATCTTCATTGTGATGCAAAGTGTAGAGTACTATGCTATCCTATAAAAACACATAACATGAACTCCAATACCTTCCTCCCACTTTTGACTAGTATCTCCATCCATAGGCCCTCCCAAAGGAAGAGCTATTTCGTGATGGGAAGAGGGCGGAAAAGGGAAAGTAGACATCAAATTTTTCAAGATTTATACTTTGACCGGATCAATTTTTTGGCCTTGCATAGACGAAATGCATTAGCCAAATAGAACGTTATACTGTTCATAAAACTATTCAGCAACTGATCGACATCCAATAATTGACATACAAGTATCTCAAAGTCTGCAAATTTTAAGTTCAATGCAAAAAACTATAACCATGGGATATAAGCAAGCTGTCACAGAGATTTTAAAAAGCGTGAATCAAATATCCATATTGATATGCACACAGTCTGATGCCTCCACAACAACAACCATAGGGTGTGAGCCTTTTTGAACTAAAAGAAAATATTTAAACCCGCTAACACATCCCTCAACCCAAAAAGTTTATATCAATTGCCATCTCTCACAATGTTACGTCGGCATAAAACATCTCTATGCAGAAACTAAATTAGATATAAAAAAGATTAAATTATTAATAAACAAATAAACAAGCTAGTTGCATAGCTCTAATCCATTGAATATTAGATGATAACAGTTTTTCATTAAAGTTTTATAAATGGCATGCTTTCTTTTGTCTAGACATGTAAGATTTCAATACTCGATCACAAATTTATGCCATGATATTATGAAAGTAAAGACGATTTATTTTTAAAAACCTTCATGGCATATTCTTCCTTTCATTTATTGCTTCTTAGAACATTATAAAAGCTATGAACGACCATAATGTTCCGTTCATATAACAGTTCAATAAGCATGGGAACAAGTTGCCAAATTGAGATTCAAGCGAATCATGACTTATAACATATCATATTAATTGCAAGTCAGTTTGAACTAAATACCACACTCACGAGTCCTCAAAATAGAAAGCTTAATCTTAAGAACTTCAAATTAAACTCAAATTAGAGCACCATTTTGTGCAACCTAACCATGTACAAGATGTGTTTTGCAGCATTCTATTGAAGTGTATTTAACGTACCTCCTCAGCTACTTTAAGAATCTCATTTAAACATATGGAAAAAAAGACAGACTAGTTTAAATAATCCATAGTAACAGACAGTGAGATGTCCCTTACTAAACAAGGACAATGGAGAAAATAATTGCAGAAATAGTTCAATTGAAAGGCATACTAAGATATGCAGTGCAAGCTTTATTTGTATTTTGAGTGTCAAGGCCTTCGGTACTCTTATGTTTTAACCATCATGACTTCTAAGAACAGATATAACAGTGAATTTTGAAATCCAGAACAAAAGGTATAGGAAATAAGGATAGTTTCTCAGCATAGCCGAAATAAACACATGAAAATCTAGTTATGGAAGTTCATAGAATAAGTAACACAAGGAAATATCACTTTCACAATTTTCCTTCTCTTCCGTGTCAGTGGCAACTTTAAACTATTACAGATAACACAGCCTCGAGGAGGCAAAGTGAATATAACCTGAATTGCATCAGACTAATACATCGCAAGAGTTCCATACAGTATCTACTATCACTTCCCATCTCTGCCCAAAACCGGGTGCCCATTCCTCCACATAGTTAACAACAAAAGGAATGGCATTCCAAACTTGTTGCAAAACAGATTACAATTCACTGATGAGAAGCAAAACACCATCAGCACAGAGACTGAAATGTTATTGCTTCTTGCAACCAACATCACTGTCTTGCACCGCAGTATCAGAACGAAATCAATGCTTTGAATGTTAAAATACCTCAGGACCAAATGTTGGTCTCAGTTTAATGTTGGATAACTCAGAGAGTACAAGCTGTAACTTGAAAAACCTTCCTAACCAAGTTCCCTGTGTCCTGGTTTCAATCATTTCCCATAGTCATGTTGATACAGTTCCACACCAGCAATACTATCTCTGAGCTACCAAAGAATACTGTTCACTACTCAAACGCGAATGTTTCTTACAAGAATGAAGATTTAATTCTTGAAATATTCTTCCTATATTCCAAGTGCACATGCCCTATTATTGCACCTGGATGTAAATATAGGCATTTTACTTCAATCGACGTTTTGATTCACCATAGAGCACAACACCAAAAACAGTAAGGGTGTATCCAGCCATTCCTATAAAAGAAACAGGATTCCTAAATAATAATATTGAGACCACCACTGCAACGGCACCTTTTGCATTCCCAAGTACCTGCATTGAATCACGCCATTATTTACCATGTAAGCCTACGTATGCAAGAATGCTCGCAATGCAATTCAAATTTATTGGAGATTCTGATCTGTGCAGTTTCTTCAAAAGTTTTGCATTCACCGAAGAAGATGTACGAAACACTAAAAACAGAGTGAGACTGAATGTTGTGCATCAATGAATCCAGCAGATCCAAAAGCATTATAGTTGGTAGCAGTAGAATCTCATAAGCATGAAGCACAAATGTTCATAATGCAGTAGCACACAAGAAAAGGCATCAACTATGCAATTCTAAGATAAACAACCATCATTCCATCACTATGTTATATAAGTAAAACACACACACACATCTATAAAGACAGAACATAGTAGCCCAGTGAGCTGGCATGAGTGGTTGAGTGCTTTGAGCGTACAAGAGGTCTCCAGTTCAATTCCCTCGACTACTAAAATTCCCTCCCCTGTCAGGCACCATAACCAACACTAAAGGGTTTTGCACTAGACCAACAAATGCATGGAAGCGACTAGAAGTTTCCCTGTGAGAATTTCCTAGGAAAAAGAATATAAAACAGAACATACATCTCCATAACCTTAATCTTCTATCAAGTCATCCAACATTGCCATAAAACAAGGGCTAAGAAAATTACAGAGAAGCGTAAAAAGACCTGCAAGGTATGCAATGCCACCTTCTCATGTCAAATATCTGGTTTGGCATTCTATAAAGCAATCAATGGATCCCTCGATGAAAGGAAATTGCTTGAAGAAGCCAGATACTCTCCTAAAATTTCCACTCAATTCCGAATCTGGATAACATATGGACTTCATTGCCATTTTGACAATTAAAATGATCCATATGAACTGGGAGTCAACTGAGCATTTTAGAAGCAGGAGTACATCCCAAATTGAATCGGATTTCAAATTTCCAGCCCTATAACTACAAGGAAAAACATCAATCATAGGCTTCCTACTTTCTAAGAAGTGCTCTAAAGTAAACAAGCGAAGCCAATATCTAAACGATCTTGAATTGGTGTACCTCATTAATAGGCTTGAACCATGCTTCCCAAAAGATCTTAGTACTTATGGCCCGAGAGGTATTCAGATGTCAGCATTAGAAAGATATCAGGCATTTATCAATCAGTTGAGACTTGCTCCCCAACATGAAGACCGGCGAATGCTACAAACCCTTATCTCTGTGAATGAGAGTGTGATAACAGAACCTATCATTCGCAAGTAATAGTCCACAGAAATTCATTGATAAAGCTACTGCAAAAGCTATAAATTTGTGTACATACCAACACTCTTAAAATTATGGCCAGGCATTGTTGAATGGATTGTCCAGCTTCTTATCTAACCTTCAACGTATGGATCTAGTAAAGAATGGAGGAATGTCTGGACCTATGAGTGCAGACTATCAATAGAGAAACATGCATGATGATGAATCTAATCCAACCCATTCGCCGAAAAGAACACTTTGATACCTCTGTTTTAGGCAGTGTCATAAAAATCTCCAAGGAAATGGTGATGTTCCAATCTTTTTGAATTTTATTCCCCAAGCTGATTTTTTTCAATTTTTTCAACTTTATTCCAGTCATTCCACCTTTTTCCCAAGTTTTCCAATATTTTGATTTCTTGATGTCTGCTGAGATATTCCCATGTCCAATTTTTTCAACATCATTTTTAGCCTTTACGGAGTATTGAGCAACAGAGGGAGCTACAAAGTATGAGGCCCACTATGAAATGCAGAGGACAAGACACGATTGAAAATTGTGACACAGAATTCACTTAGCACGTGCAGCCCTCACAAAGACATTGATACCCCTTGTTTCCAGAAATGCATCCAGGCACCCTGCAAGGAGAACATTCATGATAACCAAATAGCTTCTTGCCCTTGAGAGACCCAATAATAATTTATTGCATAAAATGCTTTGAGAGTTCACACTACTAGAATTTCCTTTTCAGCGTATGTCTAATCTCCACTGCAGATAGAACAGGCACTTATTTAAAATTTTAATCTAGCTGTACACAAAATTATTGAAAGATCAAATAACCTCAAGGATTTTACTCATTTTTACTCAATATAACTCTTAAAACAAAAGAACAAACTATTCAGTAATTTAGTTCCAATAATCCCAGGTCTGGGTATAAAACAGCTGCAAACTGACAGGCAAAAAACGTGGAAAACCCCAAAGAACAACAAAGATTATTACAAAAACGTGAAGAAACTCCCAAAATCTCAGGAATTGTCATTTTCTCAGAGATCAGCATCAATGACCATGATCAAACCAAGATCAAAATTTGAGAAACCTGATCGTTATGACAGCTGCAGTTTAGGTAGAGCACTGAAACTCCATAAAGCTCTGAAAATGGTATTGAAGAAAACAATTTCATCAAGCATCTGTGGCAGCCATTTTTAGTTTTTTCTGGCCAAACAACTTTTGAGAGATTATTTTGAGCTCTTCCACAGATGAGGAACAGTCCCCTGGCATTTCCTAGCTACCATTAAGTTAACGTCTTTGGACAGTCTGAACTACTTATTAAAGACATTTAACTTTTAAGGAATACTGATGGCTATAATTGCAACATCGTTCTAAAGGCCTTTCCAATAAAGACATTCACAACAACATTGGCTATGAACCTTCCCTTTCTGGATTATTGATTTCCCTCAAGTTAATATTGCATCTTTTTAAGTTGTAGTGGTACTTCTTAAAGAGCAAGCTCCTAAAGTTGAGAAGCTGAAACCATATTTAGAAGCTCAAAAAAGCTAGAACAAAAATTATTCAATCCTTAACACCAAACCTTGAAACGTTAACAAAAGAACTTTTATCACAGTTACTATTATCATCAAGCACTGCCTAGATTAGAGCATTGACCATTTAGTAACAAAACCAAATACCATCGATCATCTAGTAGGTACAATAGAAAACCATGAAGTAGAATGAAATGGATCAGATAACAACAACAATCTAGTAGTTGCTAGGTTATAAACTAAATAGCAGGGAGTAGAATATGAAATAAAATAGGCCATTGTGACTCAGAGTTACAAAATGCAGAGAACAATGTTCATCAAATAGGCTATTTGCCTAATTTACAAAATATGAACTGAAACACTGCAATGAACTTAAGTCTATTCTTGTGGCCTCTTGCAACAAGAAATAGCTGCTTTATATCGATCAATAACAGAATCCCCACCACAAGGATGTGCACCACCGCAAGCTGTGAAACCCCCAAATGGTTGAGAAGGGAAGGAAGGAATAGAAAATAGAAGTTAAAGAAGACAGAGAAAAGACAAATAACAAAGAAACAAAAAGAGTTTAGTCTTGGAGTTTACCTCTTCAAAGCTCCAGGTTAATAAAAAACACCCTTCCTGGAACCTTTTTCTTCAATAAAGAAAGTTTTCCATGATGTTTTGACTCTCTAACAGCAAAAAAATGCTTTCTGCAGTGTCCAGTCACACCTCCAAGCTCTCAAAAAACTGGTTTCCTCAAGTTCTTCGTTGAACCTCTTAAAGCCCATTTCTTGTGAAAAGGGAAAAGCAAGAAGAAATGGATAGGGATTAGGGCTTTCACAAGGTCTACATCTTCCTTAAGACTGTGAGGCGTGACCGTAGAACAGCCAACATATAAAAATAAAACAAATTAAAACCAGCAGATTTCCCGAATCTGCAAAAGCAGTCCTAGGAGCAAACCCAAGGGCACCCAAGAGCACACTCTCTAAGGAGTGCAAATTTTCCCAAAAGTGCTTCCATTGATCCTAGAGTGAGAAGAAGACCCCTTAGAGCCCTCCCTCCAATGCTGAGTTTTTCCACTGAACTTGTCAACGGCTATTACTCTTGTTACTACTACATATGTTTAAGTCACATGACACAAAGGCACGGAAATACAAGTACACGACACGGGGTAAGACACAGGAGACACGTTACAATAGTGAAATATAGACATAAAGATCTAAATTTTGTGGGAACTATAACATTTACAAAACATTGATACAACTTGTTGCTAAATCAATGACAATCAAATGACAAACAAACATGAAATTAGAACCATGAATTGCACTTTTCTCATTAAGTCATCAAAATCAAAATATATTACATATACACTTAGTAAGCGATACTATAGCTGGCCCATGGGGCATAAAACAATTGTGTGAAGGTTACCATTTCAAAATCATGTGGTTCTAGCTTACCCCACAAAAAAAGAAAAAGAAAAAAAAAAGATACTATGGGTGGGAATGCCAGTGTTAAATGCAAAATATGGTAGATACTAGAAACATACACGGAAGAATCTCATAGCTCATGACTATGAGTAGTCCTCCCATACCATAATCATCAAAATCACCACCATTGCCATTACTCTCTTCCCCGTTCTCCTCCTCCTCCTCTATATCCAAACCAAGATCTACATCTAGTGTTGAGGATGACGCCGAAAGAGGTTCAGCAACATCAAAAGTGACAAACTCTAGCACTAGTTCATTAAGATCCATGTTGGCTAATGCCAACTCAACACTGTTGTCCAAACCCATATCATCAAGAAACACATCCCATTTCCCTTCACCCACTCCTCCTTCTGCCTATAAAAAGACAAGAGTGTACATGCACCATTGTCTATACCTTGAACTGTTCAAACCTACTCTGTACAAATTCCCATATGTACTCAAACTCTTCTTACAACACAATGATGAAGTAGCCTAAGAGAGGAGCCTCATGGATAAATGTTGTAGAATAGGGCATGTTGCCCCATGAGTTTCCCACATAGCATAAGCACGTCACAACCTCCAAATCTCCTAGTGCTAGTGGAAATCTCTAAGAAGCCCTCTCCACCTCATCAGACTATGCTCTTTCCTGATATATCCTTTTAAATGTTTCCTTCCTCCCTAGCAAAATCTCTCCATCCATGTGAGGAGGGAATTTGCATGAAAGTCCACCATCGAGCCAATCATTACAATAGTATTTGTGATTCAACAAGTGAGCCAAGCAAAGGAAAGGTGTGCAATTTTTATCACACCTAGCAATAAGAATATCACATATGATGGTGAATAAGATCTATGTTTTCATCCCATACTCAAGGCACTCATTTTGTAAAATGATGATCTTCACGCACTCAATCATGGAATCCTACCCCTAATAAGCATCTCCTATGATGGGTTGGTCCATGTTTGCAAATTGCAACAAAGAAATGACAAGATCCATGATCTTAATGGTAAGATCTACCCTCTTCCACCAACCATCATCTAACATTGTATCCTTGACCTTTTTTAAGTTTGATCTATCTTTCTCCAAAAAAGCCCAAAACTCTAAAATAACCATGGGGCCCCAAGAGCGATCTAGACCGACTTCAACCTCTTAAACATTATGAATGAGGAGGCAAACCAAGTATTGCAATCTTCAACAATGATAGATATATGTATTGTTTATAAATTGCAATAAAAATGGTATAGTTTGTATAAAATTGTATATATGGCATGCACTATCAGTAAGACTTCCATCCATGTTAGATCTAAAGCAATAGATTTAAGTGCTAAATTCATAGTGTCCAAAATATGTGTATATCTCAATGTGGAAGAAGTCAACCTCATGAATAAATCGGCAAAAGTCCAAAAATTGAAAAAGTCGTTAAAGTCAGAAGGTTTTTGAAAAATCGACAAAAACTGGGCAATATTTAAAAAGTACGAAAATATTCATTTTTTATTTTTATATTTTTAGCATCTAAAGTATCCACAACATCAAATAAATGCATTGCCACATAAATATGAAAAGAAAACTAATATATAAGATGTCTAAGAAGTCTCGTGCTACATCACATATCAATAGTGAATCAAGCCCTGAATCTTGAGTCCTAACACAGTCTCTGTTGAGAAATCCAAAGTGTGAGAGTTACACGATTTCTCTTATTATGACATTATCTTGTGATGTTTTTCATTATTATTATTTGTTCTTTCAATTATCTTTTCTTATCATCAAGATTCAAGACTAATGCCAAGGAACAAATAGAAGAGAACACAAGATGTAGGCACGCTACCAGGGCAAAACCCCATTCTAGGGGGAAAATCCAGTCAAAATTCTTCCTTCAGTAGATTCAAGATGAGACAACCAAGACCCTTACAACTTAGACTCGAGACTACCTCCATCCATCAAGTCAACCTTGTCATTCTTCAGTTTTATTGCTCATGTAGCAATCATTCTTCTTCAAACTTTGATCCTTGCAATGGCACCGAACTTGTATCTGGAGATAGCAATGATCTCTAAACCATCCTTGTTTGATAGCACTGAATTTACTCACTGAGATAGCACTGAAATATGTCCACTATGATAACATCGAAGTTTATCCATTAGCATCAAAACCTTATCATTGTGATAGCACTAGCATCATGACTTTATCACTGTGATAGCGCCGAGATACTGAAGAACTGAGACTTCATCACTATAATAGCACCGAGACATTCACTGTGGTAGCACAGAGATATGTCCACTGTAACATCACTGAGATGTGGTCACTGCAATAGCACCGAAATTGTGCAGCAAGATCATCTCTGTAATTAACCCGAGCTCGTATAATAGCATCGAACATTCTGAAGTAGTACTGAAACATATCTATCAAATTTTTTGCGAGTTGCTTTCTGTGATTGTTGAGCAAAGTTCATACTCCTATATATGGTTGTTTCCATATAGAAATGAGCTGACATGAGCATATGAAGAGATGTGTCACTGTATTAGGCCGGCATGAGATTATTGAGGGAAGTCGACTTGATGATGAGTCCTTCGACAACAAGGAGACTTTGATGGATGGAAGAGTCTTCAAACAAAATTGACTTTGACAATAACCTAAAGCCTACAATGGAGGCTTGACCTATAACGATTGACCCAAGCATGAAACCCATGCTTTAACAAGTCAATTAAAATAATAATAAAAATATTTTTGCTTTATTTTGACAAATATATTACATTTTGACTTCAAAGTACAATTATGAAGACCGAACCTAGTTACATTCTTCAATAGTGTCAAGCGTCAAAATATCAACAAAAGATATAATAAATGTATATCATGATTCATCATCGTGAGTCATCTACATGTCATAAACTAATCAATCACTAAGTTCCTCTACCCCTTTTTACGGGAATAGGGAACGGCTTTTCATTTACTCTAGAGGAAGAAGGCCCTGCACCTGCAGCTACAAATGGACTATGTCGTCCTCTAGAAGCAAAAATAGGAGGTTGCCTTTGCCCTCTGTTGTTGCCCATCCTAGATGGTGTCATCTCCTCCTGCTCTGCCTCTTGTTCCTCCTCCTCCTCCTCCTCTACCTCTCCCTCCCCTGCAACTACTACCTCCTCCAACTCTAGTGCCTCCGAATCCACCTCACAAAATTAGTAAATCTCCTCCTCTTGGGCAGTGACAAACACATCCTCTCTCCACAAGCACGAATCACAAAGGTTAGAGTGCAAAATGAGTGGAAAAATTGGCCTTTTCCTAACTTATACGTGGCCTCGCACCTCACTCACAATTTTTTGGATCAACTCCCGATTTTATCCCGAGCTTTATGATTAAATCCAAAGTTTTTCATTTTTGAAAAAAAATCGTGAAAAACTCAGCTAATAACATTGGCGAGTTCAAAAAATCGCAAGTCCCTGATGTTATCGCGATTTTATCGAGACTTTTTCCACTATGATATCTAGCTCCTACAATCATGCCAACATTCTTACAAACAAGTGCAATACATGTAACAATTTTCACACAAGTATCAACACCGACATCTTCAATAACTATAATGAACAACTCACCCATAAATTTTGCATCCTTGTACTTTCCAAGAGCATTCCCATTAGTAATTTACTTATGTACATAAGTAAATTACTACGTGACAAAGCATAACATCATTATATTTGCAATAGTACAAATAAGATTTGTTGTGACAAACTATCCATTGGAATATCCAAGGCAGCGTACAGATCATATGGTGCCAATGTGGTTTTTTTGGGGAGTCATTGGGAGTTGTGGTTTTCAACATGGGAACTACACCTTGTGGATCCAGAGATTGGCACATGTAACACAAAGAAATGGCCTTGATCCTCAAGCATTGTGGATCAATGTAAAGAAAAACCCCAACAATGAATCAGACGCAAGATTTGCAAAGTTAGAATCACAAGTTTTTGACATTTCCAAGAGTATGGCCATATTGATGGCAACTCTTGAAAGTAAGTTTGGACCCTTCAAGGAGTAATGCAACTTTCATGAGAGATGAAAAGAAGAAGGGCCAAAGATATAAAAAAAGGTTGAGCGAAGGAAAGAAAATGGGAGCTCCAATGACCCAACTTCTTAGCATGTGTTCAAAGTAGAAGTTAAGTGGATATCAAGACCTATGAAGGAGAGCTAGATGTTGTTAAAATGAATCATTGGTTGCAACAAATGGAAGTTTATTTTACGTCCCTAAAGTAGGCAATGGACATAAAATAGCATTTCCTTAACTAATGTTAGAAGGACATGCCTAAACATGGTGGGGAAAGCTATACAAAAACACTTAAGCTAGAGAATGATCCAACAATAACTAAGTGGGAGTTATTTAAAGGCCTCAATAAGTCCAAGATTATCTCATCAAGTGTGAAGAGGTCCAAGTGATTTGTTGGCACCACAAAGGGCAAAGTGCACAAGAGCAAAGCACAAAATTTTAAAAACAAGCCATTCAATTAGGAATTCCCCCCACGAACATTACCATTGTCAACAAGCACTTGAGTGGACTACGTTAACAGTCAAGGAGCCAAGTAAAGCTCTTCAAGCCCAAATCCACAAATGAACACTATGTATAAGCAAAATACCTCAAGATGAGCAAGAAAAAAAGAGGGCCAAGTAGTTCAAAGCAAACAGCTTAGTAGGACTCTTCCAAGGAGGGAGGAAAGAAGAAGTGGAAGGAAAAAGGTAAGAAGATTGTTGTAACTGCACATAAACCTAGGGATCTAAATAACCATTTGATCATTGTTAAGTAGATAATCACACTAAAGAGAAGTGTTGGAAGCTACATCCTAAATTGCATCCAAAGAACTGTAATAGGGAGCATCCCAAAAATAATATGTTACGCATGGACTTGGGGAATAAAATAGAGAGCACCTAAGATATAGATACAAAGATTGTTTGTACCATAGTGCAAAAGAAGGTGAACATGAAAAACCCAAATCAAATACAAAGCAACTTGGATGTAGACGCAAAGATTGCTTGTACCACAATGTAAAGGGAGGTGAACATGAATAGTCGTGTTAAAATTTTACCTTGTTTAGCTCTGATAGTGTTCTTGGCATTTAGGAATGCACTTAGCAAATAGGCCCAGACGACAAAAGGAAGGGTGCATTTATTGCAGGTTCATACCATAGTAGTATGACAATAGTTTGCCTCGATTCCTATGCACACTTGAGTGTGAAGGAGGCATAGTCATGTAGGAGAGTAGAGGGTGCACGCATACACGAATTTCAGTATATTTATAGTTTTTCCACCTTCAGCTAAATCCATTTTACTGCACCAAAATTAACAATTCCTAATGTGCTTTAGTTCAACTTTCAATTCAAATAAATTTTAGAATGCATACACAATTTGTTCGTAGAGTGGGGTACATATCACTAGGTTGCCTAAGGCCCTTGCATAGGTAAGATTCCAATTTAAGTAGAAAGCACACTTCTCAAGAAGGGGATGCATGCTTGCATGCCCTAGTTCATTTTCTAGTTGAGGGACACCTTTTTTTTCTTTTCTTTTCTTTTTTACCATGGTGAACCAGTAACTCGTTGGAGAAATATGGGGAGGACCAAGATCAAATCTAACTGTTGCCACTATAACCAAGAGTCTATCCAATAGCCTGTATGTCAGATATACCAGGAATTTATGACTTAGCAAGATCTGAGACTCCACGAGGATGGGGGATCCTACTCCTTGAGCCTCATCACAACAGAGCAAAGATGTCCCCTCGTGGGATTTGAAATCGAGAGGGGATAACATCCCATTGTGCCAACCACTCAATCATCCCACAAGAAGGCTATAAAATTATGTGGAGGACATGGGGGTGGGATTTGATCCAAAAAATGTTCCATCAAAGTGCCCCCATGGCTCCAGGGAATCCCTCATGGGAATTGAGCCTTGCCCATGTTGAGAAATCTAAGGGCGGCTAGATTATGTGATTTATCTTACTTTGATAATTGCTTGTGATGTTTGCTTATCTTGATTAGATTCTTTTTCACCTTAATTATTATTGTGCTCTTCATCAAACAGCTACCAAACCATAAAGAACAGTGAGACAAAGGGCACAAGTTATAGGTGATCAGCCAAGGCCAAAACCTCTCCACTTGAGAGGAAAACCCACAAGAATTCTTCTCTTCTTATAGAATCTTCAATTGACGAATTCCAAGACCTGTGACCTTGACCAAGACCCTCCAAGACCAAGCCCCTTCACAAGCTTTCCTTTTAGCAGTTCCTTAGCAACTATTGCAATTTCGACCTCCAGCAAATTCTTCCTCAACTTCGACCTCTCCAACAGATTCACAGTTTCGACCTTTCATAGCTTCAATCTAGTTGCAACTTCAATGCAACTTCAGAATTTCGTCTTGCCCAGTAACTGTAGAAACCCTAACAAAAGAGAGAGAGAAAGAGAGAGGCCCAAAACTTTGATCTTGTTCTTCTTCTTCTTCTTCTTCTTCTTCTTCTTCTTCGTCCTTTTCCATTTGCTACCTCGAGGAGATCGAACTTGCTTGAGAGTTTATCTAAATGTGGTCGAGTTTTGTCTTATTTGTAAGTTTTTGCAATGTTCCACCAAAACTTCGGGACAAGGAGACGCGGGTGCGGGGAGATGCATAAGGGGGACGTGTGGGAGTACCCTCAAATTTTAGGGAAATTTAGGGGGGACGGGGAGACGTCAGGGTATATAAATTTTTTCCTTTTTTAATATATATATTTATATTTCAAAATCATATTCAATAATTAAAGCATAAATACAATGATACATACATAATTGAATTAAGTAATGAAATACATTGATCCATACTCATCATCCTTACTAATACATACATGATTCATCCATAGACCACGAGATTCAATAATGGAATACTCTGATCCATATTCATCATTCATTATTCACCATTCTAGAATCAACATTGATTTAAAAATTAAATTCATCATTCATCATTCTAGAATCTAAATTGATTTAAAATTAAAATTCATCATTCATCATTCTAGAATCTAATTAGTACTAAGCAAAATAAAT
Organism: Pinus tabuliformis; assembly: GCA_031772625.1. NCBI lineage: Eukaryota > Viridiplantae > Streptophyta > Pinopsida > Pinales > Pinaceae > Pinus > Pinus tabuliformis. The sequence goes on along the minus strand of CM062818.1, from coordinate 572,917,311 downwards.
TATAATAGATATTGATATCTGAAGACAGGAATAGTAAATTGATATAACTAAAACTCAAAAACAGTGGAGTCATGAGTCTAAAAGTCACTCTAAAGTACACAGACGGCTTTGTGCTCTTGATTAAATACTAATTCCATACTCTTGTACATGACAAAATGCAATGGAAACATTGCAAGCCATCCAATCATGAATTCCTGAAAAACTGTTAAGTCTGCTAGATTTTGAGTGAGATCTAAAATTCTACTTTCTCCATATGAAATCCAATGAGGTTGGAACCACTCTCAAACATCCTGAGTCATTTCATGGTAATGTTAAAAATTTAAGTAAAAGGATGAAAATGAATCCTACCATGAATTGCATAGCATTAGTAGGGAAATATGATCAAATACTAGGTATCCCCTGTCATAAATCATTGTTTACAAGCAAATTTAAGGGGGGACGCATAGCCCATTTTGAGGGGGGACGCCCTTTTGGGGATTCGCATCCCCCACACTGGGGAAACGTCCCCCCTACGTCTCCCCACATCTCCCCAAAAGGGGGACGTGGGGAAACGTTTCCCCAGGCATCCCCCCGTCCCGGGTGCGTGGGGTGTGAGGAGTGCGCGCACCCGACCCTGGGGGACGCGTCCCCGTGGAACACTAAGTTTTTGAGGGGTACGAATTGCTATCTTTAGGCTGACTTGCCCTTCATGTAGGTCGACTTGATCTTTGCACCATGACGAGGTCTTGGAGGGTCTTTGGACTTTCTTTTGACTCAAATAAATTTTCTTTACAATATGTAACATGACCAAAAGGGTCTTTCATACATGACAATGACTCAATTGACTTGTAGACTCAATGACAAGCCCTAGAAGCACTCAACGGGTGCTTGACCTAAAAATAAATCTCCCTTGAGCATGAAACCTATGCCTCAAGAATAACAATAATAAATTTATTTTTCTCTTTTCATTAAATACACAAAATCACGATTACATGTGTCATTATGAAGATCGAACCTAATTACATATTTCAACACTCCCTCTTAACTATGGAAGTATTCATAATCCATACAAGCTACTTGGACATTCTCAATCTAAAGAATTCTCATAAGAAGAGTTGGATTGGTAACCCATTTGTTTAGCATCATATCACCCAACATTGTCACATAGCAACGCCTTGACTAACAACTCTCTCTCCACAAGATCAGAGCACAATGGTGGCGAGACCATTAACTTATAGACACCATCATCATTGTCTCTCAAGGTACATACCCCACCCAAGTGTTCACAGAGTATATCCTTCCAAGACTATTCTTATCTTGGATTCCCAATCCTCAAAGAATATCCATCCTCTTTGACTACTTTTATCTTCGATGCCCTACCTCATCCTCAATGAGTATTGGATGCCAGATGCTCACCCAATCCTCCTTTCTTTCTTCTCAAAGTGAAGACAAGAATGATGTGTCTATCTCTCCCTCTCAACTAGGGAGGATATACTCATTCCTATAAAAGGAATGTACCCAAGCTCCCTCTCATTCAAGGACTTGTCCAAACTCCCTCTTAACCAAGGACTTGCGTCCAACAGCTTTTTGCTCTAGGTGGAGATCATGGGACTATCAGTTGCTTGTGCGGCACCTTCTTCTGATGTCATGAAGTTTATCTTCAACATTATGGAGTCTTCATCTTTTGGGACTTCTTCGTAGGGCATCGGCCATCCATCACTTTCCTTCGCGAACCATGCTAGTCATGTCATCCTTTTCTTTATCAGAAAGTGATGTTCTAATCCACATTTGGCTTTTCTTCATACAACTACCTCTTCCAAGTCATGTTTCCTTTAGGATCTTTCATCCAACCACATGAGTGCTAGTTGTAGGTGTCATTTACAACTCTCTTTTGGTAGCCCTGTATCAATCCATCCAGATCTTGCTCAAAAATAAAAATGAACATCAAATCAAAGTTACCTTTTCTAATGGCCTTTCATCATGACATCTTGCTTGCAATAACAATATCCCGCACATTCATAAGCACATCTCCCCAAGACTTTCTCCTTTATTTTCAGACCTTATCAGGGTCTTCATGCCTTCTTTATGGAGATGTCATGGCCAATTCTTCTAGTCATCGGATGTTGATTTCCTTTTCTATGTGACCATAGTTGCATCTTTCACGATCTCTTCTTTCTTTCTTCACATATTGCTCCCTAGGAACTTCCATCCATAGTTCCTTTATCTTTGTCAACCACCTCATATTCCACACAAGGACATATTATGTTGATTTCATCTAGTCAATATGTGAGCCATGCCTTCATGCATCTTTCCAAAGGAGGAGATCCCTTTTCTTTGATCATGCTCATGAGATAGAGCATTTACCCATGCAACCATATGACAACATGACTCAATTAAATACATGCATACATACCTCTTTCCTTCTTTTGGTCATCTAGGCTTCCTTCAGCAGCTTCCTTTTCTTGATTGAGAGTACTTCAACCATCTCGACATGTTGCATTCCTTTGTCACCATATCAACATCCAACAATGAATCCCATACAAGGTAGAAATCTCAGTGATACACTTGCTTCTTGCAAGAGAGGTGAACTTTCTAATGAAGATTTCAACAAAGGATTTTGATTATCCTCATCCTGTAAATGCTCCTTCCTAATGATGATGATGTATGATGAACTCTATGCTAGATGATATTCTATTACCCATAGGTATTACTTATGCTTTTAGTGAGGCTACCAAGAGCTCCTTTGATGACTGCTATAGAATTCTACTTCAACTATCTTTCAAGCTTCTTATGAGCTCTTGCTTCAATCGTATGTTATTATGATGCCATCTCCTAAAATGATGCATCCTATCATGCTTCTAATGTTTCCTACCATGATAGCTATACTTTACAAAAACTGAAAAGAACTCAGTGGAGGAGATTATCTCAATCATAGTAGAGATCTTTTACTTCCTCTTTCTTTGACTTCTTCTTTTTAGCTTCTTCCACTTCTTCGGTGATATGGGCTTCTTCCCTTCCTCTTTTGTTGTTGTCCTTCTTGGATTTAGGACAATTTCTCTTGTAGTGCCCATATTCATGACAGCAATAACATTGGATTTTCGACATATCCTTCTTGTTCTTTTTTGAGGACCAAACCTTCCAAATTTTCCTTTCTTAGCCATGGCAACAAATGCTTGTGCTTGCTCATTTGATTCCAAATTGATTTTTTCCCTCAGCCTGGTTTTTTCAATTTTACACAATGACCAAAGTTCATTGAATGGGGTAGCTTCCTTCTTTCCATGATGTAAAGTTGCCCCATTCCTCGAGTAGTGCATTGAGCACTATGGTGGTCATTTCTTTATCAGACATTATTTCTCCCAACTCTTGTAGTTGGTCTCTTATTTCTAATACCCTCATAAAGTATGAGGCCATTCCATCTTCCTTTGATATATTCATCTTGTAGAGTTCTTGTCTTAATGATATCACTTCTCCAGCAATACTTAAGGAGAATAATTCTACTAGTTTATCATATGTTTCTTTTGATGTCTCCAACTTTGATACATAAGGTATGAGGAGATCTTTGATGGATTCAATGAGAATCCTTTGAGCCCTTACTTCCCTTTTCATATACTTTGCTAGAGCTTGAGTTTCTTCCTTTGGAGGATTAGTAATTAGTCCCTTAACGTGTTCAACAACTTCATTTTCTATGAGGATCAAACCTATCCTCCTCTTCCATGCAATAAAGTTTGATGACCAAACCAATTTGTTTCTTTCCTTGCAAAATGAAGTCATTTTGATAGTAGATTCATTCATAAATATAAATGTACTTGTCAAGTGAAGATGCTCCATGATAACAATATCTTCAACTTGATGCCTTCTTGATTTTGATGACGATGTTGATAATAGAAGATGTCTTCTTGATGAAGATGTCTTCCTTCAAAAGTGATCCTTCAAAGAGAGGTAGATCAAAGAGAGGGAGATCACCTTGATTCCTTGATGATGATGACAACACCTCTTCTTGCTTCCCTTGAATGTAGAGACTTCGAGATGCTTCAAAGTGTAGTCCTTCTAAGTAGGGTCCTTGAGATCTTCTTTGATGATGATGTGTGAGCTTCCAACAAAAATTCAAGTGAGAAACCCTTCTTTTGATAAACTAGGGTTTTGAGGTCTTCTTTGCTTGTACTCGGTCCTTGTGAATGCCTTCTTGATGGTACAATGTCAATTTTTGAACTTTATTAATACTCCTCTTGATAGTCCTTCTAGTGCTTCAGCCTTTGAGTGTCCTTCTTTTAGCTTCCTTTTCCTTGTCTTGTCACCTTGCCTCTGATACCATGTTGAGAAATATAGGGGCAGCTAGATTATGTGATTTCTCTTACTTTGATAATTGCTTGTGATGTATTTTTGCTTATCTTGATTAGATTCTTTTTCACCTTAATTATTATTGTGTTATTTTCATCAAACAACTACCAAACCATAAAGAACAGTGAGACAAAAGGACACAAGATATAGGCGATCAGCCAGGGCCAAAACCTCTCCACTTGAGAGGAAAACCCACAAGAATTCTTCTATTCTTATAGAATCTTCAATTAACAAATTCCAAGACCTATGACCCTTGACCAAGACCCTCCAAGGCCAATTCCCTTAACGAGCCTTCCTTCTAGCAGTTCCTTAGCAACTACTGCAATTTCGACCTCAAACAAATTCTTCAGCAACTTCGACTAGCAAATTCTACTGCAACTTTGACCTCTCTAGCACATTCACAGTTTCGACCTTTCACGGCTTTGACCTAGCTGCAGATTCACAACTTCGATGCAGCTTCAGAATTTCATCTTGCCTAGTAACTGTAAAAACCCTAACAAAAGAGAGAGAGAGAGGCCCAAAACTCCGATCTTGTTCTTCTTTGTCCTTTTCAAGCTTCTACCTTGAGGGGATCGAACTTGCTTGAGAGTGTGTCCAAATGAGGTCGAGTTCCTTTTTATTTATAGGCTTTTGAGGGGTGTGAATTGCTATCTTTAGGCCGACTTGTCCCTTCAAGTAGGTCGACTTGATCTCTGCACCATGACAAGGTCTTGGAGGGTCTTCTTTCTTTTGACTCAAATAAATTTTCTTTACAATATGTAACAGGCCCAAAAGGGTCTTTCATACATGACAATGAATCAATTGACTTGTAGACTCAATGACAAGCCCTAGAAGCACTCAATGGGTGCTTGACCTAAAACTAAATCTCCCTTGAGCATGAAACCCATGCCTCAAGAATAACAATAATAAATTGATTTTTCTCTTTTAATTAAATACATAAAATCATGATTACATATGTCATTATGAAGACTGAATCTAGTTACATATTCAATAGCCCATTGGTGAAAAACTCCCCGCTCTCCACCATTGGATCCAACCCCTTTGCACACTTAACCATGTAGCTAGGGCACATTAGGTGATTAATCTAGGGTAGAGATTTGAATGAGTCAACTTGAGCACTTCATACATGTGAGTAGATACATTGTATTTCCATCAACTCCCTATTCTATAAAGGAGATGCAGAACACACCACTATGTTGGTTAGCAAGTTCTTGGGGTTTTAGCTAATGCAATGTATTCTCTAATTTTTTGTATTTAAAAGAAAATAGATGTTAAATTGCATCACCTGAGGACACAAGATATAAAAGATCCATTTTTTTTTAAACTAGAACATTTACAAAACACTTGGAATCCCTTCAAATCCCAAGTTTACTATTCACCTACACATTGATAGATTGTGCAAGCTCTTTCCATACAACTAAAATTGAGAAAATAGCAATGAAAAAATCTTTTCTAGAGTTGAACACATAGGACACATGTCCTAGCATGTCTATCTCTAATACATGGGATATAGATACGAACCCCTAGTTGGAGGTGTCCTATTACTTAGGATAGACCAAGATGTGATTGAGAGTTCACATTTGTTGACATGATGTTATTATTTTTTTGCAATGTGTCTGTAGATTCTAGGATTTGAAAATTATTATTTTGAAAGGTTTCTAGCATTAAAGTTACCTAGGGTTTTTCAGATAAAAGATTTCAACAATCTATTGTGATGAACTTTTCCAGTGGAACATCTATGGCAATTTACAGATCATATGGCATCAAAGCAAGTTTTTTTGAAGTATTTGTGGAAAGTTGCAAGATCCAAGAATTGGCTTAAGGAGGAAACTGCGAAAACCTAGACATGGCAGATGAGTCTATTCATAACAACACTCAAGATGCAACAAAAGAAAGCGAGGTTGGAAGAGCAAGTCACTAATATCTCTCACATGGCCTCATTAGAAATCTAGGAAACCACTTCGAACCTTTTGATGAGGTTGTTTGTGGCTCCAACTCTTAAGTTGAACCGGCTAAGAAATTGGGAGATAGTGAAGACCCAAAAAGGGAATCGAAAAAGAGCTCGATAAAGAGCAACCAAGTTCCAGTGTCATCACTACTTCACAACCTCTATTTAAAATGGAAGTGGAAGTGGGCATGAAGCCATACCAAGGCGAGACTGAAGTTATTAGGTTGAATCATTGGTTGCAAGATTTAGAAGTGTATTTCAGTGTCCATAATATAGACGAAGAGCACAAAATTTCATTTGCTTGACTAAAACTAGAAGGCCATACACTAACCTAGTGGGAAGGCCACACAAAGACACTTAGGCTAGAAAGTGATCCACAGTAACTAAGTGGGAGGTTTTTAAAACCCTCATCAAGTCCCAGTTCTACCCTAAGTGTGTATAGGAACAATGGGTTTGTTAGCATCACTTCAAGCAATGGTAAAGTGTGCAAGAGTACACCACTGAGTTCAAAAAGATGTAATCATGTTTGGTATCTCCCCAAGAACCTATCCTCGAGTATCTAGGGAAGCTACAGAATCATTTGCAAAAGCAAGTGATGCTCTTAAAACCAAGGAAATTCAATGAGGCATGTGTGTAAGCATAATACTTATAGAACATAGGCCATAAGAAAGGACAACCAAGTGGTTCTAGATAGAAAGACCACCAAGATGCTTCCAAGGAGGGGAAGAACAAGTGAAAAGGAAAAGACAAGAAGAGAAAAGACTACACATCAACGCAAGGATCTAAACCACTTTAACCATTGTAATATCAATGGTCACATTGAAGATAAGTGTTGGAAGATACATCTAGATCTTCACTGAAAGAATTGTAAGGAGGATGCCAAGAAGATGAATCTGCTAGTCGCATATTCAAGCAACCTGGTAGAAAGCAGCTCAAATGTCAATGAAAATATTGTTTGCACCTCAATGTTAAAGGAGGTGAATATGAGTAGCCTTCATCACAAGGATGAGAAGGATACAACTTAACTCTTCTACATTAAGATCCAAGTCAAAAGACCAAGGAGGATGCTCTATTAAACTCTAATCCACAAGTCCACCTTATAGGAACCAATATGGTCAGCAATTTGGGCTGGATGTTCATGATCATCCTAGCCCATATCCATTGGGATGGACAAACAAGGATGAAGAGCTCAAGGTCACGATATAGTGTAAGATCAAATTTGTTATAAGTGCAGATTTTATCAGTGAAATGAAGTTAGATGTAGTACCCCTTGACACGTGTGGTGTAGTGTTTGGAAGCCCCTACATGTATATGAATGTGATCTTCATGCGAAAGAGCAAACTAGTGCCACTTGATGAAAAATGAGAAATCTTACATCATCAACGCACACAAAGGTAAATCCAAGATCTCTCTAGTAAATGCCAACCAAGCCAAAAATTAAATCATCTCCAAGGATCAATTGGGTGATGAATCAATAAGACTCTAAGAATAAAGGCATCCTTGGAGGGATATACTAAAAAACAAAAACAATAGTTGGAGGAATTGTTCCAAGACCCTAAAGAGATACCACCTAAGAGGGAAGTGGAGCACAAAATACAGTTGTTGCCAGACTCCCCATTACCAAATATTGGGTTGTATAGACAATCTGCTTTGGAAGCAGACAAAGTGAAGAAACAACTACAGCAGCTACTGAAGCAAGTAGTAATTCGACCAACCACCTCACCTTGCGGGTCACTTATCATAACAATGTCCAAGAAGGATGGAACTTGGCAAATGTATATGGACTCATAGCTTTAAACAAGATCACACTTAAGAATCAGTACCGACTACCCCAAGATTACCGACTACCCCAAGATTGATGATTTGTTAGACTAGTTGCAGCATGCCAAGCACATCATCGAGTTGGATCTCAAATAAAATTCCACCATGTGCGCATTGAAAAAAAAGGCACCTAGAATACCACCTTCAAGGCAAGGCAAGGTCTATACAAATGGTTCCTCATGCCTATTGGTTTATGTAGTGCAACAACTACATTTATGCAATTAACGAATGATTTATTGCACCACTATTTACATTCATTTGCGATAGTGTGTTTGTATAAAAAAAAATTGGTTCATAGCTTTACCTAGGAAGAGCACATCTCTCATCTTATGGAGGAGTTAGAGACTCTTACAAACCATCAACAACTGGTTAACTTGAAAAGATGTGAGTTTGCACAGAAATCATTGACATGTTTGGGCCTGTTATCAAGATAGATCCTTTGAAGATAGAGTTCATCCTCAAGTGGCCAATTCCTACCAATGTCATGTTGATTTTTTTGGGTAGCTACAGAAGGTATTCCCCAGCTACTAAGGTCGGCCCCTAAAAGAAAAATTAAAAAGAAGATATTTTACTTAAATTTGCCTCCAAAAGTTAAGTCAGCCCAACATAAGGGCACACCACTTGGGGCACCCTACATCACTATTAAAAGGGCAATCGATCTCCTCATTTGATCACTCACACACAACAAACATTTCTCTCTCTCACACGGGAGGAAGAGGCTGAATTTCCTAAGAGAGATGAATTTCTGAGGAAACTGAGTTTATCTTGAATTTGACCAGCATTGACCAATATCTTACCTCGCACATGTGGCCACAACAGTTGACTGTTTGACTGAGAAATTTTTGGGCAGTTTGATTGAATTTTGGGCAGGTTGACCAAATCCTTTGGGCAGCTGCAGGAGGCCAAATTTTGGTCTGTTGATTGAGGTTGACCGAAATTCTGGGCAGAAACAGGAAGGACAAATTTGAGTCTGTTTAACCAAGTTTGACCTGTATTGATTCTATGCTCTATGTGACCAAGTTTGAATGAAAAATCAGATTGTACTTTTGTTGAATTGAACAATTTCTCCTAAGAAAAGATTGTTGGGTTTTTCCAGGGTAAAATCTTGTTCTCTACTTTGCATGGTTATTCTACTGTGATCTCTATAGTTTTTGTTTCATTTACAGTTGAATTTTCTAAGTATAATCACCACTTAATAATGATCTGGTTGTGCTAAAGTAATATAATATATCATTGGAAGTAATTATCAGTTGCAGAAAATTCTGCTTGTCTAATTTAGCACCGGAAAATCAACATGCCACTGAAGTCACGAGCTTTATTGGAACAATGCCTATAGAAATCCATAACATCCTTTTTCGTAGTAGATTCACCACTTCATGTCAAAACAACCAATGGTAAGAGTTTCTAGTGAGGAAAGAATCAACAGAAATATTTCCATATGTTGAAACTTAAAATTAGCCAAGCACCAATCCTTTCATTACCTAAGTTGCCAAAGCCTTTTGAATTAGAGATGAATGCAAGTGGATACGCTACGGGGGCAATTTTGTTGCAAGGAGGTAAGTCAATATGCTATCATCTTGAAATGTTTTATTGGAGTGTCATGAACTACCTTACTAATGATTAAGTAACTCTATGTCCCAGTTCCAGTTGTTAAGAAGTGGAAGCACTATCCAATGGGCAACGAAATCATTAGCACACTTATCACCAGCCACTTTAGTATTTTCTAGCCAAGAGTAAGCTTCAACAAACTAGACACTACAAGTGGATTGGGTATTTGCAGCAATTTCATCCAGACATCAAATATAAGAAAGGCAACACTAATAAATTTTCAGGGATTCTTTCCATGCCATCATATCCAAGATTACAGTTGTGGGAATTCTTATGCATGTGGAACCTTTTAACCATGATGCATACAAAGAGGCATGTATAGAAGATGAGGACTTTAAGGAGGCGTTTCAACCACTACTAGGCCAAATTTGTGTAGAAGAAGGTTACAGTAAGGTAGACTATCATCTCCAGAACGAGTTACTCTACAAGATAGACACCATTGTGTCTTTAAAGGTGAAAGATTGCAACTTATCAAAGAGGCTCACACCTCCAAGGTTGCAAGCCATTTTGGTGTTGAAAAGACAATTTCCAACTTACAAAGGTATGTGTATTGGCCTAAAATGCAAGAAGATGTAGCACGGTATATTAGAGGATGCATAATTTGTTGTACTAGCAAGCCCAAAATTAAAAAGCAAGGTCTATACCATCCCTTACCTATATCTACTTGACCATGGGAAAGCATTTCCATGGATTTTGTGGGTGGTATGATAACAACTAGGAAGGGACGTGACTATATCTTTGTCGTAATTAACAAATTCAGTAACATATGCATTCTCAAGCCTTGTAAAAAAACTATCAAAGGACACGAAGCAACAAACAAGTATGAACGCTCTAGATTCACTTTGGGATACCAAGGAGCATTATCTCAAATAGGGATACTAGGTTTCTCAATGCCTTTTGGACAACACTTTGGGAAAAGATGGACACCAAGTTGAAAAGATCTACAGCATTCCATCCACAAACAGATGGGCAAATAGAAGTAGTCAACACTTCTATTGGTAAGTCCCCATTTGCAACTTGCTTTAGGTATTTGTCGCCTTCACCCTTGGATGTTGTCTATGGACAGCAAAGAGGAGTGACAGAAAACATCACAAGAGAAACATTGAAAGCTGAGAAATTTGTTGAAAGATTAGGCAAATCCATTTGCTATTATAGGAGACACTAAAGAAGTCACACAAAAGGTACAATGCCCCATGTGAACAACACAAAACTAACATTCAAGTTGGAAGATAGAGTTTGATTGCAATTGAATACAGAGTTTGATTGCAATTGAAGAGGCTATAGGATCTTGGTAAGAAGGTGGTTTCTGAGCAAAGTTCTTTAAACATAGTCTTCATCCTATAGTTCCTTACATGGATGATCTCTTTAACCAATTGGTCCATACAAGTTTTCCATTGGCATGGTCACATCACATCATACACCCAACACACATCCAATCCCCATAACTACAAGACAATCATGGCATGCCACACATTCTCGAAGCTCTATGCTACAATTCTCCACTTGAAGCTCTCTAGGAAGCTTGAACAGAGACATCTCAAAGCTAGAGGACAAGCCAATTTTTTACTTGAGCACCAAACTATTGATCACAGCCTTACACTCAAGGCCATCATCAAGGAAGGTCATCTCACTCTTCGAAACTTTAGTATTGTTTGTAGACTTTCGAAAAGCTTTGATTTTGTCCCTAGGGAGGCTTTATTCCAGAGACTTATAGACATTGGCATTACCAAGACCTTATTATCAGCTATCATGCCTCTATACAAGTCAGTTCTTGATCGCCTACACATAACACATGGCCTATCATATTTCATTCGGAGTACTATTGGCGTTAATAAGGGTTGTCCCCTGTCCCCCCACATTATTTGGGATCTTCATTGACAAGTTGGAGTCCTTTTTGACTGAAAACATCAAGATGGTAATGGTTGTCTTCTACACCATCTCTTGATTTCTATCCTTTTGTTTGCAAACGTGTGGTCATTATAGCCTCATCCTTGGATGAATTGCTGCAACAATTGCATGCCCTGGCCCTTTTCTATGATCTTCACCAATTGACAATTAACCTGGGTAAAGCTAAGGTAATAATCTTCAACGCATTGCAAAATGTTCTCTCTAATCACCACTTCTTTTTCAAAGGTGAGGAGATAGAAATCACCACCACATATACTTATCTAGGTGTATTATTCACAGGTCTTCGCTTCAGTTTGCGACATGCACTTCAGCCTCGAATCAATAAGGGTTATGAGTCCTTGGCTCTTCTAGAGATATCGTATTTTCAACATCACTTTCAGGACAAATCATCCAAAATGTCCCTCGTGGACACTCTTGTCCGCTCCACAATTCTATATGGATCTGAGGTTTGGGGACCCAGTTTACTAGAGTCTGATTAGGTCTTCAGTAAGGAGACCAAAACCATCTTCTTTCATCGCTTCACTTGATGCAAACAAATAGTCCCATCATCCTTGCAGAGTTTGGTGCTCAGACCTTCTGACTTAAGGCAATGCTCTATCTCATCTCACTTCTACATTGTGTTCTGAGTTTTGCTAATACAGCGAAGGGGCGAGACAAATATCCATACTCAGCCTACCATTCATTGATATCCATTATAGCAACTAGTCCTTCAGATCGGTGTCCATGTTGGTGCATCTGAGTCTTAGATCTCCTTACTTTTGTTGGTAGTTAGGTATTATGTTGGACTGGCTTCCTCCATTTTGATATTCCTTATGTGCACCTAGCTACCTCTTACCAACCAAACAAAAGATGAATACAATCATTTGTGGGGATATCTACAGGCAATATGTACATGTCACTTGGATAAACCCTCAATGTGGGTTACGTCTGAAAATGGCCTTCTATGCTGAGCACTTCATGATGTTGAGAAATGGACTCGTTGTTCATCCCCATTAAACGTGTCACCATTTGATGCATGCCGTCTGAATTCCCTTAGGAAATTTCAGAGTTGGATGTCAATAACTATGGATTGAGATGAACCACCAGACAAATTAGGATCTGCCAACTATGCCATATATGAGCGATTGAGTCAAAGGAGCACTTCATCTTCCATTGCCCCGTTTATTATGAAATCTGTGGGAGATTTCCTTGCTTGTTCTAGTGGACCTAGACCCTTTCCAATTTCTTCTAGTACTCAGACCAGAGATGTCTATCCCTTTACATGTAGGAGTCCCTCAGGTTTCATACCCACACTCTCCACCTCCTCCTATGTCAGATCCTATTCAGCAAATCACCTCCTTGTTTAGAATGCTCCCATCAATTAGGGGCACTAAGAGATAGGCTAATGATAACATTAGGGGCACTAAGAGATAGGCTAATGATAACATTACTTCTAGCTCTAAATATGTGTGGATCCAAGAGACCTTTCTCCCTGCTAAGAGACCTCAGAGACGTCGCCTAACCAGATCCCTTACTAGCAAGCAAATCAGATCACCTAGACATCAGCAACAAGTTATAGCGTCCAGGTGACAACGCAGGAGACGGTCCAGACCTTCCCGTAGCTCTTCTTCAAGGCATCATCCTATATTGATTTTTCTTCATTTGGCCTTTGATGTTAGAAGTAGATCTAGCATATCATGACCTAGTCCCATTGTGGCAGCCCCCACTTGTATCTAAGGATTTTCTCATGTTTTCACATATAGACTTGTTTCTACTTTATTTTTGTTCTTTACATAGGAGACTTCGTAGTACTCCTACTTTGTATTGACATCATTATACTCAACAGTCCCATTGATCTACTTTTGTGGTCATTTGTTGAACATTAATATAATTATCTTATCTTATCTGCAATATGACCCTTGTGAGGAAATGGAGGAGGAGGCTGATAATACCTACATACTTAGTCTATCTCCATATATGCACCTTTCCTCGGTAATGAATGTGGAAAATATGAAACTCTATGAGCCTTCCATGTTGGGTTAAGAAATCAAGGTGTAGGTCTTACCTAGTTTAGAGAGGTTAGAACCAGAAGCTCAAATAGAATTGGTGGAAGATACAATTTTGCAAAAAAGTGAAGAACCAATAGATAGCGGCAGCATGACCTCTGGAAAATTCAAGTTGAAAAGAAGGCAAATGGTACTCTAGGTAGAAGGTAAAGGAAAAAATTCCTCACCTCATCTAGCAAAAACTTTTGAGGGCCAAAATCCTCCCTAAATGGGTAGGTATGATCCGGAATGGATAATTATATAAATTGTCATCTATATTGGTATTTTGAGGGTGGAAAAATTGGAGAAATTGACTTGCATAGCCCATTTTACTAGCACATCCCACAAAAAAGATTTGGGTTTTGAACCCTTTTAAAGCCATGTTAAGGCATCAAATGGCATTTTTGGGGGTTAGTGTTGAGAATTATAGCTCGAATAGGAACTTTTGCATATGCTCAGTATGAACATGCAAGAAGTAATTAGATATCTTTTTTAAAATATTATTTTGAAAACTCACTCCAATATTGCAAAAGTAATTCTATTTTGTAATTCACTTTAGTAAAAAAGTGAAATTTTTATTTTTAGCAGTTGACTCTAAAATTGTACTTATACTGGGAGTAATCTTAAAACCAGATTCTTCGCTAAAATTATAAAGGCAAGGAAAAGTAGAGGATGTTATACACAATTGAGCAATTGGGAGAGAGAGAGAGAGAGAGAGTAAGCAATCAAGGAAAAGGCATTCTCATGCCACATGCAGTACAAGACAGTGGTTCACATTGTTTTGTACAATCGTACAATGGTACAAACATACCATACAAGTTGTCCTGTAGGTCATACAGTAGTTTTCTGTCGTTTCAAGGTCTTCAACATGTTGTATAAGCTCAGTTAGAGGGTTTTTTGGTACTTGGAATGATGTTTCTGTTAAAATATCTTAAAACCAACGATCTAAGCAAGCATATTGTTGAAAATAGTTGAGATTAAGGTCTTCTTTGACTTGTGCATTAGTCAAAGAGACCACAAGCAGTGCTTCCTTAGCATGCACAAGTTCCTAGAAATTAGGACGAATTCCTATAAGTTAGGATGAGTTCCTAAAAATTAGGATGAGTGCATGAAGCAGTTTAACTCATGTGATTAGTTGGAGGCTCAGTTATTTGTTTCCTAGTGCGAGTTAGAAGTCTCAATGGTCATTTGTGGCTAGGATGAGTTACATGAGTCAGTTAGACTCAGTTAACTAGTCAATCACAAGACCGAGTTCCAAAAATAAACTTGCCAAATTTAATTGATGTGAATTGCTCATAAGGAGGATAAAGGCACAGAATTGATTCATCGTTTTATGAGCACAGGTTGATGAGACAAGACAATAGAGAGCATGAGTTTGTGTGCAGGAGCTTGTGTGTGTGGGAAGGACGTACTGAGGAGAAGCTTGTGCGCAGATTGATAGAAGAGAGTTCCTTGGGATTTGCGTTAGGATTTAGGATTTAATTCCTAAATAACTATGTGCAAGGATTTAGGAAGCATATCAGGGTTCTTGCAAGGTGTTTCAAACTTAGGACAAACAGAGGTAGAACAAGATTGTTTTATAATTGAAACAGTTGTACTGTAAGAGATCTATTGCTCAAATTTCTATCAATAAAATTTTCAAACAAGCAAAGGGTTTTCCCAATTGGGTTACCTAGAAAATTTTGTGTTATTGTATTGTGTTAATGTGTTTTTAATTATATTCTATTTTGCTGCAAAAGAGTAGAGAAATTATGTGTCTTGGTGTTACAATTTAGTTTCAGATTTGTTCACTACAGTAGTGCAGAATCAATTTGGAGCTGGAGAGTTGGACATGACTTCCCACAATCTTGCTCCTTCAAGATCACTGAGCTTCTTGCCTTCCATGGCAAGAAATTTGAAACCCCATCATGTCGATCATCAACTTTCGCACTGGTTACTGACATGGTTGTCCTGAGCTTTAACGTTAAAGTAACCTAAAAATTATCGATTTGCTTTTCTCTCAAATATGGAGCTCTGATACCATGTTAAAATATCCTAAAACCAGCAATCTAAGCAAACGGATTAGATCTAGTTACTTTGTTGGTAATATTAACTTTTGCATGCAGCAGAAAACAAGAAAAACAATCACATAGTACACAAATATTTCTGCACTTCTAGATCAGCTCTTCATTCAAAAAATTACAGAGCTCCTTCACGGGGAAAATTGGCTCTAAGAATTAATCAAACAGACAGCAAACCTGAAAATTACAGTTTGCATAGAAATCAAGGTAGCCTACCCTCAAATTCATACGGTGGTACGAAATCCATACGGGTTGCGATACAGACTAATCTATTGGGTTTTCGGGCTGCTCATTTCGTCGTTGTTAAATGGTTTTCTGTCTTGCTAAAGACTGGCCGTCTTCTCCTTGCTGAAATACTATTGAAATTCTCGCCAGTGGCTAAAAATCAAATCGTTGATTTCTCCTTCACTCACGTGACTTGTGAAATGAATGTCCAGTGTGTATTTGTCCTTTGCCCTCTCTTTATTTTATAACTTTGACATGAGCCAAAAACCTAATCTTCAACAATTGAGATCTAACCATGAGATCAATGGCTCTCTTTTAATTAAATTATTAAGTGACCCACTTTAGTCACTTTATTAATTAAAAATCACTTTAATAAAAGAATGTTCACTTTATTAATTAATTAATAAAGTGAACTTCTGAAAAAGCATAGGATACATTTAATGATGATTTCCATAAGTAGACACCCTCATGGAAATACATGTCTAAGCTACCAACACTAGGAAAAATTGAATAATTAAAGAGTTTGTGGATTGTGAGGGCCACCCGAAGAACGAAATCAAACTCCTTGGAGGAATTCGTACCACATGAGGAAGAAGGCAAGGAAGGGGTTGAACTAGTGGACCCAGAAGGATTAGAAGGGGCAGCATCTATATATAGGAGAAGAAAACTCCTTTTGGGGGGGGGTTCTTTTGCCTGTGCATCTTTGGTATAGAGTTTGCTTGTGTTGTTGAGCAAAATCAACTAGTGTTGCTTAGCACAAGGATTTCCAAGGGGAATTCCCAACTCTCTTTCAGTGAACCAAGAGTGTCACCCTAGGAGAGAAATTGGAGTTGAAAGGGAGGAACGAATTCTAGCCATTGTGAGCCCTTACAGCCATTGCATCATCCAGTTCGAGCTTTCAGGATGACCTAGTGACAGGAATTCGTATAGCTGAGCTCAAGGGCTTCAGAGGGAGCTACAGCCTTAAAATTTGCAGTAATCCTTGAGGGAGGACGAAGTTTTGGGTTGATTTGCAGAGCTGGAAACACTTGCTTCTGCAAGCGCCGAATTTGTCTTCCTAAAGCCTGCGCAGGGCATTTCTGGGTTCAATTTGTAGCACATAAATTATTTGAAGTTCACTCCCTTTCCAGAAGAAATCTTACAGAAGATTTCCAGACAGTTAGAGGAGTTTTGGAGCAGAGATTTAGCAGCAAATTCTGGGTTGGACGCGATGCCAGCAGTTGGAGAAGAACACCCTGGTCCCTAAATATGGATCATTTCGGGCAGTCAGAATTAGCTTAAAAGCTTTATGGGTTTTGTTGCTTGGGGTTGGAGGAGCACAGCCTTAATTTTGCAGAATTTTTGGAGCAGGTTTGAGGCCCCAAATCACAGATTGCCTCCAGCAGCAGTTGCAGAAAATTTCTGAGCAGAGCGTACAGCCAGTCTAGCCATTTCCAGCAAGGAGATTTACACATATTCACCTAGGTATTGCATGCTTGTTGTAGCAAGCCCAGGTGCTCTCATTCCATCTCATATTGTACACAGATGGCTTACAATTTGCAATAAAATGGCTCAGAAATATTGCTCTTGCTCAATGGTGTTCTAATTGTCTTTGCATGTGTGAAATTTTCAGTTGCATGTTCCATTTATTTGTTGTAGCTTAGTTCATGTTCTTGGTATTCACTGAATTTATCTAAGTAGAATATTATAGTGGCATCAGAGCATGTTCTTGGCTAGCTGTGGGCTCAAGAGCAGGTGATGACAGAGTCATTTGGTGGAGCAGTTTACCGACCCAGAGGCAGAGGCAAAGGTAGAGGAAGGGTCGTGGTAGAGAGGACGAGCGTGAGCACCTTCCAAATACAGAGTTTGAGAACGCCAGAGATTCCATGGGGAACTACTCGATGACGGACCACTTCTTTGTAGTTGACATTCCCGACACCAATGTGGTGATGGGGGTTTAGTGGTTGCATTCTCTTGGGCATGTCACCACTGATTGGAAGAAGTTAGAGATGGAGTTCATGGGTCCAGACGGGAAAATGGTATTGTTGGGAGGGATGCACTCATATCCACCCCAGATAGTGTCAGGCTGTCAGCGCATAGGATGGAGGCTGATTTGAGGCCTTTAGAGTTGAGGACTTCTGAGACAGGGGGACTGGCGCAGTAGACACATCTAGACATATTGGCTCTCTTAGAGAAGCATCATGCAGTATTTGGGGAGATCCCACCGCGCAGGCCACCGAACAAAGGGTTTGAGCACACCATTTAGTTGGAGGAGGGGGTGCATGCAGTCATTACCACTCCCTACAGGCATCCCAAGACACATCGGGATGAGATTGAGAGAGTAATACAAGAGCTACTAAGGTTGGGGCAAAATGGCACATTAGGCCCAATTCTAGTCCCTTCGCTTGTTCGATTATACGCGAAGAAGAAGGATGGGCCCCTTCATATGTGTATAGACTATCGAGCCCTCAACAAGAGAACATCGAAGAACAGATATCCCATTCCGCACATCGATGAGTTGATGGATGAGATTAGAGGACCTAAGTACTTCTCTAAGATATATTTGTGCTCGAGGTACCACCAACTCTGGGTAAGGGAGCAAGACATCCCAAAGATTGCCTTCTGCCACCACTACAAACACTTCAAGTTCTTGTTGATGCCCTTTGAGCTAACCAATGCACCAACCATGTTTCACTCTTGCATGAACCATGTGTTTTGCAAGTAGCTACGACGATGTGTCCTAGTTTTCTTTGATGACAACTTGACATATAGCAGGGCATGGGAGAAGCACCTCCAGCACTTGGAGGAGGTACAACGCATACTGGAGGAGCAACAACTATGCAAAATGTCCAAGTGTGAGTTTGGATTGACACAGATGTTGTACCTTGGACATGTGATTGGGAAGGAGGATGGGGTAAGGGTGCACCAGGAGAAGATCAAGGCCATCTTGGACTGGCCTACGCCCAGGAATGTGACAGAGTCGCGAGGATTCTTGGGCATTTGCAAGTATTACAGGGGATTCGTGTAGGGGTTTTCCCAGTTGGCAGCACCCCTCATGGATTTTACAAAGTAAGGGGCTTTTGAGTGGACAGATGTTGCACAAGAGGCCTTTGAGCGCCTCAAGAGGGTGATGAGTAGTTGTCCTGCTTTGTCCCTACCAAATTTCTCACGGTCATTTGTTTTAGAGTGTGATGCATCTAGAGAGGGCATTGGGGCAATTCTAACACAAGGGAGCCCTCCGATAGCATTTGAGAGCAGGAAGTTACAACCACATGAGAGGTTGCACTCCATTTACAACAAGGAGATGTTGGTCGTTATGCATGTGTTGGCCAAGTTTAGGCAGTACTTGATGGGAAATAGGTTCAAGGTGAAGACTGACCACAATAGTCTTCGATTTTTCTTGAAGCAGCAAAACCTACAGGAGAGACGACAAAAATGGGTCAGTAAGATCCAGGCATATGATTTTGAGATTGAGTATGTCAAGGACAAGCAGGACATAGTGGTTGAAGCACTATCATGAAGGCCCGTGACACTTTCTTTGATGGATATCACGCAAGACTGGAGAGCGCAGCTATCAGAGGAGTACTCCAAGGATCGGGAGGCATGCAAGATCTTGGATGGTACTCATGGGGATGACAGGTATCGAGTGATGGGCATGGTTATATACAAGGACAGGATTTATCTGGTGCCAAGCTCACAGTTGAGGGAGAAGAGCCTGCGCGCAGCTCATGGCTCACCTTTGGCGGGGCACTAAAGGTTCTTTAAGACATACAGGGCCATTAGAGAATGTTTCACTCGGCGAGGTCTTAAGGAGGACGTCCTAAGGCATGTTCGGGAGTGCGATGTTTGCCAAAGGAATAAGGGAGAGCACACTCATTCGACTGGACTAATACAACCTCTTCCTATTCCTGAGAGGAAATGGGAGAGCATATTGATGGACTTCATTACAGGGTTGCCAGCAGTTCAGGGGCGAGATTGCATCTATGTGGTGGTTGACAGATTGACAAAATTCGCCCACTTTTTCGCCATTCCAGCCAAAGACTCAGCTTCACAGGTGACCGAGTTATTTTTTCGAGAGGTGTTTAGGCTACATGGGTTGCCTAAGACAATTGTGAGTGATCGAGATAGCAGATTCATGGGAGGATTCTGACAAGAGCTATTTCGCCTTATGGGCACACAGCTTACCCCCAGCATGAGCTACCATCCCTAGACAGATGGACAGACAGAGATAGTAAATAAGTGGTTGGAGGGCTACCTGCGCAATTGTGCGACCAAACAGCAGAGAGAGTGGGTGAAGTGACTGCATCTCAGGGAGTATTGCTACAACACCACATATCAATGGTCTTTGGAGACAACAAGACCCTAAGGGCCAAGGATTGGATATAGGAAAGCCAAGATATCCTTAGAGCCTTCAAGGATAACTTGCAGACTGCTCAAAACCAACAAAAGTTGTATGCAAACAAGGACAGAGTAGAGCGGCACTTCGAGGTGGGAGACTTGGTTTTTCTGAGACTTTAGCCATATAAGCAATCCACGCTGAAGCAAATGGGGGTTGAAAGCTCAAAACCTGTTTTTATGGACCATACAAGGTGACCAGGCGAGTAGGAGAGGTAGCGTACGAGTTGGATCTTCGACTAGGAAGCAAGGTACACAATGTATTTCATGTCTCTTCCCTAAAAATGGCTTTGGGGCAACAAGTGACAGCCGCAACAAAGTTACCACCCCTGAATGATGAGGGGCACTTGGTTTTGACACCGGAGGCCATCTTACACGAAAGGGAAAAGAAGCTTAGGAACAAGACTATCAAGGAATTCCTTTTCAGATGGAAGGACTTGCCTGAAGAGGATGCCACATGGGAAGGAGAGCAAATTTTGCAGCATCCAGCACTACAGTTGCTTGAGGACAAGCAACATTTGGGAGGGGAGGACTGTCATGTCCCCAACAAATAAATTTTGCTAAGGTGAATTCACAATTTTGCAATTTTGATAATTATTAAATGTTTCACTTAAGAGAAAAGGTTTGGAGGCTCAAATTAATTTTGATGTACCACATCAGGAAGAAGGCAAGGAAGGGGTTCGAACTAGTGGGCCCACAAGGATTAGAAGGGGCAGCATCTATATATAGGAGAAGAAAACTCATTTTGGGGGTTCTTTTGATTGTGCATCTTTGATATAGAGTTTGCTTGTGCTGTTGAGCCAAGTCAAGTAGTGCTGCTTAGCACAGGGATTTCAAAGAGGAATTCGCAACTCTCTTTCATGAATCAACAGTGTCACCCTACTGAATTGGAGGAACGAATTCTATCCATTGTGAGCCCTTACATCCATTGCATGAGCTTTCAGGAGGACGCATTGACAGGAATTCATATAGCTCAGTTCAAGGGCTTCAGAGGGAGCTACAGCCTGAAAATTTGCAGGAATAATCCTTGAGGGAGGACGAAATGTTGGGCTGATTTGCAAAGCTGGAAACCCTTGCTTCAGTGAGGGTCGAATTTGACTTCCTAGGGCCTGCGCAGGGCATTTCTGGGTTCAGTTTGTAACACAAAAATTATCTAGAGTTTGGGTGGATTTGAAGGCGGGAATTTCACTCCCTTTCTGGAAGAAATCTTACAGAATATTTCCAGTCATTTGGAGGACTTTTGGTGCAGAGATTTAGCAACAAATTCTGGGCTAGACATTGGGCCAGTAGTTGGAGAAGAATGCCCTAAATTTGGGTAATTTCGGGCAGTCGAAATTAACTCAAAAGCTTTATGTGTTTTGTCGCTTGGCGTTGGAGGAGCACAGCCCTAATTTTGCAGAATTTTTGGAGCAGGTTTGAGGCCCCAAATTGCAGATTTCCTCTATCAACAATTGCAGAAAAATTCTGCGCAGAGCGTACGGCCATTCTAGCCATTTCCAGCGAGGGAATCCACACTTATCTACCTGGGTTTTGCATGCTTGTTGTTGCAAGCCCAGGTGCACTCGTTCCATCTCATTTTGTACATAGTTGGCTTACTATTTGCAATAAAATGGCTCAAAACTGTTGCTCTTGTTCAATGGTGTTCTAATTGTTGCTGCATGTGTGAAAATTTCCAGTTGCATGTTCCATTGTTTGTTGTAGTTTAGTTCATGTTCTTGATATTCCTTGAATTTCTCTAAGTAGAATATTACAAAGCATAGGACTGCAGTCACCTAGGGTTTGGAAAATTTACAGTCATAACTCTCAGCCCTTGACACTATTCTACACATAAATACCTTTCCAACAGTGTAAAGATCACCTTAATCAAAGTTAACATCTGAAAGTTAAATTTCTCGCAATTTGACCAGCCTTGTTGACCATCATGGTACCAAGTGGATGCGATCTCAGCCGCCATTACTGATGTGTGGGGCTAGCCATGTGTGTATTTTCAAGAAGATTCTAGGAGGTGAGGATTTTATTCTTTTAGCATTGTACTTGTTCCATTGTTGAGCAAAGCATCTAGGAATGGGATTTAAGAGCATAACAAAGGCGGAAGAAGATTCTACAGCAGCAACTCAAGCCAAAATGTCACCCCTGTTACTCACACATGTGGATTTTTCCCATGTATGGCTTTTCAAAAAGATTCTTGATGATCCATTACCCTAACCCTGATTGAAAAACAAGGAACCAAAACCCTACCCTAAACAGCTAAGGAGTCTAAAATCTCTAGCCCCAAGGGGAGAAACAGGTTTCAGTCCTATTGCATCCTTTTTCATATTTCGTAGAAAAGAGGATGCAAAAGAGAGACATAACAGAACAGAGGCAGACAGGACTGTATAGAAGTCTATATTAGACCAGAGTCTATTTACTCCATAGGATGATAGCAGCAAGGTACAGCCCTTTATTTCTAGGAGTTTTCCCCCACAGGTTTCTCAAGGATATATCGTCTTTCCATGGTGATCTATGGTGAGTTTTTACTATTGTAGTTCTATTGTTATTTCTAAGCTAGTTTAAAATATAAGTTGATGTGTTTTTAATATTGTTAATAGCATAGAGGCCTGGAGCAACAAGCAAAGGGTGGATGGGACACTTGACCTACAAAATGATGATCCACATGTCATTGGGAAGGGCCCCCATCCCGAATATCAAGACCCTTCACCTAACACAAGAGCCATCATTGTTGTTTAGTATTAATGTCTTTACTGAATCTGGCCCTCGAGCCACCTGTTTCGTTTCAATTACTTAGAAATCTGGCATATGGCATATGATTTTGGTTTTGTACAAGTTTTGCGGGCCTGGATTATACTAATTTTAATCAGCCCAAGGCATGCTAGACTGTGCCAGTTCTTTGGCTTGTGGATGATGCTATGCAGTGCAGCAGCCCACCCTTTTTTGTATGAAATGTTGACCATATCTTTTTTATGAATAGAGTTTTAAAGAAGCAGTATTTTACCCTAAAATAAATATGTTAAAAACTTATACATGAGTAAAATCACAGCACAGCATAATATAGCATCATTGTATTTGCAGTTATATCATTTAGATCTATTGTGACGAACTGTTCATTAGCATCCAATGCAACTTACAGATCAGAAACAATAACGAGTATGTAAATGAGAAAGTTAAGTAATACTAAAGTTCCATATTGTTATTACAAATTATGTCAATGGGATCTTGGGTGGTTGGTAGCGTGGGGGGGTGTCACTCCTTCCACCAAAGTTCAAATCCCCACAAGTAGGCCAATCTCCCATCACAAGTGAGCCGTTTAATGCAATTGGAGCTAGGTGCAAATCCTAGGGAATTTGGCAAAAGGGGTATACCCCCAAACCACGGCTACTTAACCAAAGGGAGCTTTTGTAGCAAGGGATATATATCTGATATATCTGCTTCATTGTAATATCCCAAGTGGGATGGTGTTGCTTGTGTTGACCAGAAGCATTCAAACTAGAACGAAAAAAATAAATAAAAAATAAAGTTATTATTATCAAAGGAAAATTTCAGAAAACCAAGAAGGATTTAAATAGTTGTCTTTAATCAACATGTAAAAGCTGAAACAAGAATACCAAAAATAAACAAAGCTCCTCCATTCAATGCAATGTTATCTGGACTAAATTACTACAAAAAAAGAAACATTATAGCAAACCTGAAGGGTTAGTGCACTTGTATGTTTGGTGACCAGAAAGTTGGTCAAGTTTACAAGGTAGGCCATCGCAGAATTCACAATGAGCAAAAATCCCATGAATTTGTCCTGTCTCGTAAGTGCCACAGTGATTGACATCACATTTGGTTCCATTATAAGAGCAGCAGGTAACAAAACCATAACTGCTATTGGGGCCATATACAGCAGCAGATTCATGGAGTTCAATTTCTCCCTGCAACAAAAATTACCACGTGATTTGAAGCCTTCGTTTAGCAAATCTTAACTGAACAAACCAATCTGAGAAGAAATCTAACTTAGCCCATGTTGGCTTGTTGTATAACCTTCATATCAATTGCCAATTTGCCATATATCGCTAACTTTGTTAAGTTGACAACTTTGTCAAGAAGATGACAACCTAACTTGAGACTATGTAAATCAAAGTAAATAAGGTTTGTAACCAAAAGTTGACAAAACATTTTACATGGTTTTTGGGCCAGGGCAAGAATACTCACCCTTCAGAAGAAAGCAGTATGCCTTGGAGGACAGATTTTAGAGCCCGTGCAGCCGTTGCACCTATGCACATAATAAATCCATACAAATGGAAACTTGGTTCTCCCTACATCAACAATTGTAAATGATCAAAAGTATGTCGATGACTCTCATTGGCAACTTAACTTATTACAACTACAAACACTTAGTTGCTGCTGGTGACCCAGGTGGCAAAATTTGCATGATTGGAGACCTTTATGTGATCGTCTATAAAGTACTTAATTCCTGCTTAGTGGACCTGATACCATACTTTGCATGATCGGCAAATTTTGTATGATCATATATATCTGAATAAATTATAACAACTATTTTCAGAATGATAGAATTATAATAGCAAATTGAAGTTCATTGCAGTTATTAAATTTTCCGTCAGATGAAGAGCAAGTCATCAGCTATTTCAAGAAAACAATTTGAATTTACATTATGTCAATTAGTGACTAAACAATTTGAATTTACATTATGTCAACTAGTGACTAGAAAAGTGAAATGATATAAGTGAACATCGCAAGTGGTAAGAGCCTCTCCACTAAAACTACAAATGAAAAAAAAATACAGTGATCTAAGTGAACAGTAGTGTTACGAGCCTCTTGACCACTGCAAAAATAAAATAAATAATAGTGTCCATTAAAATGCTAAATGTATCTCCAAGAAAAGAAGCAGAAAGAGAGCATAAGCTGAAAAAGAGGTTCTGCAAAAGAGACAGCGAGGCAAAACAAAACCCAAAAGAAAATATCAACGAATGCTGCAATGCATCTGAAGAAATTTAGTTTCCCCGTCTCAACAAACTGCTTGACAGAAAGCAGGCCAAAGCGGCATGTAAACCAAATAAATTTCATATAATGCAACCCTAAATTGATGCAACAATTGCTACAGCTAAATCACAATTGTTTTCAGATACAAAAAATCCCAATAGCAACTAATCATCAACTAATTTTTCGATGCAACTCATCAGCTATTTCAAGTAAAGGATTAAACAAACAGCATAACCTCCGAAGAAATTTAGTTTTCCCTGTCTCAACCGTCTCAACCAATTGCGTGATAGAATATGGTGCAGAGCAACACCTAGATCAGATGAATTTCATATTAATTTAGTAAGCAATCTAAAACAACCCTAACGTTATGTAAAAATATTGTGGATCAAGTAGCTGATAACTTGCTTTGACGAATTAGTTGATGACTGACTGCAAAGAACTTGATAAAAGAGGAAAAGGGTCACGGAAACGGCATAGTCGCTCGACAAATTAGGCTTTCCCTTTCTTGAAGGAACAACGCCAAATGCAGCATCTGAATCACATCAATTTCATATTAATTTAGCAACCAGGATTAAGTAGCCCTAAAGTTATGTTATATATTGACTGGATCGAGACGTCATCACAGAAGCTAGGCTTAGTAGATTGGTTTAGCGCGAAGATCAGACTTTTTAACAAATAATATGGTAATTTTACCAAATTTTCAGCATAGAGAAGAAATACAATACAGTGATGTGCACACAAAAATGCTCTGCAGTTAACCAATGCCTATTTTATCAGAAAATCAACAAAATTGCCAAACTGTCCCTAAAATATAAAAGAAATGAACTTACTCCGCTGGCAATCACAACTCCTGCCACTACAGGCACAAGCGTGGCATAAGTTATCCAAGCCTCTCGTTTGAAGGTCACCAGGTAGGCAAAGAGCGCAGTAAAGAAAGGCGTAGTAGCTCCCACAGCCTGGTTAAAAGAAACCGGCAGAAATCGCAGGGAAATATTCCCACCGACAACTGACGTCGAAAAAATCACGCTCAAAGCCGCAATTTTCAAAAGCTGAGACCGTGATCGAATCGTCTGCATCGGCGCCAGTTTTAACCACGCGATTCCAACGTAACTCAGCAGAGCACACGCAGTCATGTGACACATTGTAAGAAATATGGGATACTTGAAACCGTAGTTGCTCAGCAGGTACTTATTCAACAGTAAAACCCCGATGTTCGAAAAATACCATGACGATATCAATCCGAAGGTAAAAAGCCTCCCTTTCATGGCCGGAAGCTTGGATCCCATCGTGATTCACTCGTTCCCGAGCCTTTTGCAAATCTTCTCAAAATTTGCCGGCAATGGCTCGGTGAAAAACCAAAATGTCAGTCAATGATGTGTTTCTGGACTGAATTTCGCAGTTTAAAAGCTGAAACCCTTGCGAGGAACGCATGAAGTCGCAGATCTCGGATCCTGTGACTCGATCTCCCGACTTCCTGCAGTTCCCATGCCTCCTGGCACTTGAAATCGTCTGAACAGACTGTGCAGGCAACTACAGATCAATCCGGCTTTCTTAATTTAAAACAATACGTCATTGACGATCTTGTTTTCTGTTCTGTGAATCCAAAATCGTCGCCACTGACTGTGCGTTGTAAAATTAAAAAATGATCACACATTAGGGAGCCGAGTGGTCACGGCGTGCACGGCATAATCTTTATGCTACTTCTTACCACGATCTCCGCATTCATCTCAAACAACTATTAAATAAACAATAAAAATATTTAAATCTTAAATTGTTTATTTATCATACCAATCAATTTATATGTAAGTTTGGTATTTATAGGTAAAATAATAATTTGATTTTTTTTATTTCCTGTACAGGTTCAATATTCTATTTCTTAATCTTTTTATTTTAGGAAACAACTATTAAATAAAGCATAAAATATTTAAATCTTAAATTGTTTATTTATCATACCAATCAATTTATTTGTAAGTTTGTTATTTATAGGTAAAATAATAATTTTATTTTTTTATTTCCCGTACAGGTCCAATATTCCATTTCTTATTCTTTTTATTTTAGATTCTGTGAACGATATATAAAATTATAGTTTTGAATTAATTAAATGAATATTTGAAAGAAGTTAATATTTATATATTTTCTTAATATACTAAAAATTAGACATATAAACAATATTTATAATAAGGTGAAAATATTTATTTTATATAAGGTGAAAATATGTTGATTTTTTTCCAATCTTTCGGTGTGGTTAAGACAAGATAAATCACACTATGTCCACATGATTTTTATGTGGTTAAGACAAGATAAATCACACCATGTACACATGTTTTTTATGATATGATTTTCAATATATATATATTCGATTTATGGATCACAAAAATTTTAATTAGTTAAAAAATTTATGAACAAATAATTTATATTCACACATTTAAAATCTCAAATATTTAAATATTTAGATAATTTTATTAATAATTTAATAGATGTGAAAAGAAATTGTTGGAACTTCACATTGGAACCTCTATATATATCGATTTATAGATTACAAAAATGTTAATTAGCTAAAAAAAATTATGAACAAATAATTTATATTCACATATTTAAAATCTCAAATATTTAAATATTTAGATAATTTTTATTAATAATTTAATAGATGTGAAGAGGAAGTGTTGAAATTTCACATTGGAACTTTTTTTTCAGTGGGGGAGAGAATTCCTGCTTAAGAATCATAATACAACATATATCGCCGAAGCGAGCAGATTCGTCATACAATATCGCCAAAGCGAGTTGAATACGTCATCATCGAGCAAAATACGGACGTCATCATCGAGCAAAATACGACATCATCAAGCAGATTACGACACCATCGATGCTGCTACAGCAACCGGGCGCAGAAATTGAACATGGGTGGGGGTGCGAAAACCAACCGCCCACATTATGCACATCAAGTGCAAAAAAAATTGAACCATTTCCCGATTTGTGCGTGTCATCCTTGCCCAGGGGCCATGCTAATCTTCTCTGTATCGTTCCAATTTTATCGGATGTCTCCGAAAAAACCACATTGGAACCCTTTACAATAACACATTTTAAGTCTCAAATATTTAGAGATTTTTTATTAATAGTTTAATGAATGCCAAAGGAAATTGTTCAGAAACTTCATTTGGACCTCTTTACAATGATATTTAAATTTAGTTGGACCTCTTTACAATGATATTTTTGGATTCTAAGAATATTTTTATACATTTCTTTTTCCATTTTTTAAGTGACATAAACAAGGCTATTTTTAGATTTTTTAAATGGAATAAGGTTGGAATATGGGTGGTCTCCAAACATTTAGAGTGAATTATTTTAGAATTTGGACCTCTTTACAATGATATTTAATTAAATTTAGTTGTAGGATCTTTTTACAATGATATTTAATTAAATTTAGTTGTAGGATCTTTTTACAATGATAATCGATTAGAGGAATATTTTTACACATTTCTTTTTCTATTTTTGTAAGTGACATAAACAAGACTATTTTTAGATTTTTTTAAATAAAATAAAGTTGGAATATGGGTGGTCTCTAAACATTTAAAGTGAATTATTTTTTGTAAGCGACATAAACAAGACTATTTTTAGATTTTTTTAAATAAAATAAAGTTGGAATATGGGTGGTCTCTAAACATTTAAAGTGAATTATTTTAGAATATGTTCATGATCTATGATGTGAATGTCTTTTAAAAACAGATGGGATAGCCTGGCGTGCAATAAATCAGTAAAAAAATATTTGTTCAAGTTTTTTTTTCTTAAAATTATTAAATGAAATTTATGTTTAAAAATATTATTAGTTTTTATATTTTATTTTATTTTTATTAATAAAATTGTGGTAGTTTATTTATTATTATATAATAATAAAATATAGGTGTAAGAGTTTTTTTTATTTTGAAAATTAATATATAATTATTTTTGTTTTTATTAATAAAATTGTATTTTTTTTCTTTTATATCTATATATATAATTTATATATAATCTGAAGAATATATATATATATAAAAGAGAGATACTATTTATATATATATATATATATATGAAAGAAAGAGAATATAGAGAATACTCTTTCTATAATATATTTTATCCCTCATAACATATGGGAAAATTTATTTTTCATAAATAAAGAGAAAGAAAATATTTTTTCCTTATTGAATTAAAAGTTTAAAATTAAAAAATGAATTTATGATAATATATTTATTATTATATTTTTTATATTAATATGGTGGACTTTTTTAAGCCACTGGAAGAGAGATTAAAAGTGAGAGAATATATATACTTGTAGTTTAACTAACAAATGAAGTGGCCCTTTTATGTGCATTTTTTTTGTCAATTTGGCTCAAAATTAGGTAGAGAATTTTAAGAATAGTATCAAGTTGTTTAACCTGTCTGAGGGGTTTTTAAGGGTGTTGAATCCATTTATGCATTCAAAAATGCATATCAAACAACAAGAAATCACAATTTTACTAGAAATCACGTATATAAGGGTGTTGAATATATATATATGATCGAGACCTATCTAATGTATTGTGCAATGACTCTATTGAAACATGTTTTAATTACTGGTTTTCCAAAATTTCTTTCAAGCCTTACAAGGCCCTTCCTTTCTTGTCCTTATGGAGCATTTGGTTGGCTAGAAACTCAATTGTCTTTGATGATAAAGTTACTCCTCCCTTTCAAACATCTACACGTGTAGGGACTCTACAATTTATATAAAAACTTAGATGGACAAAAGCCATCTCGATCTGTGGATCATCTTTAGGTGGACAATGCCATTCCCTGGTGTTTCTTCGATGGGGCTTCTTGTAACAATGTTTGTGGATGTGGTAAGGTGGTGTATCAAAGTGACCTTAATTATTTACATACCAAGGAAAACATTGGGTTAGGCACCAATATGGGAAGTTTATGGCTCTTTTTCTTCTCCTTAAATTTGTATTGTCTGAGGGTGTGGGTTCTCTTTCAATGACTCCAACTCTGGCATTGATGTCTTAAACCATGCTATTTTGTAACATAATTTTATGCTTATTCGTTGACAGATCAACTGGGTGACATCTCTAGTTTGTTCACCCATATCTTCCAAGAACTAAACTAGGTTACAAACAGACTATTGAAAGAAGGTCTATGTATCACTGGAAATATGGTTTATCTATTAAAGTTTCTAGATGGGTAGGCTATGGTTTATATTCACATATTGTTAGATTATATTTACTAATGCTTTAGGTTTCTTTCCATTAATGGCATGGCCAGGTTATGGTCATAGATATTTGTTTTGGGGATTGGGTTGTTTAGCCATTTGTTAAGTATAGGATAATATTTTTTTGGTAGATCAATTTCCTCTCATTTAGAGAACTATTTTATGGGCGTCCAATTGCACCTGAAGATTGTATTTTCCTTCGTTTTGAATATAAATATAGTTTTTCCTTGTGAAAAAAATATATTGTCTGTCTAAATAAGAGTTTAGGATTAGAAAATGAATTTATGACAATTTATATATTTTTACATTTTTGGGTGTTAATGTGGTGAAATTTTTAGGGAAGGTAGTTGCACAGGTCCTTTTAATCTTAAAGGACATATAAAAATTGGATTTGCTTAGAGACTTGGCACTACTACTAACAACAAAGCTGACTCCACTTGTGGCATATCGAAAAGTTCAAAGAGTTAAATTGCAAGGGATTGAGAAGCTTCCAATGATAGGCGTTTCCACAATAATTATAAGATTTTTTAAGCAAAACTCTAACTCAAAGAACACATGCATCAACTAATTGATCAATAATTCCTTAGAGATAGCAAAAAGGTTTGAATTTGTAAACTATTATCACATCCTCTACGCAAACAATAGGAGCTAGCTAATTTACGAGTTTGTTTACATGAAGGTTACATTGGGATAAATGGAAGGGGTGCTTTCTAAATGCCAATCTCATGAACTATTATTGAATCACAACAATTGGGCAATTGGAAGTGATGAATAAGCAATACCATAAGCATGTGAGAATAAAGGGGCAATTCAAATTTTGTGCACTCTTTCTCTTGTGTCTTATTTCTTCAACGATATTTACTATTTATTTCTTTTATTTATATTCCATATGAGGAATATACATGTTTCAGTCCTCGAGGGACTCTCAAGCACTAAAGCTTGAAGCCATTACAAGGAAATAATCACTATGAGCTCAACGTCACATATGGGAATTGAACTTATGTGGGGAGGATGACATCATTTCTCCTAACCACCCAAACTACATCTAATTGACCTATCCTTTGAAGAAATATCTTTATATTCCATATGAGGAACATACATGTTTCAGTCCTCGAGAGACTCTCAGGTAACAATGCTTGAAGTGATCACAATGATATACTCATGATGAGCTCAACATGTCACATGCAGGAATTGAACCCAAGTGGGGAGGAGAACAATTTTTTTCACAGTGACCCGAGCTACAATTAATTGAATTTTTCAATATGTCGATGCACTTATGCATGTGGTTTCAAGAGAGTTTGATGGTTAGTTCTTTAGGTCCTCCTTTATTCAAAGAAGTGGCTTTGCATACAATGAGTTCTAGCTGTGGGAAAATTACATCACAACCCATAACTTGTGAACCATAAAGGGATGCGTAGTCAAGGGGATTTTGTGGGGTTCAAGTTTTTGTCTAGTCATTGACATGGACTGTAGTCTATTGGTAGCTCATGGACTTGGTCTTTGGATTGGGAACCTACGGCTTATTGCCAATGTTGCAAATGTACAATATGTGAGCTCTGATAAATGAAGAGACAAATGCAAAGGTTTGAGGGGATAAACAAAGTTAAGAAGGATTTCATCAATGCAAATGTGGTCTAGTACGAGATCTTCTTGGTAGACGGGCAAGAGAAAACTTGACATGTGCTAGAGATAATAGACAAAATAAAAGAATTGAAAGTCATGAATACAAAGTTTAATTAATGCATACAAAACAAGGACAAACAACTCTACCAAGCTTTAGCAACACCTTTGTGACAACCTTAGTCACCAAGTTCGAGTTCGGCGACCATGAAATTTGAATAAAGTTCGGCAACTAAAATTTTGTCGATAAAATTCGACATATAGAAATTCGAAAAAAAAATGTATATTAAAGATAGATATGCATATGAGAAATGGTATGGCAGCAAGTCATGTGAGCAACCATTCATAACTGTTCAAAAAATAAAATACATCTGAATCTTAAAATAATTCAATCTTTTAAAGATAGATTGGCATAAAAAATATACAAAAACAGTTTTAAAGAATTTTCATTGTCCATATGACACATGATACATGAATACATCCACTAACACATACAAATAGATATTCTTTTGGCAGTTCAATGAAAAACTCTGCATTATAATTTATAAGATACAAAGACGGTTTAAAGTTTAAACTTTAAAGTAGCTTGGCAGTTTTAGAAAATTGTTCATGCAAAAACTAAACTAGAAATCTAAAACAGGAACACAAGTTTTATTCTTGATGTTCCTGTTGCCCACTTGTTATATCAAAAAGTTTTATGTCATCAAGAGCAGTATGAGATGTGAATCCGCTAGATGCTTCAGCACCAGATTCATCAGTGAATTCCCTATCAGTGTTTATGTCACTATCAATGTACAAATCAGCATCATCCATTGTTGCATTTGGAACAGGATCGATCCATGGAGTAGAAGAATTGGATGACTCTTTAGCCACATTCTTCAATGCCAACTGCAAGTTACTACGAACATAAACAAGATCTTCTAATTTTCCAGATGACAATCTATTTCTTTTTTTGGAATGAATGTGGTCAAAGGAACTCCAATTCCTTTCACATGCTGATGCACTTATTCCCTGGCTTAAGATACGAATTGCAAAATTTTGCAATTATGGTGCCCCTGAACCATAAAATTCACACCATAGTGCTCGATCACTTCTGCTCCTATCATACTTTGCTGATTTTGTTCCAAATAATCCTTCTTCTAACCTGTATGCTCTCAACTGACTTCTGATCAAACCTGCAATCTCTGGATCTGGATTTAGCTTCTCAATAGACTGGATAAGTCCATTCATGATTTCTTCGTCCCTATGTCTTGGTAACCCAAACAATCTAGGGTCCAAATAGCATGCTGCTGCGTGTAATGGACTATGCATCATCTTCCATCTATGATCAATTAAATCCCATATCTCCTTGTAATCAGCTTCCACATTATCAAAAGCAGTTGCAATGGCCTCTTTGCAATGATCAAGGCTTTCATACACAAAACCCATACAAGGTTTGTCACCATCAACCATGCGGAGCACATTAACAATTGGGCCACAAATTTTTAAAACCTTCTTTTCATTTTCCCAAAAGCCATTATTGAGCACTATTTGTTCAACATTTTTCCCCTTAGTTTCTTTTGAGAGGGTAGATCTCTCCCACTCAGTGTTGCAAAAAACAGCTCTTAGGCTCGCTTTTTCCTCAACAACTCTTTTCAAAGTAATATAAAAAGTGGCAAACCTTGTATCACAAGGCCTCAACAACTCTTTTGATGCATTCTTCCTGTATATGCTCAAAGTGAGACGATGGTTGATGATGAAGTTTGAAATTGTTTTGGCTCTTCGGATTGTTTCATTGACCCAAGGAAATTTGGCTAAGTCATGCAACATTAAATCCAAGCAATGAGCTGCACAAGGGGTCCAATAAATCTGATTATATTTTTCCATAATCAGCTTCCCTGCACCAACACAATTTGATGCATTATCTGTAACAACATGGACAACATTTTCCACCCCAACCTCTTGAATCGCTTCATCCAAAATTCCAAAAATAAATTCTGATGTCTTCACTCGATCCATTGCATTCACTGCCTTCAAGAAAAGTACCCCTTGAGGACAATAAACAAGCACATTGATCAATGGGCGATGACACAAATATGACCAACCATCACTCAAAGTTGTGCATCCTGTAAGCTTCCAGGACTCTTTAATATCAGCCAACTTTCCTGTCACTCTGTCTTTCACTCTCTTTAGCAAAGTTGTCCTTAAAGCTTTAGATCCAGGAGGAACATAGCCCTTCCCAAAATCAATGGCCTTTTTAATTACATTTTTAAAATATGGACTCCTCGCCACATTAAAGGGAATTGCACATGCATAAAAATACTTAGCAACAACATCATCAACTTCCTGTTTCTCAACAGGTTTCCAGAATTGATTTAATGTTTTCGGGCCACCTGTTTTTGCTTGAGGAGCTGTAGAACTTGATCCACCAATGTTTGAAACTGAATTAATGGTGTTGGAGGAAGACGTGGCAATCTCCCTCTCAATTCGCTGCCTCTTATTCACCCTTTTCTGCTTTTGCATCTGTGAATTGGAATGGTCTTTCTCCACTGTGGCTTTTTGTTCATCAGTGATCTTAGTGTAGGCTTCAACACCACCTCCACTTCCATTGCTAATACCGAGAAGGTGATCCACTGCTCTAGTCAAAGTGCCAGTGAATTTATGTCCACACAGCTGACATGAAAGATTAAAACCATCTTTTTGGACAAAATTCCAAGCTACAGCAGTTGATTTTGGGGGTGCCATTGGAATTTAGAAGTCTGAAATGTCTGGCACTGCAATGTCTGAAATGTCTGCAATTTTTTTTGAAATTACATTTTCGTTAGTTAGAATTTAGAAAAAGGAAAAGTGATTAAAAACACTTTGCAGTTTGCACACATATTTATGCTTTTGTATCAGTATGTTTCAAGATTTAGGCTCACAGCCCTGTAGGCTGTAGTTATTACACGAATATATAGATCTATGTAAATATAATGCAGTGAATTGTTTTCTGGGCAAATTCCAAGTCCAGCATTTGTTACAGGCTGGCGTACACACAGAACCTTGATTCCTGAATAGGTGTTATATTGGCTGTTGTTTTGATGGCACAGTTATACTGCTAAATGTTCTTATCAGCACTTTTTAATTTACAGTTTTACTGGCAGTCTGGCAATTGGAATTTGGATGCATCATGCAGTAAGTTAGTAACAATTTGCCACCAACTTCTGTTTGCAATGCCTCTTCTATTTTATTTTATTCAAGGAACAAGACTTCAAGGGTAATAGTTAGGAGATAGACCCCTTACTAAGTTACTTCCATATCATCTACAGTTTCTTAGTTGTCTTTACTTGGTGCCTGTAAAAGCCATAGCAATATAGAGCTAGGAGAACGTGTGGCAGAACTCCTTTTCGAGTTGGAACCAAAAAATGCAGCAACCTATGTTCTGCTATCAAATATGTATGCAATTGCTGGCAGATGGAATGACATTGAAAGAGTGCGAAAAAAGATGAAAGACAAAAGTGTAAAGAAGAATCCAGGTTGCAGCTGGATTGAAGTCAATAAACAGGTGCATTTTTTCATTGTAGGAGACAATTGATGCTAACAAACACAGGAAAATTATGCAAAGTTGATAAACTCATTACAGAAATGGAATCAGGATATCTGCCCAGCAATAGATTTATTTTGAGGGACATGGAGTCTGGAGAAACAGAAGGAAAAACTTCTGTCACCAAAACATGAAACATGGATTTGTATTTGTCATTAATGGGACGCCTGTTAATTTATTTCAACTTGTGGTGATTGCCATTACGCCAAAAAAAATCCCGTCTTCAACATCGTTGATCGAGAGATTATTGCATGGATGCCAATTATTCATATAATTTCAGGATAAATGGTGCCGTTGCGGAGGTTATTGGTGCACAATAATGTGGGCTTGGATTATACTAATACAATACCCTGCATATTGATAGTTCGCCATAAAGTTTGAAGTTTGAACTCCTACCTGAAGGCTGAACCGTGAACGATGAGCCCTTGTGAACTTCACACTGCACAGTGATACTGATACGCGTCGGCAGGCTGGCAGCTGAGAGTCGAGACGCTGTAGAGTCACGAGTGTAGAGTCGTTTGCAACTTTGTTGTGACTGGAGTCTGGTAGTGGTGAGTATGGAGTCTGGACCGCCAACGAAATGAAACCCTTCGCACAAGTTACAACCAAACAATGCAACAATGAAACCGACGAGCAATAAAACCCGCGGGCCGCAACCTAAAGCCTAAAACGCGCGAAAAAAACGAATTTAATCGAACTGCAGGCGAATTTAATCGAACGTCAGGCGAATTTCATCGAATGTCAGGCGATTTTGTTCGAGAAAAAATCGAATTCGGCTTGAAATTCGAGTTCGCCATAAAATTCGGCGAACTCGAACGAATATGTTCGTTTCTCATTGAAATTCGCCGAATTTCGAATTTAATGGTTGAAATTCGCCGAATCTGGTGACTGAGGTGACAACAACTTAAACTCAAACTCAAACAATTAATAGAACTTTGATTTCAACTTATGAGATTTTACACAGAAGACATTCAATGAAAAAGAAAGACCCCTCTATCATGTTTTAACCCTACATGGTAAAGCAAGAAGAGATAAGGAAGATGTCCTTTCACCTACTTACTTTTTTTAGAATACTTTGTAAGTTTATATTAGTTCTCACTACTTTTATAAAACAATATCAATTTTTGTATTTTGATTTTGAAAATATGACAAAATCAATACCAAATCTTTTGATATTGAATGTGACAACTTTGAATCAATATTATATGGAAAATATTTATATCATATTAACAATCATTTAAATTGTCACTCTTCTTAATATAAAATTAGATTTTATTATTAAAGGAATATAACTTTTTTTAATACAAAAGTTTAACCATTCTTTTTAATATAAAACTATATAATTATATTTTATTAAATACCAAATATATTTACTATGGGAGGAAAATTATATTACATAGTCTAATTAGATAGTTTGTATTTTTGAATTTAAAAAAATGATTATTTAAATTGTAATTTTAAATAAAAAAATGAATTCAACGCAATGAAAAAATCTAGACCTTTCAAATTATACATATTAAACAATTTAAAATTGCAATTTTTTCTATTTTAACAAACTAAATCAATTAAAATATTTATTTGAAGAAACCAAAATAATCATTTTTATTGAATAAATATAATAATTATTTTATTTATAAATTTTATTAAATACTTTTATTTTCCTCATTTAAATATATTTATAAAAAAATCATTTTTATTCCATTGACATTAAATAAAAAAGAGTGAGGAAAGTGAGCTTGGTTAAATTTTTAACATTGTAATTAACTTCTCTTAATTAGAGTTATGATTTACTAGAGTTTCATTTTATCATTATTCATATGGCATTAAATAAAAAAGAGGGAGGAAAGTGAGGTTGATTAAATTTTTAACCTTGTAATTAACGTCTCTTAACTAGAGTTATGATTTACTAGAGTTTCATTTTATTATTATTCATATGAGATGAGTTTGTGGGACAGGTGTAAATAAACGAGGGGAGATAAAATTTTAGTAATTTAATTAATAAATTATGGTATAAGATGGAATTATTTTTTAGGTATATTTTGAAGTAATTTGAAATTATGTTAAAGTTGATTTGTTTTATTATTACTAATTATTATTAGATTATTATATTTAATATTGTTTTTTAAGAATTATATGTTTTGAAGTAATTTGAAATTATACAAAAATTGAATTGTTTTATTATTACCAAGTTATTATCTTTTTAGTTATTATTATATTATTATATTTAATAAAAATTTAGAAAAAATAGAATTTTGTTAAATATTTTTAATTTAAAGTTTTAGTAAAAGATTTAAATTCATAAATAAAAACTAAAAAAATTAAGGTTGAAGTTTATAAGTAAAGTATATTTTGAGGGTTAGTTTATTTGTCCAAGTTTTTGTTATTGAAGTATTTTTGCTACTAGCCCCAAGGGATAGTTCAATTGGTCAAGCTCTGGTGGATAAGTACCTTGCCTATTGGGAGATTACGAGGTCAAGTTTTTGTTATTGAAGTATTTTTGCTATTAGCCCCAAGGGATAGCTCAATTGGTTGAGCCCTCATTGATAAGTACCTTGCCTATTGGGAGGTCACAAGGTCAAATCTCTTCCATGCCCTTGGGGTTATGCCTACCTTAAAAAAAATGGTCAAATCTCCTCCATGCCCTTTGGGTTAGGCCACCTAAAAAAATATATGTTATTGAAATGTCATGGGTTTAATTCTCTCAACACTTCTAAGTTGCCTTAAAAAGAAATGTTATTGAAAGGTCATGGTTTTAATTCTCTCAACACTTCTAAGATGCCTTAAAAAAATGTTATTGAAAGGTCATGGTTTTAATTCTCTCAACACTTCCGTTGATAAGTACCTTGCCTATTGGGAGGTCACAAGGTCAAATCTCTTCCATGCCCTTTGGGTTATGTCTACCTTAAAAAAAAATGGTCAAATCTCCTCCATGCCCTTTGGGTTAGGCCACCTTAAAAAAATATATATGTTATTGAAAGGTCATGGGTTTAATTCTCTCAACACTTCTAAGTTGCCTTAAAAAAAAATGTTATTGAAAAGTCATGGTTTTAATTCTCTCAACACTTCTAAGATGCCTTAAAAAAAATGTTATTGAAAGGTCATGGTTTTAATTCTCTCAACACTTCTAAGATGTAGCGACCATGAACCATGGTTGCCTTAAATGTTATCGAAAGGTCATAGGTTTAATTCTCTCAACACCCTTAAAAATAAAAATAAAATGACATGTTTGCCTTAAATGTTATTTAAAGGTCATGGGTTTAATTCTGAACCATGGTTGCCTTAAAAATAAAAATAAAATGTCATTATTGCCTTAAATGTTATTGAAAAGTCACGGGTTTAATTCTCTCAACACCCTTAAAAATAAAAAAATAAAATGCCATGGTTGCCTTAAATGTTATTGAAAGGTCACGGGTTTAATTCTCTCCACACTCCTTAAAAATAAAAATAAAATGCCATGGTTGCCTTAAATGTTATTGAAAAGTCATGGGTTTAATTCTCTCAGCACCCTTAAAAATAAAAATAAAAATAAAATGCCATAATTGACTTAAATGCTATTGAAAAGTCATGAGTTTAATTTTCTCAACACTTCCATGATTATGTTTTGTGGTTACCCTTATAATAAATGATCTTCTCCTAATACAAATATTTCATAAATATAATAATCATTAATCTCAAAAACAAACTACATAAATAAATAAATTATTTATCTATAATTAAATTAACAAAAAAACCCTCCTTTGTTTAATCATTATATCTTTATTTATAAAAAATAAAATTAAAAATATATTAATATCATAATAACAAATCTACAAAAATGTTGTCTATGTTTACAAGTACAAAATTATGAATCTTATTTTCACTTTGAATCATTGGATCTTTATTTACCTTACAAATGAATCAAGTACTAATAACATAAGTATTTTTAGGCAACAGAAACTTTATCAAACATCTAAATTTGATATTTTTAATTTAAAATACATACCAACAAACAAAAAGTTACGAGATGCATGGTTACTTATTAACCATTGCAATTTTACAATTTTGTTTTAAAAAAAAAACCTAAATAAACATAAACATGAAATAATTTTATACATAAATAAACATTAAATAATTTTGTATTTTAGTTAGGGGTTTGTGTAAATATAACATTATTATATTTCACTATGCTCTTAATTTAATGTTTTAATTTAAAATTCACATCTAAATATAAAAGGCAGTAACTTTGATTCTTATTGTGTTTTAGTTTTTATTTAAACTTAATAACAAGAATATATTCTACATGCCTAATTAATTTTTTCAATTAAAAAATCATTATATCTAAAATGCTTTCGGAAGCAATTGTATAATTATAATTTAAAAGGGAAAATCACATGATCAATATCATCAAAAGATCGTGATAGAGTGGGTAAGGTTGTTGGGTTTATGAATGCAATTTTAAGATTAAAATGAAATAGTTATGGAGGAGAGTGATATGAAAATATTTTTTGTTTTTATTATATGTTAGGGAGATAAAATATTATGTGTTTTAATTATGTTGATAGGTGTGTTTATTTTGGAATAAAGTTTCTAGAATTTTAATTTAATTATTTATAATTATTGTGTGGATAGTAGAGATTTAAGCTCAACAAAATATCTTAGAATATTTATGTAATTTGGAATACCACTTTCACAATTTAAATTTAATTATCAATTATTATTAGGCGGATGGTAGCGATTTAACCTCTATGGAGTATTCCATAATATTCTTAGTAGTATACACAAATCAAAGGTTGAAATTTATCTCTAAAGTAGTTATTCCCTCTTCTTCTTCTTTTTGTGGGGTGAATTATATTAGCAGCAAAAACAGGGTATTACATTAAGGATTACCGTAAGTCATTATGGTCTTTGACAAGGAGACCAGATGAGAGAGACATCTGAAAACGAACGACGACAACATAAAACACACTAATACTTAGATAGTGGCCTAACTAGCCGAGCAAAATAAATAAATAAATTATTGTAAAGATATAATCATAAGCCATAGTTATACCAAAAGTCAAACAAGTGGGTCGGAGTTTGATCCTGCCACTAGGATAGGATTTGTTAGATTTGCTATAGATCTGTCAGTTGCAGGGGGATGTTGAGATGATGTTCTGTCCTTGTCAACATGTGATCAATCCTCTCCAACCTATTATCAAAGTCTCTCAAATTCCCATGCATGAGAGCCAAGGATTGGAGTAGGTCCATCCGAGACTCTTGGCGGTCCAAGAAAGTTTGCCCTATATCGTCTACATGTGCTGAGTAAATCTCCCCCTCATATGTCTTGTATCAAAGATCCAAGTTGCCCACTTAACAAGGACTTCGGTATTTGAGAGGGAAATTTGCTGAGAAGAGCCTTTCCTCTCAGACTAGGCTAATTCCTCTTGAACATGGGTCAGAGTGTGCTCCCGATATCATGTCGCAAAGTCTTCAACTTGATGATGCAAACATGTATGTCCTCTAAGGGCTTGCTCTTGATAATAAGTAACCCCTCTTCTAACTCTAGCCTTCTATCGAGGCATGGCTAGAGTGACACCTAGAGATTCACAAGTAGACCATAGCTTTCCTTAGGAAAGATGAACCCCCCCACACACAGAACCACCATATATAGAAAAATCTGAA
This sequence comes from Pinus tabuliformis, assembly GCA_031772625.1. Lineage (NCBI taxonomy): Eukaryota > Viridiplantae > Streptophyta > Pinopsida > Pinales > Pinaceae > Pinus > Pinus tabuliformis. The sequence goes on along the minus strand of CM062818.1, from coordinate 572,876,006 downwards.
CACTAAAAGAGGAATGACTACAATACTCTTTGCGCAGCAACCTTACCAGTTAGGACTCTGGTCACCAAAATTCCAACAACATACCTACCCTTGCCAACTCCCATACACCAGTCAGCAAAGAGATCACATTGCCACCATAAAAATAAGGCTCACACTAAGACAATATCCTGAGACAGAGCAAACACTCACCTCCCAGCATGGGACAATGACATGAAACCAATGGGTCAACAAAACCCCTTTAATCCTCAAGAGAATTGACAACACCAACTCCTATGGTAACTCACCACACATAACACGTTCCCCAAAGTCATAGGGATACTATCTATATGTTATGCAACCAACTCACAAACTATAGATCAACGACTTAAAAATTATCCTCTTCAAGGGGGAACCCTCCTTTACATTACATAAATGAACAATTATTGGATGATTCAAATGACAAAACCTCCTTTCTATATATAGGAGTCTAAGGGGTCACAATATAATCAAAGTCGACATAACAATAATAATGTAAGGGCACAACAACAACAATAGTGAGCTTAAATGGGGCACACTAATAACAATATGGGGACAACATGGGCACTACAATAACAATAAGGGGGGTACACTGACAATAAAAATGAGGGAATACATTAGTATTATGGGGACCTAACATGCCCCTATCCTTCAAAAAAGTGTTGTCCTCAACGCTTGAGTAGTTTTAGATGCTTATGTATAAAATTCTCATCCTCCCATGTGGAATCTTCAGCAGGTAAGTTCTTCCACTTGATGAGATACTCTGAAATTGATCGATTTCATAGCTGTTGAATTCTTGTTTCCATGACTGATTCAGGTTCCAATATGATTTTTCCTTCCTCGTCAAGTTCTAGCAATATTGTTTGAACTGGGAGCTTGTCACCTATAACCTTCTTTTAGCATGAAACATGAAAAATTGGGTGCACTCAAGAATATGCAGGAAGCTCCAACTTGTATGCCATAGTACCAATCTTTTGCAACACCTTGTACGGACCATAATAGTTTGGTGATAGTTTATTATCTTTCTTAGCTTCCTTGAGGGACATTTGTTTGTATGGTTGTAGCCATAGAAATACCTAAGTCTCCTACATCAAAACTTCTTTCACTGCGATGTTGATATGCCTGTTGTTTCATTCTATTCTACGCCAAAGTGAGGTTATCCTTTAAGAGTTGGAGAACTTGTTGTTGTTGATGCTTGATGTGATCTTCCACTGCTTGAACCTTAAAATTTTCTCTTAAAGATGATGTGATGGACGGTGGATGATATCCATAGTGTGCCATAAATGGGGTCATTTTCGCTGCAATATGGAAGGAAGTGTTATACCACCATTCAGCCAGATGTAACCAATTGACCCATTGTGTTTGTTTATCAGATACAAAGCAACGAAGATATCCTTCCAAACATTTGTTCACTATCTCAGTTTCCCATCAAATTGAGGATGATAAAATGAGATATGAGCTAATTGAGTACCCAGACAAGAAAATAATTACGTCCAAAAGTTTCCAGTGAAAATGGGATCTTTGTTGCTTACAATAATCTTTGGGTTTCCATGTAGCTTTTGAATTGTTTCCATAAATGCGGTAGCAACTGTATTAGCTTTAAATGGATGAGATAATGCATAAAAGTGTGCATACTTGGTAAGTCTATCAACTACCACCATGATGACACTCTTTCCTTCGGACTTAGGTAAACCTATGATAAAATCCATTGAAACCTCCTCCCAACGTTGACTTGGAATGGATAAAGGTTGCAACAGACCCGAGGTCAAAATTGTCTCAACTTTATTTTGTTGCTGAACCAAACATTCAGCCACAAAATTTTGAATATCATATTTAAGGCCATCCCAAAAAAAATCCTTCTTAACCTTGTGGTAAGTTTTTTAAAATCCTGAGTGACCTCCGAAGGGAGAGGTGTGCAATTCCAAAAGAATCTTTTGTTTGAGTTGGGAATTCTTACAAAGGTATAAGTAATCTTTTACCATAATGAATCATTTTTCCAACTAAATGTATCAAATGTACTGGGATCTTGCATCAACTATTGAATGAGTGCCTGCATTTCTTCGTCATTCTTCCATTCATCCCTTGATTCGGTTATCCAATGTGGTTGGATAATAGAAATGGCACAAAGCAATGCTTCCACATCCTCATCCTTTCTCGAGAGGGCATCTGCAACAACATTTTGCTTCCCTTTTTTGTAGATGATTTCAAAGTCATAACCCAACATCTTTGTGATCCATTTTGGTTGCTCTTTTGAAGAATATCTTTGTTCTAAAAAGTATTTAAGACTATCATGTTCCATTTTTACCTTGAAGTGTCTTCCCATTAGGTAAGGTCGTCATTTCTTAAGTGCATGTAGTATTGTCAACATTTCCTTCTCATAAATAGCTTTGTGTAAATAATTTCCTTTTATTGGACAACTTTTAAAAGTAATGGGTCTTCCTTCTTGCATTAAAACAACACCAATTCCATTTCCTGAGGCATCACATTCCACAATAAAGGTTTTTGCGAAGTCTGGCATAGCTAAGAGTGGTGCTTGGCACATTGCCTCTTTAATATGTTCAAAGACCTTAGTTGCTTCTCGAGTCCAATAAAATGCATCTTTCTTCAGTAATTCTGTTAAAGGTGCTGATATTCTCCCATAATTCTTAACAAACTTGTGATAATACCTTGTCAACCCAAGCAATCCTCGCAGATGCTTTATGGATGTGGGGATTTTCCATTCCTTAATGGCTTTAATTTTTCTAGGGTCTACCTTAACACCTTCATGAGATACAATATGACCCAAGTATTCCACCTCATGTACTCCAAAGAAACATTTGGAGGTTTTTGCATATAATTGTTTCTCCTCCAATAGTTTGAGCAACCTATCAACATGTTGAACATGATATTTCCAAGACTTTCTATAGACTAGTATATCATCAAAAAATACTAACACATATTTTCTAAGGAAGGGTTTGAAAATGGAATTCATCAAACCTTGAATGTAAAAGGTGCATTGGTAAGGTCAAAAAGCATGACTAAAAATTCATAATGACCCTCGTGAGTTCTAAATGTTGTTTTCAAAATGTCTTCAATCTTCATTATGATTTTATGATATTGTGAACGAAGATCCAACTTGGTGAAGTAAATTGCTCCACGTAATTCATCCAATAATTCATCAATGACAAGAATGGGAAATTTATCTTTAATAGTGAGTTTGTTGAGCTCCCTATAATCTAGACACATGCACCATGATCCATCCTTCTTGTGCACCAATACTACTAAGCAGAGAAAGAACTTTGACTAGGTTGAATTATACTGATGTCTGGTAGTTCTGCAGCCATACGTTCAATTTCACTCTTCTGGGCATAGGGATATTTGTAAGGCCTGATGTTTGGAGGAACACTTCCTGGAATCAAATGAATAACATGATCATGATCACGAATAGGTGGGAGGCCTTTGGGAATCTCAAATACCTTGGAATGATTGTCCAAGACTTTTTAGAGATCTAGAGAAATAGATGATTTTGATGTGGGAACCTCCAGTGAACATAATTGTGCAATTACACCCCATTGTTCTTTATTTAGAAGCTTTTTCGTGCCATTAGAGTTGATTATATTTCCTAATTTCCCTACTATACCCCTTAATTCAACTTCCTTTCCTCCCCAAAAATATTTCAAGAAAAGTTCTTGAAAATTAAAAGTTATCGTACCCAGAGATTGTAACCATTGGAATCCTAGTAAAACATCAACACCACCCATTAAAATGGAAATCATTTGACTATTCAATACATATTCTCCCATGGATAGCTTGATATTATGGCACTGTCGAGAGAAATTTATGGTTCCTCCATTTGCAACCATCACTTGACACTATCGTGCTGGATATAGGAAACAAGTCAATTCCTTGGCTATCTTACAATGAATAAAATACTGGGTACTACCCGAATCAATCAACAATATTACCTTTTTCTACTTGATATGTCCTTCTATCTTGAGAGTTTGAGGAGTGGTAATTCCTGCCAATGTATTACAAGATATGGTCGGATTCATTTATTCTTCCTCTAAGGTTGGTTCCTGGTGTATATCCTCTTCTTTTGATTTTTCTTGTTCCTTTTATTCCTCCTTTTCACAATCCATGTAAAATAATTTATTCTCAGCACACTTATTACCTTTAGTGTATTTTCTATCACAACTGTAACAAAGCCCTTTTATTATTTTTTCTTCCAATTGTTGTGGTGTCAACCGTGTAGGTTGTGGAAGGCTGGGAGCAAAAACACTTCCATCTTTATAGTTGTGAGTGGCAGACTTCCTTGTTGCCATAATTTTGCTTTCAATTTTTCTTGCCAACCTGAATGCCTTCTCCAACGAATCAGGTTCCCAAAGGCAAACCTCATGTTGGATGTTATCCTTTAAAGTCCCTATGAACAAATCAATCATATGCTTATCTAGAATATCATTTACCCTTATATTCAATTTTTGGAAGTCCTCAATGTGCTCTGTCATTGAACCATTTTGTTTGAGATGTATCAATTGGCTAAAGAAGGCGTTGCTCTTTGTATCCTCATAATGTGTTATCATTTCCTCCGTAAAAATTAACCTAGCGACAAGTGGTTTATGAGAAAAAAAGTCATCGATATCATACAAACTAATTGGGTTCTAACTATAAAGTTGCAATGCGTACCTTTTGTCTGTGTTGCACATTATGAAGATCAAAATATTGTTCCAATTGTAGTATCCATGTTACTGGATCGTTGCCATCAAACTTTCTCATATCAATCTTTGGAATATGGTGGGTCTTCAATCCAATGTTAGATTCTATGAAATCATGATTAACATTTATTTTGTTCTCATCACAAGTTTCATCTAATACCTTTTTGCCATTAGGAAGAGTTTATTGTAGTGACTTTGTCAAACCTTCCATGTCTGCTTTTAAACCATTCTTCAAATCTTCCATGTTGCCTTTCATTTTTGCTTCTATACCATTCATATTAGCTTTCATGCCATCCTTCAAACCTTCCATGTCTGATTTTAAGCTATTCTTCAAACCATCCATCTTAGCTTCCATTTCATTTTTTGTTACTCTTTGTGAGAGCGAAATTTGTTGCAGTTAGTCTCATAATTTTGATATATCATGTTGCATTTCTTCTTCTTCTTCATGCGTCATAGTAGAGCTTTCTGGTTACTTAATAGGTGTTTCCATTTTATTGCTTCAAGTCATTTTGAAATCAAACAATGATATATATGTTTCACTATGCCCTTTGAATCAATTCAAACTGATTTTTCAAACAAACGTTATGTAAATTTAAAAAAATACACACTTTTTTTTCTCTTTGTAGGAGCTCGATATTGAATCTGTTGTATCTTTGTAATTTCAGATCTCCAAGGTTTGAAATTTTGCTCTATGGTAGCCATCTGAGTCCTCTTTCTAGCCCCATAAGTCTGATCTTGATTGTATTCTTCAATAAATAGTTATGCCCAATCTCCCACGATGACCTAATTATAGACTAGTTCAGTAGAGCGAACTTGTATAGAGTGCCACGTGTCACTGTTTCGACCTTCGGCCATGAAAATGATACCCAAAAAAGTACATATCGCCTTATTTATGTCACTTTTAACAAAATTTAAATCCAATTCTAATAGAGAACATTATGACGATTTTCCCAAGGTCACCTGTTTGAGATGGAATTTTGGAGCATGCAAAAACCCTAACTTCCTCTAATCATATCTCTGAAAATATAGCGAGACAAGATTTGAAATTCGTACACAATGTTCATCAAGATTTTGGCTCCACGTGGTTTCAATTTCAATGTCTGAAGCTTCGCAATTTTTTTATAAAAAAATTAGCGAAACCCTAGAATCCAAAGCTCTAATACCAAATGTTATGCAACCAACTCACAAATAGATAGATCAACGACTTAAAAATTATCCTCTTTGAGGGGGAAACTTCCTTTGCATTACATAAATGAACAATTCTTGGATGTTTCAAATGAAAAAACCTCATTTTTATATATAGGAGTCTAAGGGGTCACAATATAATCATGTCCGACATAACAATAATAATGTAAGGGTACAACAATAACAATAGTGGGCTTCTATGGGGCACACTAATTACAATATGGGGACAACATGGGCACAACAATAACAATAAGGGGGCTACACTAACAATAACAATGAGGGAATACACTAATATTATAGGGACATAACGCTATATAAACCAAAAAAAGGATTGAGAAGCTTCCAATGATAGGTGATTCCATAATAATTATAAGATTTTTTAAGCAAAACTCTAACTCAAAGAACACATGCATCAACTAATTGATCAATAATTCCTTGGAGATAGCAAGAAGGTTTGAATTTGTATGCTATTATCACATCCTCCACACAAACAATGGGAATTAGCTGATTTAGGAGTTTGTTTACATGAAGGTTACATTGGGATAAATGGATGGGGGCCTTTCTAAATGACACTCCCATGAACTATTATTGAATCACAAAACTTGGGCAATTGGAAGTGATGAATAAGAAATATCATAAGCATGTGAGAATAAAGGGACAATTCAAACCTTGCGCAATCTTACTCTTGTGTCCTATTTCTTCAATGATATGCATTATTTTTTTAATATATTTATATTCCATATGAGGAATATACATGTTTCAATCCTCAAGGGACTCTCAATCAGCAATGCTTGAAGCCATTACAAGGATATAATCACTATGAGCTCAACGTCACATATGGGAATTGAACTTATGTGGGGAGGGTGACAACATTTCTCCCAACCACTCAAGCTACATCTAATTGACCTATCCTTTGAAGAATATATTTATATTCCATGTGAGGAACATACATGTCTCAGTCCTCAAGGGACTCTCAGGTAACAAGGATTGAAGTGATTATAGCGATATACTCATGATGAGCTCAACATGTCACATGCAGGAATTGAACCCAAGTGGGGAGGAGAACAATCCTTTTCACAACGACCCGAGCTACAACCATTTGAATTTTTCAATATTTGGGTGCACTTATGCATGTGGTTTCAAGAGAGTTTGATGGTTAGTTCTCTAGGTCCTCCTTTATTCAAAGAAGTGGCTTTGCATACAATGAGTTCTAGGTGTGGGAAAATTACATCACAACCCATAACTTGTGATCCAGGTGGATATTGGTGGCCACTCGCCAAGTCCACTTGGACCCCCACCATTGTCTGTTTCAGCTTTTCAGTTTCCTTAATTGTAGCACAGTTTACTATTTTTAGCAGTTTTTCGGGTCCTGAACTTCAGGAGCCGTTTTGAGGCCTTAAACGATGTTTTTTGGGAAAATTGGGAGCAACATCGGTCCATGGACTGATGTTGCTCTTCCCAAAGTTGTAGTTCTTGGATATGTCTTTCTAACGAGAAATTGTGCGCGTAAGATCGCATGCCAAAGTTATGACCCCGAGAAGTTGATGTACCAATTTACCCAAACGAGGCCCACAGTTTGGTGTTTCATCTTCTAGGGTTAGGTTTTTGGATGTTTAGGGTTTTTCCATTGTTTCTCAACAATAAATAGGTCTTCGAGCCTCATTGTAACACAGTTCAAAGGCATGTAGCTGCCACATCTCTTCTCAAAGATAAGCTACCATCACCCTAACTAGTTTATTTCCATTCATGTTTGTAAGCATATTTCAGTATTTTACAGTAATGGAATGAAGTATTATTTCTATTGCATCTCTGTATTTATGGTTACCTCTATAATTTGTTACATTCCTGTTTAAATCTGAATCAGTGGTATCAGAGCGGTCTACTTTTTCTCTGTTTTTCTTTGCATGTCCCCAACGAGGTCAGGATATAAGGAATTAGGGCTTGAACTGGTCGAACCTTTGCAAGACCAGCCTCCCAAATCACGACGGCCTCCCATGGCAGATGAAAAGAAAGACGAGGGGGTAGGAGATCCTATCAAAATCTTGCTCGAAGAAGCCCTTGAGCGGCAAAGGAACGCGATGATGGACAACTTTGCCCAGATCCTTCAGCGGCTACCCAGAGGCGACGCATCGGCTTCCAAAAGCTACTCTGGAAACACCACACCCTTTAAGGTACAAGTTAATTTTGAAATCCCCATCTTCGAGGGTCAAATAGACGCAGATGCCATAGATAAATGGTTAAATCTACTAGAAGGGTATTTTTTTGTTCATGATTTTTTGAGTCGAGAAAAGATTATTTTTGCTCTTCTCAAAGCAGCTCCTCATGTCAAGGACTGGTGGGAAACCTACTGCGAGCAGAATGATGAAAGTACGGGCTCACTATTTTCAGTTGCACCCACTTGGAATTCATTCTAGACTACCGTCAAGGAGTAGTACTACCCTGTCAGAAGCTATGAGGATCAATACATAAAGTGGACCACGGTGCGGCAGGGAAGGGACCAAGACGTGCTAGAGTTTACCAATATTTTCCATACCCTTCGCACAAAGTTGGGTATCAAGGATTCAGAGCAGCATTTGGTACTCAAATATCGTGACTGCCTACACAAGTACGTCCAGGAAGAAATAGAATTCCTGAACATCTCCTCGCTCGGCACGTCATACCGATATGTCGTCAAGGTTGAGCAAAATTTTAAACAGAAGAAGCGAGACTTTGGATCTACGAATCCGAAGCAAGGGAAAGGTGCTCCCAAACCGCAGAACAAAGGATAAAGCCAAGGCGGTGTGACCCAAGACAACCCGCCAAAGATGCAAGCAAAGAACAACGTCGCGAAGCCGAAAAAGGACATGGGAAAGTGGTGTGAGTTCCATAAGAGCTCCACTCACGACACAAGTGAGGTCGGGCCTAGCAATCACCGGTGGCCGAGCTAAGGGTTTCAGAATTAGATGCATGTTATGAATCTGATTCCAGACAAGGGGAATGACAAAGGGAAGTAGATTATCGATGCGGAGCCCAACGCCACCGTTGCCACCACGAAGATCCAGAAGGAGGAACCCAAAGACCCAGAGGAGGAGGAGCGTCTCTTCCACTCCCAAATGTGGGTAAAGGACTCCCCGCTACAGTTCATTGTCGACAACGGGAGCCAAAAGAACCTCATTTCGGTAGAGGTCGTGAAGCGGCTGGGCTTACCAACCACAACACATCCACAACTATACACCATCGGGTGGCTTCACCAAGGACGGGATCTTCGCGTAAGCCATCAGTGTCACCTTCCATACAACATCAAGCCCTTCACAAATGAGGTATTGCGTGAAGTTGCTCCCCTTGATGTTTGTGATGTATTATTAGGACAACCATACTTGTGGAAGCGACATGCTGTTTATGAATCAAGGCCCCGTGCTATTATTGTTACTTTGGGAAATAAGTTGTACATGATACCAGAGGTAGCACCGCCTACCGCCATCTCTTTGGTTACTGCAAAACAATGTAGTAAACTCATTTCCAAAACTGGAAAATTTGTTTTCCTGATGATACGCCCTCAAGGAAATAAGAAGATGGTGGCCACGACCTCCAGACAGGGCCCTTCCACATGACAACTACAGATGGACAAGGTCGTGGAGGAGTACAAGGACATCTTCACCTCCCCCGTAGGGGTTCCTCTGCACTGTCAGGTCAAGCACTCCATCGATCTGACCCCAGGTGCGCCACTGCCCAATGGACCAATCTATCGGTGCTCTGTTCTGAAGAACGATGAAATCAAGAGGCAGATTCAGGAGCTGTTGCAGAAAGGTCACATCCGTCCGAGTTCATCTCCTTGTGGGAGCCCGATCGTGTTGGTACAAAAAAAGGATGGGACTTGGAGACTCTGTATTAACTATCAGGCGCTGAACAAGATCACTGTCTGTAATAGGTACCTGGTCCCACGGATTGATGACCTCCTGGACCAACAGAAGGGGGAAAAATATTTTAGCAAGATCGATTTGAATTCAAGATTTCACCAGGTACCAATCGAACCCTCCGATGTGTGGAACACTGCCTTCATAGCCAAGGAGGGCCTTTTCGAATGGTTGGTTATGCTTTTCGGATTGATGAATGCTCTTGCAACCCTAATGAGGCTAATGGATGACATCTTGCGGCTATTCACCAACTCATTTGTAGTGGTTTACTTGGATGACATCCTGATCTTCGGCTAGAGTTGGGAAGAGCACCTCCACCACATCCGACAGGTTCTCCAAACACTGTGGCAACACAAGTTATGTGCCAATTTGGAGAAATGCACTTTTGGCATGACCCAGGTTCAGTATCTAGGATACATTATCGATGAACGGGGGGTGCATGTGGATCTAGCCAAGATCCAAGTCATTTGGGATTGGCCATCTCCAACCACTATGACAGAGCTCCACAACTTTCTAGGTCTTGCCAACTTCCACTGAAGGTTCGTGTTGGGATTTTCTCATATCACTTGGCCCTTGAGCCAAGTCACCAAGGGAGGAGCGAAAGCAAAATTCTTTTGGTTTGAGTCTCAACAGAAGGCATTCATAGAGTTGAAAGATCACCTTTGCTCGGCACCAGTGCTCACATTACAAGACTTGCAACAACCATTTGAGGTCGAGACAGATGCCTTTGACTATGCTATTGGGGCAATCCTTACTCAACACGGGCATCCAGTGGCATATCACAGTGAGACACTTTTAGACACAGTTCGGAAGTATCCCACTTATAACAAAGAGATTTATTCCATTGTGCAGGCCTGTTGACAATGGAAGCATTACATTTTGGGGAAGGAAACGGTCATCCACACAGACCACCGACCCTTGCAGTTCATACAGACCCAAGGGAAATTGCAGAATGATCGCCATAAGAAGTGGTCCACATACCTGCAACAGTTCCACCTAAATATCAAGTATAAGAAGGGCAACACCAATAATGTTGCAGATTGCCTCAGTCAACCACCGATCATGGCGTTAACCACCGTGCTCAACTCTTGTGGGCATGAGACTTCTGCTTGGCCACTTCTCTACAAAAGCGACCTAGAATTTGGCCACACATACCAGACACTCTTGGAGGGTCAACATGTTCCAAATTTTCACCTCCAGGATGTCATGTTATGCCACCTAGATCACATTTGTGTTCCTTCAAGTGAGCGTGACAAGATGATTTGGGAAGCACACTACAGTCGGGCTGTTGGGCATTTCGAGGTCGAGAAAACGGTGGCAGTACTGCAGAAGTATTTTTATTGGCCGAATCTTTGACAGGATGTCGGGAAGTACATTAGATCATGCACTACCTGCGTCATTGCCAAACCGACCATCAAGAAGCAAGGCCTCTATACTTCGCTGCCTACCCCTAGTCGACCTTGGGAATCCATCTGCATGGATTACATGTCGAGCCTTCCTTCTAATAAGCATGGAAACGACTGTGTTTTCGTGGTTGTCGACAAGTTCTTGAAAATGGCCATTATGGCAGCCTGCAAGAAGAATATCACAACAGAAGCCACTGCTAAACTCTTCTTTGAACGAGTGTGGGTACACTTTGGGATCCCACAGTCTATCATCTCAGATCAGGAAAACAGGTTCCTCAGTACATTTTGGAAAGCCTCTGGTCGATGCTAAACACCAAACTCACTAAGTCCACAACCTTCTATCCTTAAACTGATGGCCAGACAGAGGTTGTGAACAGGATGATCGTACACATTCTGCGCATGTACAACTGAAAGCATCCACGCACATGGGATGAGAGCCTCCCCTATGTTTAGCACAGCTACAACCAGGCTCTCCACAGCTCGGCTGGCCACAACCATTTTCAGGTGGGCTTGGGATTCCAGCCACTATGTCCCATTGATGTGGCCATGCCATTTGCAGCTACTCACGTAGATTCGGCTCATGTCTAGTCCGAAATAGATAAGACAAACAACTTCATTAAGCACATCCAACATATTCACTGGCAGGTCCACGACAATCTGGTGAAATCAAATGCCAAGTACAAGCAGCGACATGATCAACATCGAGTGCCACACAAGTTTCAGGTGAGCGACAAAGCCTGGTTGCATTTTCAAAAGGAACGCCTTACCGGAGCCTGTCAGAAACTCAGACCACTACGATATGGTCCTTACACCATTACAAAGGCTATGGGAGACAATGCGTTTGAGCTCAGCATTCCCCTATTCCTGGGCCTGCACCCAGTGTTCAATGTGGGTCGCCTTCAGCCATACTTTCCACCATTACTAGACACATCCGACATTGTGGAACAACTCACACTCACAGAGTTAAATCTAGATTGCATGGAACAAGCTGCAATTGATCGGATCATGGACACACAGATCAAGAACACTCGCCAACAGAATATCCAACTGTATCGAATTTTCAAAGCCGGCCAACTCCTTCACCAAGGCAAGTGGCTCACCAGGGACCAAGTTCAGCAGAAGTTTCCTCATCTCACGGAGGAACTCAACGCAATGGGGACCATTTCTTCCTAAGGGGGAAAGGAATGATCTAGGTGGATATTGGTGGTCACCTGCCAAGTCCACTTGGACCCCCACCATTGTCTCTTTCAGCTTTTCAGTTTCCTTAATTGTAGCACAATTTACTATTTTTAGCAGTTTTTCAAGTCCTGAACTTCCGAAGCCGTTTTGAGGCCCTAAAAGACGTTTTTTGGGGAAATTGGGAGTAACATGGGTCCATGGACGAATGTTGCTCTTCCCAAAGTTGTAGTTCTCGGATAGATCTTTCTATCGATATATTTTTATTGTGCGTGTCAAACAAAGATCGTATGCCAAAGTTACGACCCCAGGAAGTTGATGTACCAATTTACCCAAACAGGGCCCGCAGTTTGGTGTTTCATCTTCTAGGGTTAGGTTTTTGGATGTTTTGGGTTTCTCCATTGTTTCTCAACAATAAATAGGCCTTCGAACCTCATTGTAACACAGTTCAGAGGCATGTAGCCACCACATCTCTTCTTAGAGATAAGCTACCATCACCCTAGCTAGTTTATTTCCATTCCTGTTTGTAAGCATATTTCATTGTTTTACAACAATGAAATGAAGTATTATTTCCGCTGCATATCTGTATTTATGGTTACCTCTGTAATTTGTTGCGTTCCTGTTTAAAATCGGATCAACTTGTGAACCATAAAGGGATGCATCTAATCATTGGCATGGACTGCAGTCTATTGGTAGCTCAGGGACTTGGTCTTTGGATTGGGAACCCATGGATTATTTCCAATGTCGCAAACGTACAATATGTGAGTTCTCATAAATGAAGAGACAAATGCAAAGGTTGGAGGGGATAAACAAAGTTAAGAAGGATTTCATTAATGTAAATGTGGTCTAGTACGAGATTTTCTTGGTAGACGGGCAAGAGAAAATTTGATATGTGCTAGAGATAATAGACGAAATAAATGAATTGAAGGTTATGAATACAAAGTTTAATGAATGCATACAAAACAAGGACAAACAACTATAGCAAGCTTTAGCAACACCTTTGTGACAACTAACTTAAACTCAAACTCAAACAATTAATAGAAGTTTGATTTCAACTTATGAGATTTTACCCAATATAAAAGTTGACAAAAAACATTCAATGAAAAATAAAGACCCCTCTATCGTGTTTTAACCCTACATGGTAAAGCAAGAAGAGATAAGGAGGATGTCCTTTCATATACTTACTTTTTTTAGAATGTTTTGTAAGTTTATGTTAGTTCTCACTACTTCTATAAAGCAATATCTATTTTTGTATTTTGATTTTGAAAATATGACAAAATCAATACCAAATCTTTTGATAGTGAATGTGACAACTTGAATCATTGTGTTATATTAACAATTATTTAAATATCACTCTTCTTAATATAAAATTAGATTTTATTATTAAAGGAATGTAACTTTTTTTAATACAAAAGTTTAACCATTCTTTTTAATATAAAACTATATAATTATATTTTTTTAAATACCAAAATAGAATTTTTTTTTTTGTAAGTATAAGTAGTGCCTTTCTTTTCTATTTATAAAAACCAACGAGACCAGATAAGAAACCAGGTCTGTTGGCCACCTTAGTTTGCTATAAGCATTCCAAAAACAAAATTTAACGAGTCTTTCCATTCTGGCTATATGCACAATACATCTGAAACTACCAATTAAGCTACTTTCATGCATAAAACTGTTAAAATAAAAGGTTCACAAAAAACGCTAAAGAGACTCGAAAGGATCATTCCTTTCTGATGCCTGTATTCTGGTCCATGTCCATGGGAGCATCCATTTGTTCATCCTTACTTGGGTCTGTGCGATCCATCCGGGACAGCAGCTGATGCATCTCCTCCAGTTTGTTGTTCTGCTTGATCATGATAACCTGGAAGTTCTTCATTTCTTTCTGCAAATTTGGCATGCCGTTCGCAATTTCCGCCATTTCCTTCGCCACCTGTTCCAGAGCCTTTTCCAGGAGGCGTTTTAGTACCCAGTAGATGTGTAGAGACTACCTATACAGAGTCAGCCTTCCCCGCGTATTCCCCGGATCTCTAATCATTTCAGCCCATTCTTCCGTCTCGGATTCAGACTGCTCCTCCAACACATTGGTTTCCATGTCTTGAATGATTCGGCGAATGTCTTCACTCGTACCTTCCCGATACGCTCTTGCCGCTTCCTGGACTGCTGTCAAGGTGGACCTTCTCCCTCTGCTCTGGTTACTTGGAAAACCTGTTGGCCGGCTCTCCTGATTCCCTTGCCTTGGTCGCCCACAGCCTCCACGTCCTCTGCCATGACCCGGGCACACCATCCTGTTTTCTACCTCCTCCTGTTGACAGTTATCAATCACAGGGGTCAGTTTTTTAAGTTTCTCATCAATGTCTTCCACCACAATTTTCTCTGTGGTTGTTCCTCTGCTTCTGCTACAGTCGCCACCCTTTTTTTGGGTTTGACTCTGTTCGCCATTTCCAGGATACAAGAGGCGTATAAGACCCTCTGTCATGCAGATCAATTGTTGGGCTAAGGACATGATTTTCGAATCCCCTCTTTCAGACTTCCCCTCTGCTTTTGCAGTGGATTGTTTTACATAGTCTCCCAAGTTTCTTCCCAGATCGTGCTCCCGACTACAATTCCCCCATTCATCGAGAATCCCCTCCCGATTCTGACCCAAATGCCCCTCACAATGTATTGCTGAGTGAAGGGCGAACTCACTCCAACCCTTTTCTTCCTCAGGGGCTTCATATGTATTAAATTTGTCCATTATATCTACTAAGATAGAGAAAAGGAATGCAGGGATCTCAGGTTTAACATACCCAGAATCGCTAACCTCCTTGATGGCTCCTCCTGGCTGTGCTGCGCTCTGCTCCTCCTTAGATTACCCCTTCTTCTATACTCCGCCACCTTCATATAATGCCTCTTCACCAGCCTTCTCACTCTTCCACTACCGCCGCCACTACTACTAATCATCTGCATTCCACCTTCCCCACTCTAATTTCTTGAGACACCAAAATAGATTTTATTATTAAAGGAATATAATTTTTTTAATACAAAAGTTTAACCATTCTTTTTAATATAAAGCTATAGAATTATATATATTTTTTAAATACCAAAATATATTTACGATCGGCGGAAAATTATATAGCATAGTTTGACTAGATAGTTTTTTTTACCTGTCACTGGAAATAATAAATTATTTAAATTCTATTTTTGAATTTAAAAAAATGATTATTTAAATTGTAATGTTGAATAAAAAAAATGAATTCAACACAATGAAAAAAATCCAAATTATACATATTAAACAATTTAAAATTGCAATTTCTTCTATTTTAACAAACTAAATCAATTAGATATTTATTTGAAAAAACCAAAAAATCATTTTATTAAATAAATATAATAATATTTTTTTTTATAAATTTTATTAATTATTTTGCTTAATTACATATATTAAAAATAAACATATTTATAAAAAATTCATTTTTATCACATTCACATGACATTAAATAAATAAAAGTGAGGAAAGTGATGCTAGTTAAATTTTTAACATTGTAATTAACTTCTCTTCACGAGAGTTATGATTTCATTTTATCACTATTCATATGTGATGTGTTTATGTGACAAGCTTAAATAAATGAGGGAGATAACAATTTAGTAATTTAATTAATAAATTATGTTACCAGCCTAGATCCATCTTAACTCCGGATCTATTAAGCGTCGAGAGGGATCAAATCTCTCGAGGTGCAAACCTTTCCTCAAGTTTTTCACTCAAAAAGGAGGTTTGCACCTCGAGAGATTTGATCTCTCTCGATGCTTAATAGATCCAGAGTTAACATGGATCTAGGTTGATTCCAATTGTGTAGAGTCACACCAAATTTATTAAATATCTAAGTAATATGATAATTTTTCATTTCATTTTAAGATGGATTAGTTACCTTAGTATATTAATAAAATATAGAGTATTAATAAGTAAAATGATGAAATAAAAAATTTCAATGGAAAGGAACCATGTAACAATTTTGATTAATAGAAATCATGAATAATAAGAATGTAATCAATTACAAATAGTTTACATTGCGATCAATCTCAATCTATCTTCTTATGCTTTTCTTATAGCCACGCCTGCTACTTTTGTCATCTTTTCATATCGGTCATATGAAAAGGGAGGTTGAAATCATAGACTGTTCAAATCTTTAACTCAAGATATTGCAATAAACATCATACCATGTCTCTATTGCTTCCCAATATTAATAGTAGCTTTCTCCAATGTCAATCCTTATGCCTTATGGATTGTCAAGCCCCAAGCAAGTTTCAAAGGAAGTTGTTTTATGTTAACTTTTTCAATAGGTGTAATAGGAACTGTTTGAGGGAATGAATAATCCCATGGAACTCCCACATAATTATCACATCATACTAAAACATATGTAGGTGGTTTTGGAGGTAAAATTCTGGGGTTATATATAATTTTTTCTATAACTCCAAGGGCACCATTAATGAGTCCTAAATCAGTCCATATGTTTGATGTAAGCATGAACCAAGCTCCACGTGAAATAAGTAATGTTTATTTGTGGTAGCATCGAATGTTCTCTAGCCATGTAAATTGGTGGAGAGGCTAAGGCACATAAGATCTCCATTACCTAGAAATGGTTTGGGAAAATTCCACCCGGTTGGAGAGATATTAAAATAATTAATATTTTTAATGGGGTTCTTAAGTCTAAACTTAGGAAAATTAAAATATTAATGGGTATTAATATAAAATTGGGTGATAATGTTCTAAATGACAAGGATCAACCCAAATCTAATCTTAGTTGTTGATTAGGGACTTAATCTCGGTCGTTGAAGGCTCAACATGAAAAGTATAAGAGGAGGCTTGAGGGTCAGTTGGAGATACACCAAATTGATCAGTCAGTTTGATTTTTAGGAGCGGGGTTTGCTGAGAGAATAGAACCAGTGATGTATTGCAGCAAGGGGAAGTTCCGCACGAGCCCAAGAATACAGAGTAGAGAGGCAGAGATAATGCCAGAGAGACAGTGCAAATACTGGGAAGGTTGACGCAGAGGTAGTTGTGACTGACACAGAGGCTGAAGAGGCCAGCGTGGGTGATGCAGAAGCTTTAATAGCTGCGCAGAGGCTAGCATAGCTAACGCAGGGCCAAGAGGCAGCACCGGGAGAATTTTTGTGGGGCAGATTGAGTGCTGGTGAGCCGAGAAGGGTGACACAGTCCCTGCAGAGTGACGCAAAGCAATAGAGAACCTTGGAACAACTTTTGTTGTCTAGCTAAGGAGATGGCATTGTTGTTGTGGGATCGTTCATTCAGTGATTGATCAGACAGAATATCTGTCTTTGAGGAGAGGTACTACTGTCGAGGGCATTCTTTGTTGGGTGAGCCATTTCTGGCGCCTTAGATGTATTCAGAAATTGCATAATAATAAAATCCTAATATCTGTTGCACCGGTTTTCCCACATTGGGTTTTTCCGGGGACGATTTTACAAAAATAACGATGTCCCTTGTGTGTTTGTCTCAGTTATTTCAATTGTTGATCTATATATGAGTTAAGGCTACATTTGTGTTTATTTCAGTATTTATATTTATAAATAACTTGTTAATGGAATAAAACAAGTAGGAGAAATCAAACCAAATAATGCAGTAGGGATTTCTAACGTGTCAGACTTAGAAATTTCAACATGGTATGAGAGGATTGCAGATCACATGAGGATTGAAGGCACTAGCAGTGATATGAAGAATTTGCAGCAGTAGTAGCTGTCCCAATAGACAACGATGTTCCAAAGAAGAAGCAGCAGAGAAAAAGTGACTCAGAGGGCCTGCGTCATCATTTCGAGCTAGGAGGAGGGTTAGTGCTGAGGCAGAGAGGGGTAGATCATACGTACGCAGTGCCCGATCATATTTCTCAGCCAGGAAGGATTGGCGTTGTGGCCAAGAGGAGTAGATTCATCCATTGTTGTGATTACGCAGAGCCTAAAGGCTCAATTTCTTCAATTGCTAGGGAGTTGTGGGCAAATTATTAGTGAGAAGCTAGTGGGGTGTTGTTCCTGTCGGTGCAGAATAGTAACTAAGGGTACAGAACCAAGTTAGAGGGAGTTTCTACCTTGACGAATTTCTAGCCAAGAAATTCAGATCTGAGTTGCAGTTGTAAGGAGGATTGGAGAGGAGCGGTTCGATGTTTGGCAAGAGGATTTCGAGCAGGGAAATCAAGACTTAGAGGGAGATTTGCAGGAGGGAAGTTGAAACTCAGAGGGAGTCCAGAAGAGGAGCTGAAATGACATTGAACGAAATAAGGGACCAGGATAGTTTGGATGGGGCTTCCAACTTTGTCATTTGGAAGGCCAGGATCTTGACAGTCCTAGATCGACATCACATCAAGGACTTTGCCTTGAGAACCGTGGTTATCCCGGCCAACCCAACTGAAAATGAGAAGTATGAGGATGCAATGGAGAGGGCGAAGTGCATGATCCTTGACGGGGTCAAAGATCATGTTGTACCACATATTGTTGAAAAGAACACAACAAAGGAGATGTAGGATACTTTGACAACCTTGTATCATAGCACTTTCGTGCAGTGGAAGATGTTATTGGAGAATCAACTGTGATCGTATTAGATGCATAAGGGAGAGCAGATAGATCCGTTCCTCCACAGATTGCAGGAGATTTGTGACAAACTTACTTCCATAAGGTCTACATCGGATCCTGACTTCATGGTGAGGACCACCCTAAATGCAGTCTCTAGGGAGTCGGAGACATTTGTCTAAGGAATTTTGGGTAGAGCTACTCTTCCAAGATGGGAGGAGATGTGGGTAGCTCTTCTCCAACAAGATATCAATAGGTTGACTAAGGCGGGGAGCAGTGGCAAGGGAATTCGAATCAAGAAAGAGGAGGAGGAGGATGTGGCTCTAGCATCTACGGGACAATAAGGGAAGAGGAAGAAGAAGGACATCTCCAAGGTGAAGTGCTTCCATTGTGGGGAGTTGGGACATTATGTATCCCAGTGTCGAAGGAAGGAAAACAAGGGAGAGGCTTCTGACTGCAAGGCAGCTCCAGCTAAGGTGGAGAAAGAGGTCGAGACTGATGACGATTGTGCCATGAGTGCTCATGCACCTCTAGAGAAGAGGTGGGGAGTCATCGAGTTGTAGTCAGGAGGACTACATACTAGGGGCAGGATCCTTGAGGTGCCAAAACTCTTGGATCATATCCGGCTACAGGAGCCCCTAACGACAGTAGCAGAATGATAGATGTCGGGTGGAGCAAAGGTAGTGAAGCAACAAGGCAGTGCTTGGGTGCAGAAATCTGAGGCAGCATAATGGAGGGTGCAGCAGTGCGAGAGACACCGAGTTGTATGCAACAACACAGTGGCAGTAAAGGGAGCACAGGATAGCAACAAAGGCAACTTCAGTTTCACATGGCTTCCAAATTGACTGGGATGTCAGTATTTGGGAGAAGTCAGTTACCTACTTCTCGGTAACTGAGTTGCAGTGCAACAGTTAGCAGTGGTAGTGCTAGGGGCAGCATGGGAAACATATTTAGAGGGAGCTGCAGTAAAAATGTAGCAGTGGCAATGGAAGTGCCATGGGCAATAGTACAGGAAGCAACAGTGCATATGATGTTAGGAATCAAGCCAAGCATCAGCACAAGTACT
Source organism: Pinus tabuliformis (assembly GCA_031772625.1). Classification (NCBI taxonomy): domain Eukaryota; kingdom Viridiplantae; phylum Streptophyta; class Pinopsida; order Pinales; family Pinaceae; genus Pinus; species Pinus tabuliformis. The sequence goes on along the minus strand of CM062818.1, from coordinate 572,856,022 downwards.
GGTGCAGAGGATCAGTGTGATGTTTCCATGGTGAAGCATTACTAGAGCACATTCCTCACTAAGAGGGAGTGTTGATTTGTGGTAGCATAGGATGTGCTCTAGCCATGAAAATTGGTGGAGAGGCTAAGGCACATAAGATCTCCAAGACCTAGAAATGGTTTGGGGAAATTCCATCTGGTTGGAGAGATATTAAAATAATTAATATTTTAATGGGGTTCTGTTGTGGTCACCAACAACCCCCCCCCCTCTTTGCTTGATATTAGCAATAACGTCGAGCAAAGGGGGGACCCTGAACAAAAAATCCCAAAAAATATTTTGTTAATTTTTTTGTATTTTTCTCCCTAAGGCTTAAATCACATCGCAAAGAAAGGTTGAAGCATTACTTAAAGCGCGAAAAGTAAAACTGCGAAAGAGCGATGCGAAGTTCATCGCGTCGCATGCATCTCAAACGCGCTCTAAAAGGAGGACCTCCAAGAAGCGCCGATCGCCGATATGCGACATCGCACATCGCAAACGTCACGCTATGGCACCATGAACCATTGAATAAAATCTGCGATCTGCGATGACTGCGATCTGCGATATCAATAAACTGCGATCTGCGATTTGCGATCTGAAAAGACTCATCACACGATAAACCCAAGACCAAGCGCGCGCCTTAAAGGAAATTAATGACCGCATGCTTGAGTATCAAGGAATGATTGCATCGCATTTATCGAAGAGTCAAGTCATGATGCATGTCAGGATTATGCATTCATTAGAGTTTAATGCTTTTATGTCAATCTTTTCATTTCCCTTCTTCTTTGCGTAGACTGCAAGACACACAACTGATATAAATCTATATGCAGGAAACATCTGAGAGAAAGGGGAAAGCGCCAATCAAATAGCAGAGAGAAGATGCCTCCGCAAACGAATGCCGCATGCAGCAGGACCACGGATTCCAGACTATCAGACAACCGACACTGATGAAATTAGACTATCGAGGACTCAGAGTCAAAGGCGCACAAAAGCAGCGTGTTCACAAAAGATCCTGAAGCTCAGACTTGGTAAAGCAGAGAAAGAAGCGCATAGGAAGGAAGACGCTCCAGAAAAACCTGGAACAAAGAACGGAAACAATCCTCGAAATAGGGGGATGTCCATACAGTGCGACTCTTAACCCACTCAGTCATTCGCACGACCGGAAACCGAAACAGCAACAGCAAAATCAGTTCGAGAAGAACCTGGGTTGTGCTAAGTATACACGCGGCGAATACACCCAACTAGAGAAAGGTTTTCAAAAATATCTTCTGGTCTGTCAGAAGGAGGTGCCAGCTCTTGTTATTTCCACTTTTATCTCCCGAGCAAAAGAAGAAGGCAGTCAGCCGACTCTTCCCAGGAAAGCGTTGCGCAGTTGACAGCACTAAAGAGAATATACAAAAACGGTCAGAAATTAGATTTAAAGTTTTAGAAATAAATTTGCTTTTAGTAAAGGGTGGTCATTTGAAGCCGATTCCCTAAATTCGTGTAATTAAGATCAATTAGCTAGTAGTATTTAACCCTTCTCATGGCATTTGGAGAAGGGTCCGGAAATCTGTCAAAAAACTTGTCCTCAAAACATGCACTTCTGCACCCTCAGAGGATGTTTTTGATGAATGGATGGATCGAGATTTATTTATGTTTGCATTTTAATGTCTGTTACTGATGTTGCACTTTTGTACTCTTAGCAGATATTAGAACAAGTAGAAGTAAATCATTATTGCTTGAAGTTTATTAGTGAAATCAGTCATAAATGGTACTTTTATCTCTTGACTAAATTCTGCTAGTATCCCTAAAGTGATATACAGTTGAGTTCTTTATATGTTACTGTATGAATGTCTGTATTACCATTTGGCACTTCTGTACGGTGGAGTCATTTATTTATGCTTGACATATAGAAAACTGATTATGCGATATGTTGTTCACAACTACTCTGCCTAACTTCTTATGCAGAATGGTTTATCTTTATCGATTTATATTCTGATAATGGTTGAATGATCTTTATTACCAGCTGTTGTTAGAAATCTTTCTAGATCGCATAACAAAAGAGAACACCCCGGGTTAGCGTAGATTAGATGTATTGTTTCTCTTCATTAGATCACATTAGTATAGAAGTAGTTTAGCTATTAGAATTAAGACTAGTTCAGAGAAACCTTTTAGATTAATATCATCAAACTCTACACACACACGCACACCCTTCACATTGGGAAACTGGTCCCATTACCCCCAGTCGGACCCGCTACTCCAAACGGGCAAGGAGCCGCCAACCAGGTTCCGGACCGGGTGGGTATCCCCCTTGTTGTTGACCTGACTTCGGGGCCCTCAACATTTCTGGCGCTAGAAGGAGGGCACGAGCTATGAATGGCGCATAATTCAAAATCCAAATACCATTCTGAGAGCAAATCACCCTCACCAACTTCCCCGACTTCTCCAGTACGACTAAACTCGGAACTAGAAGTCGCTCGGACATCCACCGCTGCTATACACCCCGATACATCAGACCGTCCTATTATCGATCCCCCTGAAGTTCAAACTTTGATCCGTAAACTCCAGGGATTCTCTATTTTCACCCAGAAGTCTGATAAATCTAAAGGCAGCCTTACTTCGCAGTACAACCCTGCTCATCCCCTGACCCGATTGAAGAGTGAAAAGTTTGGCATCCAGCCAACTGAAACCCCTCTCCCTACTAGGAAAAGAGCAAGGAAAGCACTTCCAGAGTCTGACAGAGAGACTCTTTCATCCACTTCTTCCATTTCAACTCCCTCTCCGCGAAGTCTACCACCCACGTCGTCACCTCAAAACACTCATCCATCTCCCACAACCCTTCCTCCGCAATCGTCGAAGATCGTAACATCTCCATCTTCTCAACATCAAAGATCATCTTCTGCACTTTTGTTAACTAGTCACTCAGCGATGGCCCAATCTCCATGGAACAATCCTGGGGCGGTTTTAATGCCTCCACCCCTAAGTCCAATACCTTCCCATCCTGAGAAATGGCTGCCGAAATTCAATCCAGAAACAAGAATGCTAGCTGAAGAACATATCAATAATTTCATGCTTTCTATTAATCTCAACGGAGTTACCAACGAAGATGCCGTGGTCTGACTTTTCCCCTATACAATGTAAGGGACAGCGGGGTCATGGTACTTTTCGCTGCCCTTCGGATCTATCACCAGCTGGGACATTTTTCAAAATCAATTTCTCACCAAATTCGGCGATGATAGATCGACAGCGACACTGATCAACGATTTATCCAATCTCAAAGCTGAGGCTAGAGAACCCATTAAAGATTTTAACTTACGGTTCAACAAAATCCCCGCTGCTTCTCAACCCAGCGAGGAAGTAAGATGCGAATGGTACATCACGGCCTTACCTTCAAACTTGGCCATCTTCGTAGATAGGGCGAGCAAGACAACCTTAGTCGAAAATTTGGCTGAGGCGTTGACAGCTGAAAGACGCGTAGTAGCCCTAGAAAAGAGATCTACAATCGAAAAGCGTAAATCTAAGAAAATCTCTTTCAAAGAAGACACCAAGAAGAAGCAAACGAAAGATCCTTTCGACATGGAAGGATTACAAAAGGTATTAAAGGCCATGTCCAATGAGATGATTGACATAAGGAAACAAGTAGCAGAGTCGTCCCCAAGAAAGCCTTTTAGGAGTTTTAAGAGAAATCCTCCTATGGAGACGAAGCCACCCAACGTGGTCTCAAACGTGGAATCTGACAAAGAAGAAGAAGAGAGCACCATCGAAACGTAGACCGACGATGAAGAAGTGGTGGAACTGCAAGGAATGTGGGATTTCATCCTCCCACAAGAGGAAGATCAAGAAGCACTTCCGGTTAGCACACGAAGCAGAAATCAGCTTGATCCTCCCCAGAATATCCCAAAACAGAAGGGCGCAAGCCCTGCAGCAAAAGAAAGGGTCGCACCAAAGAAAACAACTGCTAAAGCGACCTCTTTTAGCCCAGTCCAATCAGAGAAAACGCCTCCATCAAAGACACTAATAGTGTCGGATGAAATGGAGTATAACATCATCGATGACATGAAAAAGACTAGGGCTAATATCACCCAGTACGAGTTGAGCAAATTGAAACACCAACAGAAAATCGTGATGAAAGAGTTACACGCCGTACCTACTACGCCTTTACCTACAGCCGTAGCTTCCCATAATATAGGAAGACCTCCAATCAACACAATCAATAAAATCGATCCAAATGACATCGCTTTGATTGGAGGGAGATCTAGATCTCATACTCCTCCTTTCCTCCTCACTTATGAAATCTTTAACAGAAACGTGCACAACTGCTTGGTTGATTCTGGTGCTTCAACCAATATTCTACCCAAGTCAATATGTGCCAAACTCAACGTCCAACCGCAAAAATCCGTAGTGCGCATAGTTCAACTTGATCGATCATAAGTCGAAGTGATAGGCGAACTGAATCAAGTGACCATAAGACTGTCGTCTAACCCCAAGGTATGCCAAGTTATCGACATCCTAGTGGCTGACATCCCTGAATTTTATGGCCTGATTCTTAGCAGGGACTGGTCCGAGAAACTCCACGGATACTTTTCGACCGACTGGTCGCACATGTGGTTACCCTTCAACGGGAAACCAAATCAAATAAAGGTTGAACGAGAATTGCACCAAAAATACATAGTGACGGATTTGGAAGGAGAGAATGAAGCCATAGCATACAACAACAGTATCATAGGAAACTACTCGGTAGACTCTTTCCTCGAAAATTTCAATGCTCACATATCACCATATTTAGAAAATTCAGTTTTGTCCCAAGTAGAAAACTTTTCCCAGACTAATGATTCAAAATGTGTTAGTTTCTTAGATAACCCTGTAAATACTTCTTTATTTTGGAAATTATATTTTGATGGCTCTAAATCCAACGAGGGAGCGGGAGCAGGATGCGTTTTGATTAGCCCTGACGGAAATAAGACCATGCTCACATGCAGACTGGAGTTCGATTGCACGAACAACACAGCGGAATACGAAGCCTTGGTGCAAGGCCTATACAAAGCAATCGGCTGCAACGTCAAATATCTTCAAGTCTTTGGAGATTCCGAGATCGTCGTCAAACAGGTACGTAACACCATACACTGCCTGCCTAGTCATTTAAAGCACTATCAATCTTTAGTACAAGATCTCACTGCACATTTTACAGCGTTCAATATTTCGTCAATCCTGAGACTTCACAACGCAAGCGCAGACCTGTTAACTAACGTAGCCTCCAGACTCATTCCCTCCGAAGACTTTAGTCCAGATAGGTTTTCAATAGAATTGATTTTTAAACCGTCTATCCCTGACAACATCACTAACTGGAGAGTATTCAACGACGACCCAGACATCGTAAGTTTCCTCACCTCCGAAGGATCCTACTCAAACCAGATAATCGACGAAGACTGTCATGATCACCAGATACGACAAAATAACACTGATAATGCCATACCCAAATCGATGGTCAAACTAGAAGACTTATATGACTTGAAAAGTCGGTTCAAAAGGTCAGCTAATGCCAAACTTTACAGTTCGACTCTGAACTACGAATCAGTGAACCTAGGAACCGATGAGAAGCCGCAAAACGTTAATCTAGGCCAAGGCCTGGCTCCTGAAGAAAAATCAGCATATATCCGTCTTCTACGACAGTACAAAAACGTCTTCGCCTGAAATTACGATGAGATGAAGACTTACAACACTTCTATCATTCAACACACTATCCCCATGATTGACAACGAGAAACCTGTCCAGCAGAAGCTCAGAAAGATCCACCCCAACTTGGAAAGTCAAATAAAAACTGAGCTAAATAAATTGTTGAGAGCCAGAATAATCTTCCCGGTCAGACATTCCAAATGGGTATCCAATATGGTACTCGTTAGGAAGAAAAACGGAGATATTAGAATCTGCATCGACTTTCGGAACCTCAACAAAGCTTGTCAGAAAGACAATTTTCCCCTCCCACCTGTGGAGCAAATATTACAGGCAGTCGCAGGCTCAGAGTTAATGTCTTTCCTGGATGGATTTTCAGGATATAACCAAGTGTTGGTACACCCAGATGATCAGTTAAAAACCACCTTCCGAACTAAATGGGGTACCTACGCGTATCGGAAAATGCCGTTCGGTCTGATCAACGCCGGCGCTACTTTTCAAAGGGCCATGGACATCGCGTTTAAAGGTTTAGTCAACAAATCGGTAGTGATTTACCTGGATGATATAACTGTGTACTCCAAGAACCGAAACGACCACCTCAAAGATTTGAAGCAAATCTTTCAAAGATGTTTAAGATATGGGATCTCGCTTAACCCGAAGAAATCTTTTTTCGCTTTGAGTGAAGGAAAATTGCTAGGATTCATAGTGTCCAAATCTGGCATTCACATTGAACCTGACAGAATCAAAGAAATTTCCGAGATATCCATGCCCCATAACAAAAAGACCATGCAATCTTTCCTAGGACAGATCAATTTTGTCAAAATATTTGTCCCAGATTTTTCACGTATTATTTATCCTTTACAAAGAATGATAAAAAAGAATTCAAACTTTAAATGGGGTCTAGACGAGCACGAAGCGTTTAACTTAATCAAACAAGCCATCATCAATGCTCCATCTCTAGCAACCCCAAACTTTTTAGAGCCTTTTGTCTTATACACGTTTGCCTCAGAGAATTCTTATGCTGCAATCCTGACTCAAGCGAATCAAGAAAAGGTAGAAGCTCCGATCGCCTTCTTTAGCTCAAACTTACAAGGTGCTGAGCTGAAATATTCGGACGTAGAGAAACAGGCATATTCCGTTTTTAAAGCGATTAAATATTTCAGACCATTCTTGCTAAAGGCCCATACCAAGGTCATAGTACCGTTCCCAGCGGTAAGAAATCTCTTGATACAGAAGGATGTGGGCGAAAAGAGAGCGAATTGGATCACCGCCTTGCAAGAATACGACCTGGCGATCATGCCGGCACACATCGTTCAAGGCCAAGGCTTCTGCAAGATGTTAGCTGGAGCATCGCAAATCCCCAAAAAATCGTCTGAAGAGGTACACGCGTATGAGGTAAGCCTAAACGACGCAGAATCATTATATGCTGACATCATTTATTTCCTGAAGAACGGGCATGCTCCATTTCGCCTGGATCACATCAAGAAGAGAGCCTTGAGATTAAAAGCCAAAAAATACCAACTCGTGAATGATGTCCTGTTTAAAAGAAATTATGATTCTGTGCTTCTTAGATGTCTTGAGAAAACTGAAGCTGAAAAGGTTTTGCAGGAACTCCACGATGGACCAGCAGGTGGACACTATGCTGGAGAAGCCACCACGCACAAAATCTTACGTGCAGGATACTACTGGCCCACGATGTTCAAAGAATCGTACAATCACGTAAGAAAATGCCAAGTATGTCAGACTGCTGCAGGAAAACAAAAGAAGTCATCCATGCCACTGCAGCCGGTTAACATCGAACAGCCGTTCAGCCAATGGGGCTTGGACATAATAGGTGAGATCGTTCCTCACTCCTCTAAACAGCATAGGTATATCCTCACGGCAACTGACTATTTTACTAAATGGGTAGAGGCAGTTCCTCTCAAGACAGCTAATTCTGAAAACATTATTGAATTCATAGATCAGTTTATCATTACTAGGTTTGGATTGCCAACGACCTTAATATTCGATAATGCTTCATATTTTTCTGGAAATACCATGACTGAGTTCGCGCTCAAAAGAGGGTTCAAACTGAAGTATTCTGCCAACTACTATCCGCAAGGTAATGGGTTGGCTGAATCAACGAACAAGAACCTAATCAGGATTATCAAAAAGACAGTCGACCAAAACCAAAAGAATTTGCATAAAGCGCTAGTAAACGCCCAATGGGCAGACAGAATTACAAAGAAAGCCTCTATCGGCACTTCTCCCTTTAATTTAGTTTATGGGAGAGAAGCAGTTCTTCCTACTCACTTATTCATTCCCTCCTTGTCCTTAGTACAATACATTGATGAAGTATCCACTTCTCCCTTACAACTAAGGCAAAGAGAAATAATCAAGCTAGAAGAACAACGAGAACAGGCCAAGAAAACCCATGCTCACCACCAAGCGCTGATAAAATCCTCTTTTGATTCGAACATAATGACCAGAAAAAACTTTCAGATGGGAGATTTAGTTTTGAAGTGGGATAAGGCACATGAAGAAAAGGGCAAACATACGAAATTCCAGAAGCTGTGGCTTGGTCCTTTTCAGATTGTAGAGGTCATAGGCCCGTCGACTTTTGTGTTGCAGGACTTAACAGGCAGAAGAGATTCTCTGCCTGTAAATGGACAAATCCTCAAAATGTATTTTCCATAGAAGGTTATCCTTCTAATTTTTGTAGGATAATTTTAGTTTTATTTTAGTTTTATTTATTATAAATAAGGTTGGTTGTGAATGATCATAAATTATATTTATGAAGAATATACCATTTCTCTATCAGATTTTGATTTCACTTGTATAAATAGTAAAACTTTTCGAAAAATCTGACTTTTATTATTGACAGATAGAGTTAACTTTAGCCTGAATATGATGTTAGTTTCAACTTCACAAAGAAATCTGGGATGAAAGTAACTTTTGGCAAAAAATTGTTTTATGCCAACGCAATGAAAAGTATCATCAATAGCAAAATAAGTATTCTCTGCAAAGCTGCTGTTCTTAAAACTCTATTATTGTCGTCCAGAGCTTTCTTAAGGAAAAACAATGACTTCCTCCCTGTTAAGGAAAATCGCAGCATCCAGAGAAACAATCCAAGAAAACACTATATCTCAAAGAATAAGAGGTCTCATCACGAGCCGGCTTATCATGATCACAAATATTATAACTTGCTGACTTTGCCACTACTGTCTATCAAAACAGGGCAACGACTCAAGATTGTTGCAATCAAAAGACAAGGGGTCTCATCGCGAGCCAGCTTGTTCAGCAAAAGTGTAAATCAAGTGAATTACTGTGTCATACTTTGGCCACCAAACCAAGACATTGTTCTTTAGAGAATAAAAAATCAAAAAAGAAAGAAAAGTGTCAAAAGGATTTTTCTCTGGAATGTTGTAAATAACCTCAAGCAGGAAAAAGGAGCATTGCTGGATAATATGGTAACCCTGTCGAGGCTATGGACGCTTGCGGGCAGCAGAGGCTCTACCTACGACAAATGAGCATACTTTACAAAGCCAGTACGCAGAGAAGACCTTATTTTGTCTTTGAAAAGACTGAGTAATGTCTAGGTGTGAATACAAGAAATAACCCAGAGGAAGCAAACAATCGGAATGAAATAAAAAGTTGTGACGAAACATCATTGACAGGATAAGGGGTAATACTCTATCCGTCCATAACAAAATTTAGACATAAGAATTTTTTTATTTTTATTTTTTATTTTTTATTTTTTATTTTTTATTTTTTATTTTTTATTTTTTTATTTTTTTATTTTTTATTTTTTTTTTTCTGTTTTGGAAGTGAAAATGCAATAGAACAAGCAGAGATAACTGGTTCTTCACAGTGAATCGCCATTGTTGTGGTCACCAACAACCCCCCCCTCTTTGCTTGATATTAGCAATAACGTCGAGCAAAGGGGGGACCCTGAACAAAAAATCCCAAATTTTTTTTGTTAAATTTTTGTATTTTTCTCCCTAAGGCTTAAATCACATCGCAAAGAAAGGTTGAAGCATTACTTAAAGCGCGAAAAGTAAAACTGCGAAAGAGCGACGCGAAGTTCATCGCGTCGCATGCATCTCAAACGCGCTCTAAAAGGAGGACCTCCAAGAAGCGCCGATCGCCGATATGCGACATCGCACATCGCAAACGTCACGCTATGGCACCATGAACCATTGAATAAAATCTGCGATGACTGCGATCTGCGATATCAGTAAACTGCGATCTGCGATCTGAAAAGACTCATCACACGATAAACCCAAGACCAAGCATGCGCCTTAAAGGAAATTAATGACCGCATGCTTGAGTATCAAGGAATGATTGCATCGCATTTATCGAAGAGTCAAGTCATGATGCATGTCAGGATTATGCATTCATTAGAGTTTAATGCTTTTATGTCAATCTTTTCATTTCCCTTCTTCTTTGCGTAGACTGCAAGACACGCAACTGATATAAATCTATATGCAGGAAACATCTGAGAGAAAGGGGAAAGCGCCAATCAAATAGCAGAGAGAAGATGCCTCCGCAAACGAATGCCGCATGCAGCAGGACCGCGGATTCCAGACTATCAGACAACTGACACTGATGAAATTAGACTATCGAGGACTCAGAGTCAAAGGCGCACAAAAGCAGCGTGTTCACAAAAGATCTTGAAGCTCAGACTTGGTAAAGCAGAGAAAGAAGCGCATAGGAAGGAAGACGCTCCAGAAAAACCTGGAACAAAGAATGGAAACAATCCTCGAAACAGGGGGATGTCCATACAGCGCGACTCTTAACCCACTCAGTCATTCGCACGACCGGAAACCGAAACAGCAACAACAAAATCAGTTCGAGAAGAACCTGGGTTGTGCTAAGTATACACGCGGCGAATACACCCAGCTAGAGAAAGGTTTTCGAAAATATCTTCTGGTCTGTCAGAAGGAGGTGCCAGCTCTTGTTATTTCCACTTTTATCTCCCGAGCAAAAGAAGAAGGCAGTCAGCCGACTCTTCCCAGGAAAGCGTTGAGCAGTTGACAACACTAAAGAGAATATACAAAAACGGTCAGAAATTAGATTTAAAGTTTTAGAAATAAATTTGCTTTTAGTAAAGGGCGGTCATTTGAAGCCGATTCCCTAAATTCGTGTAATTAAGATCAATTAGCTAGTAGTATTTAACCCTTCTCATGGCATTTGGAGAAGGGTCCGGAAATCTGTCAAAAAACTTGTCCTCAGAACATGCACTTCTGCACCCTCAGAGGAGGTTTTTGATGAATGGATGGATCGAGATTTATTTATGTTTGCATTTTAATGTCTGTTACTGATGTTGCACTTCTGTACTCTCAGCAGATATTAGAACAAGTAGAAGTAAATCATTATTGCTTGAAGTTTATTAGTGAAATCAGTCATAAATGGTACTTTTATCTCTTGACTAAATTCTGCTAGTATCCCTAAAGTGATATACAGGTGAGTTCTTTATATGTTACTGTATGAATGTCTGTATTACCATTTGGCACTTCTGTACGGTGGAGTCATTTATTTATGCTTGACATATAGAAAACTGATTATGCGATATGCTGTTCACAACTACTCTGCCTAACTTCTTATGCAGAATGGTTTATCTTTATCGATTTATATTCTGATAACGGTTGAATGATCTTTATTACTAGCTGTTGTTAGAAATCTTTCTAGATCGCATAACAAAAGAGAACACCCCGGGTTAACGTAGATTAGATGTATTGTTTCTCTTCATTAGATCACATTAGTATAGAAGTAGTTTAGCTGTTAGAATTAAGACTAGTTCAGAGAAACCTTTTAGATTAATATCATCAAACTCTACACACACACGCACACCCTTCACATTGGGAAACTGGTCCCATTACCCCCAGTCGGACCCGCTACTCCAAACGGGCAAGGAGCCGCCAACCAGGTTCCGGACCGGGTGGGTATCCCCCTTGTTGTTGACCCGACTTCGGGGCCCTCAACAGGTTCTTATGTCTAAACTTTGGAAAATTAAAATATTAATGGGTATTAATATAAAACTAGGTGAGAATGTTCTAAATGACAAGGATCAAGCCAAATCTAATCTTATCCGTTGATTAGGGACTTAATCTCGGTCGTTGAAGACTCACCATGGAAAATATAAGAGAAGGCTTGAGGGTAAGTTGGAGATACACCAAATTGATTAGTTAGTTCGATTTTCTAGAGCGGGGTTTGCTGAGAGAATCGAACCAATGATCTGTTGCAGTGAGGGGCAGTTTGGTACGAGGCCAAGAATACATAGCAGAGAGGCATAGATAATGCCAGAGATATAGTGCAGAGCTTGGGAAGGCTGACGCAGAGGCAGCTGAGATTGACACAGAGGGTCTGAGGGCTAACGCAGAAGCTTCAATAGCTGCGCAAAGGCTAGCAGAGTTGACACAAGGCCAAGAGGCAGTGCCGGGAGAATTTTCGTGGGGTAGACTGAGTGCTGGTGAGCCGGGAAGGGTAACGCAGTCCCTGCAAAGTGATGCAGAGCAACATAGAAGCTTAGAACAACTTTCAATGTCTAGCTAAGGAGTTGCCATTGTTGTTGTGGGATCGTTCATTCGGTGATTGATCAACCGAAATATCTGTCCCCGAGGAGAGGTACTACTGTCGAGGGCATTCTTTGTTGGGTGAGCCATTTCTGGCACCCTATATGTATTTAGAAACTACATAATAATAAAACCCTCATATATGTTGCACTGGTTTTACTGCATTGGGTTTTTTCGGGGGATGATTGTCCAAAAATAATGGTGTCCCTTGTGTGTTTGTCTCAATTATTTCAGTTGTTGATCTGTATATGAGTTAAGGCTGCATTTGTGTTTATTTCAGTGTTTATATTTATAAATAACTTGTTAATGGAATAAAAAAAGTAGGAGAAATCAAACCAGATAATGCAGTAGGGATTTCTAATGTGTCAGACTTAGAAATTCCAACAAGTAACTCAAGTTCCATGTATTCCTCTTATTCTTCCATGGATTTGTTGTCTTTTCCTCTTGTCGCAACACTGGCTGCAATGGGACAGTTCAAGTTTTGTAAACAACACTTATTATGATTTTTTACATCATCATTTGTTGCAAACAAATGTATTTCCTTATCAAAATACTTTTTTGTGGAAGAATCCAAGGAAACATTTGTACGAGTCATGAGTAACTTCTAATCTTCCACAATTGGATTTGCATCTCTAACATTCATCAACAAATTACAAAACATTTTTTCTCATTGCTCTGTCCATCTTGTCGAAACATAGTGTCAAGGGTCACAACTGTTGTGAATGAATTCCATAATTCTTTTGCAAGACCTTCAGATGCATATATAGGTTTATCCATAACAAGTAGTAATTGTCCCAAATCTCCAACTAATATAACTTACCTCCCACCTAAAAAAGTGTTAGCATTTTCTGGGAAAGCTTGGCGAAGTCTAGAGTCAATGTTTATTAACAAATTTATTCCAGTGAAACTCATTTCATCTATTCGGATATATTTCACATGCTTCAATTTATTTTGCAAGGTCATTAAACGTGGTCCCCGAAGATGTGTTACCTCTTTGATTGGGATTTGAAGTGCATAATGAATTGTTGTTCTAGATATGTTAAAAGCTAAAACCCATGCAGGAGCTAAAAGAAGCAATGGACTCTTCTCGGGAAGAGCCTCAATCTCAAGGGCCTTTTTAATAGCTCCAATAAAATAAGACTTTCCTGTACCTGCAGTTCCTTGGATTATCATAAGTAAAGGATCAACCCCTGATCTATAATGGTCAAGGATAATATCAAATGTTATTCTTTGTTTAACTCCCAAACTTTCAAACGAATAAGACTTCGAATGTTGGTTAGTATGAATCGTATTCGACTTTTTCTTCTGAGATATGAAATGAATAGCGCAGTTAGAAGTTTCTTTATCCACAAAATTTTCGCTCCAGTTATGCATAAAATCACGATCCCTATGTCCAAGCATCTCAAACTCATTATAATTTATAAATTTATTCTTATATAATCCACAAATGATCTCCCACTCATTTTGCCTAGAATTTGTAGGTGGATTTGGAACTTCTTCTTCATCAGATTCAATTGTTTGAACTAGAGGTAATGGATTGTGATCAACATGCCATGGATTGTATCGAAAGTTTTCCCAGTTATGCACTATTTCATCACTTGTGTGACCTATATCTCTAGGGAGATCACGAAAGGTCTTGTATAATACCAACTTTGACCAACAAAATTCTACAAACTTGTCATCTTCATGATTAGGAATTGAATTATATCAAGGAAACACTCGTACAATAGTTGCATTCTTTCATTCTCTCCATTTATCCCCACGTCTTCGTTTGTCGTATGACCAAGATTTTGCCACATATATCAATGGAAGTTTCTCAAGATGGGTAGGTCACTTGGTATATGCATCAATAAGAGAATTATCATTGTTAGTGTCATATGTATCAACACACACTTGTTTGAAAACCTTCAAACCAACATTTAGAACCACAAATCGATGACTACATTCAGAAAGAGGAAGCTCTAAAAGCAAATGACATGTCTCCTGTGCACCTATATCTCTGTCAACAATGGATTCACATAACACACTCTTATATGTGCATGTTGTTGGTTCATTTGGATTTTGAATAGAGGAAACACACATCAACATATCATGAAATGTTTCTGATCCTTTTTCAAACTTTGCAACATATTTTTCTATGTAATTAATGACCACACGCTTCGAAAGAATAAGTTTCCAATCTATATTAGCCCTCCACATCATCAATGTTTCACGATTATGTGTATTCAACCTATCATCATTTCGTCTTGGTTCATACTTTTTTTTCTCTATTCTCATCAACATAAAGTTTTGAATGATCACATAAATCCCATGGTGCCTTATATCGACACACCAATCTTCCCACCTTCTTGCGTAGGCAATATTTCTCATTGCAAGTGATGTGACACTCAACACAATTAAGAAGTTCTTCATAATCAATCATAGGATCAGATTGAAATATTTGTTGCATGTCCTTTAAGCAAGGGTGGTCATCAACATTGAGCCTAACCTAAATATTTCTTTGATGTCGATCACGTGGATTCATTGCATGTACACATCTATCAAAATATTCTTTAGCAAGCCTAACCTGTGTAGGATCATCCCAATTCAAAGTGTCCATGTTAGGAGCATTTTTTAACCATAGAAATCCATGCACATGTGGAGATCCATGATGTTGCCATTCATAGCGACACCAAAAATCTGTAGCTTGATGAAAACCCTCAAAAATTTCATCTTGGAACATTGTATGCCTTAAATGCATATATTGTGCTACAATATGAGGATTATCAATGACATTTTGACATCTCCATTTCCTTGCTTCCCTTGGATCTACAAGACTTTTACCGGGCATTAATTTATGCAAATCTAGCCATTGCATATCTGCTGCACTAAATGTGAAGAATATTGTTGGACATCCAATATTGTTGGAGATCTCACCAATATTGAATTATAATTAGTTATATTATTTCTCTCTATATATTACTATACTATAATTTAATTATATAGTTTGTCTATCATTTTTATTTCTAAGGCATCTATGAACACTTGGATTTTTGTCGTGGTTCCGTCCTACCTTTGGATAATAGTAAATTTCACGTGTATTAGTGATTAAAATGTTCTGGGGTACTTTGGATAATAGTAAATTTCACGTGTATTAGCGATTAAAATGTTCTATGGTACTGCTTGGGTCGAGAGAAAAGTTTTTGACTGCCGCTTGGGTTGAGAGATCAATTCCAATTTATGTTGAATATTTTGAAGTTTAAAGATTAATTTGAGTTTTTATTGACTATCCTCACATAATATGTGGGTTTTAATTTGAGTTTAAGAATGTTTGGAATAAAATTGATGCTCTAGTTTTAAGAAAACACTAATTTTGCTTGGGAAAGTGTTGGGTATTATGGGGCTTAGGTTGATCCCTTTGTACCTACAGGTGGTATTGAAGCATTTAAAACTAACTTTAAGGTTTATAAATCTCCAAAAATAACTAACTCCCTTTACAACTTCTCCCCTACTGGCTGGTCTTGAGCCTTCTAAATTATGCTCGTTAACGTGGCTATGAGCTTTGATGTTTGGGAGGCTACATATCCTTAGTTTAGCTCATACTTCAAACCATCTAGTGCAAACAATCCATATAACTTTGGATTTGATCATGAAAATGGAGCCTCACTTTACTTAAAAGGCAACGCTAATGTATGGTGGAAAGATGTTGGACTCGCTTTGAAAAGCCAATAACATGAATTAAGGTCCAAGAAATCCTGAATAACTTCACTATTTGTAGGTTTTGACACATTGGTTAAAATAAATTCCTTAGCATTAAGGTTAAATATAAAGATTCCAAGCCCAAACTTTATACGAAAAGTTTGCCGAAAATATCACAGCAACAGGTGTAAGGATCAACCCCCGGTATAACCAAAATCTTACAGTTTTAGACCAAAGAACATAGAAAACTTGTATTATTCGAATTTTTGAGGTTAATGTATATGTTTAAATACCTGTAATAAGCAAGAACCTTTCTTGCAAGAATGTGTCCAATGAAAAACTTAAAGAGATCTCAATGATTTAAAATTTAAAGGGATCACATATGTATACACTGTATTATAATTGTGCAATATGGATAATAAAAAGTAAACAATTTAAAAATTAAACAGAAATCAGATAATCTTAAATCGAAAACCTAAACGCCACGAAATATAAACTTACCTGGTTATTATTATTGCAGAGCATGCAAAATTGAATGCTTGGCTTCCCTGACCTAATATTCTTCATTATTATTACAGGGTATGCAGAATTCAATCATCCACTTCTGTTACCTAATTTTTTTGGTTATTCGATGAATAAGCTAATCGATCTTTTTTAAAATTGTATATATATCTTTTTCAAAATTAAAATTTTAATATTAGCCGACACATTTTTTTTTTAATTAATTTTTTTTTAAATAATGTTACACACATCTATAGCATATACAATATATATTAGCCGACACATATTATTATTTTTTAAATATTTTTAATGTAACGTTACGGGACACCATCTCCCTCATATACTAGGTTGTAGAGCACCTCTCGACGCAATTAGCCGACACATATTATTATTTTTAATATTTGTTAATGTAACGTTGCGTGACAACATCTCCCTCATATACTGGGATGTAGAATGCCTCTCGACACAGTAAGATGATTTTTTTTAAAACAAGATTGGCTATTGTGTTTTCTATTCCAAAAGAAAAATGGAGCAAGCTCCCATTACATATAGATTATTGGAGATTGACTCGCTTTTGGTGGAAGTAAAGGGAGCGCAGTCCCGATTACCCCGGGCATTGGATCCAAAATAGCCTGAGCTTCCAACTACATTCTGATTGTACTGTCTTACAAACTGATTAAGCAAAAATATACATTTACATAACATGAGTAAAACTTAAGATAAATGCCGAGAATGCTGCTTTAGAATCAATGTTGTGGTCTTTTAGAACTGGTTGACTGAAGGTTCTTGCTGAGACTTGATCCTGTTGCCTTGGAAGTTTGAGTTTTCGCCAGTTTGGTTTATGATGAGACCCTTGAGATAACTGACTGATTCCTCAAGATGGGAGCATTTGTCTTTGAGCGAATCAATTTCAGAGTTCTGATCATTAAGCTTCTTTTTCAGGAGAGAGTTCTCTGACTTTGCTTGCTGCCTTATTTCCTTCACTGTTTCACAGAGCTGGTCTATCATGAATTTGTTTGCTCTGCACACAACACACTTGTCGTTTTGGGAAGCTTGATCTAGTGGATTCATTTCCATTGCTGCGCCGAGGGTAGGACAAACACTTCTATGATGTCTAGAGGTAAGAGGAAGTTGAGAGATTAACAAGAAGGAGAAAGGATGATCCACAAAGGGTACTCCCTAATGGAGGAAATCGAATTGGAAGACAGAAGCTGATATATAAAGCAGAGAGTAGCTAGATGGTCGAGAGGCCAGCTGATGAAGGTGGGTAGAGCTGGAAGGGGAGAATGCAGGCCAACAAAAGAGGGGGAGGGAGGCGATCCAATGCACAATGGGAGGATGTAATGTCTGTTCCTAAATTATTTTGGAACGTGATTTATTTATACATTTTGGGGCCAATTTTGGAGGAGATGGGGCCCATTCGATTTTATTAGGAGACTTAGGACTTAGAAGTAAGTTATTTTGGTTTTGTTCACACAAGGAAAATAAGCACTTCCTAAGCCAATAGTTCGAATTGCATGAGAGGGAAAATCAATGGCTTAGTGATGAACCCATGAAGAAGGGAAAATGGAGGGAAAAAGACTCCATGAAATCTATAAAAGGAAGGCAACACTCCTCATTTCATCATTCTTGGCTTATTTAATTTGATTCTGTTGCTCGAGTTGTTTAGCTGGGTCAATTGTTGTTTAGCAAGAGTTTTCCAAGCAGAGAACTCACCCTTCCTTCTTGGGATTTCCAGTGCCACCCTAGAGAGGTTCATCCATTATCATCCGAAGGAGATTTGTAGAGAAATTTCCAGCATTTGTATATAGTTCGCCCCAATAGTGCGTATTTCTGGAGGACATAGTAGTGTATCTAGTGTGACCATTGCAACATTCTACCGGAGGACTATTTCTTGCCAGGAGAAATAAGGGAAGTATTGGTGGAGTTGATTGCTACATTTCCGGAGTGTTTGAGGAGGATTTTTCTGGTGTATTGGCGGGCATTGTGCTTCAGTAGATTTGGAGGGCGTAGGGCCTTTTGGGGGTCGAATTTGGAAGGTTAAAAACAACCAAACCATTTCTGGGTTTTTCTGGGTTTTTAACCAGGACCCCATATATAAATTTGTAGAATTTTATGAGCATTGGAGGTGGGGTTTTCAACCATATATTTGCAGCAGACATTATAGAATTGCTAAGGATTGTACAGTGCCTTCGGAGGTCGAATTTGGAAGGCCAAAATATGACCAAACCATTTTTGGGTTTTGGACAAGGACCCAGATATAAAGTACCATAATTTTCTGAGCACCGAAAGTGCGGTTTTCAACCATATCTTTGTAGAAGATAGTGCAGAATTGTTGGGGATTGCACAGTGCCTTTGGGGATCAATTTTGGGAGGTCAAAATGAGGCCAAACTATTTCTGGGTTTTTGTGGGTCTTGGTGAAGGAGCTTGGGGCTGAATTTGTAGCATTTTATGAGTAGTGAAAGTGGGGTTTCTCGCAGTTCTTTTCCAGCTAGAAATGTAGATTTCTAAGCAGCGCAGAGCATTAGAGGAGCAAACATTTTCCAGTACTTGATATCATTGTCTCATCACTTGGATTTTGTCATGCTTGCTATCGAGGCAAGCCCAAGTGCATTCATCCATACTACTGTACTGCTCCATTGATTAATAAAATGGCTCAGCTGGTTCTTACTTCTGGAGTTTTAATAAGCATTTGCTGATTGTTTTTATTTCCTGTGTCACAAATCGATTTTGTTTTGCATATCACTGTTTATTTAAGTTTGGAACATTACAGAGGATACGAAGAGGGAGACACGGCGACAGGGAGGAAATCGAGACTACAAGGAGAACAGAAGCCACGACAGGAGCAGAATAAAGGAATATATAAGGGAGAAGACACAGGGGAGACAGAGGGGAGGATAAGATCTAAGTGTAGCCACGAGAAGCATGAAGGGGCTTGGTAGATTTGGAATTCGAGCATGAGCAGGGGAGGAATACGATAAGGATATGAGGGAGATCTGAATTCAGAGGAGGAGGGATAAAAATACTATTGGTCAAACTCCTATCCATAATTCAAAGAGACAAGGATAGGATCGTTCTGCAGGAGATTTCATGGGATTGGAATAAGTGTAACATCATGTTGAATACGAGATTCACCAGGAGGTCGTGCCACTACCAAGTTGGCCTGGATGTCAGCTGAGCTATTATTTTCTCTCAGAATGTGCTTGAAAGAGACTTGGCCCAAATTTAATAGATTTTGCCTGATTCTTATTATGGATTGGCTCAGAGCAGTATTTGCAGGGTTGCTTCTTTTAACCATTGCTTGAATGATTATTGTTGAGTCACCCAATATGACTGGATTCTGAATATTCCCTTTTTTTAGGATCATCATGCCCAACAATAGACCATAGGCCTCTGCCTTGTTATTTGTGATTTTTCCAAGACCCCATTCATAGGTGGTAGGGTTGATTCCACCTGGTTCTAGGAGGATGCCACCCGCTTCTACTTTCTCTAGTTTTGCCTTTGAAGCACCATAAAAAAAAATGCAGGGTCTGTTCAAAATTTTCATCCATAGGATGAATTCTTCATTTTTTAGCCTTATTTTCTAGTTCTGAAGGGTCGGATTTAACTTGGGGGTGCAAGGCCAATTAGGCCTGCTAATTGCATAGCTGATCCAATTTCTCTCCTCTTGTTGGAGTTGATTTGTATCAATTGGTTTCATTCCTTTTGAGGAGAGGAATTCAGATGTAAGACCCCAAGTCCTAGACATTATTTTGTCGATGATTGGAGGGCGGTCATTGAAGATTTGTTGGTTTCTTGCTAACCACAACTGCCAGCACAGGAAGGCAGGGAGACTTGTCCAATACCTTTTGATGGAGAGCTTTTTTTTAAGAGAATATGGATATTCTTTTTTCCAAGTTGTAAATAAGTCGTTGAATGGCCAGGTTAGATTCAGATTGATCTCCAGGGGACTGACTAGGAGGTTCCAACATTCTTTTGCAAAGGGACAGTCGAGGAAAAGGTGTTGAATTCTTTCTTCAGCCATTAAGCACAGAGGGCACCTGGAGAGCCTGGAATTCCCTTTTTTTTAGGTTATCCGTAGTTAGGACTTTTCCTTTTAGAAGAGTCCAAATGAAATTTTTTACCTTTGGCAAACTTTCAGTTTTCCACACCGTTCTCCAAGGTGCCCACTCCTGTTTATCTTGTTGAGCTTGAATGGTCAAATATCTTGACTTCACCGTGTACTCTCCTCCATTAGGGTCCCATATAAATGAATCTTGGGAATCTTGATTAATTGGAGCAATGCCCTTGAGAAGGATGATTAAAGAGTCCCATTGCTTTTTGAGATTTTGAGGGAGGATGGGGATCTTCCAATCTTCCCAATTACTATTTTGCCAAAGAGAGATTGCTTCCAGTGTGCTTATTCCCTTTGAGCTCATCCATCTTCTTAAATTTAGGATATGAGAATGAGAGGCTAGGGGAGGGTTCCCCATTATTCTATCTTCCCATAAGTTTGTACCTTTTCCATTCCCCGAGAGTTTAGATGTGTGCTCCTTGATGAGCGGGAGGAATTTTTTAACTAGTTTCCAAACTTGAGAGCATGGCCTGATCGGGATTCCTTCTGCGAGGAGGAGAGATCGAGCATGATTCATATACTTAGATTCCAAGACTTGCTTCCACCAACAATCCTTCCCTGTGATAAGCCTCCATGCTATTTTTTCCCCAAGGGCCAAATTCAAATGAGTTGGGAGTCTTATGGACAAACCTCCTTTTTCATATGGCAAGGTAACTTGATCCCATTTTACTAAACTGAATTTTTTTTATTTAGATTTCCCTCCTTGCCATAGAAATCCCCTTATTATTAACTCGATTTTCTTGTGAATGCTAGCAGGAGCTAAAATTGCTGCAAACTGGTAGATTGGGAGAGCTGTGAGCATTGACTTAATTAAGATCACTCTGCCTGCTAAATTGAGCCAATTCATCCCCCAATTTTGTACTTTTTTTTTTCATTTTCTCTATGTGATTGTTCCACAGATCAGTCTTCAGGCTTTCTTTAGATATAGGGAGGCCTAGATAGAGGAAATGACTCCATTTTTCTTGAAAGGGAATGTCCAGAATCTGAGAAATTCGTTGAAGAGTACGAGGAGGCGAATTCCAACCATATATTCTACATTTTTTGTTGTTTAGGAGTCCTCCTGAGACCTCCATGAAATTGTTCAAGACTCCTTTAATCCTTCGGGCTACTATGCAAGATGCCCCTCCCATCATTAGTGTATCATCTGCAAACAAAGAGTGGTTGATGCTTTTAACTCGAGAGGTTATGGAGAGGCTTGTTAATATGTGTTCTCTTGTGCTCTTTTCTAGAGTTTTGCTCAAAGAGTCTGTCATTATTATATAAAGAAAAGGAGATAAGGGGCATCCTTGTCTCAAACCCCATGAAATTTGGAAGAACTCACTTGGCCTTCCATTGATCAGAGGGGTGATCCAAGGTCCGACTGTGCAAGCTCTAATTACTTCTATTATCTCACTTGAGAATCCAAATTTCTTGAGGACTGCTAATAGGAAGGATAGGTTAACTCTATCGAATGCATTTTCCATATCTAATTTTACAATGATGCCTTGCTCTTTCCTTGATACACTTGAGTGCAAAGCTTCTTGGACTATCATAATATTGTCCATTATCTGTCACTTGAGTGCAAAGCTTCTTGGACTATTGGACGAATCCTCCTTGATTTTTTGAGATCAAATCAGGGAGGAGGGGCTTTATTCTATTGGCTAGGATTTTTGTGATAATTTTATAAGAGGAGTTACACAAGGAGATTGGTCAAAATTGACTGAAAGTGGAGGGCCTTGCTTCTTTTGGGACAAGAGCAAGGTAAGAAGAGTTGGTGAAACCTCCTAACTTATTTTTCCTAAAAACATTTCTGATCATTCTTATAAAGTCCTTTTTGATAATGTGCCAATTGAAATGATAGAATGCAATA
Source organism: Pinus tabuliformis (assembly GCA_031772625.1). Classification (NCBI taxonomy): domain Eukaryota; kingdom Viridiplantae; phylum Streptophyta; class Pinopsida; order Pinales; family Pinaceae; genus Pinus; species Pinus tabuliformis. The sequence goes on along the minus strand of CM062818.1, from coordinate 572,833,658 downwards.
GAAAATCCATCGGGGCTAGGTGCTTTGTTTGGATGAAGGTCCCACATTGCTGATTGAATCTCATTCTCATCGACTTCTTTAGTGAGATCCAAGTTGTTTTCTTCACTTATTTTTTTGGGAATATGTTGGGTGAAGGTTCCATAATCTAAATTTTCTAATTCTGTTGTTAGAAGCTTTTTAAAGTGGTTGTAAGCTTCCTTTTTTAATGCTTCTTGACCTCTGATTTATCTGTCTTCTTCTACCTTTATACTATCGATCTGGTTTATGATTCTACGCATCTTTGTTGAGTTGTGAAAGAAGGTTGTGTTTTTGTCTCCCGCCTTCAGCTAGAGGTTGCGAGATTTTAATCTCCATTCCTCTTCCTCTCCTCTATTTTCTCTATATATTTCCCAATAAAGTTTCTTTTCCTGAAATTGACTTTATTTTGTTTCTTCCTGATCTTCTTTTGTTTCTTGAGTTGATTCCATTTTTTTATTAATTCTGCCTTCCTTTTTTGAGATTCTTTATGATTATTCTTGGCCCAAATTTTCAATTCCTTCCTCAAGGTTTTTAATTTGGTTTCCCAACAAAATTTGGAGAACCTGTGATCTTTTGGGACCAGATCTCTATTGTTATTTTTTTACTTCCTCATTGTTGTTCCACGAAGGGCATAATCGAAATGGGATTGGTCCGAGATTCCCCATAGTCCCTAGGGAGATTACCACTGGCTTGTGGTCTGATGTTGTTGTGTGGACTATTCTAGAAGTGATTGAACTGTAGTTTGTTAATATGGTGTCCTGGATTAGAATTTTGTCCAGCCTTTCTTTTATATTGCTTTTGTCGATTCTCTAATTGCTCCATGTATATTTTCCGTTATTGGGAGGAATATCCAATAGGTTGTAGGATTCCATAATGTTTTCAATGGAATCCCTTGAAGGATCAACATGAAAGGAACCACCAAACTTCTCATCAGCATTCAAGACCAGGTTGAGGTCTCCTCCAACTATGATGCTTCTGTTTTGAACCTGAGATAAAATATCTTTGAGAGAGTTCCAACATACTTCTTTCTCTCTATAATGATTTGGCGCATAGATATTAATCATACAATATTTCTCATCAGTGATTTTATTTCTTAGGTCAGTTTTTATCCAATGCTGATCTTTTAGTAGATGAACTAATTCCCATTTTTCTTTCCTCCACAGAGTGCAGATACCTCTCGAGGCCCCTGTTGCTTGGAGAGCTACTCCTTCATAGTTCCTTATTTTTTGGATCATTTTCTCAGATTCATGTTCATTTATTTTAGTCTCCTGAATCATGAGGATGTCTGGATTTTCCATTTCTAATAAGTCTTTGAGTGCATTGAATTTCAGGGGATTTCCCATTCCTCGACAGTTCTAGGAGACTAGATTCATTATTTATTTTGGTTGGAAGCAGAGGGTCCTTTCCCTCTGGAAGGATGGGGGTTTTTCTCCTTATTTCCTATGTTCTTTTCGAGGAAGGTATCCATAGGCTGTTGAGTACCCATAGCCATCTCCTTTGCTGCAACTTCATCTCTTAGATCTTTGTTTGACTTTCTTCCTTGTTTTTTTGTGATGGTCCAGTGAGGATAATGATTGATTCCTTGTTAGGATTCGATCAAAAGAGGGGGGGAGGGGGCTAAGGGGGAGGATGGGAGAGGAGGGGGTGGGAAAGGGAGGGAAAGGGAGAATCATGAGGAGGGAGGAGGAGAGGAGGGAATGGCAGGCTCTTCAAGAGGGCCAAAGGGGTTAGAGACCAGAATGTTGGAGGAAGGGAGGGAAGGGATGGAAGAAGGCAATGGAGAAGAGGGGGTAGGGAGGGGATCTAAGAGAATAGGGGTTGAGAGAGGGGGAGCTTGAGGGAATGAAGAGGGTTGAGAAGGTTGTTTACTGACTGTATTTTTCTTTTTTACTTGTTCCCATTTTGGATCCTGAGCATCTACTTCTTCGTTTTCTTGTTTTTTCGAACATCTATTAGCGAAATGACCATATTCATGACATATCTTGCACTTGAATGGGATTTGTTTGTAGTCCAGCTGTTGAATGTGCATCCAACTGTCGACTTTGATCTTCACTGCTTCTGGGAGGCCTTTTCCTAGGTCTACTTCAACACATATTCTTGCACACGTGTGCATGTTCTCCTTTGGCTCGCTTCTATTGATGTATTTTCCCATTGCATTTCCTATTGCTTTGACTGATTCGTCTCCCCAACAGTGGAGGGGGAGGTGAGGAAGGCACACCCAAATTGGCACAACATTTGGCACATCCAACTCTAGATCAAAATTCGGTGTCCACCTGTTTAAATATAGGCCCCTAGTGTCCATGAAATATGGTCATTTCTGAATATCAAGTCTCATTCTTCTTTTGTTTCAAAATGGAATGTGTAATAGCCTCTTCCACATAACCTAATTGAGATTTTCCCACTGATTGAAGAGGACCAGTTCCGTTTAACCCACTTTTGCACCAAATAAGGAGAAGGCCAAATACCTGTAAATTGTCCCACCAATCCGCGTTCAGAGAGGGAGAGCACTAGATGACGAGGAAGGAAGGGAGCAAGAATGATTTATGGGACATCTTCTAGTTTTTTAACAAACTTGGAAACAAAAGGTCTAGATCTAGGAGGGCCAAGAGAAGTTAACAGAGTAGCAAAGGCAACAACATTTTCTTCAGGGAGCTGAGCCATTTGAGATGAGGCGGGAGGGAGGACTCCATCCGGAGAAGGCTCCGGAGGGTCCATAGTAGTGGCAGGAGGCCGAGGCGGCCAGGAGCAGGGGAGTGCAGAGGCCAGAAGGTCGTGCACGCATCCAGTTCAAAAAATCACAGTTCTGGTTATAACTCTTGTTACCAGAATAATTGTTGATAGTGCTAAATTCTCTGCGCAATAAGATGAAATTATTAGCCATGTATATTTTGAAGTAATTTGAAATTATGTTAAAGTTGATTTGTTTTATTATCATTAAGTTATTAGATATTTTTTGTTATTATTAGATTATTATATTTAATATTGTTTTCTAAGAATTTAAAAATGAATTGATGATTGGATATTTTGTTAAATGTTTTTAATTTGAAGTTTTAGTAAAGGATTTAAATTCATAAATAAAAATTGGAAAAAATAAGTTTGAAGTTTATAAGTAAAATATATTTTGAGGGTTAGTTCATTTGGTTCAGTGTTTTTCATTGAAATACTTTACTATTGAAAAGTCATGGGTTTAATTCTCTCGACACTTCTGGGGTCAAGTTTTGTGGTTGCCCTTACAGTAAATGATCCTTTCAAGTAGATCTACCTAATACAAATATTCCATAAATATAGTAATCACTAATCTCCGAAAACAAACTACTTAAAAAATAAAAACAAAAAAATATTTATCTATAACTAAATTAACAAAATAACCCTTTATTGCATCATTATACCATTATTTATAAAAGAAATTAAAAAAATATATTAATAACATAATAACAGATCTACAAAATTATTGCTTTGATCAAACATCTATATTTACAATTACAAAATTATAAATCTTATTTTCACTTAATCATTACATCTTTATTTACGTAAAAAATGGATCAAGTACTAATAACATAGGTATTTTCTTGTACAACAAAACCTTACTATATATCTAAAGTTGATATTTTTAATTTAAAATACATATCCACAAAAAAAAAGTTAAAAGATCCATGGTTACTTATTAACCATTGCAATTTTACAAATTTATTTAAAAAAATAAACCTAAATAGTAACCATTGCAATTTTACAAATTTATTTAAAAATATAAACCTAAATAAAGATAAACATGGAATACTTTTATACATAAATACACATTAAATGATTTTGTATTTTAGTTAGGGGTTTGTTTAAATATAACATTATTATATTTCACTATGCTCTTAATTTAATGTTTTAATTTAAAATTACATCTAAATATAAAAGGTAGTAAATTTGATTCTTATTGTATTTTAGCTCTTTTTTTTAATCACAATAACTTAATAACAAGAATATATGGTACATGTCTAATTAGATTTTTCAATTAAAAATTCATTATATCTAAAAAGCTTTTGAAAATCACATGATCAATATTATCAAAAGATCATGATAGAGTTGGGTAATGTTGTTGGGTTAATGAATGCAAATTTAAATTTAAAATGAGATAGTGAGAGAGGAGAGTGATATAAAAATAATTTTTGTTTTTATTATATGTTAGGAAGATAAAATATTATGTGTTTTAATTATGTTGATAAGTATGTTTATTTTGGAATAAAGTTTCTAGAATTTTAATTTAATTATTGTGTGGATAGTAGAGATTTAACCTCAACAAAATATCTTAGAATATTTATGTTGATATGCATGTCTATTTTGGAATAGGGCTTCCATAATTTAAATTTAATTATCAATAATTATTAGGTGAGCTTCTATATGTTCAATTTCACTCTTTTGGGCATAGGGATATCTGTAAATGTTCGGAGGAACACTTCTTGGAATCAAATTAATAACATGATCATGATCACGAATAGGTGGAAGGCCTTTGGGAGTCTCAAATACCTTGGAATTATTGTCCAAGACTTTTTGGAGATATGGAGAAATAGACGATTTCGATGTGGGAACCTCTAATGAACATAATTGTGCAATTGAGCCTCGTTGTTCTTTCTTTAGAAGCTTTGTCATGCTAATAGAGTTGATTATCTTTCTTGGTTTCCCTACGATACCCCTTAATTCAACTTCCTTTCCTCCCCAAAAAAGTTTCAAGAAAAGTTCTTGAAAATTAAAAGCTATCGTACCCAAAGATTGTAACCATTGGAGTCCTAGTACAACATCAACACCACCCATTGGAATGGAAAGCATTGGAATATTCAATACATATTTTCCCATGGATAGCTTGATATTATGGCACTTTCCAGAGCAATTTATGGTTCCTCCATTTGCAACCATCACTTGACACTCTGGTGCTGGATATAGGAAGAAATTCAATTCCTTGGCTATCTTACAATGAATAAAATTATGGGTACTACCCGAATCAATCAACACTATTACCTTTTTATTCTTGATATGTCTTTCTATCTTGAGAGTTTGAGGAGTGGTGATCCTGCCAATGCATTAGAAGATATAGTCGGATTCATTTATTCTTTCTCTAAGGTTGGTTCCTGGTGTATATCCTCTTCTTTTAACGTTTCTTGTTCCTTGTCTTCCTCTTCTTCAAAATCTATGTAAAATAATTTATTCTCAAGACACTTATGACCTTTAGTGTATTTAGTATCACCACTGTAACATAGCCCTTTTGCTCTTTTTTCTTCCAATTGTTGCGGTGTCAACCTTGTAGGTTGTGGAAGGCTAGGGGCAACAACACTTCCATCTTTATACTTGTGAGTGGTAAGATTCCTTGTTGCTATAATTTTTCTTTCATTTTTTCTTACCAACCTAAATGCCTTCTCCAGTGAATCAGGTTCCCAAAGGCGAACCTCATGTTGGATGCTATCCTTTAAAGTCCTTATGAATACATCAATCCTAGGCTTCTCTAGAATATCATTTACCCTTATATTCAATTTTGGAAGTCCTCAATGTGCTCTGTCATTGAACCCTTTTGTTTGAGATGTATCAATTGGCTAAAGAAGGTGTTTCTCTTTGTATCCTCATAATGTGCTATCATTTCCTCCATAAAAATTGACCAAGTGACAAGTGGTTTATGAGAACAAATTCATCGATACCATACAAACTGATTGAGTTCTAAATATAAAGTTGCAATGTGTACCTTTTGTATGTGTTCCACATTATGAAGATAAAAATATTGCTCCAATTGTAGTATCCATGTTACTGGATCCTTGCAATCAAACTTTCTCATATCGATCTTTGGAATATGGTCGGTCTTCAATCCAATGTTAGAGTCTATGAAATCACGATTAAAATTTATTTTTTTCTCATCATGAGTTTCATCGAATACCTTTTTGCCATTAAGAAGAGTTTATTGTAGTAACTTTGTCAAACCTTCCTTCAAGCCTTCCATGTCTACTTTTAAACCATTCTTCAAATATTCTATTTTGCCTTTCATTTTTGCTTTTATACCATTCATATTAGATTTCATGCCATCCTTCAAACCTTCCATGTCTGATTTTAAGCTATTCTTCAAATCATCCATCTTAGCTTCCATTTCATTTTTGGTTACTCTTTGTGAGAGTGAAATGCGTTGCACTTGGTCCCATAACTTTGATATATCATGTTGCATTTCTTCTTCTTCTTCATGCGTCATAGTAGAGCTTTTTGGTTGCTTACTCAGTGTTCCCATTTTCTTGCTTTGATTCATTTTGAAATCAAACAATGATATATATATATATGCTTCACTATACCCTTTGAATCACTTCAAACTGATTTTTAAAACAAAAGTTACACATTTTTTTAAAAAAATACATTTTTTTTTTTGTAGGAGCTCAATATTGAATCAGTTGTATCACTATAATTTCAGATATCCAAGGTTTGAAATTTCGTCCTATGGTAGCCTTTTGAGTCCTCTTTCCAACCCCACAAGTCTAATCACGATTGGATTCTTCAATAAATAGTTATTCCCAGTCTCCCACGATGCCCTGATTATAGACTAGTTCAATAGAGCGAACTTGTAAGGAGTGCCACATGTCACTATTTCGACCTTCGGCCCTCAAAATGATATCCAAAAAATTACATCTCATCCTCTTTCTGTCACTTTTTATGAAATTTGAATCCAATTCTCAAAGATAACGCTATGACGATTTTCCCAAGGTCACTTGTTTGAGATGGAATTTTGGAGCATGGAAAAACCCTAACTTCCTCGGATCATATCTCTGAAAATATAGTGAGAAAAGATTTGAAATTCGTACACTAGGTTCATCAAGATTTTAGATCCATGGGGTTTCAATTTTAGCGTCTGAAGCTTCATAGAAAAAAATTATAGCGAGAATTCCATGATGGCATTTTTGAAGCAGCGAAACTCTAGAATCCAAATCTCTGATACAAAATGTTATGCAACCAACTCACAAATAAATAAAACAACATCTTAAAAAATATCCTCTTCGAGGGGGAAACCTCCTTTACATTACATAAATGAACAATTCTTGGATGATTCAAATGACAAAACCTCCTTCATATATATAGGAGTCTAAGGGGTCACAATATAATCAGAGCTGACATAACATTAATAATGTAAGGGCACAACAATAACAATAGTGGGATTTTATGGGGCACACTAATAACAATATGAGGAAAACATGGGCACAACAATAACAATAATGGGGCTACAATGACAATAACAATGAGGTAACACACTAGTATTATAGGGACCTAACACTATATAAACCAAAAAAGGGATTGAGAAGCTTCCAATGATAGGTGATTCCACAATAATTATAAGATTTTTTTAGCAAAACTCTAACTCAAAGAACACATGCATCAACTAATTGATCAATAATTCCTTGGATATAGCAAAAAGGTTTGAATTTCTATGCTATTATTACATCCCCCACACAAACAATGGGAATTAGCTAATTTAGAAGTTTGTTTACATGAAGGTTACATTGGGATAAATGGAAGGGGGGATTTCTAAATGCCACTCCCATGAACATGGGCAATTGGAAGTGATGAATAAGAAATACCATTTGCATGTGAGAATAAAAGGATAATTCAAACCTTGCACTCTTACTCTTGTGTCCTATTCCTTCAACAATATTCATTATTCTTTTTTTTAATATATTTCTATTCCATATGAGGAATATGCATGTTTAAATTCTTAAGGGACTCTCTAGCAGCAAGGCTTTAAGCCATTAGAAGAATATAATCATTATGAGATCAACGTCACATATGGGAATTGAACATATATGGGGAAGATGACTACATTTCTCCCAACCACCCAAGCTACATCTAATTGACCTAACCTTTGAATAAATATCTTTATATTCCATGTGAGGAACATACATGTCTCAGTGCTCGATCGACTCTCACGTAACAAGTCTTGAAGCAATTACACTGATATACTCATGATGAGCTCAACATGTCACATGCAGGAATTGAACCCAAGTGGAGAGGCAAACAATTTTTTTCACAACAACCCGAGCTACAACCAATTGAATTTTTTAATATTTCGGTGCACTTATGCATGTGGTTTCAAGAGGGTTTGATGGTTAGTTCTCTAGGTCCTCCTTTATTCAAAGAAGTGGCTTTGAATACAATGAGTTCTAGGTGTAGGAAAATTACACCACGACCCATAACTTGTGAACCATAAAGGGATGCGTAGTCAAGGAGATTTTGTGGGGTTCATGTTTTTGTCTAGTCATTGGCATGGAATGCAATCTATTGGTAGCTCACGAACTTGCCAATGTTGCAAATGTACAATATGTGAGCTCTGATAAATGAAGAGACAAATGCAAAGGTTTGAGGGGATAACAACATTAAGAAGGATTTCATCAATGCAAATGTGGTATAGTACGAGATCTTCTTGGTAAACAAGCAAGAAAAAACTTGACATGTGCTAGAGATAATAGAAAAAATAAAAGAATTGAAGGTCATGAATACAAAGTTTAATGGATGCATGCGAAACAAGGACAAACAACTCTAGCAAGCTTTAGCAACACCTTTGTGACAACAACTTAAACTCAAACTCAAACAATTAGTAGAACTTTGATTTCAACTTATGAGATTCTACCGAGTGTGAAAGTTGACATAAGACATTCAATGAAAAAGAAAGACCCCTCTATCATGTTTTAACCCTACATGGTAAAGCAAGAAGAGATAAGGAATATGTCATTTCACCTACTTACTTTTTTTAGAATGCTTTGTGAGTTTATGTTAGTTCTCACTACTTCTATAAAGCAATATCTATTTTTGTATTTTGATTTTAAAAATATGACAAAATCAATACCAAATCTTTTAGTATTGATCGTGACAACTTTGAATCATTATGTTATATTAACAATTATTTAAATAATCACTCTTTGTAATATAAAATTAGAATATTTTGTTATTATTATTATTATTATTTATTTATTTATTTATTTTTTAACTGAAACGGTTAATGTATTTATAGATCAACGGTTGGGCTATAGCCTAAACAACCGACATTACATGGAGACTTGAGTTCACTAGTCCTTATTACACCAAACAATCTTCTCCTTCTGAGTTTTGAGACTGTCCATCAATCCAAAAATATTGAATTAACTGTTATGTCATGTGAAGTCAGAGTATGGTAGAGCACTGTGTGTTAACACAGAGCTCCATCAATTTAAAGCGAAATCAGGATAAGAGGACTAGACGGAGAGTGTGCAGGATCCATTGGATTTCATAAACCAACGAACATGATCAAACCCTGGAGGAATATCACATCGACGAATGTTGTTTACAAAGGGGCGGCCTCAAGTCTTAAAATGATGCGATTTGCGATCCCCGAATAATCGCATCAGAGAAAAGCTATCGGCGACGTCGGACAATAGACCTTACCGATAAGCGATGCAATCGGCGGAACAAATCGCATTGGAGAAAATCTATCAGCGACGTCGGACCATAAAACTTATCGATAAGCGATGCGATTGGCGGAACAAATCGCATCGAAACAAGTCAATCGGAAAGACCTTAACCAATGGACAACCGAAATGCCAATTTACGATTAAGGGGTGGGTCGATCAAGCGATGCATCGATAGTCAATGGGTCGGAGATCAGTGTTCAGGGCAAATTTTGATCGGCGCAGTGCTGTTGGGCTATGGTATGGAAATCAACATGGGCTCTTCTGAGTTTTTTTTAAAAATACTTGTGTCAGACAACATCCCTCATTGGATTTGATATCTGCCTCCTTGTTTGAGCTGCGGAGGATGTGAAAAAATGAGGAGGAGGTAAAAAAAACCAGCAGGCCCCGCAACCTTTGGAGATTATTATTGAGATCTGGATTGCTAAAGTGATCCTCAAAGTTTAATGTCTTTATCAAGAGCTCTAAGTCCTCGAAGACCTGAAGAGCTTTGTGTCCATGCTCCTGTGCAATCTGGCAGCCTTTAAGAAGCCCGAGAATTTCGGCCTGATTGTTTGTGCTCTGTCCTAGTCCCCAGCTGTAGCTATCTATTCGGGAGTCGTCTTGAGAGTAGACCACTCCACCTGCACCAGAGATCCCTGGATTGCCTTTAGAGGCACCATCGAAGAAAACTATTACCTTTCCCTGCTTCCTCCACCAGGTTTGGAACTATGCATCCAGTGTTCTAATGCACCAATCAAGATTGAATGTGGGGCAAGCAGGTACCTTCTTATTGTCCCGAACGATAAGGGTTCCTAGCCAGCTTCATTCTTCAGTTATGAGGGTATCGTCTAACTTGCTGGAGTAATTTCCTAGAGCTTCCATTAAGGACGCCTTAGCTCTGGCAACCACTGTCAAGGGAGAGGACGTTACATCGTTGAATATCCAGTGATTTCGGGTGAGCCAGAGCTTCTAGCAAATGAACTTGGGAATGGAGTGCCAGATTCGATTCCACAATGTTTGTGCGCTGAGTCCTAGGGTACCTTGCAGACCAGGTGGAGAAGAGATCCATGACTGTGCACTAGAGAGGAGCGGGTGTGTTGAGGCCGTGAAGGATAAAAGCCCATACCGATTGGGCAAAGGTGTAGCTTACAAAGAGGTGGCCACGTTGATCTACACAAAATGCACCAATGCGGCCCTATAATGCCTCCGTGGGCAAGATTTTCACCTGTCAACACTTTCCTGTGAATAAGCAGCCAAGTGAAAAAATTCACCTTGGGGATTCCGGATGCGTCCCACGTGCGCTGCCAGATGGAAGGGTTGAGAACTTGATTTTGCATGGATTGCAAGGCTACAAAGCCAAGCGCAGAGGTATAGACGCCTGTCTTCCCCCATCTCCAGAGATCCGATGCATGTAAGTTAACAGGTGCCGAGCCCTTCAGCTTGTCCAAGAGAAGGTGCTTTTGGTGAAGTAAATGTGCTGGCAGGTTGGGGAAGACCTAGTCCTCCCAATTCCCTTGTCTGTCCCAAGCAGAAATGTCGGCAAGACTGTGCAAGCCGAGCTGGGAGAGCCAATCACGAAGATCAGCTAAATCCACTGTATTTTTGAGGGGGGAATTGCCCATGATTTTATCTTGCCATATCAAAATATTTGCTCCATTTCCAGGCACCCTGCAAAGCTGGTTTTGGAAGGTGGCCAACCCTTTTTTGCATAGGTTCCAAAGCGGCGTGCCTTTGGGAACACTGTCTGCTTGGAGGTTTCTTAATGAGACGCCTTTGAAGTATTTATTCCGAAGTAATTGGCTGATTGGATGGTGTTTGTTGGAGTAGAGCTGCCAAAGAATTTTGCCACCTAAGGCAATGTTGGCCAGGCTAGGGTCTCTAATCTGGAGACCTCCTTCCAGCTTTGGCCTTTTCACTGTGTCCCAACTAACTAAGTGAAATTTCCTCTCGTTCCCTTTGCCTCCCTGCCATAGGAAGTTTCTGAGTAGCTGTGAAATCTGATCCGTGATTGTCTTTGGAGCCAGGAGGAAGGAGGCCTGATAGATAGGGAGAGAGGAAAGGACAGACTTTATGAGGATTAGCTTGCTAGTGTAGTTGAGCCACTGCCCACCCCAAGCAGCTATCTTGGTTTTGGTCTTGCTGATGGCTTCAGTCCAGAGTGAGGCTTGGTTAACCCCCAGGGTTAAAGGCAGTCCCAGGTATTGTATTTTGTCCCAGGAGGCATAGCTCGGAAAGTCCAAGATTCTAGCAATTCAAAGGGTGGTTTGCTCCTCTATATTCCAACTGTACACTGCACTTTTTCTTTTATTAATAAGCGCTCCTGAAATGATACAGAAGCTTTGCAGGATCCCATTGAATTCCTTTGCTATTCGTGTGGAAGCTCCTCCCAACAGTAGAGAATCATCTGTGAACAAGGCATGATTGATTGGTTCTATTCCATTCGTCAGTCGGATGCCCGAGAGAGTACCTTTGTTTCTTTCTGCTATCAGTTTCCTGCTCAAGGTGTCTGCCATTATTATGTACATAAAGGGAAATAGCGGGCATCCTTGCTTTATCCCCCTTGAATCTTGAAAATAAGAGGCAGGTCGACCATTTACCAGCGGGGCGATCCAAGGTTTGTCAGTGTAGGCCTTGATCAGGTTCACAAAAGCTAGGCTAAATCCAAAGGAGAGAAGAACTTTGTAAAGAAATAATAGTTTAACCCGATCAAAGGCGTTGGTCATATCCAACTTGATCAACATCCCTTGCTCCTTCCTCTAGTTACAGGAATGCATGGATTCCTGTACAAGTATCACATTATCCAAAATATGTCTTCCTTCTACGAACACTCCTTGACTGGGAGAAATAAGCTTACTTAGCAGGGGTTTAATTCTGTTTGCGAGCAATTTAGCAAGAATTTTGTAAGAGGCATTACATAACGAAATGGGTCTAAATCTGTCAAAGGTAGTTGGATTAACTTCTTTGGGTATTAAGGCAAGAAAGGTGGATTTGGTGCTGTCTCCCACTTTTGCCTTTTTATGAAAAGCCTTTGCCATTCTTAGAAGGCCAGATTTGATGATTGTCTATCAAGATATGTAGAAATGTGTTAAGAAACCATCGGGGCCTGGGGCTTTGTCAGGCTCCATGTCCCAAATTACATTACTGATTTCCTCCTCAGTGAAGGGCTTCATAAGATTTGAGTTATTCTCCTCATTAACCAAGGAAGGGATCTGGGAGAGGAAGTCATTGGAGATTGCCTCATCTCCTGTTCCATCCTCTGCATATAACCGCTGAAAGTGAGTTTCAACAGCTTCTTTAACTTGGGCAAAACCTTTGGCGACTGTCCCATCTGCTGAGGTGATTTCTGAAATGTGATTCCGGGAGAGGCGAGCTCTGAACTGCCGGTGGAAGAAGGCTATGTTTCGGTCACCAGCTTTCAACCATAGGCTATGGGACTTAAGCTGCCAAAATTCTTCTTCTTTTCTGAAGGAGTTGAAAGAAGCAAGTTGGGCAACTTGTTCTTTCTCCAATTCTTGTGTGGTTATGTCTTTGCCCTCCATCTCCAACTGTAATTCTGCTAACTGTTGGAAAACTTCTTTTCTATATGTGGTGAAGGTGTTGGGAGGTGTTTTGACCCACTCTTTCAGAGGTGCTTTGGTTGCTTTTAATTTTTTCTTCCAAACATAACTTGGTGACCCGGTGACCGTGATCGACCAAGCCTTGGCAACAACTTCCATAAACCCATCCTGCTCTATCCACAAAGGGTTGAAGCGGAATGGTATAGGCCCCAGGTTTTCTTCCTCATCTAGTTGTAAGAGAATGGGTTTATGGTTTGAGGCGAGCTTTGGTAGGATTCTCGATGACACTATTCTCTTATCCATCAAAAGAGTGCTCTACACTAGGAATCTGTCGAGTCGGGCTGAGATATGGGCTGCGCCTGTTCTGTTGTTGGTCCAAGTGTATAACCCCTTCTTGGGTTTAAGATCAAGAAGATCCCACTGCTGAATTATGTCCTCCACAAGGGGAAGCATTGGATCTCTGCTATTGTTACCCCCTATTTTTTCTTTTGGATGAAGAACAATGGTTAGATCTCTTGTGATTACAATGTTCATGGGAGAATAGCTGTCTACAAAATCGAGAAGTGTTTGCCAACACTCTTTTTTCTCAAGGTAAAGAATAGGAACATAAAGATTAAACAGGGTGAAAGTGAGTTTACTTGCTTTATGTCGAAGCTCGGTGTACATCCAATGTTGAGTCTCGAAGGAGTTTTCAAGCTGGAACAATTCCTCCATCCAGACTGTGGCAAGTCCTCCTGAGGTGCCCCTTGCACTTACGACCATCCCCGCTTTGGTCTTCCAATTAATTCTGCTTAAATATAGAAGGGCTTCCCCTTCGATTTTTGTCTCTTGGAGCATGAGGATCTTTGGGGATTCTATTTTCATGAGATCTTTAACAACTGCAGCCTTCGTGGGATTCCCCAAGCCTCTACAGTTCCAAGAGACTATACACATTATTTAATTGGGGTAGTGGAGGAGAAGCCTCCCTTTGGTGGCCATGCTCTGATATTTCGACCAATGGACATTTCTAGAGTGGACTGGCTTCATTGCATTTTTTGCCTCTCTGCTTCTTCCTCTCTTGCTTCCTTGAGGGATTTCCTCCCTGCCTACTTCGAGGGCCTTTCAAATGTCTCATCTTCTGATGAGCCTGTCAATTCCGAGGGCTTCTTTCTTGTCATGTCTGCATAAGAGGGTGGCGAAGAGCCTCTTTCTGGGGAGTCGGTTTGAGCAGGGGGAACCCCTGCGTTTCCTTCCTCGTTTAATGAGGGATTGACCTACTGTTCCACGTCACTTGCTATAACAGGGGATTCTTCCTGTGTGCTGAGAGCTGCAAAGGAATTTGAGGGAAGATTTGTTCTAGGGGGTGCTGCCCCTTCCGGCTGTAGCTTTGTGGATGGCACAATGGGTCCCGCTTGAGCCCCTTTTCCTCTCGGCTTGCTGGGCTACTTTGATGAGGCCGTCTTCTGCACTATTGTCCATTGATCTCCTTTCATCTTCTCTGCTTCTTCCTCAATTTTATTTTTACAATTTCTTGCAAAGTGCCCGTATCCATGGCAATGCCTACACTTGAAAGGCAGTTGCTCGTAATCCAGTTCTTGCATGTGAGACCATTCTGCCACTGTTAGTTTTATGGCTTCTGGAAGCCCAACTTCCAGATCAACCTCGACACATATTCTGGCATAGGAGTATTGTCCCTTCCTGTCTGCTCTGTCAATGTATTTTCCAAGGGTGTTTCTGATGGATTCTAAAGATTTCGGACTCCAACAGTGCAAGGGTAAATGAGGGAGGCGCACCCAGACAGGGACAACTGAGGGCACATCTTGGGTTGGGTCGAAGTCCGGTGTCCATTTATGCAGGTACAGACCTTGGGGACCCATAAAGTATGGCCCGTTTCTAAAGATGAGCTCCCTATCTTCAATGTAGTCAAAATTAGATTTTATTATTAAAGGGATATATATTTTTTTAATACAAAAGTTTAACCATTCTTTTTAATATAAAACTATAGATTATATTTTTTTAAATACCAAAATCTATTTATGATTGGAAGAAAATTATATACAATAGTTTGACTAGATAGTTTTTTTCCTATTAATGAAAATATTAAATTATTTAAATTGTATTAGATATCATTTTTGGGATTCAACTGCGTTAAGTAAGTCATTCAAAGTATGACCATTTCCATGAGAGGTAGTCGTAAAGTGACTAATTTCTCATGATTTTGGTGAAGAAGTGGGATTGAAACTAGTAAAATGTGGAGAACGAATCACATAGCATCAATTTAAATTGTATTTTTAAATTAAAAAAAAAAGCAATTATTTAAATTATAATTTTGAATAAATAAATAAATTCAATCCAATGGAAAAATCCAAATTATACCTACTAAACAATTTAAAATTGTAATTTTTTCTATTTTAACAAACTAAATCAATTAAAATATTTATTTGAAAAAAACAAAAAATCATTTTATTAAATAAATATAATAATTATTTTATTTATAAATTATTTTGGTTCCATATATATTAAAAATAAATATATTTCAAAAAATAAAAAATCATTTTATTAAATAAATATAATAAATATTTTATTTATAAATTATTTTGGTTCTTTAAATATATTAAAAATAAATATATTTATAAAAATTTCATTTTATCACATTCACGTGACATTAAATAAAAAAAAAGTGAGCTTGGTTAAATTTTTAACTTTGTAAAAAACTTCTCTTCACAAGAGTTATGATTTCATTTTATCATTATTCATCTGTGATGTGTTTATGTGACGAGTTTAAATAAATGAGGGGAAATAAAAGTTTAATAATTTAACTAATAAATTATGTTATAAGATGAAATTATTAGCTAGGTATATTTTGAAGTAATGTGAAATTATGTTATAAGATGAAATTATTAGCTAGGTATATTTTGAAGTAATTTGAAATTATGTTAAAGCTGATTGGTTTTTTTTTTTCATCATTATTATCCTCGTTAAGTTATTAGATATTTTTTTTTGGTTATTAATAGATTATTATATTTAATATATTTTTTTTAAGAATTTAAAAATAAGTTGATTGGATATTTTGTTAAATGTTTTTAATAGGAAGTTTCAGTAAAAATAAATAAATTCATAAATAAAAATTTGAAAAAATTAAGTTTGAAGTTTATAAGTAAAGTATATTTTGAGGGTTAGTTTATTTGGTTGACTTTTTGTTATTGAAGTTCTTTGCTATTGAAAAGTCATGGGTTTAATTCTCTGGACACTTTCGAGGTGAGGTTTTGTGGTTACCTTACAATAAGTGATCTTCCTTGCAGATAAATCTATCTAATACAAATATTCCATAAATATAGCAATCACTAATATCCAATAAAATAAAATAAAATAAAAATGAATAAATTATCTATAACTAAATTAACAAAATAACCTTCATTTATTACATCATTATATCTTTATTTATGAGAAAAATTGAAAAAAATATATTAATAACGTAATAACAAATCTACAAAGTTGTTGCTTTTATCAAAAGTCTATATTTACAATTCCAAGATTATGAATTAAAGAAAGTCTTTCGGTAGAAATCACATGAGAGAATTTTTTGGCCGACGCGTTTCGAACCAACAATTGTGGTTCATCATCAAGACGAGATGAAGAGGCAGAGCATGGGAAAGGCTTAAATAGAGAGCAATGTAAAGACATAATTTCAAGTAACGACTATATTTGAACAATAATGTTTAAATTATAATATTAATTTATTAATATATTAAAAACAAATATTATTAAGTAACTGGTATATTAAATGGCTAGTTTTTGAAAATTAATATTTAAATTAATTTATTAAAACCAATTATTACTAGTTCTGGAAAAATAATATTTAAATATTGATATTAGTTTATTAATTTATTAAAATATTAATATGTAACGGTTATATTAAACGGCTAATTTTTGAAAAAATATTTAAATAATGATATTATTTAATTAATTTATTAAAAATATTAATAGGTAATGGCTATATTTTTTTTTCTCGGTAAATCTATTCTATTCTATTATATTATGTACATAAAAGCATTACATTCAAAGAGTCAAGTTGCCCAAGGCCGACTGTGGCTCTTTGGGTTAGCATTTCGCATCTCAGTATTGGCCCTCGCAGGGGTATCATTTCCAGACAGAACATTGTTCTCAAACCAAACAAAAATCGCCCGCGCAGGGGCTTCGTAGCAAAAATCCCACCCTTGCAGGGGCGTTAGAAGACTGACAGCGCCCTAGGTAATGGCTATATTAAACGGCTAGTTTTTGAAAAATAATATTTAAATTAATTTATTAAAACCAAATATTACTAGTTCTTGAAAAATAATATTTAAATAATGATATTAGTTTATTAATTTATATTAATATGTAACAACTATATTAATCGACTAGTTTTTGAAAAATAATATTTAAATTAATTTGTTAAAACCAAATATTACTAGTTTTTGAAAATTAATATTTAAACTGTGATACTAGTTTATTAAAAATAAATATTAATAAGTAACTGCTATATTAAACAACGAGTTTTTAAAATAAATAAATAAATAATCAAAGTCAAACTTTAAAGGAGGGGAGTAAAAAATTATAAAAACAAGTGAAGACCCTAATCGAGACAAAATCATTTGATAAATAAAATAACTAATGGAAATAAATTAAATTTTTTTTTTTTTTTTTTAGGTAAAGATGGTGCATTTTTTCTCTATTTATATTAAAACGAAAGACCAGATACACTGTTTCAGTGGCCTCAACCTGCCCCGAAGGGAAACCAGGTCTGTTGGCCACCTTAGTCTATTATATGCGTTCCAAAAACAAAATTTTGCAAGTCTCACCATACCAGCTATGTGTACAGAACACCAAAAACTGCCTATTAAGCTATTGATATGCATTAAAACTTAATTAAATTAAATTAAAAATAATCAATGAAAAATAAATAAATAGAAATAAATAAATAAAAACATAAACATATACATATACATATA
The DNA here is from genome assembly GCA_031772625.1 of Pinus tabuliformis. Lineage (NCBI taxonomy): Eukaryota > Viridiplantae > Streptophyta > Pinopsida > Pinales > Pinaceae > Pinus > Pinus tabuliformis. The sequence continues at coordinate 572,815,685 of CM062818.1, read as the reverse complement.
TATATCCAAAGAAAAATATTCAATAAATAAAACGGGGTCAACAATAAAATATGACGCTCAAGCCCATTAAACAAATAACAAAAATACTAAAAGGAGTTAAGAATGAATAGGATGATAAAATACATAAAAAACACGAAGGATCGAGAAAATAAACTCTAATGAAGAACAAATCAACAACAAATACTATAAAAAGGATGCTAACACCTACCTAAAAAAAACAAAAACAACTAGGAGGATGAGACAGGGACCCAACTTCTACTAATATTCCAACCATCATCTCTATTCAAATTATTGGGTCTTTTTTCAATTTCTAGGGCCTCCCTCAATTTACGATGATGGAAATGACTAACCTTAGCAACGACTTGGGCCTCCTCAATGCAGATGTGATGCTTAGATTTATCTGCATGCTCCGCCAAAGCAGAGGAGTGGGTCCTGCCATGCTTGATGTCAGTAGCATGCTCACGAATCCTTTGATTAATCGAGCGACCAGTCTCACCAATGTAGGGAGTCCCACAAGAGCATGGGATAACGTAAACACCCTTCATATTCTTGGGGTCCACTGGGTCTTTTACAGATCTAAGGGAGCTCCGTATGGTATTTAAAGGCCGAAAGGTTGAAGCCACCTTATGCTTCCTTAGGATCCTTGCAATCTTATCAGTGGTCCCTTGGATAAAAGGAATATGAACACTGGAAAATTGATCCTTGGAATCTTTCTTAGCACTAGGACCTTTTCAGCTCTGAGGAAAGTCTTAGTACATTGGTGTCTACTATACCCATTATTAAATAAAACACTTAGGAGATGTGCTTTCTCTTCCTTGAGATGGTTCTCATCAGAAACTTTTAAAGCTCTAGTCGCTAAGGTGTTGAGAACACCAAGCTTTTAAGCTGGGAAATGATGAGAATTAACATGAAGATATTGTTTCGTATGAGTTTTCTTATGATATACTTGATGAGAGAAAGAGCCATTATCATTCCTTGAGAGGAGGACGTCAAGGAAGGGAAGACTACCATTACATTCAAATTCCATGGTAAACTTTATAGAACTAGATTGATTGTTAAGATGGAGGAAAAATAGTTCCAACTTTTCTTTACCATGGACCCAAATGACAAAAGTGTCATCCATAAACCTCTTCTGCAACTTAAGCAAAAGACAAGAAAAAGCCTTAGCCTTTCTTTAAAAATTAAATCATTAAGTAATTATTAAATCTTTATTTTCACTTAAATCAATAAGTCTTTATTTCCCTTAAAAATGGATAAGTACTAATAATATAGCTATTTTTTTACAACAAAAATCTTATCAAATATCTATATTTGATATTTTTAATTTAAAATAAATATAACAAAAAGTTATGAGATCCATTGTTACTTATTAACCATTGCAATTTTACAAATGTATTTAATAAAAATAAACCTAAATAAACATAAACATGGAATAATTTTATACATAAATAAACATTAAATAATTTTGTATTTTAGTTAGGGGTTTGTTTAAATATAACATTATTATAGTTCACTATGATTCACATCTCAGTATAAAAGGTTGTAAATTTGATTCTTATTGTATTTTAGCTTTAAAAAAATTCACAATAACTTAATAATAACTTAATAACAAGAACATATGCTACATGTCTAATTAGATTTGTCAATTAAAAATTTATTATAGGTAAAAATCTTTTGAAAATCAATTGTATAATTACAATTTAAAAGTGAAAATCAAATTATCAATATCATCAAAAGATCATGACAAAAATGGGTAATGTTGTTGGGTTCATGAATGCAATTTTGAATTTAAAATGAGATAGTTACGGATAGCGATATGAAAATAATTGTTGTTTCTATTATATATTTAGGGAGATAAAATATTACGTGTCTTAATTATATTGATACGTGTGTTTAATTTGGAATAAAGTTTTTAGAATTTTAATTTAATTATTTATAATTATTGTATGGATAGTAGAGATCTAATCTCAACAAAATATCCTAGAATATTTATGTTGATAGACATGTCTATTTTGGAATAGGGGTTCTTGAATTTAAATTTAATTATCAATAATTATTAGGTGGATGGTAGAGATTTAACCTCTATGGAGTATTTTAGAATATTCTTAGTAGTATACACAAATCAAAGGTTGAAATTTATCTCTAAAGTAGTTATTCCCTTTTCTTCTTCTTTTTGTGGGATGAATTCTATTAGCCATAAAAACAAGGAATTACATCAAGGATTACAATAAGTCACTTCGGTCTCTAACAGGGGAGACCAGACCAGAACCAAAAATGAACTCTCCTAAGAGAAGAGAGAGACAAATGGAAATGAACAACAACAACATAAATAGGCTAATACATAGATAGTGGCCTAATTGGCCTAAAAAAAATGGTTATAGAGATATAATCATAAGCCATAATCATACCAAAAGTCAAACAAGGGGATCAAAGTTTGAGCCCGCCACTAGGATAGGAGTTATTGGATTTGCTATAGGTCTGTCAGTTGTCGGGGGGATGCTGAGACGATGTTCTGTCCTTGTCAGCCTGCGATCAATCCTCTCCAACATGTTATCAAAGTCTATCAAATTCCCGTGCATGAGAGCCAAGGATTGGAGCATGTCCATCTGAGACTCTTGGCAGTCCAAGAGAGTTTGCCCTAAAAGGAATTCCACTCAACAAGGAGTTCAATATTTGAGAGGGATGTTTGGTGGGAAGAGCCTTTCCCCTAAGACTAGGCTAATTCCTCTTGAACATGGGCTGGAGTGTGCTGCCGATATCATGTCCCAAAGTCTTTAACTCGATGATGCAAACATGTATGTCCTCTAAGGGCTTGCTCTTGATAATAAGTGACCCCTCTTCTAACTCTAGCCTTTTATCGAGGCATGGCTAGAGCGATACCTAGAGATTCACAAGTATACCATAGCTTGCCTTAAGCAAGATGAACCCCCACATACAAAACCACCACAGACAGAAAAATTCAAACACTACTAGAGGAATGAACTACAACTCCCTACATGACAACCTTACCAGTTAGGCCCGTGGTCACCAAAATGCCAACAACATACCTACCCTTGCAACCTCCCATACATCAGTCAACAAAGAGATCACGCTACCACCACAAAAATAAGGCTCACACCAAGATAGTATCTCGAGACAAAGCAAACACTTGCCTTCCAGCCTGGGATGATGACATGAAACCAGTGGGCCAACATAAACCCTTTAACCCTCAAGAGATTTGACAACACAAACTCCCAAGGTAACTCACCACACAAAACAAGCTCCCCAAAGTCATAGGGATACTATCTATATAAGCCAAAAAACATAAGCTCCCCATAGGATCACCCCATTGCACACTAGGATAAGACAAGGCCCCTTCAACCACCATGGACCTCGCTAATACCTAGTCTTTCAAACATGAAAGACATATAAAAAGATACCACCCTTTTCAATACTCCTACTGAGAAAGAAAAATGAAACCAAAATTACTACAAGGAATGAAAAGAAACAAACACACCCATAAAAAAGGAACCAAAATTGGAGATAGTTATCACACGATGAAACAAAAGGAGCATTCCATCTTGGGTACCTAAAGAGAGGAGAGAAAATAAACAATAATCCCCCTTTAGCTTTTGCGAGCTTGGAATTCTCCAATTCAGCAAGATAATGTTATTGTTGCCATAATCACTATGCCTCCTTGAACTAGAAATTTCCCGAATCACTAGCCAAGGCTAAGAGCCCAAGCATACCTCCCACTGCTTATTAGATCGAAGGGTAGCACACCCCTCTACTCGACAAATTGTTTCCTGACGACTCTCTCCTTGATTCCTTACTACCACATACCCTGTGTCTGCTTGGGGGTGTCATGCTGCAGACTAGATGCCCCTCCCTTGTTTTGAGCATGAGAGATGTATCGATTACTTAAAAATACTAGGCATGCCACTATGGCCACCCTACTTGCATGTTGTGTGCTATCAAAATTTACACTACTTCGTCCTCTCATCTGTAGAAATTACACATGTCAGGGGCATGTTGCCACGTCCCTCGACTCATTGGCCAGGTGTGGCAGTGATAACTCGCCACCCCAACTCCCCCTCCCTCCCCCCCCAATCTCGAAACCACCCCTTTCGAGGACCACATTTTCCCTTTTAATCAAACTGATTAATTAAAAAGATGTCATATGAATAAGTGCCATATGAATTTAGTTAATAATAACAATAATAATAATAATTTAAAATAAAGTTATAATCTAGTTAGTTTTTATCATTTTTTAAATTTTAACAACATGAGATATATGATGAAGTAAGTGTCTTGATGTTTATTACATATTGATACTTATCGGCATTTACCAACCATTTAATTTATACAGTTACAATAGTCTTAGTAATAGTCACATATCTAAGTTTGAGATTTATCTCAGAAGTAGTTATGGCCCTTTTACCCTTTTAATTAAACTGATTATATATATATATATATATATATATATATATATATCTATATAGATGAAATAAGATATTGTTTTTTTCGGGCATCTGGTATTTGACCAATGGTATTGTAACAAACACTATTTACAAGTTAAAAATATCTATGGTTAAATATATTATTACATTTTTTTAAATGTAAATATGTTTAACTTATATAATCATTCTTTTTATAATCGATAATATAATAATAATAATAATGAAAATTTAAAATATTTAGTTATTTTGTATGATTCTTTTTAATCGTGGCAATGTGAGATGCATCATGAAGTAGGTGTTTTGACACTTCCCATAGATTGGTGCATATAGGCGTTTATCCATCATTTTTTTTTTGGTTCATAGACTCCAGAAATCGGTGATTACTACGTCCATGAAATATTTATATTAGGAAGATCCACGTGAAGGGTTCACTTTATGTTGGTTCAACAACAGAGCCTGACCCTGCGAGCATTGAGAGAATTAAACCCCTGATCTCTCAATAGAAAAGGTGCTTTAAGACAGAGACTCAACCAATTGAGCTAACCCTCAGGGCTTTTTCCTATGACGTGGACCCCAGAGATCAGTGACCACTATGTCCACAAATATTTGTACTAGGCAATTCCATCCGAAGGGATTACTTCCTGTTGGCGCAACCACAAAGCCTTACCCCCGAGGGTGTCGAGAGAATTGAACCCGTGACCTCTCAATAGAAAAGATGCTTTAACGACAGGGACTCGACAATTGACCTAACCCTCGAGGCCAACAACCATTTAATTTATATAAGTGAGCTAGTTATATTTTTAATAAAGACTTTAATAATAATGATCATTATCTTTGTATAAATAAATAGTCAAGGAAAATAGTTAAATAAGGTTAACCTTTTATGATTTTGAATTTTTATTTATCATTACTAAAATTTGGTTATAAATTTTTGGTTAAAATTATAATTTTGGATTTATTGAAATTGAATGTAGAAATGAAATAATAACTTCGAATACTCTTAGCAACCTAGTTTCCAGTGTTAATGATTGATATCTACAATTCCATTAATCCAAAATGATTTATGCCAAATTTTAAATCGAAAGTGTTCATTTCCCTTTCCTTTATTTTGAATGGCTAGAAAATATAAAATTTGTAAAATATTTAGACTAATACATTAGTATGTAAAAATGTTTTTTGTAACTAGAGCAATAGGTCTTACTTCATTCTTTCTTATTATTATGTAAAGAGATAGTATATCTTAATTGTAGAGGTTTTATTTTATTTTTTATTTTCTAACTACAATAAAGAGATTTATATTGTAAATTCATGTCTGGAGGCACAACCATACAACAAACATAGCAAAAATTGAAGCTCATGCTTTTGAGATTCTCAAAAAATATATTGCCCATATATTAATAATGTTTTGTAGATGCCTATATAAGAAATGCAAGAAAGGATTATGCTAGATACATAAATTCTCCAAAATGAAGTCAAAATCTTGATGCACATGCAAACTAAACTTTAGAAGGGAAGACAGTCTCTTGATCCATGACTAAATGTTTCATTGGAGGAATGATTACATTTAAATTTAGCAAGTTACAATAAATAGGACCAATATAAACTTCAACATATGAGTGACTCATCTGTAATTGACTCAACAAGGCTTGAAAATCCACCACTTGTTGATAAAGGGAAGCCATTTCATCCTCCATGCTACACAGCTCAAATCTGTGTTCCACCACAAGGTCCATCACCATTATTAAAGAAGATGCAATTTGGTTTTGTTGAATTTTCAAATGAAAGAATCCATTATGTAAATTATAGAGCTCCTCCATCCAAACATTATGGATAACCTTCCCGTGCCCTTACTGCGCCATAATTTTGCAATTATGATTGTAGCCCACATATTGAAAAGAACCGAAGTCCAAACAACTAGCGAATATGTTAGAGAAATACACCTGAGGAGGCAGGAAGATACATGCAGGCATAAATAAGGAGAATCTAGGTAAACAAAGGACTAGAGAATCGATCAAAGACTAGGTCCAAGAGATCTCAGAGTAGCAAACAATGAATAGGGGAAACCAAGCCTCCAAAACATTCAACATATAAGCGAAAGGAGTAGAGAGAAACCATACTTCCCCCAAATTATGTAAATGCCCTATAATATTTGACCAAAAATAGATTAACCAATCCTTACAACAGGATCCCAAGTCAAGCCTTGAAGGAGCATCCACCTTAAAAGGAAGATTACAAACTCAACTAAACTTCTCTTAAAAGAAAACATTCTTGCAATAGGGATGACAACCAACAATCTTATAAACACGAGCATAGATAAATCAAGGATTATAAGGACATAACAACAAATCTCCACACGAGATTGATCCCTATGAGATTGCAATGAGTGAAGGCATCCAAACTTCCTAGGATTAGCATCTCACTCCATGTTGCACCATCTTCCATGATTGTGGAGTGACATATATGACTCTCCCTCCTTGCTACCCACAAGCACATTAAGGCACATGTATCTAAGCAGAGGGTCGAGCCCCTCACATACCGAGCCAAGATCAAGATATTCCATGCGAGTATGCAAACATTCATACCTACAATCCTCATCTTGATCGATTGATCATGGCCAAATTTAATCCACAGTGAGTGGTGTTGTCTCATCAATTTTGCCCATTGCATGTAATATGGTCACCCTAGGGGTCCCGATCATGCCCACACATTGACACATAGGGAGTCAATGACGAGATAACCGACCCCTCACCATTAACTAATTTTTCATTCCTCATAGTGACCCTTAAGAGTGTGACCATTCCCCCTTGTCCGTATTCCTTCAAAATCATGAGATGGGAAAATGAGAAAGGTGATAATTTATCAACAATGATCTTGTCTCCATGATTAAAAGTTTATTTTCCATGTGATCACAAGAATATTATTGTGCCAAAGGATGGGGGTAGAAACTTACCTTTGAAAATGACCCAGAAGGAACCTTATATGATGAAAACATGAGAAGATTTAGATCTCTTGGAGGAAAACCTTTTTGAATATAATCAGTGACAAATTTTGAATCTCCAACACTTGTAATAAATGAGAAACTTTATGCCTTATCATAGGCAATACCTTGGAAAATAAAATAGGTTTAAGCATAATTATTTGAGGCTTTTCTTAGCCTCCAAGCAAAGGTGGATTTCACTTTTCCTCTAGGGAAAAGGTAAACCCCCCTCACTGGGAGCCTACCACCCCTTGTTGTATAGGTTTGATTATTTAAAAGCAATGTTTTGATAAATGGTTAAAGCATTTGATGTAATGGTTGAATAAAAGGGATTGAAGAGGGGATAAGTGGTGAGAAAAAATAAGGGAGACATTCAATTTCTAATTTAAAGGAGATACATATGTACTTGCTAAATTTAGAAGGAGATGTACATCTTTGTTAATGTAGAAGGGGGCGCATAGTTATGCACATCTAGTTGATAATGTTGAGAGAAACTTGCAAGGTTATTGTTGACGGTGCTGAATCCCGCCAACGTACAGGGGGATATCCTCTATATGAGGTACCAATTAGACCTCACATTGTTTGGTGTAGGAAACCCATCTGAAATATGGCCAAAATGCCATTAACTTAGAGATTCACCTTGGATTAATCAATTAGCATGAGAGAGTAGCACGCATGTGCTTTTGAATGAGCGAGAGAGTTTTCCTTGTGAAATTTTCAATTCTAGATGTTTCAAAGTTCTTTCACTACAAGGGAGAGAAAGTGATCCATTGGGCTTACTAGTTTGAGGCAAAAATACAAATAAAATTCCAAACACTTATTGAATTCTTTGTGTTTTCCATTCATTTTGTGGTGACATATTATGTTTAAGTTCAAAGGGGTACCTTGAAACTGGAAGAATTGTTGTTAGAAATTGCTAGTGAAGGTGCGACCATGTTTGGTCAAAATTGATTATGGCACGTTGTGGAGTTTACAAATATTGTCCATGAATACTTGTGCTACCATGAAGACCTTGAATGGGTGTTGTAAGGGACATAAGTGAGCATATTTAGAAAGTGTTTGGTACGTGTTATATTCTTTGCATGACTAGTCTCACACACATTTTGTTTCACTAGGCACAATGGGGGGCAATAGCTCCCATGAGGAGCCCCAAAGGGGCCCATTAAGCAAAAACCAATGGATCTGTTTTTATCGAGTGGGATTTCTTGGTATGTTTTTGCCTTTTTGGAGTTTCATGGCATGTCATGATTTTGTGGTCCATGATAATTTAATTTCTCTTAATGAACTACACATGTTTTCTAATCAAAATTTAATAGATCGGGGATTTATATTGTATCAAAACATTATGAAGAAATATAATACTAAACATTCTTTCTAGATTTCCTAGCTTGGGTCTTCAATGTACAAACGTTTTGTTAAATGCATTCCTATGTGTGTGTGCATTCACGCCATTGCATATTTTCCATTTTTAGTACAAATCTACGTATATCAATTAATTATGCATGGTTAAAACCTATGGAAATATGACCAAATGGTCTAACCTACAGTGAGATGATCAATTACTACCATTGATCACTTTCTCTCCCTTGTAGTGAAATAACTTTGATACATCTACAATTGAACATTTGACAAGGCACACTCTCTTGCTCATTCAAAAGCACATCGAAAGTTTGTGGATGTGGTATGGTGGTGTATTAATGTGACCTTAATTATTTACATACCAAGGAAAACCTTGGGTTAGGCGCTAATATGGGAAGTTTATGGCTCTTTTTCTTCTCGTTAAATTTGTATTGTTTGAGGGTGTGGGTTCTCTTTCGATGACTCCAACTCTATCGTTGATGTCTTAAACAGTGCTATTTTGTAACATAATTTTACACTTATTCGTTGACAGATCAACTCAGTGACATCTCTAGTTTGTTCACCCATATCTTCCAAGAACTAAACTAGGTTAGAAACAGACTCTTGAGAGGTCTTTATATCACTGAAAATATGGTTTATATATTAGAGTTTCTAGATGGGTAGGCTATGGTTTGTATTCACATATTGTTAGATGACATTTGCTAAGGATTTAGGTTTCTTTCCATTACTATCATGGCCAGGTTATGGTCATAGATATTTGTTTTGGAGATTGGGCTGTTAGCTATTTGTTAAGTATAGGATAATATTTTTTTTGGTAGATCAATTTCCTCTCCTTTGGAGAACTATTTTATGGGCGTTCAACTGCACCCAAAGATTGTATTTTCCTTCATTTTGAATATAAATGTAGTTTTTCCTTATGAAAAAAATTATGTTCTCTATCTGAATAAGAGTTTAAGATTAGAAAATGAATTTATGACAATTTATATATTTTTACATTTCTGGGTGTTAATGTGGTGAATTTTTTAGGGAAGGTTGTTTCACGAGTCCTTATAATCTTAGAGGACATATAAAAATTGGATTTTCTTAGAGACTTGCCACTACTACTAACAACAAAGTTGCGTCCGCTTGTGGCATATCGAGAAGTGAAAATAGTTAAATTGAAAGGGACTGAGAAGCTTCCAACAATAGTTGATTCCACAATAATTATAAGATTTTTTAAGCAAAACTCTAACTCAAAGAACACATGCATCAACTAATTGATCAATAATTCCTTGGAGATAGCAAAAAGGTTTGAATTTGTAAAATATTATCACATCCTCCACACAAACAATAGGAACTATCTAATCTAGGAGTTTGTTTATATGAAGTTTACATTGGGATAAATGGAAGGGGGCCTTTCCAAATTCCACTCCCATGAACTATTATTGAATCACAACACTTGGGCAATTGGAAGTGATGAATAAGAAATACCATAAGCATGTGAGGAACATACATGTTTAAGTCCTCGAGGGACTCTCAAGCAAGGATGACAACATTACAAGGATGACAACATTTCTCCCAACCACCCAAGCTACATCTAATTGACCTATCCTTTGAAGAAAATATCTTTATGTTCCATGTGAGGAACACACATGTTTCAGTCCTCGAGGGTTTCTCAGGTAACAAGTCTTGAAGATTTTATAGTGATATACTCATGATGAGCTCAACATGTCACATGCAGGAATTGAACCCAAGTGGGGATGAGAACATTTTTTTTTCACAATGACCCGAGCTACAACTAATTGAATTTTTCAATATGTTGGTGCACTTATGCGTGTGGTTTCAAGAGGGTTTGATGGTTAGTTCTCTAGGTTCCCCTTTATTCAAAGCAGTAGGTTTGCATACAATGAGTTCTAGGTGTGGGAAAATTACTTCACAACCCATAACTTGTGAACCATAAAGGGATGCGTAGTCAGGGAGATTTTGTGGGGTTCAAGTTTTTGTCTAGTCATTGGCATGGAATGCAGTCTATTAGTAGCTCATGGACTTGGTCTCTGGATTTATGAATTATTGCCAATGTTGAAAATGTACAATATGTGAGCTCTCATCAATTAAGAGGCAAAAGCAAAGGTTTGAGGGGATAAATAAAGTTAAGAAGGATTTCATCAATGCAAATGTGGTCTAGTACGAGATCTTCTTGGTAGACGGGCAAGAGAAAGCTTGACATGTGCTAGAGATAATAGACAAAATAAAAGAATTGAAGGTCATGAATGCAAAGTTTATGGATGCATACAAAACAAGGACAAACAACTCTAGGAAATTGAGGAAAAATTGGACTCAACAATGGCAATGACTAATAAACTAGCAAGCTTTAGCAACACCTTTATGACAACAACTTAAACTCAAACTCAAACAATTAAAAGAACTTTGATTTCAACTTATGAGATTTTACCTAGCATAAAAGTTGAGAGAAGGCATTCAATGAAAAAGAAAGACCCCTCTATCATGTTTTAACCCTACATGGTAAAGCAAGAAAAGATAAGGAAAATGTCCTTTCACCTACTGTTTTTTAGAATGTTTTGTAAGTTTATGTTAGTTTTCACTGCCATATACCAATATCTATTTTGTATTTTGATTTTAAAAATATGACAAAATCAATACCAAATCTTTTAATATTAAACGTGAGAACTTTGAATCAATATTATATAGAAATTTTTTAAGTTATGTCAAATTAACCATTATTTAAATAATCATTCTTATTAATATAAAATTAGATTTATTGTTAAAGGAATATAACCTTTTTTAATACAAAAGTTTAACCATTCTTTTTAATATAAAACTATAAAACTATATTTATTATTTTTTAAATACCAAAATATATTTATGATTAAAACTATATAACTATATTTATTATTTTTTAAATACTAAAATATATTTATGATTGGAGGAAAATTATATAGTATAATTTGATTAAGTAGTTTTTCTACTTATAAATGAAATATTAAATTATTTAAATTTAAAAAATAATTATTTAAATTGTAATTTTGAATAAAAAAAATAAATTCAATACAATGAAATTTTTTTGGACTTTTCAAATTATATTAAACAATTTAAAATGACAAATTTCTTTATTTTAACAAATTAAATTAATTATTATATTTATTTAAAAAACCAAAAAAATCATTTTATTAAATAAATATAACAATTATTTTATTTATAAATTTTATGAACTACTTTTATTTTATTTTTTAAATGTATTAAAAATAAATATGTTTATAAAAAAAATTCATTTTTATCACATTCGCATGACACTAAATAAAAAAAAGTGAGGTTGGGTAAATTTTTAACATTGTAATCAACTTCTCTTCACAAGAGTTTCATTTTATCACATTTATATGGCATGAGCTCAAAGATTCTTTGAGGATGGCTCAAATTTTATTAATTTAATTAATATAATATTTCAGTTTAGTGTAAATTGTAATTAGTCTTTTATGTTTATGATTTACAGTGTTTCATTTTATCATTATTCATATGGGATGAGTTTAAAAGAATGAGGGGAGATAAAATTTTAGCAATTTAAATAATAAATTAGGTTATAAGATTAAATTTATTATTCAGATATATTTTGAAGTAATTTGAAATTATGTTAAAGTTGATTGTTTTATTATTATTTAGATTTTTTTAAGTTATTATTAAATTATTATATTTAATATTGTTTTTAAAGAACTTAAAAATAAATTGGTGATTGGATATTTTGTTAAATGTTTTTAATTTAAAGTTTTAGTAAAAGATTTAAATTTATAAATAAAAATAGAAAAAAAATTAAGTTTTAAGTTTATAGGTAAAGTAAATTTTGAGGGTAGTTTATCTGGTCTAGTTTTTGTTATTGAAATACTTTTGCTATTAAGAAATTATGGGTTTAATTTTCTCGACACACACTTCTTTACAGTGAATGAGTTTAATTTTATAGTTGCCTTTACAGTGAAATAATTCTTTTAGATATTTATACCTAATACAAATATTTCATAAATATAATAATCACTAATCTCCAAAAAAATATATATATATCTATCTATAAATAAATAAACAAAATAACCTTTTTTTGTTATATCATTATATTTTTATTTATGATAAAAATTAAAAAAATATTAATAACATAATAACACATCAACAAGATTATTGCTTTAATCACATATATTTGCAAGTACAAGATTATGAATCTTATTTTCACTTTGAATCATTACATCTTTATTTACGTTAAAAATAGATCAAGTAATGATAACATAGGTTTTTGTTTAACAACTAAAACCTTATTAAATATCTATATTTGATATTTTTAATTTAAAAGACATCCACAAACAAAAAATTACAAATTTATTTAAAAAAAAAACCTAAAAACATAAATAAACATAAACATAAACATGGAATAATCTTACACATAAATCAATATTAAATAATTTTGTATTTTAGTTAGGGGTTTGTTTAATATAACATTATTATATTTCACTATTCTCTTAATTTAAAGTTTTAATTTAAAATTCACATTAAAAAAAGGTTGTATTTTAGATTTTAAAAAATTCACGATAATTTAATAACAAAAAATATATGCTACATGTCTAATTAAAAATTTTAATTAAAAAATTATATCTAAAAATACAATTACAATTTAAAAGTAAAACATGATCAATATCATCACAAGATAATGAGAGAGAGAGTTGGGTAATGTTGTTGGGTTCCTAAAGTAATTTTGAACTTAAAATGAGATAATTAGGGAAGAGAGTGATATGAAAATAATTTTTGTTTTTATTATATGTTGGGGAGATAAAATATTATGTGTTTCAATTATGTTGATGGGTGTTTTTAGTTTGGAATAAAGTTTCTAGAATTTTAATTTAATTATTTATAATTATTGTGTGGATAGTAGAGATTTACTCTCAACAAAATATCTAGAATATTTATGTTGATAGGTATGTAGGGTTTCCATATTTAAATTTGATTATCAATAATTATTAGGTGGATCGTAGAGATTTAACCTCTATGGAGTATTCCAGAATATTCTTAGTAGTATACACAAATCAAAAGTTGAAATTTGTCTCTAAAGTAATTATTCTCTCTTCTTCTTTTTGTGGGGTGAATTCTATTAGCCTCAAAAACAGGGAATTGCATCAAGGATTACAATAAGTCATTTAGGCTTCTAACAGGGGAGACCGGACCAGAACCAAAAATGAACTCTCCTAAGAGATGAGAGAGACAACTGAAAGCGAACAATGACAACATAAAACATGCTAATACATAGATAGTGGCCTAACTGGCCTTAAAAAAAGGTTGTATAATCATTAGCCATAATCATACCAAAAGTCAAACAAGGGGGTTGGAGTTTGAGCCTACCACTAGGATAGGATCTGTTGGATTTGCTAGAAGTATATCAGTTGTCAGGGGGATGTTGAGCTGATGTTCTATCCTTGTCACCCTGTGATCAATCCTCTCCAACATGTTATCAAAGTCTCTCAAATTCCAATGCATGAGAGCCAAGGATTAGAGTAGGTCCATCCGAGACTCTTGGTGGTCCAAGAGAGTTTTCCCTAAAAGGAATTCCATTTTCCAATACAAATATATCGTCTGCATGTACTGATTAAATCTACCCCTCATATGTCTTGTATCAAGGATCTAGGTTGCCCACTCAACAATGACTTCATAATTTGAGAGGGAAGCTTGGTGAGAAAAGCCTTTCACCTCAGACTAGGCTAATTCCTCTTGAACATGGGCTAGATTGTGCTCCCGAAATCACTATTGTTAAAGAAGATACAGTTTGGTTTTGTTGAATTTGCAAATGAAAGAATCCATTATGTAAATTATAGAGCTCCTCCATCCAAACATTATGGATAACCTTCCCCTGCCCTTATTGCGCCATAATTTTGCAATTATGATTGTAGCCCACATATTGAAAAGAACCGAAGTCCAAACAACCAGCCAATATGTTAGAGAAACACACCTGGGGAGACAGGAAGATACATGCAGACATAAATAAGGAGAATCTAGGTAAACAAAGGACTAGAGAATCGATCAAAGACTAGGTCCAAGAGATCTCAGAGTAACAAACAATGAATAGGGGAAACCAAGCCTCCAAAACATTCAACATATAAGCGAAAGGAGTAGAGAGAAACCCTACTTCCACCAACTTATGTAAATGCCCTATAATACCTGACCACGAATAGATTAACTAATCCTTACAACAGGATCCCAAGTCAAGCCTCGAAGGAGCATCCACCTTAAAAGGAAGATTACAAACTCAACTAAACTTCTCTTAAAAGAAAACATTCTTGCAATAGGGATGACAACCAACAATCTTATAAACATGAGCATAGATAAATCAAGGATTATAAGGACATGACAACAAATCTCCACACGAGATTGATCCCTTGGAGATTGCAATGAGTGAAGGCATCCAAACTGCCTAGGATTAGCATCTCGCTCCATGTTGCACCATCTTTCATGATTGTGGAGTGACATATATGACTCTCCCTCCTCGCTACCCACAAGCACATTAAGGCACATGTATCTAAGTAGAGGGCTGAGCCCCTCACATACCGAGCCAAGATCGAGAAATTCCATGCAAGTATGTAAAAATTCATACCTACAATCCTCATCCTGATCGATCGATCATGGCCAAATTTAATCCACAGTGAGTGGTGTCGTCTCATCAATTTCGCCCATTGCATGTAATATGGTCACCCTAGGGGTCCCGATCATGCCCACACATTGACACATAGGGATTCAACGACGAGATAACCAACCCCTCACCATTAACTAATTTTTCATTCCTCATAGTGACCCTTAAGAGTGCGATCATTCCCCCTTGTTCGTATTCCTTCAAAATCATGAGATGGGAAAATGAGAAAGGTGATATTTATCAACAATGATCTTGTCTCCATGATTAAAAGTTTATTTTCCATGTGATCCACAAAAATATTATTATTCCAAAGGATGGGGTAGAAACTTACCTTTGAAAATGACCCAGAAGGAACCTTATATGATGAAAACATGAGAATATTTAGATCTCTTGGAGGAAAACCATTTTGAATATAATCAACGACAAATTTTGAATCTCTAACACTTGTAATAAATGAGAAACCTTATGCCTTATCCAAGGCCATACCTTGGAAAATAAAATAGGCTTAAGCATAATTATTTGAGGCTCTTCCTAGACTCCAAGCAAAGGTGGATTTCACTTTTCCTCTAGGGAAAAGGTAAACCCCCCTCCCTGGGAACCTACCACCCCTTGTTGTATAGGTTTGATTATTCAAAAGCATTGTTTTGATAAATGGTTAAAGTATTTGATGTAATGGTTGAATAAAAGGGATTGAAGAGGGGATAAGTGGTGAGAAAAATTAAGGTAGACATTCAATTGCTAATTTAAAGGAGATGCATATGTACTTGCTAAATTTAGAAGGAGATGTACATCTTTGTTAATGTAGAAGGGGGCGCATAGTTATGCACATCTAGTTGATAATTTGGAGAGAAACTTGCAAGGTTATTGTTGAAGGTGCTAAATCCCGCCAACGTACAAGGGATCTCCTCTATATGAGGTACCAATTAGACCTCACATTGTTTGGTGTAGGAGACACATCTGAAATATGGCCCAAATGCCATTAACTTAGAGATTGACCTTGGATTAAGAAATTAGCATGAGAGAGTAGCACGCATGTGCTTTTGAATGAGCGAGAGAGATTTCCTTGTGAAATGTTCAATTGTAGATGTATCAAAGTTCTTTCACTACAAGGGAGAGAAAGTGATCCATTGGGCTTACTAGTTTGAGACAAAAAGACAAATAAAATTCCAAACACTTATTGAATTCTTTGTGTTTTCCATTCATTTTGTGGTGACATATTATGTTTAAATTCAAAGGGGTACCTTGACACTGGAAGAATTGTTGTTAGAAATTGTTAGTGAAGGTGCAATCATGTTTGGTCAAAATTGATTCTGGCACGTTGTGGAGTTTACAAATATTGTCCATGAATACTTGTGCTACCATGAAGAGCTTGAATGGGTGCTGTAAGGGACATAAGTGAGCATATTTAGAAAGTGTTTGGTATGTGTTATATTCTTTGCATGACTAGCCCCACATACATTTTGTTTCACTAGGCACAATGCGGGGTGATAGCTCCCATGAGGAGCCCCAAAGGGGCCCATTAAGCAAAAATCAATGGATATGTTTTTATCGAGTGGGATTTCTTGGTATGTTTTTGCCTTTTTGGAGTTTCGCTGCATGTCATGATTTTGTGGTCTATGATAATTTAATTTCTCTTAATGAACTACAAATTTTTTCTAATCAAAATTTAATATATAGGGGATTTATATTGTATCAAAACATTATGAAGAAATATAATACTAAACATTCTTTCTAGATTTCCTAGTTGGGTCTCCAATGTACAAACGTTTTCTTAAATGCATTCCTATGTGTGTGTGTGTGCTTGTGTGTGCATTCACACCATTGCATATTTTCCATTGTTATTACAAATCTATGTATATCAATTATTTATGAATGGTTAAAACCTATGGAAATATGACCAAATGGTTAAAACCTACAGTAAGATGATCAATGACTACCATTGATCACTTTCTCTCCCTTGTAGTGAAATAACTTTGATACATCTACAATTGAACATTTGACAAGGCACACTCTCTTGCTCATTCAAAAGCACATCCAATGTTTGTGGATGTGGTATGGTGGTGTATTAAGGTGACCTTAATTATTTATATACCAAGGAAAACATTGGGTTAGGCGCTAATATGGGAAGTTTATGGCTCTTTTTCTTCTCCTTAAATTTGTATTGTTTAAGGGTGTGGGTTCTCATTCGATGACTCCAACTCTATCATTGATGTCTTAAACAATTCTATTTTGTAACATAATTTTACGCTTATTCGTTGACAGATCAACTTAGTGACATCTCTAGTTTGTTCACCCATATCTTCCAAGAACTAAACTAGGTTAGAAACAGACTCTTGAAAGGTCTTTGTATCACTGAAAATATGGTTTATATATTAGAGTTTCTAGATGGGTAGGCTATGGTTTGTATTCACGTATTGTTAGATGACATTTGCTAAGGATTTAGGTTTCTTTCCATTACTATCATGGCCAGGCTATGGTCATAGATATTTGTTTTGGAGATTGGGTTGTTAGCTATTTGTTAAGTATAGGATAATATTTTTTTTGGTAGATCAATTTCCTCTCCTTTGGAGAACTATTTTCTGGGCGTTCAACTGCACCCAAAGATTGTATTTTCCTTCATTTTGAATATAAATATAGTTTTTCCTTGTGAAAAAAATTATATTCTCTATCTGAATAAGAGTTTAGGGTTAGAAAATGAATTTATGACAATTTATATATTTTTACATTTCTGGGTGTTAATGTGGTGAATTTTTTAGGGAAGGTTGTTTCATGGGTCCTTTTAATCTTAGAGAACATATAAAAATTGGATTTTCTTAGAGACTTGCCACTACTACTAACAACAAAGTTGAGTCCACTTGTGGCATATCGAGAAGTGAAAATAGTTAAATTGCAAGGGATTGAGAAGCTTCCAATGATAGTTGATTCCACAATAATTATAAGATTTTTTAAGCAAAACTCTAACTCAAAGAGCACATGCATCAACTAATTGATCAATAATTCCTTGGAGATAGCAAAAAGGTTTGAATTTGTAAAATATTATCACATCCTCCACACAAACAATAGGAACTAGCTAATCTAGGAGTTTGTTTATATGAAGTTTACATTGGGATAAATGGAAGGAGGCCTTTCCAAATTCCACTCCCATGAACTATTATTGAATCACAACACTTGGGCAATTGGAAGTGATGAATAAGAAATACCATAAGCATGTGAGAATAAAGAGGCAATTCAAACCTCACGCACTCTTATTCTTATGTCCTATTTCTTCAATGATATTCACTATTTTATTATTATTATATATATTTATATTCCATATGAAGAACATACATGTTTAAGTCCTCGAGGGAATCTCAAGCAGCAAGGCTTGAAGCCATTACAAGGATGACAACATTTCTCCCAACCACACAAGCTACATCTAATTGACCTATCCTTTGAAGAAATATCGTTATATTCCATGTGA
Source organism: Pinus tabuliformis (assembly GCA_031772625.1). Taxonomy (NCBI): domain Eukaryota; kingdom Viridiplantae; phylum Streptophyta; class Pinopsida; order Pinales; family Pinaceae; genus Pinus; species Pinus tabuliformis. The sequence continues at coordinate 572,796,801 of CM062818.1, read as the reverse complement.
GGAACACACATGTTTCAGTCCTCGAGGGTTTCTTAGGTAACAAGGCTTGAAGATTTTATAGTGATATACTCATGATGAGCTCAACATGTCACATGCAGGAATTGAACCCAAGTGGGTAGAGAACAAATTTTTTCACAACGACCCGAGCTACAACTAATTGAATTTTTCAATATGTTGGTGCACTTATGCGTGTGGTTTCAAGAGGGTTTGATGGTTAGTTCTCTAGGTTCTCCTTTATTCAAAGGTGTAGCTTTACATACAATGAGTTCTAGGTGTGGGAAAATTACATCACAACCGATAACTTGTGAACCATAAAGGGATGCGTAGTCAAGGAGAATTTGTGGGGTTCATGTTTTTGTCTAGTCATTGGCATGGAATGCGGTCTATTGGTAGCTCATGGACTTGGTCTTTGGATTGGGAACCCATGACTTATTGCCATGTTGAAAATGTACAATATGTGAGCTCTCATCAATTAAGAGGCAAATGCAAAGGTTGAGGGGATAAATAAAGTTAAGAAGGATTTCATCAATGCAAATGTGGTCTAGTATGAGATCTTCTTGGTAGACGGGCAAGAGAAAGCTTGACATGTGCTAGAGATAATAGACAAAATAAAAGAGTTGAAGGTCATGAATACAAAGTTTAATCGATGCATACAAAACAAGGACAAACAACTCTAGGAAATTGAGGAAAAATTTGACTCAACAATGGCAATGACTAATAAACTAGCAAGCTTTAGCAACACCTTTATGACAACAACTTAAACTCAAACTCAAACAATTAAAAGAACTTTGATTTCAACTTATGAGATTTTACCTACTATAAAAGTTGAGAGAAGACATTCAATGAAAAAGAAAGACCCCTCTATCATGTTTTAACCCTACATGGTAAAGCAAGAAAAGATAAAGAAGATGTCCTTTTACCTACTTTTTTTTAGAATGTTTTGTAAGTTTATGTTAATTTTCACTACCATACAACAATATCTATTTTGTATTTTGATTTTTAAAATATGACAAAATCAATACCAAATATTTTAATATTAAACGTGAGAACTTTAAATCCATATTATATAGAAAATATTTAAGTTATGTCAAATTAACGATTATTTAAATAATCACTCTTATTAATATAAAATTAGGTTTATTGTTAAAGGAATATAACTTTTTTTAATACAAAAGTTTAACCATTCTTTTTAATATAAAACTATATAATTATAATTTTTAAATACCAAAATATATTTATGATTAGAGGAAAATTATATAGTATAATTTGATTAAATAATTTTTTTACTTACAAATGAAATATTAAATGATTTAAATTATATTTTTAAATTAAAAAAATAATTATTTAAATTATAATTTTGAATAAAAAATAATTCAACATAATAAATTTTTTTGAACTTCCAAATTATATTAAACAATTTAAAATTACAAATTTCTCTATTTTAACAAATTAAATCAATTACAACATTTATTTAAAAAAAAACCAAAAAAATTATTTTATTAAATAAATATAATAATTATTTTATTTACCAATTTTATGAGCTACTTTTATTTTGATTCTTTAAATATATTTATAAAAAAAATCATTTTTATCACATTCACATCACACTAAATAAAAAAAGAGGTTGGGTAAATTTTTAACATTGTAATCAACTTCTCTTCACAAGATTTTCATTTTATCACATTTATATGGCATGAGCTCAAAGATTCTTTGAGGATGGCAAAATTTTTATTAATTTAATTAATATAATATTTCAGTGTAGTGAAAATTGTAATTAGCCCTTTATGTTTATGATTTACAGAGTTTCATTTTATCATTATTAGTATGGGATGAGTTTATGCGATGAGTTTAAATAAATGAGGGGAAATAAAATTTTATTAATTTAATTAATAAATTATGTTATAAGATGAAATTATTTGTCAGATATATATGGAAGTAATTTGAAATAATAATAATAATAATAATAATAATAATAATAATAATAATAATTATTATTATTATTTTCTAAGTAAAAGTAATCTATTAATATGTACAGAAAGATACAAAGAGGACAAGGCCTCGAACAAGGTAGCGTAGAGTATCAACAAAATCTGGATTGCCCCAACATTGGGGAAACCAGTTCAGTGAGAGTAGAAACTTCAAAAACGGTATCACTTCTCAAGTCCATACCCCACAAAAAAAACTAGTAAGATGGTTCCTTGACGATTAGTCCATATAAGAAGCCATAACCAGGAAACACTAGCGAAAAAAAAAAACCAGATAATGAACACCTGGGCGGCCACAGCCGGCCTCGTACTATCATCAGGCAATCACATATCGCTAGAAGTAAAGGCATTGCCCTTTGGTCTGCCCATTCTGTGATCCGCCGTCGGGTCCGCGTCATCGCATCGCACTTGTGAAAGTGTGGAGGCTCCGCCCCTTGGTTTCCGCCGATGCGATCTGATCGCAATCGCATATCGCTAAAAGTAAAGGCATTGCCTTTAGGTCTCCCCATTCTGTGATCCACCGTCGGGTCCGCGTCATCGCATCGCACATGTGAAAGTGTGGAGGCTCCACCCCTTGGTTTCTGCCGATGCGATATTGCAATGCGATTTGATCGCAATCGCATATCGCTATAAGTAAAGGCATTGCCCTTAGGTCTCCCCATTCTGCGATCCGCCGTCGGGGCCGCATCATCGCATCGCACATGAGAAAGTGTGGAGGCTCCACTCCTTGGTTTCCGCCGATGCAAAATAGCGATGCGATCTGATCATAATCGCATATCGCTATTAGTTAAGGCCTTGCCCTTAGGTCTCCCCATTCTGCGATCCGCCAAAATTGCGATGCGATCTGATTGCAATCGCATGTTGCTGGTTATCGATTTGCAATTCGCCATTACTATTGCATTGAAGAGAGCCGAAGTCTGAGGTATGCTGGAGCATGCTGAGGCATGATATCCGGAACTACTTAAAACAATGCCAATGAACCCTGCTCTTCTCAAATGCAAAGATCCGTTGATCAGAAGCCAAATATCCGGCTTGTCCTAGGTAGGCAGGTGTCGCCCCATCTCGCCCCACCCCTGTCCCGTCATATTTAACGCCCGTCTATATACCCGCATCCGGGAGAGCTGCATCCCTTTGGACCAGTATTTTGCACTCCTGATTTTGATCATGATTCTGAATTATGTCTAGAGCTCCAGTGAGAAGAGTGTGCCCAGTTTCCACCCCCAAATTGGCAAGTAGATCAGTGACCTTGTTTCCTTCCCGTTTAACGTGATTGAATATGATGGCACGATTGGTGTGAAGCAATTGTTCTATTGCATCCAATCTGGCTTCAAGTCTCCAACTGTTGGCAATTTTATGCGCATGTGCCCCATTGAGGAGTTGATTGGCCAGGTTGATGAGGATTAGGGAATCACCTTCGATCTCCAGAGGTTGGAAGCCATGACGCTGGGAAAGGAGTAATCCTTGCCAGAGACCCTCCAGTTCAGCCGAGTTGTTCGTGTCCCAGCCAATGTTTCCGAAGTAGATTAGGAGAGGCGAACCCTCATGATCTCTAAATATGCCACCAAATCCTGCTTTGCTGGGATTGCCCTTTGAAGCTCCATCAAAGTTGAGTTTGAAAGTATGCTTTGGAGGGGGGGTCCATAAGTGCTTTCTGATGTTGTTGCCTTCTGAAGGTCTGTGATTGTGAGTACCTTGTGGGAGTTGTATGTTCCAATTTTCCCAGATGGCTTTCTCATTTGCAAGAGTGGGAAAATCTTCCGTGTGCCAAGTTTGAAGCGCCAAGATGTCTTTAAGATTGAGCCAAAAGTTACCCCCAAATGATTTCTACAGGAGTGCTTTGATCTATGAATATGCGCTTGTTTCGTTCTTTCTATATTGTCCAGAGGAGAAGGCCGGGAATCAATCTCCATAATTGGTTGAGTAGTTAGCTTTTATAAGGGTTCTGGTGCTAATGGCGAATAGAGTTGATTATATCTTCGGACACTCTGCATCTTTTTTGACAATGGAAGCTAGCCTTCTCCACAGTTGATTGGCAAGAGTGCAAGAGGTGTTGGAGCGATTCCTCCTGAGAATTACAATTGGGACATATGGAGGGCCCATGAAAGTTTATTTTCCTAAGATTGTCCCAAGTGAGGATTTTCCAGTGCCCAACAAGCCAGAGGAATAGGGAGACTTTGGGCCAAGTACCTGGTGACCAGATTCTGCCCCAGATAGGATCCAGGGGCATTGGATCATTGCATATAATTTTATAAGCCTCTTTGGTGGTGAAGGAACCTTTTGGGGTATATCCCCATCTTAAAATATCCCTGCCTTCGGATGATCTAATGCGTCGATTCTGGAGCTCACTCTCCATGACCTCCTTAGTCTGGTTATCTGCATTCCTGATTAGCCTGTCGATCTGCTTCCATTGTCTGTACCCCTGTTCTGTCTCTGGAATCCATTGTTGCTGGACGGATTCCTTTTGTTGCTCCTCCCACTCTTGGCAAGGAGGCGGTCTATAGATGTCGTTGAGCTTTGGTAGTTGGTTCCAGGCATCCGTCCAGAACCGAGCAGTGCTGCCGTTCCTTATTTCCCAAAAGCTGTGTTGTTGGATCAACAAGAAGTGTTGTCTGGCAGTGTTCCATATTAGTGATCCCTTTTCAGTTGGAGTGAATATGATTAGCTCCTCCATTGGTCTGTGATTGGCATATTTGGTTGTCCAGATGGCTGCCCATGGCTTATTGGGAGTAGAGAGCCATTGCCACCATATTTTTGCACCCATGATAACATTGCTGTGATGAGGATCTCTCAGGCCTATACCCCCTTTTTCTTTGGGCTTGCATGCTGTCGTCCATTTTGCCAAGGCCCATTTGCGATTTGTGCCAGTTGCACCCCAAAGAAAATTGCGCTGTAGAGCTTTTATTTTTTTAAGGACCCATTTAGGCGCTGCCAAGATTGAGAAAAGGTAGAGAGGCATAGCCTGTAGCACAGCTTTGATTAGCACTAATCTGCTAGCTATGTTCAGAGTTCTTTGAGTCCATAAAGTGAGACGAGATTCAAGTTTCTCAAGGAGCATACACCAAGAGGCGTGCTTGATGGCAGAATCTATTAAGGGAGCTCCAAGGTATTTGGAAGGTAAGGAGGCTATGGAGAAGCCCAGAATGCGGGTAATAGCATGCTGAGTAACAGGGGGGGTGTGAAAAAAGAAGATCTGCGATTTGGCCGTGTTTATGCTCGTCCCTGAAGCATCAGAGAAATCATTCAGAAGGGATTTAAAAAGGGAGGCTTCCTGAACAGAAGGGTACCCAAACAACATGTTGTCATCCACGAACTGTTGATGAGTGATGGCTGGAGAATTGTGTATGGATAGACCCTTGAGATGCTAAGAGAGGAGGGCATGATTGATATGGCGACCTAGACCTTCCGCCATTAGAACAAAAAGGAATGGGGAAGTGGATTTCCTTGTTTGATGCCTCTAGAGGGGCTGAAAGGTCGAGAGGGTATGCCATTTATGAGGATAGAGAAAAATGTTGTGGAAATTAAACTCAGAATCCATCGAACCCACATTGGGGAAAAACCAAAGGCTGTTAGCATTTTTTGAATATAGGTCCAGCTTAACTTATCAAAAGCTTTAGAGAGGTCAATCTTGAGAATCATACCTGCCTGTTTGGAGTGCTTGAGGGAGTGTATGATTTCATGAATGAGGATAATGTCGTCCATTATTTGTCTTCCTTCTACGTATCCAGACTGTTCAGGCGATTTGGGAAGGGGCAAAAGCGGCTTCAACCTGTTAGCAATGACTTTGGATATCACCTTGTAAATAACATTGCATAGTGCGATTGGACGGAATTTGTCCGGAGTACTGGTATTCTCTTCTTTTGGGATGAGGGCGATGAAAGTTGAGTTCAGAGAGGGCAAAAGCCAATGAAGAGTGCGCGATTCCTCCACCACTAGCCACACCTCCTCTTTGATAAGATCCCAGAAAGAGTGGAAGAAGGTAGTAGTGAAGCCATCCGGACCAGGAGCTTTGCCCTCCTTGAGTTGGTTCATAGCCAAATCCACCTCCTGAGGCATTACTGGTCGAAGAAGAAGTTGGTTGTGTTCTTCTGTGATAATTTTCGGCACATTTTGAGTGATCTTTTCTATAGTAGGCCGTTTATCAATTTGGGGTTCTTGATGGATCTCCTGGAAGTGATTGATAAATTCCTGTTCGATCTCTGCATGGCTTTCCACTCTTCCCCCCCTCTCTTATGTATGAAAGAGATGGCGTTGTGCATTCTTCTATGTATTGTAGTTCTGTGGAAGAATTTAGTGTTCCTTTCTCCTTCTTTCAGCCATCTAATTCTAGATTTTTGCTTCCAGAGAATTTCTTCCTGCTTTCTTCTCTCCTCCAATTGATTGTGAATGTGCTTTTCCTGTTCCAAAGTCTCTTCCTTGTAGCCCTCTGTGATTATCTATTGCTGGAGTTCTCTCATTTCTTTGTTTAGATCTTGCTGAGCCTGGAAGATGTTGCCAAAAGTCTCTTGATTCCAACGCTTAATTTGGGATTTCAGGAATTTGAGTTTCTGTTGAAACTAAAACATTTTTTATCCATCTGGCGAAGGGAAGTTGGTCCAAGTGGATTTGATGAGGTCATTGAAGGCGAGGTGGGTGAGCCAAAAAGCTTTGAAGCAGAAAGGACGCCTGGTAGAGTTGCTTGGTCTTTGCCATTGGAGAGAGATAGGCCAATGATCTGAGCCTGAAAATGGAAGAATTGATGTTGAAATGTCACCCCCGAGATGCACTGCATTATCTGAAATGAGGAATCTATCTAGTTTGGAAGCAATTTGATGTCGCCCAACCCTGCGATTGCTCCAGGTGTGCATTCCATTGCAGAATTGCAGATCAATTAGCATATTGCTTTGGATAAAATCTTTAAAGTGGCAATTTTCCTGTTCCAGCTTGGCTCGGCCTCCCTGTTTTTCCTCCAGCTTGGTGATCATGTTGAAGTCTCCTCCAATGATCCAAATAGGATGGAGTCTATTGAAGTTGAGCTCTTCTATTGTGTCTAAAAGAGCAATTTTGTTGCCTGCTTCCTGTGGGAAGTAGACATTGGAGAGATGGCCATGAATGTTGGTGCCAATTATATGAAAAGTAGCATGTATAATGTGATGGGAGGCATGAAAGTCTGAGAGCGTTATAGCTTGCGTGTTCCAGGCAATTGCCAGTTCCCTGGAGGCACCCGAAGCATCCACTGCAACCGAGTGACAACCTGGCCATGCTCTAGAGAGGATGTTTCCAAGTGTGTTACTATTACATTTCGTTTCTTGCATAAAGAAGATCTGGGGCTGCTCCTGCTTTATCATGTTTTTTATCATTCTGAGTTTGCCGGGGCTATTGAGCCCTCTTAGATTCCATGAAGTGAGCTTCATGATTCACTATTTGTGGTAGGCTTGTAGTACTTTGTCAACTTAGCGTATCTGCCTGAGTCTACCAGGATTTTCCCTATTGTAATAGTTCTTTGAAGATATGTCTTTCTTCCACGTTTTTTGGAGTCTTTAGGAAAGAAGCTGCCATCCCATTGACTGCCTGGTTGTATGCCTAGTTGTTGTTGCTGGTAAGCCCTGGAGATGATGACTTCCAGGGTATTGAGCTGATGCTCTTGAATCTTGTCGTAGTCTTTCCTTCTGCATGCTTGTTCAAGCTCGAAGATGTCAAGTCCTCCCAAATCAATGCTTTCCAGTTCTTCTTCCATATGTTGCGTCTGACTGCTTTCTGCTGAGGTGATTGCTAAGTGCAGGGTCTGGCTGGGGATATTGTCAACATCCATTCCATTAGGTTTCCAATCAGGGTCCTTTCGAGCCGCCTCAGGAATCTCGACGTTGTCACTCAGGGGCAGGGGAGTGGGAAAAGAGCCAGACAGAGGAGGGGGAGAGGTCGTGATGATCAGCGGTGGGATTGGCAAAATGCTCTAAGGTGGGTCTTTTGAAGTTTTAGCAAGAACCTCAAACCTATTGCTTGTGGAGGGAATGGAGGCAGCGTCCTGCATGGGCTTTTTCCTGGAGGAGGGATTTTTATGCGATCTTTTTCAATTTGTGACCTTGGTAAAGCCATCATGAGCCGACTTGTCTGAGGGGTCAAAGGTTTGGGGTTTAGCATTTAGAGGGCAGTCCAAAAAAAGATGCCCATGGGCATGACACTTGCGACAACAAAAGGGTACATGTTCAAAATCTAAGGGTTGGATCCATTCAAAGTCATCATGGTAGAGACTTACCGAGTCCGAAAGGGCTTTGTCCAGGCACATGAAGACACAAATACAGGCATAGGAGGTGTATCTTCACAGCTTCGTTTCCTCAGCAATTTTTATAAACTCCCCCAGCCCCTTGCCAATGTCTCTCAGCGATTCTTCGTCCCAATATTCCAATGGGAGCGAGTACATCCAGATCCAAACTGGTGCCCAGCTGAAATCCTCCTTGTCAGGGTTAAATCTCTCTACCCATTCCCTTAAATACAGACCGGCGGAGTTGAAGAAGTAGGGACCTTCATCCATAACCCTATTCCGATCTTCGATGCAAATGAAAATCGCAGTGAAAAACCCTTTTGGTCCTAGCTGTAGGGTGACATGTCCCTTGGGTTTCCATTTGGCAGAGATCCATCCTTGCAAAGCTTTTTCAGTCGGCCAGTATCCAATAAATTTTCCAATGAGTGCATGGTCCTTCATGTACTGGATTTGACCATTGATTCTTTGGCTGGGAAGTTCTATCTTGGGTCGTTCAGCTGCTATGGGTTTGCATGTCGTTGATGTAACCTTGGGCGTTTCCTGTTGCCCAATCTTTCCTTCTTGTACTTCACTATGCCTGTCTGACTGATCAGTGGGAGCGTTTGTCGTATCTTGCATTGGGAAATCTCTTGTATCCGTGTTTACTTGTTCTGGACCGGAAGGCTTTGTCGGTTCCTTCACTTGATTATCTCTCTTAGCTGAGGGGGAAGGCTTTGAAGCCCCCCTGAGGGTCAGCCATTGCAGTGCGGTCTATGCCAGTAGCTGTTGTCGCAAGGAGGAAGGCTGACGAAGAATAGAAGCAGGGAGGGTTCAGACTGCGCCGTTGCAAGGGCGAGCAAAAAACCCTAGGTTGCAGAGCGCTCAAGCAGGCATCCTCAGTAAACCTCCAAGATAGGTTTTAATTTGAAATTATGTTAAAGTTGATTGTTTTATTATTATTAAGCTATTATATTTTTTTTAGTTATTATTAGATTATTATATTTAATACTTTTTTTAAGAATTTAAAAATAGATTAATGATTGGATATTTTGTTAAATGTTTTTAATTTGAAGTTTTAGTAAAGGATTTAAAGCTATAAATAAAAATAGAAAAAAAAATTAAGTTTTAAGTTTATAAGTAAAGTATATTTTGAGGGTAGTTTATTTGGTCTAGTTTTTGTTATTGAAGTACTTATGATATTGAGAGGTTATGGGTTTAATTTTCTCGATACTTTTTTTACAATAAATAGGTTTAATTTTGTGGTTTTACATTGGACAAAGGTCAAGCAGTATCAGGCCCCTTCCCGGCTGGCTACTGGATCACTCTAGTGCTTCCCCTGGCTCGGTCGGGGTAGGGTACTACGAACCCTCTGCCTGCCATCCATTGCAACATAGCAAAGTTGTTCAATGAGTGGTTTTCCCTCTCCTTATCAATCGAGCCGATGGCGGCCTTATTAGTTGAGCGTGCTTACGCACCCTGCCGGACCTCCCTATGGAAGAAAGAAGCAGGTCAGACGCAGTGATTGAATATTCCGGTACTCATTGGGACTGAGTAAATACGTTTAATTTTGTGGTTGCCTTTATAGTTAATGATTTTTTTAGATATTTCTACCTAATCCAAATATTTCATAAATATAATAATCACTAATCTCCAAAAAAAAATAAAAATTTATCTATAAATAAATGAACAAAATAACCTTTTTTTACATCATTATATTTTTATTTATAATAAAAATTAAAAGAAATATTGATAACATAATAACAACAAATCTACAAGGTTATTGCCATATTTACAAGTACAAGATTATAAATCTTATTTTGACTTTGAATCATGACATCTTTATTTAAGGTAAAAATCAAGTACTAATAACATAGGTTTTCTTTTTAACAACAAAAACCTTATCAAATATCTAAATTTGATATTTTTAATTTAAAAGGCATCCACAAACAACAAGTTATGAGATCCATGGTTGTTTTATTTAAAAATAAATAAACCTCAAAAACAAAAATAAACATAAACATGGAATAATTTTACACATAAATCAATATTAAATAATTTTGTATTTTAGTTAGGCGTTTGTTTAATATAACATTCTTATATTTCACTACTCTCTTAATTTATTGTTTTAATTTAAAATTCACATCCAAAAAATGTTGTATTTTAGATTTTAAAAAATTTACGATAAATTAATAACAAAAATATATGCTACATGTCTAATTAAAAAATTATATCTAAAAATACAATTACAATTTAAAAGTAAAACATGATGTTGAATATTTATTTAATAAAAATTATTTTATTAAATAAATATAATAATTATTTTATTTACTAATTTTATGAGCTACTTTTATTTTGTTTCTTTAAATATATTTATAAAAAAAATCATTTTTATCACATTCATATCACACTAAATAAAAAAAGGTGAGGTTGGGTAAATTTTTAACATTGTAATCAACTTCTCTTCACAGGAGTTTCATTTTATCACATTTATATGGCATGACCTTGGCTCAAATTTATTAATTTAATTAATATAATATTTTTGTTTAGTGAAAATTGTAATTAGCCCTTTATGTTTATGATTTAGAGAGTTTCATTTTATCATTATTCATATGGGATGAGTTTATGCGATGAGTTTCATTAATTTAATTAATAAATCATGTTACAAGATAGAAATTATTTGTGAGATATATTTTGAAGTAATTTGAAATTATGATAAAAATGAAGTAACTTGAAATTATGTTAAAGTATTGTTTTATTATTGTTAAGTTATTAATTTTTTTTGTTTATTAGATTACTATATTTAATATTTTTTAAAGAATTTAAAAATAAATTAATGATTGGATATTTTGTTAAATGTTTTTAATTTGAAGTTTCAGTAAAGGATTTAAATTTATGAATAAAAATAGAAAAAAATTAAGATTTAAGTTTATAAATAAAGTATATTTTGAGGGTAGTTTTTTTGGTTTAGTTTTTGTTATTGAAGTACTTATGCTATTGAGAGGTTATGGGTTTAATTTTCTCGACACTTTTTTACAATAAATAGAGGTTATGAGTTTAATTTTCTCAACACTTTTTTACAATAAATAAGTTTAATTTTATAGTTTTACAGTAAATAGGTTTAATTTTGTGGTTACCTTTACAGTAAATGATTTTTCTAGATATTTCTGCCTAATACAAATATTCCATAAATATAGTAATCACTATTCTCCAAAAAAACAAGGAGCCACAACTAGTCCCTGCCGGTTAACAGAACAGTTTGGTGAGTTATTATTATGAGATTTAATTTGCGTTATCATGAGAGCTGGTTTCCATTAGTAGCTTACTTGTATTAAGATTTAATGAATTGGATGGGCAATTGTTGAATGAACTTTTTGACTTTATGCGAAGAGTGAAATATAATGAACTTTGGCTTTGTTAAGTAAGAATTGTCAGAAATGTCATTGAATTGATAAATGCTTGTTACAATTTTATTATATGTCAAATTTTTTGTTTCATATTACAAATCTATCCATCTATTTAAAATAATAATTTAATTTGTATGTTAATCACTTGTTTTATTATTTTCAATTATAAAGTAATTTTTAAAAGACATTGGTCCTATATTTTCTTATTATGATTAAAATTAATTTTCAAAAGACACTTGCCATATATCTTGTTATAATGTTGAGTTTGTATTTCTTAAAATAAGATTAGTTTTAGATATAATTTTCCAATGTCTCATGATTTAAAAAATGCTTAGATTAATAATTAAAATATAATAAAATTAAATAATAATAAAATTTTTATAACCATGATTTTAAAATATAATAAAATAATAGGAAGGTGTTAAAGCAAGTTATGTATTTTAATAACCATGGTGCAGAAAAGATAGAATTTTCTTATTTTTTTACATTTGAATATTATGGAAATATTGATAAAATGATAATGACCAAATAAACATTATTATGAATATAAATTTGTTAAAAAAATTCGTGGTGGAGAGTGTTGAATATTTACATAGATTATTCTCGAAGGTCAAAGAAGAACTTAAGCATTCAAAAATTATAGTTATGGAGACTTGAAACCATGATTGAAAGATTACATATCTAGTAACATATTTGGACATAAATGATACAATTCAGGTTAATCTCAATGATTGAGGAATTATTCCATGGTCAAAAGAACAAAAGATTTATTTATTTAAAAATATTGTTTATCATAACTTTAGTGTGAATTTTAAATTTGTCCAATTACCAATTAGTAAAGAAAATGACGTAATTTGTTGCAGTTAATTAATAATTTGTTGTGATGCAAAAGGACATGACTTTTGGCCTTTTTTATAGTTTTGTGTTAGTAAATATAGGATCTAAGTACAATAATAAAATAATTTTGATAAGTTTATTTCATAAATTAAAAATTAAAATAAACAAGTTAAAATTAAACAAACATTTAAACTTTATGAGTTGAAATGCATCTAATTTATAATTAGTAATTTGTTGCATTTAATTAATAATTTGTTGTGATGCAAAAGGACATGACTTTTGGCCTTTTTTATAGTTTTGGGTTAGTAAATATAGCAGCTAAGTACAATAATAAAATAATTTTGATAAGTTTATTTTATAAATTAAAAATTAAAATAAACAAATTAAAATTAAAAAAACATTTAAACTTTACGACTTGAAATGCATCTAATTTGTAATTAGTAATTTGTTGCATTTAATTAATGATTTGTTGTGATGCAAAAGGACATGACTTTTGGCCTCTTTTATAGTTTTTAAAATAAACAAATTAAAATTAAAAAAACATTTAAACTTTACGAGTTGAAATGTAAATTGATCTAATTTGTAATTAGTAATTTGTTGCATTTAATTAATGATTTGTTGTGATGCAAAAGGACATGACTTTTGGCCTCTTTTATAGTTTTGGGTTGGTAAATATAGCATCTAAGTACAATAATAAAATAATTTTGATAAGTTTATTTTATAAAATAAAAATTAAAATAAACAAATTAAAATTAAAAAAACATTTAAAGTTTACGAGTTGAAATGTAAATTGATCATGATCTCCAAGAAAAAATCCATTATCTTTTGGTGTTCTATACTCTTGCTTTCTGCAATATCATAGTAATCGAATTAAAAAATATAATTTAAAATTTAAAATGATAAGCTAATACATTGTGTAATGATATATTGAATATATATAAAAATATATATTTTTTACATAGAGAACATTGGTTTTGGAGCGTAAGCAGTGGCAGTAGAATCCAAATTCAAAATATAATGCAATTCATGTTTATCAAAATACATTTATGTCAATACTTCATTCCAAGTCTCCATGTTTCAAAAGTTTCAGTTGAAGGGGATCCCATGGAATTTGCAGAAATTTATGCTTCTTTATACGAGCTTAGCTGCTGAATTTTAACAACAACATTTCAAGACTTTCCTAGAATGGTTGCGAATGTGCGTTCAGATATTACAACTTGAACTGTAGTTTTTGTGATAAGCTGACGAGCTGCTGTGACACTGCCAAAGGTGATATACAATGCCAGGGAAATTAGTACAGAAATGGTGATCAGCAAAACCCCCCATGATAGCAGCAATTGACAAAGTTTTGCAAATCTTGTGTACCTTCCAAATCTGGCAGAACTCCCTTGATGAAGAATTGGCTCCTCAAACTCAGAGAAATTGCCAATACTGTTTATATTGCGATTTGACTGAATTTTGAAACAAAGCATATAGTTAGTACTACAGGGGTTTTATTCTAAGAAATCAAAATGAAAAAGTAGTAACAGAGGAACAATAGAGGAATTGTTGGCAAATGTTGGAAAATGTTGCAGAGAAATCAAGAACTGCATACAAAATGGATGCACTTGAAATAAATAAAAATGTTTAAACAAAGCTGACCTTTGATGACCATGGGGCTGGTGAAGACTGCATAGTCGGATAGCTTGATGATGAATGGGATTGATCAATAAAGGATCTTCATAGCAAGGTATGAACAATTGAGCTTCAATCACTAGCCATTTAACAGATTGTTATAAGCAAGTGATTATAAGCTAAGTCGAACCAAAGTTTTGGGGTGGAAAGGTTTTGGGGTCTTATTGCGGGTTTCGCATTGCTTTGCAATGTTGACGAGATCTCTTTTGATTTGCAAAAACAAATTATTAGGAAGTGAGTATTGTATATACCTGAATCAACTGATCAGATTCGAAAGCAGACCGAGGAAGGTGTTCTCTTTGTAATATTCTAATATTGGCAGCTGTTGTGTGGCTGATATCAGAAGTCAGTGCAGCAGCCCTGCCAATTAGACAACAAAATTTCAAAATAAGATCAAGCTGTTGAAAGGTAGTTTATCATATGCAATTCTATTACTGGTTACAAAACTGTACCTGCGGTCAATCTTCAGAGTCATGCTAACTAGTTGAACATGACAATGCAGAAGGAGACATCAAAACTGTGAGGTTACAAAGTCATAATACTTGTATTGCAGTAAGAGCATAATATGAAGAAACATATTCATATTACTTTTGCATTTGTTGTAGACGTGAAGGCCAGCATGTTCCTGCATTTTGTAATTTTCATAACAAACAGTTAGTTAGAATAAAATGATAACATTGTAAATTGAAGAGAGGACATATTTGAGACAAAACATCTTAAGGAGTTATGTGAACTAAAGCTTCTTGTGCAATCCTTATATCATGTACAATGTGTCAAAAGCTTGTTTAACATTAAAAACATTATTTGATTGACTAAAGTTGTATAAGAGTAAAACAGATCTGTAACATGACTTGTTGCAGTTTTCCAATCTTGACGAGATCTCTTTTGATTTGCAAAAACAATTTATTAGAAACTGAGTATTGTATATACCTGAACCAATTGATCAGTTTCGAAAGTACACCGAGAAAGGTCTTCTCCTGGTAATATTGTAATATTGGCAGTTGTTGTGTGCATGATTTCAGAAGTCACTGCAACAATGTTGCTAATTAGATAACAAAATTTCACAATAAGATCACGCTGTTCAAAGGTACTTTATCACATGCAATCCTATTACTGGTTGCAGATCTGTATGTGTCATCAAACTTCAGATTCACGCTAACTAGGTAATGCTTTTTAACGAGATCTAATACGAACATTGGCTCAAAATATTCCAGAGTGCTGAGGACGGCATGTACTGTGCTGGTCTTATTGGCGGACAACTGTCCCTCCTCGAAATGCTGGAAAGTTACTCGGCTTGGGTTTTACCCTGTTTGCGCCCTTTGGGTTATTATTGTTACTTGGTTGTTTAGCTCTGCAGTCTCTGCGATTTTTCCTTTGTATTTGTTGTATTGTCTGCGGTGAAAACAGAATGCGGTTAACTGTATAGCAAACGTTTGGTTGCGGTTCTGTTGTTGCTGGGTTAACTGTATAGCAAACGTTTGGTTGCGGTTCTGTTGTTCCAGGTCCGGCTTGTATGCCTCGACTGTCTGGTGTCGCTTTGTTAAGTTCGGCTACTGTATTGTTTAGATGTTTGTTCCTCTGTCGATTGGCGTTTTCCAGTGGCGTTGATGTTTGTCACAGTATTGTCTGTTCGTTTCCCTCAAGAGTCCATGGTTATTTGAGCATTATAAGTTAATGGCATTCTGGTTAAATACTGAGGGTTTCTCTTACCTGCATGGGTTTTATGGAAATTTCCGTAAATGTCGGTTTCGAGCACCATGTCATTGCCATTGTCTTAGTATAGAACAAATGGGCAAAATGGTGCAAGAAAATGCAAATAGCCAAGTAGAAATTGTAGGCACGAGTTTCATAAAAACCTTTAACTCCCCTTGCCGAAGAAATCCAAAGGTAGTTTCTTGATAGGACCCTAAATGCGGAAGACAAGGTCTGTTTAATGAATTTGGTGGAAAAGACAAAAAAAACTTGCTTGTGTGGAAAGAAATACCAACCAACAGTTAGGGAATGTCGAAAGAGAGATCGATCAGGCGATCTGTAACAGACAATGCAACTTCCACGAGTGGGGATATGGAACCGCTTCATTAGCATGTGCCAAGGATAGCATAGAGGAAAGGGTTTTGTAGTGCCCGTTTTTATTGCATAGGACTTGGATATCCTGATGAGCAAGTATGCATTCCAATAGATTTCCATGCGTCCCAGTTGAGAATTTATGTTGTTTAGGCCAAAAATACAAATAAGACTGGAACTGATATCTAATGGTTGAGTAATGAAAACATTGCATGTTCACCTGAAATAGAGAGCAGTGCCCGTTTTTATTGCATAGGACTTGGATATCCTGGTGAGCAAGTATGCATTCCAATAGATTTCCATGCGTCCCAGTTGAGAATTTATGTTGTTTAGGCCAAAAATACAAATAAGACTGGAACTGATATCTAATGGTTGAGTAATGCAAACATTGCACGTTCAGCTGAAATGGAGAGCTACGTACTATGAATCTTAGTAGTTTTATGTATAATGTTATCTACAAATTTCTAGTGGGAGACAGCGACAACTGCAGAGCCAAACACTGACCTTCGGGTTAAATCTATCTCCCTAATTCATTGATTTTTTTTATAAAAAGAAGAATATTATTCAGCATTGTTGTGAAAATTTATATTATTCATTACTTCTGTGTGAAAGATATAAATAATTGATCCAAAGAACAATACCTGCTCTGGAGCATGTTTACTAACTCGATGCATTTTCCCTTCATTGTCAATATAAGTGAGAGCTGTCCTCTTGTCAGTTGGATTGAAAGGAAGAAAATGGAGGTCTGGAATGGTTGCGTGTGTCTTTTAGATGCATGGATGTTAAAAGGCACAACAAAAGATACAAATCAATAAAATAAGCATAGCCCGGCTTATTGACTAAAATTTAATATGATGACATAAAAAAAATACTTGCCTCCTTAGAATATGTAAGCATCCCAACAATTGCTGGATCAATGGCATCTTGATTCTCTGTTCTGGATGCTCTTGCAACCAACAAGACAACAACATCCTTGTCATATCCTTTTGTGAAAACCTATTCATGAGAACAATTAGTAATTGATAATTGTTGGAAGGAAGCTAACAGTACTGGATCATTGAATATTACCACGAACCCTAACTAGCCAATTTGGTACAACTGCAGTATCGGCAAAAATTATGTATTTATGAAATAAGAGAAAGGACAAAAAGAAGAATCAGAAGTCCAGAATAAATACCAACCTTTTGGAAGTGGGCAACTTGGTTTGTACTGTTGACAATATGTGCTGGTTTACCAAAAAAGGTATGGATCCCAGTAGCAATGACAACATGTTCAAGTTCACGCTGTTTGCAAGCAGAGCCACAATAAATCCTTCATCAACCTGCGGAAGCATCAACAGATATAAATAAAGACACGAAAAATGCAAGAAAATAGTAAGAAATCAGATAATACGGTGATGACTTACAACATTCTTCTGCAAATTATTATTGTTCGAAGATGATATTAAATAAAGACAAGAAAATAGGAAGAAAGCAGATACCAGATGTCCAGAAATCTGCCCCATTGTTGTTGGCTACATGGAGAGTACACGACACAGGAACTAGGCATAATCCTCTGCTCCTAGGGTCGTATTTCGCCTGATCTCCTCGCCCGTCCTGAACAAATTATAACATCCTTTAAGTAAAGTAAATGGAAAATTTCATGGAGAAAATGACTTTAAGATTCTGTTCTTCAGACTCCTTTTTAAAATGATTCCAACAGAAGATTGTAAGTCCCCTTCAAATTTTGTTACAGAAGAGCCAAAAACACTACAGCGATTACAGACACTACTTAACAGGGGATGCATACTGAAATAAAATTCAACCTCTCGTGTGTGTTATTTTTCATTATATCGAGAGGTTCATTTTCTCAAAATTTGCAGAGAGCATTTCATTGTTGATTAGCGGAATTTATTAAACATGAAAAACGTTGTAACCTCATTAAGAAAAAGATTTGAATTACCTTCTGGCTTGAGGGAGGGAATGCCTTTGAGATAAGGTGAGCTCAATACCTGCAAAACACCGCAGAGGTTCAAAAGGATTATAGCAAAGCTTTGTAAATTTTATCGCTACAGAAGAAGAAACCCTAAATCATCAAATCTCTAAAGAAATGTAATCAGAAATAAGAAGTAAAGAAAAGGATTGGATTAAGACCTGATCAATCTTTAAAGAATCTGCTTCAAGAAAACGTGCATCCGCATGAACAATATCTCTAAGTTTGATGCTGATTATGTCACCAAGAACAAGCATTGCTGCATGTTCTTCATTCCATTGTCCATCTCTGAGAACTTGTTACGTTCAAAGTCTTAAGTCATTGACCAAAGAATTTAAAACTGCAGCAGCCATGATCTTAAGAGGATTCTGAACATCCAATTCCATGCCTCCCCTCAAAAACCAGGATAGAAAACTGAAAATATTGGGGCTGCCACTGATACAAAAGATAGTGAACAGACCTTGCTCTTTGGAGCGAGCCAAGTCATCAGTGCTGCAGCAACATTGCCAACATTGTTTTCCTCTATGAAACTTATGTTTAGATGAGATTTTCATTCCTTTGTAAATGAGTCAAAATTGCAAGTCAAATACTTGTATTATAGTAACAGCATAATATGAAGAAACATATTCATATTACTTTTGCATTTGTTGTGGATGTGAAGGCTGCCATGTTCCTGCATTTTGTAATCTGTATAACAAATGGTTAGTTAGAACAAAATGATAACATTGTAAATTGAAGAGAGGACATATTTGAGAGAAAACATGTTAAGGCATATGTTCATGTACCTTCCATTTGTTAGTTGACATGTAATAGCTCACTATCTTCATTGAGTGTGAACTTGCTTTGAATTTTGAAGTCACGTAAGATGTAAACAGTGGTAGCTTTCTGTTGCAAATATGTTTCATATGACATTGATTTTAAATCAGGAAGAAAGTCATGTAATAACGGCTCCCTGATAATGCACTGGACAAAGTTATTTGTAATGGATTCTATTACAGCATTTATACAATGCTTGTAGAGGAAAGGGTAATTATCATTGCATTGTGAACAGAAAATTGTTGCATTGGCTATTGCTATGGATGAATTCACTGGGGAGTTACAAATTGCAAAAACAGGTTCGAAAGGAGTTGAATATGGATTTGTTGCGATCAGAATACCTTCGACTTGTTTATAAAACATTCAAGTGTTAATTTACATTATTACATGGAAAATGCAAAGGCAGCAAAAACATTATTATTGCTATACTTATAGCATAGGTAGATGTAGTTAGTTTTCTGAGATTGTTGAGTGCATCTGTGTTAAGTTCAGTCATGAGCGTTGACTTCGATGCTCTGAATATTGTTTCTTTTGTGTTTACCTTTTTTGTTAAATTTTTGAAAAGGATGAGCGGAAACTATCCTTTTTGCAATTGTTTTTCCATTGAAAGGAAAAATTGTTCATATGTGTCAAAGAGTTGCAACTGCAAAACAAAAATTGTTATGTATTGAAAAATACAAAAAGTAATATGCAAATACATTGTTCGTATGCATTGAAAAATTGCAATTGCACTAGACAAATTACAAAAACTATAGACAAATTACAACAACTATGTATTGAAGTGATGCATGTTATCTACTGAAAATTAGGAATAAGTAACATCTGAATACATACAGTTGCATTGTCGTTTTCAGAATCTCCATCTTTGATATGAAGTATGTAATGCAATCCAACTCGTTTGGCAAGTGTAACGACGGCAACAATTGTGCCAATTGGGTACATTTCTTTTTTGTTTGCAAATTGCCTAATGGTTGTATTGGGAATGAAGCAATATTCTTTGCAAACTTCAGGTACAGTTTCTATGATACTTGATTCATTAAGCAATATTATTTTGTCACAGTCACCGCGATCATATACAGTTTTAGGCAATATTCTAAAATTTGTAATTGAGATGCTGTTGCCTTGCAAAATTTTGTGTTCATGTCGCTCCACCAAATGTGCAGGTACACTCAACGTTATAGTCATCATTCCTTGAGCATCTGTCAAATCAGCTCGCAATACTTGACGTGATTTGTTTGCTTTATCATGGAATGCAGTATAGACAACCATTATGTCTCCAACAAATAGCTGCCCAATTTTACGACTATTCAGATCTTCAATTGATACTTTAATTGGCAGTATCTGTTTTTGCCTATTAAAATTGCTTAGTTAGAAATTGCTATACACATTTGTAGAATAGTATGTTTCTCCTAGAGACTGAATAAGTAGAAATAGATTAGAGTTTTGTGTTTCATATGCATACCTTTTTGATGTATCATTTTGTACATTTGTTGAATGAAGTTTGGCTGCAATTGTTTCAGTTGGACTAACACAGGCAAACACATGGTTCAATATGATGTGGATATTATCACGTGTATTTTGTGATAAGCAATCAATAAAGAAATTGTGATATGTAACCTGTACATGTCTTCTTGCTGCATTGTTTGAGGGGACTTACTACTACTGCTTTCTTCACTCGTCCAAGATTTTCTAATTTATATACATTTAAATATATATATAGTAAAGATTAATCTGTTATATATACATTTAAATATAGATACGTAAAAAGAGAAGATATATATAGTAAACATTAATATTTTAAATAGAAAATTGCATATTTGTATAGTTGTCATACATACCTTTTCAAAGCAAGTGGTTGGTTTGCCTTTTCTAATTGAGTTATGTGCTCTATTTCTTCAGTTGTTTGTTTTCCTTTTTCAGGATTTATGCTATGTTATAGAGTAGCAACATATATTTAGTTCAATTTGAAAGAGCATATAGAAGTAAACAGTTAACAAGGAACATTAAAACCATAGAACCATACATATGTAAAGATAGAATGCATATATAGTAAACATTAATATTCTAAATACAAATTGGCATATTTGTATAGTTGTCATGGACATACCCTAGTGAACATTATTATTCTAAATACAAATTAGCATATTTGTATAGTTGTCATAGACATACCTTTGCAAAACAAGTGGTTGGCTTGCCGTTTCTAATTGGCTTATGCATTCTATTTCTTCAATTGTTTCTTTTCGTCTTTGAAGATTTAGGCTATGTTATAGAATAGTAACATATATTTAGTGCAAATTAGAAGTAAAAAGTGAACAAGAACATTAAAACCATAGAACCATAGATATGTAAAAAATAAAAATAGAATGCATATATAGTAAACATTAATATTCTAAATAAAAATTAGCATATTTTTGTAGTTCTCATAGACATACCTTTGCAAAACAAGTGGTTTGGTTTCGCTTTCTAATTGGCTTATGCATTCTATTTCTTCGATTGTTTCATTTCCTTTTTCAAGATTATGTTATGTTATAGAATAGTAAGACATATTTAGTGCAAGTCAAAAGAACATATAAAAGTAAAACTTGAACAAGAACAAAAGATCCATAGGAGAGGAAAGGCAAAAAGAATATACTCTGTTTGTTTATGTTGCATGTTGTTGTTCTTTCTTCTTGGTCGTTCTGTTCAATTGAAAAGGGTTTTACTAGCATAATCTGCATCCATAAATAGATGAGGTCATATCTGCAAATTTATGATAGGATACTTGTGTTGGTTAATTGACAAGGCTGTCTTTGGCATAACTTGCATTGATCGACACGGAACGCCATATATGTAAATGTACAATAGAATGCATAGTATGTAACAGAGGGACAGTAGAGGAATTCTTGGCAAATGTTGGAAAATGTCGCAGGGAATAATTAATAATATTAATATTAATATTAATGTAAACACAGAATAAACAATGACGATTCCACATTTGAATTGCAATATAATTGAATGAGAGAAAAAATATAAATGAGCCAATACAGCTTAAATATCTATATTTTTTAAAACAATCACAGAGTAACTCTAGTATAAACCTAGAGTAACTGGACCATAAACGTAGACAATGCAAAAATTAAAAGCCTAACAAATTGACAAAAAGCAATGAATAGAAAAATTGACAAAAAGCAATTAGTAGAATAACGTCGTACCTGCAATGAAGCCAAGGGTTCAAATTCCTTCTCGTGTAGACCATATTCATGCACAACATAGCCTGTACGAGTACCATGAGAAAATGTGCAAATGACGAAATTGGTTATCATAGCTGAAGGACAAGAGATATTGTATCATGGTCAGACCAATATGTATCCAATACGAAAATTGTATATTTTATATTAGCTAGATTTGCCCAAACATGGTCAATCAATGATTTGTGCATGCTATTAGTTTTGTCAACTAGGAAATGCAGATTGTAGTTTTGCATGTAGGTTTCTAGCTGCTTTGTTTTTTGATTGCAATGTACCATATCAATATTGAAGTCCCCTAATATAACTATGTTATTGTTTAGATCTAAGTGGTACAAAGCTTTTGCAATGACATTGAGTATATTGTTCAGGTTTGCACATGGCGATGCATATATATTGAGTATTGCAATTTGTAATGTGTGAAATTTTATTTTTGCGAGCAATGCTT
Organism: Pinus tabuliformis; assembly: GCA_031772625.1. Lineage (NCBI taxonomy): Eukaryota > Viridiplantae > Streptophyta > Pinopsida > Pinales > Pinaceae > Pinus > Pinus tabuliformis. The sequence goes on along the minus strand of CM062818.1, from coordinate 572,774,161 downwards.
CTACAAAGCAGTCTTCAAAATGGGCATGTTCAAGGATAATGATATTTTTCTTTATCAATATCATTACTCCATGCTTAATGCAACTTGAGATGCAATTGAAATTTTTGAAGCATTCATTTTCCATACACAGCAACATATGTGTTTCTTGTAAGCACAAGATATCAGATTGCATTGTGTCATAGTCATTGCATATATCAGCAAGATGCGCATGAAGATTGCGAGTGTTCAATGAAAGAATAAAGATGGATTGCAATGATTGCATTGATGAAGAGTCATATTCTAATTGCCATTTTGCAGTGGTTTCCAAACGTTGCATCTCACAATTTACTTTTTGCTTGACCTTGAAATTATTATGTTTAAGAGGATTAAGCAAATACAATGATTCTATGTTTTTGACACGTGATAGTGTTGTGTATTCTAGGCCATGCACTTGTACTCCAGTAGGGTCGAATGCAACCCTATCCAAGGTTAAGCCTTGTGATCTATGTATTGTGCGTGCACATGCAAGTTGAATTGGAAATTGTTTTCGTATTTTCAATGGCGCCATATTTGATGTCATAGGCATTGTTTTTGATATTTGCAATATTGGTGTCCAATCATGTGCTATCTCTGAAGTATACAAATGAACTAGTTTTCTAGATTGTCGATGACCAATATTAGGGTCATGGAACTTAATCCATAGAACATCGACGTTGTCTGTATGGGTATATGCTTTAACTATTCCATCTGCACCATTCACTAGCCCATCTGGTGCATCATAATTGCAAGCATACATTTCAACTAACATGTTCAACTTTATCAAAAGTTGCGGTGGCAAAACAGCCGTATGTTGATGAGTTGGGAAATTGTCGTTATTCTTCTCATTTTCGTCAATTGCATTAATTAAAATTTCTTTGCTAGGCATCAGCATCAACATTTTCTTGTTATGCATTGCAACATCTTTGTTTTTATAAAATAAATAGGGCGCATGCAACTTGTATTCATGTATGTTATATCGTCAGATGTTTGAAAATTTGTTCGCATTCTATTTAACACTGATATGAATCTCTTATTTGTTTGTCGCATCGTCATATGCAATTGGAAGCACTTGACATTGTCCTTCCAGAAATCATGTGTTATTGTTTGATTGTTGATTGTTGGTTGTTCAAAAATAAGAGTGTCTTGAATAGGTTGTGCTTGATAGAAATCACCACAAAATATCATGTCAATGCTCCCAAAGTATTTCGTCTGGACATGTTTTATGTTTCTGAGTCTATTGTCAATAGAATATAAGAACCGACTTCCAATCATCGAGACCTCATCTATGAAAGCTACTTGCAATTCTTGATGTAGCTTTGACAAGTTGTCCAATACTTCTTTTCTTAGTGAAAACAGTTGAGACTTGTTAAAAGGCATTAGCAATGCAGAATGGATTGTTGTTCCACCTGCATTATATGCAGCTTTTCCTGTGTATGCTAATATTTACCTACACCTGCTCCACCTGTAATAAAAAGGTAAATTGGTTCCTTCAGGTTTTTTTTTTTTTAATTGCAATGTCTTTTACAATTGCTTGTTGCTCTTTGTTCAAGATTCTTCTAAGTTTGTAATATTCATTGTTCTCCATTAAAAATGGATGGGCAGTAATTTGAAATCCAAGATTGATTTTTTTCTTCATTTCAGATTGTTTTGGAAATCGCAAGTCCAATTGCAAATCATATTCCTCATAATGGGAATTGTTCTCTTGGTTTTGCATATTCATTTGATTACTATTCAAAGAACTAATTTGCTCATTTGTTGCAGTTTCTAAATCACCCCATGTTGGATTGATGTTATATGTAAATTTGGCTTCATTGACTTGAATTGTTTTTTCATGTAATGTATATGCAGAGAGCCATGTAGGCAATTCTTGTTTCAATGTATCTTCACAATTTTCAAATGGCATATATAACAATAATTTCTCTCGACAAAAGTTTTCAATATCATTGTGTTTGTTATATTTGACAAATCGTATAACATTTGGTTTTTTCCTTTTAGATATGGGTCTGCCATCTTTCTTGTAATTTGATACAAATTCTGCAAGGCAGATTTTGCTAATGGAAATTGGTCGTCCAATGTAGTAGTCAACAATGGAATGGCACATAACATCTTCCGAATCATCAGGTTCTTGTTTCAAAAGAATAGGCGGTTTAAGCATAAATGTGTGTTCATCGACTGGAGACGTGTTTACAAATATACATTCCCTTGAACTAGAATTCAATGGCAATGAAAGTGCTATATGCACTGCTTGTTGAGCTGACATTTGCTGTAGATTGAGTAATGTATTTCCAAGTTTACGAATCATTTGCATAGCGTCAATTTCATGTTTCTGATGCTCTTTGTGTATTCTTCTAAATGCATTTGTCATAGACTTGTCAATTTTGGTCATATATGAACTACAATATAACGCTGCAGCATATGCATTTAGCACAAATTGTGCATCTGCATTTGCATTCCATAAACTAGGCATAGCCTTTGCAAAACTGTTATTCCAAATGTGAGAAGGTTTTCGTCTTAGGAAAATTGTTGGTTGCTTTATTGTATGTTGTAATAGTTCTATGTACTCATTTTCTAGTAGCCCTATTTCTAGGAGGAAACTGTCATGTGTTATTGAATCATTGTAGTTTGTTTCCTCCAAGAATGCAAAGAACGATATTGATTTCTCTATGATTTATTTATTTTCTGCATTGGTTGGTTCAATGATCATTGTTGATTTCATTGGTGGCATGGGGAAGTTGTATCTGCAATTTGAATTTTTTCGCTTCTTACAACTTCTTGTATGGTGATGTTTATGCAATTTAGCAACATCTGGCTCCAAATGATCTGTATTACAAGTGATGTAATTGTCAAGAAACTTCTCAATTTCTGAATTGCTTTCTTTTCCATATATTGGAGCATTCTCTATCCATAACAGTCCATGTTCATGTTCAGTTCCTCTATTTTGGAATTCTGTTACGAAATAGTAATTAGATACTTTGCCAAAGAATGTAGTATCTTGAGATATCAGTTGCTTTATAGCATTAATTCTATGTCTATAGTATTGGCTACATGTGACTGGATACTTTCTTATAAGGTAGTCAATGTCATCATCCTCTAATATGTCAATTGCATTTTTATTTGCTTTATTTCTAAACAATGTGACGAGTGTATCTACTAATGGTTTCCATCGATGTTCTGCACTTGTGAATGTCACAAAGAAAGTTGGAGGCCCTAGTTGTAGTATCATTGCAAATATGTTTTTCCTAATTTGTTCCAAATGGTCAGAAGATATGCGAATGTTTTTGAAATCTATGTATCCAATGTCAGACTTCAATAACTTTTCCAAATTTGCTCGATACTTGACATCTTTTGCCAATATTTTCCTGCCTTTTAGTTGTCCTTTTCTTATTCGCACCCATATGCAAGAAAGCACTTTTTCAATTATTATTCGCATTGTCTTGAAAAACAAATTTGTTGTATGATATTGGAAGTCACCACTTGCTTGTAACAATTCCCATTGCACAATTTTTTGGTAACTAAACCTATTTGTGATGTCATGATCACGTGCATTGCCATAAAATAATGTTGGAAAGTTCATTTCTTCTGCATATTTGTCCTTGAAAATGCCTAATGGTCGTTGTCCTTCAGCAGGTGCCAATTCAATAATCTTGTCTTGCAAATCGTAGATGCGTTGTGATTCTATTAATCCATGCACCAATGTTTCAGTAGGTGTCTCATTATTTGCATCACTATCTGTATCACTTTCATTGTCACTGTTTGAATTTTCTACAATGTATTCATTATTCTCTTGTAAAACATGGGCCCAATTCTCATTCATACAAATGTTGCTATCTTTATAAAGGCTTCTAGAACATAGTTCGTTCAATGCTTTCATGACAATAATTGGATGTACTTTACCTGTTTGGTATGCATTTTTGTATTGCAATCGTCTTTTCAATGCAACTGCAATTGTCATTGTATCATTTAGATATTGTGGCAATGCTTTTTTCACAATGTCCATATGAACTGGTACATTGATAATTGATCCTGTTAAGCCAATTTGTGATCGTCTATGTCCCCATTGTTTGATTTGTGCAAATGCAATTCTCAATGACACAAGTCTTTCTTCTAGGTCTGAAAGTATATTTACAGTTGGCAATGAAATGTTACGTCTTATTTGTTCAGGTGTTGCAAATTGTGGTAGCTTTCCATTCTCGAGCGCTTTCTTGCAAGAAACACATATGTTTTCATTGCTAAAGGTCCTATTGTTCAATGTCAAATTCATATGCTTTTCTTGCAAATCTGTACTGAAGAATCTAGTATTTTTTGCAAAATGCAATTTGTTGCAAACTGCACATGTATTCCTAGGCGTGTCTTCGACTTTTTCCATATAAATTTGTATTGCATTTTTCTTGCTTGTAATTCTTGACTTCTTATTAGAAAATCGTTTTTTGCATTTGTCATTGCATTTGCGTTTTGTACGTATGAATTGCTTTAGCTTGTGATAATTCAACCTACAATCCTTAGTTGGTTGCATTTGATCTAAATGGCATGCTATCTCAAATGCAATATTATTGCTAAAATGTACTTGAGATATGCATTGCTCTTTTTCTACTATATGCTTATGACGCAATTGATTAGAAACGTCATTTGCTTCGATGTCCAGTTCTTGAGAATTGTGAACATATTCTTGTATCATGCGTTTTGTACGTATGAATTGCTTTAGCTTGTGATAATTGAGCCTACAATCCTTAGTTCGTTGCATTTGATCTAAATGGCATGCTATCTCAAATGCAATATTATTGCTAAAATGTACTTGAGATATGCATTGCTCTTTTTCTACTATATGCTTATGATGCAATTGACTAGAAACGTCATTTGCTTCGATGTCCAGTTCTTGAGAATTGTGAACATATTGTTGTATCATTGCGTGGTAGTGAATATGTGATGTATTTGTCATGAATGACAAGATGTTAACAATATCATTGCATCTCGAATAAGCGGAACTGTAATTGACAAAGTTATTAGCAACAGAGGACCATACTTGGATATTGACTTTGAATATGACAGATATCCATTGTAGACAAAATGGTTCGCCTTCCACTTGTCCTTTTTCATATGGCATTGCCATATTTATCAAATATTGTTGCCAATTGCTATTCATTGTATAGTGTAGCATGTCAACTACTAGGTATTGCTCTAAACAATGCAATGCCTCTTGATTCTTATGCATAAGTGCATTGCAAAAAGATTGCACAATGTAAAGTCGCAAAGACTCTGCATTGAAATATGTTGCTACTAAATAGCAAATTGCATTAAAGAGACTGTCACCACAATTAGATGTCACTTGCTTTGCAATTGTTAGTCCATTTAAAAGCATATTATTTGCAATTTGCATCCAATGGCTTTCAATATCTTTGCAAATAGGTGACAGGTAGATATTAGACTGGTTGGAAATGCAAATTGGAAACTTTTGGTAAACCAATGGTTCATAATGACCACTGACAGGATTTGCATCATGAAAGAGAATGCAATATGGAATTGCATTTTCATGTTGATTAAAGAGCAAATATCTCGTTTTTCTTGTCAATGACCAAACTGCAATTGATATATCTAGCCATTTAGCTAACCAACATATACAAAAGGTATCACCCCATAAACCTCTGTCAGACTCCTTTATATTTGTAGATGCAGAATAATGCATTTTATGAAGATATGTACCAATATCATTAACACCATGTAACTCATATAGGAAATCAGGTGCTAGTTCATACTGATATGACTGTATTGCTTCAACGTCATTGTTCTTTAAGCAAAAAAGAAAGTGGTCTATTAACCCATTTCGCAATTCATTTGAAGTATAACGAAAATGTAGAAGCATTTCGAATGAGTCAAATAGACATTCTCCTACAGTATATGAAAATGCATTTAGTCTAAAAAGACCATTTCTTTTTAATACAATATCAATGTTCTCAGGCAAAATGCATTGCAATTTGAATTTGTAATTGTCAACATCTATTATTTCTTCCATCATTTGCAATTACTTACCAGAGTTGCCTTTTGCAATTGTCTTGTACAGCTTTGCAAAAAATATTGATGAAGTTAGCAAAAACTGAACATGATTGTTTTGAACAAAATGTATGTATATTAAAAAAATAGGCTATTGCATTATCTTGCTAAACAAATATCAAATTTCTACCAAGAAGCCATATTTATAAATAACAAAGAAGTTGGAAATGGAAACAATGCAAAGACATAATGAAAAACAGGAGCATAATTTTAAGAATATTTGTGCAAGTTAACAAAAGCAAGGAATGGAAAGACAAAATGAAGTTAACAAAAGGAAGCAATGGAAAGACAAAATGAAAAAATGCAGCATAAGTTTAAGAATATTTCTGAAAGTTAACATCATTGTCAATTGCATTTGTGAAATAAAATAACTGTGAGGCTATTTCAAGGTAAAAAGTTTCCTGCTATTCGATATCAGAGTATGGTTATAGTATATGGATCTAAACAGAATTCAAGGGTCAAGGAACCCAAACAAGCCATTGAGAACCAGATACGAGTAGTGCATAAGCGTAGTTCCATAAGGCTTGTCAAGAAGATCCATTATTATGTGATGCTGGAGGTATGATTCATATAAATGATGAACATGTAATATGTTCAAAGGACAGCTTTGGCAAACACAGCAACAGTCTGCTTGAGCAAATTGTCCAAAGACTGTTGCCAATTCTGGCACGTGAAAAAAGATGCCCAAAAATTACAGATCTTTGATGATTCACAAATTGTGGTGAATTGGATGAATGGAACAAATTCATTGGATAATTATAAATTTCACCGTATATTTGAGCAGATTCAAGTTGCTTGAACAGAGTATTTAACACATTATCTTTTAACATGTCTACAAAGACAGGAACATGGAAACTGATGGACTGTCAAAAGCTACATTACACTTGGTAGCACGAACTTGGATCATTCAAGAGAAAGTGGAAGGGCAACTCATGGAATGTCTTGACAGACTTTTGATATAATCATGGGACTGTTTAAATGTGAATATCTATATCTATATTTTTTTATGGCACTGTTTATGAACATATCTAGGACCTAATTTTTTATGACACAAAACTGGTTTCAAACCTGCAATATATGTCAGAATGACCATGATAGGGCTGTCATATTCACATTTTTGAAAACTGTTTATGAAGCAAGCTATCTTCTCAGCCATACTTTTATCAGTTGCTATGCTTAAGGATATCTCTATATCTATATTTTTTTATGGGACTGTTTATGGACATATCTAGGAGCTAATTTCTTATGAGACAAAACTAGCTTCAAAGCTCTGATATATGTTAGAATGACTATGATATGGTTGTCATATTGACATTTTTGAAAACTGTTTATGAAGCAAGATATGTTGCCAGCAATACTTTTATCACTTCTTATGCTTAAGGATATCTGTGAAATGCAAAAACATATATAGTAAGTGTAATTTTGTTTTCATAATAAAATTATTTTTTCTCTCTGAGGAGAATAAGGTAGTTGAACATGATATCAAAATCAATTTGGTTATAACTAGCTAACATGAGATTTTAATCTAAGGTTTAAATAGACAAAATGTCTTGATACATCACTATACGGAGCTAGTTGGATGCTAAGAAATTGACAAAAAGCAATTAATAGAAAAATTGACAAAAAGCAATTAGCAGAATAACGTCGTACCTGCAATGAAGCCAAGGGTTCGAATTGCTTCTCGTCTAGACCATATTCATGCACAACACAGCCTGTACGAGTACATGAGAAAATATGCAAATGACGAAATTGGTTAACGAAGTCTCCAGAAGTGCCTGGAAAAATACTTGCAGGTCTTTATTCCTCTCTCGAAACCATAATACATTCCATTAATAAAAAGGCAATATGCAGCACATACATAAATACTTGCAGGTCTTTATTTCTTTCTCCAAACCACAATACATTCCATTAAAAACCCAATATGCGCCACAAACAGTACAAACAGTTCAAAAACCGCAGTTTATTTAGATCTTCATGTGCAAAAACAGTTCAAACTACAAAAGACTAGCGCTCAATCTGTACCAAGAATCACAGCTTCACCCAGGTCATCTCGGCCCAAATGACAACGAAGTCACATGCTGGTCGAAACTGACATTTATAGAAGTTTCCATAAAACCCATGCAGCTAAGAGAAACCCTCAGTATCACGGAAAACCTTATAATTTTCGCAAAGGAAACATTTCATCCAATATATAAACAACAACAAACGAAGAACATCTAGCACCAATATAGCAAACCTTCAATTCAACAGTTCTTAACAAAGCAAATGAACTTAACAGTAACTAAATGAACTTAACAGAGTTCTTAACAAAGCAACCTTCCGCTCTAGGAGTAATGTCAAAGTCGAATATTCATACATCCATAACAGAATTACAAACTTAAAAAAACATTATGCACCAAAGTAAGCATACACATAAATTATACAAGCGAAAAACCTTGAATACACGCCTAAGGAACAGCAGTCTGCTCAAGCCTCACAACTCGTGAAACCAGACCCTCGAATTTAACACAGTAACACATTCCACTAATAACAATACATTCCATCAATAAAAAAAAGGCAATATGCGGCACATAAATACATAAATACTTGCAGGTCTTTATTTCTTTCTCCAAACCACAATACATTCCATTAAAAACCCAATATGCGGCACAAACAGTTCAAAAACCCCAATTTATTTAGACCTTCATGTGCAAAAACAGTTCAAAGTACAAAAGCCTGCTGCTCAATCTGTACCAAGAATCACATCTTCACCCAGGTCGTCTCGGCCCAAATGATAAGGAAGTCAGATCGTGGTCCAAACCGACATTTACACAAATTTCCATAAAACCCATGCAGGTAACAAAAACCCTCAGTATCAGGGAAAAGCTTATAATTTTCGCAAAGGAAACATTTGATCCAATACATAAACAACAACAAACTAAGCTAATTCAATTGGTAAGCTCTCGTTTTCTGTCCTTCTCAGAAACCATGCCAACCTTCTTCCTATCTCCGCCCTGTTAACCAGAATGCCATTAACTTATAATGCTCAAATAACCATGGACTCTTGAGGGAAACGAAGAGACAATACTTTGACAAACATCAACGCCACTGGAAAACGCCAAAGGACAGAGGAACAAAAATCTAAACAATACAGTAGCCGAAGTTACCAAACCGACAGCAGACAGTCGACGCATACAAGCCGGACCTGGAACAACAGAACCGGAACCAAACGTTTGCTGTACAGTTAACCGAGTAGGCAGGAACCGCATTGTGTTTTCACCGCAGACAATACAACAAGCACAAAGGAAAAATCATAGACACTGCAGAGCTAAACAACCAAGTAACAATAATAACCCAAAGCGCGCGAACAGGGTAAAACCCAAGCCGAGTAACTTTCCAGGATCTCGAGGAGGGACAGTTGTCCACCCATAAGACCGCCACAGTACATGCCAACCTTCTTCCTATCTCCGCCCTGTTAACCAAAATCCCATTAACTTATAATGCTCAAATAACTCTGGACTCTTGAGGGAAACGAACAGACAATACTGTGACAAACATCAACGCCACTGGAAAACGCCAAAGGACAGAGGAACAAACATATAAACAATACAGTAGCCGAACTTACCAAAGCGACAGCAGACAGTCGAGGCATACAAGCCGAACCTGGAACAACAGAACCGCAACCAAATGTTTGCTATACAGTTAACCGAGCAGGCAGGAACCGGATTGTGTTTTCACCGCAGACAATACAACAAATACGATGTGAAGCCCGCAATAAGACCCCAAAACCTTTCCATCCCCAAAACCTTAGTTCAACCTAGGTTACATTGTCAATATATCGAAAAATTATCGATCGCATATAGTCCCCGGCAGGGACCACGCAGTAACTGGACTATAAATCTAAAGTAATTGGACCATAAACCTACACAATGCAAAAATTAAAAGCCTAACAAATTGACAAAAAGCAATTAATAGAAAATTTGACAAAAACCAATTAGCAGAACAACGTCGTACCTGCAACGAAGCCGAGAGTTCGAATTCCTTCTCGTCTAGATCATATTCATGCAGAACCTAGCACCAGAACCTTGAATTTAACACAGGAGTACCTAATTCTTTCTCCAAACCACAATACATTCCATTAAAAACCCAATATGCCGCACAAACAGTTCAAACAGTTCAAAAACCCCAATTTGTTTACATCTTCATGTGAAAAAACCCTTCAAACTACAAAAGACTACCGCCCAATCTGTACCAAGAACCACAGCCTCACCCAGCTCATCTCGGCCCAAATGACAGGGAAGTCACATGGTGGTCGAAACCGACATTTACATAAATCTCCATAAAACCCATGCAGGTAAGAGAAATGCCATTAACTTATAATGCTCAAATAACCATGGACTCTTGAGGAAAACGAACAGACAATACTGTGACAAACATCAACGCCACTGGAAAACGCCAAACGACAGAGGAACAAACATCTAAACAATACAGTAGCTGAACTTGCCAAAGCGACACCAGACAGTCGAGGCATACAACCCGGACCTGGAACAACAGAACCGCAACCGAACGTTTGCTATACAGTTAACCGAGCAGGCAGCAACCGCATTGTGTTTTCACCGCAGACAATACAACAAATACAAAGGAAAAATCACAGAGACTGCAGAGCTAAACAACCAAGTAACAATAATAACCCAAAAGGCGCGAACAGGGTAAAACCCAAGCTGACTAGCTTTCCAGGATCTCGAGCAGGCAGACCACCACAGTACATGTCGTCCGCTTGGGAGTCGCGGGACCACGTGCCGCTCAATCTGCACCAAGAATCACAGCTTCACCCACGTCGTCTCGGCCCAAATGACAACGAAGTCACATGGTGGTCGAAACCGACATTCACGGAAATTTCCATAAAACCCATGCAGCTAACAGAAACCCTCAATACTGTGACAAACATCAACGCTACTGGAAAACGCCAAACGACAGAGGAACAAACATCTAAACAATACAGTAGCCGAACTTACCAAAGCGACACCAGACATTCGAGGCACACAAGCCGGACCTGGAACAACAAAACCGCAACCAAACGTTTGCTATACAGTTAACCGCATTCTGTTTTCACCGCAGACAGTACAACAAACACAAAGCAAAAATCGCACAGACTGCAGAGCTAAACAACCAAGTAACAATAACAACCCAAACGCCGCGAACAGGGTAAAACCCAAGCCGAGTAACTTTGCAGGACATTTACGGAAATTTCCATAAAACCCATGCAGCTAACAGAAACCCTCAATACTGTGACAAACATCAATGCCACTGGAAAACGCCAAACGACAGAGGAACAAACATCTAAACAATACAGTAGCCGAACTTACCAAAGCGACACCACACACTCGAGCGATACAAGCCGGACCTGGAACAACAGAACCGCAACCAAACGTTTGCTACACAGTTAACCGCATTTTGTTTTCACCGCAGACAATACAACAGACACAAAGGAAAAATTGCAGAGACTGCAGAGCTAAACAATAAACAACCAAGTAACAATAACAACCCAAACGCTGCGAACAAGGTAAAACCCAAGGCGACAGTATATGCCGTCCGCGTACCTGCGACAGGTGTCCGCCCATAAGACCACCACAGCGCATGCCGTCCGCGTGGGAGCCGCGGGACCACGTGGCCTCCACCTCGAACCACGTGAAGCCAGCAATAAGACCCCAAAACCTTTCCTCGCCCAAAACCTTAGTTCGACTTAGGAAATTGCCTTAATATTTCGGAAAATCGACTAGGTCAACGATCTATCGATCGCATATAGTCTCCAATAGGGACCAATAACAATATTGATAACATAATAACAAATCTACAAGATTATTGCCATATTTACAAATACACAATTATAAATCTTATTTTCACTTTAAATCATTACATCTTTATTTACGTTAAAAATAGATCAAGTACTAATAACATAGGTTTTCTTTTTAACAACAAAAACCTTATCAAATATCTAAATGTGATATTTTTAATTTAAAAGACATCCACAAACAAAAAGTTATGAGATCCATGGTTGTTATTAACCATCGCAATTTTACAAATAAATAAACCTCAAAAACATAAATAAACATAAACATGGAATAATTTTACGCATAAATCAATATTTAGTTAGGGGTTTGTTTAATATAACATTATTATATTTCACTATTATCTTAATTTAATGTTTTAATTTAAAGTCACATCTAAAAGATGTTGTATTTTATATTTAAGAAATTTCACGATAACTTAATAACAAAAATATATGCTACATGTCTAATTAAAATTTTACTTATAAAATTATATCTAAAAATACAATTACAATTTAAAAGTAAAACACAAAAATTTTAATTATAAAATTATATAAAAAAACAATTACAATTTAAAAGTAAAACACGATCAATATATATGCTACATGTTTAATTAAAAATTATATCTAAAAATACAATTACAATTTAAAAGTAAAACATGATCAATATCATCATTAGGGAGTTGGGCACGGTTGTTGGGTTCATAATGTAATTTTGAACTTAATGAGATAATTAGGGAAGAGAGTGATATGAATATAATTTTTGTTTTTATTATATGTTGGGGAGATAAAATATTATGTGTTTTAATTATGTTGATAGGTGTGTTTATTTTGGAATAAAGTTTCTAGAATTTTAATTTAATTATTTATAATTATTGTGTGGATAGTAGAGATTTAATCTCAACAAAATATCTAGAATATTTATGTTGATAGGTATATCTATTTTGGAATAGGGTTTCCATAATTTAAATTTAATTATCAATAATTATTAGGTGGATGGTAGAGATTTAACCTCTATGGAGTATTCCAGAATATTCTTAGTAGTATACACAAATCAAAAGTTGAAATTTATCTCTAAAGTAATTATTCTCTCTTCTTCTTTTTGTGGGGTGAATTCTATTAGCCTAAAAAACAAGGAATTACATCAAGGATTACAATAAGTAATTTTGGTTTCTAACAGGGGAGACCGGACCAGAACCAAAAATGAACTCTCCTAAGAGATGAGAGAGACAACTGAAAGCGAACAGTGACAACATAAAACATGCTAATACGTAGATAGTGGCCTAACTAGCCTAAAAAAAAGGTTGTAGAGATATAATCGTAAGCCATAATCATACCAAAAGTCAAACAAGGGGGTCGGAGTTTGAGCCTGCCACTAGGATAGGATCTGTTGGATTTGCTAGAAGTATATGAGTTGTTGGGGGGATGTTGAGATGATGTTCTATCCTTGTCACCTTGTGATCAATCCTCTCCAACATGTTATCAAAATCTCTCAAATTCGAATGCATGAGAGCCAAGGATTAGAGCAGGTCCATCCGAGACTCTTAGCGGTCCAAGAGAGTTTGCCCTATAAGGAATTCCATTTGCCAATACCAATATATCGTCTACATGTATTGATTAAATCTCCCCCTCATATGTCTTGTATCAAGGATCTAGGTTGCCCACTCAACAAGGACTTCAGAATTTGAGAGGGAAGCTTGGTGAGAAAAGCCTTTCACCTCAAACTAGGCTAATTCCTCTTGAACATGGGCTACATTTGCTCCTGATATCATGTCGCAAAGTCTTCAACTCGATGATGCAAACATGATGTCCTCTAAGGGCTTGCTCTTGATAATAAGTGACCCCTCTTCTAACTCTAGACTTCTATCGAGGCATGGTGAGAGCGACACTTAGATATTCACAAGTAGACCATAGCTTGTCTTAGGCAATATGAACCCCCCACACGGACAGAAAAATCCAAACGCTATTAGAGGAATGAACTATAATACACCCTACGTGGCAACCTTACCAGCTAGTCTTGTGGTCACCAAAATACCAACAACATACCTACCCTTGCAACCTCTCATATACCAGTCATCAGAGAGATCACACTGCCACAACAAAAATAAGGCTCATACTAAGACAATATACTGAGACATAGCAAACACCCGCTTCCCAACCTGGGATGATGACTTGAAACCAGTGGGTCAACAAAAACCATTTAACCCTCAAGAGAATTGACAACACCAACTCCCAAGGTAACTTAGTACATAGAACAAGCTCCCCAAAGTCATAGGGATATTATCTATATAAACTAAAAATACAAGCTCCCTATACGATCACCCTAGTCCACACTAGGATAAGACAAAGTCCCTTCAACCACCATAGACCTCGTTAATACCTAGTCGTCCGAAGATGAAAGACATATAAAAAGTTACCACCCTTTTCAATATTCCTACTGATAAAGAAAAATGAAACCAAAATTATTGTAGGGAATGAAAAGCAGCAAACACCCCATTAAAAAGGAATCAAAATTGGAGATAGTTATCACATGGTGAAACGAAAGGAGAATTCCATCTTGGGTACCTAAAGAGAGGAGAGAAAATAAAAATAATTCCCCCTTTAGCTTCTACGAGGTTGAAATTCTCCAATTCATTCAGATAATGCGATTGTTGCCATAATCACTACGCCTTCTTAAACTGGAAATTTCCTAAGTCACTAGCCAAGGCTAAGAGCCCAAGCATACCTCCCACTGCTTATTAGATTGTAGGGTGGCACACCCCTCTACTCGACAAATTATTTCCTGACGGCTCTCACCTTGATTCCTTACTACCTCATACCCTGTGTCTGCATGGGGGTGTCTCGCTACAGACTAGATGCCCCTCCCTTGTTCTGAGCCTAAGAGATGTACCGATTATTTAACAATACTAGGCATGCCACTATGGCCACCCTACGTGCATGTTGTGTGCTATCAAAATTTACACTGCTTCGTCCTCTCATATGCCCAAATGCGTAAAGACTTAATGCCAACAGGTCGAAATTACACTTGTTAGGGGCATGGTGCCACGCCCCACGACCCATTGGCTAGGTGGGGCGGTGACAGCTCACCCTCCCCCCTACCTCCCAATCTCGAAAACCACCCCTTTCGAGGGCCCATTTTTCCCCTTTAAAATCTAATTGATTAATTAAAAAAACGTCATATGAATAAGTGCCATATGAAGTTAGTTAATAATAATAATAATAATTTAGCATAAAGTTATAATTTAGTTAATTTTTATCATTTTTTTAAATTTTAGCAACATGAGATATATGATGAAGTAAGTGCTTTGATGTTTATTACAGATTATTGCCTATCGACAATTACCAACCATTTAATTTATATAGTTATGGTAGTCTTAGTAATAGTCACAGATCAAAGTTTGAGATTTATCTCAAAAGTAGTTATCCCCTTTTACCCTTATATATAGATGGTTTTTTGGGCATGTCGTATTTGACCCATGGTATTGTACAAACACTATTTATAGGTTAAAAATCTCTATGGTTAAATATATTATTACATGTTTTTTAAATGTATATATGTTTAAGTTATATAATCATTCTTTTTATAATAGATAATATAATAACAATTTAAAATATTGAGTTATTATTATTATTATTATTATTATTTTAATCGTGGCAATGTGAGATGCATCATGAAGTAGGTTTTTTATGATTCCCATAGATTGATGCATAGAGACATTTATCCATCATTTAATTAATTATTATTATTTTTTTGTTGGGTTCATAGACTTCGGAAATCGGTGACTACTACGTCCATGAAATATTTATATCAGGAAGAACCACATGAAGGGTTCACTTTCTGTTGGCTCAACCATTGAGCTTGACATCAAGAGCGTCAAGAGAATTGAACCCCTGATATCTCAATAGAAAAGGTGCTTTAACACAGAGACTCCAATTGAGCTAACCCGTGGGGCTTTTTCCTATGTCATCCATGGACCTTGGATATCAGTGACTACTACGTCCATAAAATATTTGTACTAGGAAGATCCATCCGAAGGGATCACTTCTCGTCGGCTCAACCACGGAGCCTTACCCCCGAGGGCGTTGAGAAAAATGAACCCGTGACCTCTCAATAGAAAATGTGCTTTAATGATAGGGACTCGACCAATTGACCTAACCCTCGAGGCCAACAACCATTTAATTTATATAAGTGAGCTAGTTATATTTTTAATAAAGACTTTAATAATAATGATCATTATCTTTGTATAAATAAAATAGCCATGGAAAATAGTTAAAGAAGGTTAACCTTTTATGATTTTGAATTTTTATTTATCATTACTAAAATTTGGTTATAATTTTTTGGTTGAAATTATAATTTTGGATTTATTGAAATTAAATGTAGAAATGAATTAGTACTCTCGAATACTCTTAGCAACCTAATTTTCAATGTTAATGATCAATATCTACAATTCTATTAATTCAAAATGATTTATGCCAAATTTTAAACCAAAAGTGTTGATTTCCCTTTCCTTTATTTTGAATGGCTAGAAAATATAAAATTTGTAAAATATTTAGACTAAGACATTAGTACATAATATTGTTTTATGTAACTAGAATAGGTCTTACTTCATTCGTTCTTATTAATATGTAAAGAAATAATATATCTCAATTGTAGAGGTTTTTTGTTTTGTTTTTTTTTTTTTTAACTCCAACAAAAAGAGATTTATATTGAAAATTCATGTTTGGAGGCCAACCATACAACAAACATTGCAAAAATTGAAGCTCATGCTTTTGAGATTCTCTAAATATACATCGCCCATATATTAATAATGTTTTGTAGATACCTTCATAAGAACTGCAAGAAAGGATTATGCTAGATACATAAATTCTCCAAAATGAAGTCAAAATCTTGATGCACATGCAAACTAAACTTTAGAAGGGGAGATAGTCTCTTGACCCATGACTAAATATTTCATAGGAGGCATGATTTCATTTAAATTCGGCAAGTTAGAATAAATAGGACCAAGAGAAACTTCAACAAAGGAGTTACTAATATATAATTGACTCAACAAGGCTTGAAGATCCACCACTTGTTGACAAAGAGAAGCCATTTCATTCTGCATGCTACGCAACTGAAATTTGTGTTCCACCACAGGGTCCATCACTATTGTTAAAGAAGATGCAGTTTGGTTTTGTTGAATTTTCAAATGAAAGAAGTCGTTATGTAAATTATAGAGCTCCTTCATCCAAACATTATGGATAAACTTCCCCTGCCCTTATTGTGCCTTAATTTTGCAATTATGATTGTAGCCCACATATTGAAAAGAACCGAAGTCCAAACAACCAGCCAGTATGTCAGAGAAACACACCTGAGGAGACACGAAGATACATGCAGGCATAAATAAGGAGAATCCAGGTAAACAAAAGACTAGAGAATCAGTCAAAGACTAGGTCCAAGAGATCTTAGAGTAGAAAACAATGAATAGGGGAAACCAAGCCTCCAAAACTTTGAACATATTAGGGAAAGGAGTAGAGACAAACCCTACTTCCACCAACTTATGTAAATTCCCTATAATACTAACCACAAACAGATTAACCAGATCCTTACAAAAGGATCCCAAATCAAGATTGGAAGGAGAAACCACCTTAAAAGTAAGATTACAAACTCAACTAATCTCCTCTTAAAAGAAAACATTCTTGCAATAGGGATGACAACCAATAATCTTATAAACATGAGCATAGATAAGTCAAGGATTAGAAGGACATGACAACAAATCTCCACATGAGATTGATCCCTCAGAGATTGCAATGAGTGAAGCCATCCAAAATGCCCAGGATTAGCATCTTGCTCCTTATTGCACCATCTTCCATGATTGTGGAGTGACATATATGACTCTCCCTCCTCGCTACCCACAAGCGCATTAAGGCACATGTATGTAAGAAGAGGGTCGAGACCCTCACATACCGATCCAAGATCGAGAAATTCCATGCAAGTCTGTAGACATTCATACCTACAATCCTCATCCTGATCGATCCATCATGGCCAAATTTAATCCACAATGGTTGGCGTTGTCTCGTCAATTTTGCCCATTGCATGTAATATGGTCACCCTAGGGAACCTGATCATGCCCACACATTGACACACAAAGGAAGTCAACGTCAAGATAACCAACCCCTCACCATTAAATATTTTTTCATTCCTCATAGTGACCCTTAAGAGTGTGATCATTCCCCCTTGTCCGTATTCCTTCAAAATCATGAGATTGGAAAATGAGAAAGGTGATAATTTATCAACAACGGTCTTGTCTCCATGATTAAAAGTTTATTTTCCATGGTATCCACAAGAATATTATTATGCCAAAGGATGCAGTAGAAACTTACCTTTGAAAATGACCCAGAAGTATTCTTATATGATGAAAACATGAGAGAAGATTTAGATCTCTTGGAGGAAAACCTTTTTGAATATAATTAGTGACAAATTTTCAATCTCCAACACTTGTAATAAATGAGAAACCATATGCCTTATCCAAGGCCATACCTTGGAAAATACAATAGGCTTAAGCCTAATTATTTGAGGTTCTTCCTAAACTCCAAGCAAAGGTGGATTTCACTTTTCCTTTATGGAAAAAGTAAACCCCCCTCCCTGGGCGCCTACCACCCCTTGTTGTATATGTTTGATTATTCAAAAGTAATGTTTTGATAAATGGTTAATAGAAGTTGATGTAATGGTTGAATAAAATGGATGGAATAGGGGATACACGATGATAAAATTTAAGGGAGACATTCCATTTCTAATTTAAAGGAGATGCATATCTACTTGCTAAATTTAGAAGGAGATGTACATGTTTTTTAATGTAGAAGGGGTGCCTAGTTATGGATATCTAGTTGATAATTTGGAGAGAAACTTGCAAGGTTATTTTTGATGGTGTTGAATCTTGCCAACATACAGGGGATCTCCCCAATATGAGGTCCCAATTAGACCTCACACCATTTGGTGTAGGAGTCCCATCCGAAATATGGCCTGACTGCCATTAACTTAAATATTTACCTTGGATTAAGAAATTAGCATGAGATAGTAGCACACATTTGCTTTTCAATGAGCAAGAGAGTGTGCCTTGTGAAATGTTCAATTGTAGATGTTCAAGGTTCTTTCACTACAAGGGAGAGGAAGTGGGCCTCTAAAAGAAAAGTAATAGTACTAATCTAGTGGAGACACACACACACGAACAAGAAAGAATAATTTATTAGACATCAAGCGAAATAGTTCACATAGATGCTACGCTCATTAAAGTCATCACAACCCATTTCCAAGAAGTTGAGCACCAAAGTCACCAAAATAGTTCAATTAATTTAGTACATAAGGAATCTAACATAAACCGCGAACATTAAAAGAGTAGTCTCAAAACATCCACAATCTATGCATGAAAATGTGTTGGCCAAATGGCTTCAAGTATTAAGCAAAAGTTCCAAGATACATGAGTACAATGAACATCACTAGCTCTAATAGTGGAGTGTTAGAGCCACTACTTTCTCCCCAAAACTATTTTATCTATCTCTCTAATTGCTTTTGGGAGAAGCCATGGTTAAAAGTTGTTTGCTTGAGTAATCTCAAAACATTAAAAGAGTAGTCTCAAAACATCCACAATCTATGCATGAAAATGTGTTGGCCAAATGGCTTCAAGTATTAAGCAAAAGTTCCAAGATACATGAGTACAATGAACATCACTAGCTCCAATAGTGGATTGTTAGAGCCACTACTTTTCCCCAAAACTATTTTATCTATCTCTCTAATTCCTTGTGGGAGAAGCCAAGGTTAAAAGTCTTTTGCTTGAGTAATGAGGCTCCTTTTATAACTTGAGGCATGACCTTTCATATCCTCATGACTCTTGACTTTCCAACTTCTAATGACCTTTGGACTTCTATAACTCTTGAACTTCCAAATGACTTTGGAATTACATGTCTTTTGGACTTCTTCACATGGCTCTTTTTTCCATACATGACTCTTGGACTTCTACTTCTTTGTCTTTACTACCACTACATCATGATTTCCACATCATCATGTGGTGAGGACATGAAAAGTCACTATCATTGATGACTAGGACTCATAATGACTAATGACATGGACTTTCTTTGATAGGTGACAAGGCTGCCACTTATGTCTTTGATCTTGCATGCAACTTCCATGTTGTTGATGTCTTCACCCTCCAAAGGGTCTTTGATCACATGGAGTATTTTGGGTTGCTTTGATCATCAGGATTTCAATGTGTTATTTATTCTTGAATGCTTCCTTTGACTGCCCTCTTTTCTAGATCTTCTTCATGCATCTTTTCCATTTTGTTCTTTGAATACATGCAACTACAATCACTAATGGCAAGTAAACATCAGCCTGAAAAAGCTCTTATCCTAACATGTTTCATGCATATTTTCTATTCATGAATTAACAGTGCGCTCAGAATGGACAAGGAAACTTATGTGCGCACTATGAAAGGGGGAAGGACTGAAGCTTCAAGGATTTGGGATTCGTTCATGCGCTAAATTAGAGAGAGAAAGCTCAAGGGAGGGCATATGGCATAGGTTTGAAGGACGAAGGAAGAGCATCCAGACTTCCCAATGTGCGTTGTGCGCTCAAGGGAAATAGGAAGGGCACGGATCGCACTGTAGAAGGTTGAAGGGATGAAGCTTCAGGGTGTGATCATGCTATTAATAGAGCTAAGGAGGTTGTAGGGAGCACTAATGAAGGATGAAGAGATGAAGCTTTAGGGCTTTAGGGTGCACTAAAGAAGGGTGCAGTTCTTTGAGTTGAAGGAGTGCGCTCAAGGGGAAGACTTGATTTTTTTTGGCGTAGTTCAGAATAGGGAAGGGGAATGATGGTTGGGAGTGTGCTATGCACCCTTGAATGGCATAGGTAACACTTTGGAACAATGAAGGATTCCCGATCAAGGCTTAAGAGTGCACTTTTGCTTCTAGCCTTAATGGGTTAACTTGTGCAACCAAATTTGTCTAAGTCTAGAAGATAGAACAAGGGGCGAACACAATGAGTTTAGACATGAAATCAAGTGCGACACATACCAACTCATTAATAAAACTTAAACAGGCTTGAACAATGATAAATACACATCAAAATGCCAGTTTACAAACACTCCCCAAGTACAATGAACTAAGTATTTGCGACTGTGAAAAAAAGTGTTGCTTTACAACAAAAAAAGGTGTTATACACATTAAGTGCATTAGAGATGTTATAAACAGTGCGAGGACACTTAGGAATGATTAAGAACACTTGAAACATGTGGAATGACTTGAAACAACACTTGACGACCAAAGTGACACTTGATGTGACAGTTAAGTAGGCTCCAAAATTTGAATGTAGTGAAATTTTGGAGGGTGTTGTAGCAACGACAACACTTGGTGACACACTGGATGAACTTCAACTTCTTTGCCTAGGAATAGCTTTCAGTTAAATGGTTAGCCCTTCAGGAAGTATTGATTCACCAATTGGATTTCCTTGACTTTCCCTCTTGATCCAGTTGTAAACATAACACCTTACTTCCCTTTACTTGGTTCAAATACACAAAAGATATGCCAAATTGCAATTGTTTCAATCTAGGAAAGGATAATATGCATAGCAAGTTTAAGATATTCAGAGTATGAGTTTCATATCTAGTGTTTATCTGTTGCCGCCAGGCCTAAGGAGTACTCTGATGGAGTCACTACATGAGCACAAGCATTGCTTCACTACCAGCAAGCCTAAACAATACCCTGACAAAGTCACTTGTTTCACCTCCCTGCACATGAAGCCTTTCTCTTCTTTCTTTATTTATTTAATATGATTGTGCTTCGACACTTATTATTTTTAACAAGTGGAAGTGGGATCACGATTTATTGAGAGCAGAGGAGGTTTCCCCTTGAGAGAAGTATTTATATAAGCTTTGATATTGGTTTTTTCACTTTAGATTTTCCCCTTGTCCCTTATCTACTAGATTAGATAAGCATGTAAACACCAAGTAGATATCCCACAAAGTTAAGGGGTTTGGGTACTAGAATAGATACGAATATGATATGTTCCCTTAAGGTTTTCCTTTTGGATGTATCATATTTTGTGTCTAGACTTATCTCAACCTATGGCATCTTCCCAAAACAAAGAATTAGAACTAATAGATAGCCAAACGTTGCGGTTGTCACATTTCCTCTTTATTGCACCACAAAGCCTTTCTGAGCCATGCACTCTTTCACACGAGGTCTTATTTATGTACAATGACCAAGACAAAAAACAATACAGGACATGACTTAACACGACAAACATAAAACTGACACAAATGATAAAGAAAAGAAAAGAAAGAAAGTATACAAGAAACACATCTTAGAGCTGCTGCTAGGAAGAGGGTCAATCCTCCCATCTAAGGATTTCAACTTGAAAACATTATGATCGAGTTTATCTTTGACGGTGTAGGGACCTATCCATGTAGATTGGAACTTCATGTGTTTGCATTTCTCTTCGTGGGATTTATCCCACTTCAAAACTAAGTCACCCATATTGAAAATCTTAGTCCCTAAAGATTTTTTGTCAAACCAACACTTATTATGGCTTTGATGGATGACAATTCTTTCTTTAGCTTTGAGCCTTTCTTCCTCAATATTAAATAAAGTATACATCCTACTTTGAACCAGAAGGCATGGTCTGCCTTGGGACCCTTGGGAGAATTACAAGGCTGGGGGATACAGGTTTGGAGGCAATATAATTTCTTTATCATATACCAAGAAGTATGGTGAGGTTTTTAGGGAAGGCTTAGGAGTCACACAGTCAACCCATAATGCATTTATCAAAGCATTGTGCCAATTCCTTTGCTCAGAGAAATGGTTGTCTTGATTATGTGAATGACATTTTTTTTGTTGATTGCACTAAACCATTTCCCTGTGGATAATAGTTAGATGCATCTTTCAATATTATACCGTTTTCTAATGTGAATTCATAAATTTTCAACGAAGAAAAATATGTCACATTATCAAAGACAGGAGACGTTGGAACGCCAAACCTAGTTATAATGTTCTGCTTCAAAAATTGGATGACCACTTGATCGTTAACTTATCTTAAAGGAATTGATTTTGTTCACCTAGTGAAATAATATGTTGTTGTCAAAATGTACCAGTGTTGCTTTGATGAACGTGGGAATATTTCTCTAATAACATCTAATCCCCACTGTTGGAAAGGTTCCTCAAGTGCTACTAGTAGCAGTGGGGAAATTGACTTCTACTCTCGGTCGAGACATCTCTAGCAATCTAGGAACTTATGGGCATAAGCACGAGCATCCTTGAATAAGGTGGGCCAATAATAATTGACCCTCATTACTTTATATTCCATTGTATTGATCGCATAGTGACCACCTGCCCGTCTGTCGTGTAGATATCTAAATACCTTCTCTGTGTCTTCAGGCTCAAAGCATTGTAGCATGACACCATTATGGTGCTTTCTACAAAGCACTCCATGAATGAGCTTTTAAATAGATATTTAAGGCAGATTTCCCTCTTTTTTTATTCGATAAATGTGTGGGCAAGGTGTTGTGCTCTAAGAATTGCCATATATCTGAGTACCATGGCATTATCAAGCTTGAATGGGGAACTTGTTCAACGTTGTACATCTCTATTTCCTGCTCCCATCCTGAAAGATCTTTCTTTGGAGCATCTCTTGCTTCTGCTACTAATTGACAGAGGGCACGACCTTTAACAGTATGAACTGAATTAAAATCCACACCATACTCTTGCAAATATGTCATCCATTTTTCCCTCTTCTCACCCAACTTCTGTTGCACAAAGAGCGTTCTAACAATTGGATGAGGCATATATTATCATGTGACCTTTACGAAGGTAGGGCCTGAAATGTTTGAATGCCTTATATACAGCATAAGCTTGTTTATCGATGGCAGGGTAATTCAACTTTGACCCATGTAAGCCAACACTCATGAAAGAAATAGGTCCATTTACTTCAATATCCTTTTGTGTCAGTGCAACCGTAATAGATGAATCTGAGGCAAAATTATGAAGTAGGAAATCCTTGCCATAATCAGGACTAACAATGCAGGCGCATCAACAATAATTTCTTTAATATGAGCAAAAACATCCTTTTCCCTTTTTTCCCATTTATAAATTGCATCTTTCCTTATCATATCTTGCCGTGGTTTAACTATCTGAGCATAGTCATAGATGAACTTTTGCAGGAAATTAATATTCCCTAAGAAAGATTGCATAGCCTTCTTATTTACTGGGAATGGGATCTGAGTTATAACTTTGACCCTTTCGAGATCAACTTTGATTCCTCTCTTTGTAATGATGTGTCCTAAGAGAATGCCTTCTGACACACATAATATGTTTTTCTTAGGATTTAGAGAAATCCCATATTTGCATCATCGCTTAAATATTTGTTTCAGATGACACACATGGTTTGATCTTCCTTTAGAGAACACAGTAATATCATCAGATAAAATACTACATCTGTCCCATCAGGCAATGAAAAGCAATGTCCATTTCTCTTTGGAATGTAGCACCAACATTGATAAGCCTGAATGGCATGCGCTTGAAGGTGAATGTTCCCAACTTGGTCCCGAAAGTGGTATTAAGGTGGTTTGGTTCTACCATTAGCACTTGATTGTAGCAAGAAAAACCATCTAGCAGTGAGAACATCTCGGACCTAGATATTGTTTGGAGGATATGTTCCATGGATGGAACTAGGTAATTGTCTTTGTTTGATGCTCAGTTGAGGTTGCGAAATTTGGCACATAACCTTATCTCACCAGACTTCTTCCCACAGGGACCAAATTCGAAACCCAAGCAGAATGTCCAACTTTAAAAATGATCTAAGCATCAATAGATTACTCAACTCCTTTTGGATTAGGGATTCCAGTGTTGGATGAACTTTCCTTAGCTTTTGCTGAAACATTTTCACCCCTTATTTAATGAGAATAACATGATATATAATACGAGTATCATACATCTTCAAATAATTGTAAGTCCATGCAAACACATCTAAATATTGTTTGAATATATGGATGAATGCTTGTCGTTCTTGTGAATACCAAGATGTACTGAGGTTTACGTACTTTGGATTATCTTGAGTTCTCAAGATGACTTGTTCAAATAAATTTGAGCTCTAAGTCTTACACTACACCTTTAGGAATATTATTTCCTTTCATTGCATTAATTGCTTCCTGCAGAACCTTATCGTGCTCATCCTCTTCAATGGCCGCGTCTTTGAATACATCCGCATTAGCCATAAAATGTAGTAATTGTTGGTCATCATTGAAAACATGAAAATTAGTTATGTTATCCTACACATATGGTTTATATATAATCTCTATAGAAAAACCATTTTTCAAAGGCGAAATTCTAGCAGCTGCATTAGCGAATGTGTCTGTTGTGACATTTCTAAACATAAATGGTCTTAGAAGATTTAAAATAAGTAATTAGTCGCCATACCTCATGTTGGTAGTTTTTTAGATTTTGTGAGACACTGTGGATAGTGTTATGTGCTTGTCAAATAACCACTTATGAGTCACCAATTACCTTGAGTAGGTCTACCTTCAGGTCGATGGCTTTCTTTAACCCAAGCATGAGTGCTTCATATTTGACAGTATTATTAGTGCACTCTAACTCTAAATGACATGATATGATGTACTTCTTATTATGTGGGTCTATGAGTATGCAACCAACTCCATATACATCTTATGTTTTTAAACCATCAAAGTACAAATTCCAAATATTATCAACTACTAAACTAGTTCCTATATTATTATTACTATGTACATTTATATTACAATATTCATTAGCACCAATTGGAGTACAAGGAAGGAGATCCAACTATGTAGCTGATGGGATGAGTGCTAGTTGTGCTCGATAACACCTGTGATCAATTTCCAAATATTAGATCTGCAAAGGCAATAGGCTCATTATGACCCTCAAGTGGTGTCACAATATATTTCATGTGGGGTTCACTCTCCACTTAAATATGGTTGTTTCTACCCTTATATGGAAGCCATAAGCGTGACCAATATGTTGCAAAATACCCTTTTAATTTACTAGACCAGTCTCTACTTAAAATTACACCATAGGCTTTGGGGATGTCCACAATCACAATGTTTATACATTGGTGTACTCGGTGATGTGATGATAAGTGGATAACAACATTCATGATTTCACCAATAGCTTGGACAAGGGATTTGTCCAACTCAATAATTTATGCATCAATTTTATCCCATTTAGCATTAATTTTCTTATGCACCTGAATCAACCAAACAATTATGGACATTGTAATTAAATATTTCGAAAGTTAGCAAAAATGGGGGAAAATATTGTTAGCATCTAAAGTTACAACATTAACCACAGATTCGAGAGTTCCAAAAGACTTACCAGACACCTTTTGAGAAGTAGAAGCTTTGTCACCTGATGAAGGCTGTGAGAAGGCTTGGACAAGTAATTCACGTTGGCCTACTATCTTTGCGATCTCAAAGATGGAAATGTTGGCATGAGCTCTTTTCAAGTCTTTGACCATATTATAATAAATAGCTTCATTTCTAGTAGGTAGTGCTGAAGTGTGTCTAGGTGTAACTTTATTAGAAACTTCCATAGTGATAAACTTGCTTTTGTTGTTAGTGGAAGTGTTATTAGAAACAACAACATTTCCAGACTTGTTTTGCGCATTCGGAGTAGGATTGGTCGGTGGTGAGATCCTTCTTAAGAATTGGTCCTTCAGTTTTTGTCTCGTCACATCCTGTTGAGAAATGGGCCCTTTTCTCCTCAAACTATAATGACTAGTTTGTTTATGAGGATAGGCTTCACTTTGAGGTGGTGCTTCAACACTCTTCTTGTCAGTATTAAGAATGAAATAAAAAGTGTTAACTGAGTGTCCAAGACCTGTACTTTCCTTGGATGTTGCAAGTTCATTTGTTTCTTCCATCTGCTCGTACCGCTCATCCGCTAGTAAGGTATCAAAAATATGTGTTGAAAGAGCATTCATGTTGTGGTTCCACTGTGGATAAGTTTTTTCTGAATGCCATTCCTAATGGAAGGAGAAATCATTATCCATGTCTATAATTTCAAAATTCAACACAACATTTGAACTATGGGTAGTCTTAGGCAGCTGATTATTGTTGTTGTTATTCCTTCTCAATAAGAAAGTCTTGGGGGGCTTGCTATTGGTAGAAGCCTCGTTTGACTTTCTCTTTAATTTTGAGACTTGATTAGTGAGCACTTTTAAAGATTTAGTCAAGCTTTCAATATCAACAAATTCCTTTTCTTTAGCCTTACTTGAAGAAGGTTGAGACTTATTTCCAGTCTCCTTAAATTATTTATATTCTTCATCATCAGTGATGGCTCCAATCACACACACATATTTCTCTAAGGCAATTTCTTTTGCAAATTTTAAAGCCAGTGTCTCCTTCACAACTTTTTTAACAAAAGCATAAATGTTTGTTGGCAAGGTAGTTGTATTATAATCTATAGTGATAGAGTTGTGAGCTTGCATGTTTGGTGGGAACTTGTTCAATATATGATTGAACCTTTTATTGAAATATTTGACTTTCTCCTTTTCCCCCATCTTAATATTTCCGAGCTCCTTTAATAACATGGTGGGAGTCTTGTCATTGACGAATTTCTCCAAAAAAAAATTTAAACTCCCTCTAACCGTGGATTGAATTAACAGGAAAACTATGGTACCATGTTGCTTCTCTACCTTCTAAAGTGAAGGGAAAAATCCTACAAGTAACATCATCGTACCATACCTCTAGCATTCGTAGGTGCATGCAGAAATCATCGATGTGATCTTCTACCTTAGTCTTCTTGTCAGGTTGAAACTTTGATAACAACTTATCTGCATGTCTAGGCATTCTATGAAGGTTATCCAGAAGATTGGGTGGCCCTTGGACCATCCAATCTGTTATCACTTAAGAATTCTAATGCCAAAATTTCTCATACTAGCTTGATGACAAAGGTCGGTGCTAGTCTAAGTTTGTTTTTTGTTTTTCCTTACAGTCTAAGTCTTAGGGGGTCTTGAGTCAAGTATGCATTCTCCTTCATCACTGGCCATTCTCATTCATCACCGGTCTCATAGCCATGTATCAGTTTGGTTTAAAAATTACTATGTACCACAAAGCCTTTTAGGTGATTTCGTAGCGCATGTAACCATTCTGAAGTGATTGCGGCGCATTAATCCTTTTTAGCAGTTTCGCAGTGCAAAAGTCCTTTAGGTGATTCGCAGCGCGATACGTTTTAGGTGATTTCGCAGCGCATAATTCAAAATTTACACTGACTGCGCTGCGAATTGGAGATTTGTGCATTCTGCAGTGAATCTTTCCCAACTGTCAAATCTGTCAAGTTAATCTATGGTTGTGTCATTCATTGTCAGTTTATGCACTCCACATATCATGTCCAACCACTTATCTCCATTATTACAACTACTAGGTACGTTGGTACACACGAAATACAAGTTCCAAGAAAGGCCAGGTATGCACAGTCTTAATGATGATTGTATGCCTTGCATGAGAAACAAGTTTGCAAGATTTCAATTTGAAAATATTGTCATCAAGTGAGGCAGCTATCAAGCGAGGCAGCCATTTAAGAAAGGCAGAGATTGGAGTTTGAGTAGTGCTAGCATTTCCAACCTCCATTACACTGAATCTTCATGGAGGGATCGGCAGAAAGGAAAGATCATAGGTCAGGCAAATGTTTAAGAAACGAGCCTGAAGGTTTAGACATAACCTTGAAGAACAGAGAAGTCGAGCATGCATTTAAACAAGCTGGATGTTGGAATTTTTGCAAGAAGCTCCAAGGAGGTCATGCACAAGTTACTAAGGAATTTGCCCTGAATTTCACAGGACTAAACTCAAAGGTTGGTATGTTAGAATTGCAGGTCTCACCAGACATGATATCCACAATTACAGAGATTCCAAGAGGGCAAGAAAATTGGTTCAAGAATTTCAAATTTGACATGAACCCATGCAAAGAATTTCTAAAGCAGGAGTTCATTAACTCAAATTTGAGCAAGTCTGTTCCTAGAAGTTATGTCAAAGAATCATATGCCCATTTGCTTACCTGTATACAGAAGTACCTGACCTGTGAAGGGAGATATAATAAAGTGTATTCATACCATTTTAAACTTCTGTTGCATTTCGCAGGGAAAACATCTATTGATCTACCTTTTTACTTATTCCACAGCTTAAGTAAAATGTGTGACAAGGTGCAACTAAGAAAAAAAGCCTGTGAGACTTCATTGTTCCACCATGGCTTGGTTAAGTTGATTGTTTTGCATGAACTCCAGAGGGTAGGCAGAGACTGGGACACATTCATATTCATGTCTGGTTTCAAGAGCAAGACCGGTCTCAACCCTCAAGCTACAAAAGATCTTTCAACAACAACCGGTCCTCAAGCAGAAACAAGAGCCAAGAGGTTTTCAAAGTTAAAGGCAAGGAAACAAGTAAGAGAATCTACCAGGCCACTGACTATTCAGGATACACCCCAGCAGTCCATTAAAGAGAAAACTCAGGTCAAATAAATTGCACATGAATCAAGCACAGGTGAAGGAATTCAAAGAAGAAGGACTAGGAGCCAGGTGGCTAAAGAAAAAGGTAAGTCAGTGAGTATTGAAGAAAGCCCTGTTTCAAAGGGAGACTTAAATGATTTATTGCAAGCAATTGACATTGAAGAGTCCCCACTAGTTCAAGCTGATTTGATACAGTCAAGAAAAGAGAAGGCTAAGAGGGTCAAAGCCTCAAAGAAACTCAAGTTTGATGATCAAGTTGATCAATTTGTTTTTAAGCCCAGGAGACCCATAACGAGGAAGTTCAAACAAGTACAGGAGGTGCCGCCAAGAGCAGATGAAACAGGAGAGGTGACACGACCTCATGAAAGAAAGGATAAAGGAAAAACAGTTGCCACTCAAGAAGAAGGTAATGTGGAAGACTTGAAAAAGAGATTGGGATTGGCCAACTTCAAAATTGCTAGACTGAAAAAGGCTGCCAGAAAATTTTCACTTAAGGAAGCTTATTTTAACCAAATGCAAGCTCGGTGGGAGGACCAAACATTTCAAATTCCTGAAGTGGTTGATTTTAGTGTTCAATTCCGTAGCTGGACTACTCCTGCAATAAAGGAAGCTCAATTTATCAGAAAAGTCAATACAAACCTCAGGTCTGGGATCAAAGTAATGAAGAAACAAATTGAAGACTTAAAGATACAGTTGAGCCAGCGAAAAGAATCTCCATAAAGAAATCTCACTTCAAGTAAGGTTATGTTTCAAAGTTTTGATGGTTTTGCTTGGTATAATCTTTATTGAAGAATCAAACATTCCCATTCAGTTTTGAAAGGTCTTGGAGCTGTTGAAAGAATGCTTAAATAGTAAAAGGCTCAAAATGGCAAAATTTTGGGTTGAAACTGTGATTTTTGAAACAACACAGCAGTTTCGTAGTGCGCTACGAAATTGCTGAAGGTGATGACTAAACTCGAAACTGTTGAAGCTACACAATCTAATCTCAGTCAACCAGTTTTGAAATATAAGCGGGAATTTTGAAAAGGGAATATCTACAAGGCATCATCTGAAGCTATCAACACTCAACCAGGTCAAGACAGGTGGAGAAAATATGTATTCGAATCCAATTTTAAATTTTTTGTCATAAAGTGAACACATTTACCACAGTTCAAGATATATCAAAACAACTTGGAAGAACTTTTGCCTTCACACATGAAAAGGGTGGACAATCACATCAAGGACATGGTAATATGCTCTATTTTGGATAATCAAAGATAAAGGGCATGCTTCTTCGGATTTGAACATTTTGAGGCAAACCAAAGACCGATAAACAGGGTAGTTTCCTATGTTTCAGGGCAATGGAAAAGATGTGACATTGAAGACCAACATGGAGCCTTGAACATCCATCATAGCCAAACTAAAAGGGGAACAGATTGTCAAAGAACGAGAATGATTCTAATCAAGGCTATTATTAGCATAATATGGAGTTAGAATCCTACTTGATTTAGATCTCTAAAAAGTCTAGTTGAAGTTTGTTACATTAAATAGGCAGTTAAAAGTTAAACAGGTGTCATTAGAAGTAGATTTCGAGTTCCCCTAATGTTTAAGGAGGAATCTCAGTCAGGTCTATATATAGGAGAAAGGGAAATGTAATAAAGGTTGGAAGTTTATGTAAAAAGCTCTGTTATTAAGCTTATGTAAAAACTCTGTTTCTTTGGTAATACAGTACTGGCTTTTGCTGCTCAAGAATCAAAGAGATTTCAATGTAAGTGTTCCTGTTGTTGTCTTTTAATGTTGCCTACAGTCTTATGAGTATTTGATTACTTATAAATCACTTGTAGTGTTCTAATTTCCTTCACATACTTGTAAACTGTCCTCTTTGTGTTTGATGTACTATAACTATATCGAAATCTGAATGCCTTGATTTTATTGCAAAGCCAATTCTACTGTTAATGCTAAAGGACATATGACTCCATAAGCCCAATGGATGCTTGTTAATTTTGATTCCACCACCTTCATTCCTATTTGTTTCACAAAGAGTTAGCCATCTTAATCATAATTGAAAACCTTCAATCCTTTGAGAGAGCCCTCTTAGGCTAAGGAGGCTAAGCCTTAGCTAAAAGATTGGTTTGAAACAGTTACTTGAAGTCTTCCTGGTTTGCAGCCTTCCAGGGCTTGATTTTGAGATAACACAATCCAAGTCTTTATCAACCATTTCTTCGTCTCCTTGTTCCTCTTCCTTTTCTGAGTCTGATGAGCCTTCTCCTTCACCATTTAAACTGTCGTTAAACTCCAAATCAACTATCAATTGTTCTCCATCAGAAAGAGCAATATCTTCCTCGCACTCTTCGTGAATGGGTGGAAGCAACTCTTGTTGAATTGTGTCTTTTGAAGACTCTATTAATTCCTTAGAGTGGAAAATATCATATCTTCCACTGATGCAACCAATACACCAGTACAAGTTATTCTTTCTTCTTTGGATGATGGGGAAGATTATGAGCAATAGGGAGTAAACAATTAACTTTCTCAAACCGACAGGTAATAGGCCAAATCACCTGGAGTTTTTTGTAGGCCAACTCCGGACCAAGTTGAGAATACCCTCATACCTCAGGAATAGGAGTTGGGGTGGTACTCAAGATATTACTTCCTTATCCAAAAGATGAATGGTTGGGATGTGATGAGTTATCATCAATAAAAAAATTGGCTTCCCTCCTTCTAGCAGCAGAAGTTTGACGGTGTTGGATACCACCAAAATATAAGGGATCTCCCCGATATGAGGTCCCAATTAGAACTCACATCATTTGGTGTAGGAATTCCATCAGAAATATGGCATGACTTCCATTAACTTAGAGATTTTCCTTGGCTTATGCAATTATCATGAGAGAGTAGCATACATGTTATTTTGAATGAACTAGAAAGTGTGCCTTGTGAAATGTTCAATTGTAGATGTATCAAGGTTCTTTCACTACAAGGGAGAGAATGTGAGCCTCTAAAAGAAAAGTAATAGTACCAATCTAGTGGAGACGCACGCACATGAACAAGAAAAAATCATATTATACATCAAGTGAAATAGTTCACATAGATGCTACGATCATTAAATTCGTCACAACACATTTCCAACAAGTTGAGCACCAAAGTCAATGAAATAGTTCAATTACTTCAGTACATAAGGAAGCCAACATAAACTGCAAACATTAAAATAGTAGTCTCAAAACATCCATGAACTATTGAAGAAAATGTGTTGGCCAAATGGCTTCAAGTAATAATAAAGTTCCAAGATACATGAGTACAATAAACATCACTAGCTCCAATAGTGGAGCATTAGAGCCACTACTTGCTCCCCGAAAGTACTATCTCTATGTTTCTAATGCTTTTGTTGGAGAAGCCAAGGTTAAAAATATTTTGCTTGAGAAATGAGGCTCCTTTGTAATTTGAGGCATGACCTTTCATATCCTAATGACTCTTGCTTTTCCAACTTCTAATAACCTGTGGACTTTTATAACTTTTGAACTTCCAAATGAATTTTGGAATTACATATGACTCCTGGAATTACATGTCTTTTTGACTTCTTCACATGGCTATTTTTTCCATACATGACTCTTGGACTTCTACTTCATTGTATTTACAATAATTACACCATCACATCATGATTTCCACATCATCATGTGGTGAGGACATGACAAGTCACTCTCATTGATGACTAGGAATCATAGTGACTGATGACATGGAATTTCTTTAACAGGTGACAAGGCTACCACTTATGTCTTCGATCTTGCATGCAACTTCCATGTTGTTGATGTCTTCACCCTCTAAAGGGTCTTTGATCACATGGATTCTTTTGGGCTACTTTGATCATCAAGATTTCAATGTGTTCTTCATTCTTGAATGCTTCCTTTGACTGCCTTATTTGTCCGATCTTCTTCATGCATATTTGCCATGTTATTCTTGGAATACCTGCAACTACAATCACTCATAGCAAGAAAAAATCATCCTAAAAAATATCCTATCCTAACATGTTTCATGAAAATTTTATATTCATGACTTAACAGTGTGCTCAGGAAGGACAAGGAAAATTTTGGGCACAAGGGAGCTCTGTGGAAGAGGGAAGGGATGACACTTCAAGGCTTTGTGATGCACTAAACAAGAGAGAAATATCAAGAGAGGGCATAGGACCAAAGGATGAAGGAAGAGAATTCAAGCTTCCCAAGTGTGTTGTGTGCTCAAGGGAGACAAGAAGGGTGTAGGGCACATTATTGAAGGCTAAAGGTATGAAGCTACAGGGTTTTAGGGTGCACTTATGTGCTCAAGATAGATAAGGAGGGTGCAAGGCACACTGTTGAAGGATGAAGGGTTGAAGCCCAGAGTTCGCTCAAGGAGGGCACAATTCTTCGAGTAGGAGTGTGCTCAAGGGGAAAACTTGATTTTTCTGGGCGTAGTTCGGAACATTGTAAATACTTTTATTAAAATTAAAAATGGCTGAGAAATTGACATTAATGATTGGTCAGCTTTTAATAGGTTAACTGTGTTTTAATTTGGGTTGGAAAATGAAGAGGATAAGCACCATACCTCCTTGGGTGAGCCCATAAGACAAACATGACATAATTAAATATCAAAGGAACTGCACTGGCAGAAAAATGGGGAGGCTAAGGATGATCTATGGGAGTGGCGTACGAAGCTAGCGTAACAACATCTGCATGACCACATGCCACAACAGATTCATTGGTCGAAGATTGATAGGTGTGGGAAGGAGTATAAGTGCACACTCACACGCTACATAGAATATAGTTGCAAAAATAGAGTGAGAGGTTGCAAAGGGACTTCTTGACAAGAGAAGGAAAGGTAGGAGGGATTATCATTCATGCATGCATTATCCTTCCATTCATGAGGGCAAGAGTTAGAAAGGGGAAAGAGGTGATAAATCCTCTCGAAGAGGAAGGAAACAAGGGGAAATATGGAACAAAGAGAGTTCACTTGGTAACAAAGGAACTAAAGCAGCCCAAGAGGGTTTTCTAGTTGAGGATAAAGAACAATGGTTTGCCTAAGCCCTGAAGAAACCACCAAGAGTGGCTTGCCTTAAAACTCAATAACCCACTAGGAATTTTGTGGATTGAGGAACCTACTGGTCAGGAGACAGAGACACTAAGGTACTTGGAGGTTGAGGAAACACCAGGTGTGGCCCTGGGCTAGGAACACTGGTGCTTCACTCTCTAAATAACTACCTGAAGAATGCGATCTCTATGTTTCCATGGTAGTTTATCTAGCTGAGGAACCTTCCCATATTGAGCTCTCCTCCTCCTGTGACTGAGTAGTGGTTTTCCTAAGGACTGAAGAATCCACCAAGTGTGGCTTGCCTTAGGTAACCATTGGGAAGTTTGTGTACTGAAGAACCTATTGATATATCAGTAGCTTTCCAACTGGAGAACCTTCCCATGTTATAATGAAACTACTCTCCTGGATTAGATATGTGATTCTCTGTTTTATAAAGGAACCCTGTGATGAAGTTGACTAAGTTAAAGTTATTTTGATTTAGCATTGGTTTGATTAATGCTAAAGAATACCATTAGGAAGCTTATGGATTGATGAAACTACTAGTTTGATAGTAGTTTGTCCAATTGAGGAACTTTTCCATGTTATAATGGAATGATTCACTTGAATTAGTGATGTGATTCTTTGTATTATATAGGACCCTTGTGATGAAGTTAACTAAGTTAAAGTTATTATGATTTGGCAGTGGTTTGATTAAGGCTGAAGAATACCATTGGGAAGCTTTTGGACTATTGAAATTACCATCCTAACAATATTTTGTCCACCTGAGGAACCTTCCCATGTTATGATGGAATGATTCCCTTAAATAAGAGATGTGATTTTCTATGCTTACAAAAGCCCCCTACCTTGAAGTTGACTGTGTTAAGGCCATGTGACAAAATTGCTAGGAACATTTGAGGGAAACACATACCTGTGTGTTTAATTACCTGAATAGATGGTCGATGGAGGTGGTGTAGCCTTAGGGGTCCTGTTTCAGCTGATAACATTGATATTACATTCTTAAGCACTTGTCTTCAAGCTTTGGAATCTGAATCGAGGTGACAATTGCAAAAAAGATTGGCTACAACTCATCTAAGGTTGGGTGGAGAGTTGACATCCCAATCTCAATTTCTAGGTTCATATTATCGAAGTTAAGTATCTTCTTATGTTCTTATGATTTGAATGCTTTATATTTGTTATTGTGTTGATCAATAGTGGCTTTCTAAATGTTGAGGAATGATGTTTCCAGTGTGAACGAGAAATGTTGTTCTACTTCCATGGGTCTGAAATGGTTTAAATTCATGTGTTGTTTTGAGCATAGATTCTAGTTAAATGGCCTCCATGCAATGGTTATTTGATTTGTTCTTGTTACATTAGTCAGCATATTGTCTATGCTTCCAAAGTAATGGGAGATGGCTAGATATATGGAATAACTATTATTTTTCTAAAGGAAATACCTATCAGGCCTCATATCTTAGATTATAATCTCCAGAGTGTTAGCTTTGGGTTATAAATGCATGCATTTGCATTGGAAAGAAGGAACGAGTTCATGTTGAAGCTTAGGAAGGATAGTATTTTTCTTTTGTTTATACATATATGTATGTATTGCCAGACTAGGCCACATTTTTAATCGACTTAGGAGGGATAAGCATTCATGCCTCATAACGTCCAAAAGGAGTGGTGCCATAGCCACAATGATACCCATATATGTTTATATGTTTGTATATTAGAAAGGCATCAAGGGCCTTGTACGTCTACAAGGATGGAATTTAGGGATTGTTAATTGACAAGAGGATTGTTGTCTTGCAACCCTGGAGCTTAACACCGTGGGAGTTTGTTGAAAATGGCAACAAGAAATGCTAAAAACAGCATTGCTATAAATATCAGTTCGGTACCACTGTTGGACATAGCAGCAAGGAATGAAAAATGGAAGTGCTATAAATAGCATTTCTAAAAATAGCATTTCGGGATGGATTCCAATTTTATTTAGTCCCTGAACTAAAATTGAGAAGTAAAATTTGAATTTGATCTTAGCAGTTGTTTGTAAAATAATTAATTAATTCATCTTGAGTTAATTAGTTAAGGAAAATAAAACATGAAGTCTATGTGAGGACATGCAACAGTTTCTCCATTAATTGAGGAATTTATCCATCAGTTAAAGAGATAAGGATGAGTTCTAATTTGAGTTGTAATTAGTTGGCTCAATTAACTGAGTCAAGTCTAGTTAGATTGATTTAAACAATTTGTTTAAATTAATGTGAGTTCAGTTAGTTAATGCATGCTTGCATATAACTGTTGCACTTCAGATAACTGAATATTCTCTCATGAATAACTCATGCATGTCAGTTCAGACAGAGACCCAGTTGAGATCAGAGGAGGGACAGTGTACTATCAGTTGGATGGATTTTTCCTATAAAGGAAGCTCATCCATGGAGAAGGATTTATCTCCTTCAGGTTTGTGCAGTTATTTCTGAGCCAAGTGAGTTGTGTGAGGTGGGAATTCACACAAGTGGAAGCACTAGACCCCAGGAAAAACTGCACAAGGAAATAGGAGGCTTGGAGGGCAGAGGAGAAGGTTTGTGAGAAGCCTTTGACTATCTATGAGCAGCAGAGGGATTGTACTGAGAGCTGGATAGCTTGTGAGCTAAAGCTTTGTGTAATCCATACATATTTCCACTTGTATGATAATATAGAGATTGGGGTTTTAGGCTGAGGCTTTCCACAGGTTATTTCTTCTGTGTTATGTGTGATTGATTTCTCATTCTCAATTATATGTGTTCTCTTGATCTTGCTCAATTCGATTAAGCTTCCGCAAAGTGTTGTAGAAGTAGATCTTGTATTGTGTTTTAGTATATTGCATAATCTGTTGATCTACAGTGGGAATTTCTACATGGTATCAGAGCTAGCTGATTTGTAGAGAAACTTCTACAGAGTTTACCATTGTGCACTTAACGTTTTAGCTTAGAATATAATCCCAAGGCATGTGCCATGATTGGGGCTATCAAAGTGATCAAGTTTTTGCAACCTTCAGATGTAATCCAAGGTGCATAAACGCCAAGTTTTGTTATAATGGATAAAATGAGTTTTACCAAGGGTCAAAACCCTGGTGGGACCCAAGACGCGTGACATGTGACGTGGGAAGAGGGGGTGATGTGGCACCTGAAATAAAACTTTTGGCAAGGCCAAGTGGACCTAAATTGAGTGACATGTGGCATTCCTAAAATAGGCCACGTGGAGGGTGTGATGTTAGCATGACATGAGTATGACATCACACCTGAGGGATTCAAAGGATCACTGATGGTGTAGGCTAGAAAATGGAGATTTAACCGACAAATGAAAAAAAATTATCATCTCGAGTCACCATACCACCAGGTGGTTTATAGATGTGCCAAGTGTCATGAAGGCTGACAGATGGTGGCAGTGAAGCAAAGGGAGTAATCGATAATAAACGGGGATTTCGTTGTGCTAGACTGTTGGGAACTAGGCTTCGAGCGTAGGGGTTAAGTGTAAAGGCAACTAGACGACCAATGTTGCTAGTTCTCTGGTAGAAGAAGATCCATCCGTCCAGTAACATGAAGTTGACTGTCCCGAATCGCTTGGGTTGTTAATGGGCTATGGACAAAAAATGCATTATAACAGGGAATGGCATGCCTACACATTAAGGAGGGTCCAGTGGGGACCACTCAATTGGGACTACGTGGTAAGTGATGGCATAGCCACAATGGTATCCATTGTTGGAAAAGTAACTAGGTTCAGTCTTCATACTTTGTACTTATATTGTTTTGTATTTCATATAAAAAGAAGAAAAAGGAAATTATTATAAGCCAAGCATGTTCTTCATGCTTCTAGGAATTTTTGAGTCAAAGAATTGAATTGGAGTCAAAGTCCATTTGGACTATTTGTAAGAAAAAAAAGGAATTTTTGTTAAGAGTTAAATTGTCCTCCATAAGACCAAGTCGACCCTCCAGGATGACAGTTGACTCATTCAATGGATGGTGTCTTTTGCATGTAGGATCGACAATAAATTCATGGAAGTTTGTGGAGAAATCACATGTAGGATCAAAATAAATTCATGGAAGTTCTGTGGAGAAATTAGAGGTTTTGAGCGAGTTTTTTTTTAGAAAGAAAGAGAAGAAAGTCATTGTTGTTTCTATGAGAAATATTAAAGACATAGACGTGATTTCTTTTATGGTAAAATTTTCAACAGGGATGCGGATCTTCTGCAAATGAATGGAAAAGGATATGAATTCTTGAGGAGAAATGTGAGTACTAAGATTTACTTGTAATGACATGTGAAGTTGCTGAAGGACTATAATACATGAGTGAAAAAATAATGATGATTATAAATGGTGAGTTGAATAAAGGACTGTAAGAGTTGGCATTTGTGAG